>OV815996.1:6250000-7500000 GCA_929113495.1 Andrena minutula | reverse complement strand
CAGCTATGCCGGTTCTGTGAAATCTCTGATCGATCACGGCACCCGGGTCCATCTCGATTTCATACGATCCGGTTGAGCCGCCGCTTGAGCCGCGCTTCATTATTCACGGCAAGACATCCGTCCCGTCCAAATAATTCACGAAGCCGGCTGTGAGAATTGAAATCGCGAGCCAGGGATCCATTAGGTCCGCTCTAAAATTCCGATTCGATCGTCTGGGATATTTATGCGATCCTATACGAGCTACCAAGGTTTTTGACGTCGCCCCATCAACTATGTATCGTTCGCGGCGGCTTCTCCGATGTATCGTCTACACGAACTTTCCCGTGAAATACGGCCAAAGACCTGCGCGACCAACCCTTCCGCAATTGCAAATGTCTTACGAAATAATAAACCATTGTGACCAACGTCTTGTCGCTCCGTTAATAAACTGCGCATCGCTAAGCTTCGCCTAAGTCCGGGGCATTATGGTCTGCGCGGAGACAATTGGCTGCTCTAGGCGCCTAGGTAGCTCGGGCTAGGTACATCCGTGGAGAGTGAACAGCTCGGTGGATCTTGCCCCGACCGTGGCATCCACACCCTAACCCTGAACTAGCCACCGAGTCGGCCGTCCTTTCGTCGATGAAAATTTCCGTTTCGTGGCCGGATAACACGCCGGTTAACCGCCGTGACAGTTTGCCGGGAAGACGGGGTTGAGGGGGACGTAGCCTCCGACGCTCTTCTCCGGCTGCTTTTGTGGGAAATAATTGAGACATGAAATACCGACGCGGCGCGCGCGGGTTTTGACGTAAGCATTCCATTGTCTTCCGCCGCCTCCTTTCGAGGGGCGCGAGAGGGTACGAAAAACAAAGGGGCAGAGCAAGGGAGAGAGAGGATTTCAGCCTGGCAGAGAATAAAAGCCCCTGGCGTGCGTGTGCGTGCCTTAACCAGCGGAGAGGACGGTCGCAGGCGGCTGCGACGCGCATCGCTCGGCTCGAGGATTCGGATTAAAGCGCATCGTTAGCGCATTCGTCGCGAGCGTTTAAATACGGATTACACGGTTTATCGGTCGCGATCCAGTTGCGTCCGAGACGTTTCGTTGATACTGAAAATCGAGGAGCGTACTGTCTTCCTTTCTGCCCGTTATTTCTTCGGCGAGAATTCGGGGACTCGAGTGGGAAGAGCGAAATGAAAGCACGGGCGTGTAACTAGTGTCTGGAATGAGAATTATTTCTGTCCGGTGGAGAGGATCCACTACACGGCAAGAATTTCAGCGCGAATTTGGGCGCGCGCAGACTGGATGCGCCGCGAGATGTCAAAGTTTGTTTAAATAATAAATAACGCGCGTGGGAGTCTGGAGGGGGCGACGGGTAGAATGAAAAACGGACAGAGTCCCCGTGCTGCATTACTTCGTTAATTTTAATTGCTCCGCCGGTTCGTAATTCCGGTTAGTTTCGCGCCCCCCTTGAAAGCTTGAAGAACTAGTTGCCACTGGGAAAAGAAACTGCCGCGACAGAACGAAATCCCGCGGAAGCCGGGATGCGGAGACGAAGGGAGACCGGTGGAGGATAAATTCTACTCCTCCACGTCGATTCTATCAATCTTTTGTTAATGAAGCTGTTTTGGTCTACGGTCTACGCGAGGAACGTACAATTAGAGTGAATTCAGCAACTTCTGAAACGAGACCGAAGGATCTATTCTCTCGCACAATCGTGCCTGCACCATCAACCCCCATTGATCGAGGCTGGCTGGTGTATTCGTGGAAATTCGACACACGATTCTAAATAACAAACGTCCGCGTTACTTTCACCTTCGAGTGGCGGATGCGGGGTACATTCGGACTGATCCTAAATATTATTCTACACGTGTACCTTATTGTTAGTATTATTCTTCGAAACTGATAAGGATTTTGGTTTGGAACAAGGTTAGAATCTAAAGTAAACGCTTATCCCGATGAGTAAAATCATGAAAATTGAAATTGCAGAAATTTGAAAACGCGTCGGCGTTACTTCTGCGCGGGGGTGGAAGCGTGGATGGGGTAGGAGCGCAGCCCCTACCCGACCGTAACTTAAAATACACGTGTCTCCTTGGAAGAGAGTTTACCAGTGACTTATGGCGGAGAAGCGACGAGCTTTAGCGGTCCACCCGTCTAGATTCGCGGAAGACATTTATTTCGAGGGTGTTTCGCGGCCCCGGCGCCGCGACGTTTCATTCGAAAAGTGGCGCGCTGTAGACGGCAGGAAAAGCGAGGAAAACAAGGCGGTCGCCGGGAGCTCGTTCAAAAGAGCCGCGGTACCGAAGTTGCTTGGCGAGCTCGCGGGCACTGGCAATTTATTCGCGCACAGTGGTCGATTGTCTTTGCGAAACGAGCCCGGCTATCCTGGCTATTCGGAGAAGCTTGCGCGCGCGATTGTCCTCGGATTCCCCTCGGCCTCGCCATTCTGGCACGCGAAAGTGGAACACTGTATGCACGCGCTTGCAAAGTGACGATTACGATCGAGTCTATGAGTCGAGAGCGTCCCTCGGGTTAACGGGAAATTATCCGTCGCGATTCGGTGGTGGAAACGCGCTCCAGCAGTTTCGCCACGTATCAGTGGACGATAGAGTCCGTCTGCGCGTGCCTGCCGGCACGACAGACGGCGGACAATCTCGCGTGCAAATTTCGCGGAGATCACGTCATTCCGTGGTTTTCGCGATGGTCGTTCGCATAATTCAGCCGAAACGAGCGCGTACGCTCACGTCCTGCCGTGTGCATTGCCTCCGAATGCGCGCCGCGCGACTAATAATGCCGGCGGATACGCCCCCGCGAGCCCCCGAGACCCTTCGTCACGGTGCCCTCTACGTCCCGTTGCGAGGCAACGACGTTCGTGTACCGCTAATTTCGCGGACCTGTTGTACACTCGTTGGAGCAGCTCGCCGGAAATGCGGCGAATTTCTAAATGGGAACGGGAGCAGCTGTTTGCCCTTTGTAGACGCGCTGCCGGCGAACGAGACGAGAAAAATGGCCACGGGACATTAGTCGTGGACAGAAGTGGTGTGTGCGAGAGAGAGAGAGAGAGAGAGAAAGAGAGAGAGAGAGAGAGAGGGAGAGGGGATGGCCGAGGTTTAGACAGTGGTCTGGGAAAGGTCTCCAAGTGGCTTCTATCTCTTTGCCATCTTTTTTTTCTTGTCTTTGCGGAGTGGCTTCTGTTCTTCGAGGTACTTGTTGCGTCTGCCGATATACCTTCGCTGATGCGTTTTATAAGTAAGCTTGAAGAAGATCGCGTTATCTTACGATCAGTTTATTTCTCAGTCACAATTTTTCATCGATTCCCTGCGGATATCGTTCACGAGTATACAGAGCGACATTTCAACCCTTCGCTAAGCGACTGCCCTATCTTTACTATAGATTCCCCCGTTCCACCTGGAGCGCAGCGGTCGAGCTTACTTTTCGATCGATACCTCTCCACCTTCGAGTGCCAATCGACGAGTTGAACGTCACTTCCGTGTCTACCGGGGAATTGCTCGGCCAAGAGGGGCAACCCTTGTCCAACTGCAAGCCACGAAAGTCCGCAGACCAATTCGCGAGACGTTCACTTACGTCCCCCGGTTTTACGCGCTCCTTCGTCCCGGCGCATTAAAAATTTACAGCCGAGCAGAAGGAGCGCCCAGCACGACGATACGTTTCCTCGCCGGGGCGGAAGTGCCAGGTTAACGACTATGACCCGCTGCCAGGCCGACTTTACGCCGTTCAATTATCCACGGCGCGGGGTAATATCGCGTCGGGGGGCACGCAGAAATTCCCGTTAACGCGAATACCGACGACGAGTTGGCGCAATACGCGAACCCTGTACATTTCCTCTCGGCCGGGCATAAAGGCCACCCCCCGCCCCTCGCTTTTCGTTACGTCCGCCCGCTCATTTCCTTCGGTTACATCCGCAGCCAACTTCTTAACGCAAACCGCCAGCACCCCGTGGCTTTTTTCATCGACTCCTTAACGGCGAACGAAGCCCGCGTGCATTTTAGCGCACCGTCAATTCCGAGATCGACTTTCCGACTTTACATCCCCGGTTTGCGCGCCTGAAAGTGTCGTTCGCGACGCAGCGAGGCAGGTGTGCAAGGCGGGTGGTATTTACGCGTGGGTCGCGTGCCTGGTGGCATAACGCCAGGCGTACATCGGACACCCCTTTTCCGCGCGGTCCGCCGGAAACCATCGGCGACGATATCAGGCCGCGCGTGCGTATCGTATATCATTGATAAACGTCCATACCGGTGCTCTTGGCGTTATCTTACGCCTGCCTCCGCCGTGGTTCTCTCGATCGACCCTCTCACGATTTCGGTATCGCGATCCCGCTGCCAGAGACGCGCCCCTCCGCCCCGTTATTACAGCCCCGACGTCGAAGGGGAAGCGGGGCGCGGAGTCTGTCCGTTTTACATCTACCCTTCGATATGAAAAACGTTGCCTAGGAATGGCAGCGAAAGAAACTCTCTCCGGAGCAATTAATCTCGCCGCGACTCCTCCGGAACGGAAATCGAGAGCGTGACTCGCGACTCGATCTCTCGCGGCAGCGCAACAGGGAAGCATTTAGAAACGGTAGGTGGGGGTATATACCTGCGTCTCTTCCATTCGCATCAAGCCACGACGTTCCCTAATGGCGCATTAACGCGGCGACCGCACGCGTCTAAAAGGTGCTCCAGCGGCGCGAAGCGGCGCAGCTGAAGAAAAAGGAGAAGGCAGAGAAGAGTCGGGGCTCCGGGGTTGCTGGGAGAGGCGTGGAAGGAAGACAGATAAGACGAGGAGGAGCTGACAATCCACGCGTTCCGTTGCCGCCGCCGAGTAGCGAGTGCATTTACTCAGCCTGCTCGACCGAACGTCTTCCTACTCTCGACATTTACAGGCGGTCCGTATCTCGCCCGTGGGATTTGAAGGCCAGCCTCGTTCGTTGCTCCTGCACCAGCCCGTCGAGCTTCGATCAGTCGATGGCCCATCGCGCACCGCGCGGAGCCATTAATCGCGTCTATAGCCGACGATGGACACTACCGAGGCCACGTTTAACGCCATTAACGCTTCGATCGCTGTCGTTTTAATTTCCTACGCGCGAAAATCCGTGCTACTCTACATACGTTTCGCGGAGCTCGGCTCGTCGGTCGCTTCGAAATTCGAGCTTGTTCCTCCCCTGTCCCTCTCTGCAACGAATCAACTGGCAGGTAGCAGCGTCGACCGACGCTGCCTGTCCGGGGAGGGTGGACAGCGTCCGCTAGCCCCCGGGGGTGATACTCGCAGGCCTCGATACCACCGGCTGGTGGCCAGCTACTGCACCGTTCCCAGGACTAATGTTCCCTCGGGCGGGATGCCCGGTATCTCTGTACACCCCTCGACTTGCTCCTCCTCGAGCCACCCCCTCTCCTCCCCGGGTGTGTCGTAATAAAGGACCGATCCAGGAGATAACGGCGCGCACCGCTGCTCGTCGTAAAGCGCTTTACATACCCAGTAAAAGAAACGTTAATCACGGGACCATCTGGCTGACGACCTCTCCGCCGTCCCCGCCTTTTACGTCGCATAATCAAGTCACCGGCAATAAAGCCAGGAATTAACGCGTCGTTCTGTCTTCTACCTAACCACCCCCCGCGAACACGTGATACCTCGTCGAGGGCTGCCCTCTTTACAGGGGCGCACGGTTTTTCTGGGCGTAGGGTAATCGAACGGGTTTAAAGGATGATGGAATCTCGCACGTGTCCCTTTTTTTTTGAATCCTCAAGATTTCGAAAAGCCCGAGATTGATGAGAAGCGATTCGAGAGTTTAAAGGGTTGAATCTTCCCGAGATGGAGGCGCTGGCGAGGGACAGGGCCGAGGAACTAAAAAGGTCAACGCCCCGCGTTTGAAAATAGAAGCGAAAAGAAGGCCCGGGTCTGAATGCGTCGAGGGAACCTCTTCGTTACGAATTTCCTTGGGGACCTCCGGCAAGTCGACGCGTTCCCCTTCGCCACCCACCGCCCTCGGCACCAGCGAACTATCAGGACCGCGTTGAAAGAAAAGCTGCGCGATAATTCTGCCGAACGTTAATCGCGCCGTCGATGCTCTCATCTGACTGTTCAAGATACCGTCATCCTTAGCTTCATTGTAGGCAACGCGCGAGAACGTAGGAGTCACGTAATTTTCCGGGAGGAACCCCTTCCGTCTATCCCGTAAATTCTCCCGCCGACTCTTCTGGCGACGGTCCAGCCGATGGTCCTGGAAGACGATCGTGGACCTCCACCTGACCGTCCACGAAGAAAAGCTGGTTCGGGCTGGTCGGCAGGACCAATATTTTTGACGATTAAGGGAAGAGGTGGTGCTCCATCTGGGGGGTTGCGGGGGGAAATTGAATCGTACCCGTTTTCCCGTGTGTTCCTCCACCTCCTAGCTGCCTCCTTCTACCAAGTCGTTTCCGCAGCCGTTGTCGTTGGCCTCTCTCCAGAAAATATAACCCACTAGCGCGGCCTCCCAGCTCCCTGCTCCCTGGCCCCAAAGCTGCCCGCCATCCTAGAGCCATTCGCGAAACGACCGAAAGAAGTGGCAGCCGATAAATATCAAAACACTTAGCCTCTGTTTTCATAGCGGGCGAATTTGATGTTCGAGGCTGCGCGGCTCGTTCTCCCTCCATCAGCCTCTCTCCCGCCTCTTAATCTACCGGGTATTTCTCCTCTACCCCCTCCACGATCGCCCTCGGCCTTTCATTCAGCCGCAATACCCTCCAACTGTTCGCGAGAAGAATGCCGAGAGCCGACGGAACGCGCGGAGCGAGCGTCTGCCAGTAGTACGAATCGTGGATGTTCAGCCAGTGTTGCGAAAGCGGTTTTTCTGCTTATTGTCGCACTTTCCAGGGGTTGCAAAGGAGTGTTGGCCTTGATTCGGTAAGAGGGAGGTACATTGAACAAAGGAAGACAATGCAGGTCCTAATTTTCAGGGGTGTTTCATGCGGGACATTATCAAATTGATCTTAACAAGTAAACATTCACTTATAGTGAATGGAGTTTCCCGATTTGGAATATATTTTTTTAAAGCACTCATAGTAACTAAGAAATCCTGAAAATTATATATGTATTGAATCTATTTTATTCGTGTTGTTGAGTCGTACGCGAAAATCCTTTTATTTAAGAATAATTGAGTTGCTGAATCCGATTATATTATTTTTTCTGCGACAGCATTTCCTAAGGTAGTTTCCTTAATAGAAAATCGGTTTTTGCATATATAATTCTCATGATTTCTTAGTTACTAAAAGTACTTTAAACAAATATATTCCAAATCGGGAAACTATATTCATTATAAGTGTATGTTTACTTGTAAGAATATACATACACAGCGTTAAGGTAAACGTTCTGTGACTGCAGAAACTGCGAAACTAGGAAGCAGAAGCTTCTCGCAATCTACCACCCTTCAAACCACCCCAGCCAGCTTCGCGATGGCGACTCGTTGAATTTACAAAAACACCGTTCGTTGCATACGCTGGTGTTTCGCTACCCCCGCCGGACGAGATTATTCGATACACCGTAATCGTTAAAGGGATCGGGAATCATTAGCAGGAATTCATGCGACACGCCTCCGGCCGCCGTCGTATCCAGGAAGATTTCGATGCAGGCCGCGTGAACGAGGAAAGACACTCGAGAAATGGGGATAATTATGCGGCCAGGGGCTGGATGGCGTCTTTCTCGCGTCGCGGTATCGGGTTTATCTTTGTATGGTCGGATGAATAGAACCGCGGGAACGGGATTCAGCCCGGGAGCATAACGGATATCCTATTATCTATTAACATATAACCAGGTCGACGACACCACCGACGGGTAGCTAGGTGTTCATCGTTCGGGGGCTCATCGATTTCGTCGGGACGTTGCCCGGCTGCCTCCGTTTCGTATCGAGCGCCGATATTTCGAGCGCCGTCAGACACGTAACGTCGTCGTTAAACGAACGGGAATAATTGTCTGTCACGTGACGCGGACGTCACTCGAATTAGAAACGTCGCGGATTTTAGTGGGGCTGAACGATATGCCACCGCTGTGAAAGATTCATACGCGGTGCCGCGGGTTCGCCGACCCAGCATCCCTCTGCATTTTTCGCTTCCAAAATAGTCTCGGGGATGTTGAATTTTCAAGCGACCGTCTGGTGATCCGTTCACCGTAATGGAAAAGCTTACATCCGCGGTTAATGCAACTCCTTCCATCAAATTAATCTCTTTACCCGTTCCATTTGATCGTTTGATGGACGCACGGTGTCACTTCACAGCGTTACGAAAACAACGAGATATCTGCGAGAGAAGTAGAATAGAAAATCTTCCAACTCTGTTGTGCATTTAGTTGATTTCTTCTGCCACTCACTGTACTCTTTCAAGCACTTACAATTAGTGAGGAAGACGGTTAACAATTCCAGTTAACTTCTATTTACTTTCATTATATTTTGTGCTTCTCTGCTTATTTTCTATCAAGGTACTATTTCTTTTTTCCTTAATTTTGTTCAATTCTGTGCTTCTACTTTTATGTATTAGTCCTCTACTGATTTTCTCTGTTCTCTATGGACCAAAGGGTTTTCTCGTACATATTACAAACCAATAAATAAAATAATAAATAAATAAAAATAAATAAGAGTGGATATATATATATGAGTAAGAGTACCTTTCGTTAACCCGAGGATAAAGATGGTTCGTAGGAGAATGAGCAGAAGGGCTTCCCAAAGGAGGCAATGAGATTAGCAAACACAGGTGTAATCGCCATCTTCCGGTTCATTAGGGTGTACTTGACCGTGACGGTGGTAGGTTCTTTGATGCAACGTTTCGCTATTTGTATCATCGCCCCGTGAATACTCGGAGGAGGGGGCTGTTCCCCCCATCGTGGCGCGCGCGTAAAGCCGTCCTAACGAGGCCTCGATTTATCGAACACGCGGCCGGTTACCTCTTTCCGCTGTCATTACGTGGCATTATGCGGTTTTCCCGTTTGAAGTGTTAATCAACCGGCCGCCGCATTCCTGCCCGGCGTAAACGAACTCTAAATAGCCCGAAACGTAAACAGCGTGTCACAGCGAAAAAGGGGCTGCTTTCTCCCGTTCCGTTCCACTCCCTACCCTCGCCCGCTGCTTCTTTTTATTCGTCGGCCCCTGGCTCCCTTCGTTTCCACCGCGTCCCCCCACGTCGCTTTGTATTCGATATCGCGACAACCCTTTCGCCGACTGCCGTCGGAAAAAGCGCGGAGAGGGAACGAGTTTAGACACGCCGGTGAAAGGGAATCAAAGTAACGCGCTTCTACGCGTTTCCCCGCGTTTTTCGCGCCGCTCTTCTTGACGAATTTATGGAGACCGTTCGCAGCGTCCTCGGCCAACGGGGCGGGACAAAGGAGATCGGAGAGGCTCGCGCGCTGGCCCGGCCATTTTTGCAAAGCTTCCCGTTGTCCCGTGTTAATTAAATCGAGGCCCGAAGAACGGTGGCGCGTTAACAGCGACGCCGCGAGATCAAAGCTCGTCCATATATCCTTCGGCGCGACGGTTGGCAAAGGGCGATACGCGGCGCGAGGGCTGATGGGAAAAAAAAGGAATTAGAGCGAGGGCGTGAACGAGGCGAGCCGCAACCCGACCTGATCCCATCCAGCCCCGTGCCGGTGTACAGTAATGCAACCCGGTAATTACGTTATTCGCGGCTGATTGGCTTCGCCGCGGTGCGTCCGCGTTAACGCGATTATCAAGGAATCGATCACTTATTCCACGGCGTCTGCTATTCCCAACTTCTCCCTCCCCCTTGCTTCTCGCTCACGCCCCTCCCGCGCCCCACGCTCCTTCTCTTTACTTTTGGCTCCGAGCCGCCGAAAAGTTTTCTTTGATTGGACGACGGACGCAATTAAAGCGGCACGGCGACGACGAACACGCGACAGAAGTTGCCCGACCGAGGGCACAGCGGGGGGGGACGAGGACGGCCGCTCTCTCCCCCCCTGTTAATGAGCCAGAGACAGAGGAACATGGAACGACTTCCTGTCCGGCGAAAAGAACGATACGGAGTTCTGTGCTTCTCTTTTTTCGCGCGCGGGGTTGTTTTCCCCTGTTGTCGCGACGGGATAGGGTTAATTATTAAGGGGAAGCTGTCTGTTTCTATGTTCCTTCGGTTCGCATCGATCACACTTGGACGTCTCTACATTCCTCCACGCTTTCAGGTCTATGGTATTGGGATAATATGAGGCATTGAGAGCAAAAACGGATTAATTCACATTGAAAAAAATTATTTTCTCCTATCTTGTATGGTTAATAGGTACAGCCTACTGGAATACATTATTCTTACTAACTCAATTTTACAAAAAATGTGGGTTAGTCCGTTTTTGTTCTGAATGCCTCGTATGTGGACTCGAAAGACGGGGAATTAGATCGCGCTGGATGGGGCGTTCAGATTTTCTCGTTCCTTCAGCTGAACCGTTCTAATCAATTGAGCTATCAATTGGTACTTCTACTAACAGACACTTTCTCCCTCGACTCAGCTCGAAATAGTACTCTCTACCCTCCCTCCGCTCGTATCAAATTCTTGAGCTCCTACAGCCTCGAGTTATCGTAACGAGAGAAAAGGGTACGTCGCGAGATAAGGACCGTTCGACACCCCATTCTCGAAACTCCCGCTCGACAAAGGGGAACTCCCCCGAGACCGGAGCACCCGGAGTACATTCCCAGGTAAAACATCTTCCACGTGGAATCCATCGTTCGCCTTCTCCCTGCGCGGGGGGGCCGTTTGAAAAATCGAAACATCGCAGAGAGCGTCTCCCCCGGAGGGCGGGGGTGGCTTTCCCCGCGTCCGTGGGACTTTATCAGGATACGCTCGGGCTGAAGCGAAACCTCGGCTCTCGCGACGGACGGGGGAAGTAGCTTGAATGGGGTTCCAACGTTTTCGTGCTGGCGGAACCATCTCATTTGCATAATGCTGTTAGTACTGCTTGGGTGGCGATGCTTCGGCCGCGGCGCGGGGTCTGTTGGGTCGGGGGAATTGCACTTCGAGAGAAAGTGAAACGACGGTGGAAGGAGCCCGCAGCCTAGTCGCTCGAGTTTCGAGACTATGGGAACGTGTCACTTCGAAAGTGAATTGCCTCTTGTTGGTCTCCGTCGTGGCCGAATAACTACACCGTCGTGCAATACTTTTTTCTTACCACAGAAAGACACAATACTTTATACTTTAACCACCACGACTTTACTCTCACCTCCTCGTCCAGTGAAAGTCTCGAAAACAAAGGGAGCAAGGTATTCCACCGCTCGCTTCTCTAACAAAAAATTCCAAGCGCCGTGACCAATTATAATCTCGCGCCACCTAGGTGGCTGGCATTTTCCCGAAAAAACGGGGTCGCGATTTGTTTCGAGGCGGGTCCGACGAGGGAGTCATCTCACGGACAAAAGTCCTTTATCGTCCCGTTGATGTGACGCGAAAAAGGGAAGCCAGAAGTGGCGCGGGGTCGGCGGGGGATTTTGAATGACGGGCACGTTCGTGCAATATGCATAACCGGGATTCGGAACACGGGAAACCTCTTTGTGAGCCGCGACCGGTCCACTAAATCATTCATTGCCTTGGACCGTCTCGAATGACTAATTAACGCCGGCACAGATTGCTTTGCCCAGACATTCCCGGTTATCTAATCAATGTTATTCCGTTCGTGACTAACCGCCGATAATATTATCGGAAGGTGGTTCCTCGCGCGCGGGGAGGAAACCAATTATCCCCGCGACACTGTCTGCGTTGAAATAACACAGGAAAACGGTGTCCTTAAATTTTCTCGCGCAATAAATGCTGGCAGGCTTCTCCAGGACATTCGAACGCTCCCGCGAGTACAATGTCGTCTGGGAAAAATCAATTTCACCCGGCTGCGACGACGCTAAATAGTCCTCTTAGAGTCGTGCAGCCCTTGGACGCGCGCTTGTTCGCTGGAGAGCGGCAAGATGTTGCAATAATCCCGACTGTTCGTTTGCCGGTGTAACGTCGTTGCACGAAGATCGACGCCGAGGGCCCATGCGAACGAGCCTTTTCAGACCGATTGAACGATTTGAATTAACGGCTGGCGGGCTGGGGGGCGGGAGGGTTTTATCGGCGCTGATACGGGAGTGGTCGATGTCCCTGGGTAAGGAGAAGCTATAAACCAGGAGTTGCGAACAAATCAATGTGAGTGCTCTCGAGGCTGGGGACGATCGTAGGAAAAGGAAAGGAGAGCCGCTCATTTACTTTAACGGCCTACACGAGCGCATGTGAACCCGTCCGAGCGAGGGGCTATCAATCTGGTCATCGAAATCCGTCCCCTTTTTCCTTAAACCCAACTGCGAGCCCGATCGAGAGAGCGGAGTTTAAAACGAGTCCGTTTCCCCAATTCGTCGACACGTGTCGTTCCGTTGAAACGTGTCGGAGCGACGTTGAGCCGGCTTCTTCTGCCATTAAATGCAATCGCTGGGCCGTTTCGGCTTGAATTAACTCCACTTAACTCGGGGTATGTAGCGGAACTTCTGTGGGAGACAAGATGATTCGTAGGAAACCCTCGTAGCAAATATTCCTGCAGAACTCAGCCGCGGCGGAACGTTTAATTACTAACAGTCGGCGGCTAGTTGAACGGATCCAGTAATCCCATTCTTCCTCGCCTTCCGTCCGTGGAAGAACGTTTCTGGAAGTTTTGGAGGGCCGTCGAAGGGGGATCCGCGATGGAAAAGATTTCGCGGGAGAGCGAGGTCTGCGTTTGACAGTCCGCCGGTGGACAACGGGAGCCCGCGAATTGAAAGCGCGCGCGATGAAAGAGGCCTCTCTCGCGGCCGCATCCTGGGTCCGGAGTTCTGCAGAAAGCTGTTCCAAGTTTCGCAGACCGTCGGCGAGCGCGTAGGAACGTTGGTCCTCGATTGACCGTAACACCGCTCGATCGCAGGCGACGTTAATTCCTCGAAAAGCTCGCCCACCCGATTACGAGTCGCACAGCGAGGTCGCGCGAGAAACGAGGCATTCGACGACGCGCTTAACGAGTCCTGGGTCACACGCCGCCTTGTTAACGAGGACGTATTGTGGGCCAACTCGCGGTAAGAATTGTTACAGGAGGCCAGGGAACTTGCTTTACATCGGGAACAATAAAATCATCGCGGGGCTAGCCGTCTGGAGTTGAAAATTAGACCCGTCGGGCGACGCAACTTTCTCCGGGGCATAAAAATCTATTGTTCTTTCCAAGTTTCATAATTGTCGCGACTGCAGCCTTACGGCGCCCAGTCTGGAGTCTTACACGCAGGAGCGTAGCTACTAGTTTCAGAAACTCGTGTCGCCAACGCGAGAGTGCTAGGTTGGACGCCTCTGAGACGAGCAGATTTTCCACCCTGTCGAAACTTTCCGCGGCTATTATCCGCGAAAGTGATACAACCAGCGGGGCTGATAATATAGAAAGTACTATCAACAGCTCGATTCCCCGATCCGCGAAGGGTGCATGAAAATGAGCGCCGGGGAAGGCGTACTGATAGTCCAAGTTTCTCTCAACCCTTCCTCGCAGGCATCGGCGAAAGTTATCGTTGGCGCGCGCGAGGAAGGAACAGGCTATCACCGGTTCCTCCGCTTGCAGGCGTTCAAGTGCGAGCGTTAGCTGTTCGATTTCCATAAAAATCGCGACAAAGGGAGTTTGAGGAACGAGGGAAGGGAAGACTGGCCTCGGGCCAGCCGTCCAGCCTCGATAGAATCGTCGTGGAGGTCCAGGAAAAGGGTGCAAGAGTGGGGTGGAGGGTTGTCCAGGGCGAGGACGGGTTTACGAGCATCCAGGGGGCACGACGAGTCGGTTTATCGGGTCTCGGGCCGCGGCGCTATTCAATGAACAGCCGTTTAGACCAGGCGTAGCATTGTCGAACCAGACATCACGGAAATTCGACTTTCACCCTCTCGCCCAGCTCTATCGGCCGGTCCGCTTCCCTTTTCCCCCAAGGTTACCTAAGCGACACGTGCAAATGATTGGCGAACCACGTCGCCAGCTCCCGGAGTCGAAGAAGGATCGTATGCATCTTTGATGCAAGCTTGTCCTTTTCCACGGCAGCGCCACGTGTGCGGCCCTGAAGAGTACGTGGCTGGAACGGCTAAGTGGTCTGGATGCAGAAGCTCTCGAGTTTACGGCGGCAGCGGCTGCCACTGATGAGGACTCCGTTCATTCCACTGGTTTACTCCTTTTCACTGTTTGTCCAACTGGCGAGGATGCTAGCGCGTATGTGCAGGTCGAAGAACTTCAGCTCTCCTGTGCTCGTGGATTTTATAGAGAAGAATAAGAATCTTTCGTCGATTTTTCTCGTATTTTGACGTGGACTAGGGGAAGGTGGGGCAAGACGGGGTAGTTAAGGTTTGATGATGAATAAAACATAGGTTTTCATAATCAACTAATTAATTTTATGTCTGAGCCATTCTTTGGTAATAAGTCTTTCAGTTTAATTATGAATCAACCTAATCTTTACAGGTTTTAATGGAATAAATAAAAAAATTCAGAAAAAGTGCTTTCTCCCCATCTTGCCCCACGGGTGGGTGTACCCCGTCTTGCCCCCCACCCCGTCTTGCCCCACCTTCCCCTAAGGGTCTAGTATCTGACGAGATTTGGAATTTTATTTAAAACGTACACAGATTGTTGTCGTTTGCATACAAAAATGAATGGATAATGTGGAATGAATTTCGTTTTCGAAAGAAGCGAATAATTGATTTTGCTAACGCGGCTGACCATTGATCGATGTTTCTACTTGCGCGGCATTCCTCGCGCGACAGACGCGTCTACGCATTGTCCACACGCGTTTACACATAAAAACCAATGAAAATACGTTAAAGGAGCATCTCCTTTAGCTTCGCGAAGGAAATAGAACCCTAAGCGTTTCAAAGGCTGCCGTGCATCGCGATCGATTTCCAAGGAACCGTTTTCGAGGGCGCGTTAACTCGTTCAGCGAAACTCTTCGTTGCAACCGGCGATGTTATCGCGGTTTCCTGGTAATCGTCGGTAATTAGACGGCGCAAATTATTATTCGCTGCGCCGTAACCCGCACCGAAATTTATGGGAGCGTCGCTGGCGGCTCTCGTGCGATGCCGCGCGATAAACTTTCGTCGAGGGCTCCGACGAGCTCGCGGGGCAACTTGTCCCCCCGAACCGTCTTTTTTCACCTCCCGGTACCAGCCCTGCCAGAAAATCAACGGCTCGGAGGCGTCGGGACGATTATTATACGTTGCCCCGTCGTTAAAAAGTCAGCCACTTGGCTATTCTCCGGGAACAATTAGCTGGAATTAATTATCACGAATCTGGCCGCTCTCGCTTTTCCATTCGTCGCGTTCCCCTTTCGCCGGGCGGGATCCTATATAATAAGCCGAAGTTCGGGACGTCGGGGCGTCGAAGTCCCTTAATCCGACAGAATCAGTCTGCCAGCAACTTCCGGCTCCATCGGCGTCCTCTTGAGGTGGCCGCCTCTCCTCTATGGAGCCGCGCCACCGAACCTTTTGATACCCCACCCTGGAAGGCTAACGACCCGCGGAAAGTAAGAGCCGGACCATTGAAATTCCACGATGAAACGTCACCAGGCCTCCGCCTATTATTCCGGAGACACCTTAAGCCTCTTCCTCTTGTTTGCCCGCGCAGACGACTCGCCCCCGCGCGACCCTCCCCCACCCCCTGCCAGCCTGGACGCGAGCAATTTACTCCGCGTCTCTAGGAATCTTCCAAGCCCCGGCGACGTCACGAGGCACTTCAAGCCGTGGATGGTCCCGTGCCCCCGGTAGATTGACGGCGGAATTATTATCACGACCCATGGCCGGGGCTGAAACGGTAGAATTCCCGAGGCGAAAATCCACGAGGACTTTATTACGCGAAAAAAAATTATAATCGCCGCGCGATGTCGTCCGTGGACGAGGTAAATCAAGACCACGGAAACGCGAATGGTCGAGGCGATTTATTCTCAAGCTCGAACCAACCCCCGTCGCCTCCGCCGTGTCGCCATTCGTTTTCGATGCTTCCCTCCCCCGTCGCCTCCCGACCACCCCCGCCGCCAGCTGAAATTATCATTTAGCCAGCGAGGCTAAAGCACGTATCCTCGTTTAGCCTGCCGGCGGGAGACAATTTACGACACTTTCCGCGGGCCCTCGCGCTTAATCCGAGCTTTCCAGCGGCGTTCCCCGCGACAGTCGCCTCGCGTCCTACCGCCGTCGCTCGTTTTACACGCGTGTGCGCGTACCTAATATACGAATCGGGCTTAATCCCGTGTACAGGGCTGCTTCGAGCATTGGGAGTCAGAGTATCGCGGGTCGAGCTTCAGACTTCAAAGACGCCGAGCGCTTAGTTGCTCCTGGCTTGCAAGCAGACGGATTGTAACGCGAATTAGCCGGCTCCGTTGTAACGAGGAATATTTGCACGTAGGACGGATGAACGGATTGAACGGATTGGCGCGAGGCCGTGCACGCGGAACTGTGGGCTTAAAGATTAGGCGAGGTAAGATTACCTGCGTTCCTTGCGCAGTCTCCTTTGCAAAAGCTGCTACTGTAAAACTTCAGGGTAACTGGTGATAGGAGTTCCAACGATCCCCGTTTCCTATCGCACCATCCACTGCGCTGCCAGTCGATTCGGCCGCTTAATAATTATGTAAACCACACCTGGACCGATTAACACCAAAAACGAAGCCACGCAGAGGGGTAGGATCGATAATTGAAACGCGCCACAAATCAACGTCACCGCGCGTGTAGCTACACGTGCCGCGCGTATACGTGTCAGCCTATAACGCAATTTGTCTGCGCGAGAGAGGGTCCGGCTTGAAATGCTTCTTTTTTTTTTTGCTCGCAGAAAAGTCATCGACGAATGGGGCGCCCTTTATTAAGCGCAGGAGGGTGGCAGGGCTTCCCGTTTGCCGAAATTTCCAGCGATTTTTCATCCGCTCTCGCGTAACTCGCGCGCCTAGGGGTGGACGAGTCTCGGGGCGGTCCTCTCATCGAGGAGCGCGTGCCCTCTCGCACTCGCTGCCAGTTCCGAGGAGTAATAAATGGCACGGACGCGCCTACTTTTCAATCCGGCGCCTCTAAGAGTCAATAAGTGTCGAGGGATGATGTACAGTTCTATGGGTGGCGTATTAAGGACACGGGTGCGTTCACGGGGCCGCCGTGGAAATTCCACGAGCGTGCAAAGAAATTCCTGCTCGGCTCGGCGTGCGCGGCGACGGTTCTTTATTAGTGGGCACAGCTTGGCGGGTGAATTCGGGGCGTTGGAGCGGTGAAAAATGTCGGCGCGAAACCGCGCATTGTTTGGGCTCCTTTTCGAATTATGCACCCTGCCTGCCCCTCCCCTCCGCTCTCATTAAGAGACTAGGGTGAAATGATTCGCAGCCACGCATGAAAATGTTTGCAGATAGTTATGGCCGCTAATGGCGAAACACCCTGCGTATTATCGCCAGCTTTATCCTCCGCGGTGGCCGCGAGTCGTTCGAACGTTTTAAATTCCCTCGTACCTGTCGTAAATAATCCTTTCGCGGCTACCGCGGATGAGCTGCTGCGCGCACGCAAAACAATGCTGCATAATAAGCAACATTGAAATTACCCGGGCCACCGGAGTTTTAATATAAATTCATACGTGCGGCCGGAGCATGAATTATTCAGAGCGTAATTCGGAAAAACAAATGTCGAATAAGCAGTCTCTGTGCATGGCAGGGTCTATGCTGGGGAACGTGCAGGGGATGCGATTGTTTTAAACAGTTACGGGAAGAGCGGTGGGTCGTGATATTTGTACAAATCCTGAGAAGAATAGCGCCAACGGTACCTAATAGTTCGTTAAGGGGGGAGACCACTGTCTCGGTCCGAAATGTAAGGGTGTTTTCGGGAATTTATTTCAACCAAACAACGCAAGTAAATCAATTTATTGCTTAGTATAGTTAATAGTGTACATATCGAAAGGTAAGAAAATTTTTTTTTCAAACAAATTCATAAATCCGTTTCCTGTATACTCTTCGTCAAAATTTGCACTGCGGCAAAAACATGCTAGTCGCGTTGACAGGCCCCAGGCCATATGGTTAATCGGAATTCAAAAAAACAGTAATATTTAGAAACTAGAAGCCTGCCTCTATTACGTGACGATCAGAAAATGTCAAAATTGTAAAAAATAACAAAATGGCGGACCACTGAAAAAAAAAGTCGCGTTTTCGGGGTACAAAATTGGACAAATGTTGTTAAAAAAATAGAAGCAGGTCGAAAATTGAAAAAAGCTGATCGTCACGTAATAGCGACGGGTTTTCCGAACAATAAATGCCCTTACTCATGTCAATTGGACGTATAGTTTTCTCTGTAGACTGTCAACGCGGTTGAAAAATGTCATTCTGAGGAAAACGCGTTCAAAGTTCCGCGTGGCTCAGTCGCGCGTGTGACACCGCTTCACGAAAAACACCATATCTCCGTCAATTTTGCGAATTTCTTCATAAAATTTGGAGAGAACATTCTTGAAACGTACGTCTTTCAGAAAATGTAAAAAAAAAAAATAAAAATTTTCAGATTTGAGACAGTGGTCTCCCCCCTTAAGGGGTCTCCCTACCTTGACGGACGAAAAATGATGCGAACTTTGGGAATTTTTTAAAACAAAACCATTATATATATTTACTTCCAGCTTTGTGGCTTCATTTGTCAATCTTTAGAGAATATTAAGAAAAAATTGTATATCCAGAGTTATAGTGTTTCAAATAGAGCGCCTTACGAAAATCATATGCGGATTGTTAGCATAACATCAGACCTTATAGTTGTCTGAAATAGAAAATTTACAAATTTGTGTAATCTGTACGAGTGTGACTATCGCCCGAACTAGATTAAATGTAAAATACTGAAAATTTAAAAAAATGGCAGCGTCTGAAAACAGACATCGATTTCTGCAAAAAAATTCGCAGGTTTTTGTAGTCACAAAAGTATAATTTTACAAAAACCGACTTAGTTTCAGTACTAGTAAGAATGAGATATCTACTGAAGATATATGCCAAATTTGAAGTAAATCGGGTGATTGACTTTTGCGATATCATGCTAAGGAATTAAAAAAACATAGTTTTGAGAAAAACGCGTTTAAAGTTTCAGGTACCGTTTTTCTTTAATTAATTTCTTTTTTTAATATTGCCTGAATATGTAGAAATATAGGCATAAAATTTTTAATTAATATAATTTGAGCGATTCTCTTAAAAAAGAACCGTCTTAATACATATGGAGTATCCAACGATAAGAAGACAAACCAAGTTACGGTGAAGTAATTCACCCTTTCTGCACCCCTATATTCCAAGTCCTAAAGAAATCTTGTCTCTCCCTCCCCGCCATCCTTTTCAGCACCCTTGGCCCCGTGTTCGTCAACGATCCCAGTTGTCATAAACCAGGCAGCTTCCTCGCAGCTGCCGCGACGATCCAGGAACGAAAGGCCAGGGAAAGAGTGGAGAAAGGGGTGGTTTTAACAGCCGATGATAAATCTCGGTTCGGTGACGATTCGCGAGGTAGCAGTGGCAGGGTGTGTCGAGCTTCGAGAGAGGCGTCACCATCGACTGGCAGACGTCCTTCGAAGAAAAGGGCTCGGCGACGGATTCGTCCGTCTGAGGCGGGTAAATTGCATCCGGAGTTACTCGCACATACACGCGAGGCCGGTCTTTTCGCTGGCGAAAACACGAAAGTGCACTCTCGCGAGTTGGTAACTCGCGAAATACCATTAGGAGCGCTGCTTGCTCCGTTTATTAAGAGTTATGAACGTACGAGACACTTATTAGCCCTCTCGCCGCGTAACCGCGACCACGAGGCATCGATGTCTCGCGACTAACGACCCTTCCGCTGCCTTTTCCAGGCCCCGACGAGCGTTTCAAACCGAAACGCTGCCTTCCAATTCTCTTCCTGCACTTGGAAATTCGATAAAGATCGAGGAAAGTCTTGGCAGGGTGCAAGAAATCTCCGACGCGCTTTCACCTTTCAAATCCACAGTTGCCACTTCATCCCGCGACCGCCTTACACCCTGTTCGCCCTCCTTCGACGTCTCAGTTGAGGGAGGATCGAACGGGCCCGCTCACCCTCGATGACCCGACTTCCCAGTGGCCCGGTAATACCGGCATCCGGCGGCGCTTTTGGCAGTTTAACGAGACAGTTGCTCGAACTTGATCTACGTTTAGATATTTTTCTCATCAGCGTTGCTGGGTGGCTGGTTGAACGGCGCAGGCTACCAGGCGGATACGGGAGGACGCGGGACGGCGAAGGGTGGGCTCGTGGCTGCAATAGGGTGGACTTGACAGCGGGGGGAATTGGGGGGTCGCGCGGGGAGGACATATTTTTCTTGAAATTTGTCGCGGCTATCTGCCCAAAGGGATCTACCCTCGCGTATAATTCCCAGCTGGAGAAGCTGCAAATCTCGGGTCCTCTATCTCCACGACAACCACCCCCTCCCGCCGCCCCTCGCTGGCCATTCAACCGCCCCGTCACGCCCTCCCCCGAGGCTGATATAAACGTTTAAGATTTCTGCGTTTACGCGCGGAGAGGCGGGATTCTGGTACAATAAATGCGACCTAAACACGCTCTTTGCGGGAGCCTCGCCACTCCATGCACTGTGCTTTCTCGAGCGCGCAGGCAAACATCTTTGTACACCCATATTCTGCGCGCGAGCTTGCTGTTTGCTCGTCAGCCCAGCGCTCCAAGTTCCCTCGTTCCGTCAAGTGGAGTATCGGAGGAAGTTTGTAATATAGAGATTTCGGGGAAATTTACGGGCACATTTCGCGCTGATGAATCAGCGGCGCGGCTGGGATATTGGGATCCAGGGGATGTAAAAATGCAAGTAGTTTGACTTCTTTTTAGAACCCATCAGGTGGAGATAGAAAATTGTCCAGACTCCGTAGACCAGTGGCTAAAGTAAAACAGAATTTCTTTCATGCTGCATTCAGACCAGTTATAAAATCTGATCTCCCGCCTCGCGAGTATATCACCCCCGAACAAAGCACCAGGATCTGTCGCACAGGCGTAGAAACGAACGAAACAAATACCCTCCGAGGTGTGCGCCGGAAATTAATCGGCCGCGCGGCGCCGTTAGGGCCGCGGCGAGACTTTCCCTCGGAAATTTCGTAAGTTGGAGGCAACGGTGATATCCGTTATCGTTAATCCGTGGACGTATCCCGAGAAGGGGGTGAGTTATGCAACGGAAGAAGCCCGCGCCATATTTCACGTAATCCCTGTCGCGCAGTTACGAGGGGCCCCGCACTCGTTAAGGCACATCCCCCAGGCGTCCGCGACAATCGGGGCCCAGCGCAGCGTTTACATCACCGACACGCGTTGCACGGACAGCTCCTAAGCCACGTAGGTGAAATCAAGAAGATTTGTGGAGGCCGAACGGCGTGGGGTGGGGTCGGTAGCTCGCGTCCTTCGCACCCCAGAAGCCACTCCAAGGGGCTGCTACCCGAGGAAACGCGCTGTACGCACGTTGGATAAAGTCACGCGCGCGATTTAAGGGTGGATTTCGTGCGGGAAACGCCGTTTAGACGGTCGTCACGAGCCGTCGTTCCGTGCGCCAACGATATCCCCGTTTTTTTCCCTTACATTCCTAAATCACGGGAATAATCGGTCTTTGGGGGTGGCGAAACGCAACGTTACGTCGGGACTGAACATTCGACTCTAGCAATTCGGAGGATTAACTTCTGGATCACTTTGAACTGGAAGTCTAATCGAGAGGAAGAGAGAAGTCTGTAGAAAGCTAAGGGAGCCGCGGAATTTTCATGGTCGCTTAGTTCTCGGAAGTAGGTAGACACGAGAGGGGGGTTTCAATTCGGTGATCACGCCCCCCCGTATGCACCCGACCCCAATGTGGGTCAGTGGGGTGAAGGTCGTCTTCTTTAATTCGACGATTCCCCATGCAAGTGTTACCCCTCGTTCCAGGCAGCTCGTCGGGGGTAGGCAAGACGCGCAGTCGGAGAGACAAGTTTCACAGTCGACTGTGAAACTCACCCCCTGCCGGGAAAGCCAGCCCCAGCCTCGCGATCCCCATGAAAGCGTACATATTTAACGTGACCCTGCGTGAATAATCGATGGACCAAGGCGCTAGCCATTTGTACTTCTCCAGTCGCTAACTGCGCCCCTTTTAAACATTCACGGAGCCCGACGAAGCGGTTCTTTTTCTGTTTCTCCGTTGAACTGCAAGCCTCCCTCCCCAGAGGAAGCGAAAAACAAGGGATGGTGTTTCTATCGCCTCGTCGAGGTCGTGCAGAGAAAGACTGGCCTCTTTTTCTCGCTCTCTATCCACCGGCACGCTCTCGATGAGGGATCGCTCCGGTTCTATATCATAAAATTTCAAATAGAATTCTCGCTTCTTCGTAGCATCCGGGGATACCTGGAATTCCTTTGGGAAAATTGCAGAGGGTCGCTTTGAAATCGAAGAATTCATAACACCGTTGCGTAATCCGATCGCCGGCCGATTCGCAGCAACGGTTTCGCTTGCGGAAGGGAAAAAGTCGATTACTTTCACCAAATCAGTTTCGTTTAACCGGCCAGCTGCGAGAGGGAAATTCGATTTGACGGAGTCGCGTGGTAACGCGCGTGGATCAAGCGTATCATTGGCGCTGGTCTCGGGAGCGATATAAATCGTCTCTAGCCAGCTTGAGAGAGCGAGGGGTCCGCTCCTTCCGTGGAATTTCATTCGAAGAAAAGGAGCGCTCGCGATTGAATCGTCGCGCGTCCGCGCGATACTTCCGCGCTCGCCCCCTCTTTTCTTCTCCTTTCTTCGCGTAGATCGACTGGCGATAGAGCTCATGAATAAAATCGTAATTTCTCAGATTACCTTCGCAACAGATTCTCGCCTCTCGAGGCGGAGATGGGGGCGATAACGCGAGCAGGTTCTCGAAAATCGCGATACACGGGAGCGCCTCGCCCCGCCATCGGTTCTCCATTTTTCACTGAATCCCCTGGGCTCCTTCGGGCGGGCAAACGCGCCTTCCGAGGCGTGTAACGCGGCCTGACGGAGTATCGAGCGAATCTAACAACCTGTCTCGAGCTTGTCGCGCGGGTAAACAGCTCCGGCTAATGAAAACAAAACAAGCTCTCTCGCGGTGCTGGAGCCGCGCTCTCCACGTCGGAATCGCGCAGGGCGCCCTGGAGACTCGCAGAGATCCGCCAGCGGCTCGCGAAATTAATAATGCCTGGGAATTAGCGGGCGGTCCGTCGAGGAGGAATGCCATGGCCGACGTGCAATCGTTTTCAAGCTGGAGGCCGAGGAAAAAGATGAATGCTCAAGGTCCGCGCTAGGAGACTCGGAAGCTAGCGAGCTTAGGGGATGAAATTCAACTACGGAGAAGTGTTTGAGCAGATAGGGTCAAGGGTAGGTCGGTGTACTATCTTCCCCTGGCGATGTACTCGTTGCTTTTAGGGGAAATTAGTATGGTAGGAGCTAGTTTAGGTGGATCGTAGCGTGTTGAGGTTCGGCGCTGATTAGCAAGCTTTGTGTGCGGAGCGCAATCGAGCGTAAGCGCGTTACCTTGGGATCGTTCAGCGAGAGGAAACCGCGCAAGCTAACGGTAGACATCTAAGAAATATCTGCATTAAAGCGGCGAGTGTTTTAACGATCGAAATATTTGCTACACTCTGATGAATGGTAATTGCATAAAAAGGTATTGATTCGATGACACCAGCAATAACACCCGCGGAATTTCAATGAGAACTTCCTTGAGGAGGCACCGCGGAAAATCAATTTATGCGGGGTGCCCAACGTCGCTAATGCTTGAACGTCTCCTTTTTCCTCTATCGGGTAGCCCCGGCGCGGAGAAGGTATCGGGAGCCTCGCCAAAAGAAACGAGACCGCGTCGCGGAGCTGGATGCAACTCGAGCATAAAAATCTATCAGCCCGAGCAAGCATATTCCCTGCACGACACGGTATAAAGGGGTTTCCGGTGGGAGCCTAGTCGCCTCCGGTTTTTTGCCCGACTAGCAAGGTAACTCGAGCACGGTACACCGTCGTTATTTGCAAGTACACGCCACCGAAATTACCATTTTCACCTCTATCAAGTGGCGCTGGCGCGCGATCTCCCGCTTCCTTGCGCGATTTTCTGCCGGCACCGCCAGACCAGCCGGCTCCTGCCATCTTCCACATTGATATTAATGTTGCCCTTCCCGCGCCCCCCACCCGGCCCAGCCGTGGATTAATATTAATCGTCGCCGGGCCGTACGTGCCCATGTTGCGTGCCCCTCGCGTACCCCGGGAGATCTGCTCCTCCCGAAAACATTCATCCTCCGGGCTGCCCCCCTCGAGGCGAACACCTACCGAGCGTGTTCAACGTCCTTGAAAACTCGGGCCGACGTTTTCCAGCGGGAGAAAGGGTTGGAAAGGGCCGACCACCAGCTCCCGCCCGGAACTTGTTTTAAGAAGTCCCTGGTGCAACGCTAACAGGCAGGAGGCTGCTGGTCGCGGTGCTTTACGACCCGGCAAACTAACGGCTCGACCGTGCCCCGCGGAAATTTATAGCAGCAGGGTTGTAAATTAAATATGTAAATTTCAACAGCTGATAATTATTATGCTGTAATTGTATAAAAAAAGTAAACAAATTACGTCAAGTACATGATACAAATAAATCACAAAATATAGAAAGTAATAATAATCACAAAAAATAGAAGATAATAATATCTTTGTAAAAAGAAGTGAGATCCCCATAAAAAACTTCAAAAAAGTAAAAAATACGCCAAGTACATGAAAACATGAAAATCACAAAAAATAGAAGATAATAATCATTACAAAATTAAAAAAAGATGTGAAATCAAAATGAGCTGCTAGTACATAAAGATGCTTTCCAACTGCGCTTTAGATGACACAACTACATATGCACAGCTAAAATTCCATTACTCATAATGGCTATTTATACAAAGAAAAAATGTATTAAATAATAGTATGCAGATATATTTTTATACAAATAAATATTTTAATACGAATAAATATTTGATTCAAAATACTTGGCGCTGCGCCCCGAATTGGTGTTGCTAACCTCAATAAATATGTATAAATTGCATTAATCCTCTTCTTTCTTTCTTGTACGTGCATGCGTGTGCATATGCTACGTATGGCATTAGAATTAAATATATGTAGAATAAATCGGACTGTGTTTCTAGTATGTGTATGTATATGTTTTTTATATTGTAATGGAGTTGTAAATTATTAATACTAAGGCAAATAACATTTTTTCGGTTGCGCAGCGCCAAGTATTTTGAATCAAATATTTATTCGTATTAAAATATTTATTTGTATAAAAATATATCTGCATACTATTATTTAATACATTTTTTCTTTGTATAAATAGCCATTATGAGTAATGGAATTTTAGCTGTGCATATGTAGTTGTGTCATCTAAAGCGCAGTTGGAAAGCATCTTTATGTACTAGCAGCTCATTTTGATTTCACATCTTTTTTTAATTTTGTAATGATTATTATCTTCTATTTTTTGTGATTTTCATGTTTTCATGTACTTGGCGTATTTTTTACTTTTTTGAAGTTTTTTATGGGGATCTCACTTCTTTTTACAAAGATATTATTATCTTCTATTTTTTGTGATTATTATTACTTTCTATATTTTGTGATTTATTTGTATCATGTACTTGACGTAATTTGTTTACTTTTTTTATACAATTACAGCATAATAATTATCAGCTGTTGAAATTTACATATCGATGAATCTGAAAGCACGTACAATTCCTTGAATCTGAAAGCACGTACAATTCCATGAAACTGAAAGCACGCACAATTTCATGAATTGTTTTATCAAATCGAGAAATGTTTTTCGTGGTTAAAAAATTAAAATTTCCATTCATAACGTCATTTTCTGAGTATATTTCATGGAATAGTATTTTTTAAATTAATTTGTTTATGTTTGCTAAATTCATGCGTTTTATTAGACTCTAATTGATTTTAGTATCAATTTTCATTTTCATGTTTACAGATTTCTGTGCTTAAAGGGGTTATCGCTAGATTTAGCACGAATTTTCGTGTTTTCAGATTCATGGAATTGTACGTGTTTCCAGGTTCATGGAATTGTATGCGAGACTGCATTTTGATTCCAATTCAATGGTACAACGATAATATATATTTGTAAAAACACGTGGCATCTCAAATTTTGTATATAACCTGACTGTAAGCTGTCAAAATTTGGAATAGATTGCACATATTGAAGATAGGAATTGATGAACGAAATTTGCCTAGTGAAGATAGGAATTGATGAACGAAACATGTATTAGTTCGTTTTGGCTGAAGGTGTGCGTATAATAACGCGTATACGTATTATGTTGACGAAAAATTCCTTGACGAAAAATTCCTTGACGAAGAAGAAGAAGAATCTTACCATTTCCGACTAATCCATGAGACGATATTACGATATCTCTGTCATGCGTGGACCGATTTTATTGAAATTGGTCTTATTCGAAAGCCGATATGCGGTTTACATGAGAAAAATGCCTTTAAATTTAGAAAATATTGCAGGCGTGATGAGATATAATGTAATAAATGTCAGAATTAGGTTGGAATGCCTCCGCGACGAGTAAAGGTACACGGCAGCGACAGTTCGACATATATATATATAGGGTGTTTTTCATGTACTTGGCGTCGAGACGCTACCGCGTCTCTAGATCGAGAGGGAACGTAGACGTTGCCTCGACCCGCCGTCGATAACGCGTCCCTCCGATAAGAGGCTAAATTCCACGCGACGGGCAATTGAAACTGGTCCTCTGTTTCAGCCGCAACATCTTCGTTATCGTAATTACGTCGACGGAAATACTCGAGCGCGGAATATGGTACGACGAGGGGAGCAGTTCTACAGCCTGCTAGCGCAAATTCCGCGGAATTAACGTTGGAAACGCGCGACTCCGCGGAGAAAAGAAGCCGGCAGCGTAAAATCCGCGGCGCGTCTCCTCGAGCCGCGATTACACCGACTCGACCTCGATCCGTCGCTCGTCATTTTGTGACCAATTACCGCGAGAAACCCCCGCGGTCCTATTAATTAACGACATCGGTGGCCGTGGCTTCGAAAAGCCGCGACGAAGGTGAGACCGCGAACGAGCGCGGACGGTGGGAAAAAAGGGAGAGAGCTGGTCGACTCGGTGGTTGAAAACTCTGGGGTAACCAGGCTCACCACCTCCCAGCGCTCTTTTTTTCACGGCATTGCGAGTCGGGTCTCAGTTGTACGCGTAACCGAGTTACGTGGGACGAGAGATTTTTCGGAGGCTTAATAATCCCAACGATTTCTCACTCGTCGCCGCGGAGAGACGGCTCGGGGGCGGAATCAAGCCGCGGGATCGTTCACGGTTACGGAGCGAATTAGCTCGGCCGTTCCGGCGCGATTTGAAAGCTGCAAGCTGGCTCGTTGAGCGAATGAAACGTGAACGTAATTGCATCGTAATTAAACCATTAACGGCGGCTGGCGAAAAGAACTGGGGGAACGCGGGCGTGCGAGGCGGAACAGAGGGTAGACAAGTGGAGGAGGACAGAGTTAACCGATCCGGAGCGCATCCAAGGGATATGTATTTTTGTTTGCCGCGGCGAGCAATCGAATCAATTTTTCAACCGAGCGCCGCGCGCCGCTTTGCATAATCCGGTCGGATGAATTCGAAATCTAAATGGCCGCCGGCAACGTCGCGTCCTCGTCCTCCAGCGAAATCCAGAGGGGAGGCCTGGCGATCGCTTTGTGTAAAATAATAAAACGAACCCGCGCGCGCTTCTGGGCTTTGGCAGCCTCCCCGGGCCTCTCCGCGAGCGCGATCGCTTCCGATTCATAGAAATCCCACATTTTTTTTCCCTCTCCTTGATTTTTAATCGCTACACTCAGCTGGAATTATGCGTCGAGTGCGCCCAGCGTGGTGTGCTTCGAAATTCGCTCGATCTCTTTATAGCAGGGAGTTGTGGGATTCCGCTACGCGCGCAGCGGTCGCCGTGCGAGCTGGGGTGATTCGATTTCGACATCTTGATCGAACCGCGGCAGTCTGCGCGCTCGCTCGAGAGAGATCGATGAACCGGGATGGGGCGTTTCGTTTTTATCGGCGACCATGTTCTCGAGAATCAATCCCGAGTCGACCGTAAAATCGGAAACGAGCGGGGACGATGACGCTCCCTGCAGAGGGGCGATCGAGGAAACGTCAGGGAGGAGTGGCAGGGTTTATTGGGACTCCGAGTGACTCTAGAACGTGACAAATTAAAAATTCGATCGTGAAATTAGTGTCTGCCGCACTGTGCGCAGAAAAGCAGGGGGAATGTTTTGTGGCGGGGTGAATGAACGCGGAGTGCATCGGGGTGCTAATGATAAGTGCTTATTTAAGGGGGTGGGTCACCCTCGATAGCCTTAAAATAGGCCTTTTTCAAATGCAAATTGTAAAGTGGTAAGTAACAATAGAGACAATGTTTTTTTTCTTAGTTTTAGTCGTTATTCTATGATCTTTAACACAAAACAAGGAAAGTTTAAATATCTTTATGTACATAAAAGTTATGAGTAAAAATGTAAAGACGTGTACGCGGTGCAACGTTTGATGGTGTACATAAAATCTCGAAAACCGCTGCAACGATTTGGATGAAAATTTAATGAGGGATGCAGAAAACCATTCCCTAAGCTGTGTCGGGAGCAGAATTTCGAGATAAATTCTTTAAAAAAAAAGATAAAAATATTTTTTATAGGTACAAGAAATCGATAAAATCGTATTTTTCAACATAAAAATTCTATAATTTTTTTTTCGAAATTCTGTTCCTGACACATCTTAGGGAATGGTTTTCTGCATCCCTCATTAAGTTTTCATCCAAATCGTTGGAGCAGTTTTCGAGATTTTACGTACACAACTTTACGTTTTTACTCACAACTTTTATGTACATAGAGATATTTACATTTTTGTTTTTTTGTGTTAAAGCTCATAAAATAACGACTAAAACTAGAAAAATACGTTGTCTCTATTGTTATTTACCACTTCACAATTTTAGTTTGAAAATGGCCTGTTTTAAGGCAATCAAGGGTGACCTACCCCCTTAACAGAATATTCTCTAAGGATGTATTTGCTAGAAGTCAGTTTCAGATGTACCATTATTTGAACCAGGAATCGTCTTTCCTATAAATTTTACCCTGTCGCATCTCTGCTGCTGCAGCAATAGCATGCTAGTTTCCGAGGGGATTAATGGAAAGTAATTCAGGTTCTATTGGTACCGCGAAGACAGTATCTGAAGGCGATAGACGAGGGGAGTGAGTTGGCAGTTTGCCGGGAAACAAGCGAAACCAAGCGCCATTATCGGCAATCGTCACAGTGCGTATTCGTGATGCGACTTCAATGCGAAAGCGCCGCGAGCTTATGAATTATGAATTTGCGGGGCGCACCGCTGGTAAAGCCACTTTAACGACCCGCGCCCCGCACCGCCGAGATTAAACTGCCGCGGAAGTTGCGGGAACGGAAAAGTGGGAAATAACAGACCACTGAATAAGAAAGTGCTCTATTAACTTCGATAGTTTGGCAACTCCTCTGACGCTCGGCAGCTAAGTCGCTTTTATATACAGCGAACGTTTTCCCACGCAGTCTCACCCCACGATCCTCTCGCTCCACCTATTTTACTTTAGACACCGAGCATTTCGTCTGCGGGCGATCATTCCAACATTCGAGCCACCTCTCGATATTCCCGGCGATAAAATTCGCCGCGACTCGCGCGTGTCTTCCGATCTCCGTATTTCACCGTGCCGCCGCCTTTCCCTTTCGCTCGATCGAGTGATCGTTTACGCGCGAGAACGCACCCCGGCAGGGAAACAACGTGGACGTAGACGACGCGAAGGGTGTACCTGTTGAAGGCTCCAGGTGCGCTCGCAGGTGAAGAATGGTAGGCGAGGTGGCAGCCACCCATGGGTAATTTAATACACGGGCAAAGCAACGGTCCGCTCGTTTCTTTTTCCGTCGACGCGACGGTGCTTGCTTATGCGGAGCGCGGGCGTCGATGCATCCACCAAAACGGGAAATTGAATAAAGTTCGAGCACTCGAATCCATCGAGCGGAATGATATATTTGACAAGTTCGCGTATTGCTGTGTGTATTACACGCGCGATAGGAAGCGCCGCGCCGGCTCGTCCTGTCTGACCATAGACGCGTCGATTTCACTCGTTTCGATCCTCCACCCTCTCCCCACCCTCCTCCCTTCCCCGCCCGTCTCTATCCTCCCTCTATTTTACACTACTCTTCGCCATCTTCCCTCCCCGCCCGTGTCTGCACCTATACCCCAGGCGATATGCATCATGCTAGACACCAGATACGGCTGGAAACGCTAAACTACCGTTTCCGCGCAACACTGCCAGCCCGAAGCCACCAACTATCCCGTGTGACAGAGAGCAGCTCGAAATCAGAGATAGAAGAATGTCTATCGAACGTCGCATAGAGCTTGTAATCGGATATATAATTGAACGGGCGCTCGCGTCTGACCGTGCACGTGGACGTATCACTTGGCCGGCCTTCTCTCTTTCGATGGAGGTCAAAGGCGGTGCACACGGTGAATATGGATCGGCGGTGCGTGGCCGCCGAACATTTACCAAGATACGCGATATTGCCTGCTGCCAAGTAGGACTTTTAATAAAGCACAAGAATTTACGCACGGATTACACGATTCTCTTATTCCTACTTTCAAAGAAGCTACCTATTGCCATCGATCACCACAGTGAATCAACCGATAGGAATAATTTCTATACATATTCTGTCCCCCAGAAGTGCCCGTTTCGTTTAGCTTTCCGAACGGTTGAACTCGCCTCGACTTACATCGAGCGTGACGCGGAGAACAGTTGTGTCCGTCTCTTTTTTTCTCACCCCCTGCGAATCCGCGTGGCAACGAGATTACCGCGGTCGAAACAACATTTTTCACGTCGTCAAAGCGCGTTCGCCGAGCTTCGTTCGCGTCCAGTGGATCGGAGCCGTCGCGGAAAATTTCACCGTCGCTGACAGGGGACAATTAACGGCGATTCAATTGGGGGAGTACGTCAATTTCCGAGGATCGGATCCCTCGGCCTCGATTTCCGACGCGTTTCCTACGCGGAAATATATATTTTTCTCTGCCGCGAGCGCGCGCCCCCGCACACCGTGCGTCACGGTTCGTTTATGAATATGTAGAGGGTGGCGCGGTGGCGCTGGTCAGACACCGGAAAACTCTAGATAGCCGGCGCATGAATATGCTAAGCGCATCGCGGCAACGAGGTCTAAAGTAATTTTTTTTTCTCACTGTACTCGCCCCCGCGTCAGCTTCCGCGTTCATCCACGAGCTTGGACGAGCCCGTCGACCCTGTGGCGGGGGATGATTTCGCAGCACGCTTCGTTTTCCCATCGCAATATATCCTGCTCGCTCTTCATCCTCCTCCCACCCGTGACGCACCGCGTGGCTCACGTATTTAGTACTCGCTGAGATTCTCGTGGATCCTGTTACTGTCAACGAGCGCTTACGCCTGACGAAGTCCCGGCCGTCGAAACGTGTCGTGGAAGGGGTATGAAGGATCTTTATAGTCCAAGCTTTCACTCTTCCATGCACGAAACAGAAACGAACGCTGGAAGGAAGAAGCTTCTTGCACGTTCAAGGCTAAAGAAGCTCAACAAGCCTAAGGTTATCGAGCGGGGATGAATTCGCGTGACGCTCGGCCGTTTACAGGACCGTGTAATTATCGTTCTAACCGGCCGGCGCGTATTTTTCGCGACGTTTCAGCAAGAAGTGAATAATCAAAGACCAGAACGCCGACAACGCCAATTTTCTGCGATCGACGCGGCTCGATCGTTTAGCGATACGAGATTTAACGCGCCGCGAGCAGCGCTGCTCGCGTCGCTGAGTGATTTTTTTACGGGTTCGCGGAGGCCTGCGGCTTGGGTCGGGCAAAGTGGCGAAAGGGGGAAGGAAAAAAACAACGGCTGATAATAATATCGGCGTGGCGTGACGGCAGGCCATAAGAAACGACGCGTAATTGTTGTCGTCGCGGGTAATTGCACGTATTTCTGCAATACGGGCCTCTTTCCTGCGCTGTCCCTCCCCTGGGGCCAATCTGACGATCGATGTGCTAAAATCCGAGATAAAGCTCGAACTTTCCCGTCACTCGTAATGTTCGGTTTTCATATCGAGGAACGGGCTTCGTGACGGGCAGCCGTAACGAAGGAAACTGCGAGATATTAACGTCCACGGTCGGCCGATAGTTTTCGGGCGAAAGGGGAAGGTATCCGGCGTACAGGGAGCGGTTAGGAATTATTTTCCGCCCCGACGAGTTTCCTGATTATCCTGCCTTCGATAAATGTTCGATTAAAGAGTCGCTCTTTCCCCCCCGGAACCCCCGAGAAATAGATTTCCAGCCCCTGTTGTCGAGGCATCTCGGAAATAGGATTGAATCTCTGTGCTAGCACGCGATCGGCTAAAGCCACGTGGAAAAGAGCGACCGAGAAGTCGCGGTGTAGATCGATGGGTGCCGACTTGCCAAGGGTAGCTGGCGCATTCGTCAGGAAGAGAAAGTATGGATGATCAGGAAGTTGGGCGATCTTTAATCCTCGTGCGTGATTCGAGACTTTATCCCCCGCTCGGTAGACGGCAATCGTCGCGTCTTCGCTCGAGAGATTTATTGCTCCGTGGCTTCAGGCAGACGCGAGCAATTTACATTCCCAGCTAGACGACGTACGCTTGCTTCCCGACCGTTTGAAGGTGTAGCCAATCGTCGGGACGTCTCTCCCCCGTCTAGTCGACGTCGAAATTACCAGGGATTACGGCTGCGGGCCAGTTGCCCCGCTACGAGTGCGAAAGTCGATAGAAAAATTCTTCAGCGGCGACAGTAATTCTCGCGGTATCGCTCGAGCAGTTTACTCGTTTAATTGGGCCCTTCCTGCGTTATACTTCACGCTAGAGTGACACGCGATCTTCGGAAAGTAGACGTATCTCTAATCGCAGCAACAATGTGCCCCGATCTCGGACGTGTTTCGACGCAGCAATAAAACCGGCGCACGACGCTCGGCGACATTTAACGGGGTCTGCGTTTCGGCGTCTGGTTCGAGGACACAAGGAGTCAGGGTCAGGACGGCGAGCCTTGATTATTTCGCGAGGCAGCGACGAAAAATTTCGCCCGCCGGTGGAGCGACTCGAGCGGAGTCTTAATGGACCCCCGGCGCGCGCCATTATGCTCAAAGGATGAAAGGGTCCTTCAAAGGATCCTTGGCTCCACTTTCATTTGCATTCAGAATTGGAAAAGGCCCCGGTCGTCTTGGTTCGTTCGCCATTCGTCGAGGCTAGACGCGATGATCCCAGCCGTGGCCGATGGCCCTTGCGTAATGAGGAATTGGGTCAGCGGGGTTAGGGGGCGGAAATGAGAGTAAAAACGAAGTCAGCGGGGAAAATAAAGCGATGGGGGCAGGAGAGAAGAGAGGTGGTGGGACGACTGCTCGTCGGAACGAAGTGGCCCGAAATTAGTTTACCTTTGGAAAGCAATTGCTTTCTGTTTCTTTGCCTCGCGCCACGAGCCCGCTTCCTGTCCGACGCGAGGGCCATTTTTCTGTTGCGGAGACGGGCCGTCGCGAGGGCAGAGCAAATAATAAAAGAGCTACGCACGATCGAAGAGCAATATCTGGTAACGTTTCGAGTAATATCAGCTCCGATTGTTCCCGCATGGCCGTGTACCTTGGAAGAGGTTTGTTTTCCGCGAAGACGCGCCACGAATAGATGGGGATATTCTTCTGTGCTCCGGAGCTATTTATTTTCACGATCCGCTGATGAAAAGTCGACGAGATTCTGCTTCGTTCTCCCGTGCACTCTTTCATCTATCCTCCAGCGTTGTTTGCCTTTTCGCCACGTTGAGTAGGAGTAACGAAAACTCGAAGACGTATGTCGCTTAGCTGGCGTCCATCGAGGTTTGCTTAGAGATTCGAGGATCCCCAGGGCGAAATCCGAGCAACGACATTTCGCCGGGTTAATCCGCATAAATCACCACGAGCTAGTTTTTCCGATTCCGTCTGGAGGAGATCGGCGAGGACAGGGAATACGGACAAAGAACAAGAAAGGGAATTGATGGCGCTCATAATTCGCACCCCCGTCAAGCTGCTCTCTTCGTGTTTGGACTGCCATAATCCGTCGGCTTAGCGTCCGAACGACAGACACCAGCATTTATCTCTGCGCCCAAAGTCGGGATTATCGTCGAATAACGTTTTTTCATAGGCGTCCGCGTCGCCTCTCCTCCACCCCCGGGGAGGATAATTAACATCAAACACCTCCTCCGCAGCGATAACAGCCCCGAAACTTCGCCCCCTCGAAATCAGTTTCCCTTCTTAAATCACGGCCACGACTTTTCGTCCCCGAGATCCCCCACCCCCTCGATGCCCCGGCAATTAAATCAAAGGCAAATTCGTTCGAAAGTTTCCAGCTCGGTTTCAAAGCGAACGAGAAGACCGCCGGTGGGACGGTGGTAGGTGAAGCTGGGCGGAATGGAGAGGGCGGGCAGCGAGAGGATAGGTAGGAGACCGGGTGTAACTAAGTAAACCGAGCATTTCAAGTTGTTCCTTTTCACGTCGCTAGACGCCCCGATATTAACCGTATAACGTCTACCCCCTCGCCATTATACAGCCATTACTACGTCACACCGTTGTTGCATATAAGCGGCGTTCCGAGCTCGCTAAAGTAGCGTGTGGCACGCTTCTGCCGTGCCGCCTATCGCTACTTGACTGACAACCCTAACCGAGTCTACGCGGCCCTCCCCTTCGTCCCCTCCGACTCCCGACGCTTATACTAGCGAGACGACCACGGAAGTATTAACCCTCGTGCACAGGTAGCTGCATAAAGGGTGGGGGTTGCCGCGACGTCGTGGCCTCCTACTAAATCGCGAAATTCCGGGCCGGCCGCGAGATAAGGGACATACCAACGCGGATGTTTCGGCTCGCGTGAGCACGCACCGCGTGATTTTTAATTGGGAGTTCATTAACAATTCCGTCGTTGGTGCGATCTCCCTTGTTCGCGTTGTCCCTCAGCTGTTTCGCACGCGGAACATTTCTTCGCCGTCCAATCAGACTGCTCGCTCGCTCGAAACGCCGGCTCATGTTTAAACAACCGTAAAAGGTTTAAGAGGTTCACTCGCGACGTAGATATTTTCATGAGTCAGACGTCCTAATGCCAGGCGTACCCTCTGCCCCGAAATTACGCAGTTTCCGTGAGCCAAGGCTCTCCATCGGCGAGGAAGACTCGCCGGGTCGGAGGATTCCGCTCTCTCTCTCCTCGTCTCACGGAAATCACATTTGTCGACGTGCGCGCCCCTGACGAAGGGCTGCCCGCCCCTGACCCATTTCGCGACGCAAATTTCGTTCGAATAGCCCGGAGGTCTCGACGGTAGGAATTCCTGGACGCTCGTCGACTTTCACCCTCCGCCGTTTCGCCCTCCCCTCTCCGCGCCCCGGGCCGTGTATTTAGATACACCTAGACCGTGGAGGAGATAACCGGAGTCTGCCGCCTCCTGCCTCGTCTCGGCGAAAGGGGTGGCTTTCGAGGAGGAAGCGAGACGCGGAAATTCGAGATCGTCGAATCAAAGGGGCTATATCTTGCGGCCTCGATCGCTATCAAAGGCTTTATCACCGCGCCGCGGTTCGCATGATAACGGGTTTGCCGTTTGACTGCAAGTCGATCCAAGTTGTATGTGGGTTAAGTTTCCAATTCCGCGGCTGGTAAATCAGAAACTTCCACCCCCGCTTCCGTCTTTGCCTGCGGGGCTCCGCCGGTGGCTGGATATTTAGTCTAATTATTATTGAACTGTAACTGTGCACTTGGGGCCACGAGTTTCCCGGAAACTATCCTCGAGTTCCCGGCGTTTCTCGCGGATCCGCGTTCGTTCGTGTGAATTTACGTGTGTTTACACGGCGGCGGGGCCGGAGGCGGGCCGAGACCCGTCCCTGGCGATGCAGCCAGGCGCCCCAGTGAAATGTGTAATTATGGGATCAGACTATCGTAAATTCGTTTCACATCCACCGTTATGTCCGCTGGCTTTATGAACTTGCAGCTGCTATCTTTGGATTAAGAATAATCCCCCTTTTTCCCTTCAGGGCCTTACGACGCAACGTCTACCCACGCGGAGCGGGGTCGTCGGAAGAAACAATGGAAATGATAGTTCGAAATATGTATTATAGTTGCATATAGTGCAATAGTTCCACTGCGTGCATGGAATACATACGCTGTTTTTGCATATTACGCGATAATCATTCGTTTGCTCGGACAGAATTCAATTACCCTCCCTTTGTTCGCGGAGAGGCGTCAAACGGTTCCCCCGCAGCGACGAAAAATCCAAAGGACGATCGGATTTGCATAACAGCGGCTGCCCTTTATCGCGAATTCCGCGCATTGAAAAAAACTGCCGCCGGGAATTCGATTACCGCCGGGGAATCGTTACACGCTGGCAATCGATCGAGTCGCTACCGGTGGCCGTTTTAAAACAATGCCGTAGCCACCCCGCAGCGGCAAATACAGAAGTAATCGGCAGTAGCCATTAGCAAACTGCGGCTTATCTTTCCCCCCCGATCAATCTTCGAACGGACGGTTGAATCGACGGATCCGTGCGCGCTTCGCGAGCCGTTTCTGGCCTCGCCTGCGCCGCGTAAGACCAGGCTGCGTTCAACGAAGTCGATCGACTTCGGGCCCGGGGCGGTTCGTCGATGACGTTACTACCGCTTTAACGAAGGGGTTGCCGCGAAGGAATCACATTTTCCCTCCAGACGATGATTATTTAGATTATCCGCAATCGTCGAGTAATCTCTCCGCGCAAAGGGCCCGGCCGTGGTGCCTCGCAATCGCTTTGATGACATTCGTCGTCCAAGTTGAATCCCCCCGGGCGCCGTTTCGTCTCTTACAGCGAAACGGTACGTCGCGGAGGTTGCCGCTGCAGTTCTGCCCGCGAATAAAAGCCGCAGCACGGCTCGATTAATTCTGGTTATTTGCGCGGAGCCGATCAACTGGAGCGGATCGTTTGTTTGCTTCTGGGGGCGGTTCGCGATAGGCGAGGCATCAAATATCCGGACCATTAATTCCTGCACATTAACAATGGCCATACTTGTGGTCGGTTGGAACGGATGGATGATTGTCTCTGCAGTAACGAATATCAGAAGCTTGAGTGATCCGTATAGTTCTCAGAGGTTGCGATGCTCCTTTGGCACCTTTTTCAGCGTGGAAGATTTGAGAGAGACTTTTACTAAGACCTAAGATAGTCCTACACTATCGCAAACCGTTTCTTGGCGTGTCCGCGGGAGTCCAGCAACGGACAAATGCGAATTTATATCGAACCGTGGCGCGAGCCATCGCCGATATAGCGCGCTCCAAGAGGATCGTAAATTGGCGGATAATACCCGTTGCAGCCATAAAACATTTCTACACTTTAACGTCCGTCCGGGGAACGACAGCGGGGGTCGTGTATGAGGCACGGCGAGCGGCTCATTCCCGCCTGGACGTTGAGAAATTAACGGCGGGCTTCCGGCTCGAGGCCCGCTTCCGGTGTCACCGACGGACCTCTCTGTTAAAAGCGAGAAACTCGCCGCGTCGGGCCGAATCAACGCCTCCGCGTGCTCAATGGGGCCGCCACCCTGCGCGATAAAACACTCGCGACGTTGGCAGAGATGTCTGTATCACGCAAAGAATGGGGCGAAGAAGTCTGCACAGCGTAAAGTTAAACGTAAACGCTTCCGCAAACTACGAATCTGAGAACTCACGGATCCCCCCAGGAAACCGAACAGAAACCGTCCTCAAAATTCTAGTATTTTAACCCCCTGTCAACTGTGCGAAGTCTCGTGGGAAAGGGAGGGTAATACCTAAAGATCTCCGGCTCGGAGGCACCGAGGCTGCGGTTAATCGTGGGACTGCAGGTGGCTAACTGGAAGCTCGAAGGTGTTCGAAGCGTTCTTCAGAAATAGTCGCTCCCACCAGCGGAACTAATTAATTCCAGGCGGAGCGGGCAAATTGCGCGCGTATTTCTCGCGGGGCCGCGTATAAATTGACGGGGGCGCGCGGGCGGGAGTTGGACTTCCTTGAAGTTCGCAGATTGCTCGCGAATCGACGAAGTTTTTCCCGTGTTTGCTCGCCGGTAGTAAACTCGAGGATTCTGAAGGGCCGGTCTGGCGCGCGGTGCAGCGAACGGAATGCGAGAGGGGACAGAGAAATATCCGCCACGGAGGTTCGAGAACATGATTCTTGGAGTCGCTCGTGCGGAACAGATAGCCAGTCCCGAAATCAGCCTCGTTACGAGATATGCGAGCGCTGGAGGCGGACGGAGGAGGCTAAACGAAAGGGAGACAGGGTACTTCGCGCGAGTACATGCATCGGTGGGTGTAGCTGGAGGAAAAAGGGACGGAGTAGAATGGGGAATGGACGGGGCCAATCGATATGCAGAGTTTTTCCCAATAAGACTGGAAAGAAGGTATTTTATTTCAGGTCGCTCGATCGCTGGCAGTCGGCTCTTTCCTCGTAGACGCTCGCCAGAGGGAAAGAAAGGTATACGAACGGGGGGAGCGTCCTTTTTCCAGTTACGGGTCCCCGTAGCGACGAGCCCGTCCCCGTATGCAAAAGATAGAACGTGCGCCGCAATCTGAACGAAATCTCGAAACGCAATTTCCTGGACAGCCGGCCGAACGGACGCCGCGTCGCGACGCTGGTACACCGCCGACCGGGAGCATCGATCTCTGAGCAACGAATGCAGTTTTAATGACGCATCGATGCACTGGCGGCCACCTCTCCCCGCGGGACCCTGCCGCCCCTCCTCCTGTTTCGCGTCGCGCTTGGAAATTTGATTCGACTTCCTTTGGAGGAGGGTGCAGGTCGGACAGGAACGTTGATAAATCATCGCCGGGGCTTTGAAGTATTTTTATCGAGGTGACAAACGAGGGGAAAGTTTGATCTCTCGAGGGCGATGCTCGCGCTTTGATTTCCCTGTCTTCTCGGCTTCTGATTGCGGTTAGACCCGCAAATAGGTTATTGCACGCTTAGACCATCCTCCTGATAGATGCGCGTTTATACAGTTCGACTATTATTGGTCGAAAATGCCGGATTGAATTGACGAATGGATATTGGTTACGGAACCGGATGCGTTATGCTTCATGATGAAATTGATTCACTCGACATCGTCAAAGATGTCGATGCGAATATCTTTAGAAGTACGAAACGTTGTGCTCGGAACCGTTGCAGTTTATTAAGTTCCATCAAGTGATTAATTCCCGTTCCCGTCCGAAGCGAAGAGCACAGCGATCGTTCATTGAACCGGATCGGTTAAGGGGGGTCGTCGTAATTTTAGCCCCGCCGTCCATTTTCCGGCTGAAACTGTCCATCAGATAATTCTGATGAGGCTATTGTTCGGCTAAGAGAAGATTTCATTCGTTACGTAACGTTAATCTATTCCATTGGAATCCCCGCACGTTCGCTTCGTGAATATCTATTCTTATCTATAACAAATCTGTCTCTAAAGGGCCAATTAGCCCTTGCCTTTGTTGCCTCCAAAGGAGCGTCACGTTTCACACGAACATTAATTTCTATTTTCAGGTGAAAGTTATGTTGAAAGTGTCGCCGGGGGAAGGAGGGAGCTTCTTCAACGCGGACAAGAGGAAAAAGCAGGTGACACTGGTCGATCCAACAGCTGGACAGTCCTCTTTGGCGGAGGATCGCAGACCTACCGTGGCGGCGCCGAAAATGTTCGCCTTCGACGCGATATTTACCGAGGAGGACTCTCAGGTAAATACGACTTAACCCACTGCTGACTTCCTTTCGCAGGATCCCACGTGTCCCTGATGATTCGCGACCATGGATTTTTACCGTAATCGCCCGACTGTTTCGCGCTTACTCGTTCAGTTCCTTAGAAAATTCAGCCCACCGTCGGTCTTTTCACTCTCCCCCTCGGCGAATCGTTTTTCCATAGTCCCTCGATACCTTTGCGATCCTCGAGGAGCACGGAACAGCCGGCGCTAGGTAGATAAATAGGGAAAGAGAGGAACTCCGGAGGCTGCTGAAGGGAGGTGCGAGGGGTGGGCGGTAGAAAGTCAGAACGTTGAAACGTCTACGTGCTCCGTCGTCGACTTACGTTCATCCTAGAGGCGCAGAAGACGTCCCTGCCGGGCGCATAACTAAACTAATTTCCCGACCTCTAAACTCCACCTCTCGACAGGAGAATCCAACCCCCCCTCCCCGGGGCCCACACCCCCTCCGGCGAATGTTGCTTCTTGCCCCGTGACTTCTCCTCGGCGCGGAGGAAATCGAATCGAGCGTAGATAGTCGTGATTATTTTCGAATTTACGTAGCCGAGACCTCTCCCGACGAGAATACTTACAATTCTTCCCCTTCGATTATCTATTCCATTATCTTCGCCCCGCCGACTGACTCGAAAACTCTCCAAGATCTTGAAACGTTCCTCGTGTCCTCGGCTCCCTCGATCTTGAAACAAGTTTCTCCATTCAACGGACTTTCGCAGACGTCCCCATTGGTAGACCGAAACGGTGGATCCAGTAGTTGAGTCAACGATAGCTCAGCCGGCAGTATTAACCCCGCTAATTGCCGTTTATCCCCACTAAATCATGGTTTCTTTCAAGAACCGCCGCTCATCCCGAGCCCCGCCGCGGCATTCAGGTAGAGATAGTAAGAGAATACCACTAGGTGCATCCATCCAGAGACGAGGCCCCGATCGATCAGCGTCTCGGTGCCGCCGAGGCTCTTTTCTTCTCCTTACCGCGGCGAATTTTATTGCGTGGCATTGATGAACGACATCGACCGCGGAGAACGTCGTCGGGGACCGTGTAGTGTGTTACGATATCGCGGTGTACACACCACGTATACGTGCACCGAGATATTTCGGTGCTCTCCGGGGACATTATCGAGCGTCGGATTCAAATGAGCCCGGAGCTACTCGGTTTTCCCGGCTGTTCCACTCCCCAGCCCTCTCTCCTCCTCCCCCACGCCCTCGCCTCTCCATCGTACGCTGGCTACCAGTCCTCTCCGGGGACTAGCCCTTCATTCCTACCACCCATCCGTCCTCGCTCGCCCCTTCTCCGGCCCTTTGACGCGCCTCGTACCCCGATCCGTCTGTGTTTAGAAGAACCATAGAAACCAATCGATTGATTCCATCAAATGTCCGCGTCGGCCGCGACGATTGTCATCAAAAGTCACAATGGCCGCGCTCCTTTTCTCCCCTTTTTCCCTGCCGTGCGTCGACCGTGCACGCGCCGAGGCCCGTGTGCTCCCTGTCCTATCGCTTCCGGGCCGGCCGAACTTCAGAATCGATGGAGGGACACCGCGCCGCGGCCCCACAGAGAAAAGAGCCCGGCAGAATGCGCCCGACCCGTGTCCTGGGGGACGTTCCACGTCCTCTCCGAGCCCAGCCGTCCAACGCAGAGCTGCGTGAATATTTTAAGCACGCTGCCGACCGATCCCGTCCGAAAGTGGTCCATCTTTAACCAGCGTCCTCCCTCGGTCTTTCAATTCTTTCGGTTCGCCTGTCGCGGCTCGTCGACGTCGTAAACCGCAGGACCGCGACGTTCCTGCCACTCGAGTTCACTTTCACCGGGAACAGTCGCTCGATACGATCTTCGATCCATCAATTCTCCCTTTAATGCTTCATTTGAATGCTGACGGGGATTGTCAACGCCACGCTGCGGCCAGTGCGCGCAACCCCTTTCGGTGACGTTGTTCCGTTAACGTATAGAACGCAACCGCGGTGAAAAATCCCCTCGCCAGCGTGGAATTACACAGCGCGCGCAGGCAAATGTAATTCAGCACGGTTGCAATTCCGATTCACCGATAATCTTCGGCCAGCGGATACCTTTGCTACCTGAGTCCGCAAATACGCGAACCCCGAATACGGCTGACCGCTGTGTGGAGAAGCATCCCGATGTGACGCGCAAACAGACCGCGTCAGATTGATTATGGGTCAGTTGAAAATTAACGTGGCCGGTGATGGCCATTGGCCATTTAGCGCAGAGCTAGCCCCTCGACATTCACTGCGCGAGCATTGAACGCGAAATGTCGTTCGCGATTCTCGTCGCGACTGTCGTACGGCCCCGGCGATGTGCGCGTTAGCGTGTTTGAACGATTTTTAAATGATTTTATTCAGCTTCGATCCTCTGTTTCTTGTATGTTTGGATCGAATCTAGAAACTCAATTTTAACTTCCAACTATCCAATAGACTTGAAACCTTGTAGGCGAATAACTGCAAATACAAACGACTTGAAATCAGCTTATAACCACAAATAAAACTTACAAGGAATGATCCCGAACCCGAAAATTCAAAAAATGCTGAAACTTTGTGAATATGTATGGGATTTCTTCCTGATTGCAACGCAATTTTTGTTTGTTGCCCAAGTTCACTCGAAGGTGGTGAAATTAACCCCTGGAAATTCGGCTATTTCTCTATTTTGTGTTATAACTCGCGAACTGTAACATGGAAAAAAGTTTCAAGACAAAGGTTACTTCTTTTAATTAGATCTATCATTTGGTAGAAAAATTATTTCACAGTTCACGAGTTATAACACAAAATCGGAAAATAACCGAATTTTCAAGGGTCAATTACACCTCCATAGAGTAAATTTGGGCAGGAAACAAAAATTGCGTTATAATCAGGAGAAAATTTTCTACGTATTCACAAAGTTTCAGAATTTTTTGAATTTCCAGGTTCGGGATGTTCCCTTGTTAGACACTAAAAAGTAAATTAGTAATACATAAAAATATGTTTTATGTTAAAGGAGTTTATTTTGAAATGCCCTAAAAATGAAAAAATAATTCTATTCTTTTACCACATTTTCGATCACTTCAAGTAAAATCGTGGAGCAGGATATCTCACAACAAATTCATTTCAACGCTTGATGCTGCATTAAATTGATTGATATCCTGGTATGAAATATCCTGCCCCACGATTTTACTTCAAGTGACATCACTATTTAAATTGTAATACAAGAAAAAAATTATTGTTTAATTTTTAGTGCATCTATCTATATATATAAAAATGAATGTTTGTTTGTTTGTCCCGCATGCGTTCCTATACCATTCAACCGATTGCGATGAAACTTTGCTGAGTTGTTGTGCGCACGCCCGCGAAGGTTTCTGAATTAGTAAAACCATTTTATAATAGGTGGCGCGCGAGTCGTTTCAACAAATGAGTGTATTCGAATGTTTTTTTCACATCGTAAATAATTCCCGGGTGAAACCGGGTAACGGGTGGGCTAGTTTTAAATAAAATAGTTTAACTTAAATTTTACGGAGGTAGACAAGACGATCGGACCCGTCTACATGGTGAGAAGGAAATCTAGTTTCCCCTTTTCGGGCAAATAAAAGGGAAAAGTGTTTCGAGGAATTGCAGCGTGACGGGAAGCGAATTACAATGGGAAGGAAATTCACCGCAAGCGAGAGCCAACGTTACGTCGACTAAGCGTCGGCCGAATCTTCGATAAATTCGTAATATCGCTGGCTGTCAGGGCCATTCATCCCCGCGGAATCGAGCTACGGGCATTACGTAAGAATAGACACGTACACAGGTTGCGGGGGCGTGCGCCCGTGGGCTGCTTCACGCTCGCTCCGAAGTTTATTTCCGCGAGAGACACCCGACGGGAAGACAGGGGTTGGATGGAAGAAAGGGCAACGCCTCCGAGGGAAATGTCTTTGAAGTTCCAATTTGTTCGATGCCCTTTCCCACGCCTGGCTCGGCGCGTCGCTGCGCGAGCAATTTTCGGTGTAGCTTACGGTGGTGCACCGGCAATTTGCCAAGCACAATACCGCGAGCCCGCGGCCGAAAATACTTCCGGCACAATTTTCCAAATCGAATTACGCCTCTCCGCGCCCGACCTTATCTCCCAGCGATCGGTTCCCGGCAGTAATCGGATAAAGGAAGGAAGGTTTTTCCACCGGCCAGACGAACGTACTCGAAACAATTCGAAATTCTCCCCCGTAGCTCGTCGAATTTTCAGCAACTCAACGCACCGCCGCCGGGGCGGATAAAACGTATCGTGGGATTGCTAGCTCGGCAAAGTTAACTTCCAGCTGTTTGTTAACGGATTTCGTGCGAGCTTCCGCGGGATTTCCAAGAGGCATTCCGCTCCCGTTGGGCACAAGTCTTCGTTGAATCGATCAGTCTTCTATTTTCTCAAACAGTTTCTTTCGTCACGCTTTTTCCACGCAACCTGTCAGCTTCGTCCTTAACGAAGCTGTCCGATAATCGAGGCTTGATTGCGTCTGTAGATGAAGCGAGGTGTCCAGTGTCCACTAAATTAAATCCGTGATAGCTATCCGCGAGCGTGTCGCGGGAAGAAAAGCTGTCGATCTCAGGCGTGCCGCGGAAGAACGCAAAGTGTCCTCGAGCAGCGGCTCCGTGGGCCCCGGTGTGCAAATGAAACCTGGCCAAATTAATTGAACATCCATCTCAATTACGCGACTGCGTACGTGAATACCCACGTAGACGGGTCTCCGTTCTCGAGATCTTACGCGTGTGTACACCGCATATATCGCAGTTGGTCGTCGACAATTCTATCCCAGCGGACGATCCAGCAGGACAATGCATCCTGGACGGAATAATTCACTGGAGCCATTATGGCCGGTCCAGGACAAGGGCTTTATTATTGACTTACGACTAATAGTCACGCTGTGGATTACGCGCGCGTCTACGCCGCGCTCCACGCGCGTGCGCTCCCGTCTTCTCTTTCCCTTTCGCTCCACCGATCCGTTTTACCATCCCTCTTCCTTCCCCTCTCACTCTCTCTCTCTCTTACAGAGAGCAGGCCTGCTCTCTCGTTCTCCCCGCGACCGCTGGTTCCGCTCTCTCCTGGCGTGCCTTCGATCTATTGCTCATTTCCACGGCAAATGCTGATCGAATGGGCCCCGTTGCGACGCTTGGAATATTCACGGTGCCGTAGCTTCTATCTCGCCGCCGCGGGTTTCCGGTGTCCCGACGAAAATGGATCGGCTGTTCACCCCCGCGCAGACAGGATTGGCCCCACGGAACCGTCGTACCGGTGGATTTCTTATTGAGTCGCCATCCAAAGCCGACGGGCTCTTATTAAGAGGAAAGGAATCTCCTGACGGTTTCTCCGATACTTTACGCTCCGCGGTATTCTAATTTGCGGGTCGATTCGATTACGACGATTAACGAAAAATTCTGCTCAGCCCTCCTCGCGATGGGATTAAAATGGAGGGGCGTGCTTTAGGGGGGATCGATCGGGAAGAGTACCAAGTTCCTCTTCGCCCTTTGATCAAGAGAAGCTTGCGTTCAGGCTTCCTAGATTAGTTCGATAGCTACAACAATTGCGGTGTACCGATGAATGATAGGGAATTGGTCCTTCTCCCATTCCCTTCTGCGTACTCTTTGAAGATCCTCGCGAAACGATCGAGCGCGTCTGTACGTTCCGGACGTTAGAAAAATGCATGTGGCAGGCCCTCGACATGATCGTCCAGATCAGTCCAACGAATAAGCAGCGTAGGATAGGGGTTGATAGCGGCGATCCACGGCAGACGTGCGGTAATCTGTAAACCAATCATACGGGCCCGTGGAACGGATCCACCCCAATTGGCCGCATCTATATTCCTTGATCTGTCCGGACCGGATCTTCGCGTAGTCCGCTCGAACGGCGCATTTCCATATTACAGTAAGATTAATTCGGCTCATGACTGCGGGTTCATCAAGGGCTAATGAAGTTTGGCAGGTGTCTATCGCGGCGTCCGTCGCTCCGACAGCGCAAGACGTTTATCTTCGAGGTATTACCGCATAATTCCCATCGCAATTTCCCTATCCCCGAATCGCCCCCTCGCGGAGCGCGCGCTTTAAATCGTTAGGGAGTCATTAAAAAGCGGAAAGCTGCTGTTTCAATTTCCCCGGTAGGCTCAGAGCGCTTTTTAATTATTTTTAACAACCGTCGTTTCAAGCAGCCCGAAACTCGAACGGTGGAGAAAAAAATAAACGAAAAGGGGGTTCGCGCGGAGGGGGCGAGGCCGGAAGAGGGTTGTCGGCGCGGAGCGCGGATAGTGTTACTAACGATTTCGATTTCGCATCGCTCAAACCGACCGCGTTGGATTTCGCGGATGCTTTTTTGATCCGGCGAGCCGGTCGACGCTATCTGCCAGAGGGGGGGTTGAGGGTCGGTTCAGGGGCGGGGGTGACGCGAGGGTGCTCTCACTTGCTCCCCAGGCGCCAATGACGCCAATCTCCCGTGTAAATCGCGACATATTTCACCAGCTGCCGCGGGGTAGGGGTCGCAACGGTGAACATCCATACCCTCCCCTCCACCCCCAGCCACTCTCGCCCCGGCGAGCCGCCGATCGGTCTTGCCGCGTTACTTTGAAAACGCGTCGGGGCTGGGATAAAAAGTTTCTCTCCTCGTTATCCCGCGAGTTATCGCGTAACACCGAGCTAGCTACCCGGAGAAGTCGACGAGCTGTAAATTCCGCGTCGATGTAGGTGTGCCGGCGAGGAGAGGCCTCGAACGCGCCTATCGATTTCCATAGGGTAATTCTGTGGGAACAGCGATAGGATAGATCAGTGTTTAAAGGATAGAAGACTCTCGCACGATCAAGCTACACCGATCACACTTTCCTCCCCCTTTTCAATACTTCCCGCGCGCACGTCCACTTCTCTCCACTGGTTTTTTAACAGTGAACACCCTCTGCTCGCTGGAAACGCCGCGGAATTTCATTCGAATACTCTGCCAGACTATCTCGCTGGCCAGCGTGATCGCGCGAATATTTTCCCTGTCGATCGAGCCCGGTTCGATCGGAATTTATTTATAAGCGAGTAAGTCGTCGAACGCATCACGGCGCGCTGCACAAAAACCGGATGTCACGCATATGGCGACGCAATTTTCGGAATTATCGGCTCGTGAACGCCGAGCTTTCTGCGCGTACACGCATCGCCGGTCGTAGACACGCGCGCGCGATGCCGGCGCAGGCCGGGGGAGTCGGGGGCGCAAAAGCACCCCCTCGGGCCAGTTTGTTTTCGATACGGTTTTCATCGAGCGACGTCGCGCCGCTGAAACGCGCCCGGCCGCGTTCAACATGCAAATGCGACCTTTCTTCGTGTTCTCCACTCTTTCCACGGCCATCGAGCGCTTTGTAGAGGAGCACGGAGGTGGCGCACGATTATCGTAACCGCGCCACTTACGCGGGACGCTGCAATTGCTTAACGTCTGTCAGGGGCTGTGTTCCTCTTATCGAGATGGCTGCTTTGTTACGGCGCGGGATCGAATTTGCACATCGTGTATCGATAATCTTGAATTTCTCGACGAGCCACTCCCGTAAAAGGAAATGGGATCGGTAAACCTCGATACTTAAAACTGAACCACACACCTCTTACCGAGCTTCCTCCTGGCTCTTGACAACTTTCCCCGTGAAAATCCGAACCTCTCGCCTGCCTTTGTAGTCCGCCGTGCTCCCAAGTTACAAAGGATAGTTGCAATTGACCTAGCTGTCCAACGTAAGAGCAAGGTGTGTGTCCATTGCACCGGACAAGGTGTGTCTCTCGCTTGAGTTTCCTGCGGTTCCAAGGGAAAGGAATAGCACGTTCCAAAGGGCTCTAAGTAACGAGCCCGTGAAAGCGCCAGAGGTTCGAGAAAATGGAGACCAGCGACACCTGTTTCGTTCACTGGGGCGTAGCGGCGGGCGAGGGCATCTGGAAACTTGCGAATTAAGAGATCGTCGAAAGGGGGTCATTCGATTATTTCCAGCCATTAAAAGGGTCCCGTCTTCCGCGCCCATCCTTCGCGGCTCCCCATTCCGGCAGAGCTCCCCGCAGCTTCTTTCCCAACTTTCTAACACAAGTTTTACATTTCGGTTGCGCGGGAAGGGGGGAGGAGGGTCAGGAGAGGCTCGGGGGTCCACGAAGTGAAAGGAAAGACGCGTGCAGGCTTCCCAGCAAGTTCTTCTACGCCGAGGAGGGAGGTTGTCTTGGGCCACGGGCATCGGCCCCGGCCCCATCCGTCCCTTGGCTTTCACCCTCGGTGTCATTGGTATTCCACGCGGCCCCGCCAATATTGCGTTACTAGAACGCGTCCTGCAAGCGGAATTGAAGCGGCGCGGGCCACGATGACACCTAGGCGGCGCTGCGTGGCTTGTAAGTCACACCGCCACGGCTATACGGCTCCCTTTTAATTTACACCCTGCCCGAAATTAATGTCCGCCCCCAGGGCCGTAATTGAGACGGCCTGGTCCATGCTCGATTTTTTTCAATCCACCAGGACGAGCCGGTGTTCCTCTATCGCTCCTTCAATTCCGTCGACCCTCGTCCCACGAGCTAGGCGCTTGTGCCTCGAATTCTCCGGCTCGTTTTCTTAAGTGCTTCTTCTGCACGACCACTCTTCCTCTTCGGCTCGAATGTTTCCCAGGAAATTTTTTCTCCGATCGTCTCGGAGCTTTGCAGGTTTGCAAAGTGGCACGAGGCGCGAAGACGATTTGCAGATGGTAATTATTCGATGATTCGATGAAGGTAGGATTCTGGTAGAAAAGATTTTTAAAAACCAGAGAATTAAATTCCTCGTGGCAAAATTCAGTGCGCATTGCAATGTTCGACAAGGCGTGTTTCATTTACGAATTCTTCATGGAACGAGATCGAACCCTCCTCTCCCTCGCAGGGTCAAAAACGGAATTTGAATTGGACGCATTATCAGCCGACGGATCCCCACTGCGAAAGGGATGCTCGCCGCGCGGAGGGCGGCGAACCCTTCGCTCCTCTCGATTCCAGGAGCCGCGGAATCAAGTGTTTGAGATTATGACGGAGGCTTCGGTCACGTATTTCATTAACCGTGATGCCGTTGGTTCCGTGGCCTCGTGGGGAGGCCGGGCGGGGATCTCTCGAGGGTGTAGGTAGCCGCGAAATATGTTTGCTTTGCGTTACATCCCCCCCCACCCCCGGGGATGATCCCGTTATAATTATGAATGTCCCTGTTGTACCGCGAACGAGCGCCAGCAGTTCTTCGCCTCTTTCGACTCTGTTAATCTCGCCCGTGGAGTTAGGACTGTTCACCAGCATTCGCGATGAATTCACCCTCCCGGCCCGTCGTGTCGCGATTAAAGCGGATGAAGCGTTTCCGCGGGAAACAGAAATACATCGGTTCGAGTGTATCGAGGAGATTCGTTCCTCGGCTCGGGCCGCTTTGAATCGAGCAACGACAGATTGGAATTACCATATTGGAAGAGGTAGTGGACTCCTTATTTCCGTTTCCTTTCGCGACGGGAGGAGAGGCAAAGAAAAACCCGAAGGGCTTCTACTCTATCCAAATCGCTAGCTATCCGTGGGATTCTTCTCCCGCGCTGGCCTTGCGTTCTCGAGTAACTCTCTCCTGCCTCTTCCTCCCCTTCATCCCCTTCCACCTCGAGCGTTCTCTCTCTCAGTCTACCCCCCCTTGTCGCCCAGCTTTCATCTCCCCTTTCCCATCTCGGGCCTCGAGATTCATCCGATTCTCGTCCACGAAGATTTCAATCTTGTTTGGTCGAGGTATCGACACGTCCTCATCTTCCTCTCGATATTCCCGTGCAACCGTCGTCTCCCTCGCACTCGTTGCCTCCCTTCGCCCCCATCCGCTCGCGGAACGCTTGCTAACCCTTGCGAGAGCGAAAGAGGACGGTCGATGTCTATATCGATCGGTCAGGACGAATCGCGTGCAGGCTCCAAGGAAATTCCCGGTCGCTTCCGCAGGAAATTCGCGGAACCCCTGGGACGTGCGACCCTCCGCCGATTTCCACCCTCTGCCCCTGGCTCTCTCCTCGTAATTCTCTCATCCACGAGCATCGAAAGCGTCGCGGTATCGAAAATCACGACGCCCGTCGACCACTTGCGAGACCGTGGTGTATATAACCGCGAAAACACATCGCTGAGGGAGGGGGAAGAATGGCGGAGAGACCCCTTTAAGATCTCGTGGTCTTTCTCGGCTCTGGAAAAGGACTTTTCCAGTCTATGAATATATTAAAAGCAAACAAAGCCGCTCCTCCCGTAATCCTCGCCTCCTTTTCTCTATCCTTCCTCTCTCGCGCCGGAGGAACGTTACGCGCGTTTATTAAACCGTCCGACAAACGCTTTCTTAAGCACTTTAAAGTTAAGCTCCATCGTTACCCTCGAATGTCCTGACGTTCCGTCTCCTCCTTTCGCTGGATGAAACGTGCCCGTCTCTTAGCGCGACGATGAGGAGCAATTAAAATCGCGTCCATCGTGCTCCACAAACGCTGCTCGTTTTCATCGTCCCGTAGCTCGGCACGCTTACTTAGAGGGCCATGATTAAACTTTGAATTTGAGATTCTCCTAAACCGTCGGTCCCTGTTGCGCTGGTCGTCTAATGTATTCTGTATCTTTTCCAGACTGAAATCTGCTCGAGCGCCCTGACGGACGTGATCCACGCGGTGATCAATGGGACTGATGGTTGCCTCTTTTGCTTCGGACATGCAGGCTTGGGTGAGTTCTCCACCCCCACTAACAACCGGAGTAATGAACGACCCATATGCCTCTTACGTCTCTGGAGGATCTCGCGTAAACAGATGCCTGCCCGCACGTCGAGAATTCAATCAGGACTGTCGAAGTTCGACGTGCTGGACAAAAAACAGGATAAGATTTTTCCTGCTTGCTGCGCGATGGGGGGACGACGACGTCCCTGTCCTTTCCCCTGGCATTGTTCGACAAAGTTCGACGACCCCGTAGACAAAACGCTATTGTTTCCGCCGTGAGGAACTCATCCGAGCCGAGCGTGGAAATAATTACATGAAATAGAAATTCCTCCAAGAATTCCTCATCGTTCTTGTCGTCCTATTGCGCTGCTTTTCATCTTGTAGAGATGAAATAGTTGCTTGATATTTCCCATATAAGGTAAAAGACCCAATACGTGGACACGTCCCAGTAGCTGGACACTGGTGCAAAAACACTATTTTATTCAATTATTCAAATATTTAGTAAAATATATATACGAATATATTTTACTAAATATTTGAATAAATGAATAAAATTGTTCTTTTTTGGATAAAGCGGATATTAAATGTACTAATCAGTATTTTGCACCACTGTCCAGCTACTGGGACGTGTCCACGTATTGGGTCTTTTACCTTACATTTCTTCGCTGCGATCCTAATTGTGCTAACCACGTGCGATACGCTTTGGAATACTATATGGGCCCTCAAAATGTAGTTCGACAGGTGAAAAGTGGAAGATGTTGATTGCTTATTTGTACGTTTCCTTCGCCCAGCCCTAGGACCCTTCACGCTCGTTTGCCGCTCGCTTTTCATCGTTCTCCAGGAAGCTAAGCGCGGAACACGGCCCGGCGAGACGCGAGAGTTGTTTTACATTTTAAGTAGTGATATCGAGTTTGCATGCAAATGCATGATTATGCGGGGAAACCGAGGGGAAGGAAGGTTTTCTCGGCTGGTAATGCCGGCCAAGGATGGATCGGAGGCAGCGTTCTGCGGCTCCGGAAAATGGACGAGGATCGAAGAGAGGGTCGGGGGAGGACGGGAGAACGAAAAGGTGGAGTCGAAAGGAAACGAGATAATGTATGCTACTGGGGCACGCTCTCCGTCCACCCTTCCACCTCTCCAATCTTAACGCACGCCAGAGATTATCTTCGCCTCGACAGGCTTCACTTTCAGCGGGGATAATTTCCGTCCTGACGAATTTATGGCCAGGTTCCGCGAGAAGGACGATTAAACTTCGCTGTTTCCCGCTCTCTGCAATCTACGTCGGCCCCAAAGAACGCTAGGAAAACCACTCAAATTCTCGAGTCAATCGTTATTAGAGGGCAGGGTGGTTTCTGGGGCGTCAGCTTTTCTCGGAAAAGGAATTCAATCGAGACGAGGCGGTACAGAGGGGGAGAAGTACGCCAGTAACAGCGTTTCCTTAGCCTGCATCGAATTCCCTTAACGCGGGGAGGGGGGGGGGGGGTGTGGCTGCGAGACGAAATCGTGCCACGATCCTTGGAGCGCTCTCAGAGTTTCGAGGAATCGAGTGAAATTTACCGCGAGGGAAAAATCAATAAAGAGGGACGCGAGGAAGATAAAGAGGGAAGTTGAGCGCAGCAACGGTGGGAGATAAGAGTCTACAGGGCGAAGATAAAGAAAGGCGAGAGAAGAAAGACGTGGAAGGAAGCCGAACGAACTTTCATCCCCTGCGCGCCACCGGCGCGGCGGAGATACTTGAGGCGAGTCCGCGAGCAAACTGCTTTTGATCATCGCTACGACAACGCACTTTTCTCCCTTTCTCTTCTCCCTCTCTGTGTCACTCTTCCCTCTGTTCCCCTTTCTTTGTAGCCCGTCCCCCCTAACTCTTTACCTCGCCGCTCGCAGCTGCTTTGACACAGAGAGGACGCGGCGAACGCGGGACAATAGGATAGATAGAGTAGAAGAAAGAGGTACGAAAGGGGCCTACGCAGCGCGAAAACGATCGAACGAGCTCCGACGATCTTAAAGCGTCTCGCGTCGTCGGATCGTTTCTCCGTTCTTCCGCGTGGTACGAGATGAAGGAGGACTCCCAAGATCGACTGCCGACACGAGTGGGCGAGCAAGAAAGCAACGAAAGAAACGACAGAAACGACAGCTTGGGCTCCCTTTCAGAGCGACGGGATTTGTCGTACAGAAAATTATAACGGGTGGCAAAGAAGGGCGAAGGAAGCGCGGCGCCTGCATGCAAGCCAGACAATGAAGCCTTTTCTACTTTGTAACGCGGTGCTAATTACTCCGCATCAGTCGCGACCCTTAACGTACACGCTGTCGAATCCCCTTTTTACCGGGAGGAACCACTGAGAAAGCAGATTAACCAACAGAAGCTGGAGACAGAACACGCGCCGGCTTCTCATCCCACCACTCCTCTTTGAGATGCAAATGCTCGCGATAATTATACCGAGGACGATGATTCGCGCAAGTTTTTCGCGCGGTCGCCGATCGACATCCAGGAGCGAAGAAGCGCCGCCTGGAATTGTACTGCCGCGAAGTTCCCTGTTTTCCCTTTGAAGTGTAAATCCCCGAAGCGAAATCGATACCGTTCAGTCGGCCAATACGGGTTCGTTTTCGCAATCATTTTTCCTCTTTTCTCTACCACTCTTCTTCCCTCTCCATTTTTTTCATCTTTTTTAATTCAGTTTCACCGTCCATTTCGAGGCATTTCCCTCGGTGCTCGATCTCGCGGAATCGACGAGACGTGAACGACCGCGGGGTTGCTCACCGATCTCGATTCCCGTTGCGTTCGCGCAATCGACGGGAGGAGGCACGATTCTCTTGCTCGCGGAAAGGGTGAACTCGAGGGGAATTCCAATCGGCAGATGCATCGGCTTTAAAGCGCTCCTACGCGGAGCAGAGTTTTTTCCGCGACGCCGTTTCCTGAGAACGTTTCTCGCCTCCTTTTCGCTTTTCTCCCCTTCCGCGCGGCCTGCTGCAACTTGTCGCGGAATTTGTCCGCGTGAGTCGACAGCTCGCGTGTACGCACACGCGATCGATGCGATTATTCGCCAAGTTGGCGGAAAAACACTGTGCTCCGCCGGGGGAAATGAATTCGTATCCTGCAAGTCTTTTCCCCAGCTTTCTAATTAAATAACAACATAATTCAACGTCTCGCGTTGAAACAATTAAACAACGTTTAAGATTCAGCGACGGCTGCCGCTGCTTTCCCATTATTTCACCGTTGCCGCCAGACCTCGACCCTCCCTCGAATTCTTACGCCTTTCACTTTCACTTCTCCTCTCCCTTTCCTTCGGGCTCTCCATCCTATTGTTTTACGATTTTAATAAGACTCTTTCGTTTCCCTATCAATAATATCCCGATCTGCCGCCTTTTTCCGTCGAAGCCCCAAGTTTCCACCCCTTGCGAACAAAGTTGCGGCCAGATGGTAGCGTAACGGGGACACAATTTTTCTTTCGCTCCTTAACTGGCAGGGGAGAGTAGCAATTACTAATATAGTTCGCGAAAATTTCTTATTACCCAGAGAAACAATGGAAAATTGCCTTGGAAACGTGTAACTGACGGTAATTAGCGACACGAGTACCGACATATCGCATTCTCGCTCAATTTACTCAGGCATCTCCTACTGTACACAGAATTAAGTAGTACAACGCCGCTATGGTCGAACACCTGGAGCCCTGGCTCACGTACGCATCGATTGACCTATTCCCCTGCGTTTCCGCGTCCCAAACCACTTTTCGCCAGACACCAAGTAGTAACGCAATGTCATAGCCAGCCCAGCGAGGCGGCACCGCAACGGGCGAGCGCGCTTCCCTCGAAAAGCTATGCTCGCCGTGAAATTTCCGTTGCATAAACAACGACGGCTGTTAACGCATAAACGTCAAGCCACGCGCCAGTCTCGATTACATCCATTTCACCCGTCACCGGCCCTACCCGCGGACTTGTAACGTAACCGAATTAATCAGTTCCAATCTATCCCCGGCGTGTAAATTAGATTCAGCACCCGCCCTCCCCCCCACCGGCGACGGGCGTCGTTACGCGTTGTAACGATGATCGAGCGTTTATCGCGGGGAGAGTTGGCGCCCGTCGACCACCGCGCGCCCATCGTCCACGGTAAATAGTAAACAAATTAATTGTCGCGTGCCCGGGCTACAAATCAGGCGAGACGCGAGATTTGATGATTCGAGAGCACGCGGGTTTACCGTGTGCCTCGACGGCGGATTTTCAAAGGCACCCGCCGCGAATCGATTCGGTTCTGGTGGCACAGGCGGTCGTGAAACGATGATAAACAGCTGGGCTGTTTGTCTCGAGCTGACGATGTAATCGAGGCCACGTTTCCTTGAAAGAATGGCATTAATCGACGGATATTTAAGGGGTTGTTTCAGGATATGGTAAATCAAGGCTGTCTTTCCAATTTTCCAGGGAAATCGCACACGATGCTGGGCACACCGGAGGCTGGACACACGCTGGGAGCGATTCCCTGCGCGATCGCCTGGCTGTTTCGCGGGATCGCGGAGCAACGGCAGAGGACGGGCGCCAGATTCAGCGTCAGGGTCAGTTGCGTGGAATTAACCACCGGGCAACAGCAGCTGAGAGATCTTCTCGCGGCCCACGCTAACGGTGAGTAAAACCCTGGCGTGGCTTGTTACTCTGGGGGTCGTAAAGGAGGTAACGTCGAGCAGAAGTTACTTGGAAGAGGCGGAGTGATTTTAACGTCTGCAGGGTTGGAGAAGAGGCTCGACGTGGTGACGAGCAAGCGATTGGAAGCAGGCTGCCTCGGTTACAGATTACACGTAATATTCGCGCCGTAAACGGAACGGCGCCCAAGTTTTCTCGTTTGAACGGCCGATCGAGATAGCATTGTGTTGCTCTCGCGCGTCGAAGAAACTTGAGTCGTAAGAAACACTTGTCTCGGCCGTCATCCCCCCAGTTTTAAGGGCTTCCAAACCCCTGCAAGCCTCGTTCTTCTTGGACGAGCCTAAGATTCGCTCTAACCACGGGGCGAGAGGAGTGCTAGATGTATTTGCGGAGGGGTTGAAAGTTTCTCGGACGGTTCCTCGTTGCGCGATAGGGTTGAACGTTTTCCGCAATTAATTCGATGCCGTGAACAATGCGGGCGAGCACAATCGTTTTGGATTAATTGGCGGAGAGCGCCGGGAACGACGAAGGGGTTGTGTCGTCTTGTGCTGCGCTGTCGACGCTGCTTGGAAGTCGTTCCTCGCGGTCAAGTGTTCTGAGTGTAAGGGGTTGCCTTCGGAAATGATTTGTGCACGTGAGTTCTAACCTACAGTCGTCTATTCTAAAAAATGCGTACCAGTAGGAAAGGAATTAGTCGCGTGGAAAATATCGATTCAGGGATGGTCAGATGCAAAGTGAATTTGGTGGACCACGTTGGAGAAAATTACATCGATAAAAGAGGCGGGATCCCGTGGACGGGAGTATGGCCACGATTTTAAATGCACGGCGTATGCAATAAAACGAAAACTTGGGGACCAGGGGAAATGACATTCAAAAATCGCGTGTTCAATTTGCTCGATACTCGGCGACGTCCCTCGGTCTCTGCTCCAGCATCCACGTCTTCGAGTCGGCAAGAATGCCCCGTAATAATGCGATGGGCGGGGATGGCCGAAAGCCTCGAAGAATGAAATTTTCCTCCGTCTGTGTTTTTTTTTTGCGAACAGTCTGCTTCCGTCCTAGAGGCTCGCGGTTCTGAAGGATTCCGCGGGTAATATGCAGGAAACGGTACGGGGAATCGTCTTCGGCCGTCATTTGGTTTGGTCTTCACGGACCACCTCGTCCACTCGGTGGTCCGTAAAATTGACGGGTAAGATTATTTCTCCTTCTTCTCTTCCCCCTTTCCTCGCCCTGTCCTCCAACCCCCGCGACGTCCCCATTCGCCTTCCTCCGTTGTTTCCCGTCTCGCGTGGAGTCTTTGCGAGAGGACCTCGCAGGACTAATAAGAAACCGAAGGGTGGAGCTTCTGCTATGGTGTACTTATGGGAACTCTCGACCAGCAGGGGTCAGGGAGACCACGAGCAACGAGCTCTCCTCGACGATCTCTGAAAATTAACCTTGGACGGAAGGACGCGTGTGCTCGCGCGCGCCTCCTCTCCGCGATCATCCCTGGGGATCGTTGAACCTTTCGTATCGAAGGAGCAACGTATTTCCATATCGCCCGTTCAGAATAATTATTTTATGAAGCTTGTACTGCGCTATTCCAGGAAATACGCTAACCGAGCCGACTATCGCGGGAATGTATCTGGCCCCGTGGCATGGGGTTTACGAGCTTCTCCTTCTCCTTTTTAAGGACGATCGAAAGTTATTGGGTAGTTTGCCGGACGTTGAAATTATCTGGGACTACGTTTATCCGGGCCGTTAAGCTCGAACTTTCAAATTAAAAAGTTACGGTGCACGGTGTGTGCATGCGTCGGGAAACAATTCACGGTGTACAATGTAACCGAAGTTATCGTGATCGTGCCGCGGGGAACGGATAAACGCGAGAGGGTCGTAATCTCAAAGGGTTTAGGATCGTTGTAAATTTTTCAGCTGACATTAACGCAGAAGTCGCGTGCCGCGCCTCAACGGCCGCGTCGAACCTAACGCGAGACTCTTTTCTTCCAGCGTTACTGGGATACTAGCCTATAAACTGATGCCAATTTTTTGCATATTTTGCATGCCTTTAACGGCACGCCTGACCCTACACTATAAAAGGGGATCCTCGGGACTTGAAGCCTCGGTTTCAGCCCCCTTTTGAAACAGAGTCGATTGAACCAGGGGATGAATTTCCCTAGTTGGAGTTTCCCAGTTTCCCCCGCTCCCGTTCGAAAAACACACACCTCTCCCCCAACAAGTTTCACGGTGATTTTACTTTCGAAATGTGGCTCGTACGGATTCAGCAAGCGGCCTCGACGAATACTCTTTCCGACTTCCTGAAACCCTAACTAATTAAGAAGCGGCGCAATTAATTTTCCAGCTTATTAAATAATTAACTCGTATCTCGGGCTCTGTCTTGGCCGCGTAAGCCTTCGCCTCTACCCCCGCCATCGTTTCGACTTTCCGTGTCTCTCGTTCTACCCAGGCTGGGAAGCCGAAAGCTCCGACCGTCCCCTCCTTCGCCTGCGCGCGACCTCCAACTTCGTCTTTTCTGCCGGGAACTCGATAATCCCGACCCTGGTAATTATTTAAAGTTTTCGACGGGTCCCAGGCAGAAACGGAATACCGTCTTTGCGGTAATTTACTTTTGTTCCTTCCGACCCCGGCCCACATCGCCTACCCTTTAATTCCGTCACGCCCTGGATCGACTTCGATTCGCTGGAACGTTCGGGACAATTCCGCGCGGACGGTTTTCCGAAGGAAATCAGTTGTGTGCTTTACGAGAGTCAAGCCCCGCGTTGATCGATGCGGGAAACAGTACACAGGATCAAGTCGGTATGCGGCACGGTATCCTCGCGAGAGGAAGAGCTCTGAAAAGCTGATCGCGTGTCGCGTGCATCTCAATGTTCCCCGGAGGGAAGGAAAATATTTTCCTCGAATATTTCCCGAGCGCGGCCCTCTCCCCCGGCTACGCTGCAGCCTCGCAATAATTCTCATCGCGACTCGCGCCACGGTTATTGTTTTATACTTCCACGCCCGTTCCGCGCATAAAGCGGATAAGAAGGAAGATAAGGACGACGACGGGGAATAATGGCGGAGCGGACAAAAACGTCGTAGCTGCGACGTCACTGGAGCACGCGGCTTTTAACGTGTGCATTAAACGCGGATGGGAATGTTTCTCCCTTTTGTTTTGCAGAATGGTTAAAAGGGTTCGCAATCGATGGGAAATCGAAGGGAGGAATCCCGCCGCGGAGCGGAGGAATTTTTATTTGTTTCATTTCCCTCGGCGCTGGCTGGCACAACTGCGAGCAAATTTCCCTTTTCGCTCGTTCGCCATCATTCAAACGATTATTTCCAATGATATTTTTATTTCTTTTACGGCCACCGAGCGGTGGAACGGGGGTTCTCGTGCCGCGAAGAGGAGCTTCGTTCGCAAATGTGCGAGAAATTTTACTGCTGTGTACGTGAACGAGGAGCAGGGGGGCAGTAGACCCTTCGATCCCGCGAATTATTTGTTAATATCCATTTTGTTTGCCGACCGACCGAAACACTCGATTAAATAACCTCAAAGCCACATGTTTGCGTTTCCATACGCGACGGAAAGTATACGAGATCGATACAAGGGGTTGGGGGATGTAACCGATGTTGCATCTGTGGCCGAACACGTCTCTGCTTCTACTTTCCCTCGAATAGTCGACTCTGGTCCCTTTATCGGCTGCATTATTCGGTAAACTTTGCGCAACAGCCGTTTAATTTCATTTCACTGATGCTATTCGTTTCTTGATTCAAAGGACTCCTTCTCTGGACATTTAACGGTGACTTGAAATGCATCAGGACTTCCAGGATGATAATTTCAGACGTTCCATTGCGTTCTTTTTTAAATAGTTCCACGGTGAAGACAATAATCTTTTAATCTTTCACGTGTATAAGCGACCAGCTTGCACCGCATCTGTCTACGTCCTCGAAGAAGATTCGTCGGTTCATCGATCCTCTAATATGCCTCTCCTGTTCATTTCCTCCGAGTTCCCTCCCTTTTCTCATTGCGTGGTTGATTTTCTCTCTTTCTGGCTGACGGGGACCGAATCGTTTACCAGAGACAGTAACTTTTACGAGGGGATACGGCCCCGGGATCCGCCGTGCGGTAGGCAATTAAAGAAAACCGTCGTCTTACGTACCGGCTGGCTTCCGAGCAAATGGTAGCGAGCAATGGCCCATGCTCGGTCCCCTTTCGCGGGGAAGAGGAATCGGAGGTCATTTTGTTAACGACAGCTTTCCTCACTTCGTCACTTGAAAGTTTAATGACGCGAGGCCGCCTCCGTAGCTCGCGGCCGGAAAGCAAACTGTTGGTTTACGCCGGCAATAAGTTTTAAAACCACCGTAAAAGTGGAACACCCAGCAACAGCTTGGGACACTGGTGCCCTCTAACATCACTCTACTCCTACGATGCTCTGTTTTTCTAACTTCTAACTTACGACTCGGGAGCTGAATATCATAGACACACTGCCGCCAGTAAAACCGTGCTTTTCCAACATCAACGCTGCGAGCAATTAAAACCTCTGAAATGGAGGTGAAGGTGACTGGAGTTAAAACGCAGAAGAGAAGAAGGAGAACTAGAAATTCCGCGGGCCCGAACGAAACGACAGGCGTAAGCAGCGAAAGCGCAACGCTGGGATCTTATGAAAGAATAACACGTGAAGTTAATTCTAATGGCCTTTCCGTGGATTAACAATACAGCGGGGAACGTTGCTCGCTTGACGGTGTCTTTATTATCCACCTGCCCTCCATTTCGCCAAGATTCCGTTTAGTACGCCGCTGTTTGCGCGAAGGGGCATCGAGCCGAGATCGCCCCCCGCGTGTGTGTTAAAACCGTTAAGGAATATTCGGCACTCAGCGATAATTAAAGCACTTTCTGACGAGAAAAAGGGAGGCCGTAAGAATCGCATAAAGGTGGCCGCATTGAGGGGTCGGAACAAGCAATAAGTCGTCGGTATTAAATTAAAGGCAGTTCCAGTTAAAAGTACCCACCGAGCAATTCATCCCCGCGAGCGTATAAATAAGGTGAACGGCTAAATGAGCATTCCCTGTGCTTATTACGGGCGGAAATGATTTATAGAAAACTTTCTCTCCGGCTTCACCCTGCCGGCGAAAAAATACGCGAAACGTGGCGTCTCCCTACGGATCCTCGAGTTATAGTCAAGACGGGCCGTGACTTTCACGGCGCACGACGAATATTCGCAGCCGCTTATTACGAGGTTTTCCGTGGCTCCCTCCGGGTGGCCGGGATCTCGACGACCTACGACCTCCCCCGCAGGGTCGTCTTAACGCCGGTGGTAACCCTTCGCCCTCCCCCGTTACGCCCCCGCGAGACCACCGAGCCGCTGGTCTTCGCGGAGCGCACTTATTTCGGCAAACGTACGGCCGCGTAAAGCACGTCTACCGCCACTCCCAGCACCGCCGACTGTTTCCACTTTAATACAGGATCCGGTGCGTTCGTTAATTTTCTTCCATCTCCTCTTCGTTTCCTCTTTTCACCGCATAGCCAGCCACTGTCTGCGCGTCGCGACCCGCACTCCCGATAGAATGAATACGGGGAGGTACAGCGCCTCGCGGGTTTATGGAAATACATAGACGTAAGAGCCGTTCGAGTGGCGTAGGAAATGATATCCTCGGGGTAGACACCCTCGAGTGTGTTAAACGTGTTAAATCATGTCAGGTGTATCAAGGTTTTTTGTCACAAGTGTTTCGCACAGCAGGTGCCACTAAACTTCAATGTTAAAGTTCGATAAAGCTTGAATGTTACGGGTAAGAGAAAGTAATGGTTACGCGCGGATGGAAATGCCAATGGCCGCTAGATCGTCGCCGGAGGAATTACAGGGAAAAGCTGCGCGGCGCTGAGAAGCGATTATCGATCCCCCTCGGAAGCGAATTACCGCTTCCGGTGCAGCCGATCCGCGGCCGATACGGCGAGCAATGATTATCGTGGCTGCTGCCTTGCCGCGGGATGAAAAACAACGACGAACAAGTGGGAAAATTGGAGCTCGGGTGCCTGTTCTTTTTTGGCGGAAGGTGATACTTGAAGTTCCCCGAGCGTCGGCTGCGATCACGATTACACCGTCTACGCTAGAAATTAATATGGTATTCCAGTTTGAGTTACATGTCGCGGATGAAGTTACGCGCTAACTGCTGTGCGCTGGTCCGCTGTAAACTATGACGGAATGTGGACTATGATTAGAGACAGTTGATGAGAGGGAGCTGAAACTTGGCGCACGGTAACCCTGGAAGCTGAAGCGTAACGTTCGAAAGGGATATCAGATTCACTCCAACCACCTCCTACAGTTTTTCGTAGTTAAATCAATAATAAAGTCTCAATCACTCCCTCGCCGTTTTCTCCTCGATCTCGCCCTTCCCTCCGATTCCCCTTTTTGGATATCCCCGCTCGCTGGAATAGGCCATCGTTGGCGCTTAAATTCCAGGCCTCTCTGGCCCAGAATGGCGCGTAGAACCGTTTCGAGGAATCTACGAGGCATTTGGGGAAACGGCCTCGCAGCCCCGCGTATACCCCGGTCATTCGAAAAAGCGGAAACAGATTTTTTTTACTGCCCTCCGACAGGCTCACCCTCGAGGGACGAGATTGGCCCGCGGATACGCGTGGCAGTATTCGAAACGCGTCGAAAAACGATTTATCCAACGGGGTGGTGTGCCTGGACCCCTGCGCGGGATAGCACCGCGAGCAGGCTGCCCATACGACGGATCGCTCCGAGCAGAAGCCGCATCCATTACGCCTCTATATGCCGGCAAGAGTCCTCTCCTCGCGGTGGATCATCTTTTTATTTCCTCCGAGTTCCACCAGCAACGTTTGCGCCATCTCCAGCGAGCCTCCGTGACGCAGCAGGCGCAGATGCCGACAATATTACTTTCTCTGGTCCCTTTTATGGATATTGCCACGCCTCAGCCGGGTTACACACCCGTGCGTGCTTGCGTGAACATTATTTTGCGTTCGTTAGACCCTATTGCCTCGGTGAATCGTCGTGGTTCCCTTCGGAAACCTGCCCTCGACTATCTCCGTAGGTGTTTGCGCGAAAGCTTCACGATTTGAGGAGAATCAAATGGGGTTATTGTAGAGTGAGAGGTGGTAGGAGGAAGTAATGTAGCAGAGAGGCTGAAGGAGGGCTTAATCTGCAGGAGTTGTAGGTGTCTATCGTCTCGCGGTAGTTAAAAGTGTTGTAAAGTAGAAGCAGGCAATGGGGAATGATGTATCAGTGGCTCGGCAGTCTGTGTTCTTTACGACGTTGATAGAGGTACTAAGAAAGGCGAGTTCGCATCTTGCGGGACAGTAAAACGTTAATTGGCAATTTATCAAGGGGATTATCTAAGTGTCCTGGCACCATGAAGAAGGTTCACGGTAATCCGACCGTAGGAATTCACTAATGCGAGTGTATATACCAGGGAAAATCGAATAACTCTACGACGGACAGTTTTGCGACATTGCGCGCTATCAGGAATTTAACAGTGGTCCATCAAAGAGCCAGGAATCACGGGGCTCTTCCAGCAGAAAACGGGCAAGATTTTTATGTTTCTGCCGTTTCACGGCGATAGACACGTAATATAACGATCGTTGTCTCCCGATATTCTTGCTCCTCCGTCGTTTCGCAACGAAAGCTTTTCCTAGGCCGCGCGCAATATGTCACCGGCGAGGCTGTACATAAAATACGGGGACGTTGGTTTACGAGGCGATCAGATGGCGCGCGTATTATTCCGCGGACGGTTGCAAGCCTCTTTGGACAATGGAAACTCTGCTCTCCTGGGAGGCACAGTTTCTTTCGTCTTCGCAAAAACTTTGAATAAAACTTCTCGCAGGAAGATCTACCCCTAACTTCCCGCGCCTACCTTTCACACTTCCCAGTTTGTGTAGAAATTTGACGGAAGCAGTAGAAAGTTTCAATTAAACGACCCAGACGCCCCAAAAGGAGCGTGAACCGACACGGTCATGTAACTGGCGATTCGAGTCGCCTGGTGAAGTTTCTATCAAGAAGCGCAAATTTCCAAAGAAATAGTTTGCGACTGGAAGAAGTGCGCGTAATTCGCGTGCACCTACGGATATCTACGCCTCGGCGGGAGTTTTCACGCTGCTTTTACGCTGATCACTATTTACAACTAGGATCCCGCATTACGTTGATTATTCGCGCACCAGTCCGTGGCCATTGTACACGCCAGTCAGCGTGATAGCCCCTGATAACACGCCCGTGATATCTCCGGGACGCGTATCGTTTCGACGTTTTATCGTCGTCGTAATTCAGGCTGAGACGCTCCACGGATATTCCGAGAGCAGGCGGGGCCGATTTACGGTCCTGGCCGGCGGCCACCTGCATCGCCCTGTCCATCCCTCGCTGGATATTATTTTTCCCGGGAATAATAGAATCAAATGACGAGTCCGGAGGGGTTGGACGTGACTTATGCGTTCCGCATTGTGCACGAAATCGCGGATAGAATGCCCCGCTCGACCCTACTTCGCGATGTATCCGTGAATGTTGCGAGGGAAGTGCACGACGCTCGTGTTACAAACTTGTCTAATATTCTGGGGTGTATTAGTCAAAATCTCCGGGGAAACGCGAGTGCGAACTTTCGAAATTCAGATGAACACCACGTACCTACGTTCGACTGTCTGAGAAATTTAGCTTGCGTTGAAGTAACTTCATACTGATCCAAGTCAACTTCGATTTGGGCTACTTGATTGCAAAAATAAGAATCTTGTAATGCGATCTGTGTTTTCGTACTGATATATTTGTACTTATTATGTGTGGTCCACAGGGAAACCGTGTAACGTGATTTGCCGTGGCTGTTTGTTCCCAGATTCCGAGCAGTCGCCGGCTGTGTACTTGAGGGACGACCCGCTGTTCGGCAGCCTGCAGTTGCAGCAGCACAGCGAGCTTCGTGCGCCAACTGCAGAACGCGCGGCTTTCTATTTGGACGCGGCGGTGGCTGGCCGACAACGGGACGACGGCGATGCTCACATGCTTTACACCCTCCACGTTTATCAGTACAGCGTCGCCGGCAAGGGTGGAGGTGAGCTGTCCATTTCGAATTGACCACCTCGCGCGTTACAAGCTAGCGAACCACATATTTCAGTGGAAACGCTGAGACACTCCTACTCGGAGATAAATTGTTTTAACCGCTGCTCGCGGGAAATGGGCGCCTTCAAGTGTACGCTATCTACGAAATTGACGCACTTGAGTGGCTATTGTTTCGCAATGGGGATCGATGAAATCGCTGTCCTAGATTTCGTCGCTTTAAACTGCGCTGGGTGGTGTGCTCTAATAGAGACGACAAGAGTCTAATGCAGGTCTGTTCACGGGTAGAGTAATGAGTGGTGTTAGGATTATCTATGAGTCGTATCGCGGAGTAATTCCGAGGGAGAGGAAGTGGATCTAGTAGCGATGGAATCGCGAAGCGACGAGAGGTGATTCTACCCGTGGACAGGACCCAGCTAAGCAATTTCCAACGGGCACCGAATACACGTCTTGATTTTCTTAATTCCCCAGTCGCTGGCGGCAGAAGCAGACTCCATTTAATGGACCTGGGCAATTCGGATCGCGGCAAGTCGTCGGGTGGTATCCCTTTATCTGGCCTAGGCAATATCCTGCTCACGATCTTCAACGGGGGGAAGCACCTGCCGTACAAGGAGCACAAGCTAACCCAATTACTGAAGGAGTGTCTCGGCTCGTTGACGTGTCACGCAGCGATGATCGCCCACGTGTCTCCGAACGCTCAGCATTATACCGAGACGCTAACCACCGTGCAACTGGCTTCGAGGATCCATCGACTGAGGCGAAGAAAGATCAAGTTCGTGGGTGGAGGAACTCAGGGTGCAGGTAGCGGAGGGAGTTCGGGAGAAGAAGCTGCCAGGCAGACCAGCGAGTGCGACCCAAGCTCCAGCGATCTGTCCGCGGACACCGTGATCTACGTCGGTCCTAGTACCGACGACGCGACGGACGGCGAGCATCCGCCTGTCTATATACCAAGTTTGAACTCGGGTGACAATCGCTGCGCCATGGGGAAAGCTCTGCGCGGCTCCGCCGCCGAGAGGCCCGCCAAGATCCCCGAGGAGCGCAGCCCGGCGCACAAGGCGACGAAGGCGGTGAAGTCGTTGACCCAAACCGCCTCGAAGCAAACCTCTCCCGCGCATACGGCAACGCCGAAGGCCAGCCCTGCCAGGAAGTGTTCCGCCACCAAGGTATCCTCGTCGAAAGCGAACGACTCACCTGGCAGCAAGATACCTGTCGCAGCGCCCAGCGGAGGCTCCGACGAACAGTGGATAGACGGTCCGCGGATCTCCAAGTCGAAGGTCGCGGAGGCCAGGCACCTGCTCAAGGACTCCCATCACAAAAGGGAGACGTGGATCGACGGGCCGATGCAGCTGACCGGTCCAAATACTCTACAGATGCACGCGCAGCAACATTCCACGGGTTACGGGTTCATGGACAGCCATAAAAAGAGCATGATAAGAAAGTGGGTGGAGAACCAGTCGTCGCAGATTCAGAGGAGCAAGCACACCGGGTCCAGGGTCGAGTCGTCCAAGGCGGCTGGTCAGTCGTTGCAGTTCAAGGAGCTGACGACGTTCAAGACGTGCGGCGGCGTGGACGACGATGACACGTCCTTGTCCACGGCGGAGAGCGACAGCTTGAAGGCGAACGAGATCGAGGACATCACGGAGAAGCTGGGGGTTAAGCTGAATCTGTTGAACGTTAAATCTAACACAGACTCGGGGCTGGATCTAACCGCCAGTCCTGTGATGGACGATAGCTTGGACAAAGGGAAGCTGGATCTGCAAGAGGACGAGGACGACGACGAGGAGATCGTGGTGCCACCGCCGTTGCCTCTTATCGAGCCTCTGAGCAACGGCGTCAGCAGGGAAGTCTCGATGGAGAGCCTGAACCTGTCGCACAAGGACATCGTGCTACCCTCCAGGCACTCCTTGTCTTCCGAGGACGAGATTCTGGAGATCGTCGAGGTCGAGGACTTGGAGCCTGTCCCCATGCAGGACTCGTGCCTCCAGGTCACGGAGGAGGACATCGCGATGTGCATGGGAGAGAATCCTCTGCCCGAGAGCGACCAGGAGGAGCATCCACTGAGAATCCTCAGCCAGGAGAATCTCACCGTTGTCTCGACCTTCACCGGTAAATTAATGAGAACGTTCGGTTCTTTTTTATTTCTGTCGATCGTAGCTGATGCGGTGGCAAACTATTTTTCTTTGCCGATTGCTCGTTTGAATCTTGAGCCTGTCATCCTCCCGGAGGTGAACTCAAGGGATTTATCTTGTGTCTCTACGTACTGTAGAAACGGTATCGCTATCGCGGAATATTCGGGCCACTCTTCGGCAATATTTCATGACGTTTATAGCGAAGCAAGCTATCCTTCCCCTTTCCAGTTCATTCAGAGAGCTCTCGAACGAATGCCTTGAGAGATTGTTCCTCCCTCCCTCCGAGAGTCGGGTTCTTAGATCCTCCGAGCTTCATAATAGCGCACCCGATGGAAAACAATCATGTCGACGGAGAGAGAGAGGCAGAGAGGAATTGTGGGTGGATGGGAGAGAGAGACAGCGGAGCAAGCAGCTCGATATAATTACTCGTCGATATCTCTCGTGTTGTAGCTGCGGTCGAAAGAGACAGCTTTCAGCTAAATGCGCTCCTTCTTTCCTCTTCCTCCTTATCCGCCCACCTTTCTACGCCCTCCGCGTAGAAGGTTCCGAGGGATGAGAGGGAAAATATGTCAATTTCCAGACTCGATGTCGGTGATGTCTGACACCGAACGGTACAGACCTCAGTATCCACCGCCGGTTGGCGCGGGAGTACTACCGAGGCCGTACTTCGACCACGAGGACTTCCTGGAGCAGGAAACCAGGTACAAGTTCGACCAGCTGGCTCGACTCCACGAGCTCTACCAGAGCAAGCTCGCGCTCGCCAATGTCTCTAACTCGGTCACCTATCAGAGGGAGAACTCCTCGAACGTGAACGTTAGAGACGTTCCATGTAAGTTTTTACATCTACCTATTCATTTGTATAACTAACTCTTAGGGACATAGGGATATAGATTTTGACTTTATTTAAGAGCGCTAATGTTTTCACCTAATTTCCTAAGAATACGAACAAGTAGTCGAATCCCTCGCAAGTCAGACGTCCCGATTAGCTATAGTAAACTACACGTAGAAGTTTGTACACCAATTCAGATGGACCCTAATAAGAATACTCCAAGAAACCTACTGAGAAGAACCTAATTAAGATTATACTGTCAACCAACCGCCGTTGGTCTACAGCAGGTATAATATTAACGCAGGACAAATTCCAGCCGCCCCCGTCTTCCGTCCGCCATCACGCTGTCAGTCCTTGTCCCTTTCGGACATGATGTTCAACGACAATGCGAGCAATCACGGCAGTATCTACAGCGAGCCCGCATACATCGCCGGGAAGTCTGATCAGGAGAAGATCTGCGATAATTGTCGTCAAAGCATGACGAGGCCAGCAACGGCCTCGTACTGGTACCCGAACAGCGTGGCTCACATAGCCAGCCCCAGGAGGTACTGCGGCAAGCTGGGCGAATGTAACATCTCTAGTCTGAGGCATCCCGACGGCGCCTCGAACCCCAACCTCAAGGAGGAAGTGGAGAGGCTACCTGGCAACGGAGCATCAGGTTCTGATCCCGAGGAGGAGTACATCGAGGCGAAGAAACTGTTCACTGCGGCTGAGAGGTCGGAGAGGACTGTCACTGGCAAGTCTGACATCGATGAAGATCTCAAGATACAAGGTAAGTCGCGTGTCTTTAATTACTGCTGTGAGATTTTGATTCGAAAGTGGAAGAATAGGGGTTCGTTGAAATTCGAGTTAGAAGTTAAGAATAATACAGATTTCAGTTGTCAAACTTTGAAGCGGATTCAGGAAAGATCGAGGATCTGAACACAGAAAATTTATTTCGCAGCAACAGCACCGCTGCAGTTGTCTATTCCATCACCAGTTCCGTCCTCTGGCCGAATGCAACGCAAGATCACCAGCCTGGGTTCATCCTTGGGCCTGAATAAAGAAGGCTACGACTCCGGGGCCGATTCCACGCCGCGAGCGGCGAAACTATCCCCAGCGACCTTATCCAGGCATCGCGCCGAGAGTTCTGGCTACGACAGCATTGTCAGGGACAGCGAGACTAGCAGCATCGCCAGCGACTCCTCGAGGCAGACGGGCGCTCTTCAGGAGCACCAAGGTAGTTGATGCATTCGACCCGTTCACTGGAACGGTCGGGAAACACGTAATCGGAACGCCTGCTTGGCGAGAAGTTCGAGGAAACGTTCCAATTAGCGATGGAGTCGATCAGCTTGTGTGTTCCATAGAAGTCCCTCGAGTTCTTTAACAATATCAAAACTTCCGACGAGTCTCTTGCATGTTTTAATCGCATGTCCAACTCCTCGCAGTGGTATCGCTCCTCGAACAATAGGAGCAGAGTTTGGCTACCTCGATCGAAAGAAAGATTCGAATTCTGATGAATGGAATCAGTCGATTCTTCCTTCCTCGCTCGAGTTAGCGCATGCCTGGCACCCTTTCGAACTCGATAGAAGAGTTCTTTGGAGTAGATCGCTCCGCAGGCCCGTTAAACGATGTGCAAAACCCGCTAAAATGGTCCCTCCGTACGGTGGTTCTCCTCAGGTGGCGCGCTGGGGGTTCTAACCTCGACGTTGTGCGGCTGTTTCAGCGGTGGAACAGCGGGTGGCAGAGTGCGGGCTCCGGTCACGGGCCCAGTGCCGGGCCCATCTGCCACGGGCGCCTTCCGCGTTGTCGGGGATACTCGCCTACACAAGCGAGGACGTGGACATCCTGGACAGGCGCGCGCAGTTGCGCTCGGATCCACGTGGCACGATGTCCAGGATACACAGCCTGCGACTACGCCAGCGCCTTCTTAGGCTCGAGCTGCGCGACGCTAAGAGGCGCCTCATGGTGCCCGACACCCGCTGGACATACGATCGTAAGTCCCTTTCACATCTAACTAAACTACGATTCAAATGAAACGTACAGTTCTAGGCTACATAGCTACCGACGAAACGAACTTGTGGAACAAAACAATTTAGATCGAACTACTTTTCGCGCGTTTGTAGTTTACGGGGACCTTTGATAAATTTTGATGAATCATATGTTTCGTGATTACAGTCTACGTGGAAAACGGCATGGACTGGCACGATCCATCATTCCTGGAGGCCCTGCAGGCGGAGACGTGTATCCTGCAGAAGCGAGTGGAAGCCTGCAAGAGCCACGTCCTCCTGGTCACCTGTTTCGACTCCTGCCCTCGGCAACAGTGGACGCGGCAGGCGGCACCGATGCCTGTGATTCGGATCACTTAACCCTGACTTGGGTCAGCGCGCACCACCGCGTGCTGATCGTGAAAGTGGAGTCGCCAATGCGATTAGAAACGAGACGAGCGAGGTCGGTGATGGCGGACCGCGAGGCGAGATATGTCACGATGTCGCTCGACTCCGTCCAATAGTTGTTAAAAAATGACACATAGTTGTATCGTCATCGTCGTCGTACGTCGTCGCTGTTGTTACACGTGTAATAATCGATAAATAAGGAAGCTTTCACCCTTTTTTTTCGAGCATAGGGAACGCGCGCCGTGCGCGTTAGAATCGTACCAGTCGTTTCTCGCGTTTCGTTCGCGGTCCGGGGGAACCGTTCTGTAAAGTTACGATGATTTCCGGCGAGAGAGATGTTAAAGCGATGTTACGATTTGTTGGCTAAATAAGCGCGTAGAGCACACGAGGCGGCCCGACGGCTCGCGGGCTCGCGATCGTCGAGGGTACTTGTTGACTTAAATAATTTCGAGCATACGTGTTGGTGCTGTATTCTTTTTATACCGATCGCGCGTCAGAGTCACCCTTTAGGTAAATTGAAACTAGGACACTGCCCAAGGTCCGATTCGGGACAGGCGGACACGTCTTCCGATATTGGAAGGCCGCGGGTCGCGAGAGAGATTGCGAAAGGTCCGCTATATCGAGCATGATATGTTATGGCTAATATGGGGAGGGAATTAACGCATTGACGCGCCGCGCATATCTTCTGTCGATCGAGGATCAAGCATCGACGTTGAGAAACATGGGAGATAGGAACGAGGAGAAGAGCAATCTGTGAGTACAATCAGGACATCCCTTGGCACGATCGTGACCCTCGATCGACGATTCGGGACCGAAATTCCAAGCCAAGCGACCGTTCAAGTTTGATGGGTTGAACGGTAGCGTTGAATTGAATAGAAAAAAAAGGGGTACAGTTAAACATCGTCGCTGTCGAGTGACAAACTGCCAAAAAATAAAAGAGAAACGGGAATCTCTTCTATGAGAAACGATTAATACAAGAAAGAATGGGACGAAGGGAGAAAGTGTCGATGAACGCGTCTTAACTATTGTATTTAATGCACGCACATTAATTCAAGATATTATCGTAGCTTTAATCGTTATCAACAGTTACCGCACTTTGTAGGGACTCTGTAATTTCACTTAGAGGGACGAGAGAACCGATGGGAATGCAAGAGAGAGAGAGAGTGAGAAAGGGACAGGGAATGATAACGAGCGCGAAAAGTAACTGGGGGAGAAGCGAGGGTGAGGAAGAGTTACTTTTCGATAGTGAATTCGTATCTATAATTCCGCGAACGTCGTTGTTCGGTGCGACGAGAGCTCTCTGGTAATGGAAGACACGAAGGAAACGAGCGAATGTGTGTATATACGTGTGCCTGTGCGAGAGACAGAGAGAAAGATCATCGAGGCCTAAGGGAGAGGGAGTGAGAGTGTGAGAGAGAGAGAGTGAGAGTGTATGTGAGAAAGAGAGAGAGAGACAGAGTGCAGGTTTATATGTGAGAATCACGTATCGAGAAGATGTGGGCGGTGGAAAGCGAGAGGGGGAAAGAAGCCAGAGAGAGTGAAAATAGACGGGATGGAAATAAATCGGGGATGGCGGTAATGCGCAGCAGAAATAGAGAGAGATTCCAGCGTTTTGATACGGAGCGTGTCGAGCTGGGGGTCACGATGCTGATGAAAAACACTTACAACTACCGCATCGCAGGTACACTAACACGTAGCCATCGCGACCCCCAAGTACGCGAAGCTTATCTTAAGGGGTTATGCCTAATCAGGTTTCGAAAATGAACGCGATTTTTAGGAATTTTTTTGTGGAATATCTGCTGTATATTTTTTTACAACTATTCGTTTATTTTAAAAGTACATATATGCAGCAACTCTCACTAATTTTTTTATAGAAAGACATTAAAAGATTAACGAATAACAGTCATTCTCGCGGAAGCTGTTTTGATATCGGTGACCAAGATATTTCGGGAACCGCTGTATCGATTGGCCAAAACTTTCGCAGACTTCTTTTATATACCAAACAAGTATATGAACGAAGGATTTTTATTTCAACAAAAACGGTATTTTTAATTAATGAAAAGGGAATAATTCAGACATCGAAAAAGTGTAGGTTTGCATTAAACAGTCGCGATTTTGTCAAAAATCAACTTTTTGAAATAACCTTCGTTCATCTACCGAATTCAACCATATATTAATAGAATGTTTTATACTATTTTTAATTTCAGATCTTTTTATTCAGGTTTATTTTTTAATGTTCTTCTATAATAAAATTGCTGAAAGTTTCTCCATATATGTACTTTTAAAATAAGCGAATAGCTGTAAAAAATATACAGTAAATATTCCACAAAAAATTCCCGAAAATCGCGTTCTTTGTCAAAAGCTGACTACATAGGCATAACCCCTTAACTTAGAAACTCTAAACTGCCAAACCACGAGCTTAACAACTTTCTATACCGATTGATTCGGACCTTGAGGTTGCCTATGCGAACTGTCCACGCTGGCCCACGGAAATTGTCCAACATTTCACTCAAAGATCTTCCTAAGAATCCCTGCCAATAGAATAACCCTGTCCCTTTAGGTTCGGCAATTTCCGCGGACCACGATCGCGCGTCGAAAACGCGCACCGACGATTCAGACCAAACTAGAGAATTAATTGTAAGTAGTAGTACTCACCGACAGACGCAGGACCGCCGATCCCCGCCGCTCCAGAGGATGCTTCTCGACGATACCGGAACCGACGACGCGGACCAAGGACCCCGTGTACGTCATTCGTCCGTGTTTCCACACTGTTCTCGACTCATCGCTACCGATAACAACGCGCCGGCTCGCGCTCGGCGCGATCGTCCTTCGCACGGCTAATCGCGGTGGCTCTCCCCACTTATCAGCCCCCAATTCGTCCTTACGACCTTGCCGAATCGCAAGCGACGCACAAGACGCACGGCCCCTTCCACTTGCCGATAACTGGCGGCAGGTGTGACGTTCCCACTCCTCGATAAGCTACAAGGACCTCACTCCCCACTAGAACGATCCCTGTTATCCTTGTTTCGGCTTCTCGTTGTACCTCGTCCTCCTTCGTTCGAGCTGGACACGTCATCGCGGGCGCGTCACTCCGTCTACCATGGAACACGAAATAGTAACGATTAACGATTAATAGCGCCATAGCCAATTATCGATTAAGGAATAACCGATCTCCCGCTGAAGGAAGCGTACACAGAGGAGAGGCACACACGCCATCACACGAAACACGATCGTACCACATACATCCACACATACTCAAGCGTCTACTGTACCATAGTACTTGTACCATATTTATATTTTATATGTACAAATTAGTCATGTAATTTCTTGTAATAAAGAATCAATTTACAACGTACAACGTGCTTCGAACCCCACCGAGATCCAGACCGCAAGAATCCAGTCGCGTTGAATTCCGCTCCGCTGTGCCGCGACAAAAAGGGGCGCAGAGGGGCGCGACGGCGGGGGCAGATGCCTCGGAAGAATTCCTCAGACAATTTATTAGGACGTTCTAGGCCGCGACGAGGCACCAGACGGTGTACAAGCCGAATGTAGGTCCACCTCCGTAGGTTGCCCGCGTTTCGCAGCGCGGATCCGCGTGATTGCCGGGGAAAGGAACGGAACAATGCGTGGCGAGTTACGTGTCGCGTACACTCGCGCGATCGTTAGAGATGGAGCCCTTCAGACTGAATGCAGGGGTACAGGTAAGGATGCGCCTGGTAATTAGACGCGGAGAAGCGCAATTGTGCTAATGATGAGGAAGATGAACAGCGATCTTCACAGATTTTCCAGTCGAATGAGACTCGCACATGCGGGCATTGAAAAGGGTCCCAGGAGGTCGTGAGCTAGAACTTTTATTATTCAACCTCCAATGCTTGCAAGTGGTCTAGAAAATTTCTAATCTAGTCTTGCTAGTGTTTCAACAGGTTTAGAATCATAAATTACACGGGCTTTCACTCTCTCGTTCCGCCTCCTTTCGACTCATCCCTCAGAATAGCCTCATCTGCGCACGCGATGCCTTCGAGTATGCGAAAGCCTAGCATACCTAGGTTCTGTAAGAAAAATTAAGCTTCCGACAGGAGATTTAATGCGCTCCTCCGCGATACTTGGAGAGTAGTTCTTAAGGAAGATTTAGATTGTATCTGCAAGGTAGTTGCGGAAGGAAATAAATTCTCATTGGAGGAGATGTCGGATCATGGGATTGAAATTACACAGAGACCAATAATCGCTGGATCTTTGAGACCGCTGTGGGCACTGGATGCAAAGTGGAGTAACCTTGAGGCCTAATTGGCCCGCTTGCCGATAAAACGCGATCATCGTCGCAATTAAATCCTTGGAAAAGCGTACGCGTGAAAATTATGCTCGGCGTATAACGGCGACCTTGGCATTAGAATGGACCGAAGGTGCAATTGAATCAATCGGTCCTCTACGCGCGGCCGACTCATTTCCATTACGCATACGAGATAACAGATAACGTCTTGGCGGAATAAAAATAGACGCGGCGTAACTTCCCCGGTTTTCCTTATTATTTCATACCGCGAAACGTAATCTCCGTTCGATCGTTTAAAAGCAGTCAAACTTCATTCATAACTGGGTTCGAAAAATGCAACCAACGGGGACGTTGCCAGTCGAGACACTCGGTAGCTGAAGCCTAATGTCCTGAATGCGCGTATATTCCTGCCAGAGGCATTCAGAAAGGGAGAAGCTGGACAGCACCGGTGTCCACTCTCAAAAGACTCTACTATCAAACCCAAATTATATTATATAACCGTATAGAATAATTGCCATCCGATCGAACACCAATAGGAAAGAAACACCGAGGCGGAGATGGAAGCGGGGCCCCGCGAAAAGCGATAATCACACGACGCGCAGATAGTCGCGCGTGCCCTCGCGAGGAAGAAGCGCGAGCCGAGCTGGCGGGCGGGGTGGGGCACGGGCAGTGGCACGAAATTATCGGCGGCTACGGGAGAGAGCGTGGAGAGAGAGAGAGAGAGGGAGAGAGGGACGACGGTTTCGTGCGTTCGAAAGAAGAGCGAACGAGCGTGGACGAGCGGGCAAAGGCGATTTGGGGGGCGGCAAGAAGACTCGCCGCGTCCGTGCCGATCGGCAGTAGCGTTAAGGCAGTCCGAGAGAATGACTCGTCGCGCGCGTTTCAGCGTCCTGTGGCTGGCCGCCGTGGCCATGCTCGCACCCTTCGCCGGGGCCTTATCCAAGAACGACCTGTACCCGTACGCGGTACCCGGCGCGGGCACCCTGCAGACCGACGTCAACGGATTGCTCCTCTCCGCCGAGACGAACCTGAGGACACCGATCACCTTCTATGACAAAATCTACAACACCATATTCGTGAGTACAGCCGACTTTCGTTGACCTTTGGCCGCTGTCCCACTGGCAGCTAGCGAAGGAAGGTTGTGTCTTGGAAGAGTGGCTCGTAGATGGAACGGGGAATAAAATGTTAGAAGTAGACCAGTATCGATGATTCTTGGAATGTTAGGTGTTGAATGATAATTATTTTTGCGAAGGTTGGTTACAGTAGAAAGATGTAGACATCGAGGGGGTTTTATGTCTTAAACCTGGTTCCATCTAAAGTGTGCTGGACTAGGTTGTGACTTCTTGATTTAAGCGGTGAAATTACACCACTGGCGTGGAAGATTTAAGGTGCAGGTCTGGGTTAGGGCTTCTCAAAAGTTTCTTGAAAAGTTAATTGATCTGGCAGAGTATTTGTCTAAACCTAAAGGATTGCAGCTCCCTTTGAAATTATATTATGATACGCCAGTTAACGTGCGCGGAATGTCTGATACGATACAAGAAGGTCTCAAAGAGGTCGCGTCTATTTTAAAACGCGATAGAAAGCCGCGCGGATTCCTCTGAAAAAATCGTTATTTTTATCCGTCCTGGACACGGATTGCCATCGGACAGCGGTGGCCACTAGCATTCGGCCCCGTTTCATTTCGGTGGCTCACAGAAATACTCGGCGAAAACGGGGAGGCCGGGCGGAGGAGCCGCGCTGGAAGCAATTCGAATGTTACCGCGTCGATGAACCCTTCGTGCGCGCGAAACTGTGTAAACACGTGGCGCGCGTGCCGCTGTTTACACGTCGTGGGGAAGAGGGACGGATCTTTGCCCAACAGGAAGGCGAGAGTCGTTTATTTGAACATTTTAAATTAAGACAGCGTAACCGGCCGTAGCGCGTCGCGCGATAGAAAACATCTGTCCTGTCCCTGGCGCGAAGCGTAAACCAAACAGTCGGCCACGGAGCGCTCCACCCCGATCGAGTCGCGTGGAAAAGATTCGAGCGCTGAAGGAGCGAGGGAAACGGAGCTACGTTGGCGTCGGCCACCGTAATTCCTTCGTTAATATTAATTCACTCGGAAGCAAGAAAAGCCAGGGACATTCGGTCATCCCCTTAATTCGGCTCGTGGTCTAATCTGCCGTCATCTTCTGGCATGACACGAATTCATTGTCCGCGATGACGGTCAAACGGCCGCGGGCCGAGCTGCAATCGCTTAATTGCACTGCTGGGTCGTCGCACGAGTCCGCTTCACACCCGACGTCTCGTCGAGACGTGGAAAGCTAGCACGTTCGGTCACGGGAAGGAGGGAGGCAGCGATAAGGGTCTCGCGATTCGCGGAATGTTCACGGTTCAAGAAGAATAGGCTCGCGCCGGAGAAATGGCTGGAAGAGAAATCGTTGCTCTTAGAGATTAGATTTCCACGGTTTATCGCGCCAGCGGGGGCCGTCGAAATATTCGGGGAGGCCGGCCACGGGGGAGATTAATCGTGAAAAGCCATTGAGTCACGCGGTACGCAAACAGAGGACAGATTAGTGGAGTCCTGCGGGACGAGGTGATCTCACTTTTCCACGAACCGATTCACCGCCGTGAGCGTCGAGCGGCGTGAATGAACGTTGATTGCGCGGCCCGTCTCTCGTATCCGGAGGGATCTTCGTTCTAATTGATCCGTGCGAGGCAAGGTGCATGATCTCATGCCGGCCAGCGTCATGTTTTCATTATGTGCGACGCGTAAAATGCGCGCCTCGCCGGCGAAAACGCGCGGCGAGGCCGAGCTAATTACGCCCCGGACTTGCTCTTTTAACGAGGCACTCTTCATTGACGCGGTTAGTGTTGATTCCGTTACAGTGGATATGCAATGCCGGGACGTTTTAATGTTTGAAGGGCTTGGGATCGGTCTGTTGCTGGGAAAGTTGTGAGTAATTCTTGAGTACCAGAGCATCGTCTACCAACGATGTTGATGATACTTTAGTTAGCACAATGCACTCCCTCTGCAGAAACTAAATACTCTTTCAACGTGTTTCCATTACTCGCAATCAGCGTACCCATCAATCACACGAGTAGGCAGTACACATCGCCTGCATGGCGTCATCTTGCACGTCGATACAATAAGTTTGCACAGTAGTATACGAGTGACTCTACCTTCCAAACCCAACTGATTCACTCCATGTGTTTTTCAAACATTGGCTAACCCAACACCAGGGACAAATACCCATGAATGAAAGGTCCGGCTTGTGAACATCAGCTTCATAAGCGGGTAAAGCTCGCCGTCAACCACGTGCTCCCGCAGCGTACCGTTCCATTCATCGACTCGCTCGATGATTCAATGCCCTTACCCGAATCACCGACCGCATTATCGATGACGCGCCCGGCCACGCGTTACCGAATCGACGCTGTGGAACGAACCGAACGCGGAAGGCAGTAAGGCCGGAAGGGAGCGGGATTAATGACGGATAATCGCGGGAGTCTGGAACTGGAGAATCGAGGCTCGATGCCAGAGATACCGGCGGAGCATCCGTGTATTCGATTGTCTTCATTCATCAAGATTGCATTGTGATAGCACGAGACCCGCGCAACCGGCTTCCACCGGTCCGTTTCACCCAGCCGCGGTTTTTCGTCTGGCCGCGGAGCGCATCTTTAATTAAGCTTCCCCCCGAGCATCAGATAAAACCGTAACGAGCCAGCATTGCGCAAGAGGCCAGGACCCACGATAAATCGGCCAGACAAGGCCCATAAAGCACCGCGAAACTGTCAGCTCAACAATGTACCCTGGGCTATTTAAATAGATAAATACGCGAATGGATTTCGAAGCGCCGAAGGAAGACCGATTAGCTCGAGTAAACGCGTCAGTTCGCAGAAATGGAGCCGCGCGAAATCACGGATACCTGTTGGTCCCGATACCATCTGTCGGACGAGGGATATCGGAAACGTACCGAGATCCGCGTGTGTGCATCAAGATGGACGCTAATGCGACGGGCGATTTACGGCGTAAACGCGGGCAATTAGCCTTGACGCTTTCCCACATTAGCTAACGGGCGATTTGTGGGAGGAGGTTGCGAAATTCCGCGAGCGGATTCCTCTAGATCGCTGTCGACGTCATCGCCGACGGAAGCACGGAGCACTCTACCACGAAGTGCAGAGAAATACTAGGTACTTAGCTAATTGCAATCAGAAGTAGTATAAAGCGCAGCTAAAGCTAACCCTGAATTTCCGAAGCGATCGCCTCCCACCGGATTATCTCGCATTATTACGGATCATCCTCCGCTGTTCCCCGCGAGAGAATCTTCCACCAACTCGATAACGCGAAATCCGACGTAGCAAAAAATAAGGTGCGGTCAATTAGCGTTTAATCGACGCTGCGACAGGCGACCAATGATCGCACGCAAGAAACGTCGCGGCCCACGCGGATTCTGCCAGCCTCGCGGACCATCTTCGCGGCCTCCTCGTTCGACGGCACGCGATGCAAGTGTTACTTACAGCGTTAGCCGCGATTCCCTTGGAGAGCGCGGCGAAAACCGAGACCAGGCTCGCGGATGTTTGCCATGCAAAACCCCGGGCCGATTCCGTGACGAATTGATTGACACAGATGTACAGCGCGATATATCCGCGACGGTCTACTTAGAAGCTCGTCCTACACGACAATCATCTCCATTCCGTCGATTATCGTCGACGATTCGCAGTCATCAGAATGATTGCGGCCGATTACACGATTGCGTTAGCGCGTGCCGCCCGCCTTACCTCTTGCGACGCGATCGTCGTCGCGGTCGGCCAGGATGCGTTGCCCCGACGATAGCCGCGAGGAGAATTCAACGGGCACGGCCGACCCGGGCGAAAGGGACGAGCAATCTCGTTATCCCTGCAAAGTGTCCCGTGAAATCATCGAGTTTTCAAGTTTAAACGAGCGCAAAGTTGCTGTTTAACGCAGTCGCGCGGGCAACCCGTTGTTGCTTGGGTAATTGAGGCTTTCGTGGGGACTCGCGGTTCTCGCGTCCGACCGCAATCTCCTCTCGCTTCTAATTTCTTCGTGAATTGTAGGGGAGCCGCGTTACCTTGACTGGCTCGTCGAGACCCTCCTGGGTGAATCGAGTAATCGAGCACTCTATCGCGCGACTGTCGATCATTCTTAAGAGAGAATATTTTAACTGATTCGCTAATAAACGACGGTGACGGTGCTCGATGAATTCTGATTAATAAGGAATGAATGGCGATAAATCTGTTCGTGGAAGCATAATCGTTCCGAGATCCCTCGCTGGCTTTTATTTACCGATCGGCGAGGATGAGAATCGGCGAGCAAAATGGATTCCACGTACTACTTCCAGCTTAGTACGCTATCTATTTTCACCGTTTTCTCCGCGCTTACGATTACAGGGGGATTACGTGTGTGCGTGTGTGTCATTGGCTCAGAGACGACCTACGACCCCTCGCGATAGCCCCGCGACAGATAGCGAGTCCCCGTCTACCGCTGCCTCGAAACTCACGAGTGTCAAAACGCCCGAGCGCGGCGGACGGCGGAATCGTGAGGAACGCGCGATCGATGACCACTCCCCGAGCTCTGGACGTCGCTCCGGCGGCGATTATCGGTGATCCAGGTTTGCTGGCAAGCTCGCAATTATCGGCTGGGAAATCGTCTAATCGGAAGCGGCTAATCCGCGCCGATTGCTATCGATCGCCGTGGAATTAAAAGGAGAAAGGAGGGCGCCGGCCGATTGGAATAATTACGGGGACCTCGACGCTTTTTTGCTTAGGAAGTGGCGCGAAATTGGTCGACTAGAGGATTGATCGCGATCCAAAGGGTAATTAAAGTTCCTGTCGGCCACTCTTGCCTCGCTGGGCCACGAAATTTGTAGGGTAGAGAGGAGCACGATCGATCGCCCCGCCCGAGGTTCGAATTTCAAGTCTTTTGTCCCGCGAGGCAACAATGTCGACACCTAAAACGGGACGAGAAGAATCCGGCGATGCGGTGAAAAGCGTCGGTGGATCATTGCTTTGTAGAACTAATTCGTGTCAATTCGCGTGACCAGGTCGCCCGTTTAAACGACACGCGGCTCGGGTGTTGAATTCGACGCGGCGCCCGCGGTATTAGCGTCACGTGAAAACAATACCAGCGTCGAACAATCAACGCCGAAGTTCGAGTGGCGTATGCACTATTAGCGGCGTTTAGGAACAGGGACGTGGGAACGACCGAAACCAGGCCGGAATTCGGTTGTCGCGCTAAACTTCGCCAATTATCGTTGCTATCCGGGCCTACGGACCGCTGCTTCCGTCTTTGCGTAACTGTTTCACGCGCACATTGTCACCTCGCTCGCGCGATCGCGCGCAAACGTCCGCATAGGTAACGGAGGCTTGCAGATGCGATTTTAAAAGTCCAGGTATCCCGAGGAGTTAATAGATCTCGTGATCTTGAGAGGTTTTTGCTTGTCATCGTCTAGACACGTTTATAAATTCAGGGTAGCCTATTGCGGTCAATTTGTAACGGCTGATGTATATAAGCCAGATGCCGCGGCCCGAGCGTAGGCCCAAAGTGTTTGGGTCTGTCGAGTGTTATCGCGAGGCTGAGTTTTGCCAGACCCGCTGTTCGAGAGTGAGAACGGCTGTCCTTCAGATAAACGCAGCTTCTCACCACTGACTAGTTTTGGCTCCAGTAAATAACAGGTCCAATTTTCACAGCACCTTTTTCGGAAGCTATCAACTCTCGTACGAGCAAGTCATACCCCACATCTTCTAAAACCTCAGATTTCTTTTGTTAAATGTAGAGACTTATCCTTTTGTGATCCACGAGTATATCCCTCTTCTCTTTTTATTTATCTCACACCAAGGCAAGTTAAGTTGGTGTGCGAGGTATGTCTACGGTTCAGCAAATCAAGTTTCGAATATTCGCGTACGCAACACCTGATATCGGCAGCATCGAACCTTAGACACACCTTCCTTCCTCATTTTTAAAAGTTTTTCTTCAATTAATTCGACCCTCGCCATTTCCACTCAGCGCCTTTATTTCTGGCGCGAAATTGTTTTAATCAACGTTACAAGCGGCCCATTAAAGAATCCCTTAAGAACATTAAAGCGCGCCGTGAACGTCTACAGAGAGATTGCTCCTGAGACGCTTCGTTAGCGCGACTTCAATTCCCGTCTCTACTCTCCGCCGGGCCGAAAATACATAGCGCAACGACTAAGGTCCGTAAGGACAGCACCTCCGACGCGGCGCATTCGCGGCAAGCGAAAACAGTCGTTCGCTGGAGTTTTAATTTCGTCCCGTTAATGACGAGGAGGCATTCCCCTGGGCAGAGGAGACAGCTGCTGCTCGCGCGGCGAATGTGGAGCAAAGCGCGCGCCTTTCAGTTTAGCCAATTGACGAAACGACGTGTCTAGACCAGAGCAGCCTGGAGGCCTGGCCCTTTTCAATACTTCAGCGACGCTGTTGCTCTCTGTCGTCGGGTGAATGACTCCCGCGGCGAACGTACGCGTATCCCGCGAGTCGCTTCGTTACGTCAGCCACGGATTTCGCGGCACGTGCTGACGATTTACCTGTTGACACGGCCTGCCGCATGGACGATGCTTCGATACTCTTTCTACGAGAACCTTTCAAGCAGGAGCTGAACGAGTCGTACGACGACGGTAACAGATAACATTTGGAAAAGGGTAACTTCGTAATCCAAAGATTTTCCGAAGCATGAAGCATCTCTATTCCCACTCCATCGGGCTGGAGGAGAATTTAGATATGCAAATTTCCACGTTCGAGCTGGATCGCGTTGCGGATACCCTTGAAGTTTCCAGGGCTCTCCACCTGCAGGCTACTGGAGTTTACATAAAGACTGTCGCTGAATTTTTATCTCTGGATTACATCAAACGGCTAATGAAAGTTTCCCCAGGCTTAGAGCCTCCTGGCTTCCGAGTCTCCGCGTCTCTGTCCTCCCGTTCGAGTAATAGGAATTTTAATTACCGAGGCTCGCCGAATGTCCCTGGGATCCTTCTCTCCGCTTCTTTGCTTACTTCTGCGCCGAGGAACGACGGACAGAATGGGTTATCTTTCCCCTATCATTGCAGGTAAACGGGAACGGCATCCTCTCTTTCGCCAGGGCGATGCAGAGGTTCTTCAATATCGCGTTTCCGCTGGACGATCCTGTTATCGCGCCGCTCTACACCCACGTCGACACCAGGGGATCGGGAAGGGTGTATTACGGTGAGACAGACGCGCCGGAAGTCCTCGCTAGAGCCGGTGGTATAGTTCGAAACGCCTTCAAAGATGCGATGGACTTCGTCCCGAGTCACGTGTTCCTTGCTACCTGGCTGGACGTTGGTTACTACAACGAGAGGAGCGACAAGGTAGGCAGAACAGACGTCAGACCCTCGCGCGCTGGGGGAAGAAGAATGGTGATAGGTAGTCGATTAATCTTCCCGTTGCTGTCGGCGCTGCTCGAATTCTCGTAGATAAACACGTACCAAGTGGCCATCTCCTCGAATGGCACGCATTCCTACGTGGAGCTGCTGTACCCAGAGAACGGCATACAGTGGATTCAAGGTGAGTCGCACCCCAGCGGCCTCCCAGACGCCAAGGCGCAGGCAGGATTTATGAGCGAAGGAAGAATGTACACGCTGAAGGGTTCCGGGACGGATCAGATCCAGAACGTCGACAAGTGAGTCAGGGGGGACAGCCTTATTTGTCTTCCTTTACGCAACGGGATTTGTAACCCGCGTGTGTGCGTATCTTTCAGGTGGTCGAACGTGAACAGGCCAGGAAAATGGCTGTTCCAGGTTGGACCGATCCCCGATGACCACGACGTGCAGCTACCAGACAACGTTGAGGGTAATCTTTTATCTTCATGATTTGATTAAGTGTCTGAGGAATTTTGTTACAAGATCGTGAATTTTTTATCGAACAGACACCACCACCACGAGTCAGGTTGCGAGCTGCAGTACCGGGGCGACGGTTTGCCACAGCAAAGCTATCTGCGTCGATCACGAAGTTGGATTCTGCTGCGAATGCAAACAGGGCTACTTCGGCAATGGGAAATCCTGTCAACCAAACGGTGAGAGTCGCTGTCCGTCGTGGTTCCTCAGGGATTTAAGTAGCTCACCACGCGGTAGACAGATTTAAGAATCCTTTGATTACCCAAAAGCGGGGTGCCTTTGATGTGGCCATGGGACATAAAAATCCAACTTCAAGGGATCTCCCTCGGGGCTCGCGCGGTTTTAACTGTCTCGTGCACGGTGTCGCGAATGTGACGGACGAATCCACCCGCGTACTCTCTGATCTATTCATAGATCACGAGGCTGCAGTCTGACTTGCTTCTTCGACGACCTCGTAAACGACGAAATTCGCGGGGAAAGCTAGCGTGTTTGAGCACTCGAGTCGTCGGGACGGAAGATTTTTAGAGGGACTTTACTGTGTAAAAACTCGTAGATGTGCCGCTTCGCGTGATTGGACGCGTGTCTGGGACGATCAACGACGTGGAGTTCCCGTCGAGGGACATGCAGTGTTACGTGCAGACGAAAGACGGGAGAACGTACACAGCTTTGTCGAGGATACCTGCGGAAATTGGCGCCAGTTTCCAGCTGCTTGGCAACCTGGGCGGCGTGATTGGCTGGCTGTTCGCGAAACCCGTGAGTGGGACGAAGAACGGATATGAGCTGACAGGTACTGGCGACTGTTACTAACCGTACAATTTCTCTTCGACCTCTGGTATCGGGCGCTAAGTGGTCGAGCATCGTCACAATATCCTAGAATCTCGATAAAAAGAAATCGGAAGAACTCAGTGTTTGGACGGAACCCTGAAGATTAGACTATTGTTGACAATGATTTCGCGACTGGACTAAATGCAATTGCTTGCAGGGGGCTTGTTCAATCACACGGCGCAGCTGTCGTTCCCCTCTACGGGGGACAAAGTGACGATACGAAGCAATTACCTCGGCCTGGACGTCTTCGGGCAGCTGAAGATGGAGGCGGAGATCAAAGGTACATTGCCGCAGTTGACGAGGGACACCCGGATTGACTACGGCGACTACGACGAACTTTATACCAGAGCGCAAGCCGGCGTGATACGTGCACAGAGCGACCGAATTTGCAAGCTGAACGTAGAGGGCGAGGAGCAGGAGCTGAGCTTCACGCAAGACGAGACGATCGTCTTTAACGAGTGTCTGTACCTCACCGTCAATCCGGAGGACGACACCACGAGACTTAAATTTTTCAGAGGCGTCACCACTTACGAGGCCACTGAAGGTATCATACGCTTCGCCGTCAACACGAAGGTCGCCCCTCTGGAGGAAGAAGACCCCTGCATTCAGGGCAGGGAGACCTGCACCGATCACAGCAGCTGCGTTGTCGACGGAGACAGCTTCAAGTGTGTCTGCAATCCTGGGTGAGGCTCTGATTTTTCTACTCGAAGAACCGCCCTCTTTGATCCACAAGTGTCTTCCTTTGCCTCAGTTGCACAAGGCTGATTCAAATTCACTTCTCCCTCTTTATCGAGCAGGTATCAATACCTGTACGAAGAAGATGGCAGCGCGATCTGCGTGGACGTGAACGAATGCACCGCCGGCAATCACATGTGCTCCCCGGACGCACAGTGCATCAATCAAGAGGGCAGCCACACCTGCCAATGCAGACCTGGTTTCTCGGGAGATGGTCGCAGTTGCGAAAGTAAGTTCGCTTGTCAGCGAGTTTTCTATAAATGTAACACCGTTGGAGAAGTTACCATAGTTTGATAACCCCTTACCAACGTTGAGTCACTGCTTGACTAGAAGGAAAATCGATTCTCAGGCATCCTGGCGAGGAAAATATTCTACTCTACGCGTTGCCAGTAACTCTTGCACCTTCTGTTGACAATCTAGGGCTTCCATCGTGCGAGAACACGCGGTGTGGTAATTACGAGCAGTGCGTGATGATCGAAGGTGCACCCGACTGCGTCTGCATGCCAGGTTTTGAGGACACCGAGCGGGGCTGCTATCCAGTGCAGCATGGTAAGGAAATTCATCGATTTTCGAGTGAATATTTCCTGGGTGAATTCCTCGCTATTACCATGGGATTCTTCGCAGGTTCCTGTGATGTCGAGGACATCTGCTCGCCCAATGGTTTCTGCAGTTCCGACGGGGATAAACAGAAACACGAATGTGTCTGCTTACCAGGCTTCCTTGGTAATTAATTTATATGATAATAGTACTTTGCGTCTAATCTCAGTTTACGAGGGCTTTACAGCTTGGACATTGTATAATATTTAAAAACATGGTGCACTGTTCTAAGGGATGTAGAATTAGAGTCCCAAAGATTCGACTTTATAGTACAACAGAAAAGGACGAGTGAATTTTTAACGAAACAGGGCAGAAAATTTTAGGGTCGATGTGTATAAACAAATTCCGGAATATTTGCTGTGAATGGCCAGCCATTTTGATGGAAAATGGCTTTGAACATTAAAATTATGAAGTCGTCGGATCGACTTCGTTCTTCTTTTGAATAACAGATCTTGATGAAAGGAATATAAAAGTGATATGCGTTATTAATTTAATCAGAAAAACCAATTTCTTGTCGTAGTATAGTCCTTTAACTACGCTTGTGGGAAACTAATTTTCAACTACCGCACTAGCCTAGGTGCAAGTATCTCCAATTACGAGTCGAGAAAGTGGGGTTCGAAATTCCTGCAAGGGGTGTTTTTATATTTTTCTTTTCCTTACATTTTCGCCATTACGCGTATCGCGACTAATCAAAACTCCACAATTTTCAGTTTAATATCTCGATAAAAAATTTAAATTCAAATACTCGTTTTTACGACACATGTCATGGAAATATGTAATTGGAAACAGAATGAAATTTTTTAATTGTACTTAATATGTGATGAAAAACGTAATTCGTCAACTTCACGGAATTTTGGAAATTATACATAATTGTAAATATGTATGGATAACGAGTACTTAAATTTGAATTTCTTTATCGAGATATTAAACTGAAAATTGTGGAATTACGACAAACAATTGCATTTTCTGGTTAAATTATTAATCCTATGACAATAACACATAAGACTTTTGTATTCCTTTCATCAAAATCTACTATTCAAAAGCAGAACGAAATCGATCCGACGACTTCATAATTTTAATGTCCAATGCCATTTTTTATAAAAATGGCTCGCTATTCACAGCTAAGTAATGTTCTGGAATTGTGTTTATACATATCGATCCCAACATTTTCTGCCCGGTTCCATTAAAAAATCGCCGGTCCCATTCGCGTCTTCCCCTCGTTAGTTACATAGAAGCAAGTAATAATTGAAAGTGAATCTCGCCGCTGTTGTACATTACGCGCTGGTCGCATCTGTTCCGTCGCTTCAATCTATCGACGGTTCAAGCGAGCGAAAACAATTAAACTTTCCTCGCAGTCTCGCGCTTAATATCGTTAAGGGCGACGAACTAATAAGTAACAAGTTCCGCGGTGCCGTGCTAGGTTTTCGTCCCGCGGTACAAAGTTAGAAAGCGACTTTGCGCGAGCATCGTGTGCACATGCCCCGCGTTCAAATTGAATTACAATGGAGCAGCACGATCCTGGCAGGCGCGATGCCCGCGATAGCGCAAGGAGACACCCCTTTGCGCGGTTTTCGTTCGATCCGCGAGCAAATCCGTCTGTGTTCGTAATCAGCTTCCGCTCCAATGATCGACAATCGATTCCAGGGGATGGTTACACGTGTGATCCGGAATCGGACGTGACCACAACGGACGAACCGCCGAAACCGCAATGCTTGGAAGAGATGTGCTGGTGCCCCGGCGGCTGGGAATACCGGGGTAACGAATGCGTGCCGCAAGAAGAGGGGAACAGAACCGTAAACTACGATCGAGATTGTAAGTACGAGGGAAAATCCTTTTTCGTGGTCTGTCTGCCCGTCGTTGATGAATTCTTGAACCAGGGTTTTATTCGAATCGATCCGACTTATTTATCAGAGAGCAATTTGTCATTGTTGCTATTATCGACAGACGAAAAGAGCCTCGACTCACGCGAAACAGATTTCTCAAAGCCCGGGAGTTCGAAGATTTGTTGGAATTTTGGACTTGATGTACCGTTCGTCTTTTTATAAGAATTTCAATCGTTTAACGACAGAGATCAGCCCCAAAGTTATTATAATTAGAAGAGCATGAAAGTTTGAAAGTGCTGTCATTCAAGAATTCAATAGTTTTTAGATGCCGTTGAGTCTTGAAAGGATTGAAATCCGTAAACGAGAAATTGCATGACGACTAATCGCACGTGATAGATAATTCGAGCACGTGGAGATAGCATGTAGCCGCGACACGGACCGATTAGAATTACGTCACGTCCGAATAACTACGATCACTAACCGCTAGCGACGAACGGTTTGCATCGTGCGTTCTAGTATCGGCACGTCCAGTCCCGGAATGCGTCGAAGACTACTGCATATGTCCCTGGGGATACGATTACGACCATTTGGAGGAGATTTGCGCGCCTCAGCCTGGATACAACCACGAAACGATGGGTCCATCAGGAGTTCACTGTACGGGCACCTTGCTTCGCTTCCGCTAATTCGGCCAATTAACAGTTTGCGCTGCGAACCGCTACGCTTCATGCACACTTTAATTACTTTCATGATGTCGTAATTTATCCTTTCCCTCGCCACGATCGAATTTATTTACTCACGCTTCTACTCCACACTTTGTGGATAGAGTTACAAGAGACCCTCAAACATTCGCATACATTAAACCCATTATAAGTGTCTTTAATAAATCACTCTACCAAACTCGTGCCACCTAAATTGTTAGAATGCAAAGTGGTGTGTCTACGCGAAGACGCGAGGATTTTTAAATTCGATCGGTGTGACTGATTGGCGAGGCCGCGTCATTAATTTCGGACGTGAAACGGCCCAGTGGCCGAGCATTATCATAATTACGCGCGCTTGTGTCCAGTATCGTGCAACGTGGTGAACAGGTGTCATCCCTACGCCCAGTGCATCTACGTGACGAGTACAAGCGACTACGAGTGCCGCTGCAACGCCGGCTACGAGGGGGACGGTATGGAGTGCACGAAAACAGGTACGTCTATCAGCATCTTGCTCGTCGATCTCCCTGCACGAATGCCACTGTTCGTGCCGCGCGCGAGGGAATAGCACGAAGTCGTGGGCGAACGAAATGAACAAGGATTGTTGTTCTGGCACAGAGGTGTCCTGCTTGGAGGTGGACATCTGCGACCCGAACGCGTCCTGCCAGCACGAGGAGCCGCTGGCCAAATGCGTCTGCAATCCAGGATACGAGGGGGATGGAACCACTTGCAGTCCTATCGGTCATATCACCTTCTCCTACTATTTTCTATTTTCTTCAACTCCGTAGAATAGTGCTTTCGATCCGAGAACCAGGAGCTCTTTCTCTTTGTTCACCCTGCTCGTTAAATTCATGCTCGTAAGAGGAACGTTGCTTCCGCACTAGCGACCACCGTAATCGCATGATCACACTAAAGTCATCCCCGCGTATCTGAATTTCTGAACCGATTGTCGCGTTACGTTGTTCGATCCTGGCGTTACAATGTTTGTTTATGGTGATGCAGACGAGTGTAGCGGTCCGACGGACTGCTTGGAGAATGAGCGGTGCTCGTATAATCCCAGCAGCTCGCGTTACGAGTGCACGTGCAACTCTGGATACAGCATGGTGGACGGTCGCTGCGTGGTGTCCGATTGCTCGACGAATCCCTCTCAGTGCCACGTGAACGCGCAATGCGTGTCGGCCGGGGAAGGTGGCTACAAATGCGTCTGCATCGAAGGGTACAACGGCGACGGGATCCGGCAATGCGTGGAGGATCACATTGGCTGCAACGTTCTGCATAACTGTGGCAGGAACGCTGTCTGCGGGTACAATCAGACGTCTGCGAACTTCGGGTGCATCTGTCAACCGGTAGGTTTCTCTTAAGCGAGATTCACACTAATCGTCTGGACGGCGGCAAAACAGCGGCCGTTCCACTAGCGCAATAGAGACACAGATTCATACTTCTCCGTTCCACTAGCGCAACAGAGACACAGATTCATACTTCTCCATTGCACTAGTGGAACGGCCGTCGTTCTGCCGCCGTCCAGACGGTTAGTGTGAATCTTGCTTTACCCGGCCAATTCAGACGGAGAATGTAGATCGAGTAGGGGGCAGGTGAAAGTAGTATAGGGCGTTCGGTGATCAGCCGCGGAGGAGAGGCAGTAGAAGCCCTCGACGCTTTGTCAGACGGGCGATAGTAAAGGGCAATTATTACGAATTACAGATATCTACTCGATTACATCGCGATCTGTAGACCCGAAGCTAACGATTCAGGGGCTACTTACGAGCTGTATAGAAACAGTTTGCGTGCACAGATTGCACGGGAACGATCCCACGATTCCGAGGGTAATGTCGGGGGCCATTCTGTTACTTCCAGGGCTTTTACGGCGATGGGTTCACGTGTCTGCCTCAGTCGTCCTGCAGACACGACCCGAACCTCTGCTCGCCAGACGCTACATGCGTGCCAGCTGGAGAGAATCAGTTCGCTTGTGTATGCAACGAAGGATACACCGGCGACGGGGCCAATTGCAAGCCGCGACCGAAACACGACTCAAACTTCCTCCTGGTGAACCAAGGAATGGCCACGTTAAGGATACCGCTCGCGCCGACACCCGCGAACCCAGGCAGCCCTATTTATTTCGACATGCAGATGGCGATTGGAATCGACATCGACTGCATGAATGGGAAGGCTTATTCCAGCGACATCACTGGTAACTCTTTTTCTATTTTCTTCGGGGCTTGCGAACAGATTATCAAGTATCGCGAAGAAATTTCGGGCGAGGGTGATCGGGGAAATATCCTGGGGAGCGCGCGGCCAGCCTGAGTGCACTGTCTAGACGGAATTTATTTTGCAGGTAATCGAATAATCGAGTTAACGTACAACGGATCGACGGCTGGAACGTTCCTGCCGGATGTTAGCAGCCCCGAGGGGCTGACGGTCGATTGGGTTTCGAGAAATATTTTCTGGACCGATTCGGGCAGGACCACAGTGGAGGTCGCCAATCTCGAGACGAAGAAACGTAAGGTGCTCGTTTCCGACGGACTGGGCAATCCTAGAGGGATAGCTGTTCACCCGTACCGAGGGTAAGTAATTCTAGAGCCGAGTCCGGAGGATCTTTCCTCCGTCGTAAGGACAGGTTTCTGGGGACCTACGGCAGTGGAGGTTTGAAAAATGATGCATGTGTATATAATGGGAATCAGCAACTGGAAATATTTGGTCGTTTTAGGAAGATATTCTGGTCCGATTGGAGCCGCACTTCACCGAAATTGGAGTGGGCCAACGAGGACGGCACCGGGCGTGCAATCTTCCTCCAAGGGGATTACGTGAAGTTACCGAATTCATTAAGTATCGATTGGGCGACGGATGAGCTGTGCTGGGCGGACGCCGGGACGTTTACGATAAGTAAATACAGACATCTCCTGTGAAATTTCTCTGCCGATAGGCTACCCCGACGATCGCGCCCCGAACTCGATAATCCTCCCCCGTCGTTACTCTTTCGGCAATAATTGCAGGCTGCATGGAGATCGATAGCAGGGAAATTAACGTGGTAGCCAACGAGCTCACTTATCCGTTCGGCCTGGCCATCTCGCAGCAGCACTATTACTGGACCGATTGGAAGACGTAAGTCCTACAGAGATATCACTACTGTTCCGCAACGCGAAAAGTTACGCGCGAATATTAGAGTAGCCTTAGGTAGAGACCGTGGTGAATTTTAAACGGGAGACAACGGAGATCGCGGTAGGATCGAACAAAGCGCGGCACAGCTACGAGATATTTTAAATCATCCATTATTTACCGGCGCAGCCACAAAATCGAGGTTGCCATGAAGAGCAGCGGGGACAGGAAGCCGGCCATATCGGTTCCACCGGGAGGAAGCCGTAAATTATACGGAATAGTCGTCGTTCCTGAGTCCTGCCCAAGAGGTAAATCAAGTTTTACGTCACCGTTCGGCGTGTCCTCCCACGCGAAACTGATCACACCCCGCCGTTAAAAAGCGCACGGTACCGAGGGACGCCAGTAACCCGATGTTACCGAATAATTCGCCATTTGTCTGCTCGTTGCAGTGTCGAACGTCTGTCAGTACGAGAACGGAAGGTGTAGCAAGGACCAACTGTGTCTGCCGGACGGCCAGGGCGGCAGGACGTGTGCGTGCGCGGACGACGCGACAGGGCCTTGCACAGATTCCCATTAGCCGTCGTAGATCGCCGTCGAAATGGTGAAGGAGGCGACACCGGGTCCCTGGCAAACGCTCGAGCAATGAAAATCTTACGATCGAGGGCGTTACCAAGGTTCACCCGTTAGATCGCGTGTAAATTATATTGCTATTCTCTGTATGTATTAGTTTGTCGTCGGCAATTTTCGAGTAACACACCTTTTGTATTCTAATACGGTGGACCGCGGCGTGGAGCTGGCTGTATGGCGTCGCGGCCCGCCGACGCGTTATTTAATAAAACTCCAAGAAAATAATCTCCGTTGCGTGGTCGATCGTTCGCGCGGAAAAAAGAAAGCCTGATTGACTTTTCCTTGCAAGGCGCGCGTGGAAATTGCGCGTAAAGTGGCGTCATCCTTGGACGACAAAGGAACTGTGCTCGCCGTGCTGGTCGAGAAAGAGGGAGACAAAGAAGAAGACGAAGAAGCGACGGCGGAGCTTTGTTCCGCGACCGATTACGAGAGTTTAAAGCAACGCTTCGTCAATGCTTCCGCGCCAGCGCAACGAAATTGTCGCGGCATAGTGGTGATAACGAACGAGGGGTTCCGCTTTCGAGAGGGTAGTCTCTTTGTTCCAGCGGGGCGAAATAAACTTCCGCGAAACCTCGGCTCGAAAGGGGAAGCCAATTACTGTGTTCATTACCGGCGTAACGGCCGCCCATTTCATTCTCCCGTCTTTATATTACGTTAATAAGCGACTACTTACCAGCCTAATAAGAATAACACGGCTACCCAGCTGCGGCATAAAAATACAATCCCCCTCTTGTCTACGATCAATTATATTTCCGCGATAACAACGGCGAAAGAAGTAAGGCTGGGGAAGGGGAAAGCAGATGAGGAGTTGGAAGGAAAGGGGCCGCGGTTGAAAAGTGCCATCCGCATCGAGCCGCAAAGAGTCCATCGTCGGGCAATCCACGACAAGACAATTAAATTTTCCTTGCCCCCGATCCCTTTGAATGCGCCGCGTTTAATTGGCTGACCGCTAAATCGAGGCAGTGCGCTGTGGCCCCGACAGCGGAGCCCTAGTGCACGAAGATAAGACGACCAGCCGAGAAACCGACAAAGGGTATCATGCCTGGATGCTCCGCAGCTTTTTCCTGAACCACGGAGAGACAAGAATCTTCGGGGCGATGCGTCTCCGAGGAGTCTTCCGCAGTTGCTTAACGGCCACGAAGAGATTCCGCGAATGGGAGGGAAGCACGGCGCAAGTGTCGTCCCCTCGTTTTCCCCAGGAAATTACACGGTCCTTTCCTCCTTTTCTCTGCCGCTGATCGACTCGAAGTTATCCGGGGATAAAGTGCTCGCCCTCTTCTATCTACTCTTAATATCGTTAGCTTTATGCGGGTCAAATATTTGACAGAGAAACAAACAAGACGGGCTGGAGGAGTTAATTGGCAGACAAATACGGCGTGGAAGCCAATACCGAAAAACGATGAATATTCATGGTAATTTGATGGTATAAAGCGGGCCCTACACTATGACACATGTCTCAAGACAATCTCATCGTGTAGGGCCCGCTTTAGAGATATTATGCGTCTACGTATGCGAATCTGTATGCAGTCTACTTAGGTGCATCAGGAAGCGAACATCGCGTGAATGTGCGTTCCGTATCAAGAGGAATTAGCAAGACAGTCGTCGCCGTTTGGACCGAGACCTAACCGTAGTCAGTAAGAACTGCTGGCTGCCAGCCTGTAATCCTATAACGAAGCGCAGATAATCCGGAATCGAAGCGGAATTTACACTCATCCCGGGATCTTCCTCCCTCTTCGTGTTCCCCTTCGAGTCCACTGCTCTAGAATCTCGCAGGAATCCTTTCATATCGAAGACACACAATGTACATACTACTCTACAACACATGCATCTCACCACTCTCATAGCGCCATCGCAGACAAATCGATCTACACTTTACCAAAGGATTCATGCATGTGTGTGTCTAATTTCCACCGTGCACGCCGTAAACTTCGATTGGCGTAACGACGCATCGTATCTCGCGAGCGTAGCCAGAAGTGCAGTCAAAAGCAACGCGGAAGCCAGTCGATGGTGCCTTGGAATAGGAAAAGTTGGGGCAGGAAGAGCAGGGTGAACGCCGAGGCGTTCGCAAAGCGGCGCGTCCGCGGTGAGAACGGTATTCGCGCAAGATCAAAGTGCGCTTGTAATGGCAGTCCCGAGGAAATTGAAGAAAACCATAGCGCCGAGGATGTTTCACGCTGGGCATCCGCTCGCGGACGCTGCGTTCCTCCCCGACACAGAAACAAGCGGTGGTCGACGCGCGATCCGCAATTTGCAAAAGAGCCAGCCGCTTTTGTCGATCGGGGCACGGTGAATGGCCACGCGGATTGGGAAATGTCGGTTAGACGTCTGCCAGTGACAGGTGCTCGATCAGCCGCTTACACCCTGTCCTTTCTACGGAGGAATTCCGGGTTTCTTGCGCCGACCGGCGTTAATGCCCTCGTTCCCTCTTTTCCCGGCCGAGTATCTTCTTCATTTCATCGCAGTGGATGAATGAAACGGGCGGATCGGTGCAATGATTCCCCTTGAAACTCGCGTCGAGGCGAGATCGAGTGAAATCGAGAGTTAGCGATCGCTTTTCATCCCCATTACTCTCGCTTTGTGAACCGATCTGCTTTAGGATTGCACGCGAGTGCATTCTACCGTTATTGCAGATGGTCGGTGCGTCGAAACCCGTGGACCTCGTAAATCCAATAATCAAGGGAAACAGCCTTTATACCCGTGCGCGTCCGTTTAGCTGCATCGATATCTAAATACCGCGTGTGGATTCCAATCTTCGCTGATGCAATACGTGCACGCTGTCGTGTTCATTTAATTATCCCTCGGCATCAGAAATGCATTCGTTCATAAACGCTCGCGGTCATGGGCGACACGAGGGCTCGGCGTTATACGGGCGCTTGTAGAATTCACGAATGCCATAGCATTCGCAGTTTAATTACTTTATGAAACATTTCGCGCCGGCTCTCAGGTGGCGCCGCCTTTGATAGCTGAAATGAAAGCACGGATATATCGGACGAAGTGTACGACTCTACGGTTCGTGTAAGAAAGGCAAGTGGTGCAACAGCCTTTTTCGGTAGACACAGCCGAAAACGTACCTACTCCGAACGGTGTCGTCGACAAATACCCCGGAGGCTTCTCGTTAACGTTCCGCCGCGCCCGTCGCTCTCTGCACACGAGGAATATTTGCGAGATCTCGATTGCAGTTCGCGAACGCTGTTTGTTCGTCGGAGAGTAACTCTTGTTACGTGTTCACGAGGGATACGAGGGATGTTTGGAGATATGTATTTCATGGGTGGTTCGATCATATGCTGCCGTCCCATATCAGCTTCCAAAGCTATACCACAAATTACAGAGCACCGTCAACTTCGTCCAAGACACTCGATCCGCCCCACGACTCAATAAAGCTTATTTCCCGCGGTGGAAATTTCCCAAAACGAGCTGGCAACGATGAACGCCACGGGAAAGGTCATTCCAGCAAATGAAATTAGACCCCGCTATCCGGGCGAGCTCCGTGCCGACGGGAAATAAGAAACGAGCTTGACCACTGGCGCGGCAGAACAATTACGCGACAATTATCGGACAACGCAATTACCAGACGCACACTGGCCACCGGATGGTAGTACACGCGCGATAATGTGCCTGCACGGTGCACCCTCGTGGACGTAGGGCAGGGTGAATAAGCGTCGGAGGGAGGAAGGGATGCTAGAAGTCAGGGGGCCAAAGTAACGACGAGTCAGGCAGCGGAGAGGGTGTCGCGAGTGGAGAGGAACAGTCGAGCGGGGCGCTTGTTTCGCGGCGGTCCGCGCAAAGCTCGCGGCAGAGCGTACCGGCGCGTCTACTCCGCGTGCTCTCTGAACGGTGGCAGGAGGGGCGAGCGAAGAGGAGCCGCGCTAGTCAGTCGGCGGTGAGACTCCGCGTGCGGCGCGTCGTTGATGGTGCTACTTTCCTCCCCTCTGGAAAGGAGAGGCGCGTATTTTTCAACCCCCGGGTCGCGAACGCGCCACGTGTCAACTCGTCCGCGACGAACAGGAAGACGAGAGTGGCCCTCCGTGTGATCTCATTGTGGCTGTGCGAGCGATAATTCCGGAGTGTGCCCGACCAACGCCTCCGAGTTTCCACATGCCCGTCGATCGTACCGTTTACGAGCGGTTTACGACGTTTCGACGGCCGATAAACACGGTAGATCGATCTCGTTACGTCGCGGATGTTAGGCCTCCGTGTAACGTTTTATTCGATCGACTCGCTCGGAGCAGGGACCGATGCACGGCCGCGACAAAAATATCCGCGAAAAATCTCGGCAGCCGGCCAAGCGGCCTCGAGAGATCGCTATAGCTTTTTTGGGGGAGGGACGATTTTGATAAGATAATTTGAAGGGGTGCCCGATTTCGCCGGGGGGTGATAAATGTGCACGGCCAGATTATCCTCGCCTTTTTTCCTATTCCCTCTGAGTGGTGCTTTCTCGCTGTTCCATTCGGGGATTACAACCATTTTAATTCACCTTTACTGCATTAGCATTGCGAGCTCATGGAATGCTTTTAGCCACACTGTCGACCCGCGTTTTATGAGAAGTGACTTTCTCGCGGGGTTGGGGCGGATTCTCTCTCGCTTTCATGATGGATGAAGGAAAGTTCGCGGAGGAATACCAGCCGGGTGAAAAGTGAAATGTTCGTACTGATGTTCGGTCACTGATTGGCAAAAGGATCTAATTCGAATTACATTAATCCACGCAGAGATTCAGTCCACTAATGGTATATTAAGGGAACGGAAGCCCAGGCTCTGAAGATTTACCTTCTCCGCTCCCCTCGTACAAAGATCTACATCCCTCAAAGGCACCTTAGACGTTGCTTTAAAGCATCGCTACAGATCTACGATTGCAAAGAAAGATAATCTTGAAACACAGTGGGTCGAGTGAACTTTTAAAATCGCGGGAAGCAGTCGGCGTCATGCATATTCAGGGTGCTAAGGGAAAAACAAGGGTATGAAAAGTTGATACCCGCGGCGACCAAAAATGCAGCGAGGATTTTCGCGCCCGCTGTCGACGCCGACAGTTAAACGAGCGTTTTTGTTTCGGCACTGGGGAGAAGATTAACAGCGGGGGTAAACAGTTTACGTGTAACTTGATAAAGAATTCTCGGGGGCTCGTGGTTTCCACAACAAATCAATCGGAAGGGACGTATCACTCGGTCTGTCGCCAGCAATTAACGGATAGGGAACGATCGCGTGATGGGCTCGACAAAGAGAAGTGTCTGATCAAATATCGAGTGTTTCGTTGAACGGGTAACCAAGCGTCACAACGCAATTGTAATCGATTCCGTTACGAAAGCCCTCGAGAGCGGCGCCGCCAGCTGGGGAAAAAATACGAGCAGTGAATCTCCCCAAATCGATTAACGAAGCTAATTGCTCCTAAAGAACGAACCACCTTTCAGAGAGCCGCGGCGCGATGGCGGTGAAGAGATAACCCGTGAAAAGAACAGGCTTATCGGTTTTCAATTTAGCCTGGCGCTTTAACAATTTCCCTCACGCCCGCCGCGAAGAATATTCGATCGTCAATGACATCGGCGATATACTTGGATTCTCTCATACAGTTCCATAAAATTCTGGCTCCTGCCCCGTCACACTTTATCCCTCCCGCCGTTTTGTTTACGCGCTTTCATCGAGCACGGCCCCGCGTACCTTCCTCGTAAATCATTCACACCCATTCTTCCTCCCTCTGTTCGCGTCGGCCGCGAGATATCGCGGCCCCGCGAAAATATTCGTCACGTTCAGATAACGGACTAGCCGGGTCGAAACGCGAGGGTGGACGGCACTGGTCCGATCGAATCGTCGGCGAGAGATTCACGGAGGCGCAACGTCCCCGTGGCGTGCAGATGCTCGCGATCAACTTCGCGTGCCTTTGTCCTAGACAACTCGTGCGAAAAATCTGTCGATATTTCAGACGGCACACTTGGTCGCGCGCTGAATTAAACTCCGAGGCGATTATCATCCGCAGGAGAGTGTCTCGCTAGTGAGTGACGAGTGATAGGGAAAACTGAGGGCGAGAGCTCGAAAAAGTACCAACCACTCCACCGTGGCACGATTCCCTTGTAGATGCCTGTGTCTGTGCGCGGGTGTACGGTGACAGAAGCAACGAGGAGCAAGCGACAGGAGGAGGAACGCGTCCGAGGAAGCTGGGAGGAACGTTAAATGAATGTTGTTGCAAGGGGCGGCTGTGATCGTGAGAGTAGAATCGGTGCACGGCGGGATCGGCCGATTTCAATTCATAAATGTGCGAGAGGAGGAGCCTACAATGGTGGCTCGGCTCCCGCAACAAGTTCTGCTGCTGCTCGTACTCGGTGAGTGGAACGCCCGTGTCTCCATATTCTAAATTTAGATGGTCGCCAGAGTCGGCCGAGACTCGGCTTCCGGCCTATGTATTTGGAGGGAATAGAGCTTCCACCCTTGACGGTCATGCTCGGTTCTTAAACGGCCGCTCCTCCGAGGCCTTTTCCGCGCTGCAACCGGGAACGTGCCACTGCTACCTGTTACGCACGCGGATAGAGAAAGTGGAGGAGCAGGGAGAGGCTTCCGTCGTTTCTTGTTACAAAGCTTTGCGACATTGACGGGATCCCCTTTTTCCCACCTGGCGTAGTCTGCAACAGCTATTTGTAACCCTGTCACCGTCGCGTTTCGAGTAATAGATTTATCGGCATCGACCATCGAAGGTAGAAGCTCCGTTGTTGATTTACCTCCAAGGGAAACTTTGTGGAAGCACTTCAAACCCATTTTACCCTCGAGATATACGACCTCTTTTTCTATAGAATCGTCGGATTCGCCATAGAAAAGTCAATTAACCTTTGCTCCGCTATCTCGAAACGGAATAGGTATAAATTCCATGGAAAGTTCCTTTGATTTTTCGACCCCTCCCTCCAATTTTTCGGGACACGGAGTCCGATCCTATTTCAATTTCAATCGGACGGTTGTCCAGCCGCGCGGGACAAAGGGATTTTCGCGATTTTAATTGACTGGCTTATCGATCGACAACGCTGGTAATCGGAATTTCCATCGGGAAGTTTGTCAAATCGAGTTAATTGCCGAGCCTGTCCAATGGTGGCCCCTGCCGCTTCTGATTTCTGTCAATTCGGAATCCCCGTATATCGATCGGGCCCCCCACGGTGCGTTAACAAAAATCCCTGCCAATCAATTTCACTCGTGAACGCGGGGGCTGGGCTTGTCAAGCTGCGCGTATAATCGAGACGTTTCGCGCGATCAATTACATTGTCCCCTGTCAGGGTGCTCGATTGCGCTTTCAGGCCGACTCAGACTGGAACAATTTGCATTGTCCCCGGTGAAGCAAAGTGTAAACTACCGGGAGCTTTTAATGACGCGGATTCCTGTCCTCTCTGGGACAATGGGGGCCGTCTCTCTCTTAAAGCAAACGATAGGGATCGGCCAAGTTCCACGCTCAACTTTGACCGAGCGTATTTTAATGTCCTTACCGTGTTCTCGACGCGTAGTGTTTGTACTGGAATTTCCCAGCCGTGTAGCGGACCACTTTGACTTTAAAACTGTACAACCTTCTTATTCCGATCGACTCGGCTGCTCGGGGTCGTAGTCCCCTCGTTCGAGTTGATTCATCCCACCCCCAAGGCGAGGGCGCGAAGCGAAGTTTAATTAAGCAGGATTATTCAAATAGAACGCGAATAAAGTTTCATTAAGGAAGATCGCGAAAGGGGTTGACGTTGCTCGGGCACTGTTAAACGGAAACACGAGATCATAAGTTGCCTGTGAACACGGCTCGTCATAAATGCGATCCGGGGAGGGAATCGAGCGACGAAAGGCGAAATAACAGTTTAGGAAACGAAGGCAAATTTCCCGGGAAACATTCGATTCGTCCGCGGCCAACGAAGCATACGCGAAAGCGCGACATCCTCCAGTCGCTCCTAGTGTGTCTCTACAAAAGAACTCTCAAAGAATTCCAGCTCGTTTAAAGAAATACCACTTGTCTAGTCTGCATCAAAGCGTCGATACGTCGATCCGTGAAACGAGACTATTTCTATTCCAGAGCGAGTCGGTTGAAAGTAGTACCGTCACATCTTTTCACGCGAACGCACTGCCTCGATTGCCTTTTATCGTTCGACCGCAATCTGCATTCGCTTTTGCGTAATATGTCGGTAAAATTTGACGCCTGGTCGCAGTAGAATTCCAGCTGATCAGTTGTAGAGCTATATGTACCTCGTTCGAAACACTGCTCGTGGTTTTGTTCTCAGCTTTTCCAAGACGAACGGGGAACAGTTTAGTCGTTACAGCCTCGGTTTCCCTAGAATTCAAGGAACAAAAGGGATCGCTTTAAATAATCTTCGAGGTAGCTGAACCATTGCGACGAAACGAAACCACTTAGGTATTTGCATAGCGTGTCGTGTTCTTCTGACTACTTAGTTGAGTGAAAATTTCTGTAGAGCCTGTTTCGATTATTCTCACAGGCGCAGGCAGAATCCGTCGCTGTGCGCCTCGGTGTCACGCCCAGCGATACTAATTTCACCAACGATTCACAAAGGCACGTCAAACGCAGCAGGGGTAATCGGATTTCGTTTAGTAACGGATCACGCGCTCCTTGAGGCGGATTCTGTCCCACCATGCATCAGCCACTCGACGTACACGACCTCCTACATTTTTCATAACGAATTGCGATTACCTTTGATTGATTATCGCGCCCGCCAAGTTGATGGTTGACGGCAGGGCCGTAAATCTCACTGGGAATCGTGAGTCGCGAGAAGCCACAATTTCAATATCCGGATCTTTCGCGGATTCCCTGACGAATTGCGAGCCGTCAGGAACGAACGTTTCGTGGATGCTTTCGCGGTACAAAGTAGAATCAGCTGGTGTCTCGCCGAGGCTAATCTCGACTGGTGAATACCGGCAGGAAGTTGCGCAACCCTGGAGCATCGAACACGCAACACGATTACCGTCGACTAGTCGCGCAGCAGTGGAAAATCAATTTTCTACCGGAGGGATTCTCTAATAATTCAATCGGAGCGGAGTCCTCTCGTCAGCCTCGGCTATTCTCACCAGCGTGGACTTGGCTACTTTTACAATTTTCTTGGCCAATCGAAACCCCGTCATCCGTCTCTCTGCATCTCCTCTGAGCCTTTCACACGCAAACACGCTTAAAACCCTCTTTCCGTCCGCTGCCAGCTAAGCACATTACCGGCTTGCAGCTTCGTTACAGCTCGACATTTCCATCTCTGGGATAGGACGCGCGCCCCTCTTTGTTTCTGTTCTGCTCGCGGGAAGCCGAGGAAACGTCGCCGGATAGCTGGCCAATCGCGCGCACGGCGTTTCGGAAATTTCCACACCCGAGGAAACTTTCTTTCGCGGACTTTGTCGCGGAGCCAGCGATTCCCCGCGCGACGTTTCCCGACCACTTCCTCTCCAAACCCCCTCCTTTCGAATACTTCGTTATTTTTAGTTGGGAAAACGAGTTTCGCCGAAACTCTTAAAATCTGTGAATCTCGGCGGGGAGGATGACGCGGTGGAGTTATCGGTGCTTCGCGTCGATTCGGTGCGAAACGCCCATTTTCCTCGTCGTCGGATTTTTCCTCTGACACCGCCGGCGCACGTCGACGTCAGCCTCGCCCCTAAACGCTGTCGGCGACGTGAGGCATTTCAATATAGCGCGAAAGTGAATCTCGCCACACAAAGGGCGGTTCTGCGCGCGAACTTACCAGCTACGGTAATAACGCATTTACCGCGTGACTCTGTAGCGAGCAGAGGTGCCGGGGATACAGGAAGCGCGTTGTACGCCCCGTTCTTCCGGTGGCCGGTGGAAAAAAACGGCGCAAGGTATCCGCGCCGACAGGACGTCCGCGTTACGATGCGACCGGGCCGCTTCTCGGCCTTACAGGATTACAAACGGATCGAGTTATCGCGCGGGAGGAACGAGAAGGGTCTGTGAAATTCTCTCGCCGCCCAATTACGCCCGACGGAGTAATATTTGCAGCGGCGGGGGCCCGGGTAATCGTCAACTTCGTAAATTTAATATCGCGGGGGGGAAAGCTTGATAAAGCCGGTTATCAGCGCCGGTCAAAGGTGGAGGGAAAACTCGAAGCTGCTGCACGGGAGGCTGCCTGCCTGGCTTTTATTAAAGTCAATATATCGCGCGGTCAATTTGCAGCTCTAATTGGCGATAACAGTCGCCATCGCTGTCACTGCGAAGATACTCGATCGCAAATTTCTGGCTACGCGGTGTCTGGCGTGAATCGAATTTACGGGCTCGCTGATTGCCAGAGCACTCGATGGATCGTCGATATTGGCGCACCGTCCCCCGTGATGAATTTTCAGATTAAAATTTCGGGCTGCGTATAAAATGAGAACTATCGTTTCGAAAGGTCGGCGCGAGTCTGACACATGGACTTATACAGTAGGTATGTGAATGCACTCAACGGATTATGTAATTAACTGTGTAACTTCACTCTGTGGAATAATACATAAATGAGAACAACACGTTAAACCGGTTGTGATCAGAAGTTCTCTCTGCGAAGGTACCAATGCGCGGCGCGTAAACAGACAACGGGGTACAGAGCATTAGAGAGTAACCAAAAACAAGTTGAAACGCTTTGGGCACGGTGTTGCCTTTCACAACACTCGCGCGTGTACGCTCTTATTTACGAAGTGTACTAATTCGCATAAACACGGCTGTTGCAACACATTACCGAATAGTACTCGAAGGGATTTTGTGCCCAAATGGATTGTGCGCGGTTCAAATTTTAAGAGGGTGGACGGTGGAGGGATGAAACAAGCTCCTGAGAGCAGGAGTACCTACTTTCGGTATAGGGGAAGGAACAATTTTCGCCAGGATATATGATCGAGTCCCCCATATTTCCGTACAGGGATACGGGCGCTGCGGTTCTGCAGCGTCGGCAGGAGATAAAACCCTGATTAATAGGCAGCCGTCGTTTTCGCCGCCTTTTTGTCCCGCGACCGAGTTATCGTTCCCTCGCTGGTCCCCGCAGCCGAATATCCGGCGACGGAGCGCGAAAGGTCGCGGTACCAGTAACTGGTAAACAAAAATACGGATCCTCCTTGCTCGAATACATTTCACGATATTTGTTTGCGGGGCCCAAACAGCGGAAGTCGATAGTTCGCGAAAGCGGGCGGAAAGTTCGCGAACCTGTGAATAGAATTGGGCTCTAGCAGGATTCCGAGGACTCGCGCACCTTTGATTCGCGAGTCACTCGGGAGTCTCGAGCGTAGTCTGAGATGTATCGATCAGTAAACTCCGAAATAAGTGACAACGAAGTGTCTGCGCGCGATTCCAAACCCAATAACGATGCAGATTTCCCGGCGCTCGGGGATAAATCGGTAGCTCGCCGACGATGTAGCGAGACGGGACAAGGTGTGCGCTCGAGCGCGAGTGGAACGACCGAACGAAAATTCCACGCCGGGAAACGCGGGAACAGTAGAAATTCGGTTAATTAAATTTGCAGCCGCGCCGATATCAATGAAGACAGACTTCGATTAATTGCACGGGGAGGCGTTCATCGGTGAAATTGAATTTCGCTCAGGCCCACAGAAACGGCGTTGTTTCCAACTCGCTTTTCTCCCGACTGCCAGTAAGTATGGCTGCCAGCAAGTATGGCTGCCAGCGGCGTAGAGCCCTGTCAACCTGCAGCCACCGTTCTCCTCCTTCAATTATGTATTTACATTGCCCGAAAAGGGGTTCCACTCTCTGCCGAGTGTGTGGCACTCAGGGCTGAAGGCATAAGCCGAAACTGCTTTGCGACGAGCACAAGGCCGACTCAACGAAAAGAAGCGGCATTAGTTGCTTGCCATTCGAAACGACACGAGAACTTAAAGCGCGAGCTTAAACGGTGGATGGCACGGAACAAAAAGAAAGAGGCTTCCCACCCCTCCTCCTACAAATATTCTGTGATTCTCCATCGACACAGCTCGTTTCGTTTGTGACGATACGTGCATTGGAGGGGAAGGAGCGCACGACTGTTCGAGAGATGGAATCTGCGGCGTCGGGAACTTTTTTAACTGGGAGTCGTAAAAATTTAATGACGAGGGTAAAAGGTAGAAGATTACAAGGTGGAAAGAGAAATGTAACCGTCAAACTTCCGAAGCACGTAGTAGTCGTCAAAGGAAATTGAAAAGTCTGCTTCAAAGAGGGGATGAAAAAAATTAACTCCTTCAGCTGTTAAACGATTGCGAGTTTGCTCAGTCTCAGTGCAGATTCATCCAGATTCTGTTAAATTTTCTGTTAGTTTAGTTAGAAACAGGATACTCGATATTGTTCCCTAAAGTAAATTTGTGGAGGTCCGATAATTTTGTACTACATCCTCCTAGGTTCCCGTAGCAGCTGGTTCGACAACTCCATAATATAAATCAGGTGTAACCACGCCCGCAAAGTTTAGGGGCAGTCTAGGGAGTATGAATAATAACACGGCAAAAAAGCAGTAGCGGGGGGTGAATGGAACCGAGGGAAAGTGACGAAGACTTGCCATGAGAAAGAGTTGCCCGAGGCCGAAGGGGAGGACCGTGTGCCAGAGCTGCTTACAGGGGTAAGGAGTATTTGAAGTGCATAAACGAGTCTCGAGGAAAATTTAAGCTCCGTGGCTGCCGGGCAATTTCAAAGAAATACGGGCCTTGGACCATGGCCCTTTGCGGATGTCGAGTGCATGAGAGGGCTGCAAGTGGATTTCCGTGGCAGCAGACATCCTGAAGAATGAGGCACTTGTAAACATCCTCGGGGGTGACGCGAATGGACCATCGCAGCGGAACGTCCGCTCAAACAGGCGTTTAATTCCACCAGGCTGAAAGCTCGCGGGGCGGATTAATCTTCGATTCGCCACTAAATAGCAGTAAAATTTTTTGCTACCCCCTGCACGAATATTTGATCGGTTATCGGGAGTAACTAAATTATTTCATTCCTGCGGATCTCGTGGCGAGATAGCACGGTACAGTGAACCCTCGGTCCTTTCGATCCATCCGGGCAGAAATTTTACACTGACTAGCACGGCGAGAATGAAGTCTAGCCTGGCAGGGTTCAGTTTACTGCAAACTACTTCCCGTATGTGGTCCCATGGCGTGACCCTTCGGTTAAGGGAACGCGCAGATAGTGGCCCACGAGACGAAGAGCCTTTACCCGCGTCGTGTCTTGTTTTCCACGATTCCTCGGTCGATTCCCCGCATTCAGCGACTCGTGACGCGCCCTCGACGAAATTGACCGTCTTAAAATACCGGCTGCGTGTCCCGTCTCTCGGAGCCGCCGAGCGAAGGGCTCGCGATTTGGCCGCGAGCACAGGCGGGTACACGGCTCGTACGCGAGTTAATGATATTAATACATCAACCTACATTCACGGTTGCGCGCTGCTAGCCCCGTCGGGCGCTGAAGGGAAAGAGACGAAGGTTACGGTGCGCGTTTTGTTAATAAACCGCTCTAGACGCAGCGCGTCTCGAATTGACCCAATTCCCCGAGATTTCTGGCAGCCGATTTCACGGCACGTCGTGCGCTCTCTCGAACGGCAGAACATCCAGGCGTCGTCCAGGCGATCCCCGATTTCAAGGGAACTGCCGCCATCCTTTCTTTCCCGCAATCGAGCGCCAAGAATCGGCGGCTGGTGTCCGAGGAGTATCGATCCTCTCGCCCCGACTACGTCGAGTTTGCATGCAGATTCGCGATACGTCCGATTGCGCTTTCGCGAGCGGAATCGCGTCTCGGTTTTCAATCTCGCGACGGGTGCTGGGCGGTTGCAAGTTTCGTTGGCCGGATCGAATGCAAATTACGGCGATCGGGTTTACTTTATTCAACTCCCGGGGACAGATGTTGGAACGAGGGACTGCTGACGAAGTTGCGAAACGCCACGTGCATTACAGATCCGCACTGCTCAGCTGTTGAATCCGCCGGTCCGCTGCTGTCTTCGGATTTGCATCTCGTCTCTCGTACGACTCAAAGGCTCTCGCATCTTCGGTGCACCGCGTGCTTCAGCATTCGACATACGCGCGGCATGGCAAGTTAACGCCGAGAGTGCCGAGGAAGGAAGGGCCCTTGGAGCGAAGGACTAAATGCCCATTCTGAACGCGTCTCGACTCGACGGGAGGGCCATACTCTAGCCAGGCATCGTCGCCCCTCGACAATGGCATTCCCGTGAGATTGAACGAGGCTAAGACGTGCCGAGTGTTTCGTTACGGACTTGGTTATGTACACACGCGCGGTCGTGATCAGTCTTCGGCGACAGACTCTAAATTCGAAGTTGTTTACCAGCCGCTGAAGACGGGCCCCCCGTGGAGCTTCTATTTCCAGGCACTTTCCGCGTTCCGGCCGGGAATACGGGAACGTTCGCCGGCGATTTTTGGAAACGCCGCGACGGACCGGACGTGACGAGGAGCAGGGAGGACGGGGCAAACATTCGCGCGGACATAATTCTCGGGAAGAAAAGGCGATGGTTTAAGTTAACTGTAGAACTGGGGCGCGGAAGATAATAAGAGAAACGACCGAGAGGAATTGTGGGCGAGGAGGGTGGTAGCAGCGGTAGGGAGCGAGACGGAAAAACCCGAGGGGAAAACAGGAGAAACATCCGAAGCGAGCCCGAGGTTACCGTGAACGCGGAGGTGAACAGCGGAACGGAAGAGGATAAAGTGGCAGTTACTTTGCGAAGAAATGGGAACGCTGATGCGGTTAAATATCGTTACAGTCAAATTAGCAGCTTACCACTCCTGCCTTCTGCAGCTCGCTGGTTTTTTCTCTCCGCGCTCGAGGAGCCAACCCGTGTTCTAAAGTCGCTATTCGATAGCCGAAGGTTCGGAAGTGTGACAGTATGTCTAATCGACCTGGATATTCGCTCCTAATTCTACTGTTCCCTCGGCTGTCGCGTGTCCCCCCCGCGTCCCAGCAATCAATACGACCGAGTGCAGGAAATCGTCACGCGGAGCGTTTGAAAAACGCCGGCCGTTAAGGTGATTGAATTTCCGTCGCGATCGAGCCGATCCTCGCAGCGTTCGCGGGCGTTGATCCATCTTGTCAAAAATGAAATCCATCTTTCCCCGCCAGACACGACGAGCCGTAACGGCTGGTAAGCAGAAAGCCCGGCATGAAAATCGAGTCCACCGAACTTGCTCCATTACCACCGGGGGAACGTTTTTGCCTGAACGTGCGCGCGTCAACGTTCGCGCTCGCCGCGGCTCGTTTGTCAGCCCGAAGTTTTGACAGTTCCGGTCATTCCGGTGTACACGGCAGCGAAGTAAAATCTGTACAAAGTGAAACAGGTAGGATGGAAGAGCCGCGGGGATGGCGGTAGAGCAAACAATCTGGGAAAAACTGGCGGGAAAGGTGCAAATATTTAAAGAACGAAATGGCGGAGCGGGTGGCGGCAGGGGATGGCGAACGAAATCGATAGATTGCAGGGAACCGATGCACGGGCAAGTCACGACTGCTCGTAGATCGTATTTCTCCCTGGGCAGGTGAAAAAAAAAGAGACACGTTCATTGGCGCTGAACGAATAAAAACGCTTGATCGATGCAGCGGCGTGACTTGGACGCAGAGAGGCTCTGTTAACCGAGGACTTTAATAACCCATTTCCGCACCGTGACATCTGCTCGCGCAGGTTTTCCCTATTAAAATAGGAGCGGAGAAATGATAAACAGACTGCCTCGTTAATGCTGCTAATTAAACAGGCACCGAAGAAGTATTTGCGAGCAAAGAAAATATCAGTGGCCGTAAACCTCTGATAAATATCGCCTTTGACCTGGTTTTCTTTGAGGACCAATGATTGAGCAATCAATTGCAGGGTAAAAAGAAGAAGTACCCCGTAATTTGTGTATTCCCAAGGGGATCACAAGTTCTAAGCAGCAATTCGAATGTGAAACGGAGCAAAGTGCGAAGCAAAGTCCACGCGTAGAATAATTGGTCCGAATATCCTCGATTTTATCGCACCGGTGATATTTGACTGCAGCCGTTTAGCCATTGAACTTTTGCCGGTGTTTTAATGTACAATCGTGGCCGTGGCTGCGGGGAACAATACCCATTAGCATAACAACCCATTATCATATGTCAGGCAAATTCGTGGTGTGTGCATCGATCGGCCGACACTTTCTCTACGGTTTCGGTCCAACGTGCTCTCTCCACTCTTGGGAATTTACGATCAGCCGATAAAAGGGCCGAGCAAAAACCAGCCCGTCGTTTACGCCGCGAACGACGAACCGTTATTGCACGTCACATAATTAAATTCTCATAGTCCGCACGCATCGTGCCGTGAAACGTTGCTGGTTCGTTCGTTTGGCGCCATGCCTCCCCCGTTCAACGGGCTTTCTTATGCTTCCACGTGATTCATACGCGACTCTCTTGCTGGTATTACAGCTCCGTAAGAGAAATCCCAGAGGAGAAAGAAAAAGGAGAAGGACCTCGTTGTCCTCTTTGCATGTCCCTCCTCCTCTGCAACGCGTTTTGTGCAAACTCTCGCAAGTTTTGTATTCCAGACACTCCCTAGGTACTCCCGGGGCGAAGACGTTTTACAAGCTACGCCAGACAGAGATTCGTCCGATCTCGTCGCAATTTACAGCGATGATATGTGTAGGAGGGCCTCATAGCCATTCGTCCCGAGCAGGATATCCGGACGCGGCGGAACTGGAGCGCATTCCTTTGGCCCGCGTGAAACGTATACGAGCATAATAGCCGCGTTCACCGTGAACTTACGATTATGCTCGTGGCTGTAAAATTTCAAGGAATCCCGTCGCGAGATTCCGACGGATTACTCACGGCACGTCGCGCTTGAAACGCGTGCCACCTCGCTCCGCTGGCCCATTGTTCGCTGAAACATCGCGATGAAAGACAGCGTCAGGGATCGATCGTTTTCCGCTTCCTGCCCGCTAAATAACTGTTACTGCGCGGTTTCACCGTGATATTAAAAGCTGGCCGGCTCGCTAGCCACACCGCCGCGATGGAAAATGAAATTCGATAGCAACGCGCCCCTTTGCTTTCGGCACGTTCGATTCATTTACTCGGCGGACTCTGTTCGCTGCAGCTGACGGCCTGACAGTTTCATACGCAACACGCGTGTAACAAACGGCGCCGCCCGAAGCGTTGCTCGCTGAAAAATTCAATAATGATGCGTCGACGGCGTTACAATTATATATATGTATCACGCCGGGCGGTATCCCGCGCGCACGCCGATGTCCGACCAAGGACGGGCTGATTCCACTTGCAGCGTCAGTAGGACGCTGCCAGTCGCCAGCTATACTACTTCTTTTGTGGTCAGACTCGATTTTCGCTTCTATGGGCGGGTATAGCGCTGCCTCCTCGTCGCCAGACGCTCCACCACTCCGCCTTGGCCGAGTGCTCAACGAGCTCTCTCACATCCAAACACTTCGCTACTTCCTCCACGATCAGATACATTATACTCCGCCACTTGCCCCGTTACTACGCCCTGTCCCACTATTTTTATAGACAGACACTCGATTAACGTTCCATCGATCAAATATTTCATCACCTTCTTCACGGCTCGGACAGCTTATTACTTCCCTGTTGACAGTCCTTTCGCTAAAGCTAATCTGCGTTTAACTCCCATTCCTCGTTACGCTCTTAGCGCAGGTTGTTCCCGGGGTGGAAGGTTTATCACGTGTTTATACGACGTGGGCTAAAGGAGAAGGATACAAGGGGCAGCGTCGGACGCGGTAGTAAAAAATATGAAGGTTGCCGAAGGATGTTACAGGCGTAATCGGATTACGCTGGCAATCAAGAATCAGGCATCGATCGATCACTGATGGAGGCCGCCGAGAAGCTCGCCTCTAGACAGGGCCAAGGTTCTCGCAGGCCCCGACACGCGGCTCTCGAAATCCGCTCGAGCGACTCGGCGTACGTGAGCGGGATAAAGGATCAGCCTCGTTTAGGGCACGCGACTCGCCCGCGACAACGGACCGTGAAATCTTATTAGCCGAAAAAAAACGCGGCACGTCGTCGATGGTCGCCGGATGAAAAATCCCGGGATAAGATAAGGCGCGATCGAGGTTCAGCCAAGGCGAAACGAAGGCTGCGAGCCGCTTTGTTCGCGCTCGAGGGGCCGGCGTCCATCTTAAAGCGGACGGGCTTGGAGATCGGGTACGAGCGAGAACAATTACGGGGCGGCGATGGCCAACGTGGCTTTCCAGTTTCGCCGGGGGGAAGTTCACGAGCTCTGCCCCAAGTTCCGAGATGCCACCGGAAGCTGCGGCCTCGGAAAACTGCTGGATGCCGGTTCGCCTCGCTTCCGCTAACTTGCTTCACGAGTTGCGAGCGCTTCCCTTTATTTACGAGACGAACTGCCCTGTGTTCCTGTTTTCTTTTTCGAGCAGCTTCTCCCGCGTGGATCGTGAAAGGCGCAGGGTCCACGGCGAGGGAGGGCGATTGGGACGAGTAATCGACAGTACGGTTCCGCGATATCATCCACGTCGCGATCACCAAGCATGCCTGTCCGCTGCATTTCGCGATTGCGACCGTTTCATTTTCCGACGGCCGTGTGTAACAGTAACGACTTAATTAAAATTGAAATTAGCCCTGGGACGCGGCATTAAAAAGAGAGGAACGACGCGGAATGCGATCGTACACTGTAATTCCCGGCGATGTACGCGCATACGGTGCTCGAAGCGGGACGACACGCTCGCGCGAACCCGTTTTTATCGAGCGGCAACTGACAGAGCTCAGCCTCGCGTCCAGCGCAACTGGCGACGCGCGTCCAGCCGGACTGGAACAGGCGCAGACGTTCATGTTGATCCAACGAGTCAGGAATAAACGCCGCCTGTCACGATATCGGTCCCTCGACGAGCGGGATATCTCGCGGCCAGATTCCGTTTGCACGCTCGGAAGTCGGCTGAAGCCAGATTGCGGCTTGGATGGACGTTGACGGCGTCTCTAGGCTGCCCACTATCGCTGATCGGGCCGAAGGCTTTCACCTAGTTAGAGAATCCTTCCCACACTTCCGACCGAAAGACAATATAATTGGGTTCCTTTGGTTCCGAGTTAGTGGATTCTATTAAGACGCCTGCGTCGAGGAGTCGACAAAGGGGGTATTGTGAAGTTCCTGTTTGCAGAGGGATCTTAATAGCTGGCTTAATAATACCCTTGATATTTGCCTAACTGTGGACGCGGTAAACTTTTCCTGCATACAGGCTAAGGACCATTAAGCAGGCTAAGCCAGACCTTGGCTTCCGCGGAAACTGACGCTCATGGTATTTCCCCAGCAGGAAATTGATAAGAGAGGGTCGAGAGGATTGAGTCTCGGCATAGAGTGACTAGCAGAAGAAACCATCTACACTCCATCACATTTATAAGAATTCGCATTGCCTAGTATTCCGCGTTCAGCAGGGATGACTTCTCGACTTCGCTAGCCACACGCGCGAGAAGCTACTGAATTCCCTTGGAATTTCAAGCTCGTCCGTGGACAGTAACGGCCGCCGACGACTCTCGCGAGCAAATATTGCGAGTTCCCTGAGGCTGGCCGCGAATTAAGAGCAAACGGTGGCGGGAAAGAAGGCAAACAAATTGGACGAAGCGTCCCGCTGGAAAGCTGCCCGGAACAACCGCCGTTGAACACCGCTGCGAGTCTTTATTTACACGCGCAAACTCACGCCGGGTTTCGAAGGAAGCCGCAAGATAACCGCGGTGGCGGTCGCGCCGAGATGCTATTGTAAGAGTTTCGAAGCGCTCGGCGCCGCACGGTTGGCGAAACAACTTTAATTTGCTTACACGGACTGGGCCAACGGCGACGCCGCGCGCTCCATTATCAGCCAGCTGATAATAGAGAAGTTTGGAAGCGCCCCCCTGCCGTTCGGCTGGATTGGAGGAACTAGTTAAAGGTGTACATTTTTTAAATCTCCTCCGAGTTTTGGGGAAAGCAGGAAAGCCGTCGCGGGGGAGGTGAACGAAGTTGCGCGAACGTGCAACTGTAGTTTCTTCAAATTTTCTGCCGGTTAAGAAGTTGAGCCCCCGGTGCTCCCCGTTTCGATTATTAAGCCCCGGATCCGCGGGGCTTTAACTCGAGAGGAAGAGTTCAGGCGCGAACCGCGAAAGGGGCTCTTCCACGGCTAGCGCCGTGCCTGTGTCTGCCATTATCCGCAAACATTCTTTCCTCCTCGACCTTAAATCCTTTCCACTCGCCCAGGCTCGCGCAAGTAGGTTAGTCAGATAAGTCGGGACGTCTACACGGATGGTGAGACGTGGACAACGGAGCCGAGGCATCTTGCTCTATCTGGGATATAACCTTTCAACGGTGAATAGCGTTCTAATCTGCTGTAAACACGGCTCGGAGCCCTCTTAAGCGTAATACGCGCTCCACGTCCATTCTGACGCGGCGAGGGGCGGGCGAAAATTTGCGAAATGCTCGTGCCGCTCGGTCGGATTAGTCGGCACGCGATCCCATAAACGTCAGTCCGCAAATGTCTGCCCCTCTAAACTCGCCACGTTTACCCTCTTTCGGTGCTCCCCATCCTCCTCGCAGGCTCAGGCCAGGCCACGTCGTCTACGCTCCACGGATAGAACGTGTCGCGCTCAGAGAGGAACGGCGGATGCGATGGGCGATAAGAGCGGGTCGAATACTCTCGCGCGAAAGCTGCTGAGGCGTGTAAAATAATTTCTCGCGAATGGGGTTAACTGTTTGTGGACCAGAGTGTACTTTTCACTGGGAATGTGTGCCTTCGTTGGGGGCATTGCTGTTGCGACGCTGAACGGCGGAACCGTGTGACTGTGAGGATATTCTCTGACACGGTGAAATTTCCGGCGCCTGTTAGTTTCGGATGTAGATTCGAAGAGTTTTATCGGTGTGTAACGGAAATGATGCGATTACAAAACACACACACGAATTGAAATTACCACGTGTGCGCCGTGTTCCTGATCAGTGGAACGAGGAAGCTTTGATCAGACCGAGCGCGACGAGATCAAGTGTGACTAAACAAGCGCCCGCCGCGAAATCCTCTTTCATCGTGTGAATATTTCAGGAAGTCTCGGTGGTAGAGGGACACCGTACAATTTCCTCTCCGAACCACGAGCTCCATTTTAATATTTTCCCCAGTGGAAAACTGTCTCGTGGAAGTGGCGCGTAACGCGAGTCACGTTCGCGGCCGATTAAAATCGAAGTAGACCGCCATCGCGCGATCGTTCCACCACCGCTATTTCATCCCCTGGCGTCGCATGCATCGGCGATTCTAGTCCCGTCGCGGCGCAAAAACTCGCACCCCATTAGCGGCGTCTCGTGTTCCTACGGATGACCATCGAATTATCGGGATCCGTCTACCACCTGTCGGGTGGGGGCGTCTCATTAAATCGGATGCGTGAGCTTGCTTTCTCGCGGGAAATTCCATGGGAACCGACGGCGTGTCTGAGGGGTTCTGCTTCTTCTATTTTCGTTGCGCGTCGCTCGCCCCACGGGGGAGGAAACACGGCGCCCAGCCACGAAAGCGAAACAGATCCGTGGCCAAATTGCTAATTACCGAAACGCGACGGGCATTATTAACGAGTCTTTCCGGCTGCTTTCGTTTCCCCGTATCGATTCCCCGATTTTATTCTGCGGCTCGGTGGGATGCGCCCAGAAATTCAACGCGTGCAAGCGCGTTCCGACTGCTCCTCCCTGGCAGCTGAATAGAAGCTGAATGAAATAATGCGGGATAATTTGGCTTCGTGTAATTCCGGCGCAGTTACTATAGGATTCACGTGAAATGTTATATCGAAAGGGCTGATACGCTTAAATTGCGAAATTATCGGAGAAATCGGAATGCTGTTATTCGATTCAAATGGCATCCCGCGTGACTGAAACAGACAGTGGTAAATTCGGTGGAGCCGTCGAGAACGTATCGCAGCGAAGTTGGAAGAAACACGGGGAAAAACGGGAGACGTTTTCTGTCTCGAATATTCATCTTCCTCTTCGAATGGATCGCGCTTCAATCGATTGACACGTCTCGGAGGGGCGTTCTTTACACCGTACACCCTCCGACGAGGGCGATAAAAATCGATACGCGCGGAGACAAGCAAATTGAACAGAAGGTGCCAAGGCAGGCAGCCGATCCGGAATATACGATCAAGGTGGCGCAAGCTCGGCCAAGTTTCCAGAAACAATACGCGCGATCCAGGTGACGCTGATAACGGAGAAGTTATGCAGAAGCGCTCCGTGCTAGCACACCCGGTATCCGCGAGTCATCAGATTTACGTACACGGTGCTACTTGATCCCTTGAACACCGAACAACCAACTTCTCAGCTTCTCGTAGTCGGATACCTTAATAGGGTAGTCGATAGCAGAAGTACGGGATCCTCCCTCGTTCCTCGGGAGGTTCGATCGTTTAGAATCGCATGCCCCAGCGAGCAGAGGGGCGTTTTTCAAGCGAAATAAAGTCAACGTGCCGAGAATCCCCGATGTCAGCGGCCTGCGCTGCCAACTCGAGCCCGGCTGTGAAATATCGCGAGGCAGGCGGCTACGTCGTAATTAACTTCTCGATTACGCCCCTTGAATTAACGAAGGTCGTCTGCGCTCGAGCAAAGGGAAAAATTTCGCGGAAAGTATCGAAAGTTTCCGTCCCCCCCCCCCCCCCCCCCGCGGCAAACTTCCCACCGTGTTCTTTTCCATGAAGAGCGTTCGCCAAGCAGCTTCGATCCAGTTTCGCAGAAGCTCGAAAGTTACGGCCGATGTGGAAATTAGCATTTCGCGTCTCTCGTGCTCGAACTCCTGGTGACGGTGCAACCGTTCCCGCTGATCCAAGGGAACCTCGGGAATTGACCAACGAGGCACCATAATTAATCCACCGACGCGTAGGATGGAATGGGAACGCGACCACTGACAAGGGAACATCGCGAACTCGGACTCACTGATTGGAACACAGCATTGTGGATTTTTAGAGTGACACAAAAGAAGAACAACGGTGGGTTTCATTTGGGCCCTATCGCCCTTTAAAGGGGTAAAAACTAACCTCAAAGTAAAATTGGCGCTTCCAGTTTTCGCGTATAACTCCCAAAGTACAACAGAGAGGAAAAAATGTTTCAAACAAAAGTTTAATGGTGCAATTAAGCGCTGCAAACTTGCGTGAACAAAATTTTGAACAAAGTTTCTTTCGCTCAGGTATTTTTTAAACTCTTTTCAAAATTTTGTTAACGCAAGTTTGTAGCGCTTATTGCAACATACAACTTTTGTTAAAAACATTTTTCACTATCTGTTGTACTGTGAGAGTTATACACGAAAAAGTGGAATTGCCAATTTGACTTTGAGGTTAGTTTTCAGACCCTTAAAGGGCGATGGGGCCCGAATGAAACACATCGTTGTTCTTGCTTCGAGCCACTCTAAAAACTCACAAAGTTGCGTTCCAATCGGCGAATCCGGGTTTGCAGTGTTCCCTTGTGAGAAGAGTTTAACGCGAAATATTGAATAACAGCGGCGGGGAGGAAGGACAAAAGAAGAGATAGCGCTACCCGCAGAAGTTTACCAGAAACGTCACAAACTGCGGCTTACGCTTTTCGAAAAAAAAGAGTGAGAGCCGTGGCGTGGTCCGTTAATCGCGCATAAAAACACTTCATTGTGGAAATGACAAAGGGGTCTTATCGCATCAGCCTGAAACGTTTCTGTCTCTATTACCGCGCAGAAACTCCTGGCTCGGGAGAACGGTTGGACAGATGCAACACAAACAGAGCGTTGTTAAAAAACAAACTCCATTTTAGTTGCCGCTTGTTTCCACCTCAATCCGGCGGAGTGCGTTCACTGGAATATTAATGCGCAGCCGAGGGAACCGCGTGGAGAGTATTCTTCGCAATTTCGTCCACGTTAATCTCATATGGATATCTATCCAGTGTTTGAAGATATCGCGAAATCTCTGGCACATCTCCTGTTTTATAGACAGGATCGTGTCATGCACTCGAATTGACGTAGGTAGTGACCTCATGGGACTGAAACGAAGTCAAACCCCGCTGCACTGCTTTCACAAGAAACATGAGGCTGACTGAAGCTTCTAAGTATAAATTCTCTATAGTGTTGGCTACTAGCTGTATGAATGAATTTTACATCGAGTGTCCCTTGACCACTGCGACTCTCTACTCGCGAGGCGCACAGTGGCGAAACGACATGAAAGAGGGAACCACGTCCCCTATGGGGACACAGGTCGCACGTTTCGACGTAACTGCCAAAATTGCTGGAGCACCAGGTTGCCTCGCGCTGTTTGCTCGTTAATTAGTGGCGCAGGGCCGCGTTACTACGTCGAAACTCCAAACGAAAGTTCCTGTATCCTCTCGAGACAGGGCGCTTTACATCCAGCCTAATATTACGTCCCTGATAAGACAGCCCCTGCTTTGCTAACGTCTTCTGCAGCTGGAACAGTTGCTGCGGCGACTTTGCAGTCTCCACGTTCGCGAAAGTCCGCTCGTATTCGCGAGAGAAAAATTCTGACGCGAGTCGAACACGTCTCATTCCGAGCCTCACGTACGCAATAAATTCTATTTTGATACGCAACGTCAACGTTGACAGTTTCGTCAGCCCCTGTCCCTCTCCTGAACCCAGGATAATAGGATTCACGTCGCAAAACGGGGAGCACGGGCGAAAGCTTGACAGCTGGCAGCAGTTCGCGTCAATTTTACAAGCTCCGAGAAACATTTTGTAATACCACGTGCCGGCTACTGCTTAAACGTCCTTTAACGGAATCCCCGAGTTACGGTAATAGCCGCGCGACAATGCGTCAGCTAATTTGCCATTGAGGCGGGTAGCTACATTTGCCGCGTGTCCTACAATCTCGAAACACAGCCCTGGGGGGCCATACTAGTCCGAGAGTAATTCAGATCACTTTGAATGGTGAACTTGAAAGTAATCCAGGGTTCGTCAGCTTCATCGCGCATTCAGGAGCGGGCACGATATTTCCATGGCATCGGCGGTGTACTCAGCCCCTCGCTCGCCCTTCACTTTCCGCCCTTCTTGCTTCCTCGCCCTTCGACTCGCCACCCTTATAAAGTGAGCAAAGTTGGTACATAATGCATGTCTCGTTAGGGGGTTGCCTATGCGCGCGATGAATAAGAAGGCTACGGGACGACGTCGTCGACGACGACGACGACTACGAGCCCCTTTTCTTTCTTCAGTTTCTCAAACGGGCTCGGCAACTCTCGGCAAGAAGTAGTTCCCCAGCAAAGGGACCGGGGACAGGGTCACGAGTTCCAGGAGTGGATTTCTCCTCGTGGCTGTTGAAACTTGCCAGGGGAGAACACGATGATCAGAAGCGAACGCGACGATAATGGGCCAGCGAGAATGCCGCATGATTGATAGATGGGAACACGTGCACGTGTTACCTGCCGACCTGTGCCATTGTGACGTATTGGAATTCAGGGGGTAGGTTTAGCGCGCGTACAGTCAAGGTGCACGCGTAATTAATCGTCCTAGGCGGTGTTTTTTGCTGTCGCGGGATAGATCATCCACTGGCAGCATTCAAAGAGACTTAATACGGGAGTGTGGATGAAAGACATTCACGGTGGGACACAGCGGGAGGAATCCATTCCCTCCGAACTCCCTTCCGCTCTTTAATTTTAAAAGATTCTTGCCTGCACCGCGGAGACAGTAACGGGAAGCTGGTGGCTCGTAAACCGAGACACGAGACAGAAAAGAGGCGGTGTAATGTGTGTGGTTTGTTTAGTAACCACCCTTCTCCTCCCGTACCCCGGCGAACGTTGAGCGTTCTATCATCGCCACGGTTTACTTCTTATATTCTCCAGATGCGCGGAGAGGAACTTTCCACTTTTTATGCCCGACATTTTTCATTCAATTCCGAGGTTGATTCTTCCGCCGCGGCTTCGGAGCGTGGGGGATCGTACGAAAGTTTAAATCTGAAAAGTTGACGGGAACCTCGATACATTCTCTCCCCGTACATTCCACGGCGTCTCTATTTTAACCACTTTAACCAGCGAGTATCGGAGGAAGGAGTGGAATATCAATAAGCACCGGTAAAATAATCATCGGTTCCCAGGCGCAGCATCGGCGACCCCAATTTTGCGTCAGCAGTTATCGAATTTAATATCCGAGTAATCGAAGCGACAGGACGACGATCCTCCAGGATAGGAAACGGAAAATCGAATCTCGCGTTGTATCGCCACTACTTCTCTTTCCTGCCCGCCTCCTACCCACCCCGAATCGTCTTTTAATTTCCTCCCAGACTGCGCTACTCGTCGATTTTTCTTCGGACGAGACGAGAGGAGGCGAGGGTAGATGGAGTGTTTCCGCCTCGTTGTTTCTAGCTGCGTTCGCAGCGAACATTAACCGAGTTCTTCTCGCTCGTTTCGCCCTATTACGTATTCGACCATTACAGATTCCTCGCTGTCCCGATACACGAGACGTCGTAAATACATCGAAACGATCGCTCCTGCGATCCAGATCCTCGAATAATTCCGCGTCTGCCGTTCCTTAAATATGCACACAGCCGATTGAATGTGTTTCCAGCTTCTCTTTACTCGAAGCACCAAGAAATTGCGAGATCCCACTGAAATTATCCTCGAATTGGCTGAGACAATTGTTATTTTCCACGCACGAATCACGCCGTAATTCCCCGCGTCTCTGTTCCGCTGGTCAGTGTAAATTGCCTTCAATATTTGCCCCATTATTACATTACCGCTTACGCGCGTGGCGGCTTTCCGCCGCAATCAGCCTGATGGATATCCCGGCATTCATTAACCGACGGGCCCCCTTCGTTCCCCCATAATCAGAGGTGAAACACGGGCAAACACCGGGCGTTTTTCTTTGCGCTGCCGTGCCCAGCTGCCCGTCTTTATGCAAATCAGCCGGCAACCGGTCGTCATGGAAACAGCGAGGAAATATCGGCACGCTTCTTTTTCATCCCTTGCTTCGATGGATGAACAAGCTGTATAGTTGCCGGTCGATAACATCATACGTCATTCAGGGATTCTCTGATCCTTACGCCTGTTGCTGAGTGAATTAGATCGACGAGGAATCGAAGGTGCCATTGCACGACCCACGAAATTTCGTGCACTGGGATTCTTGGGCAGTTGGCTGACTGTTAAACTGACTACGACACCTGCAGCCAGAATACAACCCTCTCTGTTCCTAAATTAACCCTTATCAGTGGTCAGCCACGAATCACCACGTTGCTGCACCGCAACAACGCCGATTTCGTGCAACAGAAGCCTCGCGGACAAGCTAGTCCCGTCGGAATCACGGGGATAGTCATCGAGCAGACGATGACCGTGATAACGTCACGGGGACGGACGCGCATTAGTCGGGCCTTGCATCCGATTAACGCGAGCCCGTGTCCGGCGCTAACTGGCTGCCGCATCAATGCGACACGCAATTCTCCCCGGGGGCAATGGGAGCTCCTTCGCAAATTGCGTCTGAATTTCAGATTTGTGGCCCGAAGAGTCGACCGCGGGGGGTTCTTAACCTTCGTTTCCACGGGCCGCCACGAGCTTTATAATTCCGGAAAAGAGGGCTCTATTAATACTGGCGAGGACCGGCCGCGGAATTTTCCATAAGCAGCTTTGCCCTCGAGTCTGTTTTTGCTGGGTATTACGAGATTCGACCTGGTAGGTGGGATTAACTGAAATAACAGTCTCCTCAAAAGCGGAGGACCACGAGGGAGTTATTCGCTGAGGTTTGCCACGGTTTCCGTGTCCCGTGTCCAGACAATTTTCGCAGAGTTTTTGGCGATGGGACACGCGGCAGATGGAGATCTCGTTCGATCGATCGGCGCCAGTCGCGAAACGTGACGAGCGTTCCTCTCGACCCATGTTTGCAATTATTAACGGGCGATCCGTAGTGGAGTGCGCATTCCACGCGATCGCTAGGGTGATTGTACCTAATATTCCCTAAGCAAAAGTTAAATCGCTGTCAATTGAATAGTAATTGATATTTTTGCATGCAATTCGTTTCAAAGTAAAGAGGAATTTAAACACGCATACTGCTAAAGGAAAAACACTATTTTCATTACGATAAATATTTGAATCGATTTCATTCCTTAAGTACATCATTAATTAGGTATTTCTAGTAGATATTCTTGCATTCATGGAATTATTAGACTTACTTTCTCCGAATCTGATATAAAATTGTGGCAGTCCAATAAATTTTTACACTATTAAGATTCTTTAAAGTCCTCCCTTTTCTGTAATTGTTGATCACATGACACTGCAATTACAGTATGTCTTCCTACGTATGTTTAGGTACCGTTAGGTTTTTGAAACAGGAAAATTAACATGGTTACATTTTCTTTAAGTATCTTATCATAACATTGCATCTTTTGTGATTGTTCTAAAACTGTCAAAATGTATAAATTTTGTATTCTTTCCTTCTGTAATACATGTTACAAACGTTAGTGTCCCGGGGTAACATTGGCACATCATGTACATAGCATTAACGGATTAAGTTTTACCAATCTAAGGTCAGTAAACTTAAATTTGTTTATTTTATTTTATTTATTACATCTTAACTAAAATCAACTCGTAACATTGGCGCAACATATTACCAGAATAAATTTTACTAATCTGACGTAAAACAACGTAAATCCGACGTATGCCAATGTTACCTCGTGTTACCAATGTTCTCCCAGTTTACAGTACTAATTGAGTGCATAATCGATAAATTTTAGTGCTTACATTGCAAGATATAGCGAGTGGCGATATTAGGAACATGGGCGATATTAGGCACAGTCACCCTACATGCTCATTGTGCAGACATAACCGCGAGAAAGAATGAATTCAGGTTTAATGAAATAGTGGGATGGAAATTGGTTGTGCGGGCTCATCAAAAAGTTCGTTATAAACTGTGGCCAATTTCTCTTGTTTGATAACATTTCTGCCATTTCGTTGTGCCCCGTAGGGAAAATTAGTTGCTCGTTCAAGTGAGCGGAAAATTCACCGTTCAGGGATACTGGCTACACGCTCGCCTCGCTAAAATTTCCTCCGACGAAAGCTACCGTGGACTGTAGCATTATTTCTGCGAAATCTGCCAGCAAGCACGTACCGATTCCTCCCCCTACAACTGCCACGACATTTACCGCCGATATTTTCACTGGCAACAGCTTGCGAGCTACTATTATAATTCCACTTCGTAAATGAAGCCCGGTCCTTTGCTTAGGTATCTGCAAAAATTCTCCTGCGACCCGAACGAAATGGAAACTGTAAATTTCTAATCGCTAGAGCACACATCACACATCACAATATCTATTCTGTTATACCTCTCATTTTCTGTTCTGCATTGATCACAGTAATGAATCATTCCAGCGAGTGTACGAAAAACAATGCGTCTGCAGCACGCGTGACAGTCCCACGTAAATTTCGCGGGCCACCCCCGTCGCAATATTCATAACAATCGAGTTAACTTCCATAAGATTACGCGAATGAATTACGGAGCGGGCAGCGCGCGGAAATGGGCGACAGACGCGGCGAGGGGAAGCAGAAAGAGGTTAAATCAGCGTGCATTAACGCGGATGACCCCGTTGCCTATCCTAACCCGATGTCGTCTGATAAAACTCGCGGTTACTCTCCTTTTTGTTCCCCCAGCCGGTCGATTTTCCTCGCCATTGTACCGCCGACGATGCAAGCCCGCGGAATCCACGGAATAATAACCAGGATGGATGTCGCTTTTAAGGAAGAGGGTGGCGAAAGCCTGGCAGAGGGTGAAAGGAACGCGAAAGGCACGGGAAGCGGAGGGGAGGCTTTGCCAGAGGTGTAATTCGTAGTAATTTGAAGCGATTTAGCATCGTAGGCGTTCTCGCCTGGCCCGAGGATTAATCGGTCGGCTGTACCTGAAAAACGCGACGACGAAACGATCGAGACGGTCCCCACGGTCCCTTGGCACCTAAAAACGCGAGGGATCCTTTTTGGAATGGTCGGTGAAAAATTCGTCGACTTATCTTCGAGGAAGGACGTATCTGTTCTATGGCAGAAGAATTCAAAGTGTTCGACGAGTTTTGGGACATGATTTTTGAAGACAAGAAATTTTTCACATTTCCTTTGCAACGCCCGATAGTGGCTCATAATTGGGGAGTATGATTTGACATAAACAAGCGCGACATCATTTCAGGCCATTGTTCTGATACCGTTGATAATTGTCGGTTGGCCAAGCAAACAGGGGTAACTCCGAATCCCAATGGTATTCAGACTAACAATGTGTCAACGTTTCCAGTTCCGTCCCATTTCACGGGAAAAATACACGGGCCGACCGTTTTGTCGAACGAGAATGCGGATTAATTAACTGGAAGTGGACAGAACCACGTGTCTCGTCCATCGTTCCCTTCTCTTTTTTTTTCTCTTTTTTTCTGTTATCCGCTGACAATACGGCCTAGCGGGTTGTGATCAATGGGGTTGGATTTACGTGAACCCGTGACGCGACGACTGAAAATAACGCGGAAACGCTGTGCGGGTGTAAAGATTCCATTAAACCCGGGCGATCGTTTGAAATTTGATAGGTTTGATAGCGTTTTATTAAAACTCTATGCTACCGTTCGCTCGCGTTAGCGCAGCTGCGGAATGAAAACGAGCGGAAACCAGCGGGTGGTTTTAAAAAATACAAAAACGTACCAGCGTTCTTTTCTCGCACGCAAAAGCCTCTCTGTTTACCTAACGCGTTTGATGAAAACGTATGATTCATTCGTAGGCGCAACGCGATGAAAATCGTCCAGCCTTAATTGCACCGTCGCTCGCAACTTCGTGATCTTTGGCGCGGCGCGAAAATACAGGGACAGTTTCCCGCAGGTAGCTTCGATAAATAGAACAGCTCGCACGTGTGATCTTCCGATGAGAACGCTGCAGCGAGCACAAACGCTTTGTCACTCGGAGCTTCCGAATCATCAAAGTTTGAGCTCGGCGCTGTCAAACCGCAAAGCTGAAAATTTACACCCGCGTGGGAAACTTACGCGATTGAGCCCAGGCAATTGTAAAGGCGGGTTTACACGGTCCGTTGCTTGATTCAACGTGGCCGATTCGGACGAGGAATTTCGACGTGGGAGTTACTGCGCGAGAGTAGACACGCCAGGCTCGTTTCCCTACAGCGTCAGTTTTATGGAAGCGTGTTGTGTGGAAATTTGGAATTGAAGAATTGAAGAACTCGGATCACAGGGCCAGAGGAACGAGGAGGGTTAAAAGTGACAAAACTATATAGCGCGTGTAGCACCGAGCAGAAGCCCCCTGAAGTGTCCAGGATTTCGTCTGTACCGCAGGGGTGCAAGCTACTGTTCCTGACTCGGAAGGTGAAGGGACGAAGATGAACCCTCACAGGACGCTCTTACTCGACGGTGAGCCAGCTCAGGTACCCCGCGATGGCCAGTTCCCGTCTTGAGAGCGTGCTTCCAGGGAATGATCCCCCACGAAACAAGCTCCAACCACTGGGGGATATCCATAGGGACAATTTTTTACAGATTCAGAGATCATAGCCTGCACCGAATCCACTTCTCTGCCTCGATAAGAGAAGAAGCACGATTCCCTCGGTGGCCAAGGCTGTTCAACGCAACCCGATCGCAAATAGTCGATTCGATAATCGTGTTGGGGGGACTGCCGCGTGCGGCCAGGCCGTTTAAAGGAGCGACGATAACGGGGGACGTGGAAGCTTCAATCGGGCGTGAAGAGCGAGGGAGCAGCGCGCGACCACGATGCAATGGCTTTAGGGCCCTCGACCGGAAGTCCACGCCGGGCGTCCCGGTCATAAAAATAGAGTTGTCGCTGCTGGCGTCGTAATATTTCATGTCCGCGCGGAAAAAAGAAACGCGGCGGTGGGAAGGGGGGAGGAATCTCGTGCGATCTAGAACAGTGGGAAGCTACGATATACTGCGCCCGTAGGTCGTCCTCCCGCTCCAAGAACCATCGACCTCTCGATTTCCTGCAGCAATTCAGAATCCTTTCTCCCTCTTCCCCCGGTCTCCCCTCCCGCCACCCCCCCCCTTTTGTGGCCCGTATTTCAGAGCACACAGCGCGCCCCGGTAATCCTCTTTCTATTCCACCTGCAATCTACTTGGTTCACCGCGATGCGGTTCATAATCAATCGACGGATAAAATGGAATTGGCCGACGTTCGCTGATCAATTTTCCCGTAAAATTTTCAATTTCGATAACTTCATCCGGCCCCTCGATTCCCGCCTGGCTCGCCGTCGCCCCCCGTGAACCGGCCGCGCTTCTCTCCGTGTATCGCCCTTTATCGCCCGTGTCTGACGCGTAACGATCTCTATCTACTTACAGAGCGGCGTAACTAATGTGCACGCTTGATTATCGCGCGGGAATTGAACGGGAAAGTGTTGGCACTGTTAGCAGACGATCGTCTAGCGGGGCGCGGAGCTTATGGGTCGCTGGACGATGGAATTATGGTCAATTTTTGGTGGCAAAACCATGGTCGGGGATAGCCGCAGGCCGCGAGAGCGACGATTATTTATACGCAGCGCGATGGGAATACTGTCGTTGTTTTTGTCGCCTGAAACGAATAGCCGGCACTCCGTACCTGCGGCAATGCGCCCTTACGTCCAGCCGAAATTATGCCGCGAAATTGCGCGCGTCACGACGGTTATGGCCCCGCGTTAATTAACTGTATGAAAATGCGTGGCTGGTAACTCTAACGCCACGGAGAGAAGACTCGTTCGGCTGGCTCCCGCGATGCCTGCTTGGGTAATAAAGGGATGGAAATCTCGCCCCTAGAGATTTATGCTAACCGCTTGTAAGTTTGCACAGCAGGCACGCGAATATATGGAAACGGTCACGTGGAATGAATTTTTTCACGTTGAAGCACGCGGGAGAACGCGAGATTGTAATCGCTCGGTGATAACAGGGGCGGCTCCATTCATCCGTGGCACTAAACACCACTCAATCTGAACATTGAATGCTCGGAATGATCAAGTACCATCGTCGAGTATTTTCTACGCTCGACGACGTGAGATAATTGAATTATTTTCGACGTCTACTCTACTGGAGTTTCAATTTTTTGTTTCGCAACTTCGAGTGTACGTATCGAGTGGCGAAATTGTGGAAGTCAAAGCGACCACCGTAAATTCGATTCAACCCCGGAAATTTCAGCTTTGCGACCTCCTCTTGTTGTGTGCAGCAGCGTGCAACTCTGCCAGCACGGACCAATGTAGGTAATGGAAACGGTGGAGGTTTTAGTCTCTCGCGGTACCTGCGCGGAATTACTGGGAAAACTGAGAAGCGTTCCTAGACAGGGGCCGCATAATTCTATAATGAGATACGAACGGAGCTTTTAAGTGTAGACATCATTTACTAGGTGGATCGGTGAATGCACCGAGGCTGTATCAAGCTCTAAGGAGGCCGCCTCAAAATTGATGTTACGAGGGCCGGTTTCAATGAGGCTGCATTCCCCTGAGTCCGCCGTCGGGCTCAAACGAATGATTTATCATTCACCTTCGGCTCAGCGACTGGGAATCCCGTCTCAGAGACACTGGACAGTAAGATCCCACTTTGGCCATTAATGTATCGTGCCCCCGAAACGGCAGCAGTATGAATGTGTAAACTTCTTGCCCGGGGAAATTAATTTTCCACTTTCCCTGGTTATCGCGGCGCTTCAAACTTCTCCGGGATTTCCATTCGCAGAAATTGCAAAGGCTAATGCAATTAAGTCGTAACTAACTTTTCCGTCTAAATAAATTTAACTGGCTAGCAATTGCACGAGGCATTAGTAAATTGAATTTAATTCACTGTTCCGCGGAAAGAATTTCGCGGGTGAAAGAATTGACGCTCGGAGAACTTGAAGGAAGTTGGACCCTCGTCGAGGTCTAATTCGCGCTTCTTTTCTCGCTTGACTATTTTCTTCGGTGAAGTTCCTTCGAATAAATCCATTGCGTTATGGTCTCGACTATTTCGATTAAACTTGCTTGCAGGTGTAGACGAAAATTGTGCTATCGGTAAGGGTGGAAGATAAAGCGAGTAGATAGTAATCAAGTGGGGATGATTCCTCCTCGGTAACATGCCCGTGAACTTGGCCAACGTATTCGAGCAGGAATTCGCTGCAGGCGCGAGCAAACTTGCTCATCCATCTCCGGGCGGATTATCCGGCTTACGGGCTGGCGTGTGCCTCTTTTTTCGTCGCTTTACGGCGAAACTTTATTGAGACGTACGTATACTCCGATAATGCCCGATTCCATTATTCCTCGGCCCCTCCGCATAGACGGCTTCTCGGCTCGCCCCGACACCCCCGCCCCTATCCGCACCCTTTACCAACGACTAAGCAGGAACGTTCGTCTTCCAGTTTTATCATCCCGCCCCTCTATCATCCACATTATTCTCCGACGGGGCGATCGCCCCCCCGCAACATTTGAGTAACTCTTAACCGGCGGTAGGCGATCCATAGCTGCGGCGATGGCTTTCGTGGAAAGCACCTTCGCAAATTCGTTTCCCTCCGAATCCGCGATCGGGTCTCGAGCAACTTCCAAGCTTTACGAGGATTTTATTTGTTCTCCGAGAATTCCAGGGGCCCGCGGAGGGGGAGAAGTTCCGTGGGAAGTCGGTTAATACAGTCGGCTTGGATATTCGGCAATTCGTAGGTTCCTTCAGGGTATCGAATTCGATGATGCAGGCTTTCATTGATCGTGGAGCCCGGGGAGAAAAAACTCGTAGGTAGGCGATCTATATGGGTCAATTGGTAGGATAGTTGTCCCTCGAAGGGAAGAGGTAGTCGAATTTGAATCCCAATCCAGCGATTCGATACGACTCTTTTATGAACCAGGAAGAATTCGTCTATTCCCTTCAGCGGAAGAATTTGCCTTTGTGCCTTGACTTTGATTTCTTTCAAATTTCGAGCGCTACTTAGACTCTCTTTCTATGGATTTCTCTATATCGGTCTAAAAAATGGTCTTCAAAATTCATTTAACCCCTCCTTACTCGAAATCCCCTCGTTCTTGCCTCGAACGAGCACTTCGACGAACCCGCCTAATGATCGTATTTGCGTGGGCGCATTAGTCGTGCATTAGTACGTTTGGCACGATCGCAAAACGCGCCTCGCTATAAATAATCCCCGCTACTCCCCGAAACACGGGCATAATAACCGCGCGACATTACCATAATTCTGATAAGCGAACAGTGACACATGCGATTGACGTAATTGTTCGCGCGTTATTACGCGGGCGTCAGTTGCCGGCCGAGGGCCGTCGAAAAGAACTCCCGTGTTTGTCGGAACGTTCTCGGATCGGGCAAAAAGCTGACCGGCCACAGGGAAGACATTTCCATTGGCGACCGCTTCGAGGGCCACGCTTGTCCAGCGGTTGCTATTGTTCGACGAGCACCGAGCGTAAACGCCTGTATCAAAATGCACCTCGGCTCCCGACTCCCTTTTGTCACGATGAAGGTAACGGGAAATCGCATTGCGATGGACAATAGACGCGAAACACAATAATGCGGAATATCGTTAAGCGACATTCTCGAGTCATCAGTAGGGATGGAAAATTTACAACAGAATAAAAGCGCGCGTATCGATCCTCGGTGTTTATTTATCGGGACAGTGGACGTGAAATTCATACGCGGCCAAATAGGAATGAAATCGCGCGCGGTTGCTCTACAGGTCGTTCGGGATCGTTTTATCGTAACCGTTCGGCAAACTCGACTTTCTCTGGCATAAATTTCCCGGCTGTATAACTTTACGAGGATACGATGAACGTTCGCCTGGTCCTTCCACCGAGCGGTGCCCCGCGAAACACCAACTTTCCACAACTGAAATGCTCGTTGAAAGGGGTCGATACAGCCGAAAAATTGGCACGGGGGTGGGTAGGTACGTTTCAAACATTCGAGCCATCGAATTTAGCTCGAATTTACATCTATTAATTTGTTTACCGAGGCTAATTCCACATATTCCGATGTATCGCGTTTTGAACGTATCAGGGCGGACCAATATCGCTGTAAACGAATGAGAATTTGTGTAAAACTCAAAGGCATCTGTATTCGGCACGGGCATTTAATGCATCGCGCGTCAGAGCTCGAGAAAGAGCAGTATCACCGTGAAACGCAAATCTCTCTCTTTCTCTCTACCCGTCGTTTTGCAGAGAGTCATAAACCAGTGAATTCGAGCACGAGTTAGTACAGCCTCTCTGGGATTTCGTCGAAAAAATCGCAAGGTATCTCTCGTGAACCACACGCGAGTTATCCGTCCACGGAAAGTCGCGCAACAAATTCGAACGAGACAGTCGTATGTAATGAATCGTTTACAATGTTCCGTTAACGTGCGTTGAATTTTCGAAAAAATTGTGTACGCTCCACGGACGACAATAAATAAATCCATTACCCTTTATTTTCCATGTTATCACGTTGGTGAATAATTCTCGGCCATTTTCTGTGGTTTTTACAATTACAATACTTCTGGTAACGTACGCGTTACGTGATTCTATACCGCAGAGATCGCGTGCGGAATAAATGTACTGCTTTGATCTATGTACATGTTTAACAGCTTTGACGAAAAGCACAAGCTGCGTGAAAAGAATTGTGAAGGAATGCAGAAATGAAGGGGGAAAAGGAAATCAGGGAAATCCAGCCGAGAGGCGTTTCTATCTCGTTTTTATTTTTTTATCGTTCGCGTTGGAAATGCAGACTCCACTCGTCGGCGTATTCAGCATTATTGAACACTCGGTAACGCGCGCTAGACACAGCCCGCTAACGACTTTACTTTTAATCACGGGTTCCGCTTTATGAGCGTAGAGTAGGGGAAAGTGGCACTCGGATTTCCCCCCCGCGTAGTTGCCGAGGGGAAGAGCTGTTTTCGCGGAAGAAAGTGTGGAATAAACTCTGCGTTAACTGGGGAACACTTGCAACGTTACCTATGCCTCGGGACAAGAAAGTCGGCTGCTGCAGTCGGCACAACAACTCCCCCCGCAATTTTAAAGGGCGCAGTTTAAGTTTCGAGCGTTTCCACGGCGAAACGGAGAGTTTGTTCATACACTGGCGTTGCGCGACACTCTCTTCATACCTCTGCTTTAAATGGACGCGGGAATTTCGTTAGTTTCACGCGTCCTTGCGAGGCACTTCTGCGTGGCTATGGAAGCTGAACAATAGAACTTGTGCCGTTTAACAATGAATTCGGCGAAGAAACAGCGGCTGATGCTGCGGCAGGTGGAATGGAAGCCATTGTCTCGCGATTCGAAGGGGCATTCCGAAAGATAATCGTGGAAAGAAGATGTTTATCGAAAGTACATACATGCAAGTACATATGTAGCATTGTATGGATCAAGTGTGATGGGTTAAATACTCTGTACAGGAGGAACTTTCGCCCTTTACTCTACCAAGCATTAACAATACCACGATTTCACGGAAGCAACAAAAAGAACACGCTGTTCTACATTTCGTTCAGTTACTCATAACTTACGAGTACATTTGGCTGGTCGAAATTTTTCCGCGAAAGCTCGCGGGGGATTTGGGGAAGCTCGCCGGTCCGCGAGCAAATTCCTCGAATGCCCGAGGGAGGGGCAGGGCTGAAATCCGCGTTCGTAAACTTATGTAAAAGAAGGGGAACGCGGAAAAAGAGCAACAACGGCTCGCCGGCAATAACTCACGTCCCTCCCTCTCGCATGGATTCCAAAATTAACGCGAACGCAGTTCGAAGGAAGGATGGAAGCATCGGGGAGGCATCCGAAGACAGGAAAACCGGTGCAGCCACGAGACAAGGACGGAAGAGAGGAGCCTGTATATTTAGAACTCGCGCATACCGGGCATTGTCAACGATCTCGGCCACCAAGTCGCGCGTTCCGTGGTCCGAATAGTGGTTCTCCGCCTTCCAGAGAATCTCAAAATCGATCCGGAATTTAATCGTCGACACTTTCGGGAGACGCGATTGCCCGATAGACGCGCGCCACCGCGCGGGGAACTTCGTTTGCCGCCGAGTATTGTCAATTTGGGGATGGAAATTGCCGATCCATTAATTTATCGTCGCTGCCGCTCAGTGCTCTGTGTACCCGGGACTGTTTACTTATTAAATAGCGGCGATGCAACGCGGCGCTCGCGGTACAATTGTATTATTGCGTGGAGTTTGCCACGCAGGCCGACGGGCCGGGGTGATTCGAAAGCGTGGGCGCTAAACACCTAACCGCGTATTCGCTAAGTACTCGCAAACAACCTTTGGAGTCCATTAAATTCCCGTGCAAGATATTGTGCGCTTGGGGAGCGCGGGGAACTCTGTTTCTTACCTCCCGTTCCTGGCTACACTTATCTCCGCGCAGCCATCTCTCTGTCCATCCCTCTCCTCGCTCTCTCCCACCCCCTCGCTAGGACGAATTCATTACCGCAAAACCGTAGTTGCTTAAGTGAATCGAGGCTCGCGTTACGTAGTTTGCGCTCGCGCGGCGCTCTCTTGTTTCCCAAGACGCGGCGCGGTTTAATGCACCCGCGCTACGTAAATTATTGGGAATCAAGGAAAATTCTAATGCAGTTTGCGAACTCCCCACAGCCGCGGCGCTGCTTACTCGTTGTCTCGCCGCTGGATATGAGAGGGAACAAAGGGTGGGTGTAAAATACTGGCGAATAACGGAAGAAATACGGCTGCAAGATTGCACTCTCCCCCAGTCCCCCCATCGTCCTGCAGATGATATACGCGGACGGTCGAGTGAAATTAGGCAGACCCCGAAACTAATTCGATAATATAACCAGCCAAAGACTTGGACACTTTAGGCCATCGACTCTGCCCCGCAGAAACTCTGATTCCCGTCTAATCGGCGAAGTTAAGCTACATTGAACACTTAAGTGTTAGTACCTCGGGTCAACGATAATGTAGGAACTCGGTTTGCCTGGACACTCAGGGCTGCAGATGCCCAGCTAAACGACCACGGTACACCATTTGGCGGGCTCTTAATTATCTCAGCCAAAGGGCAGCGCCCTGAAAATTCGATCTCGAAATTGTCGCAGCCCAATAACACTAAGAAACCCGAAAAGTAAAAGCGTCTGTAACCACGTAGTTCTCCCGTAACGCTGGTCGGTGGATCGTTAGTCTAATTGTTAAGCAACATTCGGTCAGCACGCTCGTTACACAGGGAGCGCTCTATCCGGTAGGGGACGGTTGACCTTCGCGCAATTAATGTCTCGCCGCTAATGGTTTTGCGCCATTGTGAGCCCCGTTTTCGGGAAATCCACGGAATTTCCATTATAAATCGTCGGTCACGGTACCGTGGGCTGGGCGAAGTCAGCGAAAAAGATAGATGGTGCTCGCCGCGAAAGACGGTGGGAGGAGTCTCGCCGAGATTCGACCGGAAGAGATCTAATGTTACGATCCTCTCCTTCGATGGTCACTGGCTCGGAGCCCGCTACCCCACTGGAAACCTCCCTGCCACCCCCTTGGCCACGGCTGGTCCTGAATACTGGTGTCGATTTCTGGCCGTGGGTCGTAGACGCTGCGTAAACCGGCGAGTCCCACCGCGAAGAGAGAATTATGTATAACCGCGTAATTATGATATCGCGGAACAGATTGCGATATCCCGGCGTTGTTGGTGAATTTTTTATAAGGGAAGAAAACTCCCGCGGCCGGCGGGAGTCGCTGCGCCGCTGGGCTGTTGCATTTTAATGAAAGGAGGGAAAATGGAATCTTAATTTTGGGGAATCTCGGGGAAGAGAACGCAACCGTTGCAGGGGAAACCTCGGAACGCGAACGCGGCATAAATTTACCGTGATGGCGCAACCCTTGCCGCCGCTGGATCACGAACGAAGCCAATCTCCTGAAAAGCGTTAAATTATTAAACCGAATGGAAATGAGCTCTTTCGCGTAACTAGGAGCGGTTGTTCCTGTTGCAAGACAATCTCTGCTTCACTTAGGGCTCCGTCGATTAGGCAGCGCACGAGTGATCGTACACTTTGTCGGACACGGCTTATTGGAGTAGGAGGTTGTACGAAGACCTCTGACTGCCGCAAAAAGAGCGGGGAATATTTCTCCACCGTCATAGGCAGGAAAAACAGCTGGAACCGGCGGCATTCAAGCTGAGAGAAATGTTTCGTCAGTGTCAACCTTAAGCTGCTCGTGGAGAAGTTAGGAAATCAGAAGGAGAATAGCCCGACGATAAATCTGCCCAGCGGCCATTTCTCGGCGGTGTACTCCTTGTATCGAGGAACCGTCTGCAAATCCGACAGAGATTTATTCACGACACGCTTGGGGGAGAAAGAAGGATAGCGAGGTCTAAAAAGTTCAATAATACAGAGGGAAAGGGAACGGCTGGATGTTGAAGGAGCATTTGGCTAACGGGCAATCCTATCCGACAACAGGAACAGAAATATTCGTATCAATTAAACGTGTTTCTCCCTAAAGGAACAGTAGGTACCCGATCGAAAGGCATCGAGTATCAACTTTCCCGGCAGACGAGTTCCAATGAATTTCGTAATTTCTCGGGCTTTCGGAGTTTGAGAAATATCGCAGGAGAACGAGCGTATCGAATTCTTTTCTACTCTGCCGAGAACGGGGAAGAGAATATATCGTTCCTCGCATGCTGCCACCGTGATGCACGCGATTTTCAAGGAAATTTCAGAGCCGAAGATCGATTCGATGATCATCGAGCGAAACCCAAGGGAAATAGATTACCTCGAACAGTGCAGCGCCCTGTCGCGAGAGTCTTAGAACACCGTAAACTTCTCCTTGGAACGATTTGCAATATCCACGGCGTAATGTAAAAGTTGCAGGTATACTTAGTCGCCGGCAACTTCTTTCAAACGCGCCATTACGAAGAGACACTCGAGATGTTCGAGGCGGAACCTCGCGAGCTTCTTCAAGGAGCTTTCCCGTGTCCCGGGGGAACAATCAATCGTTACGCGGCAGCTATTGATTTTTGCTTACTGCCATTTTAACAAACAGATAGTCGCGGAGGAGCCGTTCGATGCGTGCACGTCGAGGAGGAAGGAAGAAGCGAGGGAATAGAAGCGCGGCGAAGATCACAGCTGCCCTTGAGCAGCGGTGCCTGGATTTATGACTAAAATTCTGGATTTCTGCTGAATATGCGCGAAACCTTGGACGAGAAACGAGCAGAAAAATTTCGCTCCTAATCGACGTGAAATCTGATCGAAATTCCCTCGTCGGACAGTCTGCGCGGGAAATAGTAGACGGGAATAATTAATAACTATCAAGGAGCACGGCTCTTCGAGAAGGAAATGAATCTCTCCTCTCATTGCAGTGATCATGGAATAAAATTTCAGACACCGAGAAACATAAATCAGACCAGTGCTCTCCGGTTTTAACGAAGGGTTAAGCCGTAGATATTCTATTCTTTCGTCTTCAACACCCGGCTTCGCGCCCCGAGCAGCGCCGTATTTTATCAGCACGGCTATAGATAAAATTCCATAATTCACCGGTAAACAGAAAACTTTTTGTTTACGGTTACCGCTCAATGAACTTTACGAGCGGCGCGACCGGGATCGCGAATATTGTCCGCGCGAGCGCGGATTTATCGCATCCCCCCAGGTTCTCGCGGGTCAGGATGTCAGTGACAAATCAGCTGGACGCTAGAATCCTGCTATACGTGTATGGCCTTTGGTAAAGTCCAATCTGCGGAGATTAATGCAGTGATGGTAATTTTGGGACGATGTTCCCAGCTCCCAGTCGCTGTCAAATGATTCGATGAGCGACTATATGCAAAATGTCCTTAGAAATTTGATTGCGATTTATGCCATTTCATAAGTGTGTCAGGAGTATCTCCTAATATACGCCTATCGAAAAATAAAAATCTGAAAGCTCTGCTACAACACGGGACCCTCGAATTAAATTTCCTCTCGTACAACGACTCACTTTCTTATAAGTGTAAATGTCTACTAAAGATGCGTGAAAATAATCGCATACATTGCGCTCAAAACGCGATGCCCTGGCAGGCATTCGATCGAATAACGTGTTCGCCGTATGTAATCTAAAATTTCAAGGTATGCACGCCACGCGGGTACCGAACGAAATGGAATTCTTCGGAGAGTGCACGCGCGTGTCCCCGTCACGTGTGGTAGTGGCGATGGTTGAGGTCCGTGCGAACAAAGCCTAAGCGTTGTGCACGGAAAAATTCGACTGGCTGCCCGCGAGCCACGCTTGAATATTCGAAACAATAAAATTGAAGCTATCGCCCATTTGCTCCGGAGATATTCGCCAGGAATCGCATGGAATTCCTGTTTCCAGCGTCTCTGGTCCACTCCCTTCTGTAGATTGGAAATATTTTACGGCTCGACATATTTTCGTGACATTTCACGGCGACGTAATTCACCCCGGTAGAATTTTCAGCCGTTGCACGTGGCCAACGGATCAGCTTTAACGACTCGACGGTTTACAGCCGTTGTTATCGCGCGATAATTCACCCAAAGAGTTTTCATTCAGATTTATTCCTGGGCCGGGAGATTATTATCTCGCGGGGGAGTGAATTTTCCGGTGGAAACGAAACGGCCGGTATTTAACGGGCAGCTGTAGGCCTCTCAGCGAGAGAGAAATTTTTATTATCACCCGGTTAGAGCGTAGACAATTTCCCTCGATGTTGCCCCATAGTTCCATCCAGCAACGCGGCGTAAATCTACGCTAGTTTCCCGAGCAAGTTAGCGAACTTCCCAATTTGTATAGAGGTTCTGCGTATCCGTGCCGTGAGTTTTAATCGTCGTTTAACGCACCGCGATGGAACACGCGGGCGTCGCGCGAAATTTCCCTGGTTCCTCCCCTGCGGCTATCCGTGTATACGCGGGGAACGCTGGGCGTCGATGCATAGACGCGTTATACTCCATTCTTTCTGTGAACACCGCGCAAAGATTCCCGTGGACGTGATACCCGAGTCGAGTATTAGATATGGAGCACGCCCGTCGCGAAAGTTTCTCGATTTATCATCGAACGCTCGTTCCGAATCGTTCGCGTTTCCTCGGAGTACGTACCAGCAGAAACGTGGCAACTCCGACGAGCGAAAAGATTCAAACGGTGCGCAAGGATTAAAAGTTGAAGGAAGAAAGTTGCCCATCCAGGTTCGATGGTGCCGAACTTTGGTGAGACGTGCAGGAATAAGCACTTATGGGGAGAAAATTCTGAAGGGGGTGGGAAGGTCGCCAAGCTTCCCTCTCGAGAATAACCACGTGAATTCAAACGAAGACACTTGGAGGAGTAACGATTACCTGTGTAATAACGGGATGTTAATATGCATCGCTGTCGAAAGACCCATCGTTTTGCGAAATTGCCTGCTAATCAGGCTGGCTGAGTAAATATCACTCGAATCGATCCATTATGAGTATGTATATGTGCTATAATAATTTCCATTCAGCAAATATTTGCGCAAGGGCGTTTCCTGCTTTAATGCGAGCTTAATTAGCGCCAGGCGCTTCAAAATATTAACGAACGTGTCGTAACGTGTTTCTACAAAATACAGTTTAATTAGCTGCGATTCTAAACTCTCGTATTATTAGCTATTCCTTTGTAATGACTGTTAACGCAATTAGAGCGAAAGCTTTGGTTAATGTAACGTGCAATGGAACTTTGGGATATCAATTTCTGATTATTAATACGTGATATAGGTATTTGATGTAAACTAGATATTGCCTGCAATTTAGCCAGTCTGGTGTCACGGGAGTAGGTGCGTGGAAAAGCTGAAGGGCAATTCGATTCTTCAATCCTCCGTTTACTTAGCGAATACACTGTCGGCCGAGTTATCCTCTTCATAAACAGACTCCTTTTCCTTAAGACTGTGAAATCTGCTTCCAACTCCGCAGAGGGATCGCCTTTGTTTTTCCAGAGAATTCTAGTGTCTCGAAGAGCACGTTAACACTCGCACTTTCCACACTTTTCCCTGATATTCCCACAAAGGGATTTATCTCGAAGTCAAATCCGCCGAAGTTCCCACGTGGAGGAGCTCAACAGATTAATGGAAACTTTTCTCCTCGAACTCCGCGGCATCGTTCGTGTCCCGACGGGGTGTCATTTATTTAACATAGCGGAAACGGCGAAAGGAAATAAATTGGACGTTAATTCTGTGCGACTTACGCCGCGCTTCCATCATCGTTAAATTAAAATATTTCGTGCTTGTTCCATTAATTGGATTAAAGGGCGCGCGTCGCTAATTAATAGAACGGTAACGGGAGGCCACGTGCGTGCCGGGTCTCGAGAAAATGAATTGGCGGTAAATTAAACGACGCAAAAGGGAAAAGAAGCTGCAGAGTAGACTGTTCCGCAAAGTGCTATCCCGTGGGAAATTATAAATAGAAGGTAATACTCGGGCTCGTGGCGCAGCCTCGCAGCTAATATATAAATAGTTAAACTTGCCTGGCAATTTGTACATTCGAATTATCCCGCAGTTTCGCGAGCTTTTTTCCGTCACTAGTTTATCGTGGCTAAAACGGGGCTTCCAGGAAGGAGAAGCACCGTAATTCCTCGTTTTCTTTCTTGGAAAATACGGGCCGCTCGATACCGAAACAACAATCGAACCCTGAGCATACATTGAACCTGGCTGGATTAATTCAACCATTGCCGTTTGTTTCGGTGTCGAACTGACCGGCGATTGGATCGAAGACTTTGCTGCGTGAAGGGTAGAAATCGTGGAAAGAAGGCGAGCTAAGGGGCAGGGAAAAAATTGCCACGCAGGAGAAATATGCGAAAAGTATGTACCTACGAGCGAATGCGGGATCGGAGGGAAGCATCGCAGGCGGAAGAAATATGAGGATCCCGAAGGAAAAAGAAACAAACTCGTAAACAACGTGGTAAAATCTCGCTGCGCGGAAAAAGTGAGGATAATGCGGGGCGTTCTTCTTGCCGAGCGGGTGATGGAACCAGGAAGAGTCTCTGAACCGAGGCGCTGAACGAAGTAGGAGGAATTGCAGAGAAGGAAAAGGGGGAAAAACAAAGTGCCTTGCGCGCGCAACGATCAGATTTACTCGGCTAACGTGGATACAGATCTCCGCCGCAGCTTCTGACCTTAGAGATTCACCCTTGGGAATGACGCGGCCCGAGGACTTCCGGGAAAGTCCGTGGCGAGGTAGTCGCGCTGAGAAATTTCAAGACACATCAGTCGAAATTATTAGAATCCCTAGACTATCCTCAAAATCCGTCCCCGAGACTTCTATCGGAGAATCACAATACAATTTTCCACAGGGCGATTCACTGAGACGTGCATTCGAAGAGGAAAAGGTAGATAGTTTAATCGATGGCAATGCGCTTCAGCTGGTTCTGAAAGATGTCACCTGATATTCACCAGTTACTTCCGAAACAACTGTCCGGTCCGTGCACGCTGAAAGGACGTCGCAGAAGAAATCAGATACCGGACTCTTTTAGCGTGTAGACAATATCTGGCGAAGGGTATACTTATTGCCGCAGGGACAGACGTGGAAGACGCGTTCTAAAAGGAAATGGAAAAGAAATGCGTCGCAGGTTTATGATGGAAGATGTTTCGAGGGAGCATAGCGCTTTCCTGTTTGCCTGCACCGAGTCGATGGGACCAGAGAACCGATAAAATTTCAAGTTTCATCTTCGACGTCTGAAAGGGACGAATAAATTCGACGCCACGGTCTTGTCTTTTACTTGCTGCGCTCGAGGTATAGATATACCCGCCGAGCGTCGGTTGCCCGTCGAATTTCGGTACGTCGACGAGGCTGCTGCTATCCCCGTACAAATTAAAAATGGTCGAAGGAGCCCCAAGTGGAAACGCCGCGCGCTTCTCGCGCTAATTTTTGCTAATGAAATTGCGGACTTCCACTGGACGCGAACTCGGGTAAGGCACCGCCGGTACTCAATTCGCGCGGTGTTCTACGCGGAAAAAGGCGCGCTTGCGAGCAATGCAAATTAATGGACAGCCGACGGACGGAAATTAAACGCTTTAGACGAAATTACACACGTTTTTTGGTAGGAAAATGTCGCTTTGTCAGAGAGGACCGATCTCGGAGACACTTTGAGCGTATGCCGTGGTATAATTACGCTAAAAGACGTGCCTTTGTCTGAAATAGATGGTGAGATTATACAGAGGCTTCGTTCTTAAAGTTCTTTTGCACAGGTCTTTCGAAATTGGCATTCTATTGTTCCTTGGCCGTCGCAACCAATTCGAGAATACCCTGTACACGATTTCACAGTTCAACCTTGGTGATGCCCGTCACTTTGATCCATGGAAACGAATTCCAACCTGATAACCGTTTTCGCCAACCTTTCGAGAAAGCTAGGCACGCAGAGGAATTCATTTACACGTTGGTCCGAATTCAATTTCATTTGTCCATCGACGGACGTCACACTCAAATTGTCGCGTGCCGATGGCTGTTGCAGTGATGCCAGATCGAGGACGGGTGCCCTCGAGAATTTCCCCCACCTCGCGCATACTACGCCAGAGCAGCGTGTCCGTGAGCTCGGCGCTTCGGAGTCCAACTCACGGACGCGCCGCTCCGGCGTAGTGTGCGCGAGGTGGGGGAAATTCTCGAGGGCACCCGTCCTCGATCTGGTATCACTGGGCTGTTGAAGGACAAAAACGAACGAGGGTTAAAGAGATCTGAGGGAAATTGTTGCAGCGTGTTCCCCGCGGGCCGAATTCGCAGATTTCAACTGTGCGACCCTGGTCACTCCGTCTGTTTTCCTCGATTCCATTCGCCTAATTTTCGGGGAAGTAGTTTAAGCTGCAAATTCGAGAGCTGCGAATTCGGTCCGCGGAGAACACGCCGGAACAATTTCCCTCGAATCTGTTTATCTCTGTTTAAACTCCTTTCCAGCGAATTATTTTAAATACCACTCTACAAAAATTCTATTGCGAAATCAATTTTCCGGGGATTAGCATCGATATACTATGGGACATGCGCGGGGACAGTGGGGAAGGACGTGTGTTCCGGCTTTTTAGCTGAAATTAATTTTAACGGCCGACCGCTATCGGCAATAAAGCGCTCATTGTCGCGTTTTTAGCGGAGTACTTAATCGAATGAAACATTTCCGGGATTCGAGCGCGGCAAAAACCTCATCGCCGTTGAATGAATTCTATTCAAATGCTCCACTGCCGCGGAATCGATGCCTCTCGGTTCAATTTATGTGAAGCTGAATTGGAGCTTCGCTAGGCCAGTGTGATTTGTAAGAGCAATGACCGCAAAATTCGCCAGCGTAAAGAGCTTCGTTGAGACGGACATGGCCACCCCAAAGTCGTTTCTTTGCACTGGAGCCTTTGATCTGTTAAAACGGGTCTGTTTATTCTAGGGTTTCTCGCATCAAACGTTCTTGAATGCTAATTTGCGATAGAAGGGGAAATAAATAGCTATGAGAAATACGATAGGAGAAACGGTATGGGAAAGGTATAAGTGAAAACACGCTAGTAGATTCATCGATATTAGAGGGTACCGTAAATCGGGGGAACATTGGCATGTTTTTGGTACATTTTGCTATATAATGTGAAAATTAACATGTTTAAATTTGCTTTAAGTATCCTATCATAACATTGTATCTTTTGTAAATGCACTACAAGTGTCAAAATGCATACAATTTTTAAAGTACGCCGTGACCGGGTAACATTGGCACATATTTAACATGTATTAAAGAAGGTTAAGGACAAAAATTTTTGTAAAATTTTAACTTTTTAGTTACCCCGTGACCGGGTAACATTGGCACATCATTTATAAATAGCACTAAAAAGTTAAAGTTTTACCACATCCGAACTTACATTAACACTTAAATTTGTTTCTTTTTATGTTCGATGCACTCTATTTTATATTTTTAAATTTTTTAAATTTTTTATTTTTTTAATTAACATGTTTAAATTTGGTTCAGGTATCCTATTATAACATTGCATCGTTTGTGATTGTATTACAAATATGAAAATGCATAAAAAAAATTTCCTTTTCCTTTTTAATAGATGTTAAACAGATGCCAATGTTACCCCGTACTGCCAACGTTCCCCCAGTTTGCGGTAACAATTCTCGAACGCCTTTCGAATCGCTTTTGTGTGCAGCAGCAATCACTATGTTTCTACGAAATGAATTTCCAGACCACTTAGTAACCTGATTGTTCTGACAATGAATGTTACAGTCACTGGGACAGCCGCGGAAGCCACCCGCCAAACAGAAGAGTCACTCTTTAGTACACACGACACACGAAAGGCCGGTCGATCCTTTCCTTGGTTCTCCTCCAGCACAGACCGAGCTACGGGAGAGGGCAGATCCATCGGGAAGTTTCGTCGGGCGACTTCCTGGCAAGCGGAGACCTCGAGCCCGAGGGAGCAGGTTGCTCTGCAAGTGTTGGAGCTGGTCAGCGTGAGCCCGGGCGACGAGGAGGAGGATATCGAGATGCAGAGGAGTACCGAGATGCTGAGAACCGAGAATAACACGGGGCAAGTAAAAGTCTCGTGTCAAGATTCGACCGTGTCCTCGAGGAGTACGTCTAGCGGGAGACAGAAGATAAATGAGTCCACTGGGCGGACGTTTGTTCAATCAACGACAGGACAATCGAGCTCCGACGAGGACATCCCCACATCGCGAAGTTTCAGCAACGTAAGTCTCGCTATATTTTATTATACATTTAGCATACCTACACCTGCCCCCCGATCATTGAATATCTTTCAATCGACGAATAGAATGTTCCCCGATTGCACGGAAAACGAATATGGAAGAATTACTACAGATCCCGAACGAAATATTCGAGACTCAGCTACACCAACGTACGCATTAAAAACGTGGATAGCGATACATAAGGCTGTGTAGGGACTCAATAATAGTCGCCATACGCTCGGGTTCCCAATAATTTCGTACAGAGGGGCGATAACTATAATTTAAACGCTATTAGCTATTACGACACCAGTTGCCCCGAAGCGTCGTTGGGCTCTCATTTAATTAACGATCTGACACCTGTGCATTGGAGGATTATTGCCGATCGACCGTATAAATTTTCAATCGCAACGGACTTAAGTTAATACGGGATCGTTTTGATATACGCGTTTTCGGGCGTGTACCGAGGTTTCCGTGATGGGAAAAACAGCCGGGGATCGAATAAACTCCATCGCGTTCCGCCTGCGAATTAACGCGTGATCTTTGAACATGTGCAGATAGCGACGAGGCAGGCGAATCGCTCCTCGTTCAAAGAGATAACTCTGCAAAGTCTGCAAGGTTCCAGCACGGCGCCGACTACGTACGTCGCGAACGACATCGTCCGACGTCAAATGAGACACGTTTCAGACGTTTGCGAGAAGTTCAGCATAGGGGAGGAGGCCAAACAGGAATTTTACAGTCCAAACTATCCAGACAACTATCCGAACCTCACCGAGTGCGTTAAAGTTCTAAAAGGTGAGTAAACTTCGTTTCTCTACTTCCGGTAATGGAAATTATACGCTAAACTAAGAAATAAATTCAGACCCTAAATATCCAGTGGTAAAATTTGAAAATTTTCCTCGCCAAGTTTACCCAAACAGGCAATAGATACTTCGTCACAGAACACAGAATTGTAGGAATAATTTATTGAGTATAAAAGGAAATATACGTACAAAAGGAAAACACGAAATTAATAAATACCTACACGTCTTTCGCTTGCTACGTTTATCGCTGTTTCCCCGAAAAAGCGCGTAATGCGTAATTTCGTTACTACAGAATTGAAATAGGATATCGGCTTTAAATTTCTTCACCGGACGCGTAAAGAAAAACATAACTTTACACCGCGTTCGGGCCACAAAGGACCGTGGAAAATGGCACATTATATCAAAGAAGGTAAATTCATTATGGAAGTGAATTTTCGCTTATCTCTTTAACTCGAGGAATTAACTCGACGCCGGCGGCACGGCACGTCGGAACTCCCGCTTGATATTCCACTCGTTTCATATGTATAAGTTCCTCGTAACTTTCCGGCCGTAGCACTGGCGAACTTTGAGCAGGGCGAGAACGTCGGGGTGATTGATACACCCTGGTGGTTTCGTTTGGCCATCCCATCCTCGAGTAAATCCGCCCAATCGCCTATACAGAACGCATTCATGGCGATCGGTGTAATGAAAGAGACGCGCCGCTCGCATCCCCCCGTTTCTCTCCATGCAGATAAACACTGTCGGGCAGTGAGTCTACATCAAACGTCAGCCACAGGCAAATGAGCAAACACAGAATTAATAACAGCAGTGGGCGTGCTCGATCGCGACCGATCGCTCGCAAAGGCAACCGTTTCGCTCAACCCGAGGCTGCTCCGTTTTTGCGCACTTGAAATTTCCGGCATGAGCGAAGCAATCGCACGAAACGACGGGCGGAATACCTAATAAATCGCGACACTCGACGCTCGTTTGCCCTGACCGTGGTCCCGCGAGCGAGCTGCTTCGATAACGAATCGATGAATCCGGCTGCATGGAAATACGTCCTCGTCTGGAAGGGCTCGCGCGCCCTTTAAACGCTTCGTGCCTCGTTGCAGTCTCTCGCTGAGGCAATTTCTCCGGGAACGATCGAGAAACGTTTCAGAGACAAGTGGCTCCTTTTTTTTGCCTCGCTCCTTTCACGCACGGCAGGCGAATCGCGACGCAAAGTGGCCGCGATTCCTTTGTGTGGGAGATAAAAGTGGAAAGGAAACGGGCCGGGACGCGTGTCGTTTTCGAGAAGCACTCCGGCGTTCCTTTTAGCAGCTCCGAAACGCCTCGAAACGCCGGCGGATTGGGCAAACGAGGGCAGCTGGGTCGTGTTCGAAATTGAGTCAGGGTCGCGACGAGCCCCGCAGCCGTGTACACCGAATCTTCTTCTGATGTACCAAAATAGTATCCCACGGTGATTGCTGGTCCTCGGCCGAGTTTTGGAAACGATAGGCCCGACCGAGGCAGACGGGCCACGTTCTCGCCGCGTCGGAGTCGTAAAATTTTATGGAAACAAGTCGCTGCTGCGGATACACAGACGTGCCCGAACGATATCTGGTGAGGAAAGAATCTCGAGGGCGATTGTTTCCAACGCCTCGCGCCGCACCAGCAACGCCCGGACGTTCGCGGAGGAGCGCCGAGGTGGCGGTGGTATTTATGGGTAAATATCGCAACGAGACGTCGTAAATCGGCGGAACCGACTGTCGCGGGATGGAGTAAATACCAACTGAAACCCCTGTAAATCATATGCAGCCGATAACGACGCCAACCGACGCACCTTATTTCCTTTCTGGGGCGTCTAACGCGGTGCCGGAGCTACGCTATTGCCTCGGATTTGCATGGGGAAGTTCGCCACGGATTACGAGGCTGGAGAACATAGTCGGTTGAACCGTAACAACGTGCGCTGAATACATTTGGGGGACGTAGGTACTTCTCTGATAATATTCTTTCCTCGGTTCATCGAGGCCAGCTGATAAGAGCGAGGAACTGCAATTGGTTTTCGGGAGATAAGAGACCGCCACCCCTCGAATCGTCGGCTTAACGTTCCGCGCGAACAAGCCTGTGCCGTGAAACACGAAAGGAGAGCCTTGTTCTAATTCGAGCGTTCGAATGTTCGCTGAAGAATGTACTATGACCGAGACGATCGACTTCGTGCCGCGCGCAGATTCTCCTCGAGGACAGAGAAGTCGAAAGCCATTTCCTAGTGGCAGACCAACAGTCTATAACAGGCGTGATTAAACGCGTCGGCCTGACAGTGCATCAGACCCGCCATTACGTCGAGCGAGGTGATTATGGCATATTAAGCGCCCCATGTAAATTACATCACCCAATTATCCGGACGTCCATGTGGGCCTGGTGGGGATTAAGGAAGTTTCGCAGCGAAACGGATCGACGTAAAGCCCTCTGCACAACTGGATTGTTTGAAATTATACAAATTGCCCTCGGTTAAACAGCATTCGCAACCCCCTTGTCTCATCGTTTCGAGAGTGGAGTGCATCTCTCCCGACCGCCGTTACTACCTCGAGCATCGTTCTTCTCACCTTGCCCGCCGCTCGTTCCAGTGATTTCTTACGCGGTCGAGGGCGAGCTCGTTAAAGTTCGGTCCTCGGCGCCAGGACGGATGGTCGAAAGTTTCCGAGGATCATCGAGCGGATAAAGGTCAGTGTTTCAGTCGCGTTTCCAAACGTTGTCCCCGCGAATGACAGTGGCTGGTGGAGCAGACTCGATCAAAGTTTAATTGGAACAATTGGGGTAGTTCTGCTGCAGTATGCGAAGACGAAATCGCTGGCAGCGACGGGATCTATCTATGCGCGTTCGCGTCCCGCCGAAATTGCCAGCGAATTGATGGACGATCGAGGCAGAAGGCTACTCGATCCTGCGCTTGATATAACAGAGATAACATCCAGCCGGTGGAATACCGGAATTGGTATCCTCTATGCATTCGCGATGCAGTTTGGGGTTTATAGGAGGCCGCTTTGGAAAACGCAAGCATTGACGGAAGCTGGCGTGCCCCGGATCAGCCGTTTAGATCGCCAAAGCCACGGGAGAACCCATTAATGGTAGCGAGCCCTTGGCGTTTACTTTATTAACGCGACGATCGACGGCGAGGGAAGCGCGGCCAATTTCCGAGGATCCGTGAGCGGAAAACTTTTGCCGCGTCTCTGTGAAGCGGACACTCGAGGAAATTCAAGGGGGAGCATCTTGCGGGCGTCGTTTAAATAAAATTCCCAGTCGAGCAGCGGCGAGAGTCTTACGTTGAAAAGATTCGCAAGTTCTGAACGGGACTGCATCTAGCCGAGTGCACGATAACGTTCTTCCTCCACCCCGACTTAGAAAGATCGCTGGGCTGTAAACTACAGATTCTAGCCCGGTGTTCCCGAGGCAAGTTTCCTCGAACCGTTGGAAACTGGAACAGAAGCCCCCCAGCTCAATGGATCGACGCTGCTATATAACGCAGACACGGATGGCGTCTTCCTTTTAATTCTTTCTTTCCAGCGCAGCAGCCACCGATCCGCGGAGCACGCAAACGGGCCAAGTAGCCCTTCCGGGGAGAGGGGGCCGTCCTCTTGTCGGAAGGTCCTAATTGCACGGATGGAACCTTTTTAATTGCTCGGTCGCGAGAGAGAAAGAGCGAACGCGATAACGCGGCTACAGAGGTATCATTACGAAATGTGGGACAGTTTTAAGCAGCCGTAGCCACTCAGGCACGTTAATGAGATCACAGTCGGTTGGAGACTGAATAAGCATTCGCCGGAATGAAACGCGATCGAACCTCTTCCCTTCTCCGTCGCGGGATTCCATTTCGGTAGGACGGTAACGAAGAAACGGAACTCGCGGGACCGTGGCAGTTCGTTAAAAGGGTGCGCTTCATCTCCCTTCGAGGATCGGGGAACGGTAACGAGACGAAAGACCAGCAACTTCTTTTCTAATTACTCCGAAAATCGGCCCTCCGCATCCACTCCACCCACCTATGTGAATCGCCCAACGATCCGGAGTCATCGTCATCCCGCAATCGGACCGACGGCGCAGTGTGCCGCTAATGTAACTCCTGAATTATTAGCCTAATCCACGAGATTGTCCGCGATACGAGCACCAATCAGTTTTAAGTCCGGTCGATTCTGGCGCGCGGGCTCGGCTGCCGCGCCGAGTTCGTGCTCCTGATAGGTTTAAATTTCCAGATCGCCAGGGCTGATTGTGCGCTTGAATTATTGCGTACCCCAGTGCGAGAGAAACCGAAGGTGTTCGGGTACAAATTACTTTAGATTGCTGCCTGAAGCAGCTTCGTTATTAATCCTCATATTCCGAAGTTTCGTTTCACCAATACAACTGCTAATTTGTAGCGACTCCGTGCCGTAAGTCTGTCCTTTAAATTCGCGAGCAGCTCGTTTGCTGGACAAGAGTCAAAGGGAACGGAGGAGAGTCGGGATGAGAAAAGTTACGAGTGTTCCTTCGTTAAGCCCGATCCGAAAGTTCAGTAGCGACACCAGAGTGTTGACCCGTTGCTGGCTGGTCCTACCTCCGCGAGATTTTTCGTAGACACGGTCTCTTCTTGTCCCTCGTCCCTCTTGGCCGTCATGCTACCTGTAACCGCCAATTCGCCACCACCGTCGTCGTCCGCAATTTAAAGCGTGTCGTCGGCCCTCCGGCCTTCTTACCTCTGCCAAGTTTCACGTTTCACGCCACGGCACGGGAACTCGCAATAAAAACTTTTCCTCTCCAACGTCGGTACACGCTGCAACCCTTCCTCTCGCGCTAATTACGTTCCGCCCCTATTAACCCCGTTTTAATCACAGCCAAGGCGATCAATAAAAGATGAAAATCAAAAAATGACGTTGCGCATGGATAGCGTCGGTAGAAGCGATCGAGTAGAGGATTATCGATAACAGGGCTAATATCGTCGACACTCGGGTTCGCTGGGATTCGAAAGGTGGTGACCAGTGGAAAGAAAAAATTGCGACGGAGAGCCCGATAGAAAAGGCTCTCGAGAATCGTCGGGTATGGAGGAGGAAGTCGTGGCTGAGTTCCAAAGTGGACGAGCAAATCAAGTTATCAACCACTCAGGAGGTAAGGGGCCATCAAAGAACCGTTTAATACGATCCCACGTAAATCAAGGGCGACCGCCCCTCTGCCGTCTCCGTGTTTCGTGGAACATCGAAATACTCTAAGGCCGGGAGTCTCTGCAAGGGAAGCCATTAATTGCGGCAAGACGTCGCGCTTGTCCTTGAACCAAGATCACGTTAAATACCAACCATTGTGCGCCTTGCCCATCGATCAGTTCCCGATATGAAAAACATGTGGGGATTGCGGAATATTCCGCCACAGAAGCGGCACCAGCTACTAAAGTGCACTATAATCGCTTTGGGGAAAGAGGAGCCTCCATAGCCCCTCCACCAGCATTATGTTCGATACGCCGATCTATCGATTTCGTTACCGAACTCGAAGCCTCATTTACGGTACTACAATACAGGATTCCAGCTCCCGTCTAACAACGTTTTCAGCCAGCGAGAGCGGCCAGGAATTACGCGCGACTTAACGATTCCGATCGGCGGAATTACTCGGTGCCGTGTCCGAATCGGTGAATTCATTGGGGAAGCGTCGGCGGCGCAGTTAGTCGTGATAAAGTTCGCGCCGGTTAATTCCTTCTTGCGGCTGGCTCGTTCCCCATTGTCCTCCAGCTCCATGACGAGTAGCGTCGTCGAACGCCCCCCCGGTAACTACAATGAATCACCGCGGAAAACCGGAAATCTCCGTGCGCCGCCATTTAACCGAACGCCGCGAGACGCATCGTTGCGTCCGCATCCATTCCATACCGAGTGTCTATACATCAGCCCCGGTGACAAAACGGGCCCTTCCGCCGATCCGCGGGCAAGAAAGCCGTCTTCGGCTTTCTGGAACGCGAGCCAGCCCCGCGCCGCACGGTGCACAGTGAAGCGGAAATAATGCCCTTAACGTCGGTGCTTTACGAGTGGACTGTACGCTAATTTTTTGCCACTGAAATGGCGGAGTACTTCTTGCGGGAGCACGATTCCGTGACAGTAGTCGAACGAAGATTTTGGATCGGGTCCAGAGGGGCCCGCGGCAGAGAAGGGCGGTTAGAAGGTTTATCGATTTGCATCTTCTGGGAACCGTTTGCTCCTCGATCAAAAGCTGCAGATAAAGAGGAACGCCGGTACATAAAACCCTCGGAGGATCTGTCTCGACAAACTCCCCCTTCATCGGCCCCTGACAGCGCGTATCACGAAATGGCTCGGGTTTCATGACTTTCATGGTGGCTTGTGCCCGTCCCACGGTCATCCTCGGCGGAGAGCTCGTTAAATGTTCTCACTCAACGAGATACGACTCGACGCGAACGTGAAAGGAACCGACTAGCTCTCTTCCCCGAATTCGTAGAGTCCTTAAGCCGCCTAATGCCTCGTAAAATATGGCAACATTCCCCGTGCCCCCGGTGAAATACTATCGCCTTCTACCGTTGCTTTCTGCTACATCCTAGTCGTTTGTGTCTCTCGCGCTAATGGAAATCGCGAAAATGTTTCCGTTATGCTCCAATTTTTACGGGGACTTTAACGGGGAGTTGCGCGAAAGATACAATAGTCTCCTCGCCGTTTATTCCGAGAACGTTAATCATTACACGGGAGCAAATACTCTCTACAGAGGGCGAGACGTTATTATGACGATTTGTTGATTCAATAGCCCAGAGACGGAGACGTTACAGAAATCCAGTAGTGTTTCCGAATCGTAAATCATCCGTCGTGGAAAAATGAGTTAGAAACGAGATACCATGGCGGTTACAAAACGATTCGAGGGAATTAAGGGCGTGGAAAAAGAAGACACGTGCTGGTTTCGCGGAATGCCCTCTCTCCTCGTATTTCCTCGCACGAAAATTGAAATAAAACTTTGCAACGAAGTTCGTTCGTTCGCGGCGCAGCCAGCGCGGACGACTAGATGGAAATTTATTTACACCCGCTGCCCCTGCGGACTGAAATATTCAGTGGGACGTCACTCGCGCCGTTTTTCCGGTGTAATTTCATCCCTTCAAGGGCAGGGGCGTCGATTAACCGTGTCGATTGAAATCGAATCTGAATAAGCAGCCGTGAAAATGGGAAATATGTTCCAGCCGTCGCCGAGGGGAATAATTTAGTTAGAAATCAGAGAGGTGGCGGCGCAAAGCACGCTGCGTCCTATCGTTTTATAAAAGATTAAGCCGACGTTAGTTCCGCCTCATGAACCTGGCGTTTCTCTTGGCCGGAGTGGCTTTCCTCTCAGGACCCTTCCTACGAAGATAAAGGGAAAGCGGAATGAACGTCGAAACCAATCGTCGTCGAAACCATATATTTTTCAGCAGTGGGTGCAGAAACGTGACGGAAAAAATCGCGCTCGCCCGAAACAATGCTCGACCCTTTTCAATAGAAAGCGCAACGCTGTACCGCTTAAATGTTCACGGGAAAATCAGGTTTCCCCCGTAACGTTTCGGCTTCTCCTCGAGGCGAAAATTCTGTTTACTCCGCAAACGCGTTGAATTAGTAAGCATCCTGTTTGCCGTCGTTTCATAAAACGCTAAATGGCCGCGCGCATTTTTCCCTCGTCGCCTTTGGCGCGCGAAAAATTTGCGAACATTAGGCCACAACACGCAGTGACGATGAGCATGCATGAGCGGGGAGACGAGGGTGAGCTTAGCCACGAAGCTGCAGCATTTTGCCATGGAGTTTCTGGAGCGGTTAGCTCGTTCAACTACCGCGAGCCATGCAAGGCACACCCTTATTCTGCGAAGCTCCACGGAAAATTCGATGACCTACCCCCGGGAGAGATGCCGATCGTTATTGCAAGGGACCACGAATTCACGAAGCCCAGCAAAAACCTCCTGCGGTACAGTTTCTTTTTATTTTTTTTATCGGAACTGCTTCATGAAGAAAGCGTCGTTGTCCTGCACGGGGAGCTTCGCTAACTTCGTTCGAGGGAATAGTTCGATGGAAGTATCCTTGATATTGGGATACTGTCTAAAGGACATCCGGAAAGCTATGGGAAAGGAAATATTGAGTCCCTTTTAGGGCGGAGTACTTTAAGAACTTTCAAAAGAAACTCCGGTAAATGTGTTCCGTTAGTTTCGATTTCTCAAACACGGAACGCATCTGAAATTACAGAGAAGCAGCTCGACGCGTCTGACTACAGACGCTCCTCTACCACTTAAACATTCACGCTACATACTTCTCTCTAGCACCGCACTTCACTCGCGAAGTTCACTGTATGTATTTGCTTTATCGTATCGATTCCGCCATCCCAGTCTATGCGACATAAATAATGACACAGGACGATTTGAAACCAGACTGATCTCCTTTCTACATGCGTAGTTATCGCAAAGACAACCCGCCCCTCGAGGTGCGACTCGCCCGAGATTAGCAGAAGGGGCCGATAATCAATTGCAGATATTCGAAACCGAGGCACGTGCGAACCTTAATATTTTTTCACGGGACCACCTGGGGAGGACATCTCTCTTATCTCTGTTGATACTGCTTTACCCTCTCCCGAGGAAGAGGAGGCTAATCAATATAAGGGAAGCCACGTAGCCCAATAGTTGCCGATAAATTCTTCGAGCAACCGTTCCCCCCGAACATCGAACCCTGTCCACGTTCGCTCAGAAATCACCCTCGAGTTCGCGCTGTGTTACTTTCAAAGGACAGCGATCGAAAAGTGTGAAAATACGTTTGCACGAGCTCCGTGACTTGCAATGCTTCCGCGTCGTTGGAAGACGAAGCCCCGGTGTCATTGATTTCTGTATCAAAATCCTCGGGTGTGCCGTTAGACTACGGAAGCACGGCAGAGGGGCGATTCGCCGTGGAAATATCGGTGAATATTTCGTCGCTCTTATTATAGGAAAACGGTGCTCATTACGGAGAGAATGGCAAAGACGGATAGTCGACGGGAAAGTGGCAGAATTTCCAGACAGACGGGCCTCTTGAGATTCCGAGACGGGAACGTGGAATACTGATATCGCGGTCGCGAGTGTAACTCTCGCGGATGCTTGCGCGTACCTTGGATTTCGCAGTGCGGTGAAGTGACGGAAGCTGTTCGTTCCTTACGTAAGCACTGTTCACAGGGATCTCGGGGAAGTTCGCGGTAGACATCGACAAGTAGGAAAGCGCGAACTTGGGACAGATATTAACCCTCCTCGCTAGGATCTCTGACTCTGCAGTTTCGCGAGCCCCGTTGCGTAACGATTATACAATTCGAAATTAGCTGCAGCAAATTACAGTAGGAGACACTGTGGATGAGTGGATACTCGAAGGCTCGAGATATTCAAAGCGATTCGTGTCTGAATCGAAGAGAAATTGTAAGCAGTCGGGAAGAAGAGCAACGATCTATAAGTGAATCTCGCGCGCGGCACAACGGCGGGAAATAAATTACGAAGCCCTTGGAGGCTTCGAGAACGCGGTGATTACAGGTACGAGGCGGAAGGTGGTGCAATCAGAGGATAATGAAGCGTAAAAGGACGCCGCGGGAGACGCTGGTGGGCTGCTGAAAAATGCGATCGACCATTCCGACGACGGGGATGCCAGTAGTATTTCCATGCGGAAGTGGACAACGTCTGGGGCGGATTTGCCGTCGCTTTAGAGCTTCCTCAACCCTCGTCGAGGAAATGGTGGCGACGGAGGCCTTTACTTTTCCCCTTCTCTCTTTCGGAGCTTTCTCCTCTCGTCGCCTCGAAGAGCGCGGCCCCTGCTAAACGAGGTCTCGAAGAATCATCGAGCCCCGGCTATTCAAGCGCCGTTCGCGCAACCAAGGACGGTTACGCTCGGCGAGACGTCCTCAGCGTCGAGAGCGAACGCGTCCTCGATCGAGATGGGAAGCCCGGAGACTGGCTACCGGTGGCCATTTCCGCGAGATTTCCTATCGCGACAGATTCTCGCGATCAACGAGCCAGGGCAGAATATACGCGCGGGCGTCCTTCGGTCAAAAACGGGACAGTGGCTCGCGTGGGTTGATCCCAGAGGATCGCCAAAATTTCATTCATAGCGTCGCATAAATACCCGCGAGCAGCGGTGCGCGGGAAATAATAGCATCCTCGTGGGCACGGCATTCCTGCGCGGCTAAATACTAGGAAGGCTAATAATAACAATCAAGATATTAAATACTATTGACAACGTTATACCATAGAAGCGACGATGAGCGAAATTCAGCGCATGTTTCTGTCGGACAATCTAAAGTCTAAACCTAAGTAATAGTGTGAGAATTGGATAACCATGCTTAAAACTAAGAAGGGGAGGAATGGAAGAGCGTCAGATACGCGGAGGGGAGTGGCGAATAGATTTGATAAGAACCGCGGTATCGTGTGGTAGAGATGATTCGTGGGAGTCGTTGGCGAGGTTTTAATTGGCTCCGAAATAGACGGTCTATTTCTCGAATGCCGTTTAATCGCTGCGACCGTTCAAGAACAAACACGCGGCACCGATAGCGGCGATATAATTTCCGGTGAATATTTCCCTTGCTATCGCGGCGGGTGGACCAACCATAAATTTTTACTCAGCCCCAGAAACGGCAATGCGAACGAGATATTTTATTCACAAATAGTGGATATTTACGAGCGGGGCATGAGCCGCGTAAACGCGCGCCTCCCGTGACACGGTTTTATTCCACCGATCCACCGATCCGAGCCACGGTTCAACTATGGGTTTACATTGCTGGAACATTCTGTTGCGGAACATAGTTGAGATCCTTTGAAAAAGGACGCTTTAATAAGACAGCGTGCACCAGCTTTGCCGTGCACTCTCGGTAACAACGTGAAAGGAATTTGCGTACCTCTTGTATGTACCTACCTGTGTTCGAAGAATATGAACACTCCACCGGATGGGAATTTATATATTTATGAAATGCTGCTCCGCGGCACGCCGTGCAGCTCTAAAGGAAGTGAGACCTATCGAACGTATAGATCGAAACTGCCGAAAAAGATTTCTCCCTGTGCATCGCGGAGAGCGTGGCGCTCGCATTCTCGGATTTCAAGTGCTACCAGTGTCTGCTGTGCTGCACGTCGATGCAAAGTGAATGCCACAAGCTCGCCCCGCGGCTCGCTGCTTCGCTGCAAACCTACAGCGCAACAGTCATTGAAGCGTTAGGAATGTTGCGGCTATTTCAGCGGGCACGCGAGCCGCGTGTATACGATTTCGTGTGCGGTAATTCTACGGTACCATTCGAATAATTATGCTTCTGTTGTCTGCTCGACGAAACGGAAGGATCCTCCGTAATTCGCGATCACGCGCGGGGAAAAATCGGCGCGCGAGGCCAAGCCACGGGAAGGCCAGATAAAGTGAATTCTAATGATCGGTTAGCGCTGAATAATTCCTGGATAATCTTGGTACGTGCGGGGAAAGTAAGGGCCCGTTTGCATCCCAAGAGCCTCATTACAGATTGCATCGCGTATCGGCCCCGAGATTTACGCGCGCCGCGGGTGTGGTAAGGCCGTGATTTTTGGCGAATCGCGCCCTCGTATTCCACCCTCTGGGCAAGGTTATGCCCGCAGATAAGGGAACGTCGATTTCGATTTGTCGAACGGCAGCGCGACAGTGCGCGTCGGTTGCAGCTGCTATACCAAAGAAACTTTATCGCGCCGCGAGTGCACGGGTGACGAAAAATAGGGGAGAGGTGCTATAGAAAGGACACTTCTGTTTAGCGTGCATTTCTAACAATGTCATTATAGGTATTTAAAAACAAATACACCAATAGAAAGCGTGTTTAATTTTCTTCTGTTAAAGTATATTACAAACTCATAAATTTGAGTAGAAAGTAACAAAATATTCAATTTTCAAATGAGTGGGAAATGGCCCCTTTACGACTAGGTGGTTTTAAATGGGACATTATGAATGTCGGGAACCTTTGCTCTCGGAGTCTCCACGATGAATAACACTAACAGCCATTTTGCGCAACAGATACCACTATTTTTTTCTTATGTAAAATGGCCCGCTGATTCAGAAAATAAAGTCTAGAAAATTTTCTATGGATACGCTTTCGAGATATCGACCGGTAAACTTTTTACCTGTCTACCAAAAAAGTAGACAGTTAATTGTCGTACTTAATTGGCATAGATTTTCTTCAGTAACAACTTGTTTGCTTCGTAAAAGTGCTGACTCAAAGTAAGAAATTGGAAACTCGGCCAATTTTTGCGATTTCAATTTTTCCCAGTTAAATCGATATCAATTTCGGTCGAAAAAAATTACATTTTTCACATATTTCCATCGATTTCACCCGAACTACTGAACCGATTTTAAAATTTTGTGAGGTACCTTTGTTACCGATTTAATTATGTTTAATTTGATATAATGTTCGACCATATCGGTCATTCGCAAACGAGATATTCGCAATTAAATGGGACCACCTTTTTCACAGACAGGTACAAAGTTCACCTGTCGATATTTCGAAAATGTATCCATAGAAAATTTTCTAGACCTTGTTTTCGGAATCAGCGAGCCATTTTACGTAAGAAAAAAGAATAGTGGCATCTGCTGCGCGGAGAATTTCACCAGAATTAAAAAATTTCCTCTTATTCCGGTTACCTAAAAATGTATGGAAAAGTACCGTGGGAGCTGCACGCTGTACTTCGACGAGAGGTGACAGGAAAAAAAATTGCGCGACGACTACGACGAATAATCTGGCCCGGAGCCAGAGCGACTCTCGAGGCTAACGACATTAGAATATTTGTCGCGTTACCCGACCAATCGTGAGGTAATTCTTCCGCGAGGATTCGACTAACGTAATTCCTGTGTGCAGGATCTCCGTGGTGAACCGTTTTACCCGGAAAAGCGACTTCCCGGTGCACGTAATCTTCGAAGGGGGTAGCAATGGTAAACCAGGAAGAGTTACCCAAAGAATTTCGATCTCCGTGAATGTAATCGGTGGTGAATGCTGAGGAGTAACCAGAATGCATGGATTTTTGCTCCGGAGCAACAGTTCTTCGTAACAGAGCCGGGAAATCGCTCCATCCCCGAATTCCTTTTCCCAGCAGTCTCTAACGTCGCATTTCCCCCCCTCTCTGGTTTCAGCTGACGAAGGTATGCTGCTGAAACTCGACTTCCGAGACGAGTTCAAGCTCGAGGAGAGTCCCGAATGCCGTTACGATTTCCTTGAGGTACGTGACGGCCAGCACGGCTACTCCAATCGCCTCGGCAACTTCTGCGGCACGAATTTCCCCCCTGAGATCACGTCGAAGACGAGATACCTCTGGCTGCGATTCCGCAGTGACGATAGCATCGAGGGCAAGGGCTTCAAGGCCGTCTGGAGTATGATACCCAGGCCAACCTCCCGTAAGTCCACGAAATTACGATCTTTCCTCCTGCCCGTCACTCCGCACGCTGTCTAAGATTTTCCTGCAGAGAGACCACGCTCGCGGCGCTCCTACCGAGGGATTCGCACCCTCGGAATTATTCGCGCGATGTCGGGAGCTCGATAAATCGCGGAGATCTCGTGATACAAGCCATTCGGAGGATTGTGAGGGACGATTACGCGAGCTGATAGGCGAGATGAAGATTTACGGTCGTCATTCAGACACCTCGGGGGTAGATTTCAGATAGAAAAAGTTTATGGAAATGTACGTTCTAATTACTGCCTGGCCCAATAACTTGTTTAAACTTCCTCTCATCTGCCCCACCCCTGAATCGCCTCCCACCAATCCACATACGCATTGCGGATGAAAATTTGGAAAATTCATATTTCATATTCCTGCACTTCGTATGTTTTCAAAGCGCTTTTTCAACAACCCAAATATATGGGAAACGTTAATGAATACCGAAGCTGGAAATACCCACATATTCTTTATTTCGCGAACGAGTATCGACATCGAGCACCGAACGTATCCTTTATAATGTCATTGTTATAGGTGAAAAGCCGTGCATTTTTGCGATCGGTGGGAGGAGGCAGGTTTCGAGGAAAAGTGTAATAATCCGCGGTCGTTAATGATAGTTCACGGGGAGCGGTTCTATCGCGAATACTTGGTAGTCTCCGGCGCGTTCTTGGTGGAGAAATTACGGGACACTTTTGGGAATAAATGATCCGCGCGGTAGGTACCGTGCAAGCGCGGACGGAGGCCAAAATTAATTCATAGTCGCCAGGAAGAACGGGGTAGGGCTATGAATACACGGGATACAGTAGAAGCCGTCGAGGCGTTCTATAGATCTCCTTTTAGTGGTGCCCCGTTTTCGAATCGCCGGGGGTCCCGTTAATTGGTAAACGAGCGCGATCAGACGATTACCGTCCCACGAATAAATCATAGTCCACTTGCCGGGAATATTCGAGCATCGACACATTGAAGAGGGTAAGGCTCGTTTATAGATAGATGAATGTTTCGGAGCTGAATAGAGAGGGAAAATTTGATTTCCAGCGTGGGCGTGGATGTATAAATATCGAGACGTAGAAATCCTCTTCAATTATCGCACCGCGGGGGAACAAATCGATATGAAAGCCGGATAAAAGGCACCACTGGGATATTTCCCTCGGGCAAGTGCCTGCGAATTGTTTTATCCTGATGCGGCCGATCTGCAACGGCGAAGTTGCGACCATGTTCGCAACGAGAAAGACAACCGACTTTATAATGCCGCAAAATTCACGGCGCTCTTCGTAAAATACAAAAGCTGCTGGCGGAAGAATGCGTGGCGATTAAAATTCTGATCCGGGCGTTTGCCTCGATAGATCGGCCAACGCTGAGCGCCCACCAAACCCAGTGAGATTTCCATCCCCATCGGAACCACGGTGAAAATATTTTTTTTCGTCGCAGGCTAACGACAAATAGAGGGGCGGGGGAATAACGGTGAAAATAAAACTCGACCACCACCGCGGTAACAAGACTTTGTGCCCGATGGACGTCCATTGACGTCGCGAAACGTTCTCTTTCCGGTGGGAGCGGAGTTTTAAGAGGCAACGAAACAGCTCGCAGGCAGGATATTCGAAGAGCCTGGCGACGGAAAATTCGATCGTCTGATAATCGCGACAAGTTGCAACGGGGTGGAAGGTATTTCTCGCGCCGCGAGGTCGACGTAGCAGAATTCCATGTAACTGTTCCCTCCTTCCCGTTCAAATACGGGCCCCGCGAATCTGCCTCTCTGTTCGCTCCGCGACGCGAGATAAATCGATGACGCGTCGGGAGCGGCGCGAAATACTTTGCGGGCGTGACGTGACGAGGGGGCACACATAAAGCAGTAAATTTCACGACTTCCTGTGCGTCACAGCGCGCGTTTCCCTTTTGCCTGTGACGGCGATATTCATCCGTGCTTTATACGCCTCATTATTCCTTCGCGTTCACGCTCCCCCAGCCGCGAACACTGTTGCCCCTTAACAACCTCGCAAACGCGTTGGCTCGGTCTTGACGGGGGTACGGCGAAAGAGGGCGGCGGGTGAATCGGACGAGGGTAGAATCTGTTTACGCGTTTGATTAATTTCCCGCTTTCATTGTGCGCCGCGAGCTTTGCAGAGTCGATTCGAACCGGCTACGGGAAATTAATTATTCCCCGGGAACAATGGCGGGGTACTTTTTTGTTTCCATTCATGGCCAGCTTTTTTGTGTTCCATGGGATGTTCAGGTGGGGCCGGTAGATTGTTCGAAGCTGGCTGGGGCGAGCATTCCATTGACTTTTAGCGAGGCCACGATGAATTTTACGTTTGCAAATGCGCGTGCCGGTCGTGTCTATCGGGAGGTCCGCGAAGCGTGTGCATCGATCGACTGACCGTGTAAATCCCACTGACACTGAGCGTAGGGAAAGCGTATGTACTGTAATAGGGGGTGATTCACAGCGGGGGTCCCACCGGAGCCGGAACCCTGCGTACGCGAAGTCAGCGGCATGGAGGCGATTATTAACAGCGACGACGTGCTGGACAGGAAGAAGCTCGCCGAGAAGGAGGGTATCGCCTTGGACTGTATGTGGAACATCACGATCAAGGAAGGGTGGAAGGTAACGCTTGTATCTCTACTAACCGTTCACTAAAACAATCTCGCAAATTTGTGAACAACAGACATGGTCACATGAAAAAACGAGAACTCTGACTAACAGAACTAAAACGTTCCCTTTCGGAACGCGCTGGCATTCCAAACAATTCAACCATCTTCCCTACCCTACCTCAGGAACGCCTTTCGCTGTGACAGTACCACCTCGGACTCTCGGTCGTCCTGAATAACGCTTTAGGTTTCGACAATTAAAGAAAGGAAGCCAACGCCATTGCGGAAGAGTACCCGGTATTTTGAATGAAATCGTTCAAAGACTACGTCGTGCTCCCTTTGTCACAGACTCTTTGATCCCTACCCTCCTTTAGGGACGCTCTCTCCCTCTCTTTCTCTCTCGCCGAACGAAATAACGACTGGCGCAAAAATGCCAGCGATTGTGACGTTCCTCCCGTCTCATAAGATGCACCGTCTAATTGGTACGGGTCCTTTGAGCCATCCCTTCGCCCGTCAACCTTAAAAAAAAAGAGATCCGCCCGACGCTTACCAGCGGGAACACGTACAACTTTCAGATTCAGCTGACGTTCTCGGATCCCTTCAAGCTGCAACGACCGAATGAGTGCGAGGCCAACTTCGTGGACATATTCAAAGAACGCACTGACATGTCCTCGAGACTGAAGAATTTCTGCGGCAGCATCGCCGACACGGTGGTCATCGGGACCAATATCGCCTTTGTCAGGTTTTACGCCGAGCCGAAAGCGCTGAACAGCAGCTTCGAGGCCGTCATGACAGCGCTCAGGGACAGAGACGCTGGAGACAAACGTGAGTCCACAGACATGGGTCGATTAATTGTTCGCCCCTAGATAGCTTCCATTTCACCGTAATTCCGTCGACGATATTTTTTCACCGAACATTGCGACTGCCCAGGGATCGATCCAAGTATCAGGGTATCCCCTAATATTAGGGTAGATAAGGGATGATAAATGACAGGTATGCATTTCACGCCGCTCGATATATTCGTAGCTCTGGCAAATAAAAGATTAGCGAAAGATTGGCGAATAGTTCTTTGGAGTTGAACGTAGGGATATACGACATATCGAGTGATTGAGATATCTTTACTACGTCCGAGCACGAAGAACGGTCGCTTTGATGAGAGACATCGATAACGGTTCGTTAAATAACACTGTTAATTAATTATCGCGAAACGAACTTGCGAAAACTTGTCGACGCGCGATCGATGCACCCTATCACGTCGAGACAAAGAGCTAATAACCTAATTAAATATATCTTTAAAGGATCCGTGGCACGTTAATAGGCTACGCACCGGTAATTGCCGCTCTTTCGCCGGCTTCTCGAACAAGAAACTTTAATTTCCATTGCCGGGCGCACGGCACGCGAATATTGCGGGAGTCTTTGTTCGGCACGATACGCGGGTAATTTCGATGTTAAGTTTCATTAAAGTTAACACCGTGCCGGGCCCCCGTTTGCCTACAGAAAACATGCTCGTACCCGAGGGATAGAAAAGATACAGTCTAATGGAAATCTACAAATTAACGCCGCCCAATGTGTGTGTGTTCGCGGTAATGAAAGTAAAAGCGGTGGATGGCAATTAGGTGATTGCCGGACGAATCAAAGAAACACAGGACGTTATTATTTTTCAATTATTATTTTGCATTCGGTCCATTAACTGAAATAACTCGTGGTGCCCGTTTCGTAAGGGGTGCAGACAAGAATGGGATGAAAATGAATCGGAGGGAATTGATTTCGACTGATCTGAAATTCGATTTTTCCGTCGTAAGGCCAACAAGAACGGCATGGGAGCATCTTACGAGGATCTCATTTCGCTCAACGTATTTGCCTTGTGACACGGAAAACAAAATATTGAAGCCCCCGGACTGTAAAGTTTCTTTGAAAAGAGTTGGTCACAAGAACTGAATGTTTCGATCATCAATCTTACGAAACACCGCCGTTTCATTCGAAACTATCTTGCCACGGGGAAGTGTTTATGCGATGTTTAAAAGCCACTGGTACGGCTGAATCGTTAGAGTTGAAGCGATCAATTAGTATGACCGATCGGATGCAACATTGCCCTGAAACGTTTAAGCCAATAATTGCAGCGATACCGATGGGAGCGGATAATCTGTTTAGCTGATTCATATCGGCGGGAATAATCAGTCGGTGGGGAAGGGGTTCGAATTCTATATTAACGGTGGGGTGGACTGCTGAATGGTAAATGGAGTAAACCGCCGGCAGCGGTTATACGCGAGGAATGTCGTCGTTCTATCTTGGCACCCTTGGGGAAGAATTCCTGGCTCTCCGCACCTGCCATCCATCCGCGAGACTAATATCTTACGAGTGACTCGACCACGGACTCGGGAAATTCACTTGTTCCGCAGTCTACCGAACGATAAGATCCGAAATGAACAGTTCCTTGCGCGATTCGAACGCGTTCGCGACACCTGGGATATCTCGCGCCGGCGATAAATCGGCAGGTAACCCTCAACAATCCTAACTACAAACACTGATACCGTTCCCGTTTTATCGCCAGCCGTCTCCCTTTATACTTGCCACCCTACTACCAACCCCGCGATCACGTCCGTGGCCCCTTAACCCTGTGAAAAAGCTGGCAGCATCGGTGATAAAACGGAGTTACATAACTCTACTTTGTACACGGGAATGTTGAGCTACGCTCGCCCTTAGGAATATAAAAAAGCTTGAAGAATGATTTGAAAATACGAGCGCGTCACGCTTTCATTGTTCCTTTGCTCCTTTTTGTTCCCAGCTTGCGCGGACGGCGAGTACTATTGCGAGGACGCGACTTGCATCGCCGCGGAATTGCAGTGCAACGGAAGGGTCAATTGCCGTTTCCGGTGGGACGAAGAAGACCAGGCCTGCAACGTGAGTGGGGGACCATTATATCGAGACTAAAATTCAATACCAGCACCCTCCAAGAACGTTAAATGTTTTCCGATTTCCGTGCCCCGAGTCATTTCCCATCTTCCCATTTCTCGCCCCTTACTGTTACATTTGCTTGGAGCAGCGTGGTTTAGGCAAGCAGAATCGACGCTTCGCTAGCTATTCGTTAATAAGTGAGAGCCAGCAGCAACTCGCGAGCAGCCATGTTTTATGTATAGCGACGTAAACTGGGAAACTTCAAAGACGTTGGGCAAGTTCGGGGAACTGTACTAGAAAGATGACAAAGTGGGGCCCTAATAAGGTCTCGTTTGTCGTTGCACCTCCAGCGAGCAACAAATTCGTCCGAAAGCACGTGTATCGTGCTACTTGAGAATGAGCTACATCAAAAAGAAGTTGCAGCGATATCAGAAGAAGTTTGCTGATCCAACGACGAGGAACATCCTTCCGTGTGGAATGCTAAGCTTGCTGGGACATATTACCGAAGCAAACAAATGGAAGCGCATTGTCTCATGAGTAATGCGACACGCTTTCACAGCGGTCGGTCCTCATTCCACTCGAAAATGTCATCGTTTCCTGGCTGGAATTATCCGGCTTTCTCATTTCTTAGTGCCAAAACGGAGTTCCAGTATGTGCAGCGCCCGCAAGGATGGCATGTCGCCTAGACTGAATCGCTTTCCACTATTTTCCTCTTGCTCAGCCTGGTTCAGGGAATTAATTAATTTCTTCGTAGAAAGTCATCGCTTTCTTGTTAATTTCAGATGCCAGTATTTTAATATGCATTTAGGACTGGACGCTTCATTCCTGAGAGTAATACACAACGGCAGGCAAGCACGGAAGTTCGTTTGTGAATCTCAGTCCTCGCTATCGGAATGTCGAAGCGGGCCGGTGCTCCCTTTGTCGAGCAGCTTCCATCCAGATTATATTATCATAATAAATCGTATTAACGTTTAAATCACAGTGTACGTAAGTAGTCGAGGGGGTATCCGTTCTAATTGAAATTCATCGCTGTCCCACGAAATTGCGCGACGGTCGATACCATTAATATTCCATGAATTCTTGATTACGTTCATTCGGAATACCTCGCAGCGTTCTTTGCTGGAAACCGCGGGGGATCCGGAGTGTGCGCGCAACCCTAACAGAGACTTAATATCCTCCCGCCTTTCCGTCCTGTCTCTCTGTCCGCTCTCCAGTCGGTTAATTAATTTATTCAGGGCTGCTTTCGCCGCTCGTTCCGTTTCCCTGACCTCCGAGCCCCGCGGTTTCGTGATATCCGAATGCGTATCGTCCCCCCGCCTGTACAGGCGGGGGTGTTTCCGGTTCCGGGGGTCGGGGCGCAAAATAGTGTGCGCCTCTGGCAAACTACCAGAACAGGCCAGCTCCGAAACGACGGCACCGTGGCACCGACGGGATATTAATCTAACGGCGAATAATGCCGGCGATATGCTGCCGTTCGATCGCGGCCTTGTTCCCGCGTGTGTCTTACTCTTCCGCGCTGTCTGGCGAACGAGGATCGATGAGTATCTGGTGCATCCTTCACTGCTACCTAACAGACATCGATTCCCCGCTCTTGTTTAGAGCGCGTCACAAGGATAGTGTCCGTTAATCCGGTTAATCGAATGACTGTCGAGTAGCATCGACTTGCGAACGGATTCAACATCTCGTCCCCCATTTCCATGAAAAACGCTAATGCAACGGAGCCACTGTTTTCTTGATGCCAGGTACCCTGGGTCAATTAACGTCCTGACTTTGTCTCCTGAAGGAAATATCGCGGACGATCGAGTGGCTCGTTAAGGCCTCGGTCGAAGAAGCAGAAGCGACAAAACGTGGTCCGGATTGAAGTCCCCTTTCTTCCAAGTCAAATGTTACGAATAAAAGAAGTAGCCGCAAATAGGGGTCCGCTCAGTGTGGTCGCCGACAGGTAAAGGGAAAGGAAGCTCTCATTTAAACCGGAAAAACGAGCACTCTTTGCGGTCACTTGTAGCCAGTAATACCCTATCCGCAAGATCGTGGACTTCTTATCCCTTGGGCAACGGGCCACGCTAAAGAGGTTACCCGCGAGGCATGGTCGCTCAAGGATTCCTTTTGTGTCGGTACGATTTATCGGAGACACGGGGTACAAAAGATGCTCCTCTGGTCTATTTTTGAGAAGCCAGTTTCAGTTTCCAGGAGCTTGATGATCGTGGAGAGCTATGTTATAAACAACCCCTCCGCCTCTTTCCTACTCACGCGAGCAAACACCGCGCGCGATTCACCGGCATTTTTAATAGATCGCACGGCAGTGCAAGAATTGTTTTTCAAGTGATTCTCCTCTCGCCGTAAAAAGCGTTCCCAGTATTCCCCGATAGGCAAACAGACGGAGAAATGCATTGTGAACTTTATCCAATAACGGTCCTCTGATTTCTAATTCCATTCAGTAAGATTGCTTCGACGCGAGGCGTATATCGAATTCCTCGTTCCGCTGAATGGGGCAGTCGACGTCTCGCGCGAGAACACCCCATTACTGTATCGATAACTTTATCAACTTTCCGTTGTGTACGCTCCGCATTTATCTCGCCTGTCGCGTAGAATCGACGTCAGGGTCGCATTCAGTTTCGAACTTTCTCTCCTTCGTGCCTAGCAAAGACGTGAGGCGAAGCTGCAGCCTGACGGAGCTACTTAAAAAAATCATCCCGATTCCCGAGAAGCTTCCTTAATCTCTCGAAGGGTGCGCGGGGAGTTGGGCGAAAACGGGGAAGATATTTTTTACAGGGAGAGCTTAAGCAGCGAGAAACTTCAGGGAAGAGACGAGGGTAATTTATCTGAACGAGTTTGAAATTAATTTGAGGCAACGAGATGTAAGGCACTCCAATAACAGCGTCAAAAGCTATCAAATGGGAATTTTGTTTGGAGAACTATTGACGAAACGGGGTCGTTAACATATCTTTCAGAAAAGTATACTCCGAAGTAGTTGAGAACTTCGACGACACGTACTCGAATCTGCATGAAATGTACGGACCGAAGAGGACACTGGTGCCTGGCACGGTGACTTACAAATTTAATTAAAATCCGAGAGTTCCTTCGACCAAGAATAAGGAACTGTGGTGCCTGTTTATGAAGAAGCTACGGGTCTCGTCTTCCACTTTCTTGTTTCCATTCATCGCGTCGCTAACTCCTGTCTCAGCGCCCTCCTACTGTGTACCTGACCGTGTCTCACGACTGCAATAAAGCGCGACAAGATTGTACACCACGATAGAGGTTCTATTCGCATGGGAACGCGGCCAGGAAATTGACGGACATAGTGCTGGATGAAATCGTAGCATCGCCATGCCAGCCGTCCTATCCAATTTTATTCCCGTCTAATGGAAAACACAACCCCTCCACTTATCGCATTCCGTGCTCGCAGGTAAATATTATACTAATGGAAAAGCAGGCGCGGTGGGCGAACGTCGCGATGAGAAAACAGTCGAATCTGGTTGGCGGAATGCTGCCGTATTATATAAAGCCTGTCGGCTCTCGCGTCGAAACGCAATTCCCTTTTTGAAGCTGCCTCTTTTTCGGTTGCCCGAGGCGAGTGTTCCTCTAAATAAAATTTTGCACCTCAGCGAAACACGGCAGGATCGGGATCCCTTGTTTCTCTCCGACGATATTTCGCCCCGTTTAACTTTCTTCTCGCCATCAATCTTCCCGTTGCAGATAGTTACCCTGTTCGTTATCTTTGAAGTTCGAAGGAAAAGTTGCACGTCGCTTCCGACTCTTCCCCGATCGACTACGCGCCTCCATTTATTCCCATTGCCTATCTCGCTGAGGCATCGATTCCATCGTGATTCATCGCGTCGAGATCCCGCGATAATTACACAGCGAGAAATGTTCTTTAATTATGTTCTTTGCGTAACACCCCTCCCTTCAGCCCGTCCCGGCGAGACGGATCGAGAATCAAGAACATAACGAAATCCCTCCCTCTGTGGTGTATTCGTTACACCCCGTTAATGAGAAGTTCTTCAGTGTCTCTGGCTTGAGACTAATTATTTCTTTTCTCGGGCGAACGGCGGAGATTCTTGCCGGACTATCATTAATTTTCCCCTTCTGCACGCGAATCCGTGCCTCGGAAGTGATCCAGTTGAAAGAATGGATGAACGCGAGGCGCGGCGATTCTCATTCGTCTCTGAGAATTCTTCAGACGTCTGCGAAGGAAAGACCCGATAGGGCTGCGATCGGAAACGAGCGAAACAATATTTCTCTTAGTCAGCGGGGATGCATCGAACACACTACGGTGCAGATGGAAATAACAGCCACTTAGAATGAAGGCAAATAGAATTCTACCGCGTGCGAATTCAACGGAGCAACAGTAAAATCGTTGGTAACGGGCAGTAAACATTTGTGCACTGTAAGGAATACAAAGCGAACTGCTGGACGCTGGAATTGCAAAGAAGTTTATTTTACTTTTCGACATCGGGGAACAGGTACTTGTGAAAGTTGGAAAAAATAATAGGAACACCCGATATTTTTGGAGAACCGTGGAAAAATTCTGTAATTTGAGGTCTACAGGATCAACAGAGTTATCACTAACGCTAGTCACCATAAACCTGATATGACGGGGGTAAATATTTTCTGTGTCCACACGGCTCGTTTGATTGTTCAACCTCCCTGAGCTGACTCCAGAGCAAATGGAAGAGAAAAGGAAGAATGGCACCGAGGACGTTCCGTGCCCGTTGCATTCGTCCTAGTGAACAGTTTCATGTTCTCTCGTCGTGACGTGTTTGTCGAATGTTCGATAGGAAGGAATTTTCTTTAATAAGGAAACTAGAAGCGTGGGGCGAGTATCTCGGTAGAAAAGATACAAACCAACTTTCATAAAGTATTAATTTCAGCGAGCCGGGCCCGGAAAGAAAGCGAGGAACGTGGAAATGGATATCCTGATAGAGCGTTGATCTTAATAAACTCTGCTGGCTAAAAAGGGACCGCGCAACAGCGGATGAAAAAAAATATTTGCCGCGCAGAAAAGGGCGACCTTAGTAATTCCCAATACAACGCCCGTGAATATCGGAGTCGGATAAATATCAATATAATCGAGAAATATCGAGCCGCCTCATTCAAGCTGGAATAAATCCGTGCTCGATAACGGAGGAGCGCGACAGGAGTATCTCTCGTGTCGCGAATGCAGTGGCCGCTGGAAAAACGTATTTTTCCGCAGCCTTTCACAGACACGCGAAACGCCTGTCGAAGTGTGCTCGCCCATATAAGCATAACAATAAACCACTCGGGTCCGCGGAAGCAGAAAGAGGCATTTCCAACCCCTCAACCAGAGATTCCCTCCCTCCCCTGCGCAGACACTAACCCGGTTCAAGTTTCCCCAGGAAAATGTAAGCGTCTAATGCTCAGGAATCTCGTTCGGGTAAAAAGTGGAACTGGAAACGCGATAACTCTGTCTGTATTGTTAATTCTGCCGATTCGCCGCGAAATGCGCTCGTTATGCAGCATTATTCTTATTACTCTTATCGCGCTCCTGTTTCCCGCGTTTTAACGTTTCGCGTGGGAAAGAGAAGGGAGGAACTGTTGCCAGTCGCTGGTAAAACGAAGATTATCCCGACATTCGATTGAGAATAATTTAATCGCGCTTCTAATGCAACTGTACTACGGTAGGCACTTCAGGGGACGCTTGTAGACCACTATACTCCACGTGCATTTCACGAACGATAAAGACGTCTATAGTAGCGATCGATTATCCAAAATGCCCGACGCGCTTCAGCCCCGTTATTCCAGTTGAAATACCATCCCTCGTCTTGCAGCAACTATTTCGGTTATTTTTATTCCTGTTCATAAAAGTTCCGGCCTCCGGGCGAGAGGATTTTCGAATTAAGCCCCCGACGAAATATGCCCGTGGCACTCCTGGCATTCCCACCGTTTAGTTACTATGCGGGGCAAATACTGGACGACACGAGGATACAACGATAAAGATAAGAACGGGACGAAAGGAAAATGCGAACAACAACCCCCAGCCTCTGCCCGACGGTTTGCAGTATTCTAGGAATCTCGTCCTCGAATTTTGATGTATACGGAGGGCTAATATGCGCGGTACACTGGCACACTCCTGTAATTTTTAGCTGGATGTTTAATGCTGGGAGCACGAAGTCGATTTGCAGCTTGCACAGATGCTGAGAAAGAAACGAAACTTGCCTCGCCACGTTATGCGCTATTTTCTGTACCGCGTTAACTGTCCCCGATAAATGCATACTTTGCGATCCATTATCCAACACAGGTGCAAAATCTCGCTCGTCCACGGTGATAAGTAAGCAGATATAATTAATGGTCTTTTGTCAACATTTTGTTTCATGCTTTTCACCCTCGCGTTGTTGGTTCAACGTAAATTATGCCACTCCGTTCAGTAAAGAATTATTTATCGAAACTCCGATACATCAGGGTAGTCCATATATCAAGATAATCTAGAGTAATGTTTCGCGTAATTAACTTCGTGCAAACTAGACTCTGTGGAATAATACTGTTAAAGAGAAAATGGATGATGAGAACTGTTCTTTAATTCAGCGATGTTTAAAATGCATTAGTAATCTAGGTGTGTTTTTGCAAGAAGGAACTTTAATCAGAGAAATAGGAAAACAATTCGTGTAACCATGACTGGTAAACCACCCTGTACACAACCAAACTCGTGCAAAGAAGCGGTAGCTAGTGAATAATGTAGTCGCTGGAATTAATGTAGAATTTCCTTATCGCTTTGTCTTGCAGAAGAAGAAATCACGGCTGATCGACTCACAGCACATCGTCATCATCCTCATCGTCTTCTCCTTGATTCTCTTCGGGATGAGTTTCGCCTTCGTCTTCAACTGCGTCCGAAAGCTCGTCCGGGACCACCGAATCATCCGGGTAAGTGAAGCCTCTCGCAACAACCACCTCGCCCCCAATTTATTGGAAAATTGATACAAGGCCAGGATAAAACCTCCCGTCAAAAATCCAGCTTGTTATCGCGCTATTAAAAGCCTGCCCTAGCATCCCTACCTTTACGATCGAACGATATTCCCGGGAATCGAACGTTTTACAGGCCCCCGGTGGCGTGACGTTCCGTCGATCGTTCAACAACTTTATTGTTCGCTATTAAAGCACCCCAGTTGCGATGGAAGTATATATCAGTGTACTCCTTTGTACCTATGTTCGAATCCAGCGAGCGTTGCACGCGATTCGGCACAATTAGCCATTTTTCGCGACGATAAAAATTGTTAACTCCTACGCGAAAAAAACATTATAACAATTGAGTGGCGTGATCAAAATCCCCTCGAAAACTATACGCAATGCCATTGAAATGAGAGGTGAATGTGTCGAAAAATAACGGGGGTACATATTATACATTTTTGTGAACTATGTACTGTGAACCGCTGAAACGCGGCCCTGGAATTTCAATTGCGCGTCGAACGTGGGAGATTTCGATTTGATCCGTGGACCCGAAATTGTCACGTACAACCATACGTGCCTAACATCCGCGCAACACGGTTGGGGAGGGGGGAGAAAAAACTGATAACGTACAAAATAAGCCCACGGTTCGTTTCACCCATTCACGGTGGATAAAATGCGGAAAACTGGAACTGTGCGAGTTACGAACGACCGGGAAGGAACTTTAATAGGCATTAACAAGCGAATGGAAATTAATTTTCAGCCAGCGATCGGGTTGAAAAAGCGGTAATTGCCTCGTAAAACTTTATTCGTTAACATTGTAACGAGGTGTAGGTAATCAGGTTTCTCAACTATTACTTCAGGGTATATTTTTTCCATTGGATTAAAAAATTCCCCTTTCCATGCACAATAGGATTCCCATATCCAATTAGCACAATGTATTAATTCTACTACTCTCGGTTTTAATAATTCCCTGCAGCAATTAGCTGCGAGGGGAATTTCTATTTCAGCTTGGAAAGAAAAAATGTTGAAACGAGAGCACAAATATCCGATAATGGAGCTGGCAACGATATCTCCCAATTTGCATTTCGACGAGTGCCATACACCGTGTTGTACATTCATTCAAAGGTAACAACCGGTGTGTCACTCGCAAAGGCTCTGGGAACACGAAGTCAAGAGCGACAGAACCGGCGTGCGAAAAAAGTGCTTTAAATTTATGAACGTTTTAAACATTTAAACGACGTAATTGCGCGACAGACGGAATGTCACGAAATGTTTGAGTTGCAATGTTTGTCCTACTAATCGAAAGAATTCGTTTGTCTTCCCTTAGGAACACATCAGGCAGTCCAGAGAGAATCGATTAGACGAACTAGGCCGTAAGGCGACACCCTGTCCGATCTCGGCTTCCAGAACCGACATCAGGGATCGGGGCAGCGAGTCGCCGAGCCTGGAGGTGGTCCCGAGCAAGGAGCTTCTGCCACCCAGTACCCTGATACCGCAGGAGTACACGAAGGACCTCGCGCTGGAGATGAGCTACAATACGAGGGACATGAACGATATCCACCAGAGCAACAACGTGAGCAACGCCACGCAGGAACGGCTGCAAGAGTCGAACGAGGAGCCGGAGATGAGAGACAACTCCTGCCAGACGCGGGAGAGCCTGTTCGAGGCAAGGATCTCGGATAGCTCGATGCCTGTGGGCTTCACGACCTTCGGTGTCCGAGGGCCGAGCTCGCAAAACGGGACTAGTCATCTGCACCACCATCGTCACCACCACCTCCACCACCATCAAAGTCCGCCCCAGTCGCGCCACGGCTCTCAGCCCTCTCAGATCAGCGCGCAGCAGTCTTCCGAGCACAGCGCCCAACAGCCAGGCTCCCAATGTTCCGGCTGCAGTCCAGCGTCGAGAGGGAGAGACGGCAGCATGGGCGTCTGTCCCAAGCACAACCCAATTCCAGCACCTCATGGCTGGTCCACTCACGAGACCGGCTACCCGCTACACCAAGGCTCCCCTTACACGGAGCTACCAGACTACCCGTCGTACCAGAGGTTCCAAAGCCCGAAGCCCAGCAGGGAGAACAGTGCCTATCGCGAATCCCCTAAGTTGTTGAGGCAGGCGACAGTTGGGTCCGGCGAGAGGTACGGCAGCTCCGTTTACGGGTCTGGGCACGGATCTAGCAATACGCAGAGCACTCAGCATTCTGGCACGCCCAAGTGCCCCCAACAAACGACGCCGGACCCGAGGTACAGGGCGGAGGCAGTGATAGAGGTGGATCAAAGGCGGCCCTTCAGCATAGAGAGCACAAAAAGCGCGCCGGACGTGATCGCGACGCACTGACGCCGGGGACCTGGGGATTGGGAGCCCTACAAGAGACGCCATCCCCGTCAAACTGTCGCCGATCATCAGCTGCCAAGCCGAAACGAGGGAAACAAAGTGACGGTGGCGACGCAGAGCTCTTTGGACGACGACGTCTCGACCAGCTCGACGGTCGAGGCGAACTCGTCCTCCTGATCCACGTATACCGGCGCGATCGATCGGCCAGACCAATTGGACTGCTCGGATCAAGACGATCGGAAGTCCCCGGACATGTTTGCGCGGGACGCCATTCGGGACTCCGTGACATCGAAATCCCACGGAACAGCCAAGCGGAAGGACGCCACGCTATCGAGGCCGCCGGATGAAGTCGGGAGGATAAAAGAGACGGGGACCCGTCCGGGCGATATCAGTGAACTCAGCGGAACAAGACCGAACGACGTAACCACCTGGGAGTCTACCGAGACGATCGCAGGGACATTACTCGAGGATGTCGCGATCTCGCAGTCGACCGAGCGTGACAGGATTAAGTCAACGGACGACGCTCTGGTTCCGAAGCCGTCGCGATCGGGCGCGGCTCTGAAGCTCAACGATCTACCGATCCTGAGGCCACCGGAGGCCTTCAGAGCTCCTATTTTCCGATGCAAAGCGCCGACCTTGGCCTGGCAGCATTGCGGCTGCCCCTCGCATTCCCATCTGCCGCCGCGAAGATCCTCGGTTATCTGGAGTGCCTTGAAACGCTGCCACCAAGAGCCCTTCTATCGAACCTGGCCCAACAGGGCCGCCAGACGAATAATTCGACCCTCCAGGAGAACCGTCGGCACGCAAAGCTCGTTCGATGGCTCGAGATCGTCCCTAGGCACCCTTCGTTGCGTCGTCAGGTCGATCGACATGACCGAGAGATCGATGGACCTGGAGATCGGAGCTACGATACCCTTCTAGTGTTTAATTCGGAACCGAAGCGTTCCGTTTTTTAAAGGTAGACTCGATTGGACCAATAATCTTGCAAATGGGACAACGATCGTAATATTGTTAAAGTGGGGAATTGTTGTCACTTAGGTCGGATGCTTTCTATAAACGCATGCTGTTCGTTCGTAAATTACGTTAAATTTCGAGTTCATGTTGACGTTGCGATTTTCGGTAGGATCGCGAGGATTATTGTTAGGTTGGTGCACATGAAATCAGACTTCCTCGATGAAATTTCCAAGGGACACGACTTACTCCTAAATGTTGTATAGGGTGTTTGGGAACTATAACTACATAGTTGAATGGGAAGTAAAATTCATGGTCACACTGTGGCCTCGCCATTTACTCTAAAGAGTTACGCATTAATTGTCTCTAAACTATTACAGATTTCTCCTGTATTATACAATTTATTCAAACGACTGAATCTGTTAATAAATTAAATTATCCTCTTTAGTTTCTGTTGTACATAGTTCCGAAACACATAATACACATGATTGAACTAATCTTTGACGATCAGTAAGTTTCATTATCCACTCTGATTAAACAAAAGTAGCCAAAAAAGTCGAGAAAGGAACGTTGAAGCAACAAGCAAGACGACGTCAGAACTCGTGCTTCTCAAAGGCGCGAAATTCAAACGGCGAAAAGGCGACATTTCATATGCATCAATACGATATATTCACGCGGCTGATTTGACCATAATTATGCCAAAACCGACATGTATTAGCGAAATGCGTAACGTGTTCCCTTCCCATCGCGGTAGAAACAGCGAAAATCGTCGGAATAATAAAGCTCGGTTCCCGCCAATTTTGGCGTGCGTGACGTTCGGTGCAAGCCACTTACCTGCAAACCCCGGCTGCTTCCTGCGTCGCAGTCTTGTTGACATTATCGCGGCGTCATTGGCCCTCGGACGTCGAAGCGTAGCGGAACGCGAGACCCGCGGCACTAAACTCGCGTTTGATACACGGAACGACGGTAAACAATTAAGGTAAACAGTTTTTTCTGCGAGGAAAAACCAACCCGTACGGGACGAACACATATCGGAAAGAGACACAGGTTCGCACTGTTTTTAGTTATTCGCGTGACCGTAGGTGGCGGGTCGAGAGGGCGCCGCTAGTCGGGAATCGCGTGACAGTATCGAAGTGATCGTGTGTTGTGAGCGAGTGAACGACAAGTTAACTGTTAAAGTGCTAGGCTTTTAAAAAGGGTGCTTGGAAATGAGAGATGGAAGCTGTCGGGAACGGTTGATTACTTTGGCCAACCAGTAAGTAGATTCTTTATTCGAGGCTGTCAACACGATTAACAGGGCAATTCAGGCCGAACGTAGCCTAACCATTTTTGTACACCGGCGTATCGATTACGCCCGACTTGATCGCCGGGCTACGTGTAACGTGTAAACTGTACGAATTAAGACACGATATTAGGCAAACTATTTTTCCACGGTGTTTCCATTGTTAGTCGAGGATGCAAACGTGAATGTTCTCGTGCACTCGGTCAGGAATGTCGAAAGAATGCATTTATATAATAGGTGACACGTGGCTTCGGCTCGACGTGTCCAATTCGAATCATTATTAATCCGGACGGGTCGATCGCCGCCATTTTGCCGATATACATTTTCCAAAGGGCGTCCCGAATGATTTCCCAAACGCAACACCGTAATAGTACTTCGTCGTACGATATTCTATTCGATATACTTTGAGCAAACTCGATCGTGCACGCACGTTTCGTTGGTTAACCGAATCACAGTTCGTTGCTTTCTGCCTCGTAGCGTTTTGTCGATCGAATGAATACGGAATGTAGGCGTTCGAGGAAAATTGAGGTGCCACGGCTCGTGTGCGCCACTACTGTGCCGGCGAGCGGACGAATAATTAAATTAGTCAATTAAATGTCGAACGGTCGGGCGAAAATAAGAAAAAATGAGGAAGCGAGAAAAAGAGAGAGAAAGGGGAAATGTGTGAAACACGTGCGTGTTAACTGTAACTGATGTATGCAAACACGTTGTAAAGCTGTCAGGAATCTAGCGATTAGTACTAATCGGAAATTCTTCGCTTCTGTACAGATATCACGTGTTAACGTTTATCGTCTAGGAGCAGAATGAACAGAGTGTACACATTTGTATATAAATGACGCATGATCGTCTGTTAAAAGCGACACGTCAGACGAATAATAAATATAGTAATTTTAAAATAACCCAGACGCTTGATCCAACCCTCCTTTGATCGCAGATTTTCCCTCGTGAATTATTAATGCGTCGGGCGCCACGAAGTTGAAAATAGGATCTGTAGGGGGCGTATATACCTACGTAGAAAGAAGCTTATCCTATATCCATATTATTTCGCAATTTCTATGTCCTTTCAAGATAAATAAGCCGCGAACGTGTCGAACATAATCAAACTCCGATTTCCCCGGAAGCATTTTGCACTCGTTAGTTTATCACTTGCGCAGCACTCGGTTAATTGCTCGGCTGTCTGCTTCGAGAGCTCGTTTCACCGTGGAGTAGACTTTTCCCCTATTAAGCCACTAATCCACTTTGACCGCTGATGTGACTCCCGTCGCATGGCTATTATAAAAAACGATTTACATGAATACCTTGTACGCCTTCGTTGTTTCTTTTCCCTCCCTTCTTCTTTTGCATAAAACGTCCGCCCAGCGTTCCAGTGAAGCGTATCCCGTCGCTTTAACCAGTATTTTCATCCAAGTTTTTCCCCGGAAAATGTGTAATGTTTGACGGAAGCTTTACTTCCCTAGATTACTCGTTTAGCATTATTAATATTCTCTTTACCGTGGAGGGCTTTACCAGTTCTTAAACCTCTGGCGCAACTACGAGCTAGCTTTAAATGGCTCGTAGATCGCCTTTAAGGATTTAGGTACTTACCGTAATAATTGGGGACTCGTTCACGGGGTGCTTTCAAATTATCCACTTTTCTTTTATTGAAGCCCCGCAAAAGGAGAATTCGAAAGCCTGCTGCAAGTGAAGGTAAGATTCTAAAGTAAATCAATTTGGCCACTCAAGTCCACTTTAACTCCGAAACCTTTGTCCCCCACAGTATTTCACTAATACCTGTTTTAATAGCTGCAAAAAAAGCGTCCCGCTCAGAATTGTCGTGGGAAATTGAATTCTGCTCGCGCAAAGGGGTTAATAGTAAACTAATATCGTTGAGTTTTCCACGCTTGACAAAAACTGTACAAACAGCGGGGAGGCTGATTTTTGCCCATTTAGCAGAGCCGCGACCGTTTGATGAGACGGATGAAAAGAACGCGAATAATGAGGGGGCCGAGTTAAATTGAGGCAAAACGCGGCTTCTTTTGAAACGTTCTATCCCATGTATGCACAATATCTGGGCACATGTGCAGCACGTACATATGTACGTATATATGGATGTACCTAGTGCTGTGCTCGGTCACCTTTATCTCTTCCGCATAATTTGTAATTTATGTACGTGCGCTCAGCACCGTAGTCACGTCGATGTCGGTGGCCGCGTGACGACAATGAGATATCGCGCATTAAATGTAGATTCTTCCCCGTCTTGCCACCGAAATTCCAAAATCGTTTGCCATATTTTCCAAAAAACCTCTCCGAGAAAATTAACGTGGAAGGTGTAGAAAGTTGCTTCCCGTTTCGACCGTTCTTCCCATCGAGAAAATGGAAGTAGCCTTTCACTTGCATTCTGGTTTCAATTTCCCGCGACGTACTCACACTCGGCCACCCGCCGAAGATGTAGTCTCTGTTTGTTCATTCTGCTACCATTGGTACCGCCCACCTACAATCTGGATTACTCAGCTCGAAATAATTAACTGAAAACGGGGTAATTACCGTTGCGCACTCCCTCGTTTGGATTAAACTTTCATGGTGAAGCTGCGCCGGAGCGGGAAAACAAGAGTCAGCGAAAAAGGATGCAAAAACGAAGTTCCATCGCTTGAAAGTTTCGGTCGAGTCCTTTGCACTTACCAGCGAAGAGATAAGCCTATGCAATTCGCAATAACGATTGGAATTGTGTATCCTCCCCCGTGTGTTTCATTTTCACCTATGGGCAAATTTCATTTTAAAACTCCTTAGAATGTCGCGGATCATTATCTAGTAGAGGAGGAGCTTGGTGTTGGAGCATCGGGGCGTATTGTGAATTTTTAATGAAGCTAAATAGAGTTCGTCCATAAGTGTCCCCGCTGCTTTCACAAAAGCAATATTCAAGAGGAAAGTGAAATCACTTATTGGTTATGCAAATGGCACTGCACGATGCAGCTATGCAGTCTGCTCTTTCGCACAGCCTCATGTTTAAATTTTGTTTGATGTGCCCATACGAGAAGCTAGTCGCAAGCTAATTTCATCGTCGGGAGACAGTCGTAAACCCTCGAATTCGTAATGCCTGCTATCTCAATTTCCGGAGAAATTTCCATTTAGTTCGTATCTTCCTCGATTATAATCCAAGCGGGTTTTGTGCTCAGTTTCTTATCGACGATCAGTTATTATTTTATCACGAACTCTCCTCGCCGGTATGATTGAAATTAGATCGAATGCGTAATGGAACTTCGTACTCATCCACGAGGATGATTGAATGTTATGTTACTCCCACGAGGAGCATTGATTAACACTCAAATTTAATAACACTCTATTAGCCAATGATGTTATATTATTTTAATATCAATCATCATTGCGAGAAGGAAAGCAAAAAGTTCGACGATTCTAGATTCATACTGAAAATGTATTTATATTAACACGTATTTATATTAAAATTATCGTACGGAAATTCATATTCCTACAGTAATTAATTGGCCTCCGATTTCAATGCCCTGAGCTACGTCCAAATTTTAAGCACGCGTTCTGCTTATACATAATTAAACCGAGATTTTATATCGCGGAATTATTTATCATTTATGAGTCCCATGGAATTTCCAGCTCTACGATTCGTCGCACGGTCGAATAATTACGAGATCTCCGCCGCCGCGAAATCTCTAGAAGCGTAAATCGAGGTATTAGATTCGCACGATCAGTAGCCAGACTTATTCGCGATTCGTCGTGCCTCGCCTTCTTAAATCCGTGTAATCAGCTTAGAGCGACGTCGTTACATAAATCAGCAGCATGTAATCTTTCGCTAATGGTTCCTCTGACGAGCTCAGCTCGAGGATAGGCGGCAAAAGAGCAAGTCAGATCGTCAAGGACCAACTTGGCGAAATTCTCCGTTGTAAATGCAATAAGAATCTTCGCAAGTGGACAAGGTGAACACCGTCCCTCCCTCATTTACCTCTTGCTCGACCCCTTCGTTTTTATTGTCAGTCATTTCCGTTCTCCAATCCGACGAGTATTTATCGGAAGCGATTATGGGGCTGGCCGCTCGCCAAAGCATTCTCCTCGCGATCTTGCGCGATCGTTCCATCATAGACTGTGCCCGTCCTCGATAAATAAAAGGTCGATGGAGGCGGGCGAATCGATTCCCGGTTATCTCGATATGAAAATGTAAGTAAGTTCGACAAGGAGGTCCGAAGTGGCCCCCATATATCTCCTCCTCGCGGAAGTTTCGCGAATCCGAAGGACCTTGGAGTGGATGCGACGCAGGACACTCGTCTGATCTGGAGATGGCCGATCGAGTAGTCCACACACAGAACGCAACGTAATATATGGGATCCCCTATAAGAATGAATTCAGCACTTAAAAACAGTAAAATGAGTTCATATATCGCTTCAAGTAGCCCGTCAAGTAGTCTCCCATCTCTCACGGAGCGCTCTCATCAAGAGAACTACAGAAGGCGTTTAGGAAATGATCGATCAGGTCGAACGTGGATGTAATTAGTTAGAATTCCTGAAATACGAAGGTACTACACCAGTGTTTCCCAACCTTTTTCAGGCTTCGATCTCCTTTTAGAATATTCAAATAATCTAAAATCCCCCTCTCCCCATATGAGGTAAAATAAATTTAACAAGGTAAAGAAAGCACTTTAAAAATAGGTATTTCAGAATATAATTCTAACTTAATAATATTAAAAAAAAAAACTGAAAAACCGTGGCGACCCACTTGGAAATCACAGTATTAGATGAAATAGAGAATACGCTGCCAGAAATTCAATTTGCCGTTTGTGAACGTTGAATTCATTTCTGAAGTGGGCCCTACATGTTATGTCGCTCCCTGTATTATATAACACTGGAAGTCGAGATTCCATTGTGCAGTGGAAAGAGATGGCTACGAGAGGCAACGAGAGGCCGATACAACGAGGCTGCAAGCCCGTACTTTCCACTCCATCTGTATTTATTGTAAGGCGTCCGTGGGTTACGGCGAATCGAAGTCGAGAGTTTTACGCTCATTGGAAGATCGCGCCTTTATGACGCCGTGCCGTAAAATAAGCATTTCGAAAGCTCGTCGGGAAGAAGGATCTTCTCGACGTGCCGCGTAGCGAAGAGAACAAGACTCGCGGGGGGTCGTGGAATACGGTTTATATACGGCGATGGGGTGAGGCTGTTCGAGGAGCAGCAGACGTCGCGGTAAATATACGTTTGTGGGTCGTGAATGTTCTCTTGGCGGCCGAAGCGCACAGGCATCGGAGCCACGCATTCAATAGTCTCCCTATATCAGCGAGAAGATCCATGCTCTTGCCGCCTCGCTGTAAGATAAATCCCCCTTTCTTCCTTCTCGCGGTGTTTCAAAACGAAGAGGTTACCGCCCCTCTTCGATTCTCCCCGTATTTGGCAGCCGGAGACAAATCCCTCTGCCGAATCTCCTCTAATATATGTTGCGCCGTGGCTCGTTAACGTTCGAGGTACATTCTCGCCTCTGGAGCGATGCGATGATGGTGGAATAAAAAGGGAGTAGTCATCGACTATCGTGAAATTAATGTCCCCCTCCCAGTGGCAAGATCCCGCCACATAATGGCCACAGCTGCACCGCAGTCGACAAATTTATTCGCTTGATGGGAAATAAAAGGTGGCGGAAGAGGCCGCGGAGGTTGATCGAAAAAGAATTCCCCACCGAAGAACGATCTCGAGCGCGTGAAAAAATTTACGCCCATCTGTGGGAGATCACGATTTCATGACGTCGCGACGTCTGCCGCGCTGATATACGGCCACTAAAGCAAGTTTTAAGATGGGGCCCCGAGGCCGTGCCGGCTTGAACGCCTATTGGAGAGTTCCGCTTCTTCTCGCGGATGGCCCCTGTGCCATTATTCCTCCAGCAGCAGTATATTTCCCGGCGTCTCTCTCAGGGGCATAAATACGCGTTAATGGCTGTGTCCTTGGAGGCGCGATCGACCTACTTATTTCGCCCCGCGAAAATTGGACAATACTCTTTATTGTTCCCGTTTAAATATTCGATGCTGCCGGACGTAGTCTCGCTGTACCAGCTAGCGAAATTGTAACGGGATATACCTGTACGAACGCCCCGACGGCGATGGCCGCTAAATAAATGAACGATCGAGTTTTCCAGCGATTCGTGGCCACCTGCTTCTTGACCTCGGGGTCTCGTGCCTTTTTAGATCCAGAGGCGGCCGTTAATGGTACTGTCGATTACGGATTTAAAGCTAATGCCCCGTGCAAGTACTTCGGTTACGGCGGCCGTCTCGCTTTCTACCCTTCCCTTTGTCTTCGTTAACGCGAGGGGAAGAAGTTTCCACCCCAACTGGAAGCTATTGTTTCGCGGCCGTTGCTGTGTCTTTGTAAGCCCCGGGCTTTCGGTGTCGTTAAACTAAATTACGGAACGTCTCACCGCCGAATTGATATAAATATTTTCCCGCTGACAACTTTCGAAGCCACCGTTTTAATTAGCCATTATAACCCGCGGAAACTTTTAATACATTGCCCGGTTGCTCGGGATGTTAACCAGTTTCTGATGAAAATTCTTCGCCTGGAAGGCAGTTCTTTGCAACTTGTCGATACTGTCATCACGGCGATGATTAAAATCGATCGGCTCCGCATCGTCGGCTTTCCGTTCTTTATTAGCCCCCCACCCCTGCTCAGTTATTTCTGATAAATCCGCGGGAACGTGTCCCGAGATGGGCGAGGATAAAGACGCTGCAGGCTGGGTGTCCCGATCTGTCTTGGATAAGATGGATCGACGTATCCGCGGGATGTTCACCTCGTGTAAACAACGTTATTCCGAACGCGGCGCGGAAAAACCGTGGAAAACGCCGGCAAGAAAAACGGGAAGGTACGAAAATGGAGGAATAAAGTCTGAGCTTTACGGCACGGCTTTTCCCCGTGTGTCGCGATGGCCGCGGATCAGGCTCGCACATCTGCATCGTTGCACATCTGCATCCGCCGCAGCATGCGGGGACTCGTAATATCGGCGGGATCGCGATTTATGCCCGGCCCTCGGCCGCTGTCACTTTTAATAAAATGTAAATACGCGGCTCGATACCCTCGAAACCGCATCAATTCGCATAATTTCGTTGCGCGATAAATACCGAGCCGGTTGCAATGGGATTACGCCGGCACTTTTTCTCCCCGCGGTGTCGCCGCTGATAGACGCTAATAACGTTCGTTTTAATTCCCGATATTCCGACTGCCCACGTACACGGTGCTTCGTTCCGATATATAAACAGGCGGACACGGGCCAGTTGGAAAGTTGGAAGAGCTGCAACAGCTGTCATCCTGAAATTGAAAAATAATGGCGAGTTTCGCTATTGAATCTGATTCGATGGAACTGCAACGTGTCCCTCGACATCTCAGCTTTCAATATAACCCGTTTGTTTTTCAATTTAACTCGCCAGTCGAGTACCGCATCCGTATACCAATTATCATGAGTCACCCTTTACGTTCGTACCAGAAACGAGGAACGAATCGGTGGATTTCCATTTACGGGATCCTCGGCCCGGCCACACGCACGGCGCAGGAAGTTGTTCGGCTCTCGGCTTGAATTATGAATATCAAAAAGTCAGCGAATATTAACGGCGCTCGGGGAGCGCGAGGGGTTGGAGGGACGGGTTATTCGAAAGCGAGATCGCGGTCTAGTAAGGACATTTTCGAAAACGCCGGCGGGAGGCCGCGGCAGCGTGATATTTGTGGGCGGAGGGGTCAGATCAATGGAAATTTAATTAACCCGGGTAAACGGGGAATAGAGGGGGACGTCCGGCTAATTCGTTCTATCGAGCTTTAATGCTTTCCCTCCCTTACGAATCCGCTTGCCTCTTTCATCGAGTTGCCCTCTTGCGGATTACCCGTAACGAAATTGACTCCGCGAGTAGATCTGTTCGTCCGTGTAAAGCCTATCGATGTGTACCCCCTTCTGTGCAGTCTACGTAAAATAAAAATCGTTGCCTCTTTTTCCATTAAAACCGCCCGACTCTCGGTATCGATCCTCCTTTCGCGTCTATTCGCCCGTCCATCTGGCCTTTGCGCGAAAAAAATTATATTCTATTCGGTGGAAAAATCGAAAAGACAGACGACTGCGCATATCTCTCTGACTATCCTCGTGGTCTCTTAGAAACGTCAGGATAGCAAACGGATGTAGCTAATGTTTCCCGTTGTTCCGTTGAAGTACGCTATCCGTACTTCTACCTGTAACAAGTAAACATCCCGGTTTCACAACTAAATTTTCTTATTTCCTTGCTCTTATTATTTCCAGACGTCGCTTCGGGTTGCCTGCGTTGGAGAATTCACGAAGTCCGCAGTGCGATCCAACGACGCAGTGCCACCAGCACTCTGGAACGCGGGAGATGCATTTCGAGTTGCATTTCACAGGGGAAGCTTTCACCTCTCATGGACCCCGAGACCCTTGAACGTCTGTATCATTTTTTAACTTCGTTATACGATCCGATTCATGCCAATGTCCTACGCGGGTAACCAGAGACCACGGTTACAAACAGAAGCCGTACGAATTCAGCTGGAATTATTGTGAAAAGCACTCCGCGGCAATTTGACTTATTGCACGGGCTCCGCTCGACTTGCTCGCGGAAAGATAAAACTTGCAATATTTCAGCCAATTGATTTGATAGGTCTCCCTAGCTCCGATTGCCAAAGACCAATCGAATCAAGGCCGCCCTGAACGAATTGCTCGGGAAATCATGCCCTGAAATAATTATCGGTTCAATCATCGCAATTAATCCGCTGCCTGTGATTTGGATACTACAGAACACCGCGTGTCGCAATCGATACCACCTCACCGTTCCAAAGGTGATTCTGCCGCGGCAAAGATTCAATCGTGATCGAGAAACAGCAAAGGGCCCGGACGCTCGATCCGCCCGCTTCCTAACTTCGAATTCGTTCGGGATACGGCAGACGCGACATCGCGACGGAATTTGATTACATTAGCATCCGACGCGGTGGCGAGATTATGGGCGAGTTAAATCTTTTAAGCGTCTCGCGGCGAGTTACAAAGTTTCAACCCCCGGCCATTCCGCGTGAATAATAAACCACGCGGAAAGTTGTTGTCGGGAAGCGAAGATATCCTCCCCCGTTGTTGGAGTTTTCCTGGTCCCGCGATTGAGCAATCAGCGGTCGGCTGTTGCCTTAAGCGCGGCTGGATATATTCAATTAAGGTTTACGGGTGAGGGATCAAGCCGCGAAAGTTTAATCCTTGCCGTATGGCCGATGAATTCGATGGATCGCGTACTCGTTGCCTCTACGAGCCTCGAATTACGGGATAACGAGATACTTTGCCGGAATTGTGCAATATACCCTTTTTATTCGGCCCTCCGTACCATCCAGGGTGCCTCACTCGTTAAATCCAGGTGTAATAAACTTTATTATGACGGCGCGCGAGCAAGTTATCGCTGTAATGGACGGCGTTTGCGATCGCGGGCGAAATTTCGAAGGAATCACTCCGGCAACTGTCTCGCGGTTCAGAGCCCGCCGTTAACCCAACCCCTTCTATCTTCATTACACCGTCACGGAGCATTGTATTTAATGCTTCTCCGTTCCCTCTGAAAGGGATTCGAAATTTAAGTGGCAGGAAATCGATCCCTCGCCTCGCACGAAGGAGACTCCTCCATCTGCTTCGGGATGCATCTCCCCCTTCGACTTGCTTTTTTTTCTTCGCTCGGTGCCGCCCTCGCCTCGGAGGAAAGCTCGACGTTGCCTGTGTTCCTCGAGGATGCACTCTTCGTAACGGCGTAAACTCCTTGCTGCTCGGCACGTCGCAGAGTGAATCGCGCTAATGAATTCAAAGGATCCGGTCCTTGATGATTCAGGTAATCGAATCAGTCGCGACTGAGCGAGCTTGGACAATGCGGATGCTGGAGATTGATCATCGCCGACACCGCTTTGCAGCGAACACTGCTGCGCGAACCTGGGCGTGTAGTCTTCAGTTCGAGAAGTTTGCTTTATCCGGTCGAACGAGTCCCAGCGGTGATTGATCTTAGGCCAGAGAGCAGTCCTTCCCAAGCTCCCAGGCAAGAATCGTAATCAGAACTTAATTACGCTTTGCTGTTACGCGAACCGTAAACGGTTACGTAGAATGTCTGCGCGAGCCACGTGTTAAACCGTCACGCAGCTTCGTAACTTCGTTGCACGTTACGCCAGAAAATCGTTCCCTCTGATTTATTCAAAACGCACCGCTGCACCGGAAATCAGAGAGTGACGCCGGAAATAGAGCTGAGGCAGTTTCAGCCGGGGTTAAAAAATATTTCACTCTTGGCCAATGGGCGCTCCACCTACTCGTATATCCGCACGGATCAGGATGTAATCGGCTCACTGCTGCATGTTTTTTCATTACGCATTTAAATCCCTTCTCTCGCTCGCAATCTTTGACACGAATATAGCATAGAATGCTTGGGACGTAGTCTTTCAGTTTTAACATTTCCACCGGCATACGTTGCCATAAAAGATTCTATTTTCCCGTCACAGCAATACCGAGATCCGAAGTCTGGGGTGAAAAAATTATTACCGCCCCTGATACTTCTCTAATGGATTGTACAATGATAAGTGGACTTAACGATGCAGCGAACATCAGAATAGATGCACGTTGCTTCACCCTCGCTTAATATGCACTGGTAATCCGACCTACGTGCCATGAAGTTATTTAATTTGTAATTCCACGTAATCCACGTGTTTTCGGATTACAAACGTTCGGCTGGAAGAAAGTTCGATGAAAGTTTAATGAAAACACTGGAGAAGGGAGGGAGCCACGCAATCGACGTCAGAAATAATTGAAAGTAAATAGCACATGCAACTAGCGCAAGTAAAGTAAATAATCCACAGCGCCGATCGATTAACTACAATAAAATGCCAGTGTAGAGATATAAAGAATCGGTTTGCCGTCAAAATTCCACCGCAATGATTTATTGCGTTAATGCGTGCAACGTATCCCCGTGTATTTACGCAACAGTTTCGATTTTAGAGGAAATATGTGTTTTTTTTTCAAATGCCTGCTCGCAAGTACGATGCATGTGGTAAAGGGGTTTGGGAGAGCTTTCCAATATATAACTCGAGAGTCAAAGTATTCCCCGTTCAAACTATACGAGCGTTATGCAGGAAAAAGGGCAAACGAATAAAAAGTTTGTTGATGCTCGCCTGAGAATAAAATGGATCGGGGCAATCGAATTTTCGTTTTGAAGCTGGGAACGTTGAACGAACCGACGGCAAAACCAATAAAACGCGAACGACCAATCATTTATTGTAGCGGGGAGGAATGACAAGCGAGAGTTTAAATGACGTTTTACGCGAGAATCTGTCAAAGAACAAATAACGAGCGTCACAGGACAACGCCGACGCCTGGATTGCGCGATCGGCGCCTTGAACGAGGAAAATTGCTACGATCGATCATCAAGCTTCCTTGCCCAGAAATAATTCCAACTACAACACGTTACGTATTATGTTTCTCAAGATTCGGCTCCCTTTCGCGGCGAGAAAGAATCTGGCACGTTGCTGGCATTGTGCGCAACGAATTTAGGTCGATAGAAAGAGCGGCACGCGGCCTCGTTGAAATAATAATGGCCGAAAGGAAATCCATTGTTTGCGTGGAATGTGCAATAATTAATCACACTTTTACGCCGGCAACAGGAGGGACCACTCAAGGCTAATTTCTGGTCGAGGCCGTACCCTGATTACCGACTAACGATGTTAAACGCGAGCTATTATTTCGACCCTTCTTCGCGTAACAATGTGCACCAGGCTCATTCACACTTCCTTCGAGTTATCTCTTTAAAAAGTACCGGTATTCATAACCGTGACGGGTGAAAAAGCAGCGGGCATTTATAGAGAAAGGGGTAGTGAAATCTGTCCTAACGAAACGTTATAAATTATCATCCCTGGACGAGTTCATTCACTGTCGTAGCTTTACAAAAGCCCTTTTAAATTAATCATCCTACCTCGGTGATCGATACAAGTCCCTTTCTTTATCCTAATGGGACAGCTTCGCCGCTATGCATCATCTCCTTCCACGAATCTCAGACGAAGCCTCGGTCGGGTCTTTCCGTGGAGGTTAGCCGCAAATCGCACCACTCGGCATCCTGCGGAAAATTAAGCTTTATCGTAATTACCAGCTACCGCGACGATACAGAACCCTCTTCCTCCGCCCCTGCCGTTCCCCTTCCCAGGATGGCGCACCGACGCCATTAAGGATCTTTACGTCGTACCATTTTCCACTCGCCTTTTCCAGCTCCGTAATTATCGTATGAATTAGTCATACCCCCCTCTCCCGTCGTTCAGCCTCTGTTCCATTCGCGGTTCTGTCCTCGGCACTGCGACGACGGGGAAATTTTAAACTTCTAAAGGCACGTCGGCGCTGCTGCTGCGCCATTTCAGACACCCAGGTCACCAGTGGCAGATTTTTAAATTGGTCAGCCAAGGGAGTCGGTATCAGACCTCCGACGCAGCTGGCTGCAACGTCCGGATCCACGAGCAGCAGTAAGTTTGCTCTGAATTAGTCGAATCGTGTGTTTTCGTCTTATCGCTGTTTACCTCGCAGTCAGCGGCGCGGTTGACGCGTGCAGCGTGGGCGGTTTAATTAGCCTGCTTCCCCGAAATCTGATAGTCGTGGCCCAGAACGTGTGGCCTCCCCTGGCTCCCCTAACGTTTAGGGGTAATTCGTTAACGTCCATGGTAATCAGGTAGGAAACACGGCTGGTACAGTGACCGTCGGTTTTTAATTGGCTGGACCACGCCTGCTTCGAATGGAACAACGTTTCTCGGGCAGCGCGTGACCTGAAGAGGAATTCCACTCGTTCGCGAACCACCCTCGTCCCTGGGTCCATCCCGAAGGATCGCCATCACCGCCGCTTTGGCTGCTGGCACCTCTTTTCGTCCCTCAGGACGACCGCTAAGCCAAATCCAAGCAAAGCGACGCGGTGGCCGTGCACACCGAAACGCGCACGTATATTTCCACTGATTTCTGGCTCTGCCGTATGTTCATACGCCGAGCTACACACACACCGTCGGTACACTATTCTCTCCATCATTCTCTCTCTTACCCCTAGCGAGCCAGAGAGTCAGGGGGATTGGTAAAATCCAGACGTTGAATCGAGCGCACCCTCGGGTACGAAGATTACGCTTTCCTTTCTCTTCTTTTCCTGTCTGCACCTCTGCTTTCACGGTCCGCCTTTTTTCCCTCGTTTTTCCCGCCAGACCTGCTCTCTGTTCCCCCCAGATCTACCCGTCTCCCTTGTCCCAGAGTGGCGGAAAGTCGGTAAACCTTGGTACGATCGAGACGAAACGACGACAACGCGAATTGACCATTCCCTCTCGCGTCAACATGATTTCTATAGAGAAACACAGCGGAAAGTGGAACTGAAAAAGGAATTCACGAGTCCCCTTTGATCTTCGTTCAGCAGACCACCGTTTCCACGTGTCCTATGTGTCTTCGTAAAAATGCTCGTGATTAGAAATTCGAATCCCAGCAGTGTTGCGCTCCGCTCCTTTGTCGGTCGCCGGCGGAATTCCACCGGTATCGAGATTAAATTTTCCTTCAGAGGACCACCCTTTTGCGCCCTTCCCTTTGTCTTCCGGGATGGCAGACGTACTCGTTCATACGCCGACAGGAATATCGCGTGTAGAGAGTTTCGCGAGGATATCCGTCGAATCTGAAATGGTCGTAAGAAAGTTTGCCAGAGGTATTTACGAATGCGACGAGGCCCCTCGAATCAGCATTAATATTATTCTTCCTCGCTCAAACTTGCCCGAGGGAGGCAGGCAGTATCTCAGACTGACGAATCCGAAGCTCCTCTCCCGCCTCCGACAGCTCCGCTTTGTCGGCTCTGCGGATGATTCCCTCGGATCCATTGATGGAAAAATACAGAAGTTTCGCGGGAGTTAAGCCGTGGGATGCGTAAATTTTGTTTACGCGTCGGGGTACCGAGCGAGAACTTCCAGCGAAGAAACATAAAGGGTAGACTCCTGGCTTGAAAAACGAAGGAATCGAACGGAGGGGGTGGGTGGAGCGCGTAACGATACTCGCGGTAAAAGAAAAGAATCGCTGGGAGAGTTTTACAGGGAGACGTCGCCCGGGTATTTGTATCGGGACGCGAACTTCGCCTTGAGATGTTATTAAAGTGTAGACTGTATCGTTAGCCGCAGGGGTAACGACCTGCCTCGACCCAGGAAAGTGGAAACACGATCGCGAAGAATTACGAGCCACCGTTGCAAAGGGAGAACCAACCGTTGAATCGGAACGGGAAGAATTCCGGCGCCTTCCTTAATAATGAGGACTAGCAGGCTAGAGGGCAATTTTCTTCCTTCGGTTGTTGGTACACCAGCCTTTCCGATAGTTACTTGAACTCGAATTTCCCTGGGATCCACCTACGGGTGATAGTTCGCCGCCGCGCTCCACCAAGTAGATAGGTTCCCGAACTTTGTCCTCGGCAAAGCTTGCTCGATATTTCGAGTTCGCTAATCAAGCAGGAGAGTGCATTAAAGGAACTACGGCGGGGCTGGTTGGCAGATTTATAGCCAGCCATCGATTCACCTTAGGGGAGCGAGACTTACCACGTGATAATTAAAGGAAGAAAGATCAGTCCATAGTAGTAATGAATTATGAATTCGCCAAGAGCAAAGGGGATCCGCGTACGTAACTCGGAGGCGTGTCTTTGAGCGCCCGCGGCATCTGCTCGAGAAATTTTGCAGTTACAAAATTCGAGGCCGTCCCCTGGTAACAAGGGACGGTGATTAAAAGCCGACGATCGATTCCAAGGATTTCCCCGAGGCGCTGTCTTGACGCGCCTAGCATCTTATTCTGGATGAAGTTGCCTTATCGCCTAGGTTCGTCGACCGAGCGTAATTAATTCGACGGATGGTTTCCTCCTGGGTAACTTCCTCCCGACTTTCGCCGCGACCCGCCATCAAAACGCTTTGTTAAAGATTCGATCCACGCGGCGGCTCCTCACGTTTTAGTTTTCCCCCCAGCTAATTACCCGTTTACGCGTGGGCCTCTCCTATCTTCCGTCCCGTCGGCACGCAAGTCTGCGTGATAAGCAAATTACGAAGCGACACCCGCGTGCCGCGGAAATGTGCAGGAGAATTCAATTGATACAGAGTGCAATTAACGAGCCGCGAAATAACCGTGCGAGGTGTTGAAGAACAGTAGTACACGTCTGTCGGAGTCAATCGAAAAACCATTTGGATCACGGCTCTATTCAATTACGCGCACGATTCGGCTGGCTTTCGCACCGGATGCTGTTGGGCACTCGAAAGAGCCTCATCGACAATTAAACTTTTCAATGGACATTCGACTATTCGAACCTGATTCTCACTTCGCCCTGGCGAGGCTTCGCGTTTCCATTCAACAAGTGCTCTCCAGTCGATTGTTATTTATTTTTTTTTTTTATTTTTTTTTTTTTTTTTTTTTTTTTTATTTATTATTAAATCTACGGGAAAAACCCTTTAGTGTACAGAGTTGAATCAAATTAATACAGCGATAACGATCACGATATTATATAAGAGAAAAAGGAAAATAAAGAAAAATATATACAATAACAATAGCATAACGAAAACTAAACAGAATAAAAAACAAAACAATAAAATAACAATAAAACAAATAGACTAACATAACCTAAAGTAGAAACAAGAATAGAACGTAATGCAGCAGTCTGGGTGCGTAAACTGACAGTAACATCTTATGGTAAGAAAATTACTGAGGTAACAGAGTCTTAAGCAATTGAGCCCTAAATGCAGCGAGCGAAACAGCAAACATATCAGTGTCTACAGCACACTGATTCATCTCTTGCGTAGCTCGGTTTATAGGATCGGCTGTATAATTATAATATTTCGGGGAGCGCGACATAAAAAGAGGTCTCGGCCTCAGTGTCCGTTGTGGGGCGTGGAAACAAATCAAGGCCAACAGGGCCTGGCAGTTAATCTGACCATGGATTATTTTGTAAAGAAACAATAGATCCGAACAAATACGGCGGTCGTAGAGAGTAGAAAGCCTCGTCATACGTAAGGCTGGACCGTAATCATGGTCGTCAAACCCCATAGGACTACCAGTAACCCTCATGGCAAGTCTCAGAAACTTATGCTGGACTCTCTCAATTAAGTCGATATATTGCTTATGTTTTGGGCTCCAGATAACCGACGCGTATTCTACTTGCGGCCTAACCAAGGCAACATAAAGCAATTTCAAGGTTCTGACCTGTCTAAAGTGCTTGGCAAACCGGGCGATAAACCCTAGGGTTTTCATAGCCTTACACGTAATAATACGATAGTGACTACGAAAGTCCAAGCAAGATGTAAACGTAACCCCAAGGTCCAGGACTTCTGTGACTACAGACAGTGGAGTGTCGCAAAGCTTGTATACCGAGGGAATACCAATAATTGCCCTATGGGTCCTTAGAATCATACATTTATCAGTGTTCAGGTGCATCTTGTTGGCGATACACCACTGCTCAAACCTACAAAGATCATTCTGCAACCGATCAACATCGGAAGCACCACTAACAGTTCGGAAAATTTTTAGATCGTCAGCGTACATAAGGAATTTACTATGCATGAAAACTTCATTAATATCATTGATAAAAAGAAGGAACAGAAGGGGACCAAGGTGCGATCCCTGGGGGACCCCCGAAGTCACCTTAACCCGTTCAGAAAGCTGTTCCTGTATTCTAATAATCTGCACACGATCACAAAGATAGCTGACAATCCAAGCAGCGAAACAAAAGGAAGCGCGCGAAACATCGGTGGTAAAGGGGCTTTAAAATATCCAGGGGGACAGGGCGGGCGTTTCGATTTCCTTCCAGGCGACTCGACCTCCCGACGAAAACTTTCAACGTTACCGCGACTATTCGTGGCTGATGCTGCAGTTTGCTCCAACACTTCGGTTTGTCGGTTAACAAAGTGATAGCCGCGCGAACCATCGCCGCCAGACGGAAACTGGCATATCGAGCCGCTTGATGAAACTTGGGGAATCGATGAGAGGCAAAGTTCCCCGGTGAACTCCGCCCGTTGACTCTCTGTGATCTTAGGAGCTCTTCTCGCGACTTGGACGGGTGAGCATGCGATTCGATTGCTCCGAGCGCAATCGTCTCGATGATAGTATAGGTTTCCAAAATTACGACTCAACCGAACTGTTGCAGAAGATTCGGGACGGTTGGTAGGTATAGGTTCAGGTAGCGTCTGCAACTTCCAAACGCTCGGCTGTTCGGTTACTAGAGTCCTGGACACCGGCTTCAAGGATTAATCGAATTACCAAGCAAAGTGCGCCGGCAGCAATGATCTTCCAAGCCATTCGTTTTACAGTATGGGGGCGTTTAAAAATGTAACGGCCAGCGTATTTACCCTCGCGAACGGTTCCACCCGCCCGACCTTATTAATATTTATCAGCAGCGGCGGCAGCAACAGTGAGAAAGCGTTCTGGCACCGAGTCAGAATGGTTTAAGGGTCGGACGGGGGATTCTCGTGGGGGGTTAATACCCAGAAAGCTGCACGCCGTAGAGCCTCAAACAAGCTCCGGTAAGGGTTTTCCGCGCTGGGATCGATCTCTCCATTCGGGATTTAAGATCGAATCGGCCCTAATCTTCCACTGCGGCGGCTCTGATGCCCCCGGTACACAAGACCTACGTGCCAGCCCTCGCCTCGCATTGTGCCGACTGAAACGCTTCGCGCGCGACACAATTCAGATCCCCAGCTAGCTCGCCGCAGCCCGGCTGCATCGTGATCGGGGGAATATCGCCCTATTGCATGCTTCTGAAGGAAATCGAACGTCATTCCGCCGCGGTCCAGAAGCTTAATGCTCCGCCTCTTGTCCCCGAGGCTCCTTTATGCACTCATTACCGTGTATTGCAGCCGTGAACTGGATCTCCGAAAGACGCTCGCGGGAGACTTCGCGAAATGGTCTGTAAATATTCAAGGAACCCTATGGAATATATATATAGAACCGTGGAAAGTGAAGTCTGAGAGAATAAGAAGTGCGCTTGTTTCTTAATGCTCTGATATCTCTCGACATTCTCCTCTGCCCCTTCGCGCAGAACTGAAGCTTCCCCGAAGAATGTGAAGCGCAGTAAATGGAACGGATGAGAAATCCTCTTTTCCATTCCCGGCCCTCGCGAGTTAAATACAAGGGGCAGAGAACGGTGATTAGCTCGAGAAAGAAAATGGGTTAGAGGGAGTATCTCTGCAACAGTTCAAGGATGATTAATATCCCGGCTTTATCGGTGTGCAACTTGTGGAAACTCGTTACAAATTAATTAAGCCACCGAAGTGCCATGGGACCCGTGATTTATTATATCAGATTATTACGGGGGCGTGGGACAAAAGATTTACGCGAAATATCCGCGAACGAAGTGATAGCCGCGGATCATAAACGCGTGCTCGAGCTGGCTGTTTGCTGAAAAACGATACAGACCCGTTATAAAACAATCCACTCGGGCAGGTAAACACCGCTCAGTCCGGCGCAACAGTTACAAAGATTAATTTCACGCATCGATTTACCCATTGTTCCGAAAGCGTTCCACGGGAATCGTTGGCGCGCAAGGCGAAATTAAAAGCATTCGTTGCCGCGAACGTTAATTAACCAATGCGCCCGTCTGTTGTCGCGAGAGGCCAAGATGTAACGCGTGCCACCTGCGATAAATAGTATAACATAATAAATTCCTTTTTTCCGCGTCGATGACCCAGCTCTCAATTTGTACCCGCGAATCGATCGGCACTCATCGACGTCAACGTGCGGGAAGTAATCATCCGGTACCGATAGCGACGAGCACGGAAAGAACGAGCCTCCGATACGACGTAATTGATCTTCCGCCGGCGTGAATAACATAATTGAAAGTTCGCGAGAAGTTGCCCGCCGGCGAAACTTCCACCGTCGCCTTGTCGAGATTTATTATTTCGTTCTGGGATACGTGAAACTGTTGCCTCGGCTACCAGGGAACTTTGTTTTCGACCACGGCCGATAGGATCATATTTTACACGGCGTGGCCAATGATAGAGACATCCTTTTCAACCGTGCACCGGATAGAGCGCAATTTGTTGCCGGAAAGGCACATCGAACCGGACAATCGACTTTTCCTAGGTATCAACCGGAGCCCCCGTTTACGCGGCGAATCCCGGCGAGCTCGACGCTCGAATATCGCAGGCAACGTGCACGCGGAAGCTAATGCTATAAAACATAATGAAGTATTCATTGTCTGTCCTGATTAATTTACTATCGGGTCGACGAGCCAACGATGGGCCGTGATGAATATCGCGAGCGATTACTACGGAAATGGGAATTGTTACATCATCGGGGCTTGTAGCGTACCATTGTATTCCTTCATATAATATGGAATTGGGCTCCGATAATCCGTATTGTGTCTGTCGACAGGGGAAATCCAGAAAGGTATTTCACCGGGCTTTGTTCCACGAAAGAAATTCCTTTATCCTCTTGAATTTTTGCGCTGCAGCTTTAGCGGCGCGTATTAAATTCCTTTTAGGTCCTTCATTAGTGAGTGACGTCGACGAGGATCCTCCTTCAGATGTCTTTGTACGCTGTCTGATCTATGCTGCACGATTGGGATAAGGCGGGGATCATTCCAGACGGCTCCTCTCCACGAGAACGTAATCGAGCTTCGCGGGATTACTGTTTAATTTCATCGAGATATCACTTCGCGCGTCGTCCAATCTGTACGGTTTCGCTGAAAGGCGGCGGACAAAAAGGTTAACTAGATTTTTTTCACTCCCGCGTCACGTCTTAGGGAATCCATTTTGGAATGAGCTTCGGCCCGAAGATGGAACGTCTGTCCCTTTTTCCACCGTGTCTCTTGTAACGCGCGGGACTTGGGAAATGGGGGGAAGAAGGGACTGCCGCGGATAGGTATGCTGTGAAACGTTAAACCGAACGTCGCGATGGAAGCTTATCCCGCGACGTCTCACGTACAAATTGTCACTCGAGAGCACGGATGGAACTGAATCTGCGCATTCGGGATAGATCGTATAGGTTTGTCGCGTCGCTTTTGTCCCGCCGCTTTCTTCGGGCTGTGTAAACGAGAAATGTTTATCTTCGTCAAAATTTCGCTGGTTTTATACGCGCGGCACGCTTCGATGCGTTTAGATCGAGGAATCTATCATGGTGTCGAGCTCCGCGCAGCTTTGCCTATTCAAATAGAACAACAAAAACACTGACGCGTCGTAGTTATTGCGAATAGTTGGCAGGAAAGACGCGTACAAAAAATCCCGGATATCCAGAAACGGAAAACACGCGCACACAGTGCTGTACTTTATAGCGAGTGACTTTGGAATGGTGAACCAGGATCTCCGCGTATTTTCCGATAGCTATTTCCGGGGGCTGAATTTGCAGTGGCCAGATTTTTGTAATCATTTCTATTTACCTTCACGGTTAAAACAAACCTAGAACAGCAAACTACTGCATTTATTTTCCGTGTGCAATTGATCTGCATCCTGTATTTTCCAACGCAAACACATGTCGAAGTTCGCCAGCTATAAGGGAGAGTGGGGTAAATACGAACGCGGGGTAATCGCGAATTCGATGGTACGGCGTTTTAATAAATAAAAACGATATTCCCTCTCCATTAGCTAATAGTTTAGGTCGTATCCAACGCCAGGCAGAAAATAATAAATACAGAACGCTTATGCTATTCAAGATAACACAATTTATTATTTTCATCATGTTTCATGTAATATTTTGTCCATCTTCAATTGGATGTAATAACTGTTGAATTAATGATACAATTGGGATTTTTTTAAGTTGAAATAAAGCACTTTTTTACCAACATTTTGTGACCAACGCGTTGCTTGAATTATGATTCTAACTTCTGAAATAAATTCTTTTTATTTTTTGATGTCGTGGGGCAATGACGAACAACTCGGATGGGGTAATCTCGAACCTTAGAGATTAGCAACGATAACCGATTTTGATGAAATTTTCAGCATGTATAAAACTTACTTAAATCTACAAAACGGATTTTTGAATTTTCATTGCAGGCTCAGACAGAAAAAGTTTAAAAAACGACCCTTACTATTTTTATTATATACCGACCAATTGCAATTTTTTTCTAACGCTCAAGAAGATGAATTTGAAAAATACATTAGGAATAGGTTGTAGCAACATTGTTTATGCGTTGACCATTGCAACCGCGCTTTCTATGCGACTTCTGCGATATTTAACACTCTGTTCGTGATTACCCCACGGCAGTCGAATAATCACGGACACCAAGGGTTTTTATTTTTCACTATAAAGTTGATTTTTATTATAATTTTTCAAAAAATCGCCACAGGACTTTATAGATGAATAGTTTAAGTATGTTTGTAAATAATAAACAAATTCATTTCTCATATAGTTTTCGTTTTGTTTGCTTTTTTACTTAGGTGTTCGTAATTCCCCCACTCTCCCTTATTATTCCATGCCGTATTCTCTATTCTCGTCTACTAGCGCGCTGTTTCTCCACGTCCAAACGAATCTTTGTCGCATCCTCGCAACACGTAACGCCGAGAAAAAGCGTGATTGCGTCCTGGTCAAATATCGTTCCCATATCACCAAAAGGAATATGCGAAAGTGGGTGCACCGCGACAGTGCGCTTTGAAATTCATCCTGCTATCGGGATTTCCATGTTTTCCAAGCTTCCCATTAAGCTGCCGGATTGGCAGCTTGTACGCCGCTCACTTTCCCTCGTTAGACCGACGTCGATTTTGCTGGTCGAGCCTCTCGTACGTGCGTGGCAACACACGCGGTCTGTAAGTGCAGCAGGGTCCGTATCGACGGTGAACAGATTGCGTTGTATTTTACGTGCTGGCCGTGGCCACTGCAATTCGTGGCTCTGGGCCGAAGGTCCTGGAAAAGCTGATAACGCAGGGCAGGCAATTGTCGCTGGTACAGTGGTGAAATCAACAGGAACTGCTGGCCCCCCTCCGTAACTGAAAACGTTCGTAGGGATTGGTGCTTTCCTCTTAAAAGCTTCAGGAACCTCTCTCTTTAACGATCGCCATGCTCGAGCGGTGTACATTTCAGTGGGGACTGCCAGGCTTCGCCGAGCCACGGATTGGTTTCCATAAAAGTCGATCGATATATACTATGACTTTTATCGGATCTGTCAACGATAGAATAGCGGCGGTAAGTTTCGTGCCGGCGACATCCCCGCTGGTCACACGCAGCTGCGCTAGCAAACAACCGCGGAGGAAAAAAATATTTGGCATCGGTGGGAAAACGGGGCCACGATCTGGTTAGCTCTGTGTCCCAAGTTTTTATTTGCGCGCTCGATTCGCGGAGAGAAGCATCCGACCGGAAATCGCCGCGAGACGGTTCGACGGGAGAACGGAGGAAAGTTTGACGATGGATTTTACTGGTGGAAAGACGAAGGCATGCGTGGCTTCGCGGTGTTTAAACGCTTCCCCCGTTACCTTGACGAGCATCCATATTTCACGATAAGCCGCAGAGTATCGCGGCTCGTATCATGCCCAACAATGCTCGATGATGAATTATGGAAATAAACGAGTAGACCGAAGTGCCGCTCCGCCATCAGCGGGTGTTCGCGGTGAACCGCGATGAACCACCAGGGTTAGCCGCGAAGGATTTTTCAATAATTCTTCCACCTGCCACCGAGCCCAACTCTGTTTAACGCTGCGCGGAGGATTCCAGTGGTTAGGTGCACGCGGTGTCAGCCTCGTGACGCGCCGCGCGTATTGTTCCATCACTGTAAATCTCGTAACCAAGATTGTTTCGCTCATATCTCCATTAGCGACCGTGCTTCCTTCTTTAACCAGTGGCTCCCGGCTTCCTTGCAATATTCCCTTTGAAACTCACGGACGTCCGTGAATCCCTGAAGCTTTACGAGGTTAACATCGAGTCAGAGCAAGGCAATCGGGGCAGCAATTTATTCAGCTTCAATTTTTGCGCAAAGATCCCTCGCCACACGCGACTCCCAGTGTCCATGATACAGCGCTCGGTGGTTTAATTTAATCCTTTCATAAATCTACTAGCCGTCAGGACGTGGAACGCGCGCGCGCGCGGCCGTGTGTGCTGTCGGGAAGTGCGAAAATCCGACGACGAAAGGAAGCGTCATTCGCGACAGCCCAGCAATATGTATGGTAATATCTCGACGCGACGAGACCTGTCCCGGAGTTTTAAGCGCGCGTTCACTTTTCTTCCTGTTCTCGGAGCCCTTTCACCACTCGCCACGCGATTGTCGACGCTCCACGAAATTGCCCCCTCCCGTCATTGTCGTCCGCGTCTGAGGGGGTTTTCACTGGGACCGCGAACAACCCCCGTGATCGTCGATCCTTGGTGACTGCGTGAAAGGAGCTCGACCACGCTCGCATTGTCACGAGATCGGGGCTATTATATTTCTGTTTTTGTCCAGCCCGCCGCGGTGAATCGCCCGCCGCCAGATCGATAGAAACGCTCCGCGATAATCGTCGAAGCTGCACCGATTGCAAAAGCGCAGGGAGAGCTCGCTTTGGTAACGACTTTTCTCTGTATCTATTTTCCACAGAGGAAGCTGTATCGGCTCGGCTACTCTTTCAACGTTCCGTTGCGATTCGTCTCACCAAAACGCGTAACCGAATATTCGCGAAATATACGCGTGGCCTCTTTGAAAGCCAATCAATCGGTACTATTGACCGTGGTCTGCGAAAAAGGTTTTCGAATTCGAATCGCGGCTGGAGAATAGATATACTGTTCCGCGGCATGATTCGAGGAGGAATAGATAGGGAATGCTCGACGGAGAGCCGTCTGAACGGTACTTGAACCGTGTCGAAATCAGTAGTCGATGATTCACGAGGGAACCTACGTGACGGAATCCCTCGATCGAAAAAGAGGACACCGTGGACCAGCGACGCGATAATGAAATTCCCAAGAAAATTAATTAATCGCGCTCGAGACATCCGTCCACTTAATAGACGGCCGCTGTCACGCTGATCGTTTAGAAGTCATTAACTGTATAATGGCACTGTAATCGAGATGAATGGATCCTCGGAGGAGATCACGGCTTTCGTCGCGAGCCGGAATAATTGCGTCCATGAAGGGGCAGTTGTAGGACACTCGATAAACGATTCCCTTTCCCTAAATATCCACTGAATCCTCGTTTAAGGAAGTTGAACCTGAGGACCTGAAAACAGAAAGAGCCGAGTTTAAGTTCGATCCGTTTTACCGACCAATCGTCTCTCAGCTCGATCACCTCGATTCAGCGCTGCAACTTCGTGGACTTAAAAACGTCCAGAAATGTTTGCCATGGTAGCTGTGCAATTTTAATGGCTCCCCGAACGCGATTTCAAGTTTCTCTCTGTTCTAAAACATTTAAAGGGAAATAAGAAGGATAAAACGGAGGATCAGGGATGAAAGATCGATGAGTAGCGTGAGGGCACCAAAGGGATGCTCGGGTGGCGTCCGTTTCTGTGTCCAGAGGGTTCTCTTCTCTCCAAGAGGAACTTCTTAAGATTAGGGTTGCCCGAGGGAGGCACGAAGGGGGAAGGGAGAAAAGGAAAAAGCGAAATCAAGGTTAACCTGCAAGTCGTGTTCCTACCAGGCCACTTACCGACATTTCTTTCCCGAGCCCGATTCTTCCTCTGACCGCGCATTTAGCACTTTCCTGCCCGTTATTTCCTCTCGATAGCTTTTACACCCCGTCCACCACCCTCGTCCGGTTGATCGCCAGAAAAAAAGTCCACGACCTTTCCGACTTCCGCCGATTTCTCCGCAGGAAACGGCGAATAGGATGTAGCCTGGCCCGATATTCACCCTTTCCCTCTGGCTGGAATTCCAGGGGAATTCAATTAGCCCCCTTTTTCTCGGGCAATTTCACAAAACCGGTAGCACCTCCTGTAACCCGTAACGTCCGAAATTCAAGGAAACGAAGCAGCAGCTACGAACTCGATGCAATTCGTGGTGCTCGCGAAGTTTCTATTCCCCTCGAAGAAAAGAGTGGCCACGAGTTTAATTGCGTCGAGACGATTTAATCCTTCGACTGTGTCAGTATTCGGCTCCGCGCAAGCCGAAGTGATAAACAGAAACGCGAGAACAGAAGAGAGAAGAGCCGGATGATTTTCTCTCATTTCTCCCGAGATGATTCCACCGATCACAGGAAATTATAGTCGACGAGGTTTCAGAAAACGACGACCTCAAGCTCATCGCGTCGACCGTTTTGTATTCGTTCAACGCGAACGCGCGCCTGCATATTTCTATCATTCCGCGCTCCTCGTCGCCCTTTTATTTCGCCCCATTCAACCCTCTATCTCGCATCTTTCGCCCCCGCGTTCGTGCACTGCGATATAAACGACGCGTCCCACTATCTGCCTTCAGTCAAGCTGAAAACGAGCCGAGACGACAGGCGGGAGATCAGCTTCGTTGTTTGCACCCCCGACGTTTAAGGAATATTTCTTATGCGAGTCTCGCGTTTCGTGGAAAGCCAGAGGCCCCTTTCACCGAGAATCTAACATTATCCAGCAAACACCGCAAATACCATCGCATTCTTTTAAGATCAGCTTGAAACCCGCCATCCAACTGTCACTCCTTGTACACTTAGACTTAAAGGACTCAAGAAATACTCACCCTTCTGAGTGCACCCACATTACGAACAATAATTCGCGGGTATCAATTGCTCCGTTAAAAAGGATCACTGTGCAGCAGCGGGGCTCGGATTGAAATGAACATCGAGCGAGTAAAAGAACGCCGCGGCGGTTGTCGACGGACAGGAAAAATCGCCCAGTTTCGAATAGTCTTTGAGCCAGCAATCTCGTATGTCCCGCAGCGTCACGATCCTCCCTTTATTACGCCCCCATCGTCGCTTCTCTTATTCTCTCTGTTGCATCGCACCAGAAGCCTATATTTCCATATTCCTTTACTGCGAACCCCCACTACCGTCGATAGAATCGATTCAATGATCGAGTCAACTATCCGTCCCTTTGCACAGTCCTTCGCCATACCCTTCCCCCGAATGGCAACAGAACCACTGAACAATATCAAAGACAAATGCTCGGCTTTGATTTTCCTCCGCGAGTAATTGCGACGTCGCGGCGTATAATGATCGCCGTGGTAAATAACGAGATCCGATGAACAATGGCGCTGCCTCGAAATTACTGGGGACTTGTTCGAATGGCACGAGGAAGCCCTCAGGGCCGTGCAGAGACAGGCGCCTGAGAACTATTTAATGGTCGTCGCGTGCACAAACAGCGTGCCGGGCATGCATAACGCTACTGCCTTCAAAACTCACTGATATTAGAGTGGATGCTGGTTCGCTGCGTACAACGGGGCCCACTGGGTATGCAAATACGTGCGATTTAATAGGGAAGCTTCTATGCGCGCATGCAGGTCGCCGTAACGACCTTAGACGCGCGAAAGGGCTCGGTTTACAGGCTCGCGACTCCCTGGAATCGACTTCCCGCTAGAAATTGAGAAAGTACCGGCAGCCAGTCCCTTCCTGGCTGCACAAAGCGCCAACTTCCGTAATCCGAAGCTCGTGAAACTGACAGCTATAAACGAACAGCGGCGACGGGCGATAATTAGAGAGAAGGTCTTTCCTCGATTTCTTCGCGGGATATTTGACGATCGGCTGAACGCCCACGAACCTGGTAAATTCTCCCTTTCTGCAGTTATTAACGGAGCGTGTTAGTGGAGCATGAAGTGGCTGCGCCCCGCGCGCTCACCACGGGAGCAAACGTTGATTCTTGAATTTTAAAACACGACCCCCCCAGCAAAATCGATCCTATATAAATGCAAATACGGCCAAGGGTGGAAATTAAAGGTCCTAACGAGATGGCCCTGATCGAAGATAGAAGAACGGCTGGGGTCGATTCAATTTCCCAGACGTTGAATTGCAGCTAGCGGAATTACGCCGAAGCAGATGGACGAATCAATTGCAGTGCTTAAACTGGTAGAATGGTACCGAAACGTTGACTCGCCGAATTATTCCTCTTTCGGTTGAAGTTACGCTGGCGAGCGTTACGCAGTAGCGAATAGCAAATAATTGCACGGGGGACAGGAAGTTTTAATAAAAATCATGCACTGGTGAGTTCTACGTGAATACAAATATATTCTCCCGCTGTCCTAGTAGCGTTTCGAAAATCATTGAAAATAACCGAATATCATCCGTAAATACTGGAACACAGCAGTGCAGCGGACTCGTGGCGATATTATAAATACTCCTTAAACCGAATTACTTAAAGAACAGTGAGACGGGGAGAAATTCGTACGTGCGTGCTTATCGCGGAAAATTTTCGAGGAAAAGTAGAACCGAAGCCGCTTCAGTTGGTATCCTGTTTGACGGAAGCTGAAAGTCTCTGGCCCAGCCGCGATAAGAGAAGCTTCTTAATGTCAAATCGATGGTAGGGAAGAGTCGAGAAAGTTGCCAGAGAGCCGGTTAAAGAAACCCCAGAAAGATGCCCCTCTGCGCGATGGCATCTTGCCACGATGTTTCGTGGCCTTGAATCTTTTGCCATTACCAGGTTGCACCAGTTGTGGTGATTCGAAGGTGAGCATACGGCAGTGATAAGGAAAAGGTGACAAGGAAGATGGTAGCCGACTGCGAGGTACTTACAATTAAGGGAATTTGCCTGTGCAGATAAAGTGGCTTCATTCGCAAGTACATACATAGGTCCCATTCAGGCGCGCAGCTATTCACGAGGTACGCGACGTCGAAAGCAGAAATTGCCTAAAGTACCTTCATTAGCTCTGCCACTCCCTCTGTGAGACGACACGCATTTGTCGCTTAAGCGCCTCGATATTATCTTTAAGCATCAGACCAGTTGGAAATGGGATGGGACATATTGGCAAGCATCTACGCTTAAGTGCGTGCGAGTAGTGATGGGACCAAGTATGTAGCAGGACGGAAACTGTACTCGTAAATACTGTGTTAAAGAAGCTGTTGAATTTCTGAACCTGGCTGAACGATATGTCCGCCATATATACTCCATCGGAAGCACAGATTTTGTGGCTATCACGTAGGTCTACCAAAAGGAACTTTGTTTTAGAAATGATTACCGTTCACGAGTATGCTTGATTCCACTGCTAGCTTCAAGGTAGCCATGGAACTGCGAGACCATGTGGAATCCTTCAAAGGATCCAACGACGTCGCTTAATTAATTAAGGAACTTCGATAGCTAAGTAGTTCCAAGAGTGAATCATGGAATAAAAATGCCAGAATGGGTAAAGGAACTTGCAGTTTGAATATTTGCAAGAAAATGGAAAGTTATATTTAGATCACCTCCCACGCTGGGCCTCGATTACCGGAATAAAATGATAAATGATGATTGCGAGGCTCTTCCCCGTAACCGGTCATGAAATTCATAAAACACGTGACACGCTGTACCGTAACGACGCCCATTTGTTACCCACTGCGCCGTTCATTTTTTCGAACATTTCACGGGCCAAGGAGACCGCACGCCTCGCGGTCCGCATGCAGCGAAGCGCCGGTCAGATTTACTTTATTCGACGAAATTACCCTTTCCGTGGTCAGCCCGCAGGAGGAAAACATCGACGTCAAGAATTTAGTGCCGCACATATTACAAGCGGAAGCACCCCGGTCCGAGGCTTCTTGTTGGAGTCACGTTTAATTAAAGTCCTCCCCGTGATTCGCTTGAATTCGCAAAAGTGCAATTTATACAGCTACACGGCCGTCCGCGAATTTTAATAACATTCCCCGTTCCTATGGTCGTCGTTTAATGTACTTTGCCGCAAAGCCGTTCCCTTTCGAATTTATATTTGCACACCGCCGGAAACGCTCGCGCAAGACTCATATGCACGTACACTTCCACATAAAAGCTGTTTCCGATTATATTCCCCGCCTCTGCTCCGGTTCGTTTCGATCAGCCTCGATTGCCACGAAGTAACGTTTCTGGCGTGTCGATGGAAACCCTCAGTTTTCTACTTTAGGAGCACTTGGTCCGTTTCGTTGACCATCGACCCTTCAATTATCGACTTCGCGTCCGAACCAGGGCCACTGAAGTTTCCTAAGAGACAGGGACGTCGATGGGAATCCGTGGCCTTGCCTGCTACCACCTACGTCCCGCTACATCCCTCTCTGTCTCAGACAGCCTTTTCCACCGAGGACACAGTCCAGTATTGCTTCGCCGATTGTCGTTTTTTCCTAAACCCTATTACCTGAAATTCCATCCGCGCTTTCCACCTCACGCGAAACGATCTCCCCGCCGAGGAATCCCCACAGGTATCGCGAGGGCTCGTTACAATTCAATTACATCAGCCCACATAGACTCGCACGTCGGCTTAATGCTTTCTCGCTTCGAACAATTAAATCAACGAACTAATAAGAGCAAGGCGTGCCCGAGCTCGCGAGAATCCACGCTACGCTTCGATTGCTAAAACAAACTTCCTGGCCGCGACTCCGCAAGTTTCAGGGATTTTTAATAACATGGTGCGACAACTTTCCGACGCGCTATTACAAATTGTCACGGAATCGTGCCCCAATGAAATTGATCTCCGAGCCTGTTTACAGGAAGTTACGCCCGCAATAGTTATTGCGTTCGCGCCGCTGGTCTTCTGTCCGAATTAATTGCATTTGCTCCATTGTTCCAAAGTGGTTCTGATCCCGCTGGCCTATTCAACCTGCCCCGTACGTGCCCAGCCAAGTTTCTGCTTCTTCGAAACCTATTTATTCAGATTAAACGCCGGCGAAACTTCGTCGCCGCGCGATACAGGTCCAGCCTAAAGGGCGATCTCCTTTGGCTGCAACAGCCGCGGGAGAGGGCAGGGAATGAATTTCCTGCGGGCAAACTTTTCCCGGGCAGAGTGGAAAAGTCCGCGAACGCCGTTTGATTGCTGCAAGAATTTATGCTGCCGGGGACACCGCGGTATATTAAAAATATAACGCAGAACAAACACGCAGCGCATCGAGAATTTCCGCGAAACCGCGGTCTATGTTTTCCTTTCATTTTCAGTCGAAAGAAAACATCGATTTTTCAGTGGCCGATGTAACTGTGCGACAAAACCGGAGATACAGATTCACCGAGGACCTTTTTTTTCCGTGCGATTCGAGAACGATCGAGGGGTGCTCGAGGGGTTACGTATATACTCGCGGTGTGTGAGCTGAAGCACTGTACAGTATCGGAAATACAGCGTATTTCCACTAGCCCCGTTGCTCGTGGTAAGGAAAATTCGCAATCGCTCTTAAGGGGACTCTCCGGTCAAAGCGCTTAAAAATTATTTGATCTTTATGAATTTTTTACAAGAAGAGGTTACAACATATCGTAAAAAATGTTTTTCGGGTTTATTGATACACTTGTTTGGGTACAGAAAAATATTTTGGTCCAGGTTTTCGGTATTGATGCATTTTGAACTGTTGCTGAAAACAAGTTGGAAAATAATAGTGGGAGATATGATTGGTTTGTACCACTGGCTCGCACAAAAGGCACTGTGCGAGAGCAAGGGGAGCAGATCGTGTGTGGTCAGGCGTGGTTTGGGAACCGTTGGTTAAACTATATCTCCCCGTAACTTTCTACACGTGCATTATTTTAAAAGCTGTGTCCAGTAAAAGTTATCCCAGTTGGTACGAACTCACGAACCGTGTACATATCTTGCTGCGACTTCATTCAGAATTTAAACTGCATCTTAAAATTGCTGTTATACTTTCCTTGATCTGTTCAGAAGAACCCACAAGTCTTCTAATTTCCATGTAACATGAAAGGCCTCTTCGAACTGTGAAATTTAGTAGTAATGCATGGAAAATGAAGTCTCGATCGATCAATGAACTTTACCTCGCCCGAAGTAGCGCGGGAAATATTGCGTTCCCACCGTACTTTCGCGGCGATAAGAACCCTCAATAGGAATAAGGCATGATTAAAAAGTAATCTTCCAGGGTATTTAACTGTTCTAAATCTTCTTCTCGCGCGTAATCATTTCACGGAGCAATTTAAACTGCCCCTCGTTCCTGTAATTCCTCTCTGATTAAGGTACTGCAAGTTCGGATGAATTTACAGGAATGAGAGGTAAGTTTGCAATGTATGCAAATGAACGCCATGAGAAATAGCGGTGGGAGGGAAGCTCTTCTTCTTAATAAACCGTCTGCTGTATAATGATCCGCCGCGCCGGCGATGGATATAATAAAGATATTTATACGTGCAGAATGCGCGCGCCTCGCGAAAAGATAAAAGTGAGGGAAGTGGCTGACAACTTTCAGTCAAGATTTGTTTTAACTCCGAGGGATAAATTAAGGCGGTCCCTCTTCTGCCAGCGTTTATTATCTCTATCGCGAGGAACGCGCGATTTCTCGGTTCGCTCGAGACAAGTGACTAATCAGATCCTCTGTCCCTAGGAAAAATTTATTTCCCTCCAGGTAAGATACCTTTCGGTTCATCCTGGCTCTCGAAATAACCCAGGAGTACAGGCGCGCCGAGGGAGCAGAAGTACGCTCACAAAACGAGGCGAAACCGGGCCATAAAATTCTATTCATCGGCGAGCAAGACGGTCGTTAATTAGAGCACGGAGGAGCGTGTTGCTGTCAAGCTCGATCAGCTGGAATATATCCTGTTAGCGTCCATCTATCGATATCAGGCAAATCTGACTGGGTATAGTTTCAATCTCGGACAAAGCCTCGTTTCGCGTTAATCGATCGTGTAATCTACGAATACCTCCTCCTAGTTTCACAAGCGTTTCCAGAGGAACGTGAGGCAGGCGTGAGAGGGGCGGGGAGTTTCTTGGCGAAACTTCGATGATACCCCTCGACCTGGGCAAATGAGCCTAAAACGATGAACTGTTACCCTGCACCAAAGCCAAAGTTCAAGACGTCTTATGGCAACGCCGGTGCAATATAATCGCGTTCGTTTGACTCGCAAAGCTTCCTGTTACGCTTGTAAATGAAATACAACGTTACTGCGTCACCAACTTTCCTTAAAGATCGAGTAGGTCGAGTAGATGAAACCCAGCTTGAATAATCCTCGATTCGAGATAACAGTCGGAAAGCATTCCACGTTGAAATACTTGGAGTCAGTTTCATATACCTATTAACTCCCGATCTTGGAGTTTATTTGAAAAAATAGAATAGAAGACACTACTTCCCAACAGACTTATCAGGATCGATAGTTCCCAAAAGAATCCGTAATTTCAATCCCGTGAATCCGATAAAATCGAGGAGCAAACTAGGCGAATGGAATCGAAACTTGGCCCTCGACGATCGGCTGGATCGTTAAAACTATGGAGTTATCGGCGGCGCTCCCCTCAGCGAACTTCTACTTGTTGAAAACGGCGCTTGTTAAGTATCAAAGTGGTGGTTTGGAATTAACATTATTCCCCCTTGCTTCCGGCCGAATAAACGGACGCGCCCCCGTCGCCACTCTATAAAGTACGTTCCTGCGTCCCGTGGGTATTGAACGCCTTATTTAGCACCGATGGAATTAAGGTAATCCCACTCCCAGCGAGTTTATGGTTACATTATGGTCCCGTTGCACGCCCGGTGGAAGTGGCGCGGATTCACAGGGCCATTTCGCCCCGACGACAGCCCGTCGCTCGCCAACTTTTTGTCGCCACGCGGACGCGATTTCGTAATTAAAATTCCCCGCGATCGGGCTGACGGACGCTGGCCGGCCATTACTCACGCCCCGTTCGTTTTTTCCGAAGTGTTTTCAGGGGGCTGAAATATTCCGCATCAAGTCCGCCAAGTATCGGGCGAGCTTCGACGGGAAAAAGGCCTGCACTTCGGCCAACTTCCCCGTGACGCGTTTCGACCCCATAAAACTGTCGTTGCTCGCGCGTTGCAACCATTAACTGTGCAAAATGAGAGAGTGGAGGGAAAGGACAAGCGATGCGGGACTAAGTGTATTAAAACAAGTCGACCGCCGATGAAAATTATACACGGCTCCGTGCCTCGGGGTAGTCATGGATTTTTTCGGCAGGCGAAACCGAGATGAAAAATCACCCGTCGTTGCACGCTTTGATCCACTCGGCGACAAAGGCCTCTCACAGGCTCGAATTCGACGTGAAGTTTTAAAGGCACCACTGTTAATTCATGTGGACATTAATTTATCTAGCTGACTGGGAATTTCGATGGTATCTGTGGTTTACAACCATTTCGCGAAGCAGGTGCCACTATTTTTTTTCTTATGTAAAATGACCCGCTGATTCCGAAAATCAGGTCTAAACAAATTTCTGTGGATACGTTTTCGAGATTTCGATAGGTGAAGTTTTTACCTGCCTGTCAAAAAGGTGGTCCCACTTAATTGCGAATATTTCGTTTTGCGACTGACTGATATGGTCGAACATAGATATGTCAATCACCAACAAATGTACCTAACAAAATTTTTGTTACGACCGAAATTGACATTGATAATTGATTTAATCATCTGGGAAAAATGGAAATTTTCTCATTTCTTACGTTGAGTCACGTTTACGAAGAAAACAAGGTGCTACTGAAGAAAATCTATGGATAAATATCGAAGCTCGAGACAATTGTGTGAAAACACTAAAATTTTTTTCGGTTTTTGTGTTTTTTTTCTCTTCATTTTATTGTTTATTCAATTTTAATTAGTTCTGGCTCCTTTTTAAGAAAAATAATTCTCTTCTTGTACAACAATTTCGACAGCGTTTTTGTATTTTAAATCAAATCGTGGAGCAGAATATGTCATAACAGAATATGAAGCAATTTAATACAGAATCAAGCGTCTAAATGAATGTGATGTGAGATCTCCTGCACCACGATTTTATTTAGAGTGAAAAAAACACCGTCGGAATTGTAGTACAAGAAAAGAATTATTTTTTTAGTTTTTACTGAATTTTTAATTAAATTATTCAACATAACATATTTATTTGTATATATTTCTACTCACAACAATAGAGCCAGAACTATTTCTAAAACACACATATATTAACAAAATACTAGAAAGAAAATGTACAGAATCAGTTAAAATTGAAAAAACAGTAAAATAAAAAGAAAAACAAGTGCAGACTCAACATAACGGATGAGAAACTCAGCCCACTGTTGCGATTTTGATTTTTCCCAGATAGTTAAATGAATTCACGATTTCAATTTCAGTCGAAAAAATAACTTTTTTCTGAACTACTGAACCGATTTAAAAAATTTGTGATGTACATTTTTTGATGATTCAATCTTTCATTTGGTCTAATTGTCGACCATATCGGTCATTCGCACCACGAGATATTCGTAATTAAATGGGACCATCTCTTTGACAGACAGGTACAAAGTTCACCTATCGATATCTCGAAAATGCATCAACACAAAAATTTTTAATCCTTATTTTCAGAACCAGCGGGCCATTTTACATAAGAAAAAAATAGAGGCATCTGCTGCGCAATTTTTGTTTTTATTTTGTAAACCAAGTAGTATATTAGAACTGTACGAATTATACCCTCGATCGATAACTCTTACAAAATGACCAATGGTAGCCCAAACCCAGTTCTTGATACCTCCTCAAAAGAGAAAGGACACCCTTCACGACGAACCTATGAAACATTGACTCTGTTTTTCCAAAGATACAAGGTTTCCACGAGAAGTGGAAACAATTCCAAAACTTAAACCTACTATCTCCAGTCGCTAAACGAAAACGTAGCCCGGCCCGCGAACAAAGAAATCATGAGCTGGAAACGCGTATCGACGATAATTAACCACTAATTAACCGAGCTTCGCGTCGAGTAGAAAACATATCGCGCTGGTTATGAGCCCATGGCTGACGGGGACGGGACGCTGGTCCATAAAGACGAACGTGCAATTGCGAAAGCGTTTGGGGTTAACGTTTGAATCCCAGCGAACCACGCGGAATCCTGTCTAGGTCAGGGTAGACTTTCAACGAGCCTCTTGAAGCCAGCAGCGCGGCGCACTTGAAGAAACAACTTTCGAATCTCGAGTGACATCTTTACAGCGGCAGCCACTTGAATGCGCGGCCCATAATTAAGGCTAGGGGATAACGAAGTTATCATCAAGGCCGTCATTCGTACTCGAGCCAGCGCGTCCCCCTCGGACCGTGTGTGTTCTTAAAGGGTGGCGCGAATTAAGAATGGACGACGAGGCTGGGACGATCTAAAGGACTTCCCTGCCTCGGGCCACCCTTTGTAAAAGCTTCATCTCTGAAACGTGCACGTAGGTCTCCCTGGAATTCTATTGGGCTTACAGACGCGTATTCACTGATTCATTAATAAGTCACAGTTGAACGTTTCACTTCACTTCGAACGCGGGCCAGTGATTGCTCTTATAATTAACGCAACCGAATTCGTAAATCTCCCTTCTTTCCTCTATCACTTCCTCCAGATAAGCGCCCAGGTATCGGTACGCCAGGTCCTGCTCGAAGGTCAGCCACTTTTCCTTGGGCAGGTGGATTTTCAGGAAGTCTAATTGAGCTGCTCGTATGATCCTGGAAATTCCAGAATGCTCGAGCCACTCGCGGGTTACATAGTTCGTCGGTGGCCTCGCAAGTTCCCAGCAAATATGCGAATCAACGCGAATATTGCCGCGAGGATGCCGTGTGGAAATGCGTCAACAAATTGCGGCCGATTAGCGGGCGGGAATATTTAAGCGGATACCTGAAAGTTCTCGCGTCTAGCACGTCAGTGGGCAACCGACGGAGCGCCTCCTTCACTATCAAATTCTCCTCGTCCAACAAATCGTGACTGTACAACCCGTATCTGTTGAAGCCCGACCAGTTGTACGCAAATTTCCTTAGGGCGAGATGGAATCCATCCCGTTGATTTTTAGCAGCTGGATTTCCTTTGATCGAGCCCTTGGGCATTCTCAGTATCGAGAAGAGCCTCGACATCGCGACAGATTGGAGCGACGGGACTTAACCTCGGATAAAATTGACACAGGCAGAACAGTTAAGGGAACGATCGTCGCGTGTCTCTCGATCCTATCGAGTGGAGTCAGTTTTCAGCCGTCAGGGCCATCAAAGTTTCACGAACGATTATGACTTCTGTATTGACCTTACCCGAGTTTGCGACTAATGGCGAATGGACTCTACGGTTCGATTTCGCGTAAGAGCTTCCCGTAATTGGGAGACAGACTTTGCGAATTGGTCGACTCTAAAGGTTCCAATGGTTATTATACTAGCGCGATCCAAAGTCTCGCGAGAACTTGCCGGAATTTCGCCTGTCATTACGAGACAATGCTCCTCCCGTCCCTCTGTTTCTCTTCCTTTATGCTGTTACGCTAGGACTGTTCTACTATTCAGCAAACACCAGGACTGTCCGAGAAAATTGCTCGCTGTCAGGGTAAAAATTAGAATGAAGCGATCCCACCGAGCTCATGGAAACCTCTGCGATCGTCGTCGATCAACTTTCGCCAACTTTGCGCGCGATTATCCCGAGGAAAGCTTAACTCTGTTTAAAATTCAACTTCTAGAGTCTCGCTGGATCAGATATACGTCTATTACGCCGTAAACTCCTCCCAGTTTTCTTAAAGCGAAATGAAATGCTTCGGAGGAGCTGTAATACTTTGTGTTTGGAAGCAACTTGTCTCTTTTCTTTAGCGCGTGAAGCGTTAGGTAGCAATTTGAGATTATGTAGGATGCAGGAAACTCGGTAATGAAACTTTCCCCAATTCCTTCCTCATTTCGTGTCAAATTTATTTCATATCTCTTGTGAAACTTGTCAGTAACTAACTGCAGAGAAGCGAAGTTCAATGTGCAAGCCATTAATGTCTGTGCAATCTTATTTACACGGTTCCCAACGACTAGAAATGGGCAAAAATTATATGAAATAAAAATTTGTGTATGGAATTCTTATTTCAAATAAGAAATTTTTTGCCCATCTCTGCCAACGACCAGAAGTCTGAGATATCGATAGCGAGGCGCATTCAGTAGTATAGTCAATGCTTGGTCAGTCGTTCCGTCTAATACCTATTGTGAGGCTAGCGCTAAACATTAAAATGCAGTAGTGAAACGTGAATGGATGCGAACCAGGCGAGCGGCACACGTTAAAACGAAGAGTCGGGTAATTATTCTCACAGAGTTTTCCACGATTTATGCGAGAGTTCGGGCCGTGGGGAGCGTCGATGGTGCGCGTGTTTCCTTTGGAAGATCAGCTGCGCGTACACTTACAGCGGCGCATTACACGTAACGGAGGGACAGGATGGAAGAGGATTTATGTCGGCGGGTCCGTTGGTAACGTGCCACTGGCAGAGGGTGACCACCCCTCTGTCGTTCGCCGTGCTACGCGAGTTTCCGTATCTGTTCGGCATAGAAACGTGCACGCGCGTGCCTCTTCGACGATCGGACTTCTTCCACGGGCGGAAAGTCCGAGTTTACAAGCGGTTGATACAATCCCAGTCGCGGACACCGTTATTTTTCCAGCCCGGTCCCTCATTTTTCGTTTCGCCAGCCGTCTGCTACTTCCACCGAAGTAATTCATACATGTCGGGGCGAACATGCATGCAATTTACAGGATGTTCAGAACCCCGCCGACGAGCGTTCTGTTGGTTTCGAACGGAAGGGACCCCATTTCTTTGCCAACGTCGACGACGCTCCCGATGCGACTGCTACGTATTTGCGACGGTGGTAACGCCTGGCATCTATGGGGCGAGGAACGCCGTGGAAAATCGTTTCTCATCGTTTACAATCAGGAACTCTGCTGGCCCTTGGTGTGAGTGAAAAAGTCGACGGGGGAAATTGTTCGACTTCGGTGAAGGGATTGGATGCAGAGGGGTGCTAATATGATGCTGCGAAGGTGGTGCAAGCTTATTGAAAACCGTGCTTATGGAGGAGCGTGGATTTTTTTTTAGTCAACTTAGATCCCATTCTCGGGGTATTATTTAAGTCAGTGGTAAAATGAGATTTCTCTATTTACAAAACTTAATCTCTTACACGTACACAGCGGAATAATTTTATAATAAAAAATGTGTTTTTTTTTAATACAGTTTCTCAAGAAAAATGGTCACAGAAATATTTTAAAAAAGCATTGTAACGCTTGAAGTTTCTAGTTTTTGAATCAAGGGCTCAATTTCTTTTATCCATTATGATACTGTTTTATCTTGATGAAACGCAGGAAACGATGTTCCAAATACCAATTTTGTTTCGAAAGTACACATGTGGACGAACAATTTAAGCGCTCAAACGTTCGTCTACGTTTCGTCAAATCGAATTTTTACTCGAAGGTGATCCGGTTGACATGATTGATTCATATGGAACGTATAGGTATGTGGTGCAGAATTGGAGGATTTGCACAGAGCCCCGAAAGGGGCTTTACCGGTCCGGAATGGTAATAAAATTTTCAACATTTTTGAATTTCAAAAATATAGTATGTCTGGAGGGGGTTGATATTGCTGATTACGAATCTGTAGTTGGATTGTAAAAATATTTGACCTGCATGGCAGTTTTACTGACCTAAACGAACAAATGCATACCAAAATTCTCTGGACTTTATTTTACCGTTACCCAAATCTAACGACGTTGACGTAGAAAGTTTTTGTATCATGTTTTTTTTGTTATTTTTCTCTTATTTCCATGCTTTTATTTATTATTTTTGGTATTTTTCTGTTATTTCAGGATTTATTTTATTTTGGTGTATTTTGTGTGTTCTTTTGAACAGAACGAATGGTATAATTATAGTCGAACATATATACAAACACAGTCAAACACTAACACACACATACGTATTTTTACTGTAATCGTTTTCAAATAGTGTGTTTGCTCAAAGCCCCAGAAGGGGTGATGTGATGTGTGACGTTGTAATGTATGATGACGGCAATGGTAATGGCAATGGTGTTTGAGAATGATTTAGAAATGGTGTTAAGAGTGGTGTAAAAGAATGCAAATTTGTTATTTCCAACCATTTCGGTGATACATTATATCAAGTTCTCCTAAATGGTAAATATACAAATGAGACACAAAATATAATTGTAAGGTGAATACACACTATAATTATTTATATATTAATGGGGAGGGCAACTTTTCGGACTGATTCAAGCAGAGGACTCAAAATCGTTCTTGTTCAAAGCTGCACTCCACGGAATACTATTCCCTATATACTGATCGCTTGGAAGCTCGCTTTTCGTCCTCTTCTCTCTACATTCACATCTCCCTTGTTCCATCTGTAAAATAACCAATTTCACATTGAATCACATGGCATTTAAATTGTCCCAATATAACCGCTTCAGGCTACTGAATTCTCGGCACAGTACCATTCCCCGATACCATTCTACAGTAAATTAAAAAACCTGCATGGAAGAACTTTCCTCTCAAGCATTTTTCTATACCGTCACTAACTTCAAAGGTATTCTCCCGAAGCAATTTAAATAAAACACCCAGCTTATATATACGAACCTTTATTTTTATGTTCCCTGGAATCGATCCCAAAAAAAATATGCCACATTCTTATCGAAGAAATGAAATCCATGCAGGCATAGGATTTAACATTTGAACAAGCACGGTTCTAAGACAAGAACTTCAGGTGTCCACCTCTCGAATGCTACCCTCGTACCAGCCACATTTTCCGCGAGAAATGAATCACCGAAGGTCCAGCTGAGGTTCTCCAGTAAATCTCCAGCAGCAGGAGTGAGCGTCGGTCACGTTTACGCGGATTCCACATATTCCAAGGTAAGCGTTTCAACTTTTTTTATAAACACCTACCCACAGTTTTAAGGAAGAGCCGATAAAACTGTGCGTAAAAGTATCAGCGATTACATCGACGGCTCTGCTCAGGGGAATTAAGCAATTTCCGTGCCTCCTCGACGCATCGATTTGCAAGGAGGGGTTCGGGGTCGGTGCTTGGCCTTTTACGAGCTTACCCAGTATCTTCTCGCGCCTTGATTTTTCCCCCAGTCGACAGGGCAAAGTAATTCGAGAGCACCGCGCGATGCTCTCTCGAGAAGACACTATGATCTTGGAATTAGACTTTCCAGCTCCGTTCTAGAAGGAGTTACGACTCGACCGTGGGCGAATAAACCAGGGAAGCGTGGAGATCATCCGTGGAAAATAATCCGCGTCGCAGAAGAAGCAAATATGCTCGCAGGTTTTCCCATAGACCAGCGACGTTCATCGTCGTTCACGGAGCCGTTACCTTTTTCCTCCTGGGACTTTGCGCGAATACTCGCGAATATTCTTAACAAGCGAGCAAACATATTTCCACCTCGCGGCGTCCACGTGATTTCGCGCCGGTCGTCGGGATAGTAATTAAATAGACTGCGCAAATTCCTGTTATTAATCGATCCTGTTTAATTTAATTCGCGCTCGACGGCAAGAATCGTCAGCAATTAATTTGATTACCCGATGTTAGCAGCGGCAATGAGCTGGATATTAATGCGTAACGGATTTGCTCGTCAAATATGCACTGCGTGGCGGGGCATGAGTAATTAAGCAACAGAAACCGTCCCGTGAATTATCCAGCGTTGCTTCAACTTTAACCGGCAGCGCGAACTATTGTTTGCCATTCGTTCGCGCGCCTATCTACCCGTCGATCATCAATCCTGATCAAGTCCCGTTCACGTGGCGGGATTTATCGACCCGCTCGGCACACTTCTCGCGACATTTTCCGTCCGATCGTCGAGAAATCTCGCTTCGACGGGCGACGAGGCGTGTAATAACCAGACAATTCTCTTTCCCAACCCTCGATTCTATCCACCGCGATACCTTTTTCGCGAAAACATCCCCCCAGGCTTCCTTGGTTTTATCTCGAAACCATCCTTGTTCCAGAGCTAGCTTAGACTAGACAGTTCTCGATACCCTTTTCCCACGATCGAGTTCCTGGATCCACCCTGGACAGTTTACTTATTCGAGGAGGATTAAGACGATACAAACGTCTATCAAACTACCAATTCTGGCCATCGAACCCTTATTTCAGTGTAACAATATATACACTCGGCGGTTACTTTATCAAAGGTGCAAAAGGAAAGGAAGACTTAACGGAGAAGGTATCTGTGTGATCTCACCTGAAATTGAGAGTAGATCACTGCCTTCCCACGTCGACGCTCACAGACAGCGGCCCCAGCTTCACTGTCCTGTGGATTCCAGCTCCACTAGACTCTAAATTCTCTCTCGCATTGCTCGCCGCGCCTCTTCCATGATCGAACAATCTTCTGGGGAGCCTGCCGTTACCCTGATCCACCTCAGAGTACGCAGGCCTTGGCACCGCGAGTCTGTCCAGCACAAAGTTAACGATCCTCCTAATAGGCTGACCTGGCAGCCCGAATCTGAACTCCTCCCGGGGTCCGTTTCGCAACAGACCAGGAATATTCACCGAGTGTTGATTGCTAAAGATAGTCCTGTAGCTGATGGGGTCCTCCACTCGGCCCTGCAACGTTATCTGAAAGCCAGGCTCGCGAGAGTTCCCTTCTTCGGCATTGTTGATCGAAGCAGCGTCTCCTTGCTCGCCCGAGTGCACCATGGAACGTTGACTTTCGCCGCGATCCGCCGTGGAAAACGAAGGGGGAGGCTCAGCTCCCGGATCAGGGCTAAGTTTGTCGTTTGGATTGAAGGGTTGCTTCGTGAATCCGGAATCGGGCCCGAGCGTGCCGCGTCGATCCTTGTCTCCTCCCGTCTCCAACGCGACCACCGATCGTCGATTCAATTTTCGAAGGCCCGCTGACCTATTTTCCTCGCCATTCCGCTCCGAGCCTACAGCTTCCGATCCCGAGTAGACGTCCAAGGGAAGCTTCTCCCCTGAATCCTCGTTCGCGGCACGAGGAATAGTCGAAAGCTGGGAAAAAGTTCAGTCGTTTCTTTGGTTATCGGTGTACAGCCGTTTCCAGACGAGTGACGCTCAAACGGCAAGAAAGGGGAGGCAAAGGGGAGAAAGTAATTAGCTCGTATTGTTGTTGGAACGGAGTTACCTGGTCGGCGTTTTTCCGCGGGACTGCCGCAAGTTCGTCAAAGAAACCTCTGTAAACCGTGTTAACAGCTTGGTCCCCCGATGTAATTACTCCGCCATAGAGAAGAGGATTCTCTTGGCTCGGATTCAGCTCTTCGGGCTTCCCATGCACGCCATCGTGAATCGTCTGCCGGTCGCAGGCGGCTCTTGGTAAGACGCAGGCAACGTAAAGCGTAGCGACGAGGAACGTGTAAGATATCGGGCGTATCTTCATCGTGATCCCTCGATCTGGTAGTTTCGATCGCGTCACTCGATGTCTAAGGTGTTCCCGTTCGGAGTCGCGTTTATATGGGCGATCTGGTAGCTATTTGGGGAGGGAATCATTGCGCAAACGATGAAATATCGAAGCTCGCAGCGTGATCGAACAGCAACCAATCGTTTACACAGTCTGCTCGTAATGTCTCGGCTGCGATCAAACATTGTATCAAAATCGCGCGAACCGCGGAGATGCGGATGGGTAGCTGGAATTTTGGGGAATCGACGGTGGCTGACGATCAAGTCAAACACAGATGGGCTTGTCTGCCAAGTTAACTGACACCTCGAGGACATTTCCGCGAGGAGACGCGTTCGGTGGTAGCCGAAGCTGGGATTCGACGAGAGCTACGAAAATATTTTCAAACGTTTTCCGTATGAAATATTCTCACAGCGGCAGCAGGATTTCTGGCAGATCGAGCATCAGCTTTGCCCCCAGCCGCGGCACGCGCTCGCATCGACGAGAAGGGTATAACTTTCCCGGGGGAAAGGCCAAAACTTTCCACCAACTATCGTCGTTTGTCATGCAACTTTTCTGCTTCCTCTTTCGCCAGGGCCGAGGTATTCGCAAAATTCTCGCGGAAACTTTATCGTTTCCCGATCATAACGCGTCGTACTTGTCTCTGACCTTCCGCGCGAGCTGCAACTATTGAACAGCCACGTTGAACGCGAGGATTCCGAGTGATATTACAATTTCCCAATTTCCCATATCCCCAAGCAATCTTACAGTTCGAACTGCAAATATTCACATCATCTGCCCTGTCTCCTCCCAATTATCGTCCGTGTCTCGATTACCACGATGCAAACAGAGGCTTCCATTTCGCGTCAGCGTGTCCGACCCTTTCAATCAAACTCCCTTGTACGTCCTGATTGCGATTCTTTCACGAATTCCAAGGAAACTCGCGTTCGCCCGATCGCGAAGGCGACGTTAGGATTGTGCCGGTTGCTCGCGACCCACCACGTACAACCCCAGGGATCAGCCGCTCGTTCAAACGAGCTAATTGTGAGCGACCCTTAGCACGTCGCGTGGCCTGTTGCATTTTAATGAAATGGTCGCGTAGGTTCCTCGGCTCCGGCGCCTTCGCTCGTGAAAAGAACAGAGCACAAAGCAGCCGTCTAGCATGCAGAAAGCCGCGAGAACGGGGCCTCCGTTTCTCCCGCTATATCGCACCGCCGTCCATTCATAACAGTTAAATAGAGTCGAACGGAAGATCGAGTCATTCCCCATTGATTCCTCGCGCGCAGTTTCCGCGGGGGCACGGTTCACGTCTCACGAACAATATCTGCATCTAAGAACGCGCCTGGCTGCCTCGCAAATGGAAATGCAATCGGAAGTTTCGAGCTGTACGTGTGCACGGGGTCGCGATATTTCGGTCAGCAATTACTGCCACCGGAAATGGGACGGGAGGCCATCGCGTGCCCGTGGCGAATGGGGCGCGCAGGGAAATCGATGTTAGTTGCAGTGAATTTGATTCATTAACCATCTTCAGAATAAATGAGAGTACGACAGATTGCATGTCTGATGAAATTATCGCGTTGCGAAATCATTGTCTCGTTAGCTTTTCTCGGGAGGTTCGGGTGGGGGCGATTGAAACCCCACTGCAGGTCCAGGACTGTAATCTTTATTGTGCTTTATTTTTAACAAAATTGTGAGCAGCTTCTGCGTGAAAAAATTATTGTCGTTGAAAGAGCGATGCTCGTAACGTTGAGAACTATACAGATTCTTGTGCTTTTCGGTATTCGAAGACGCTTCCACGCTCGATGAATCCTTGCGCGCTTCTTTGCGCTGAGGCGAGCCTTGCGCCGGGTGCACCGTAACCACCGCCACCAGGAGTCTCCAGGATAAACGTATCCTGTGTAGAAAATCATTATATCAACACGTGTTCTCTGCAGCCCATGGAAAGTTGTTCAAATTATAGGAAGATCGCAACTTCCGTCTGTCGATAACTCCACAATAATACCGCGATATAAATTCTCAAGTTTTACGCGAGGGTATGTGCGCAAGGCAGTTGCAAACGAGGGGATCGTATCCGTCGAGATAAAATGTTTACGAGAGGCAGCGTAAAACCCAAACGCTTTCCTTCTACTTCCGTCTTGCGTGGCTATTCGAAATCGACGTAGACTGCAGTTTATTTTTTCCACTTTATCGCTACGATTTTACAGCACTGCGTAAATTTTTACGCAATTCATACTTGCGCCTCGGAGGATGGACGATACTTGCTGTTAAAAGAGATTGCTTTAGTCGCGAGCTCCTTACCGCCGGACAAACTGGAACAGCGGTTTTGGGGCCCAAGTTGATCTTCCTGCCGTCTGCCCTCTTCAACGTGTTCCTTCCACGTCCACCGGGAGACCCTCCCGCTAAACCAGGCGGACTGTGCACCCTTCTCTCCGTTAGTACTGACAGCATCATGGGTGCCCTGTGAAAGAAACACTCTAAGCTAGAAGTGACGGTGGAGAATAAATTCAGGAGCTTGCCAGAAGCTACCCTGCGCACTTAAAACGTTCAGAGAAATTTTGATTCGGCTACCTGAAGGTGATTTCACGGATAACACCGTCGCCACCGCAGTGAGCACCAGACCCACCACTTCCTGGACGAAGGGAGAATTTATCGAGAACAACGGGGTAACGGAGTTCCAGTATCTCTGGGTCAGTGATCCTGGTGTTGGTCATGTGGGTGTGCACTCCCCCTCTACCATCCCATGTCGGTCCCTGTTAAACCGTGTGCAGTCTCATGCGATAAATGAATCTCGTAGAAAAAGGTTGAACGGATTAGGGAGGGTGTCTTACAGCTCCGCTGCCGCCAGCGACAGTCTCGTAGTATCCCCATTCCTCTGTTCCTAGTGTCACGTTATTCATGCAGCCTTGCGATGCAGCGCACGCCCCGAAAGCTTGCAAAACAACGTCGACGACGCGTTGGGACGTAAGCACGTTGCCACCCACCACTGCAGCCTCCTCTGATGGGTCTAGGAGCGAGCCCTTGGGAACAATTACCTTCACAGGCTTCAAGCAACCCTGAAATGGGTGGAAACGTGGAATGATGCTCGACGAGATCGCACAGTGAATACAGATGCTAAATAAGGATATAGATTCTTAGAGGTGTGCAGTGTTACCTGGTTCAAAGGAACGTCTCGACCAACGATGCACCTCAAGCAGTAAATCAATGCAGAAAGGGTGATCGCCCGAGGTGCGTTGCAGTTTCCCCATACTTCGTACCCAGTCCCACTGCAGTTTCAATTTTTCATTGCCGTCCCTTGTTGTTTGTCATTTAGAACGAATAAGAAAGCTTACTTGAAATCGCAGACTGCCTCGCCCTTCTCAATATCGATGCTCAAGAGGAATCTTATTGGACTTCCATCGTCCATATAGTCCACTGCAGCTGCAGTGGTGTTTCCGGTTTTCTCGAGCAGCTTTCTACCGACAGACTTCAACATATCTCTGACTGCAACCTCCGCGTTGTGCTGGATGTGGCCCATGTAGGCTTGCACCACGTCCAGGTCGTATATGTCGATCAGTTCAGTCACCAACAGCGAGCCCTGCATCAAGCATTAACAGATCCTTGGAATTAAATCCGGAGAATTGATAATCGATTCGTAACGCGGCCTACCCACTTTGTGATTAGCTGCGATCTGAGCTTTCAGATCGCTGAGATTGTCAGATAAATTCCTGGTCCCAGAACTCCCCGGAATCTTCCCCGGCGCCATTAACTCTTCCGTCAGTTCTTTCTCTCGAAACTCGCCTTTGTGCACCAACAGGAAGCTCTTGAAAGCAGCGCCTTCCTGTAGATAAATCATGCTTTTGAATGATAAATGATATCAAGGGCAATCTTTCCCTGAAGCACTTTTCACCTGAAGCAAAGTAGTCGAATGTGGCGGCATGGAGCCAGGCGTTATACCCCCGATGTCAGCGTGATGGCCTCTGCTGGCCACAAAGAACACTGGCTTCTCCACGTCCCTGTGACAAAGTCATTCTATATTCACCAACCGTCCGATCGTCACTGGTTTGTTTATCGAAAGGGACGAAAGAAATACTTGTAGAACACTGGAGTTATGACTGTGAGGTCTGGAAGATGCGATCCACCCGCTGATGGGTGATTCGCGAGAATCACGTCGCCCCTGGTGAATTCCCCCTTGAACGCCTTCATCTGGTACTGCACGGTCTCCTGCATAGCGCCCAGGTGAACGGGAATGTGAGGTGCGTTCGACACCAGACCCCCATCTGGGCCAAACACCGCGCAGGAGAAGTCCAAGCGTTCTTTGATGTTGGTCGAGATGGAGGTTCTCTGAAGAATCCTTCAAGGACAGACTCTCGATTAACGAGGCCCTCTGAGGCAAGCTTGCAAGGCTGTTAAACGAATTATCGCTCCATCTACCTGCCCATCTGCTCGGCGATGCTCATGAACCGGTGGGAGAAGATGCTCAGCTGAATCGTATCTAAATCGGTCGTCACCTTCGTCCTGAGACCTTGACCAATCGTTATCTTAACGTCGCCGCGAGACGTGATCGATGCCGTGCAATCAGGCTCGATCAGAAGTGTGCTCAGGCTGTCCATTATAATAGCTGGCCCGTGTATCGAGTGACCAGGCGATAAGGAATCTAATTGGTACACTTTGGTCTCGAGGCAACCGTTTTCAAAGTACACCATGGTGGTCTGTAAAGAAGTCGATGCATCTTTCGTACACTAAGGATACATCTATTTACCCATCGTTGGTTTCAAATAGAATCTTTCTCAGACACATACCTTTTCCACTTTCGGTGGTGCAGTAGAAGATGGCCGAATCGGGTCCTCCTGTACATCAGTCTTCCCCACGCCTCGCACTCTCACGTCGTTCACCAGAACCTTCCTATTCGGCATAGTGAAACCGAACTCCGTTTGATACCTTCATCAAACACAACCACGGTTAGCGCTTCCGTTTCATTTTCTCCCGACGCATCTTACCAGAAGAAGCTTCACCTTTCCAAGAACGTAGTGAGGAAATCACCATGCCTGGTACCCTCGTTTCCAGCATCCTTTGTACTCGGCGTGCACATCAGAGCGCAGTCTGTCCCCTGGTAACGGAGGTGCAGGAATGGTTCTGTGACTATGTGAGAGTCGTCGAATCCTTGTGTGGATAGTTTGGCGCGAACTTTCTTCTGCAGGGCATCTAGGCGCTCGTCCAAGCGCGCAAAAGATTCTAACATCCGAGGAACACGCAAGTTTATATTGAATTAAAGGCTGTCGGTTGTTTGGCAAGCATACCTTGCTCGTAGACTTCTGCACTGGGTTCCTGAGCCTCTTCTACCACGTCCGCCAAAGCCATACCATAGGCTGACAAGATCCCAGCGTACTTATGGACGAAGACTGTTCCCATGCCGAGGGAACGCGCGATAGCACATGCGTGTTGGCCTCCGGCGCCACCGAAACACGCTAAAACGTGACGAGATGTGTCGTAGCCCTTGGCCTATTCCAAATACAGGAGAAAACACGTTGACTATTCACTATGCGCTTGGTAAAGTGTACTTGATAATACCTGCGTCAACGCTCGTATAGGCCGACACATAGTCTCGTTAGCAACCCTGACGAACCCCATCGCCACTTCCTCGATCGTCATCTTCCCTTCCGCCTGAAGACCTTCATTCGCTAGAAATTCGTTTATCTATAAACCAGAGTTAATTCCTCGATAACCATTCACTTTCAATACTCCGATGACATAAGTAAAAGCCTCGGGTTGTTCATCCATACCCCCGACACTCGAAAAATAATCGATACGCACTTGATCAGTGAGCTTCTGGAACTCGTGCATCGTGCGCGACTTGTCCAGAGGCTCGTTTTCATTCGGCCCAAATATTCTCGGGAAGTACTCAGGCAGCAGCCTTCCCAGGGCAAGGTTCGCGTCCGTCACAGCCAGGGGACCGTTCTTCTTGTAACACGCGGGCCCAGGATGGGCGCCCGCGCTCTCAGGCCCCACCTCGAACAGACCCGACCTGAAGAAAAGCATCGATCCACCTCCTGCCGCCACTGTGTTCACGTCCAACTTCAACCACATTTAATGACGATTGAAAGGCACGTTAAATGGTAGGTTCGTTTCGATCGACATCGAGGTTTCATGGAATCTAGTCTAGTGATTGCAAAGGGGATGGTACCTGCGCGGCTTGGATCGTCACACCAGCTGTCGTGCTCTCGTACACGTGCTCGTAGCTGCCCCCATAACGACTCACATCGGTAGAAGTGCCGCCCATGTCGAATCCTATCACTGGCAAGTCGGTTTCCTTGCCGTGGGTGGTCATCGCGTAGCCCACGACTCCTCCGGCGGGGCCAGAAAGGATGGCGCGCGATCCGTTGAATCTGAGAAAACGAAATACCTAGGTGGGTTCTGTGTGAAGTACTTCATTAACACTTCGCCGAAGATGTACTCACGAGTCCATTGGAGTCAGCCCACCGTCGCTTTGCATGAACAGTACGTTCACATCTTTCAGCTTGTCTTTGAAGCCGGACGAGAAGCCCTGAGAGTTAGACGTGAGTTATTGCTTCGAGCAGGAGAAGAAACTAAGGTGTTCGTAATTTATTAGAGTACCTGCAGGTATTGTTTGATGTGCGGAGTCAAGTATGCATCGGCGCACGCGGTGAAGCCTCTGGGGACGATCCTCGTCATGGGCATCACCTCGTGAGAAAGGGACACTTGCTGGAAACCAGCAAGCCTCGCCAGTTCACCAACCCTCGCTTCATGTTCAGCGAACCTGAAATAAGACAGTCGTCAGGGAATCTGACACCTGACAGGAGTCGCTGATTAGAATAACTGACATGTAACTATGCGCAAGAACCACCGCCAGGCTTTCGATTCCAGATCGCCGTAGCTCTTCCAGGTCACTCTTCAGCCTCTCCTCGTCGAGTTCTTGCGTGACGAACAGGTCCTCTCCCGTGGAGCCCTTCGCTCTTCGCCACTGCTTGCTGTCCAATCGACACTTATCAGGCAGAGCAGGTATCACCCTGCATCTAACTTCCACCACCTTCTTGTACAAGACTTCCGGTGTTACTACTTGCTGAAAAGAGTGTCATTCTTCCACACACTTTCTCTAACAGCTTACACTAGTATATTTATCATCTATTCGTTTCGTAGGACCGGCTCGAGCCTTTTTTTGCACCACAGGCGAACTTGCCAAATTGCGCCATTTATTTATAATACCTACATTTATCCAAGTTTTCCGATGACCTTACTCTGAATTTTTATTCCTAGCTTAAAACATTTATAATACAACCCATGATATTTAAAACTTCATTTCAAAAAACGCCACCAATAAAAAGACCATTTTGCGTCCCTCGTCAACTTTACGCTCTAGGCAGCTGCCTAGCTTTGCTTACAGAGACGAGCCGGGCCCGATTATATCTAAATACGAACCAGATCGAAAATATTCGGTCGAGCTTGGTTCCCTATATAAAGAAGATCCCTGAATCCCTCGTTAATCAGCAGTGCCATTTTCGCGCCTTTTCTCTCCAGCAAGGCGTTCGTAGCCACAGTCGTGCCCATCCGGATCCACGAGATCAACGAAGTGTCAATCTCTCCGTCGATTCTCCGCCCGGTCTCCTGCAATCGCAGTCTCGTCAGAAATAAAGAATGCCTCCTACAGTGTCTCTAAAACAAAAACGCCATCGTTACCTGCTCGAGGATTCTGCGTATACCCTCACGTGGCGCGTCTTCATAATTGGCAGGGTCCACCGACAACAGTTTCATCACTCGAATTTTACCGCCAGGACACCTCGCGTACACGTCCGTAAACGTACCGCCGCGATCTATGGCGAACTCGAACTTCGTCTGCTCCATTTCTGTTCGCGCGCCACTTGCCAGAGTCTGAAACCCCTGGTCGACTGTGATCGCGCCCAAGGAACGCTCGAAACTAGCTCTCGACTTACATCGGCTACCCGAGCACAGCTAAATTCGACACGCAATAGCGTCTGATAAGATTCCGAGCCGCCAGGAGCTTAGAATCTGTACATAAAACCGTCGGAGCAAATAGTGGGCTGGAATAATTGCTCGTCACGCGAACGGTTGATAGAGGATTGGTGCGATTTCGCTGTTGACAGTTGCGTTGGAACACAAGTACAGCGATTGGGGGAGACTATCTCCTTGTAGTCGATTGGGGCAGTCTAGACACGGGATGCCTTTTATTTTCGCGTGCGTGTCATCGTTGAGAATTTCTGTTTGCTTCGGAGTGGCCGTGACTTCGTCGGATGATCTATGGTCTCGTGTTCAGCAGCACTGTAGCAAAATCGACGTGGCAGGCTCTTAGTGTTTTTCCATTTTTTCCCGCTCGGCAACAAGTGTTACGTAACAGTCGCGGAGGTTCGTCGATCCTGGTAACAGAACTGCCTTGCGAGTAGCATTTCGATCGTGGTAGTCGGTGACTGTGACTCGTGAAAATCGAGTTTGTCGTGAGTGACGAGCTTCTTGAATAGGTTTAACTATGACTTCACTTTGGAGAATGATTTTGCTTGCGAACGGGTATAGCCAGGAGGATTGTGAACTATTTGAACCAACTGATTTCTTCGTGTTGTATTATGAATCGTGGGTTATGAAGCAGGTTGGATAGTACACGACGCCTTGATAAAGACCAGGGTCACAGAGCTCCCGAGACTGCGCACAAATGATGTCTGGGTTTATTAGAATCCGAGGTACTGGGTGGTCAGAAAGTATGTAGTCGTTCAAGGGACAGAGTCCGTTTGGAATTCGGTTTTTCTTAACAGGGAACAATTTATTAAACTATGATGAGTTCCGTACTACGTACAGTATCACTTTACACTCGCAGCAATATGTGCTCATCACTTTCCTCTTTACAAAATCGTTTCAAGTCTTAATCTCTATGAATCTGGCTGGTAAAGTATATCTACAATTACGACTAAGGAATTCCAAGGAAACCGTATACACAGGATGCTCAATATTCTACAGAATTTTGGAGATCAAGAGCTACGCGATTTCGTAAGATAGGATCGGTGTAAAAATATGTATAAATGCGATTATCCTCGGGTTAATACGCGGTAAAAAAAAAGGAAGATATAAAATTGTAGGCACGGTGAAAGACAACCAATCGATCGAACCGTCTTCGGTTCAGCGGATTCCTCTTTTCTACTAATAAATACAAATTATACAAAATTCGAATTACACTTGCAGAGACATTCTCTGCCTTGGATCTTTATCTGAAGAATTCTGCTCGCGACGTTTATAATCGAACTCTTCCCTCCATAATATCGTTGTAAAGCTGCTCCGTGAGTTTCACGTACACGCCGGAGTTGTCGAGGAAGTAAACTGGGTCCGTGATCTGCAAAGAAATTCGCAAATCAGCTCCGTGTTCAATTATATCCGCGTGGGAATAGCCAGAGAACTTGAGACTTTACCTTCCTGATGTCGAATCCGACGTCTTGAAGATCTTTCTTCTTCAACTTGAACGTGCCTTTTGAAACAAACCGAAAATCCCTGTTATTGCATCTAAACATTGAAAAAGCATCGACGCGCCACATACGAAAGAAACACTTGCCGGTGAGTGGTAGTTCCGAGAGAACTCGAACGAACAGAGGCCTGGCGTACGAGGGCAGGCACTTCTTCAGACCGTCCCCCATTTCTTTGATGTTGAGGTTGTTGTCTGGATCGTAAATCGCGGCCATTCCAGCTTTCCCTTCGATCATAGGAACCTACCAACGTCACAACGTATTCTTAATGTAATATCGAGGCTTTCCTCTCCCGAGAAATACAATTACTTCCGGCAATCTGTTACCTCGACTCCGTAAACCGCTGCATCCTTCAACCCTATCACGTTGCTGACCACCGCCTCGACTTCGGAAGTGGCGACGTTTTCGCCTCGCCACCTGCGACGATAATCGTAACGATCAGAAACGTTGAAACGGTCGGGGCCAGGGCGCGTCGGGGGAGACAGCTTGGACTTTCAATAGTTTAGTGTAATTTATAAATTCGGTGCTGGTCAAACCGTTCAAACTTGTACGAAACGTGCAAGGGCTTGCCTGAACGTGTCACCGGTCCTGTCCTTGAAGTAGAAATAGCCGAACTCATCCATAACCAATATATCACCTGTTCGAAAAACGGGATTTAACAATCGTGGACGTTTTCACGCGGTAAAACAAACAGATCGTTTCTTTCATTTACGAATCACCGACCGGTATTGAAGACTCGGTCGCCCTTCTTGAACACGTCGTGCAGGATCTTCTGCTCGGAGGCTTTGCTGTCCACGTAACCGGAGAAGTCGCTCAACGCCTTCTTCGGGTTTATCTTCCCCACGAATATACCGGGCTCGCCTGCGAACACGGCAAACACGCCAGGATGTACTAAGAGGCCACAGAAATGATTCCAAAAAAATTCCTGCTGACTTTCAGGTTTCCTTACCAGGCTGGCAACGCATGCACAAACCGTCGGGCCCTCTCACAGGTTCCCCAGTCTCCTCGTCGACTTTCAGCAAGGCCACAGGGTACAGAGAGCCCGCGCACAGTGGCACGAACCCTACCGCGCCGATTTTGTTGTCGATATTCACTGGAAGAAATAATTAAGTGACAATGAAGGTTAACCAAGCGGGAGCAGAGGTGTCCCGATACCATTCGCAGCTGAAGAAACGATCGGAAGTAGATACCAAGATTCGAGTTCCCCTCGGTGGCGCCGTAAAACTCTCCTATCTGCTTCACGCCGAATCTCTCCACGAAAGGCTTCCAGATGTGAGGCCTCAGGCCGTTCCCGAACATCAGCCGGACTTTGTGCTTCGTGTCGCAAGGACCGGGAGGAACGGTCAACAGATACCGACAGATCTCGCCTATGTACTGCGCGATCTACAACCAAAAGCACCCTTTAACGTTTCATGCAACCAGCCACGCGGCTTCGTTGGTGGAGAACGGTCACTGGTTACGAAATCAGGGCAAACGAATCGATGAAACTGTTTACACGGGACGGTCTCGTTGATGGGACTGATTAGAATTGCCATTCCGAGTAGCTGGCACTCTGGACTGCGATCTCAGATCGCAATGGATGCGTAATACGCTTTTAAAGTATCACGGGGGAACGCGTCGAAGGGGGCCACGTACCAAGTGAAACATTTCGATGGTTTAGAGTTTAGAGTCTAACTTTAGATCAGTGATGAGCACCCTTTCGCTCATAGTAGACCAAAAATGCAAACTCAATACTTAAATACTTAAATACACTAATCAAAGAATTTTAATTTATGAAGTAAATTTGTTATTTCTCACATAGATTCACAATTAAAATAATTGCTCATCACTGGTTTAGAGTTTAGATGCCCCACGCGCATGAGTAACCTTACAGTGCATTCGTAATGGACGCAGTCGGGCCAGAACTTGGACGCGCTGAAACGTCTGCGAAGCACGACCGTGACACCCCTGAGCAGTGCCTGACCCACTCCGAGCAGCCCCCCTGCTGTGTGATAGAGCGGCAGAGAATTGTAAATGCGATCGGTGGATCTTAGATTCAGCATGAAGTGAACGCCGCTGGACATCAGCATGTATCTGAAAGTGCGAGGAAAATACATAGGTACTCCAAATATCGGCGAGTAAATCTGGGGGCGTGTCTGCAATCGCGAATATCGGCGGTCGAGAAGATCTGTCCGCTATCGTGACCGTTCAATTAATCCCAGTTATCGGCGACAGTGTCAGCGCCCATGACACCGCGTTTTACAATTACTTTTCGCGAACAACAAGACCGATAAATAGGTTGTTTTTCGTGACTGGACGAAACGCTGGCGATAAGGGATCGTACCTCAGATTGGTGATCACCGCAGCCTTTGGCATCCCAGTCGTTCCCGACGTGTAGATGTATATCAATTTGTCTCGCGGAGTGCCAAGAGCAAGGTCGTCGACGAGTGGTGCTGGATCGATGCTGGAGAGTTCCATGCTGAGATCGGTCACTCCTTCGAGGCACGTCGTGTCCGGCAGCTCTGACCATTGGTAAAGGGACAGGCCAGGGATTTTGTCCCTTACCTCGCGAATCGCTGCAAGAGAAAGGCTTGTTACGCTTGCAGCTACGCTAATGCATCTGTTCTAAAGTAGCATGACTAGTCTGATGACTGGGACACGCGGAGCAACGACCTATTGACCGTTACCCGAAAACGGGAATGCCAATCGGTTCCGCGCGAAAGAGCAGCGCGTGCTACTTTGCAAAAAAAGAAGTACCGCTAAGTCTGCTCCTATCAATTCTGTATCTACCATCGCTAGAGGCGCTCCAGTGATCTTACCCTCCTTGTATTCCGATCCAAAGATCACAGCCTTGCAGTTAGCCGCCTTCATGCTGTGCACCAGCACGTCCTGTCGCAGATTCGTGTTGATGAGCGCGCCCACGAAGCCAGCCTTGCTCAGGCCTAGCCACGTTCCCACGTACTCGGGCCGGCTTTCCATCATCACAGCGACGCTGTCCCCGCGGGACAGGGATTTCGTGCGAAAGTATCGTCCCAGGCGATTGCTGTACTCCTCCAGCTGCAGCCAAACCCAAAGCGTTAACTCGCTTGGCCAACGAGACGTCGTTAAGGGGACGTTTTCTTTAAATTGCTCAAAAAGAGGTCACTTGGTGACCTTTAAGATTTTTTTTAAGAAACTAGGGGAAGCCACCAGTAGTCGACCATGTATCAGTAGTCGACCGCTTTCAGAAAAACATGAAAAATAAGGTTTTTAGAAGTAACGAGCTTTTGAACAAAGTGCAGTTCTCTGACTGCACTCTAACTGCACTCTATTTACACTCTGTTCAAAAGATTGTAACTTCTACAAACCTTATTTTTCAGGTTTTTCTGAAAGTGGTCGACTACTGATACATGGTCGACTACTGGTGGCTTCACCCTATACAACTTGCAGTAAAAAACTTGATCGCCTTTATATATTTGCTATTCAAGAATATGAAAAACAAATCGTTTTTCTGTGTGTATTTCTAAGTGGCGCTCAGTGCACTGGGATAATAAAATGTGAGGTCGATGGTAGCCAGTATAAAGAAGAATGTCCCCTTAAGGGGGTATAGAACTATTGAAATCTCGAAAAATTGATTTTTATATTATTATTCATTATTCATGAAAGTGCCACGCTTTGAGAACATTTACAACAAAGTATCGTGAGGAAATTCGAATAATTACGGAAATTGTAGTGTTGAACGTAATTGGGTACACCTTTGAGTAACGGCCTCGCAGAGCGATATTGCCGTATGGGACTTAACTTTGAAGCCGTTTATCTTGAAACTACATTTTCAAATACGGTGCACACCATAACTCTTGAACTAATGAATATTTTCACTTAAAATTTTAACTGGAGCTGTAGAATTCCTTTCTCTATCGTGTGGAATTTGCGCATCAACATTGGATGTTTGTAAAACAGTTTATAACCGATTAAAGACGTTTTTTCCATAAAAATGTGGGGAAAAAATTGATTCGTGTGTAACTTTTACATTATTTGTTTAAATTCGCCTATCATAATTTCACACGATAACTATTAGTGTAGAAATTACTCACCTCGAAGCATTTTGTTTTTAGATGATTTGTTCACCTGGGACTATGTACACCAATTACAGCTCCGCGCTACACGGGGCCATTTCTAGCGTCAAATAACTTGAATAATTTTCAACATTCTGACAATTTTTTTATTTTACATTACTTGTAAAAGCGTACATGAAACACTGTGAAAAGTGCCGGTATGGTGATTATTTGGTATCTAAGCAATCCAACCGACAAGAAACCGTCGATTTTAGTCGTTCAATAGTCCTATACCCCCTTAATGCGACAACTTACCTCCCGATAGGTCCAATCCTTGTCCTCGAAGATGAAGGCGATCTTCTCGGGATTCGCGGTGGCGTATCTGCTGAACACCCTCGCCAGCGTGAACCCCCGTGTCTCCCACCACCATAGAAGAAGGTTGACGCGAACGAACCTGTAAGCACCCCTGTTTCGCCAGAGGAAACCGACGACAGATGTTATCGTGGATCGTGCAAGGCGACGAGGGAATCGGCTCGGCGGGGGAATCGGTGTTAACGGTAATTACGCGGGGTAAGGTTGGCTCGAATATTATTCGACGCGCCGCGTTTCTGCGATGGGAAAGGGGTCACTCGGAAAGGGATTAAATGAAACGATTAGTTGGGAAGCGAATTAGGGTAGAGGCGATGGAAACGGTCGCATGTCTTCTGGATCAGTAATAACGTCTCCCTTGTCCCTACCGCGCTCCCCTAATCACACATCCTTTCCTCTCGGAATCAATTGGTTAATATCGCGGCACGGACACGCGCGTGACATGTGTCCCGCGAACGCAACCTTTCCGTGATTGCTCCTTTGACGCTTGCCTGATTGCGCGTCTATTAGCGCGGCTTGGCTGAATTCTTCATTAACGGGCCTGGACCGACGCCGTCGTCGCGGTTCCACCGTGTTACGCGACATTCCCTTCCGAGTGTCCTACGAAATCATAGTAGCTACTAACAATACCACGCTCCTTTTACCCTCCTATATAATCTCCCGTCCCAGTAGCGTCCGCAGACTCTTTTCCAGGGGGGAGGGGGCAACTTTGAGATGATGGTAAAGAAAAATATACCCCCCTTGCTTTTTTAACCAATTTTATAGTGCCAATTTAATTGAAAATTTAAAACCGAAATTTAAAAATATTCCCTTTTTTAGTATAAACTTAATAAAGATCAGTTTTGAAAAATAAGCGTTTTTTCTCAAAATCCAGAGGGGTAACCGCCCCCTTTTGTCTCCACCCCCCTCCGGACGGCCATGTTCCGTCCAGAGAACCGTGCCTCCCTGTTTGCCCACCGCCAGTGAATTATAAATTATAATTCCACGCCCATGAAATTAGTATCTGCGAGCTGTGATCTTATCGGAGGGGTCAAAGGTGAGTGATCGGCGACACAACATTGCACCGAATTCTGTTTACAAGGCGAGAGGCGAGGATACGAGGTCGGAGGGACAAGAGACTGATACGTCCCCGGAAGATTACGCCTTTGCCGAAGCTCTCGTGTCGCGGTGGGCATACGACACCAGCGGTCGGTCCCTTGCAGCGCGGTGCCACGGTGATTAAATGAAATCAAATAAAATAACGAAGCACGGTTGCGTGTTAGGTGAGAGAGGACAGGCCACAGACGCGGTGGGTCGCTCGTGGTTTCCTTGCCACACGTTAGCCCTTCGAGATATCTTGGCCCGTTTGCTCCTCCTCGAATTGACATCCATTACTCGTTGACCTCGCTTCTGCCGATGAAACAGTCTGTCGAAAACGATGTTTGCGCCAGAGACTCGGCTAAATACGCGAGCAACAGGCGGAAGAAGTGGACGAGCCGTCGGGTCGCTTAACGGAACGTTTATTAGATTAATTATAAGATGTACAACGTGGCCGGATGTACTTTGGCGCTGGAGGAAAGATCTTTATAGTAGCTTATCCATGGCCCTTTCGATCAGGAACGAGGAAACCACATGCAGTAAGATTTAGGAAGCCATCTCTCCCAGCCTGAGCAAAGGTCGCAGGATAAAAATATTCGACGCGAGCAAAGCCACCCGACTCCTGCTACGTTTCCAAGCTATTTCAAGCGGCAAAAGAAACCGAACAGGAGAAACTGAGAAAATCTGTCGTCTCGTAGGAAACTGCACCGCGTACGGCACTGCGGCGCAGGGCAAGTGAGACGTTTGCTCTTCGAGTCGCGATAGACCAGCGCTTAATGGAATGTAAACGCTGGCATCCAGCGCTCGTTCTCGGGCAAGGCCGCTGCTCGAGCTGTTTACCTAACAAGCGGCGGAGGATCCTCACAAATATTACGCCAGCGATTACGCGTATCGCGGATACACCAAGGCGACCGCCGACGCGATAAACGGCCGCGGAAACGCGCACAGTCGATACCTCCGATATCGCCAACCTGTTGCGGCAACACTTCGACACGTCCGACTCGCTCGGTCCGATTACCACGTCTCGCGGAACAGTCGTACCTCGCTAATCGATTCCCATCGAGCTCTCCAGTCACGGAATAAGGAAACTGCGCAATTTTCATATGAACGGGATTGATTGAATTCCCCTCTGGCGACCGCCAATAGATCCTCCGTCTGTTGCCGCGCGATTCCCGGAGGGGACAGGCGGGACGAGCAGGGCCAAACGTCGCGCTGGCAATCGATATTCGAACCGTTGCGTCCCATTGTACTCCCACGTTAGTCTGTCCTCTCTAATAAAATACTCGTACCTCCAATTATCGCCGGCAATCGAGCAGCCATGCTATCGGGGCGATTCGGGACGGTGGCATTCAGCGCGACCTACTTTTCCAGGGACAGTGGCAACCGGAGGGCACGCTTCTGCGAGGAGGATCGCTCGAGAACGCCCGTCGCGATGCCGCCGGCTCCCCAAGCCTATCTCTGTTTCTTTCACTGCGGCGCAATCGCGGGATCACGGCAATGTTATTGAAGAAGGCTGTTTAAATTCCATGCGCTCGATTATTGGCTTCACAATGGTCGCTCGCGGGCGAGCACAATGCGCGAGATCCAGCCCGTCGGTGAATGTGCGCTGACGAACTCACGCGGAGAGCAGCGGTGGCTTGGCCACGGTGTGTCAATCAATGACCGGTTCCGCAGGCCTCGGATAAAATCAATGCCAAACGAGCCGGCACGTTTGGCGCTCATTACGCAACCCGGTCTGTCGTAACACTCGTAACATCTACTAAAAATCGTGGGCAGTGGGATCGACGGTCGATCGGGCGTCGACCGATTTCCGCGTCCGAAGTGACTCAGTCGGCTGCCCGGCTTAATCGATCGACCCATTAAACGCGCGCGCGCGATGGGATCGATCAAAGATCACGTGCTCGAAGGGTGGGCCATCGATCGTCTCCCATTGTGTAACGTCGCGCGCGGCATGCGTTGGGTAATTCGATGCGCAGATCAAAGGGAAAGAAAAAGCCTGAGGATATTGCGTGCGTATGACGAGGAGAGGGTATATTCGGAGATACTTCCATCTACGCCTCTACTGCCTGTCTACCGCATCCCGCTACTAAGTCGAACACAATTATCGATTCGTAAACGAGCACGTGGAGGTAACACTAGGGCCAAACACCAAGGGTATCTTTGATTTAAAGAAATCTCCGTAAAACCAGCGCTGGTTTCTAATAACGCTACCGTTCGATCCGAAGAACGACGCAATTTCCAGATAACTTTGCTGGAACCATCGAAGCCTCGCGTCTCGAGAGAAACTCTGCACACCGAAACTCCCCGATTATCTTCAATCTTTAATCTACCCGCGGATTCGATCGAATATTTGTGCTCGACGGGAATCGCGAAGCGTCCACCTCGAGGTGCTCGGGCACGGCTGACGTTGCGCGCAATCGATTCACAATCGCAGAGACGTACTCGCTACGCCCGTGCCCGCTTAAGTTCTATAGGAGATACTCACAGTATGTCCCTAGGCAGAGTCTTGTAGACCGCGTAAACGACGCGTCGGCGGTTTCCTGTGAGCAGATAGGCGCCGATAAGGGCGGACAGGGCCGCGATCACCAGCTCGTGCACGGCCATGGTGCCTCGGCAAACGTCGAGCGCACCGATTGATTCAACCAGGCGCGGGCTCGACCGCGCTCGACGCGGTGGATCGTTGCTCGGGCGCAGAAAATCGGGGAGAACGGCGCACGGTAAAAGGCTCGCGGCCGATACGGATGGCGGGCGGACGGTGACTGAACCGAGCGTGAGCGAGCCTCGCGTCTATCTGCCGACGTGTGTACTCGCTCCGGCGTGTGTGTACCCGCGTCGACGGGAGGACTGATCGTCATTGATAGTCATTGGCGTAGCCAGCAGGACTTCGGGAGGGGACGACGAGCGTGACTTTTGTTTCGCGACAGATCGCGATTTCTCCAGCGTAGACGGCTGGCGTCGAGGCGCCGTGGACTTTGAAAATTTCTGATAGACAAGGGGAGAGAGAAAGGAATTCGGAATGACAGAGATTGGGGCGACAGGATGCTCGCGGAAGTAGGAGAGATGTAAGTGCGAACTGGTTTGCAGCGACTGAAGCCAGTCTCCTTACAACTTGTTAGTCCCGTTACCAGTTATTAGCGCTGTAGATCTCCGTCACCACTTAACGGCGTTTCTTAAATAAATGCGCTCCCTTGAGTAGTTTCTGTTCTGCGATGGTAGATCGAAATGTTCGCTTTTATTGTGCGAAGGTAATGCTACTTTGTGCGTATAAAGGGTGTATGCAGAGGTGGTATACTTGGGAGGTGGAGATAGCCCTTTTACCTTGGAGAAGCTTGTAATTCTTGGACGCAGGGGTTTCTCGTGTCTGTTCGAAGATAAAAGGAGGAATTAATTGCCGTCGGTAAAAACGTCTTTTTAAGATTAATCGTGGCGGTGATTTAATCGCGTTGTAGTAGATAAAAGATCTCGCGAGATTAGGATGGCTTTGCTTTGATTTGCTGTGGATTCAAAAGAGCACAGGTTTAAAGACGGGTGGAGAACAGAAGCTGAAAGAACGCGGCGCAATTAAAAATAACAATATATGTATTTAGCCAAACTTATCGTTATTTATAATACACGTGTTTCATCCAAGGAAAGAGAGATACAAATACGCAACGCACGCCCGCAAGCGGCCGTGTTTTTTTTTTGTCAGTCTGGAAAGAGCCTCGGTCACGAATATTTCACGGCGATGGATACTGAAAAAATAAAACGCCAGTGATACGTACGCGATACTTGTTTTCTCTGCGCGAAACAGAAGATGAGAATCGAGGCGAAAACAGTGTGAGTGCAAGTCAGGGGGAGAGGGCATGATAAGCAAAGAACGTCGAGAAAATAAAAGGCGAGGCTGCGTCGAACCCGACGCGATACGCTGAATAACAGAGATTGCCTGCTTGATCGTTTATCAGAGATTTGAGAAAGCCGTGGACAACTGCAAATATTATATTACTGAAAAATTCATGAATACCTGGTATCGAACGATCGAGGCTCGCTACACCGTGTTTGCTATCTGAGAACCAGGTAAAGCACCAAGATGTCCAGAACTGAAAACGATACGCGTCTGTCTGACTACGTGGACTGCATGCGAACGAACTTTAAATGAGAGCGAATGACTCGCAGCGCAGAACGCAGTTGTTGTGAAAAAGAAGGGAAGGAATATGTAGTCGGGTGCTGGATGCCAGCGATAGAATAACACAGACGTTCGATGAATATCTTTACCCAGGAATGCGCAATTCAAAGGAATTTCTGTCCAAAACTGGGTCGCAAGTTTCCACCGAGATTCTTTCACGCGAGCCTTCGGTTTTGGAAGTAACGATTTCTCCGAAACTGGAATTTTGCCGCAGGGGTTACCTACTTTCGTGGTTACATTATACTGTACCATATAAGAGGAACAAGAAACGTTTGTGTCTCAATGCACATTCCTGTTTTCGGATCCGAAGTGCAGGAGCTGAAGGAACAACACCGTGCACACGGAGCATGCACTCTAGGGCTAGTCTACTTGTTGAACATCGTACCAATGATGCAGATGACGACCGTCATAGTGATGGTGACGAGGATGATCCTCGCCCTAAAGTTCTGAAACCACGCCCTCTGCTGAGCCTTCTTAGCCGCCGATCTGAACTCATTCCCAGCTGAATTCAAACGATCGCTGGCTTCCTGTAGATCCTCGAGCTTATCACCCCGCTCCATCACCTTCTGCACGTTCTCGCGCATCACCTCCGTCACCTCCTGGATCTGCAGCCGCACGCTTGAACCGAGAAGCGAGCGCTGAATAGAACTGTTAAAAGCTACACGAATAATCGACATTCAGCGTCGACTAGGTATCTATCCGGCGCGAAATACAACGCGGGAATAAAGTACGAAAGAAAAATCGGTTACGCGGAGCCTTCGATCGTCAAGACGCAAAACTGTGTCGGGTACGTACCTGTCCATCTTTCCATCCACTTTGGGCTCCGCTGTGGACGTGCTTGGTCGACTGGAAACAGAATTAATAAAATCGATCGCGTTGACACGCGCGAGAGGAAGCATCGCAGTGAAACAGAATCTCCGTTCAACTCACTTGAACAACATGTTCTCATCCTGGTCGCTGTCGTGCTCCAACAGCAACTCCTGAAAACAGTCGACTTTGAAATTCCCGCTACGCGGCGCCGAGCCTCGATTCTGCGCAGCAGGGATTCCACGCGAGACGCCTCAACGAACGCCAGATGACTGACACACTCACTCTTTCGTTCTTATCTGCGGTCTTTATGTCCTCCCTGGACAGATTCCACTTGCTCGCCGCTGCCATCTTGCCCCAGGTGTCTCACCGCCGCTCGTGCTTCAACGTATGTCTCGTCGATTCCGCCCTGCGGCGAGCAGTTCCCACGATCGCGCCTCAAACACGCAGTCACAACACTCGACGCGAGGCCATATTGCTGTGAAACATGCTGTTCCATCGACCTGCAACTGGTTCCGCAGTGTCAGACTTCACGTTAGATGGCGGCAATCGTTGCGCCGCGACGGCTTTCTGCGCTGGCGCACGTATTTAACTTTGCTTAGGGTGCACAAAGAAACGAGGAGATTCCTTCGTAGTACATAGAAGTATTTTAAAGAACTACTTTAAAGAGAATTTCCGCTGACGAGTTTAACGCCATTCTTTGGCAAACTTCTAATTGCACTTTGATCCTTTTGCTTCTTCCATCGATTTTCACGCAGGCCATTTGAGGCACTGAGAGAAAAAACGGATTAACCGAAATTGAAGAGAAATTAAATTTTCCTATTTTATATAATCGGTATAGTCTCTCGGAATACACTCTTGCTACTATTTCAATTTTGCAAAAAATGTGGGTTAGTTCTTTTTTGCTTTCAACGCCTCGTTTCATTCTGAGAGATTAAACGTGCCTTTGTAGACTGACATCCATGCAGATCAAAGTCCAACGGGACGTTATATCCCCGACGAGTTCGAGGGTGACTGAAATGAAGCAAATAATCGACGCGCATATTGCTTTTATTTCGACATAAACACCTAGAGTCTAAGTGCTACCACAGATATCCAGTACAGTACGATAGTTAACAAAATAAGTTGATTGTCGTGCGGCCGTGCAGGGACTGAAAGGGATCGCGAAATGGAACGGCGATGATTCCGAGCGGCTCTTCCTGTTTAAGCAAACATCGTTAGACGATAGCAGTCTCGACCCTTCCGCTGCTTCTTTTCAATCAGACTCCCCGTTCCGAGGCTGTTAGCTGTCGAAGGATCGAGTCTGTCGCTGGGAAGGAGCACGCTCGCTCCCTGCACGAGTTCCTCGCGGTTGAGCTCTCGCTCTTACGAAGTAGAAAAACATCGATCATGCCTGGATGACAGATTTGTAATAAAACGTGTCGGGCGAGCTCTGCTTATATAAAAATAGACCAGCCTTTCGTAGATTAGCTCTGAGGTATGCGTCCTCCGCGATTCCGCGAGGAGGATCGACGATACAAGGAGGGTACTTCGCGTCGAGTTTCCATCGACGATCGCGAGCGACGCTTGAGAATTGCTTCGCCGAATGATGTGTCCTCCGACCACGAATCGATACTGTTAGAATAACGATAGAGAGAGAGCGGGAGAGAGAGAGAGAGAGAGAGAACGGACGATTATTCTTTCACGCGTGTGCACCGAGTGTGTTTACGTGTAAACACCACCGACGAATAAATCGATACTTTCTACTATAGAGCAGCCACTGCTCGATATGCAAAGCGGTTATCTAATACGCGCGGTCACGTCTAACGCATCGTTACCGTCGCTACGATAGTCGATTGTTACCGGTCATCTCATGGACCTAATAAATCCATACTCATCCACACACACGCGCGCACATAATATATACCGACAGGGAGAGGCTTCCTCCTGTATCGTACGTTTTTAGGCCGTCCCTACTGCATTCGACTTTCGTCTCGTCTTTCTCTATTTCAATGTACCTTAACGACACTCCGAGAGAGTCCAGTTTATGGCCGCAGCGCCGTGTTCAAGGGAGACAGATTGGTGATCGATCGAACGGTCGTTCGAAGCGGTGGACAGGCTTCCGTGCTCGTCAGGAACGATTATGTTCGTTCGGATTAGAGGGGTCTACTACTATTCTTAGTCGCAGGAACCGGCGAGAATTCTCGAGTCGAGACCCCCAGAGCGGTCTAAACCTCCTACGAAAGAATCCGCTTGGTATACGCTCGCCTAACTATTAAAGCAAACTATGTTTATTCATAACGGCCGATCGGTTCGCGTGGCACCGAGTGGGCGGGACGTCCAGCGCCGAGATTGGACGAAACCAGCGTCCAGCAAAATGCGAATGTCTCTTCGGCCCGGTCGCTCGATTTTCACAGCGAGATTCCAAAGTGCAGGCGAGCTAATTAGAAGAGTCCGTGGACGAAAATTGGCATCGTTGAAAACGCCTCTCGTCCAGCGCGCGTTTAATTAATTAACGGAATGTTGGTCGACGAGCTCGGCGGGTCAACGGACGCGATCATTGTCGGCGACTGAAAAATCAACGAACACTTCGCGACCGTTGCAGACGTTTATCTACCCAATTCGCACAGGAATTGGCTCGCTATCGGGCATTTTTATGTCGATTAATGGGAGCCCCGGTGTATCGCGTAGCAATTATCGGAAAACTCTTCCACGCGTGCACACATGGAAAAGCCACGGACGATTCAGATATTAGTCTGATTGGAAGAGAAGGGGACGTTTTCGCAGTTCTACGCGAGACTCGTCTGTAAAGTTGGAGAAACGGTGGAGAGAATGAATTGTTTCTAAGAGAAGTGGAGGGAATGCTTCTGCTTCGAGTGCAGGATGTTACGGAAAACTCCAGTCAAGTTCGTTTCCTCGATTGAAACTTCTCTGCACCTTAAGGGGAGGTTCCGGTCTAAAAATCGATTCTTTTATTTCATTTTTCGAATTTTCAACCTTTTGGGAATACGTGTTTAAAAAGACTTGTTGAAATTCGTAAAATTCTCGAAGTTATAGGCATTTAATTAGCGGCAAATCACGTAAAACTTTAAATGCGTTTTTCTCGAAACAGTGTTCTCAAAATCGGTGGGAGTTGTATCTCCAAAAGTTATTATCCGATTCGACTGTAACTTTTTTATTTTGAAGCGCATACTTATGGCTAGGAAGGAAACCGGAAAAAATGACAAAAATATTTAAAATTTATAATTTATAAAGGTATTGAAAGGACGAAAAATATCATGAAATCGTGATTTCAAACTTCAGGTGTTATTTTCTAAAAAAAAGATTATTTTTCTCATTTTTTCTGGTTTCCCCCGTAGCCAGAAGTATGTTCTTCGAATCAAAAAAGTTTCAGTCGAATCGGATAATAACTTTTGGAGATGCAGGCCCCACCGATTTGGATAAATTTTATTCCCCCAAATTTAACGACTCCCCAGTGCCGTCTGCAATGATTAATTATGAAACAAAAAATATATTTCTATAATTTAAGACATCCTTAATACAACGCAAAAAGTCAAGTTAAATTATATATAGTAGTTTTCATTTAATTAATTCCTTAAACGCATCGACCGATGACCTGAGAAACGAAATTGGCATTGAGGCCGTCCACGAGAAGCTACATCCACGAAACAACTCCCTCCAATTAAGTATCTTCCTATGTACCTTACTCTTCCACGTGTTCCCGGACTTAACGAAGAATAACGAAGAATAATGTCAATCTGCTCCGAAATTTCAGCCTGCAAATGTGTTCGCGCGCGTGCGTTGCAACACGAGAGGCGAGGGACACGTGTTGCTCGTTAGATCCTAATAAATAATCGAACCTCTCGCGAGACAGCCGCCAAATTTACCTCAGTCGCGTCCCGCTGGTCCCGCGACAGGTTCCCTCCATGGCCATTCCTCTTTTATTCTAATGTCGAGGGCTGGCGCGCGTCTAGCCGCGACGTATGTATGTACATTGGTCTGTAATCAATTCCGAAAAGGAATCGCGCTTTGATTCGCCCTTTGATTCGCGCCTGGTAATCGTTACCGTGAAGGATCGCCCGGAATTTATGGAAAAACGGAAAACTTCGAGGAGTCGACTAGCAGGAAGCTTTCTCCAAGCATCGACCCCACATCGATACATCTTCCCGGCGCGATAAGAATGATCGATATCCTCCACCCCCTCCCCCAAAGTTCACGGAACATGAACGCGTCGAGGTATTCACGATCAACCCATTCTCCGCCTGTTTTCTTCGATTGTGAACGGTGTTTACTTACCACTGGTGATAAAAGTCGTGGCAAATATTGTCCGAGGGACGGGGGGCATGATTGGAAGGGTGAAAGTTTCCTTGTTTGCGCGCCCATCGAGCTTCTGGGGAGGCACGCGTAGGCCTGAATTCGTTACGGCGTTCAGAAGGCAATAAGGAATCAATAAACGGAAACGGTGGCTTCTGTACGCGTGTGTGAATGCGTTTCTGCAATCGGGACTGTCCACGATGGATTTTATTCTATTATTAAAAACCGTCTTCAAACGGAGTCCGACGGCGGCGTGATCTGGAAATGCGAAGTCACTCGGAGGTGTAATAAAGTCCGCGTAATTGGGTCGCATGAAATCAGTGGGGCTCTTTACAGCTTCGAGGCTCTATTTACAACGATTCGAGGAGAACGGAGGGGAATTGGGTGGCCGTGGTCGCGCGAGGCTCTTAGAGCACGTGCAGGTTCTCGCAACTCTTGCTCTTGCTGTCGTTCAAGCACATCTTGTTGAAGATCTCCCTGGCGAGATTCAGGCTGAGCGCGGTCTTGCTTCCGTGCAGCTTCGATAGGATCTTCCCCTTGCTGCCCTGGCGTTTCAGCTTCTTGTCGCGGGTCTCCCGGAGCCTGATCTGCTTGAGAACGCCCACCAGAAGCTCGTCCACGTTGTGCTGTATGCCGCTGGACGTCTCGATGAACTTGCACTCCCTGGACGTGGCCAGCTGCTTGCCCTCTTTGAAACAACACGGAATTGTCACTCTTTCTATAAAGGCAATATAATCGGGATTGCAACGAGCTTGCAATTCCGACACCTCGGCCCGCTTCCCCCTTCCATATTTTCGGGCTCCACGCAATTCCAGTGCACCTTTATGGAATTATCGGGAGCCTTTTTTGGGGAATGGAAATTTCGAATTTGGCGAGGGAGGAAGAACTGATCGATCGGATTACCGGGCTGCTGGGGCGACTCGAATTCAAATGTTCCACTCGCTGGTTTACCAAGCTGTCCAGATCGCCCACAGCCTCCTCGGCTCTGGGATTAATATTCGAAAAGCTGGGTTCGGGAATCTGTGGTTGTGAGTCTAAGGCGAGAGCGAAAGGTGAAGGACAGGGGTGTATTCTATATCGAGCATCCACGGATTTCTTCGTGTTAATACTAGAATTGAAATACTGGAAATATTTAAAGACAGGCTGCGTATGAAAGATCTCACCATTCGCTGAGATTGTGCGACTTCTCGCCAGGTCAGACTTGTTCCCGACGACGATAACGGATCGCTCCTGAGTGTAATGCTCCCTCCACAGGTAATTCAGTATCTCCTCGGCGACCTGGAAGCTGGTGCGGGAGACAATGGAGTAGACGACGATGCAGGCGTGTGGCTCGTACGTCGACAGAGAGTTCTCCACCTGGGCGACACCGATAAACCTGATTACATTTATTAATCCATCCAACGCGCTCTCCAATATCGCGTTTTATCGCTGGCGAAACGTCGATTCGTTTCATTTCCCGTCTCCCCGTTCGTTTATCCCCTTTCGATTGACAGATACATAGCTGTTCGGACTCGATAGGGAAGCGCACGAAATTTCACCGAACGAGGGTAACCACGCGCCGCGAAACGAGAACACCACTTACGCTCATCTCCACGTGGGGATGATCGATGAACACCATCTCTGACTCCTCCCCGTCCAGCAGGATCGAGACTGTCTTCTCGCCGAACTCGTCGTCTGAAACATAACGCAACTCTTCGATCACATAAACCGAGAAGATGGCTTGTAAAGGGGCGAGGCGAGTTACGCGTTTCACGACGGCATTCAAAATCCAAGGAATAATAACCCCGTTCCACCGGCGAGGATAGCCTGCCAAAGCTCCGAGCAATGCTGCCATTAACGCGACGATTACGCGAAACGGAAACGTAAGGGTTGCGGAAGGTGGGGGTGGAAGTCAGTGAAAAGCTTAATCACTTCTACAGGGGACAATAATCGTGCCGCGATAAACGCGGCTGCTTTCCACGAGTGGATACACCTGCAGCGAGCAGACGCGTTAACTATCCGCATTCAGGCAGCTACACGAAACCCCCATTATCCTGCTGGCGGGAGGGAAAACCGAGGGGTGGCCTGCATGGAAAATAGCTGGCGTCGCTTCCCTTAAGGGGGTAGTGGACTATTTCAGCTTCAGAAAATCGATTACTTTTTTTACAGATTTTGAAACTCTTATCCTTTATGAAAATTTTGAACAAAATTTCAAATAATTGTCGAAGTTATAGCAGCGAACGTAATTGAGTGCACCGTCGAGTAACAGCCTCGCAGAGCGGTATTGGCATAGGGCACCTTACTTTGAAGCCGGTTTTTTCGAAACACCATTTTCAGAAACGGTGTACATCGTAACTCTTGAACTAATGAATATTTTTACTTAAAATTTTAACTGGAGCTGTAGAATTCCATTCTCTATCGTGTAACAATTCCCCATTAACATTGGATGTTTGTAAAATATTTTATAACTAATTAAAGACGGTTCTTTCCCGTAAAAATGTGGGGAAAAATTGACTCGTGTGTAGCTTCCTCAATTTTTGTTCAAATTCATCGGCAAGTTTCCACACTGTAGATATTTGTGTATAGAATAATCACCTCACAGCATTTTGCTTTCAGATGATTGGTTCACCTGTATCGATGTACGCCACCTGCAACGCCGCGCCGTACAGGGCTATCTTCAATGATTAATAACTTCGACAATTTTATACATTCCGACTATTTTGTTTTTTGTAAATACTCACAAACCTGCCGACGATAGATTATCAAAAGCACGATTATAACGATTGTTTGGTGACAAACTAATTTAGCGTCAAAGAAACTAACGATTTTACGTATCCAATAGTCCACTACAACCTTAAAGGATCTACAATGCCATCTTTCGGTCACTTTGCCTCGAGTGTTTTAAATTGATTGATAGAAAGTGCTGGGTGGAACCTAAGTAGGGTAAACTGTACAATGATTGGCACCCTAAGCGGAAATCCCAATTGGAATGTCTATACTTTTTTGTGAAGCTTTTATATGGTCTTAATATTCAGTTATCAAGAATTGTGGATTTCTCATTAAAATAAAGCATTTCGAGTACCTATTAAGTCTCTTATTTTAAAATATTCAATGAAATACAAAAATAAGCATAAAAGTACAATCATTGGCACCCTAAAATTTGAAGTTATATAGAAAAACATATGTAATTAAAAACGAAGTTTAAAGTGTTTAAACAGGCTATTGCATCCACTATTAAATACCTACAACACTTAGTAAATCTGTATTTCAATCCATTGCTTAGTTATAAATGGACGAAAAATACTTGCCTACCCCTTATCAAAATTTTCAGAAAACGCTTAAAACTCAGCTCTTTGTTCCACTTTGTGGTGTTGCCAGATGTAAAATGTGTAGTTCAACTACTGGGCTTTGCAGTGTTGTAGCAAAAGAGAAATAAAAAATTGTAAAAAAGTATTTTCTACGCTTGTACTTCTTAATATTTGGCTTTTTAATCAGGAGTGCCAATGATTAGTGCAGTGCCAGCATTAGTACAGTTTACCCTACTTAGTGTATTATAAATTCCAGAGTAATTAACCCTGTCCAGGATGTACCCTACTAAGAACAGCAAAGGATTTCGGTAACGTCTTAAGAAAATTTATAGGGAGTCTCATTAATCATCCAGGTAGCTTCTGATATATGTAGTTTTCTAGTAATCGAAGGAATTTAATTGCTCCCCGGAGCCAGCGGGACGTTCGCAACGGTATCCATAATTCCAGCTCCGTTATTAATCGAACGTCGTTAATCTGTGATTCTAACAGTGATTACTGGCAGTAGTGATTCCGCGCCGGGGCCGTAAAAAGGGGCATCAGTCAGCGACAGATAACGCGGTAATTCGCGAGAACCGTTTGCCAGGATCGTGACAATTCTGCTCGCTTAGATTGAAGTCGCGAAGAGGCTAATTAAACAGGGAAATCAGATTGAATAGCGTCGTAATCGCGGCCGACCGAAACGCGGCGTAGTGAAAGACCGACGGAAGGAATTCATTAGAAGTGGCCCCCGGTCGTTAAAGATACCGCTAAAAGGAGCCGAGTAATGAAACACTCGTCGATTCCCGCCCTTTGCCGTCATCTCACGCGTACATTTATAATTAACGTTGCGCGTCTAGCCGCCAACTTCACCCAGTTTCCGCCCCGTATTTTCAAAGGCTGCAGCTGGATTGCTCGGTGTCGAGGAGATACGAGGGGAGGTTTCAGTTTCCCTGGGAAATTAAAAATTCCCCTTTCCACGGGGAAAGAGTCCGTCCATCGGCGTACAACTTGCGCGCAATTAGAGCAGGCAGCGATCCGTCGTCGCTCGCGATGGAACTCTTTTTCGGACATTCGCGTCGATACGTCGAGCATCTACAGCCGAGAGATTGTAAATTGACCTGCGAGCCGTTGATAATAAGCGCGGAGGATCTTGCCATGGAAGTTTCGAGGGGACATGGCTGTGAATAACAACGCTTTAGGCAGCTTTCGAGCTGTAAAAACCGTTCTAGTTCATAAACTACTTAGACACACTTTACTGTCTTTCGGATTACATTGATTTTTCCATTCGGCTCGTCCTCCAGTCCAAACCAGTCTTTTACAGAAAACGCAAATGCAACCGCGAATCGCGGCCTCGGCCGAAGCGAGTGGTGAAAGAAATTATAGAAAAAAAGAGACGAGGGTAGGAGCATCGAGCCGGGAGGACCTCGCGGAACGACCGCGTCCGCGGACAAACGAAGTTACAGAGGAAGAGCTTGCGGTGAAGCCGCGCGAAGAAAGCGCGGCTACGCTCCGTGCCTCGTTGCAAAGGAGCCTCGTTACCACGCTTTAACAGCGCTCGAAGCGCAGTTTGCTTTATTAAAAAAAAAGAAAGGGAAATGAAGAGGAGAAAGGGGGGAAAGGAATGGGGAAGGTACGACTGAAACGGAACGCGACGGGAACTCTTTCCGCTTCGCTCTATTATTAACTTGAACGCTCCTTAAGCTCTCGCCGGGGGTCGTAAGTGGAATCCGGTTACCGATACGTTCCTACGGCAAAGTCGCGAGTGATTACCGGAAAGCCGACTCCAAAGAGGAGGAATAGCTGGTTCGATTCTACGGAGCGCTTTGACTGCTGACAAGTCTGCTCGGGCAGCTCTGACTCGTTTATTTATCGAACGGATGAATGACTTCTGGTGACGAGTAGAATATAAGGCAGCGGTAAGGCAAGGTTGGCACACTTACCCAGACTGGCGTCGTAGGTGTTCATGTACTCGCTGGTCATGAACTGCGAGACCAGGGCAGTTTTCCCAACCCCAGAGTCGCCGAGCAAGACGACCCGATATTTCGGCACCTCCTCGATCTCGTCACTCTCCGTGCTGTCCGCGGCGACGCCCTGGCCACTGCAGCAGGAGCCCTCGAAGGGCGACCTCTCGCCTGAGACATTGCTGTTTCTGGGAAACAAACGGGGAACGAGGGTTTTGTAATTCCATTGGGCGTAGAGGACTCGGAGATTGTCATAGAATGTAGGGAAGAACCTGCCCAGAATGCACTGCCACGGCAAGGGCTTAGTGGGAAGCATAAGGAACTTCTTAATCAATAATCAACCCTCCTGCGAAGCACCCGACGCAGTCTTCTAATTGTTATCGTACTAATTAGCCATTAAGAGCAACAGGTTCGTCGAGGGGGCAAGATCGAAATATACCACCTACGACTCTGTGCTACTTTGACCCACATACTCCCCCTTTTCAGATCTGCCGGTTACGTATAAGCAACTTTCAGCTGGAGACGAATGCAAGCTCCGTATCTTCTCCAGCAACGCGAAATCGGATTGCTATTCGTTGGGTGGAGAGCAGGCCGGAGCAGGGAAGCGTAACTGCTCCCGTGACGTTCTTCTATTCCAATTTCCCAAACAACCGAGACAATGGCTGAGCCGCGCCACTGTTGCGGGGCAACGATTCTTAATCAGAGCTACGACGCTGGCGACTCGCGACCTAGGATTACAATCAGAGACCGAATTGGCTTTCGGATTGACGTTGTAATTCTGTGGCTTGCTGAAACCCGATAATTATCTTGCTGATAGCCTCCTCGGTGCTGTGGTCCGTAGCGCGCAGTGCCTGCGTAAAAGATTGCTGGCTATCGACTCGGAGATGGGAAAAAGATGCCTGGAACTGTGGCTGACGTTCCATGTGCGAGCGGCGTTATCTTCTTGGCGTCGATCCCAACGTTTACCATCGTGGTTTGGTACCGCGGAGGAGTGGCTGCTAAAGGCTTCGGGATAAAGGGAAGAGATTTAGAGACAGTTCGAGGTTGAAGATTGCTTCCAAAGTCAGCACACCCACGATTCCTCCCTTTCGAGGATTTAGTTTTCGAAACTCCGCGTCACCGTGAGCTCGCGCGTATCTCGGTGCTCGAGGAAAGTACATACGCGGCTGGGATCGCGGAACGGGGTCGTATTTCCATTTTAACCGCGTCATCCGGACAGAGCGGGACAGCCTCGAAGACAAGGAGCCCGAAGATCGAGGAATTTCTCGTCTATGCCACCTGTTTTCAGGTCCGCCGTCGTTTCAATCGCCTGGCCGTTGAGTCGGAAGCAATTCTGACGGGGCACAGCAATAAATTGCTATCGACGCGACCTTGATTTCCACCTGCTCCGGCAACAGCGACGGAAAACCGTGTCATCCTTTGACGCGCATCAACTACACACGCGATTAAATCACAGCGCTCCGCGCAAAGTTTCCACAGCGCGAGCCTCGCTGGAAAGAATCACGGTCTTTGCGGGCTAATGGTCCAAACGAACTCGATTCGAATCTCGTCGCCTGCGGGGCAACCGTTCGTGGTATCCGTGAAATCAATTCCCTCAGCGATTCAATTTCCGCCGATGCTCCCGAAACACCGGGATGTTGCGCGAAACATTGCCTAAATCCGAACGAGTTTTCGAGATGTCGTTGGCAGGCTCCGTGCGCGGGTTGCCATGAAACGCTCCGCGAAACGAGAAGAACGTAAACTATACAGTAGTAGATTCACTGTTTTCTATCTTGTATCCCCTGAGTTCTTAAGAAAACCCTTTTAAAGTCGAAGCTCTTCCAGCGTTCCACGTCTGCGCTCATCTAATTTCCCCGTCATCCGCCCCAGAATCAAGTTCCCTTCGTCCCGCACACTCGTGGACAGCCGTCGAATCCTCCAAAGAGCCTTCCCACGCATTTCCAAAGCGGCAACGGCCACTGAAAGGTGACAGAGTTTCCTGTCCACCAGAGCGACGACTTCGACTCCCGATCGACGCGTGGCCACAGCAGGCGTATCGATCGCTTGTCCGCCGGCTAAACGAATTTACGTGCAGGACGCTGGACACAAAGCGAGCAGACGCGGAAAGGAGCAGGCCAAGGGATTAGCTCCAAGGCTCGCGGAGGAACTGCGCCAGTCGACGGGAGGTTCGGCGTTCACGATCAGACGCGAGTATGAACGTGACATGGGGGGTTGGAGTGCCTTCACCCTTCTCGCGGGATTGGCGTTATTATGTCTGGTAGGAGCGTCGGTGCTATCGTAGATTCCAAAGTATCGGGGGACTTCTGTTTGCAGATGAAAACGGAGGATCGATCAGAGTGGCTTTCCGCGATAAAACAGGAGGGAATAAATATAACCCGGTCGTCGGCCGGCGCGGCATCGCGCAGAAATGATGCAATTTCATGGCGCGGCGAATTCAGGAGCGACGTTCAAAGCGCCAGCGAATAATTACTCGCTGACGGGATGAAAAGCTGGCGATGGCGAAAACGCGTTTCGCGCGAGCGATTGCGACCGCTCCGGAGTGGATTAATCGAGAAGGCTCGGTATCGGGCCGTGGGAATATTTAGAATGCTAATGAATCGGCACGAGTGACGCGTGAACCATCAAACGCCCGGCTAGGTAATGTGCTTCGACGCATATTTGCATCGTCGAATGGTTATTGGGAGCGTCACGCGGTTACACTCTTTTGCCCGAACCATCGCGTTCCTTCATCGCGAGCCCCAGCTAAATCGCGGAATTAATATCCAACGGATGCGAGTCGATGTTGTTGGAGGGATTAGGTAGTGATACGCAGATGTGGCCGCCGTTTTCTATTGGTCGACACCATTAGTGACCGAAACCGGAAGTAGAGAGAGCAAGTAAATAAGTAGAAAAAGAAAGTTGTGATATTTTGACATATTTTTTAACCTTTTTGTGACAGCTGCAGTGAAAGTGTGGCAGATGAAAATTATTTCAAAATTTTGTATATGTAGATTAAAAGTAAATAACAAAATTACCAAATGTAATAAGGTATGTGAGAAACTGAATTATAGATTTGATTTTTTCCAGAAATCTTTCCTATATTCTGCTCTCCTCGGTTAAGATATCCTATCTAGCATTTTTTCATTTTTCAAGCTATGTTAAAATATTGGAAGTTCCACACGTCTTTTAATAATAATAATAATAATAATAAATTATTTTTTTATTCTTTTAGTCTTTATTCTTTTATAATATTCGATACAACGTAGTGGAGTTAGAAACGCAATGTACAGAAAGGGCGAGGCTCAGTGTCGCTGTTTTTATGCCTGACCCGAAATATACCTTTTTAGTCTTTTACCTTTTAAGTAAATTTGGAAAACCCTACGTGCTCCGTAGAGATCTAGAAACAGTCTAATGTATTTAACCTAACATGTTTTAATTTGTATGAAGAACGGCAGAAGGAAATAGTACAACTTCAGTTTTCTCGATTATTTCAAAATGTGCCCGCCAATTTACGACTTCCGCTTTAGGGGAAAATGGTGGATACATCTGCGTATCACTACCTAGAGGATCACTAGGATTAGGCATTCGCGAAGACCATCTACCAGCGAAACTCTTAGAGTATATAAACAAGGAGGAAGCATGCAATAGGCAAAAATGTAAAAGGCAATAGAAAGAGAAAGATATACAGGAGGGACACCCCCTCTCTTTCTAGCGCCGGCGTTTTTTATGTTAGAAAGAGAGGGGGTGTCCCTCCTGTATATCTCTCTCTTTCTATCGCCTTCTACATTTTTGCCTATTGCATGCTTCCTCCATATTTATATACTCTAAGGCGAAACTCGAGACACCGATAATTTCCGCACTCCCAACTCAACAAACCCTTTCGAGAGGTTTTAAACCCGTTATTATTCCTTCGACGACTTCGATCAGCGACTTAGAATTACGCAGCTGATCAATTAACCTGTTTTTCCTGCATGGTTATTAAGAACACGTTGCCCCGGCTTCTGGTGGTCGCGCCGTGACAGGGAGCACGTTGCTTCCCGGCCAAGAACAATGCTCGCGCATTCCTACGGCTTGGCACGTGTATAAACCAACCAAGAAGATGGCGGTGAAGGTGCAGAGTTATATATAAACGGGGGGAGGTGTCGGTAGGAAAAGGAAAAAAACGGTGCAAATATTTACACCGTCTATTTGGAGAGACGTCTGAACGCGACGACTGGTCGGCTCATCTTCGCGGATACGACGTGATAATTCGCGTAATAACCAGGGGATTCTGATAACGATCGAGCCGCCCCTCGTCTGCTTTCGATCCCCCCAACATATCCCTTCCTGCCCTGTGCAATAGAAATCGTATTTCCTTTTCTGAATCTGCAAGCCAATCTCTTTCTCAAGCACCTGCACAGAGTTCTCTACGTACAGATAAAGTAGAGAACCGTGAATTGCTTTCTCACGTAATCAGTGATGTGTAACCTTAAATTTACGACCGCTGTTGGTAAAAAATATAGGTCTGGGTTAGACTAATTACTCCCTGGATCGTTCGAGACCTTTTCTGTATTAAGATCCAAGCTGAATTATTATCCGTCCGAGGGAGCAGCCAGGTACAAAGCTCCCTCAACTTCTCCCGTTTAATTGCCCTTCCCCGTCCAATTCTTTCCCGTGGATCTCGTTAATCTTCGGCCAACGGACCCGGGGAAACGTGAATTTATAGTGGTTCCTTCGTAAAAGCTTGATGGGAAACGAGAGGTAAGACGACGAAAACCTTTCAGGAGAGCCAGGCGAGACAGGCCTCCCTGCGCGAAACTTATTTTCCTGGTCACGTTCCCTGCGGGATCGCCGACGGCTGGCCCCACCGACGGCTTGCCGCAAACAGGCCGGGACTATTTTTGGGGAACGGTCTATGGGGTATCGAGGGGGCCGCACCACCCGTGGACGACGGAAAGAAATATCTCGACGGCTTTGCTTTTGAATATCAGGAAGCGGCGGCGACGCGGAGCGAAGTTATTGACGGCGGATGCTCGGTCTAACCGCTGTTCGACGCCGACGTTCCGAACCGCTTCGGGGGAAGAACTTCTGCCGCGGAGAGACGTTCGACAGCTTTATTTTCCGCGGAAATTTATACCGGCGAAAATCACCTTGGCCGAGCTCGTTACGCCGCGTAGAAATAGCGCGCAGCCTTAGTCATTCCGTTACAACAAACATAAATAAAAGTCCTATTCTCGCGGCGGTTCCGTTTGGCAGTGGCTCTTAGCGGGCGGGCGTCATCCGCGGGCCAATAATTAAAGATTCCTGTCGAAATTTCCGGGGGCCGCGATTAATTGGGACCGATTCGGCATTGGCCTGACAATTACCTTGCCGAATATTTATCGCATCGGACGCGAACCTTGGACCATGTCCACGGAAAATTCGATCCGCCTAAAGTGACTCACCGATCCCGTTGGCTGCAGATTTACTGCCGGGAAATCGGTGACTCATCGTTCCAGCCGCGGGAAATCAGCTTTTAAAATTAGCGGCTGTCGAGGATTTCGCCAGAATTCCGCTGGCTTGGGGTGTCGCGGGAAAAAGTGCAAGGGAAGTTGACGAGTCTGGCAGGAATTCAACCTTTTCGCTGTAGACGCGGAATAATGCCAGAGCGTAGATTGTTCGCGGCGTGCATCGAGAATAATTCACGGACGGAGGTGAACGCCAGGTTCCCCGGAACCGCCTCGGTCAGCTCTCTCGTCGGACAATGGAGACAAGAGTTACGTGAAAACGGTCTCCACGATCGCGACGAGGGAATTCTAGCTGTCGAGTGGGTCGACACAGTTGCGAAAATGTAGTCGAAACTCCGTGGAAACGATTCCATTCGTGGAAACTCGCTTCCCGGATAGCTCGTCCCCTTTAATTCGTCCTTCTCCCTGCCGCTCTGTTCCACGCAGGCGAAGCTTCCTTCAAATTTGTACATCCCACTTTCAATCAACCGCAATGGTCCCTGCGTTATTCTTCCTCCAGAATCTTCCAATTGGAAGTTTGGTAAAAGTCGATTCACCCGATCCAAGTGTCCCAACACTCCGAAGGAAGGGTGCTGTAAAAGTCGTGTTAATCCAAAGAAGCTTGATGAACGCAACACGCCTTTCCATCCTTCGCAGTCCATTTAACTGTAGCCAACAAACCCTGATCCTAATTCCTCGGCAAATGAGTTCCTTTTCTCCAGTCTCTCCCTCGAGATTTCTCCCCGCTGAACTCGAGTCACTCGCCTCCGGCCGTGGATCATCCCTTCGCTCCGAGCCCTGACATGCGAGCCCTAGGAACGCCGGCCAGGCGAGCCAAGGAAATAACATCGCTGTAAACATATTACCGACCATCGTTCTCCTAGGAGTGGAATCCCGTCCGCTTGTTCGATGGGACTGTAAAAGCTGCTATTATTATCCCAGATGAGAGCATGCAATTGTTTACGCTCGACGGTGAATCAGAGCGAGTTACAACCTCGTTTGCAGGCAAGTTCTATTGAAACTATGACAACGATCAATTCCGAGGAAGCAGCGGTATTGAATTTGAAAGGAGACTACTAGCTTGCTTTAACAAGGTGGATTCATCGCCACGCAAGCTCTGATTCATTCCGATCGCTGGCAATTCGGGGTAGACGAAAGAAAAAGCGAGCGTCTGGACGCGTCTCCGCGACGCATCGCTGTCAGAAGGGAACATTGACTCAGCGTCGGGGCGCATACGTCGCGAGCCACTCGAGATTCCACGAATATTCATCGCCGCGTCGTAAAAGCCGCCAAACACGCTCAAGATTTCCCGCCCTCCCCGCGGCTCCCCTCGCCTGTGCACCTCCTGCCACGTGATCGTGGACTTTCCCCCTCCTGCGCCGGGTGACTGGTTTAGAATAACCCGAAGCTCCGCGCTTCTGTCCCATTCGCGAGTTCGATCTCGAGTTGTTCGCGCCTCGCAGTCTTCCACCCTTGGGAATCCACGGCCAACCCCCGGACACCGACCCGCGGAACTCAGACTCGATAATGGAGGTCGCTAAAGGTGCGTGTAACAAATTCAGCTGGCTGCCTAATCGAATCCCTATTGCGCTACTCTGTAACACGGGGGTCATCGCGTGTAGATTGAAATTCAATTTCAAAATCCATCAGCCCTTCTCGGCTGCCCCCAGGTCGCCTAATTTTTTAGTCTCTTTGCGCTGGTGAATTGCAGTTGGAAATCCTTGCACCGTAGTACTTACACTCGGTGAAAATCGTCTCGCATCGCTAATGATAACCCTGTTGCTTCCTCAGCAAACGAAACCGCCGGCAGCCTGATGGAGCAGGCGCTGAACGTCTCGGCGGAGTCCAAGTCCGTCTCGACGATGAAGTCCGTGCAGAGTGTTCAGACGAAGTCTGTGGTCCAGTCGTCGACGTCGATCAAGTCCGTGAGCTCCTCATCGACCAGGTCCCAGCAGTCGATGGAGCTCGAGGAGACTCTCGAGTACACGGACTAGGAGGAGCATTCGTCGCCATCACCAGAACTTCATCCCCTTTTCGACATCGTGCCACGCAGGAGAGACTAGACGCGGTATTTTGGACTCGACTCCAGCGCGGATCCACTCCGCCGTTTTCTCGGGACACCCTCGCAGCATCCAGGATTCGAGAGGCTCGAGTGGAACAGCCGGGTACGGTTTGGGAAGCTCGTCGCGTTCCTCTCAGCCCCGAAGGCTCCATCGAGCACGATTCAAAGGGAATCCGGTTACGCCGACCGCGGGATGCCTCCTCGCGTTCTGCATTTTCATTTGGAGCGAGTCGGAAAAGAGGAACGTGCGGATGTTGCGGATGGAGCGTCACCCTTGTCGCCGGGCGACTGAGCTCGGGATGCGCGCTTGGGGCGGAAGAGGGAAGGGCGGCGCGCAGAGTCGAGTCGAAAGACCGATCGGCAGGTCAAGGCGTCCATTTAATCGGGGTGCGCTACAGAAATAACTACCGCGCGTCTCAGACATCTGACAATGAAAAGAAGAAGAGGAGGAAGACGTGGAAGCTGAAGAAAACGAAGGAGCGCTTGGAAGCCTCGGCCACCAGCTGGCTCTCCTCCAATCGGCGTGGTCCGCCGCCAAATACCGACTCGCCCATTCCTTTTTCTTCCCAGGACTCTTCTAGGTCGTCCCCTTCGATCACTACGTTGAATACGCAACCCTCCTCCATCATTCACGCGTCTCGATACCCAGACTTCGTTGCGAGCGTTCGATAATCTTTGTACAATAAAGTTTCTAAGATATTGTTCCCTTGTTCGTTCATTGCTAGCCCATCCCGATCCCCTTTCATTCGCTTCTCCAATATACTCCGTTGAATAGGCGGCCGGGAACAGTAAACGATGCGTCCTCGAATAATGAAGCCTGTTGAATCTCAACGAGTCGCGTGTCGGGATCGTAAACAGATATATCCGAGTGTTCGAGACCCGAGGCCGGGGAACAGAAGGTTGCCAAGTTACGAGTAGAAGCCTGCTTCTCATACAATTTCTGCTCTTTATTCCTGCACCTGACACAACAGTCACGTTCGTTCGGTGGCTGGCCGAGGCGACGTCGATACCGATGACTGTCGCCCTTCACCTTTCCTTTGTCGCGAAGGTACCTCGCGCGGGATTCGAGAAAGAAACGCCATCGTCGCGCAATCGTCGGAGCCAGGGATGCGAGGTGATTCAACCTGATACGATTCGATGACGTCTTCGAGATCCAATTAGCCGAGGTTGCAACGAGACCCGCGAAAGAGGCTAAACCGTCGGCTAACCTCGCGGGGGAGGTCTCCTCGAATCAAAGGAGAAGAAGAGCCTGAGAGGCGTTGCTCGAGAAAAGTCGGATTACAGTCTCCGCTTTCTACGCGATCGACAAAGCGTGCCCGTGTTACTCCAATCTTTTCAACCACGAGCTAAAAGGTTGTCGCACTCGCCGGCATTTGTACGCGTCGCAAAGCGCCACGAGAACGACCATTCTTCCCCGCTCGTTTCGATCGACAGCGCTGTCGTCGATTCACTCCAGTTTAGCAAGGAGAATACCTGCCCCTGGCTGGTGAGAATAAATAAAGCGACGAGACGTCGCGAAGCAGTGGACGCGTTTATTAAGTGCACGCGAGTCGAGGGCAGGGAAACGGGGGTGCACGCGATGGGGTCGAAGCTGAGATTTATAAACCTGACTTCGGTCGCGCGGGATACGCAGAGAGATAAATCTTGTTTGAACTGCAATGTTCGGGGACACTTTGAAGAGTGTATAAATATACGGGAATGTTTGCGTTTCAGGGGGAATTAAAGATGGGAGGAAGAATGATTTTGAATGTGTCGTGGGAGGAGAGTGAAAGGATAGGGATATTGTTTGCTTGGTATAAGAATAATAGAAACGATAGAATAATATGTGGCTTGACTGTGTTCCTGGGTCCATCATTTTTGCCAACAGTCACGAACGAATTATTATCAAGATTTTCACTCTTCCCGGGTTAGAAGAAAGCACGTATATCGAGACTCGTGACGGAGGGAAACCGGGCAAAAGGGAAAGTCGGGGGAAAATGTAGAACAAGGCAGGATGGAATTCACCGACGGTTCCCGAAATTAAGTGGCACTCGCGGGTGGACTCATGGGACACGGGGCTTCAGCAGCAAATGTCGCTGAAAGTTTTACAGACCACCAAGTTCTGAGGGGTTCCACTCGTTTATGGCTTCTCGTATCGCGAAAGCTGGGGACGAGAACCCGGCCCCCAGAGAATTTCAATACCTTTAGTAAATACGACAGATATTCGAGGGCCAGAGTTAACGTGTTTCTCCTTTATCCCCCTTTCCAGCGAAATGTTCATGGCGGAGGAATCACTTTAATCGCGTTCTTTAACCTGGCTCCTGTAAAATATCACGGTGGACGCTCCGCGCCAGGCATCGAATAACATTCGGCAATAGCGATGCTAATTCTAAAACGAAAGTTTATATCTGACTCTCGGTAACTGTCGAGACTTGTGATTGGATTTCGCGTTAATACAATGCTGGTGTAGCCAGTGGCATTTTCTTAGCGCGTTCAAAGGAGAAACTGTTTTCCATCGCGCGTATATGGTCCCCCTTGTATCACACAACATCCACACGAGCCACATTTTTTTCCAGACTTTTTACAATAACCGAGACATCGTAGGTGGGCGAGGTTATTACGTTGTATATATTCAAGGTGCGCATTCCCTCCATGTGTAGCTTTTATTCATAAAGGGTGGTTGGCGGTCCGTCGGTATTATCAACTCACGTTTCAGTTTACGAGTCCACGGGGCCTTCTAATAGAAACTTTCACCTATGATCAACGTCAAGGCGATGCAAATTTTGATTGAAAGTGTTTTGTAAATACATTCCCTTGCCCCCGGTCGCTACTTAATGATCAGAGCTCCGAGGGAAACGTTTACGTTAATCGGCCAAAGGTACCAGGGAACACGGTCGACTTTGCAGGCCCTCCTTTCAGCACGACCGATTTATCCACCCTCCGCCGCGACAAACCCGATTCCTTATCGCCCCGTCGAAACGCAATTCCGAAATAAACAACCCTTCGCGATCGGCGATTTCTCCAGCCTTATCGCGGGATCGCGAGCGGATTAAATTTTCGGCCAGCAAGCCCGATTGTCATAAATTTTTATCGCGCGTATCAGTTATCGCGGCCGTGGTAGAAACATCGTCCCTGGCGTGTATAAACGATTCTTCTCTGTCAGTGAAGGGAAGACTTATGGGCACTCGCAACGAAACTCCAAGGGAATCGAACCGACGATCGTTCGAAGCGTCGCTTGAAGAAGAATGTATTTTGGGGAACGCGCGTTTAATCGGGCAAGAGTTGAATGTATAAATTCGGAAAATTAGGATGGATAGTCTCTTGAGCGATGCTTCGCAAGACGAGCAGCGAGCGAGGATCCTTTTAGATTCTCCGGGACGTTAGAATCCACACCTAATTAGTCGGAATTTTATTAATTCCGTTTCCGTCGAGACGCTTTAAAGCCGCGTCGGTACAAGAGACTCGTCCAGCGAGCAGGCGAGAAGAGCTAAGCTTCGGCAATGATTAAGTTACCGCGTCGCTGTTCAATCTAAATTATACCGATCGGAATCGGTGGTAAATTCTTTCCGCCTTTCCAACAGCATCCAGTTTCGAGCACGCAAATGGCAAAGCCGTGTCAAAGTTTCCATTTTTTTTATATCAACCAACGTGTAATTGCAACATCGACGTTGCCAACTAACGAATCGCAGAAAACAGGATTATCAGGTTCGACGCGTCGAAAGCTAATTAATTATTACGAGAACAATGGCAGGGAAGATTGGAATGAAACGTCGGGTACGTAGGCCGGATCGCAGGTTGATCGATGAACGAGAGAGCGTGTCGCGCATTTCGCTTGTCATTGTTCTGGTTCTAGGTCGGATTCAGCGCGATTCAATGGGAACGAAAGGAAGCTGGAATACTAATCCCGAAAGTCGGGGAACGTAATCAAGAACGAATCGTGAGTCCTTTAGCCACTGGGACAGTGGGTTAGGTGTCTACGCAAAGGCGTAAATAAAATTTTGCGTAAAAAATTGCAGTTAGAAAACGGATTATAAATTTATAAATCTAGAAGCTTCTAGAGTGGCAATCGCCGTAGAAGTATTCTACTTTCAAATTCGAAAGATCAATGTTTCAAACGTGTTAACTTTAGATTTTAGTCAGGAAATATTTATCAGTCGATTAAATCATTGTTTGCAAATGATTACCTGCTACTATTAACAGAAGTGTTGCTCCTGCTGCGCCTCGAGATGATCGAATCCCCTCGATTGACAACGCCCTTAGGAGTGATACTGAACGCTCGAAGTCGGTAGAGGTCGTCACCAGCCCTTGGGTTGTACGCCTTTTCTGGTAAGCTGTGCACACGCGGCCTGATGTGATCTGGAACTGCAACATATCGACGGACAGTTAATTAAAGCCTCGTGATTACTTCCAGCGAGACAACGGACTAAATAGATATCGACTGGACGTTCCATTAATTATATATATGCTCTTCGTTAACTGATATCACTGACCATACTGTCGCCAATTTTGGATATTCCATCAAACCCTGTCGACCAATGTACATAAAGCGTCCCCTATTTCCCTTCCAAAATCCGTAATTACCACCCCGCAGCGATGTATAATAAATTCTATCCAGCTCCAGCACTCGGCTGGGTGAAAATCCACGTGGAAGTATTACAAGAGAGCGAAAGAAAATGAAAGCTCTGAAGTTTGCAGCTTGAATTTCTCATTAAACGTTGCACGGGTCATATGGTTCTCTGCTCGCAAGCTGTGTCTCCAGTTTCCCGTTAAACAGCCCTCCGCCATTTTTACCTTGCAGTTTCGCGACTCGCTCCATCACGGAACGATTTCCCGTGATTTCAGCGATCAAAGGGTCGCGACGGGCAACGGCGAGGCTATCCTGGCTTCGAGTGCTTCCCAATTTCCCCCCGCGTTAGAAAAGCACGCGTGCTGTCGACGAGTCGCTGCTTTTTTTATTTATTTCTTTCGTAACGCGAACTACTACGGGCGCTTCTATCAACCAGCCTCCAACCCGTGTTCTACCGAACCGTCAACGCCGCTCGAGCCATCCGTCGTTTTTTTGTCGCCCAACTTTTCGAACGGGCAGCGTTTCGCGACGGCCAATTCGTTTGGCGACGCTCGTCGATTGGAATAACAGGAGACCTCGTCGACCGGGCCCTCGAGTCAAAGGGAAAAATTTAATTAGACCCGCGCTGCGAAATTCCCGTGCGATTTCGTTCGCTCGGGCGCGTTTAGATCTATCGCTGGAGGCTGCGCGCGATTAGCTTTCACCCCGGTGTCATTCTGAATTTTATTAAATTTTTATCCCCCCTTATTTGATCCTCCCGTGGGCGGACGATATTTGTATAACGTAATTCGCGTTATATCGCGAAATATCGCTCGCATCCGTCCCGCGTTCCAATTGCGCGCGACGTGCCCTATTACTCAACTGGACACGCGTATGGACATCGACCACGCGGCGTAAGCTGCGTGTCACATCATAGATATTATTTGAATACGTTCGTTTACGTCATCAGAGTGTACGGACCGGTAGAGTGCTGACGTTTGAAGGCGCGCGTGGACCAACGTTCAAAAGGAGCCCCTTAGATGTGGCTAACCGTGGGTCGAAGGGTAGTCCTGGCCTTTAGAGGCCAAAGGCAAGCTATGCATAGTATATTCGTAAATTAGGACGCGAAGGATCTCCCCGAGACGGGCAAATACAACGTAGAGGCGAGGAGTCTGCCTTCTGTGATCTAGATTTATCCTCTTATGTAATTTTCAGTCGAACCGAAGGAGCATCGACTAAATGGATTGAAATTCTGAATAGAATTTTCTGTTTCTCTAAATAGAATATCGGCGTACTCCTTTCGAAGGAAACTATTTTATCCGCGGTCCGATCGTCGGCATGCGAGCACACGCAACTTCGTCCTGGATGGAAATTGAGACACGGCCGTCGGTCCGACAAAGGATGGCCGAAGCTTCGGCATTTAATGCGGTTACAGTCGACGAGGCACTCAAGAAGTTCGTCTCCCGACAGGCTATCTAATTACGGCAACGACGCGAGCTGGAACTTCGGGTCCCTTGAAATTGACGACGAGTTTTCGTCGATTCCATGGGAATTTTCGATGCCGCCGAATGCGCCGGCTTTAAATAGCGCAGCGAGGGAGGAGAGTGACGTCTCGATTAATTAGTCGCCGATTAAATTACATAATCAGCCACGACCAGCCGTGTCCGTAAGAGAATCAGAGACAGGAGAATGGTCCACGTGACTCGGACCGGTCGATTGATAAAGGATCGAACGGTGGGAGGTTTCTGGGCTTCAACCTTGATCCAAAACTCCCGCAGACTGATCTTTTTCCTCTGTAAGAGGGTTTAGAAGCGACGCGTGCCCATTCTTCGAATCGCAGCGTGCAGACATTTAGGTATTAAAATTCTGGAGAAGAAGAATTCAAAGGGTACACGATATGTGGTATATAATTGGTAAAGAGATCGTCGGTGAAATGATAATTTGTGCAAATAAAATTGAGGAACGTGCAAGGGATGGAAAGGATTTAATCAGAGGCTGAAAAGAATTCCAGAGTTAAACACTGTTCCACGTCTGACCTCGCCCGACTCGTGCTACTTAGCTCCTTCCATTGACTTGTACTCCTTGCTTACGCACTGCGTCTACGTTCAAGTTTAGTCCTCCTCCAGTGACTTGAAAACAGAACCGCGGATACACGTTGCACACAGAATTTCACGGTACTGCATGCACTATGAGAACCCGATACTCGAAATGTTCAATACAAGTGTCTTATAGTGGGGAAATTTTGCGATTTTATGGCCAAAGCATAGAAATTAAATTTTTGAATTTTACAAATTTAATACAAATGTCAGTTGAAGAACTATATTCATTTTCGTGGTCAAAACCTCAAATCTTATTTTTAATATATAAAATTCAGCACTTTTACGTTCTGATGTATGAGACGCGAAATTATCCGAAAAACAGCACTTATGAAAATTACGAACGATAAAGATTTTTTTATTATTTACGTTTGTACACTTAAACCTATGAAATTATATGCCTTTAAAACTAGTAGTCCCAGTCGGAATCGCTTTTTTCTTTGTCAGAGCATGTCTCTGCCAAAGTACAGCAGGGTATACAAACAAACATACATAATACAAATAATCAAACAGAGGATCAAAGCTAAATAAAATCATTTAGAAAGGAATAAAAAGGTTTGTAATGTATAATATGTGAACCAGTCTCGGTCACATTTGTGTTGTGTATTATACAAGACACACTGAATTCTGTTCAAAAAATGCATATAATTACAAGATTAGCAACCAGCGGCCTTAGCCGTGATGAAAACACCGGTTCTCGCTAGATCACCGAAGTTTAAATATCACGGGGCGGGTACTGGGGAAAGATGGGTGACCGGAGGACCACCACCTTTCTCCCGGTGCGCCGCTGCTGCTGGGACCTGAAGGAGAGAGAGAAGGAAAAAGAGGTGTATGACTATTGTTCGTTGGGCAGTATAAGCCGAAATGCTTGAAACGCCCATCCTGTTTAACAGGAAAACCAAAAACCAAAAACAAGATTAGCAGCAACTATTAGCAATTAATAATTGCATTTATAGAATCAAAATAGTTCAACGTAAAACAGGAATGATAAATCATTGCGGGATATTTATGGGGTTTATAACTATTTTATGTATTGAAAATTGATTCTTATATGAAAAGGTTATTTCTAAAACACTACTTTCAAAATTGTATAAATTACATATTAAAAACCGAAACATAATTATTTTGAGAACAAAAAGATATCTTACGCACCACCAGAAATTGAATCCATGCCTTCAAATTATTTTCTGAACTTTAGATAACACAATATAAGTGTTTCAAGCAACTTGAAAATTTGGAATAATTCTTTGCGATCGGTCTAACCTCGCACGAACATAAACATTTGGGAATCTATACGAGCTTCGTATCAAAACATTTAACAGTAAAATTGGAGGCATTTGATGCTGATATCAGTTCTTCAATTGACATTTGAATTTATTTTGTCGAATTTAAAAATTTATTTTTGTGGCTTTGGCCATAAAATCGCAAAATTTCTCCACTGCGTCTGTATTAAAAAGGTAAAGGCACCAGTAGTCGGCCATGTATCAGTAGCCAACCACTTTCAGAGAAACATGAAACATAAGGTTTTAGAAGTTCTCTAACTGCACTCTAACTGCACTCTGTTCAAAAGATCGTCACTTCTAAAAACCTTATTTCTCATATTTTTCTGAAAGTGGTCGACTACTGGTGCCTTTACCCTACTTTTGATTCACTTATTTTTCTAATGTACTCTACGCGTGGTCGATCGTTTTCCCCGAGGAAAACGACATCACTGCGCTTCGGTGCTTTGTTGGCAGATACCCTACGTTGCTCCCAGAAGCCGCGATTATACGCACATATTTCCATCATATTTACTGGTACGCGTATCCCTTTCAAGAGGAACCTACCCATACCGTAGCCTGCCTTTAATCCCAATGGTTAGGAAAAAAACATGTCTCGAAAGGAAAGGTCAACGTTGCTCGACAACCGTTATTCTGAAAGGACATGCTCCTTGGAATAAGAAGAACTTTTGAAATAAGAATATACAAGACATAATAAAGAACACAGTATTCTATCAAAAAAACAGACACCTTCTCTGAATCATCATACCCAACCCTCGACTCAATGAATTTCTGTTATCAACCCGGCAGCACACGCGTCACAGGATGCGATAATTCTCATCGCCAATTGATTTTCTATTTTTAGCCAGTTATCGAAGCTTATTAATCAAAGCCAAACAACCCGTTATCGGTGGGAGTCGTCGCAGTAATCCGCGGAACAACGTTGTCTTCTCTGCGACGCCTTGAGCCAGCTGCTGACACCCTGACACCGCGATTCCTAATAACGCCAACCCTAATACCCGGCAGAAAAGCCACAGCGAGGCTCGCTGTTTGGGGAAAGTATTTACCCAAGCGGACGTCAGCCGCGTAATTAATTTTCTGTGTGCAGATACGCCTGTCGCGGATATGCTCGGTGGTAATCCGTCACGGTGATACATCCTCGCTTTAGTATTCTAGGAACGGCGACAAATCCGCTGGACAGAAGTCGCATATATCGCCGGGAATTATTCTCCTACATCGCAGAAACTCGAGAAATTAAACGCGTTTCGTGGTTCTCGGACGGTCTTTTAGAAACGGAGCTCCGCTTCAGCTCCTTGGGGGTGGATCGTCGACTGGCTCGTGTACGCGAAGGTAGCCGGCGTAATGGAGACAAAGAGAAAAGTGCAATGTGAATGTCGTCACGTACCACCGTGGATTCCGGAGGAACTGTGGCCAGAGCAAGAGCAGAGATGCTCGCCTCCTAAGCTGTGACGTCCACTGGTAATGGGAAAGCATGCTCCATGTAATTGCGGCTCGGGTTTCTGGGTTGCATGCCGTCTCGTTAACCCGCGTGCAACGGCAACGTTCGATTATTACCGTTGATGGAACGCACCGAGGGCTTATCGATTCGGGCAAACGAGAATAATGCCCGTGGGTCTTGATCCGTTTCGTGAGAATCGCTGGATGGGGGTACTGCGAGCGTTTAGAATACCCTCGGTCTCTTCGATTACTGCGAAACCGTATTGTAAGTGGACCGAAGAAGCGGAGAAGTTTGAAAGCATCAGTCAGGTGGTAGGAGATTAATGTACACACTGTATATACACTACTCTCTATTGTCGGTTCAACTGCTGGAAGTTTGCAGAAATTTCCGGGGATAATCGCTTAAGAAATTACGCGATCCATTTTAACGGGCTAGCAACTTGCTCCGCCACGATCGCCCGGCGGTTTTCAGGTTGTAAATTCACGGAACAACGAATCGCACGGAATGCGCGTGCACATTTGTTTCGTTAGCGGAAACCCCGCCCCGCGCGTTCAAACTTTCAACCAGGGCAAGGAGGGCCGTGTCCCTACCACTTCCGATACGATTCAATATAAACGGCGACGCGCGATTAAAAACCACCCGGGAACAATGCCCGATCTGATAGTTTGACCCCGTTTCTGCGCGACGGTCGCTCAATTGTCACGACCGCGTTACAAAAACTCCCGCGCGGAGTAGGGAAAGTAGGGAAAATTTGTTATCGTCGAAAACTTCCAGCCTGAAAAGCTACTCTACGCGCGTATCCTTGTTATAACTTTCGGAGCAGCTCGCAGCGCCCATATCTACCCCATTTCACTTAAGGGGAGGTTCCGGTCTGGAGCCCATAAAAATAGGTGATACTTAGGAATTAATTAAAGGAAAACTACTGTATATAATTTAATGGAACTTTTTGCATTGCATTAAGGATGTCTTAAATTATAGAAATGTATTTTTGTTTTATAAGAGTCGTTAAAGTCGAAGCGTCAAAAGTTTTTATCAGATTCAACTGAAACTTTTTTTATTTGGAAGAATATACTTCTGGCTAGGGGGAAACCAGAAAAAATACAAAATGACATTTTTTAAAAAATAACGACACTTGAAGTTTGAAATAACTTTTTCCCTATATTTTTCGTCCTTTCAACGTCTATGAAAATTATAAATTTTCAAATTTTTTGTAATTTTTTTCTGGTTTTCTCCTAGACACAGGTATATTCTTCAAAATAAAAAAGTTTCAGTCGAATTAGATAATAATTTTTAGAGATACAGGACCCACTGATTTTGAGAACAGTGTTTCGAGAAAAACACGGTTCAAGTTTTACGCGAGTGCCGAGTGGCCGGTTGTTACCCACGCATTTGCTGCTACTCAAATGCCTGTAACTTCGAGAATTTTCGGAATTTCAACAAATCCTTTTAAACACATATTCCTAAAAGGTTGAAAATTCAAAAAATGTAATAAAAAAATCGATTTTCAGACCGGATCCTCCGCTTAATAATCTACCTCCAATACGAACACACTTCATTTCCCACATCTTCGACAATCTCGCAATGCTTAACTAATCCTAAACAGCAACGTCACTGCCCACTGGTCCTTCAAAGGCACAACCTCCTTTGTAAGTGTCAGTGGTATCCGAATATTGAGCTCGGAGAGAAGAAACCCGCGGTCTGGGTAGCTAAATTGATAAAGCAGACGCAGGGACCCGTTCAATCGCATCACTCGATTCCTTTTGTCCCGGCGTCTCGAACCCCTCGATAACGACCCCGGCTGGTCAAGGTGCGCTCGATGACCAGCAATCCCCGAGAAAAATTGCCCGCCGGGTGGCAATTAACGAGAGACAAATCACCTTACCTGGTAGCTCGAGAAAGTTGGACGTCCTGCGCTGTCTGGCGCGGGGGTGCGCGCTGAAATTCAACGGGCCCACGTCCTCGTTGCTGACGTTCGACAAATTGGAGCACTGACTGTCACGGGAGCCACGTCTGGACGCGAGATAGGCTGCAACGCACACAGAGGCACACGTCATACACAAACGTGAGGGAATTTCATGAAATGCCGGCGGGCAGTTCGTGGCGCGTACCGCGTCAAAGGGATCGTTGCGGGGCAAACCGCGACGGGATGCGTCCGGGCAACGGTTATTTCGCTGGCAGGCTGCATAGGCGCGTGGAGAAGCGTTGCCGGGGAATACCATGTTAACGAAAGATGTTAACGTTCCGATTTACCGCGGCGCTGATCGTCGACCGTGGAAGTCCAAGCTACTACGCCTCTCGCGTTCGATCTCCTCCGCGCGGCCGTGATTCCGACTCGCGAGGGGATTAAAGGTCGAACGGGGATTACGGGATTACGCATTCTCGAAATACGTTGAACAGCGCGCTTTCAGAGGCCCAGGTGGAAGGGGAGGAGGCAAAGAAATAGTCAACGATTCGGAGGAGAAAGCGCCGAGGGGAGAGCTCGATTTACTCTCGACCTTTAAATGAGGATGAAATCGGATCGAAGAGGCGACTGGGGAGAATTATTACACCGAGTCCACGTGACATTGATCCTTTCTTTGTTGTGCCACCCGAGGCTGCTGGGATTCAGCGTAATTAGGGGATGTTATGTCGATATTCGATCTTTGCCTCCGGGCACGTTAACTCGTTCATCGTGGAGAATAAATGTTTAATAAGGATGAGAAGCAAAAATTGATTCGTGGAAACAAGGGTAGAATAAAATTCTGTGCTCCCGTTTTTTCTCTTATTTTTCCGTCTCTTTTCACCGCTCTCGCGGGACCATTACCAGCGGAACGATTATTTAAGCCGCGTACGTGTCCTTCTTCGTATTCCGCGGTTCCGCTCGACAATTCGCGCTGATTGCGAGATTCGATGCAGCCCGGCGGAAACGCGACGGCGATACTTCACTGCAGGTGCAACGCAAAAACGCGTAAGCCGTTCTGCGGATGGAAAAATAGGGTTTCCTGGGGTTGAATTATTCCGTGCTGGGGTGCGCGGTTTAGGGTACGCGGAGAAGACGGAGAAGGACGGCGTGGGGGTCGTTAATTACAGATGGCAATCCCTTCGGGCGTTACGAGGCGAACGGATAATTTATTTGCAAGAAATAACGCGCCACGTAACGAAGTGAGGTTTTAAGCCGATCAATCCCTGCCCGTTAATCACCACGCGAGAGCATTGTCTCGTGTACGCTCCAACGTTGACATAATTAGATTCCTCTCATTACGAGGCAACGCGATTGGCGATTTCGCCAGTCACGCGGCTCACCCGCGAGAAAAGAGATCGATAATTAACTGCCCCTCTTTCGGCACAATGAGTTCGATAATTAATTTTTACGCTCGCTGCCCTTCTCGAGCACGTTTCAAAGCGTTTCGAGGCGATCCATATTATGTACCCTTGGAACCTTCCTCGTGACACCGATTTCAATAAATCCCCATGCAGATACCACTCCTAAAACAGTCCCCGACAAGTGCGCCGCGCGAGGAGATTTACAATCGCGAGAACAAAGAGTAATCCAGGAATACGCTTACCGAGACCGCCCTTCATCGAGCCCCTCCTCCTAGGGCTGGACAGCAGAGTGACTTCCGTGTCCGCGTCCTCGATCTCCGTCAAGTCGCTGGTCGACTTCCTGGCGATGTTCTTTCCGCTTCTCCCGTGCCCCAGCTCCTCGTCGTTGCCTTTTCCGGCCTGGTCCAGGCAGCCCTGGCTTCGGTTGTAGTGGCTGCTCTTCTTGGCGCTGATCTTCTCCATGGGACTGTCGCTCTTCTCCTTCAAACCTTTGATCGATCCCTCCAACGACGAGGTTCTCGACGCATTGTTCTTGTAAATAGCGCTGCTCGGAGACTGCTGGTCCGGGATCGGTTCAGAGAGCTTCGGACTGGGCATGCTTCCATGGAGCGAAGGCGTGACGATCGTCGGGGACATGGGGCTCTTGACGGTGCTCAGTCCGAAGCACGAGTTCCTCCGGTGGTCGAGGAGCTTCGGACTCTTGCAGCCGAAGCTGACGGAGCTGGGCGACCTGGGCGGGACTACCGGCGGCCCGGAGATGGGACTCTTGGGTGGGTAGCTCATAGTCTTCCCCAGACATTTCCTGCCCTCGACGAACTTGAAGATCGGCGACTTGCGGCCCGGCGAGTGCAACGCGTCTGGGTTCGGGCTCTTCGGGCTCCTGCATCCTTGGCGAGCGTGGTAGCTCGGGCTTCTCGGCGGTCGGTCGGGCTCGCTAGTGCGGCCGAACTCCTCGAAATCGAAGTTAGTGTTGGGCGTCTCCGGGTAGCACTCGGGCGGGAACTCGAACACCAGCGGGGTCCCTGGTGATTTGGTGACGGACAGCTGCGTGGGACTTCTTTGCTCGCCGATCGGGATCTGGGGCAGTTTGGGTAGCTGGCGAGGACTCCGCGGGGACCTGAGGTGTATCGATTGTCCGGGGCTGCTCATCGCCATTTCTCGTCTGCCAGTCGATGAATAATAGCTATTCCTCGGGCCGTTCCTTGCCTCTTCTCGCGACACCCTCCACCTTCTCGTCCCTTTCAATCTACCAGGGGAAGAGACCAGCCTCTCCTCGGCTCATTGTGCTCCCGCAGCGACGATGAAACGCCAGACTCTTCGTCCGTCCGGATCGCCCCGTGTTTCCTCTCAGAGACGCGCCAGCCGTTCGCTGCAGATTGGATTCTCATCTCAGCTCCTATCGCCGCCCTCCGCGACTCTTCCCGATCGCTTTTACGCGATGGCGTCTGGGCGCGATGCAGCGTGTTCGAGGACGAGACCTTTCGAGGGCTCACCGACAGAATTCGGAAGATCAAAGCCGGTGCGCGCGAAACAGCGCGTTGCCTTCGGGTCGACGAACCTGAAAATTCCGTCCTCTTCAATATTCCGCTTGCATCCGCGATGAAAAGCAATCACCGCGCTGAATAACTTTACTCGGCGCAGGCGATTCCAAAGTATCGTTCTCCGTTCAAAATCGAAAGCACGAAATACTCGCGAGAATATTAATTTCCTCGAGCAAACACGGAGCCTCGTAATTTCCCAGCGCTTGATTCTCGCTTGCAAAAAGCTCAAGGAAGATTAAAAATTCCCGCCCGACGATCGTATCAAAGCTACCGGTCTCTGAAAACCGATCATCTGACTGGGAACGTATAAAAAGAGCGACTTGCTTCCGCGCGAGTTCCATTTTGTCCACCGCGAAATCTAATTTCCCTGCTTATTCGAATGAAAAAACCCTTTGCGACGCGGGGAAAATAGTTTCAAGGAACTGTGGTGGCGTTTTACGGGGCGGGATCCGAAATTAATATCAAGCACGGCGTACTTCTGATGGAGCTACCCTTGAAACGCGGATGGGTTCCCCTTCATCTGTGCAAAATTAATTTCCAAACTTTACCTACCAGGCGGAAATAATATTCATCACGGAGCAGAGTGCTCTTAACGCGGGCCAAAAACGTTTAAAGCACTGGCGAAATAGAAACGCAGTTTTTTCAGGGGCCCTTCGGTCTTGTAAACACGCGAAACTAATATTAAATGAAATAAATAAAAGCTCTATCACTGACAAAACTCGTGCTTTCTCTTCGTAAACCTACGCGTGTTTACCGCTAACGATTCAAGTAAACAACAATTGCAAAAATAGAGAGCACGGTGCATAACTCATAACTTCATCTTTAATCGAAAAAACACGGCAGAGCTGTCCCACGAGAAATGTCCCAGTGAATAAATCGAGAGCACGAGATATCGCCGCAGAGAACAAACACTAGATTCGTGCAGCAACATTTTTCTCAGAAAACTATCGACACCTCGGAAAGCAAACTCGCAAAATCGACTCACCAGAAGCCTTAGTTTCTCTGCGAAGAATTAACCTGTTGATCGCGACCGTGCGAGAAGTGTCATTGCGTTGCTTTGTTCACCCTTGAGTGGCAGTTCCAGTTGCCTTCTTCCCCGACAGAACAATTGCACGGGAAGCGAAGCTTCCATACGCGAGGATGTGCAGAGCGACTACACGAGGAGGACGACACTGATCTGGCCGCGGTATTTACATCGAGGACGAGACACGTAAACCGAGGTACACGCTCGTGAAAGGCTGCCGCGTTACTGAGGGGTTGAAGCGTACGGGCCACAGAGTCCCTACCCCCGCCACGAAATTTACCTTGCTCCACCCCCACTCCGTGCTGTCCCCGGGGTTTCCTTTCTCTTCGCACGTGTCTCCTTACCAATTCGACCATTTCACTTCAGGTATATTTCTGCGGGGTCTTCCCGGGTCGCGAATTTTCTATCCGAGCAGAGGATTTACCCTTGGAGCAGGTTTCCAACCCCAAATTATGCACGGCAAAGCTCTCTCAAGCCTCTCCGCGTGGGACACCTTTATGGATCGTATGTGCTTAATATCTCTGGAGTATCGATACATATATTTCCCCAACTTTCCTCGAGCCATTGTACAAAACCGAGGGGCTGAATTATTACCTCCATTCGTGCACGGAAGTGGAACTCTGGCTATACAAACAGAACGTCATTCTTGGGGTTGTCGCAGTATTTTCGCAAGGGAATTTGTTAATTAATGATTGTGATTGATGTGGTCAGTGATCGCGATTATCGATGCGTTGTCACGCCCCTAGAGTGACGATGAAAGATCGAAGACTTTGTTTTGAACGGACGCAGGAAGCTTTGGATCAATAGCTGACAATTTTTTGGCAAACGTCTCTCACAGGTCTTTCTCACAAATCGCATCTCTTCTCGAAGAAACTTCTCAAACTATCCCTTCATTTTTCTTCAAGAAAATTACTCTTGTCTACAGTGAAATTTGACTCGAATGTATAGCGATGCTGTCTAACGACAATTGCAAAAGCACGCGGATCGCTGGCGAGCCTCAAGGGAAATTGGGTTCCCGTGTAAAACCGCAACAGTTACTACCATGGCGGAGGTCCCTTTAGGGTAATCGATGGTTCCCGGCGACACCGTGAACGTTGACCGAGATTGCCCGCGAATTCGCACCACGAGAAGCCATCGGATGGGACGCTCGGAGCTTGCGGTCGGACTTGAGCAAACACGTCCAACAGGTACACGCTCGATGCCTCGAGCTTGCCGTCCCGTCTGGCGGGACGAGACCGCAACACGGCCATTGTCGGAGCAGAAAGTTCAACATCAAACGTTTACCGTTCCACGAAGCAAGGTTGAACGTGATTTCAGAAACTTCCACCGCTTAATCTGTTGAAGCGTGAGTGAAGCGTGAGTGAAGCATGAGTGACAGAACTGCACATGATTTTGTACACCGTGTGGATGGTTAAGGATGGGCTTTTTTGTAACGGCACTGGTCGGTTGTCGACCAGATGACGGCTTCGCAGGCCTTGGAAGGTGGCATAAAGCACAGCTCTGAACCTCTACATTGTGATCTCGTTCTCGAGAGATACTATTCAGGTACCATGTAAGATAGGGGATAGGTGACATAAAGGGGCTACGTCTTAAAAGGGACAAATCGAATTTCCAAAATTCTAAACGCATTACACAAGTTATTTTCCTGTTTATTGCAACACTAGTGCCTAGTCGTTTGACGTAAATTTCACTACGGTCTCACTTGCATGTTTTTCAACAGTAAAAGTGAAATTTTCATTGGTTTTCTGTGTCGTGTTCTGAGATCAAGGTATATACAAAGTGTTAAAGTGTTATATCATTAAAATTTGTATCATTAAGATTTAGAATTATAATTGTAATACTTAATAAGTTTATTTTTATTAACGTGTCCCTTTCATGACATATACTGTCCCATTTAAAACCACCTAGTCGTAAAAGGGACATTTCCCACTTTTTTGTAAATCGAAGATTTTGTTATTTTCTTTTACAATTGATGAGTTTGCAATATACTTTTATTGAAGGGAAATAAACACGCTTTCTTGTGATGTAGTTGTTTTTTAAATACCTATAACGACATTGTCAGAAATGGACGCTAAACAAAAGTGTCCCTTTTACAGCACCTCTCCCCTACTATTTAAAATTATATATATGTTTTTATTCCCATAACATTCAAGAAACTTGTAACAAATTATAAACACTCTTCACTAACGAAAAAGAACTAATTAATTAATATTGCCTTCGCAAACGACGCCTTATTACTAATTATGGGTCTATTATAAAACCTATTAAAGACTTTGGGAAGAACCCAAACGTCCTTTCCGTTTCGGTCTGCTGTGTCTCCCGCGCGATTTCTCGCGGTTCTAGAAGCATCCGTTTTTCCGCTTTCGTGTCTTCATTAGGGTAAGCGGGTTACACTATGATCACTTCCAAACGATCGCGCAGACAAGCCACAACAGTCAACATGTTATTCCAATTTACTCTTCTTAATATAGCTAGTTGTGCTCAGTGTGAATTACTGAGTTGCGTATTTCATTGTACCATCCCACACAAACGTGAGTCGATTCATTTTATTTGTACGTAAACGGTTCAGCAAATACGTACGAGCATTTGCGTACGCAACAGAGATTTCAGAAATTTCCACCGGGTAGAAGTGGTTGCTCGTTAGCGATTCACATCGTAATCATTTCGTTGCATGTGCAGCCGAGCAATCTAGATATTGCAGATATTAAAAATAATTTTAACATCGTCCAAACTTTAAGCATTTGAAGTTGCGGTTGGTGCTCCCGACACGTGGCGTTCCTCGGTCCAGGCTTTCATATCTTTTGACCCAATGTACGCGGACAAGCAATTTCGAACACGCGCGATAAATACACAATATATAGCTATTGTGACTCAAAGCTCCGTCCCCCTAAAGTCCATGCTTTTGTTCCCATATCTTCTGTGTTCACAACTAATTGAAGCGTGGCTTCTATTATCTAGATACGAAAAATAAATCTGGCGCGTTGAAACCTTGTACCCTACGAACAAACTTGTTAGTGAATGTACGTGCGTCTAATAACAAGGTCCACTAGTCGAAAGTAACTAACAGAATCACTGGGGGAGTACTCTTCCATCGAATAATCAAGCTTCACGAACCAGCAGCGCAAATAAGCGCGGTTCGATAAAAACGAAAAAGCAGATAGACTGCCAATCGACGGCGTATTTAATTTTGCATTGAAGTAGACCTCGAAGCGTCATCCTTGTCAGCCGGTTCGCCAGGGAGTGGCAAGGAAGCAAAATAAATTCGTATCACTGCGCTGGCGCGAAAAGCGATATCGATTGTCGCGACTCGAACAAACTCTCGATTGCTTCGCGAGCGCGAAGCACCGCTGACTATTTCGTACCTAGCCGTCGCGGGCAATTGAACAATCTACGTTATCTAAAAGACATATCTCTAAAATCCCGAGAAACCTGTGTTCTCTGAAACCAGACCTGTGTTCTCCTTCCCATCGCGAGTGTTCCAAAAATCCTCGTTGATAACGAGCAATCACTGTACGGCTCGTAATCTATCGATACCGCATCCCAGCGATCTAGTGACTCATCAAGAGGAAAATCAATTTAACAGCCGTTCGATAACGACACGAGGAGTCAGTTGGGAGAGAGCAGCAAACGTAGTTGCGTTTCGGCTGACAGTGGAGGCAGATCTCTATAATTCACGCTAAAACCGGTCCCGGTTTGTAAAGTGCGCGGCAAGCAGCTTCTTCGGCAGCGAGTCATCCTCTTCCTGTACAGTTCCCCCCTCCTCGCGTGGTCAGCGGAAAGACTCGCTCGATAACAACGTTTGAACGCCAGTCTCGTTTGGGATCCGTGCACGATGCCGTCGCTGAATACGTTCCGCGTCGAGTTCGATCGACCTGGTGCGACGTACCTGACCGGCGAGTTGGTCAGCGGACACATTGTCCTGGACACCAACAAGGAGAAGAACGTGAGAGGTGAGTTTCGATCGGGAAAGATCGATGGTGGAAGGAAGAAGTGACGCGCGACATTCTGGCGTCTGATCGCAGTGCCGTAACGCGAAACAACGAACGTTTGGTAAACACGAGTTCGCGGGTCGGTGTGTTGGTAGCGATGACTGCAGCCCCTTTCTTATTTCATTCGAAGAAGTAGGGACGATCGTTGGAGACGAGAACGGGCGGGTGATCGTAGAATCGTCGACACCCGTCACGATTGTCACGTGGTTGATCGCGATGTTAGAACGCAAAGGTCGCACGTTCTTTAATCACGATACGAAGTACGGCCCCGCCGACAACGCGATGCCTGTTGCGCTTGATTGATAAGGTAGTTGACCCAGTCGCCGATAGGTTAGGCAGGTAGGTCTAGGTCTTGATAATTTGAATTAATATTGAGATTTTATAAGGTTTTTGAACAATATTGTGATGATATATGTAGATAAAGACTTAAATATTAACTTGCAATTTTATTTTTTACACAATATTGTTCAAAAACCTTGTAAAATCTCAATAGTAATTCAAATTATAGACGACTGGGTCAACTATCTTATACAGCTTCATCCGTTAAGTCATTCGGACTCATACCCGAAAATGGCAACACCGCCGCACGGATGCATTCCACTACAATCAGTCACCGATCCGGCGTTCGGAGGGTTGCCAGCGATCCACAGTGTTGCTAGACAGCGGTGATACCCGAACTTGGAAAATTTTAGGATAGTCTCTTTCAAATTAACGTCGCAAAAAGCTATTTGAAACTTCCCGGCCCGGGTTGAAAAATTATTATTATTATTATTGTAGGAGGAAGGATAATCACTGCTTTGGAAGTATGATGTAAATTTATTATATAACAATATAGGAAAAAGAATAATGAATATGATAATCCTCGCGGTAGCGAGTCGCAACGATCTCTGCCGCGAGAGACGCTTCGTCGGACCACCTTTTGCCGCTCGATCGGCAAAAAACAACGTCTTACTGCGCACTACGGCTTTGATCTTTTCGCGCGCGCCCGCGTAAGCACCGGACTTCGCGGCCCTACATTATTATTATTATTATTATTATTATTAAATGACTTTATTGCACCATTACAATTAAGATTAGAATGGCGAGTTGGCGAGGTTCAGCATTAACTGCTGCTCCACAAGAAAAGGAAAGAATACAAATAGTATAAAATACAATAAAATAAAATAATAATAAGATAAGAATAAGAATAAGCCAATTATATAGGAAACTGCGAGAGGATGATAGAACGAACACTAAGTTTAAATGAAGCAAACGATGACAGAGAACGAGAACGATGACAGAGAATGGAGTTATGATAATAGAAAGATATATGGGAGATGGAAGCAGTGAATTTACAAGAGCGATGGTGAGGCACAGACAAATCAAAACAGCGTCTCGTTGTCATAGAGCCGAATTTGGAGCCTTTTTCGTATAACTTTCGAACTATAAAAGATATCGGAATGCAATTTGCGCCGAAAAATGAGAAAAAGTTATTCCCTCTTCATGATGAATAATTAAAAATATTTTACATTTACTTCATCTTTGTTTTACCAAGTTTTTAACCATAATTGTTGTGAAAAGCTTTTGCAAACTGTTTATTTTATACTGTATTTAATGCTGTTTTCAAAATTAATTTAAAAGAGACCATCCTAAACATTTCAAAGCTCGGGCATCACTGCTGTCCAGCGGTCGCTGGCAACCCTCCGAACTCCGGACCGCTGAATGATTGTAGTGGAATGCGTCTGTGAGGCGGTGTTGCCATTTTCGTTTATTCGCGCGCGCGTAGGTTGCAGTTTTAACGGATGACCCTGTATGTAGGCTGATGCATGTGTAAACTGTTGCGATTGGTATCACCGGTGGTTCAAGCTTCATTCATGAAGGGTGGCCTGTCTGGTCGAAGCGCAACAGCGTTTCTCGAGCTATTGGCAATGCAAAGGAGGCGCGAGTTTCGAAGAGGGAAAGACACTTGCACCGGACGCGCCGCGTAAATATTTTATCAGACAAATTTCCCAGAATACGGAAATCCCCCATTTGACCACACCGCTGATAAGATACGTAAGAATGTGTTGGTTTAAAAAAAATGACAGAGATCCATGTAAATCGAGGATATGACGTAACAAAAAATTACGTATCGCGATTAAATTTTAACCAACTTTTATTTAAAATGTTATACCTACGCGTTCTCATTCTACCAACCGAATAATTAACGATAAAGAAGGAGTTGTAGATGAATTTATCCAGAACTCGATCGACAAATCCTAGGGTTATACTTCTCTGCCAAGGGGACTGCCCACGTGCAATGGTCGGAGAGCAGGAGCAGTACAGACATGCATGGGAAACATGTGACTGTACACGACACTTACAGCAATTCCGAAGACTACTTCAACTTCGTGTTCAACATACTGGGCGCTAGAGGATGTGAGTAGGGTCCACCTTGATAGTCGCCCAAGTCTTTGCTTATTTATCCGTCCGATGGTTTCCAGCTGACATTCGATTGGACATCCCCGCGGGGCACCATCGGTACCCCTTCAAGTTCCAGCTACCCTACAACATACCCAGTAGCTTCGAGCACCACTACGGATACGTAAGGTACACGGTGAAAGGTGTGATCGACAGGCCGTGGAGGTTCGATCACGAGTGCAAAGCTGCGTTCACTATAATCTCAATCCTAGACCTGAACGCTCACCAGACTAAATGCGTAAGATGTGCTCTCCTGTTTACACCAATGCCGTAAGAATGTTTCTTCATCGAATGTCTTCAAGTATCGTGCTTTTGCAGCTGGCGATAGACGACGAAGTCATGAAGAACTTCTCCTCCTGCTGCTGTTTCGACCAAGGTGGATTGAATCTGCGCTTCAGACTGCCTTCCTCGGGGTACGTTCCAGGACAGATGATAAACACGACGGTGGACTACGTGAACGCCTCGGATGGCGTTCGAGTGACGAAGATCCGCACGAAATTGGAGCAAGTGAGGCAGATGTTCTTGTAGAACTTGTCGCTTCGAAGATTCCAATATATTCCTCGTCTCGTTTTCTTCTTCCAAAGCGCCTGAAATTCCACGCGATTGCGAAGACGAAGACCACCGTCAGCGAGATAAAAATGGTCAATAATTCGGGGCCCTTTTCCACCAAAGGACAGGTGGTGACGGAGCTGCTGATACCGCCGATACCGCCGTCCAATCTGGAATTCTGCAGAATTATTGACTTGGAATACTTTTTGAATGCCTCCGTCCACGTTTCAGGCGCGTAAGTGACTTATGTCGATGGTAATTATCTTATCACGCTAGAGCTTTGATAATGAAGAGTATGTTCAGCTCGATGATCCACTGTTTGAATTAACAAAGCAATTCTAATCGCGATTATCTAAGAGAATTCCTAGACACTGCTGCTCTATCGCTTGTCTGCTTATTTCTCTGAATTTCATTGAGCTATGGCTTTGAGCAAACCCCTCTGTGTACTAATTAGGCACTTTGCAACCGAGAAGAGTTACCCTGTTTTAATAGGGTCAGTACCTTTGTACTGTCCACCGACCGCACCACCAATGGACTCGCAAATCCTTGCACCCCCGTTCAAAAGACCTGCGGGAGATCCAGCTACGATGGAAATCCCGATGCCAGTGCAATCTGGTGCGCATCAGCCACCGCTTGTTCCCATTGGCTTCTTTCGTCCGGGCCAGGCTGGTAGCTCGTCTGTCGACCCGCAAATACGTAAGGGATTAACGATACGTATATTTGAAGGGTAAGGGAGAAAAACGAGGAACGTCCATTCTTCGTGATTTTGCGATTTGTAGCATATTTTGTTGGTGGCAACTGGGACTACAGAACTGTCGAATCACAAAGGGAATACTGGTTAAAAGCATATAATGCATTGGAACAAAACTCTGAATTTTCTCGATAAAGCTATTTCGTGACAGTCCCTACATTTCCCCTTATCCTTCATTTGAGAGCTGGCAGTGAAGACACTTGAACGGAATGTTGGAATCAAGTGTCCCTCAAAGATTGTCTTCGATCTTGATCGACTTGCTTTTCCATCCAGCGCCTCCGTCCTACGAGGAGTGCATGTCAGGAGCTGAGAACATCAAAGATCACGGTGAATCGATGTACGTGCACGGCGCGGACAATCCTTTCCTGCCTAGGTATCCTGTGTTCAACTATCCATCGCCAAGTAAGATAGTAGTGTCGAGTCTACAGCAGCCTGGGTGTACTATACTTGAATTCTTCTATTTAATCCAACGTTCTTGCTTAGGTGTACGAAATGACTGAATGGAGAAGCGGAGAAACGGAACAGGCCATTTCCGCTGACGCAATTCCCTGTACAGACTTGAAAGTCATGCATTTGACACTCTGAATGGAGTTTAACCGATAGTGATTATCTACCTCGGCAAATCTTTATGCTATCGTGTTTTGATCTAAATGTACTTCTTACCTTGTGATAACATTCTGTTGTTGTTTGCTGTACTTGGCCGGAGATAGGAGACGCAAGGGAGAAGCGGTTTTACGAAAAATAATATATTTACACAATTTATTTTCATATCTCAACATCGTCATATTGTAATCATAATCATCATCGAGTCATATAATTATAAAGAAAGGTAACGATACATCGTTCGTCGAAAAAAATATATATGAGGAGAGAGGGGTTGGGAGGAGAACGTTATATGGAATTTTGGCGAAAAATAAGAGTACAAAAGGAATGAAAGGGATTCGTCGGTGAACAAACTACTCGGCAAAACCAATAGATCGCAAATCGGTCGTTCTCGGAACGTTCGGGTACGAAAGAGGGTGGATGAAAAAAAAAGGGAAAAAAGAAACACGCGGAAAGCGTGGGGCTAACGAAGTCGGGGGGAGAAAACAGGTGGGAAGGCTTATCAACAGGTTGCGAACTTATCTCGAATGATCGCTCGTATAACATCTCTTCTATTTCTAAATGTATATACCTCTCAACTTTTGCAATTCTGCAAATACACACGGTACGATTCGCGTTTCAACCACCAAATGCCCGATGAACGTGTCATTCTAGGAACTGAACCCAACCGTCTTAAATGTTAAAGGCTGTCTTAAATACTGAGACACGGATCGCCGTTGTCGTTTTTTTCTTTCTTTTCTTTTCCTGTACGGTTATGCGGATCGGATGGCTGTGAAGACGTTACTTTCGACGTCGCTCCTTTTTTTTCTCCACGTGAAAGTAAACGGTTCGACTATTGACGGAGACTGGCATGGTCAATTCCAATTGTATACCTTTACCGTGACGTTCATTACTGCTGGTCCCATTTCGTACACATTCGTCGATCTTAGCCAAGAATATCACGACTCGCTGTTCCAAGCAATCGCGTGGTTACGATGGCGTCCGCAAGAACATCCGACGCAGAATTAGATAAGGGCTGCGGTGAAACGGCATTTCGAATGAGTAATTTCGGAAGTGGCATTCGGTGTCGTGAAATACTCGAGGTTCGTTAAATGACGAGCTTGAATTTAGAAGTACAGACGTGAAAGTGTACGCAGAGTTTCTTCCGAAATTGCAAGTCGTGCTGAACGTAATTTCGATATTGAAAAGTTAGAGGGAGAAAGGGAAAAGCTGAAAGGAATCAGAGTCGAATTTGAACGCGGTCGGAAACCAGAAGAAAGGAATAAAGCGAAAGGTAATAATAGTCCGCGAAGTAATGCGCTGAAATGAAAAAATAGTACTGGCTCTTGAACATTTTGCTACACGTATATATAATAAACAATATAATTCGGGCGCGCCGCGCATTGACGCGCGCGTTCTTGACTCGATAATGTTTCCTGACCATTTCTTTTTTCCCCCTTTAAATCTCCCTGATTAGCCTGATTGTTCGGGAGGGGAAAGGAACTGTGCGCTCCGACTTTACAAAAATTTGCTTCGCTTATATTACAATAACCTTCCCTCGATTAAAGACAGTCAACCCTTAATATATTATTATCATAAATAAATTTGGTCTATCGGTAATATTGTGAATACGCCGGTACTAGTACCGGCAGTATTTGGTTAAGTAAGAAATCATGATCACTAGAAGAGGTAACTGGCATCGAATTCGAATCCGATTAACTGTAAAATAAAATGGTTCTGCTGTTCCGATTGGCCGCGCAGTCAGCGGTGAGAAACGACACGATCTATCAACCCACGTGGATAAATGAAAGAGAGCACTATACGACACGCACGTTACGACTTCCAGTAAACTTGATTTGACATTCTTTCAATGGGTTACGGGGAGGGAGTGGTTGCAGATCTATTCGCGATGCGATCCAAGTTTCATGCAAGCCGATGCCGGTGGATGTGTCAGCAAAACAATTCGGTATTACAGAGTCGAAGTATCAGCAGAATCTTACAACACACGATGATATCAAACTTTACTTCTCCAACACTCTTCTCTTTAAAAGTTATTACAAAGCAACGTTGGCGGTGTTCGTTGGCGAGGGAAACGACGGAAAGAGAGATTCTGTTTGACCAGCGTTTGGTACGGACCTCGGGCATATCGGTACACTCGCGAATAGACCGACGACGGTACCACCGATAGGAAAGTATAGTGAGTCGGTAGATCCATTTTTTTAAAAAACGGGTAATTGTACAGATGTCTTTTAACATTTCTGTTTGATCCACGAAACAGCCCCGGTCAGCGTGTATTGTAAACTATCGTGACCCACTTATTTAGTTTCTTTTTTTCCTTTGCAACACTTTGTTTTAAAAAAATAATCAATGTTGTCGCTGCAGCCATACTGTGGCGCAATGGGTTTCAAGGCAAACATCAACATTTCGTTCTCTACCGTATCTGGATACATCCATTCAATACAACGTTAACATCAACTGAGATTAAGAAAAGGCATAATTTACATTGTTGCCTTGCGTTGATCCGAGTTATGAACCAGAGGACACTGAGTTGTGCACACACAGCGTGTGTATGTTTATAGTGTGTGGTATATGTCTTTACGCGATCACTTTACATTATTACACTTCTTTTTTTTTGTTGTTTGCTTTGTTTTCAGTCCGCACGCTTCCCAAAATCCTGAAATAGGGCCAACAAATCCCTCGTTTGTTCCACGCAACATTTGCCGAAGTAATCCGATTAACATCTGTACGAATGAAATGCGATACCTTACCGTAACTACATGCGCAACGTTTAACCTTCCCTCTTGATGGCACCTGGTGCTTCTGCCAACCCTTTTACTTTCAGTCGGTCGGCAGTTTTAAGAAACGCAGGCAACTGATCCTGTGAAACATTAACTTCCCCTGCGTACATGAACTCCAAGATAGCCTGGAGATGGCTGTACGCGACGTCTTTTAGTATTATAATGGGATGTTTGGACGGATTTTCCTATAATACCCCAACGATTAATCATCTCGTAACGGAGCAGCCTCCGTCGACTTAAGGCGCATGGAACGTACCTCTAACAGAGACTTAAAATAGGGGCTACAAGCGGACAACACCATCTTGTGTGCTTTACAGGTCTGACCGTCGCAAGCTAATGTCACATCCGTGAAGCTTTTCTCATCTCGTAGGTGTTTAAATGACGATACCATGTTAGATTGGAAATCGTTCCATTTAAGAAAAAACTGTTGCTGTTCATCTGCCATTATTGACACCCGATATCCCAATGATCTTCCTTTGAATCCGTAAGCTGAAAATATTCCTACCGATAACAGAACATCTTGGACTACAGAAATATCGTGAGAGCCGTAAGGACAGGTGGTGGAGGAAAGCAAAGGACGTGTTAAACGCGAATGCACAGACACGTGCGTTAGACCAAGAAGTTGCTCCGCGAGTTCGAAAGGAATTGAGTTAATTAGAGACGATCGAGAAACGCAGCGGCGAGGTCCCGAAAAGTCGATGACACAGATCGTTGGCGTGTCGCATGGAATATCACGTACCAGATTTCCGTTTAGGTTAAGCCCGAAAAACATTCAACAGATTAGATCCGACGCGATCGGGAACGTTCGATGAACCGAGAGCGAAGGGAAGAAGCGAAGGATCCGAAATGGAATTGGTTCTATCCTGGAATGCGAAAACGGTTGGCGAGACGTGACGCTGGGATTTTGTCATAACAATACGCGTACATCCAACGGACCCGTTCCGTCAAAGGCCCAGCACGACCCAGGCACACGAAACGCGCGTGAAAGAATAACCTAACGAGATTCGTTACTCACCTCGCGCTAAGAAACCTCTGAATGTTCGAAGGGGAACGGTAGAACGCACAAACGGAGCACGAAAAATATACACGCTCTGGCCGAAAAGTTTTTACACGAGTGTTACGAATTTTTTGTTGTGGCTAATATCACGGCGAAGAAATTCGGTCGAATTCGGAACTTTCCGTGGCAGGTCGGTTCGGGAAGTGTACCGACCGCCGGCAGTTTTCAATTCCTCTCGTCAGATGTCGCGGCCGCGGTCGTTTCGCCTGCCGCGCAGCAATATTCAAAATTTCCCCGCAGCGTAGATAAATGTCAATCCGAAATTGTATAGCGACGTCAGAGCGCAGAATGCATTCCCAGGTGTATTATTAAAAGACACGGGCTCTCGGACCGGAAGCCGAGCGGATGAAGATAGAAGCCTGTATCGCTAACAATAAGTGAATTTTCTTAATTCGTTTTATAACAATTGATCGAAAATTTGTGTCCGTCACTTTTGGATTTCTTGCTTCTAGAATTGTTACGTGTCGTGTACGAGCTGGTTAACTATTCTACCGCGATAGATTCCGAGCAAGGATCTCGCGCCTATTACCGATAATATCCTCTCTCACTTTTGTTGCCGCTAATTGCGCAATCTCACGCAAGCAATTGGACGGGTATCAGCGTACGCGCTAACTGACAAATCGAACGTGCCCGGTGTTATACCTATAGAAATCGGTTCCGATCGAGTGGCCAACGATGACGGTAACGATAATCGTCGGATTTGTTGTTCCGCGAAACGAATCGCGCGTACCTGGCGCGTACGCATCACCGATGAGACTATAGTCTTAAGCATACACGGAATAAGCAAATTCAAAGATGGGTAATTGCCGATAGACGTGGACCAAGAATGTACGGGATTAACCACGCGTCTTGCACCGACCGAACATCAGCCAGAAGTCGGGAATGTAGGGGGAACGCGAAATCGACGGCGGAAAGCCTTTCGGTTTCCGTGGAAAATCCATCCGTCGAAAGGGACGGCGTTCGCGTGTACATGAAGTTCTTATAAATAGAACCGAGAAAGGCGAGCACCGGAAAAGTTTTCCTGTCGCGCGATGCCGCGACGGGACGACAGCGTGTCACTCCATAAGGCGAACAAGGAGGGATCGAGGGCCCGAGGGGGGAGAGCGGGCGATGGACAGAGAGGGAGGAAGGGAGAGATAGAAGAGAGAGGGATAGAGATGGAAAAGAGTGAATCGAGCGCGGGTAGGCGCGGAGGAGGGAGGAACGTGGACGCGCGGGAAAGAGGCTTGGCGAGGGCAGGGGGAAGCGCGATCGCGGGCGCAAGCGCAATGAGGCATGGAGTTGCTCTCGACGCGCGCCACATTGAAAGCTTGCGACATGCCGCGAAGCGGCTCAGTCGCGCGCCAGCTCTCGTGCGGGTGGTATTATTTTTTCCCGTTTCTTTGCGGCGTTCTCTGTGGTGTTACCGTGTGGCGAGGCACAAAAAAGCCCGCGTAGGCGTGGTGAAGTTGAAGGAAGGCACGCGTTGGCGGGAACGAGACCACGCGGATTCGAGCAGTGCTTAGCGGAACGGTAACGCGACGCGCACGTCGTCCTCGAAAATTGGAATAGTCGAGGGTCGCGACTTTTGCTACTCTTGGACCAGTGTCAGATCACTCTCGGCTCGTCCGCAGGCGCACGGGAAAATCCCCGCCGCCGCCGACCGCGACGCTCGAGGTCGTCCTCCGCGGCGAAGTTTCAGCCGCGCGTTCGGCCGATCACCATATTCCTACGGGCGAACGTGCTCGTCGATTTTTTTCGAGAAGTTTCTCACGCGCGGCAGGCAGACACGCGGCTTGGATTATATAGACAGCGAGACTAACCGAGGGGGTGATAATCGAATCTGTGGAAAGACTGATTATCCGTATCTGTGATGCGCGAGTGAGCGATGGAGTCACCAGTCATGTACGATGCGGCGGCCCATCAGGCCCAGGCCCACGGCGCGGCCGATCTCAAGAAGTCCCACGTGCTCAACAACAACAACAACACCACCAGCAACAATAACAATCATCCGAGCAACAACGCTAATAACGCCAACAACCCGGCCAATAACAACAACTCGGCCCTGCAGGTGAATCACAATCACAACCAGCAGCAGAACAGCGCGGTGGTGAGCAAGGTCTCGGCGAGCAAGGCTAGCCTTCACCAGCAATACGCGGAGCACTGCGCCGCGGCCGGCGAGCTGACGGACCTCAACACGCCGGAGATCTCGCTGGATCTGCAGCACCTGATCGACGACAGCCACTTCAACGACGGCCTGCTGGACATGCTGGGCGCCAGTAACGGCGTGGTGAAGCACGTCCGAACGCCGGGCTACCCGCGCACCACGCTCGCCTACATGCCCCAGCCGGTGCACAGCGGGGCGAGCTACCATCAGGGGAGCAACAGCTGTAGCGACAGCAACAGCTCCAGCTCCGAGTCGCCGAGCATCAAGGAGGAGCCTCTGGACCCGGCCGACTACCGTCGCCACTGCCCCCAATATCCGCCCGGCGGGTACAGTCCGGTGACCAATGGCCCGTTCGCAAACGGGGCGCCCACGTTCACCACCCTGACGCCGTCCACGGTGCCGGGCGGCCACCCTGGCGCGCCGGTACACCAGCCACCGCCGCGGGGCGGCCCGATGAAGCCGGTGATGGCGCACCAGCATCACGCCAACACCGCCGCGGCCGCGGCCGCTGCCGCCAGGAAGCAGACCAAGTCGATCGACAAGGCGAGCGACGAGTACAGAAGGCGGCGAGAGAGGAACAACATCGCGGTGAGGAAGAGCCGCGAGAAGGCGAAGGTTCGGTCGCGGGAGACCGAGGAGAAGGTGAAGCTTCTGGTGAAGGATAACGACCTGCTCAAGAAGAGGATCGAGCTGCTGACCGAGGAGCTGAACGTGCTCAGGTCCCTGTTCAGCAGCGTCGGCGTGGTGCCCGAGCAGCTGCACCGCGAGATCTCCAGGCACCTCGACCAGTTCCAGCAGCACGCGGTGGGACCGATGTAGCGCACGGGGTGGCACTGCGCCCTTCTATCGTCCACCGGCCTCCACCTCCGTCCCTCCACTTTCAGGCAGTTGCGATTGTGAGGACGGCCGCCGCGAACGGGCTTCCGTTTTGCGCACCTCTTTCGAGTAAAAGTAAGAAAACAGAACAGGGACAGAGTAGAGAGAGAGAGAGGGAGAGAGAGAGAGAGAGTTGTAGATGCATAGAACGTCTATTGCGTCTTTGTCTCTTGTACCACGAAGTGGAGAACGCGAGGTGCACGTGCGTGCTTCGTTAGAGCGACACGCGCGCACACATAGGCTCTCGCGGATGGAAGAAAAGACGCGGAGGGAATGGAAAATCGAAGAAGGGAGCGAGCGGCGGTGAATAGGAGAAGGAGAGGCCGCGGCTCGCTCGAGGAAGAGGACTCGTCGGTCGGTTTCTCAGCCGGAGAGCTTTTCGGCAGCTGGAGCTTTCACTCGGGGCGACTACGTGTGGACGAAAAGTGCCTCAGCTAATGGCGAACTTTTTACACAGAGTGCACCGGACACTTCTCCCCCCCAAAACCCCCCCTTTACGTCTGTACAAAACGGAATACAAAACAAAAGAAAGAAGGAGGAAGACTGCTCGCGCGGCCGCCCTGTTGCGATCCTCCGCGTTGGACCACGGTACCGCGCCCGCTCGAGATAGAAAATTCACCGAGTCTCTTTGATCCTCTTCGTTTCTTTGTTCTTATTCTTTCCTTCTACCTTCTTTCGTATCTACCTTTCACGAGTACGTAAAGACTGGGTGGTGGTAACCACCTCCATTCGATCGCGTAATTCGCGACACGGAGACGCGCGACGGTTGCGGCTCTGAACAAATCACGCGTCCGTGCGTACAAGCGCATCAATCACACTGTCAGACACATAAATAAATACACACGGGTGCACACAGAGACCGGGAGAAACGCGTACGCGGGAAGAGAGATACACCTGTACGAGGGAGCGCGCGAAGACGACCCGCGCATACGTAAGTTCGTCCGCATGAATCTTCGATTCTCTCTACGGTATACATTTTCCATGCACCCGCCAACCGATCGTACACGGCCACGCATACGCGCGTGGATCCCTGCGCTCGAATCGAGGGACACGCACAAACAGACACAGCAGATACACACGACGATGCGATGGACGCGATTCGCACGCGTCGCGTTCGGATTCGTTCTTAGACACCGACCGATCAATCAGATTATCGTTCTAATTACCGAGTACCTAATAAAGAAACGGCATACCGAGATGTACACCGTGGAACCCGCGATTAATATCGGCGTCGACGCGACCAAGCGAGCGATACCCGCGAAGATTTCTCGACAGGGTGGAACATCCGACGGAAAGAAGAAAATATGAAAAGAAAAAAAAATGAAAAATGGAACAAAAACACTCTTACACGCCCTTGTATTATAGCTATATATTAATTTTATTATATTTCGAGATGTATGTACATATAAAAAAAGCTAATATATTTTGTTAGAGAAGCGAAACGCTCGTGTTTTGTGCGCCAGAGCGAGAGAGGGGGAGAGACAGAGCGGGAGAGAACGGAAGCGTGAAAGAAGGAGCGAGGAATGCGAGTGTACGTGTCGAGATTGTGTGCGCGAGTGTGTCCAACAAACGATCGTTATAGTTATATATTTTAATGCGAGCGCATGCTAGAGATTACGGCGAGAGAGGAGAGAGAGAGAGAAGAGAGAAATATGTATATTTCGTCGACGTTACCTGGGACCCGGTCCAACCGCGGTCCCTCTACCTTCAGTTACCGTAAAATCGCGTGAAGCGGGCTTCATTTTCATCTTAATAATTCCCCACCCCTTCCCCCATTCTTTCATTTTATTTCCTTTCTTTTCGCTCGTAGATCCGATCGCGTGCGAGGGAACGATATTTGTTACTACCTTATATACGTATACTTGTGCGACAAGTTTTAAGAATTTCTTCTTTAATTATTTCTTCTTCGTTTTTTTTCTTTTTCTTTGTTTCTTTTTCTAAGACGTTTTGTCGGGTCTCTCGGTGATGCACGACTCAAAATACGAAACGTGTGCGTGCGCGCGATATACGTCACCGCGCGCGGGTATGCGTCTGTGTGCGTGTGCGAGAGGCGCGTGCTCGCGCACGCGCTCCTTGGCGTATGACTGATATGTATGTTAGGTACGAGATTACCTGTCACGGTTGTCTTCTTGTCTATGCACAAATATATTTTGATAGAAAAAAATCTGCCAGCCTTCTCTGTTCCCCCGTGACCCCTTCCCTTTTCCTTTCGGGAAACCGTGTCCTCGCGTTTCAGCCGACGCCTACTCGGCCCCGGTGAAAGCGAGAAGACGACTGCGCGCACGAGGAGGAAGCGTTTCGAGGGCCTGCCTATATCTTTAAAGACGATAATTAGGAATAATTACGCTGCTTGAAATAATTACGGGATGAGTAAACTCGTCTACGCGAATCACTTCGTCGTTTAACGCGTTCGATTGCCCCGCGGACTTTAGCTTCCAAGTGGGACCTTTCTCTCGAGCTCGCTGTCGCGAAATAATCAAATTACTTCTATCTGATCTGAAACTCTAAAAGTGCGAATCCACGGTGAGATTTTACGCGAGACTTTTCTATCGTGAGGCAAGAATCTCAGCGACAACAGAATGTAAATAAAGGAATAATAATAGAGATTAAAGTCTCGTGTGAGACACAATATTTTTGTCTCATCGTGGATTTGCATCGAGAGACCGAAAGGAGACTCGTTATCATCCCCGCTTTTCCGACTCGCGGGGCAAGTGTTTACCGTATTCAATATCCTCCTTATTGCGACGTGAAAACAAGCCGATCGATCAAAGCATTTCCTTTTTTTCCGCGACGTCAACAACGTCGTATGTATTTTCAAAATTCACTGTCCGCCTTTGCGTGAAAAACAAAAGCGAGCACCGCGCCAAAAATCGCTTGGGGGGTGTCGGGACACGGGGCGCAGCCATCGCGTACCACCTCGGGTGGAGCAGTTGTTAGCGTTTAGAAAGCAGGCAAAGCTCCTTCGACGCCAAACAGAATCAGCAACAATAAAGCTGTCACGCCGTTAATCCAGCGGTAAAAATCGAGCGTGTCCCGCGCGCGGAAAGCGATCAGGCCCTCGCGGTCGCGCGAATCCGTCGGCCAATGAGTCACGAGATAAGTTTGTTGTTAGTCAGATAAATAGATTAACACCATTGTGACGAGCGTAGAGCGCGTTCCCTCTGCACTCTTCTGGAACAGGATACGAGTTCTACGCGTTCGCGCAGCGTTGCACGTGAGCTCGCGCGCCTCCATTATGCGCGAAATTGTACGAGGAAACGGTTGGGATCGCGGTGCAATCAGTCAAACGAGTTTTTCATATTCCGATGCAAAAAGAACCGCGAGACGAGATTTCTAGTGCTCGTTTATTTTGAACACACCCAGTGCGTCCGGTGTTGTTTCTTCGCATGCTGTCCCTTTTGGTCTCCACTGTGTGGTCTGATTAGGAATTGTATTGACTCTCCATTTCACGATGATGATTTGTAGCCCATTGTTGTGTACGAGACTAGCGGTTTTGTTTCCAATCATTTCAGGATGGCTTTGTTCCCGACTTTACCATATACATATTAGGGTTGCAGGTATTGTTTGGGTGGAGAATCGAACCACGCGGCCAACCACTGAATCAATCTAATTTGCTAATTCTAATTTCCTAGGCAGTATCTTGTTTTAAAGTGATTGTAAGTTCGGTCGATTTCCTATTGATTAGTAATCAGTAATCACTAACACTGCAAGTGGATGATACTCGAGAGAACACGACTTCCTACAGCTGTCACGCAGAACATTTTACGAAGGAATCTTATCGAGCAAGTGGAACGAGGAACTCGCCGTTCTCCGATGGAGCGGTTAGAAGCTCGTTGCATCGAGCTTTATCGCGAACATTTGACAATTATGTCTATTAAATCTGAAATCTGAAAATCTCGAGATCCCTGAAATATTTAAGAGATCTGAAAATCCCTAGATCTCTGAAATATTTAAGAGCCTCCTGAGAATTTTAAATGTCTCTAAATCTAGGGGTCGTGGAAAGTTGGACAAGGACGAGGTGCGCGAAAGTGATGGTTCACTTGGCACCGCCAAGAGGGTAGCATAATTAATCGTCAGCTTACGTCAACTCGCTTCAGAGCCGAAGACCGCCCCGGTGTTATAAATACACCGCGGTCGCGAAAGCGCGATGCACACGAAAGTAGTTTCCGGGATGCTCGACCTTCCACTTTCCAGAGAGCAGCTTATCTCTGGATGACACGACGGAGGAAGGTTCGAACTCGCAGAATGGATCCCTTACGAGACGGTATCTGGTTAAAAACGCGAGCCTGTGCCCGCTTCATGACGCTCGAGCAACGTCGACACACCTGCCGCGTACTAATCGATACTTTAATTACCCTGAAAGTTACATAATCGCGATGCTGCTGTTCCGTCGATCGGCCGGCGTCGCGACCGGCTCCTCCGCCGTTAGATAAGTCGCGGACTGTCTCCGCGCCGCCGATGACGGAAGTGAAACAAAACGAGCGCGCTTCCGCTGCGCGTTAGGTGGCAGAAGGACGTCGAATGCGGCTGCAGCTCGACGCCCGTGCTGAAACTATGACATAATGCACCGAGTTTTGACGCCGGGGTGTCTACGTGCACACGTCGCGGTCGTCGCTAGTTTTAGACACAGGCTCTGCCAACGACGGCCGCTCGTCCGAAGCGTGGATTTCGGGATAGCCGAGGGATCAGCTGAGGACGAGGCGGGACCAACGCATGCGGGCTCGCGAAAAACACGGCAGCCGAGATTCCAACGTTTAGAGAACGATTAATTATCCCGTGGAGACTATTGTCTCCGGAATAACAGTCACCTGAACCTCGAACAATTCAGTTACGCCGTACCGAATGCTTTGGATGATGGGGACACTCTTTCTTCGTTCACAGGGACTTCCATTCCCCCGAAATCTTTTGCTTTCGACAATGTCACCGTTATTAACGGCATAGAGGCAACGGTATTATTATCCACCCTCTTATTATTCGTCTGCATTCTGGCTCCAACGGTATATGGGTTAGGGCCAGCTCAACCAACACCGTTTCCCCACCCACGCAGCCGCTAGCGCTTCTTTTCCCTTGATCGAGGAGGAACGCTTGTACTACCGTACAAGCTTGTCCACGAGAGGATTCACACTCCGTGACTCGCTCGTACGCCCGAGAATCCTAAACGTGATTGAACTGAATAAATTCGATCAGCTGGATTAGACTTGTTAGCAGAAAATGCTCGACGCCGTCCCACGTGGTTCTTGTTCCAGGGGCAAGGGATCGTTCCTCGTGGAACGTTGTCGGACTGTCGCTTTCTGAGGGACCTCGGAACAAGGAGGCTACCCGCCCTCCTCCCCTCCGGTAGGTGTAGCTCTCTCGGTTAGATTGAAAAGTATCCGAGTTAAAAGGGGAGTCGCCGTAGATCGGCATCGCGGTTCACTGCTGCGAGCACGATGTGGGTGTGACCTGGTTTCCGAGAGTTTCACTTTCCTGTAACATCGTTGCACGAGGTGGAGGAGGAGGTAAGGAGGATTCGACCCCAGAGTGTTACGTCATGCATTGTTATGCCGGCCGTAACGGGTTCGTAGACGTACGTGCGGAACTCCGCGGGAATGAAAATCACCGAGCACGCTATTTCGCCCGGCGATAGATGAAAAGCCATATCTGCTCGAGCCGCGTAGCGTGGATCGTTGGTTAGCCGTGGCTCGATCCGTGAGTCAGAAAAACGAAAAGCCGGATACATACTCGTTGAAGCGTTCCGCGCTCTCGATCCTTCGCTCAACCCTCGGTATTTTCTCCGCGAGCCTTTGTTCCCGCGTAAAATCGCTGAGTCACCTCGAGGCTAGCAGATTTACGTCGAATTCGCGCGAAACTCAGGAGGGTAGGCTCGAGGAGGGGGGCAGACTGATTAACAGAGAAACACGGAAACAGTCTCCCCGCGACGAGGAGCAGAATTGCGGGTTTCGCGTCGCGCATCTCTTATCACCCTCGTCACCCCGTGTCCCAAATTTTGCTGGCCAACCGGGCGGAGGCTGTTAATTAGTCGCCAATTGTGTTCCCGGTGCATTTACGCGGATTCCGCGGCGCACAATGCCGGGGGATATTAATGAATTCATAACTCGTACGATGCGTAATGCACTCGCTCGCGTGTCGGCGCTCGTTGGTGTGAGCGCGTGCGCCCACCTTCGCCACGATCCACGAGCGTGTGGCGGCATATATAAAAGAGCGTTCTAGCGTGCGACCTATATTCCACGCCTGCATTGCTATATTAGACGCGCGCGACGCATCAGGGACGCGCCTCGGCCCTGTCGTCCCCTCCTCACCTCACGCCAATCAAACACGAATTCACTGAATAATTCGGCGCCTCCTATTGTTCCCTGGCCGATACGCGAGGCTCGCCTTTCCCCGTCAATGGTCACGATAGAATGCGTTCATTATTCCCGGCGCCATGCACGCGAGCTGATTTTTTAAGGAGACGGCTAAATGGGGCCGAGATCAGAGGCAGTAATTTCGCGGAGGCACTCGTTTAACCTTTCGCGGTGCAAGCCTGCCTACCAGGTGCAAATCACGTCGGGCATTGCGGTTGCATCGTGCTTTCTTTTACAGCTGCAACACTCTTCCCACCCACGTGAACCGAACCCTCGCCCAGGTCAACGAGTGCTCTCGCTACCCCAACAAGATGGTATTATTTACAAAGCGAGATCCGTAATATCGGGTCACCGATGCACCAACCCGCGGCTTTGAACAGTCGCCAGCTCCGTCTAACGATTCATCCGTCCCAGACCCGCATGCACGCGCGTGTCCCGCGCGCCCGTCCGTGTGCGGCGGACGCACCCACGCGACCACGAGGAAGCGAGGAATTTATTTTTACCACGGTTTCTTCCGTACGGGCGAAACGCTTCAGCCACTCGATCGATGGACCGGCACCGTAAAGGCGACGCCGTCTCCCTCAGTGTAAATTACACTTTGATGGCTCGACAAATGAGCTCTAGCACCTCGCTCTATCGCGTACAAACACGAGATCGCGCGTTTGCCGACGCATCCGCGGCGCAAATACAGATGATCAAACATGCAAGATTATTCCGCGGCAGCGGCGGGCGCCACCGCGGGCCCGCCGCGAAGTGTTTCAGACGATCGCGGACCCGCGACACTTACTTCCGAATGTGAACTCTCGGTTCAGATATCTGCACTTGAAATAGCTAAAGCCTCCATCATCCGATGTCGCTGACGGTTCTACCTCGAATGCAACGACAGCGACGGGCGCGATGAGTCAAAGGAAAGAGACGCGACTGGATCTACCGAGCAGGGTGTCCGTAGAACGCCGTGGCTGGACAGATCGATGGCTCGGACCCGTCGATATCGTCGATCAACGTCGATCGAGCCGATTGGCAAGCGGCTCGGGTCGAGCGGATTCGATGCGGCGCGCCGCGCGATATTAATAACTGGCGCGCGAGAAAGAAACGCGACGATTCCGTTCGCCATATGGTCAACCTAAATTCTGAGAGCCGGTCGTAACTAGCGTAACCGGGGTAACCTACATTAAACGGAGCAAAGAGAGGACCGGAGGAAGAGGAAGAGAGATACGCCGAGTTCTAGAGCGCGGCTGGAACGACGGCGAATGGACGAACGAATCCGCACAGTGGCTGCTGTAACATATGTACGGCGAATGTCGTGAATTCCTTCCACGTTCCTCGGCCGGGGAAAAAAGTGAATGAAACGTCCGGCGTAGCCAACCGAGTTCCCTTGCGCGCTGGGGCAAGTTTATTGGAGCGTCGCCTATCACCCGCGATGCCGTCGATTCTATCAGCGTCGCAACGCTTCCTTGTGCGACTCCTGAGCTCTCGGAAGCTGCTCACCTCGGGAACAGAGAGTCCGCTAGAGAGTGAACTGGTTGGATAGGTGATGCGCTCTAGATTATTCGGCATAACTTGTCGCTAAGAATCGGCCGACTCGAAGCGATCGAGGACGAAAGGCAATGATGATACTCTCTCGCGCCTGAATTCCGCAGAGATTTAAGGAATTACATAAGTCGGGGGACGCGACGACGAAGAGTTGCGCGACATCGTCCTCGACGCTCCCCGCGGAGAGGATTCGTAGGACTCGCTGGCTCACCGAATCGACAGCAGCGGCTGCACAGTCGTTGTCCTGCTATGGGCTGCGGTCGAGACTTCTCCCATTAAATCACAAATGAATGACATTAGCGGTGCTATAATATCGTACCACTATTACCGTGACGGGTATTACGTGTCACGAGGCGCGCTCGTTCCCTCTCCTCTCTCTTCATCCTCTCGTCCCCTCTCTCGCTCGCTCGCCTAGCTCCGCCGTATTCACCGTCACTGTCCCCCCTCGACCCAGCGAGCACTCTCTCTTTCCATCTCCCTCCGCCAGTCTCTGGAAACACTCTCTTACCCGCGTTGCATGCAAGGAATCAGGTCACTGCGCTGCAAGAAAGCAAAAGCGGTGCTACGAGCCGCGGATTAGTATTATCGAATATATGCGCATATATATGTATATATATATATATTTATGTATATATATATATATATGCACGGCCGTTGTATACCTATATCCTCCGGAAAAGGACGATGACTAAGGCGTCGTTTCGACAGAACTTTCGCGTACCACGTTAGGCCAAGCATTGCCACGGACCGACGGCTGGCCAAGCATATGTTTCGCGAGAATGATTCTGTTTGTTCGGCTGAATCGCTGTTGTACGTTTAGAACGAAAAGGATTTGGGTGATCGCGGGTGCAGGACGATCCTTCGTGCCAGACAAATTTTCACGAACCAATTCGATTATTCCCTGCGTCGAGGATCAAGGAAGAAGAAAAGAGATGAGTCGTTTTATCTTGTTTCAAGCGGCAGTGTCGAGTTGCAATTGATCCGTAGGAATTGTACGAGAAGAGAAACGAATGTAGCTTGGCGATTATTTAACTTTCACGTTAATAAAGAGCGAGCCAGGCTGCCGAAGAATCGAATGACGAGCCAAAACTGACGAACAACGGTTCTATTTAAAGTTCAAGCCATTACGAAACAGGATCGTATCAGCTGGCCTAGGTAAACACGATGCAGCTAGGCTGGCTGCAACGCTGTATAACAAAGTTCGTGCTCCTACGGCGCGGTGCGTGAACGCTTTAATTAATTAGAGAAGCGAAGCAATTACATCCTTCCGCCGCGTAGCAACTTTCGCAGTTTTACGGCTCACGTAATCAACTCGTCGTTGCTCCGTTTTAATTAAGCCGTTCCGCGGAGTATGCACTCGAACGTCACGCCGTGTCGTGAGTATCTGTTTCCCCTTGATCATTTCACAGTGGAAGATGTCGACCGCGCGAACGGACATCCGCCTGACCGCGGACGGTACGCTTTCCACGGCTGGACGCCGCGCGTGCGAAGCAGAAGTAGAATCAGCCCGACGGGGCAGTCCGTACACCGGCGTGCCGCTTTCATAGCGAGGGATCCTTTCTGCCTTTCGCAAGCTCGCGATTTTGCAGGCGGAACAAAGGACCGATATCGCCGAGTCGACGAAAATCCGACAACCTGCGCGTGCAGGCACGGTCGCGTGCTCTTTCGTGGTTCATCGAACCTACGATCGCGATTCACAATCGAGCGTTCGTTCCTCCCTGTTCCGAGGCGAGAAATTACCGTTCACCTTCCTTTTTTCCACGACGCGATAGCGCAGCCTGGCTATCTTCGCAATTATATAAGCGCGTCGCTGCTTTTAGCAGGAACGAGGCTGGCGTAAACACGCCACGAAAAAGGGGACCGGTTCCGAGCGAGGCCCGCTCGACTGACGGACGCTTCGAATTTTCCACGAGAAATGGCCAGCCTTCGAACGACTTCCCGGATTCCACGGAGCAAGGACGGGGAGCGGATCTCATCCTTCGAGGTTTCTAGAACCTCGCCCCGCGCCCCTCAGCGCGCAAGTCACGCCGCTGCCGCGAGATTCTCTTTGTTCCCGCGCGATCGCCTCGCGAGCCACATTTCTTCACTCGGCCCTAAGACTCGTCAGCAAATAGCGACCGTCCCGCTTTTCCCCGGCAGATCCGGAGGCACGAGGCGTTATTTTTTTCATGGAAATCTACCTGCTTGCTTCCTTAGCTGCTGCAGCGATCGACGGTGATCGCGATTCGAGCAAGAAACGAGAGAGGGGGAAGGTAATCGTCGGATAGTCGGATGGGTTAATTCGCGGATTACAAGCAAATTGCTTACGCGTGATTACTTGCAACGAATAGAGCGGATTACGATAGACACCACGGGGGCTACAATCGACAATCGCAATGATGATGGCGACTGCGACAACGCGATCATAATAATTATTGCATAATGACGACGTCGAAGCTGGCCGCCAGCTCGAACGCGGTAGCAGTCACTTTCCTTTTCCAGTGGCCTGGATCATCCTGTCTTCCTCTCCTAGGCCTCGCCGTCGCTATCGTCCCCCCTTACAGCTCGAGAATCGATACGTAGGATTGGCAGAGTGATCGCTAGTTTGGAATAATCCAGAATTTAATTCTTACTACGATTCGTGAAAATTGAAAACAGAATCTTAAGAAGAATTTCTGTGCTCACACGGCGCAGATTTCGACAAAATTTTATACTTGAAAAAATGCTAGCTACTGCTAGCTCAAGCATGTAATTTTCACCCAAGCTTTCATCCTCTTTTGTTAATAAAAAATAAAACTAGACACTAATCGAAAAATAGTCTCGACAAGTACTAGATTATACTTTTAAGAATATTCGTGCAAAATTGTCTTCAAATCGGTCCAGTAATTTTTGAAATATTTTTAATCCTGAGATATCTTCCTATGGCACCATTTCTTAAGATATCAAATTTCTTTTTGAAGAGAGTACAACTTAACTTACACACAACAAGGTGTATATCTTAATTTTTAAATATGATGTTCCTTCATATAAAAATGAATCATTCAAATGACCCTATTTTCCAACTTGTCAAGGGCATGCAACCCCTTAACGTTACAAGCACCTGCTAAAGAGAATCCCAACCAGATTTCAAAGTTCCCCAGGCATCGGCCAAAAGCATCCCAACCACGAGGTCCCCCCAAGACACGTGTACACACGTGCAGACTGAAAAAGTTGAAAAATCTCGCGTCGTATGGTTTCACCGAAATCGGGGAAACTGTGGATCGGCGAGGAGAAGCCCGCGTGCATGGGGATCGTGTGTCGCGGTGCATCCACTTCGCGCTTCCCGACCACGTGTCCGTGGAAGCAGGTATGTATACAGCCGCGCTTTTGTGAGTGTCCCAACAGCGGTGCGTGCGTGAACACCTTTTATGCCAGCCATGTCTCCGAGGGGAATACTAATGTACGCCACGCTGGCGACTGTTCTAGTAGCGGCACCCGAACTGGCAGCTTCCGGTCACGTCGATACAATGAAAAATCATTTGGAGCAGCCGATGGGGTTTTCTCTGTCGAAAGTGGGCCCCGAAATCGACCGACTACGTGTCCGGAGCTGCTGGTGTATTCATTAGAGTAACTCCGGGACTGTCGGTCGATCTACCATAAAATGGCTATTAAAGCTAACAACGATATTATTTATTTTATCAGAATAAACCTAATCTGTTCAGAATTCTATGCTAAAATATAGCGACTCCACCAACACATCCGGATTTATCCTTCTCCTTCGACCGCTTCCGAACGAACGACTCAGGAAAAAGAAATCTCATCAGCTTCTTTGGACGTATCGATCTACTTCTCAAAGACTCTTGAGCGTTTGACTCCCAGCAATCTACAATCCCCATCGATCATCGCCTAGCAGCGACAGCGCGGCAACCACGTCGTGGAATTGCCTGCGAGTCATCGAAAGGAAAAACAAGCGCGCTGAACTGTAATTCGTAATTGACGACGTCGTGACTAATAAGCTTTTCTCCTCCAAAGGGGGGAGGGATTAACGGTTCTCGATCGGCTCCGAATCGCGTCGAGATCAGCGGAATCCGACACGGTTTGCGTGAAAATAACGAGGCGCGATTTAAAAACACACGCGCCTCGGCCTTGGGCCTCGATACGCATCGCGAGGCTTATTTAGGTTATTCGTCTTGTTTAATCGGCAAACAATACCACACCGTCAACGTCGCTCGAAGGCGATGGAAGAAAATGTCGCTTGCGGAGGAGCGCGTCGCTTCCAACTTCTACGGCGACACGTAAAATCAGAAATGTGCCAGAGCGGAGCCACGCTGTGCTTCCTCCGTGGAAAGGCCAGGTAAAGGGAACGAGCGAGCGAGTAATTTCGGAGAGGTCTGCCGTCTCGATCCTTTCCCTAGCGCCGCGTGCTTCTCGTCTGGGGCCCAGGGAAGTGGGTCAGCCAGATACGAAGAAGCGTAGGAGAGAAACATGGCAGGCGTCGTGCACGCCGCGGATAGATCGAACGGGAAGGCTTCGAGTTCCATTCCTCAAAAGCCTCCCGTAACGCTGGCCTGATAAGGGACTCGCTGCGATCACAGATATCGCGAGAAAGTCTGTAGACGGGAGCAATAAAATCCGAGGACCGGGGTGTCAGCCGGTACGACACGTCGAGTCTATCTTGGCCCCATCGGGACACGCTTGAGCGAATTAATTAGAGAACGAACGAGGGAACGCTTCGAATTTTCGAGCAGACTATGTTTTACGATAGGATCTAGAAATCGAAGGGAATTCGCTGCTGAGAAATTGGATTTACTGCGGCTCGTCGTGAGAATACCTCGATGACGCGTGCAAATCACTTTCTTCCGGTCGACAGGCCAATACCGACCGAGGGAAAATAAATGAGATCATGAAGATAATATGCGACGATACCGCATTCTTCGGCTGCTTTTCCTGTCGCGTCTCGTTCGACGCAGCGCTTTCGAGCTGCTCGTTGCTTTCATCGAGCGAAGATTCTTTCGCGGCTGGTATAGACTTTTTTATCCGTAGACTGCTTACAGTTGCCGACCAATGTATTTGTGACGTAGAAATTCCACCGCGTTCGAACGCGAGAACCGATAAGGCAACGAAAATCGTGTGAAAGAGGAAATAGCTTGTCACGTAACCGTCTCATGGATTTTAGAAGCTGGAGACAGAACTGGGTAGGAATTAGTGGTTGGAGTCTCGATCAACTGAAAGTAGAGAGAAGAAAGAGCGAGACGCAGATAGGTAAGTGGAAGAAGTAGCGAGAGAGAGATAACAACGGGAGAAATAAAAACGATAAGAACTCGCGTGCTCTTTATCGTAGAAGCGGTGGCGATCACCGTGACCCGAACTACTTCTGCTCCCCATCCCGCATTTACGCTCGCCACCGACAAATAATTCCATTCTTAACGCCCGCGATCGTCGGGGACCGCAGATTTGATAACGCGAGGATTCGCGTGTGAGAATTCACATTAATCGCGCGACAGATATTTCATCGAGGGGTCCTCTTAATCCCGTCGCGAAGCCTCCACTCGAGGTGCTCGGATCTGTGGGAGCATCCGCGATACGAACGATGCCTGATGGTTTCCTCGATTCGAGGGCGCGAAGAAGAGGCTCGGTGACGCGCAGACATCCGGAAACGAGCTACGGAGCGCCTTCGACGAATCGATAATGCCGCGCGATTTAGCGAAGATAACGAATCGAGCGTACAGTCTGCGTCGACGGGCGATATTTACACACTAAGTCTGTTTTCGCTGGCCAGATAAACGTGTTTGCCGATCATTACCGCCGACTTTTGCGTGTACCCCATTCTGCTTCCCCTTCTCGCGGCGCGTATCGCGTATTACGAGCGTGGCGAACGCGCGCACGTGCCGCGCGAGAATTCGCGTGATTACGAATTTCAGATACTTATTCGTCGTGTCACCCACCACGTAACCGCGTATAAATAAAGTAACCAGCCGCGATCTGTGCGATCGTAATCGTTCCTCTTGGCCGCGATAACGATACAGCTGTAAAACCGTCGCGGAGATGATCGCTCGTTAACCTTGCACCTCCGCGGCCCGATTACGACTATCGCGGGTTAATTATTTACTTCATTTATTGCCGGCCGTTTCGGAGTAGCATCATCGCGAGAGCCGCGGCCGATAGTCACGGATACGTGGAATCGTCCGGGACGATAAACGCCGATAACAATCGATAACCCAACGGTAAGAATCTCCTTCACAGCGTCGGTCTATCATTTTTTGTGACCTTATCGGGCGCGTGCAGATACGACCTTCGGTTTATTAGGTCTATCGAAGTGTTCCGTCATTACTCGAGCCACCCGTCATTTGCGATTCATGTTTATGCATTCGCGGACGCGGCGAATTGCGTTTCGAGCGGCTGGATCAGCGGTGGCGAATATTTCCTCCAATCCACATTCACTCGCCCGTCTTCTCTCCCCAGTGAAAACCTCGTCGCTTAAAAAACTGCTGCTAATTCCCAGCAAGAACAATCCACTAGCCCGCGATAACTAATAATTGCGCTCCTACGCTCCTATAAATATAATGTTACATCATGCGGTACGAGATGTAGGCAAAACAAGCTGACTCCACTCGTTTTTCAAACGCAGAAGCAATTCCATTCCCGGCCAATCTCAGTGACCCAGTTCACGGATCAAAATCCAATCTCTGCTCCCTGCTTCGATAGACCTAACACAGGAATCGCCCTGCGAATCGGTTCGCCAGCGCGACCGTAAAAATGCAGAGATGCTCGTTCGATCTCCCTTCGAATACACCAGAAACCGATCGATGGGGGGATCGCTGGGAACCCTTTCACCGATCCGCCGCGCAGCCACCTGACGGCCGGTGCATTCGTAAATCGCGGGTCGATCGATCGGCGGTCGAATAAATTGAACGAACTTGGCCAGGGCCGCCGTTACGAGATCTAATTATGCAGGCGGGAGTGATCCTTGCCGGATTCCCCGAGAGAGGAAGGAACGGCTGGCTGGCGCGCGCACGTCGCACATGCACACGCCAGGACGCACCCGCGCTCTGGGGCCGTTATTCGCGCGTGGCTGGCAAGGTCGTGCAGCGTGCATCGTCAGAGAGAGAGAGAGAAAGAGAGAGAGAGAGCAGGCTGGAGAGGATTACGCGGCCTGTGCACTTGCACGCAGCTCGCGTTACGGGCGCCCGCTCGCTCCTCTTTCCTTCCACTCTCTCCCATTCTTTTCCCATCCGCGACACGCGGCCCGGCCGCGGGAGCAGATGACGCGGACCGACCCTCGCCTGTGTCACGTTACGACGCCACGTATTTATAGTCGGTTCCCGCGGGCGGAGCGTCATCGTCGTCGACGGAGCTCGGCCGTTTCATTGAAAGCCACTTGGTCCAGTGGTCGACGATGGTGGGGCTCGGCGTGCGCATGGGGCCGTTTAGAGCTCCCATTGAGCGATTTGCAGAGGCGAGAAACTTTCTTTTCGGGAATCTCGGGCGACTATGTGGTTGGGAGATTGAGGGTTCCGAGTCCCGAGGTGAGCAACGAAATAGATGCTAACGATTTCATGATCGTCAAAGGTGCATACTTGCTGCGTTACAAAAAAAGGGACAAGGTAGCGAGAATGTAGGTGTGCCATTTCGTGGAACTTGTAGGAGAGACTTTAGCAATTATTATGACTAACAGAGAGGGTTGAAGGACTCACCTCGCAGCTAGCCACTTCTAATCCTTCTGCCAGGTCGAGTTCCGTGGTCTTAATAATTCCTGAAAACACACAAAGAAACGGGAGTTCATTAAGAGTTTATCGTGAGGCGGCAGCCAGCGCCTTGGATTTAGCGTGTATCGTCGCCGTGATAGCAGCAGCCGGCGGGCGCTAGAGCGAGAATCGTGGCTGAATGCCGACGAACTCGGGAGATCAATGACGCGAGTAAAAATGCTTCCATTGCACGTTGCTACTTGGTTCCAACGGCTAGCGGAAAAATACGCCGACCGAATCGAGGATGGACTCGATGATGAACCGGTGGTCGTAGGCCGTTCTTTCCAATCGCCGCCGTGTAACGCGCGCGTCACGTGGCCAGCTCGCTGATTTATGCGTCGCGGTTGCATAAACATTCGGTCGGGGATTTCTAGAAAGGGGAGGCCGTTGACGAGATCCAGGCAGACAGTCGTACCTACGTAGCAAGGTAGTCTCGGATTTCGCCCGTACTTGCTGAACGTCCCCATTGAATGGTGATTGCTACTTAGTAACGTGGCTCGCATTAAACTCCGATTCATTCCTCCTGACCTCTCAATGAACCTACGTGCATATCGAGCGTCTTTAATTCCCGGGCATGCCGTGCGCGTACGCAAAGCGAGATCACCATCGAGTTCACCGACGATAATGTAGACCGAGCAATTATCGCGCTAATGGGAGAAGACCTTTCGCGAGGCATAGATCGGAATACCAGATACGCGGCTAGGTAGAGCCCATTGTTTCGTGGGCCGACACACGTGGGGTACAGATCAAAGTGATCGTGTATACGATGGATTGTTAGCCGACTTCGCCTAGGAGGCGTGGGCGGCTAGGTATCGTTCGATTCATGGACAGGGACCTTCTCCCCGGCGTCGAAAAATCCAGCCGCTGCGCTAGCGGGATTTCAATTGCATCCGATATCGAGGACGATTGAACACGGAAGTACGGAGACCCCTGCGTTTCGAAAGAGCCGCGGTTAAGCCGCGACGTCAGCTCGATCGACGTGGGAGAGAGAGAGAAAAAAAAGCTTGCATGTGCCGAAAGTGAGTCATCGAATTGCTGAAAGGTAAGTGCACGGAGGCCATTGGCTCGTCGATAATGACCGAGCGAGATCGAGAAGGTTCTTCTCCATCGTCGTTCCCGCGATAAACGCCCTTCCGACTCGTTTCCTGCGCCGACTGGAAAACTTGATACGCAGATCGACTCGAGGGAAAGATAAACTCGATCGCGTTGAGAAACGCGTCTACTGGACGCGTCAGACGGATGCGATGATAAGATCGTTTCCCTGCGGACGCGCTTGGAAACGCGCTCGCGAAAATGGAGAATGGTAATTGCCGGTGTTTTCTGCGGAACCAGGGACGAAGAACGTTTTAGCGGGCAACATAGCGCCGGAATTTAGCTCGGATGAATTAATCGACGTGGCAGGGCGCGTGGGTGCACCCCGTCGACCCACGTCCGTGGCCCACGTGCATCTTCCATCGTGCTTTTAATTCAGCCGTCGCTTCCAACGCTAATTACCTGACGAGCGTTCCGTAGCGAAATCGCAATCGTTCGATGATATCATAAACGAGGTCGTCAAACTCCCGCTATCTCTGTCCCTCCGCAGCTCTTTCCTTCTATGGACGACATTCGATACGCGTGTCGCTCGGGCAACAAGAAAACGCGGATGCGGGATTATCTTTATCGCGACAAAGACGATGGGCTGCAGCGAGTCTCGCCGACAATGCACGCCGATAGATAGTTGCGCGCAATATTCGCGGATGGACGCCTAAACCCATTCCACAGCTTACGGAGCCCGTCGACTCATCGTTTCCGGGGAATCCGAATGACGACACGTCGCACCGCGCTTTCGGCGCTGGTAATCTCGCTTGTCTGGCCGTCCGTCCACCGAAGAATGCGTCGTCGATGGGACGGGCAGTCAGGTGTCCCTTTCAGAACCGATACTGTTCCGTGATTTTAAGACAACGTTGTCCCCTCGAGGAAATCTTTCTGTGCTTCTATTCTGTGATTAAGAAACTAGAGCTCGGAGAGCTCCGAGAGACAATCAGGATGATCAAGTGACGTGCTGCACCAGGTGAACTTCACCCTATATACAGTAAAGTGTGCACAACGGGATCACGTTTCCAAGTTTCAAAGCACAGGTTGACCAACATTCACGTGCGATGATTCACAATCAGGAAAGTGGCCTTGAGCAGCCAATTACTTTCAACTCGACCAAAGCTGCATCGAAGATTACACCTTGCGGTGCGCTCTGCCCCAATTTGACAAAAGCCGCGGCGTATTTCAGGCGCACGTGCTATTTTTAATCGCAAATATTGGTTTAATAAGGAACTCGCGGGCGCTCGACGCGATTGCATCATAGTACGCGCGTCGCGATGGTGATTCGGTGCTTCTCAGCGACCGATAAACACGAAGCGTTTCGCGAGAGACACGATTCCCGCTTATCGAGCTCCCCCGCGCGTGCAAGCAGGTGCCTCTGACACACTTACGCCGCCTCTTTTTCGGGCGTTTGTTGTTGGGACGCGTCTAAACGATAAACGCAGCGATAACAAAGGTTCTCGTTGATAATCAACGATCGTTCCACGCGCGATCCGCGCCCAGGCGAATTTCCCGTCGCGCGACGTGATTCCCGACTTTCCGCCGCTGCTCCCTTGCGGTCCGCCGGATCTTGGAATATTTGTTATCCAACTCGTGATCGTCGTCTTTGTCGCCAACATTCGCGAGCGTCCTGGGTTTACCCATGCTCGCGGCGGGAGTGAATCGGGCCCCATCGTCGGCGAATATTTTCGCTTGCGAAACCACCGTCATTTTTCAGAACAGCTAATTCAGCCTCTACCGCGATTTCATGTTTCCCAGCGATCGCGTGCTCGGATCTTTGAATTTCTCGAAGCATCCCGCGACGCAGCGTAGCCCCGGGTGGAAACGGCGCGCGCACGTGTCGCGCGCTCTCATGAATGAACGTGCCGCGGAAAACCCGCCAGCTCGAGCGTTCGGCTCCGATGCGCGTAATCTGCGGCTATTTTTAAGTGGAACGTAGACGTATTATCAGTGATTCTCAGAGAGATAGCGACGCTCTCTTATCGATACCGTCGCGCATGCTCGGCTCTGTACTAACAATAAGTGACTAAGAGAAAACAAAGGCTGTCCGAGGTGTTTCTTTTGCGGAAATGGGCAAGTGAATTAGTACCGCAGACTGTTAGTCTCCCGAGGCGTGCGGGTGATCTAAGGATTCTTCTCGCGACACTTGAATGAACTAGAGTTAAGGAAACCCGCGAGTAAAAGGTCCTCCTGTTACTTCGACAAAAGTTGCATTGCCAAATGCTGGATCGATTGGACGGGTGATCCCGCGTTCAATCAAAGGCCCGCGAGGACAGGCACACGATCAGCCCGATCGCGATTCGGGCGGATAACAGGATTACCTAGTGCACTTAATCCGTTGCTCAATCGGTTGCATAATGATAAGACGAATGGCCGAAAAGCCAGCTTGGGGAACAGAGGACGGTGAAACTCGGTGAAACCGAGTCCAGCTGGCTCCTGTGGAACGTGAAAATAGTTTCGGCCGAAATTTCTCACCAGCGTTGTCCCCGCGATATACCCTCGGTGAAAAAATTTCGAATGCGACCACGTTCGCACTTTCACTGGGTCTAAATCGCCGAGCGGCTATCCTATCTCCTGGGCGACGTGTCCTTTTGGCAACAGAGGACCGTGACGACCAATAACCGCGCGCACTTTATCTCTTTTTTTCGTCCTTTCCCCCGGTTTCCTTTATTGCGCGTGATCGCGCGCCGCTGAATAGACACGCGCAGAGCCGGATTTACCTTTCAAGGGGCCCTAGGCTGAATATTTGGTGGGCCCTCGGTTAAATGTAAAAAATAAAATGACGTTGATTTGATTTTTTTTTATAATAATACTCGTATAATCTAAATAAGAATTGAATTTCAAAATTAACATTAAATATCAAAACTAAACATAAGATTAACATAAATAAACCTGAAAGATACAAGTTAATAAAGATAATATAAAAAAATACTAATTTTTGGAAGAAAATATTTAGAATAAGGGGCCCCCAGCTAAACGGGGCCCTAGGCTTCAGCCTTGTTAGCCTATAGGGTAAATCCAGCACTGGACACGCGGCTCTTTTTGCCACGATAAAAGCGTGTGGCACAATCCCGCCCGGCTAGCGCTGAACCGTTCGAACCTGACGATTTCGCGTTCCAGGGATCTGTACTTCGAGGCTCCCGTTAACGGACAAATATTGCGACAAGCGTGGCTCGTATCGTCGGGATGGCAATTAAAATATCGTTAACGATCATCAGAACTCGCTTTCTCCACGCATTCTCCTGCGGCAGGCTTAAGCTTCGCCGTTCTTAGAGCACATGGTGCTGCGCATTCCTTTTGGAAAATGGGCTTTGGGTAGGGATTACCTGTATCAGTGTGGAAGAAAGTGTACCGCAGTAACAGGTGGCTGGGACCATTCGCGCGAGGTAGAGTTTATGTAGCTTAGTATCTGTGAATCATCGACAACAATAGACCTGTTTACGTTCAAATTCGAATTAATATAAGCTGCAGCGTTATCGACTTTTTTATAGGCCAGCACTTTCACGCGAAGCAAGGTGCAAGGAGTGCAGCCATGTGCTGATTAATCACCTATCAGCATTATTTTCGAGTTTAACCCTTTCGACCCGACATTTTTCCATCTGGATTTTATTATATTTTCTTGCAGAAATCGATTGTACTAAGTGGCGGATAGGTACTGATTAAATTTGACAGTTGTATGTCGATTTTAAAAATTGGGACACACGTGTCCCAGCTGTTTTTTTCAGTGGGATATATGTGACCCGGAAAAGTTAAACAGGTTTAACACTTCCGATCTTCTGTGGAAATGTTATATAATGTAATTTTATTATATATAGATATATATACTATGAACGTATTTATAACATTATTACCTACATCTTACTGCTTGTGATAAAGAAACAAGAACAAAGTATGAAAATACCTAATGGGATATATGCGTCCCGGAAACGCATCGGCACTTCTCTGTGCTAAATAAGATAAGTAAAAACATTATTATTATTATTATTATTATATCATATCCACAGGAGAACCCTTTAGACTACAAAATATGAATATAGTACATGCGGTATGGCATATAAAATTAAAATTGAAATTATAATTAAAATATAAAATTAAAATATGTATAAAGTATAACAGAAGATATAAAGAGCCCAAACAAACATAACAATCTGCAAACTAGCACCAAAACCTTATCAATGAAACGGACATTAAGGAGGTGACGGTTTCCTGAGCACTAGAGCCCTAAACGTAGCCAGGGAGTCTAAGCACAAATCAATATCAGGGCATTGGTTTAATTCTCCCATAGCACGATTAATGGGGTCCGCAGAGTAATAACGATATTCGGGGACAACATAATAATGCAAAAACTTTTTAGCAGAACAGGTATATCATACTATAAACTGAAAGACTATATAAAAAGAAATCAGAAAATTGTTCAATTACGCGTGTAAAACACGAAATTTCTATAAATGCGACTCTGCAGCCACACACCCTGCCAAAATAAAACTTATCTAGCACGTTACTACGTTGCGTCTCCTTATGATTGCCAATTAAAGATAGTAGTATATAGTCAGATTAACTAAAAAAGAATAAAACAACGCACATATGTGGCGCGTATCGTTCCACAGAAAATCATAAACATTCACTGGGACATATGTGTCCCAAAGGGGCCCAAAGGGTTAAGGTACCGGCTTTTTTCCGAAATCTATTGCGCAGTCGATTTGCCGCTCGATTGTCACCTGCGTAGGTGCATTTTGGGTATAAAGCCGGGAATCCACCGAGAAGCTAAACTACACTATGCTATGCAATGCTATTTTTTAGCTTAGCTTTTGGTGGAAACGGTTCCATAAGAATGTATTGAAGCTAATTTTTTTAAAATAGCATGGTATAGCATAGCATAGCATCGCATAGCATAGCTTAGCTTTGCGGTGGATTCTCGGCTTAAGTTCCTCAGACTGTATTATTCTTCTTTTGTTATTTTCTCATTTCTTTCTGTCCTAAAGCATTTCCCGTCGATGATAATAATAACAATTCCGTGTTCCGTTGGCTGTCTGAAAAGCCGTGATGCTATCCCAGCGAATGTAGAATTCTTACGCAATGCATCGACCACCTTTTTGGAAGTAGATTACGAAAAAAAAACGATCCGTGTTCCGTGGATGTTACGGTTGCTCCCCCAGTGTGAGTGCTCCTGTAGAAAAGACGAGGGACATGGAGCTAAGGCGACGCGAGGCGCACCAGCGAAGCCAGGAAAAGTAAGGAGGCCCGCAGAGAAGAAGGAGGCACTTCTGCCTCCGCGGTTATGTAACCGAGCGATTCTCGGAGCCAGCGGCAGCTTGTGCGCGCGCGAGAGCTCGAGTGAGGTCAATTTGTGCGGCGCTGATCGGCCGCTGGCTCTCGCTCGAGCGTACGCGTGCACGCCGAAGAATCGTCAGGGGAAAAAGTCACTTCTGCTGGGACAGCCTTGTTTTCATCTCCACGGACGCGCGCGGCTCGAGTCGCTGACATTATCGCGAGGCGATCGTTCGCGGAGGTACGAGTCGAATTCGATCGGCAAGCGTGAGAATGAAACGGGCGAGCAACACCTAGGGAAAGTCATTGCCGTGAGAAGAGGCGCTCGGCTATTGGTACTTGTGTGAATTACGCGTGCGTGGTTGATGTCGGTCGAGGTGTCCGCGGCAGAGGAGTCGCCTTCCAGAGAGATGATAGATAGAAGCGAAAGGTACGCGAGCATTGTACCAACTGTACCACTCGGTACGCTCGAGAAGCTAGCTGCCACTCGGAATGAATTGTCTCCCTTAGTAAACCATCGAGGCTGATTGGATTCTAAGTAAGGACGAAACTGAAGGCGACCCTATCTGTTGTATTAGCCAAACGGTTCGCCCGTGGAGAAGCTCGTGAAGACTGAGAAGCGCGGCTGGTCGAGGGGCTAATCGAAAGGAAGAGAGAAAAGAAGGCAGGGAGGGGAAGGGAAAGGGGGGAAGGAAGAGGATCGAAGAGGGCCGGGCGGGCGAGAGGAGGGCGAATCGCTGATCGGCCGAGCGCGGAACCGTGTACGGAGCGGAATCGAGTGGAGTTGGAGTGGAGCGTGGCGTAGACTCGACTCGACGTCAACGTCGACTCAAGTCGAGTCGAGTCGAGTCGAGTGTGGTGGAGTGGAGTGAAGTGGAGTGGCGTGGGGTTGCGCCGGTAAGTGTGCCAAGGTGCACTTCTCGAGAAAGCCGGACCGACCGGACCACTACCGCTGCGCCGTGCCCTGACTATCCCAAGTCGCGCGGATTCGATCCTATTCCATCCTGTCCTGTCTCGATACGCCGCTCTCGATACGCTCCCTATCCTGGCGGAGCCGTTCTCGACCCGATATCCGCGCGGTGAACGTGCTCCCCGGCGCGGGGACGCGCCGCGTCGATCCCCCGGCCTCTCGCGCTCCATCACCAGTTTCCCCCGCGGTGATCTTTGATCCCTTACGAACGGACAATTAACGCTCGAGCACGCCGTTTGAGGCTCGCTTGCCTCATCTAGGAATACAGATCGTGATCGATGATTTCAGGTAACGAGCGCTGGCATCTCGCGTTCCCTCGTTCACGAGGTATGTGCGCTCCGCGGAGGCGATGCGGTTGGTGTACCTACTCGAAAGGTACCGGCGCAGTCCCTTGGTTCGACCAGCCAGCACAGCTGTTGACGATATATGTGGGACAACGGGCTCTCGAAGACGTGGGCTTCGAAGCTCCAACCACCGTGACAGACATCACCTGCGACTGGAAGGCCCGCTTGGACCGCGAGAGGCTAAAAGAGGAAAGAGCAGGCGCGACGAGGGGAGAGAGAACGGTCCACTTCCGTCGGGGTTGATATTCCGTTCGGCCCGATTCCGCTCGATTTTCTAAATATACCGCCGAAAGCTCGACCGTTTTCGAGTCCCTGGCCCGAGGAACGTCGAACAGCCTCTGCTCCTGTTCGGCGGCCTAGGCCAGGCTGACCGGTCCTCCTCGCGTGCATCGTTGCCCCTAGACCCTCGCTATACATAGGTGTATGCACGCGGTGCCGCGAGCGCGAGCCGTGCACGTACACGCGCCCGCTCACGCATGTGCGTATACCGCTGAATATAGATGGCGGTATTGAGGGCAGCCACCCTAATAATAGAAGTCGAGAAAATTTTTAGCCCTTGATGCCGGCCGGTTACACGAGATAGAATTCGATTTGGGTCTCGCGCACGGCCGCGCGCGGCGCGGGGAACGCCGGCAAACCGGGAAAGAAGGGCGCCGAGGGAATACCAGAAGTGGGGCTCCGTCGCGAGGAACCGGCGTCGTCCCGACGTTCTCAGATTTAATTCGATAACCGCGCGATACGCGCTCGGCGCGTCTTATCGACGCTGCACCGTGACCGTGTCAACAAGAGATTACAGGGTTTCGCGGCGGCGTAAAAATAATTTTCATTGCCAGGCGTCTTATTGACGGCGGGGCGACGTCGTTCGCTCGTAAGTTTCGCGGGATCCGCGGGCCGCGTGTGTATTTCGCCGGCGATGTAGCACCACGCTGGCGCCAGCCACTTCTTTTTATCAAGCTGACGCGATATCCGTCGCGATAACGCGACCCCGAAATGAAAAATTCAATCATCTCCGGAGAGCCTACGTATTTACTCGGACGCGTCGCGATGCACGTGCGCCCGCGCATCACCGTGGCACCGATCCGATCCGAGCTATCCCGCCGCGATATCCAGCAGGGGCGTCGATTCCGCCTCGAACGTCGCGTGACGTCGCGAGACGGCACTTCCTCGCGCGTCTGCACCGCCGTTTGCTCTGATTCGTGACAGATATCCGGCCCGCGATAAGATAACGGTAGAAAATAAGATAACCGAATAGACGACCGGCTTACGATGCACGGCCCGTCCACGCTTACGTGCGCTTCCGTGGAATCCTCGTCACTCCCCGTGAAACGTCACGCAAACGGGTTCCTCCATTTCTTTTCAGAGAACGTGTGCTTCACGCGGACGATTTCACTGGTATAATACAGCGTTTCAAGATCAGCTAGGTCAGCCCTTGTGAAAGGGTCGAGAAGGAGATCACGAAAGACTCGACAAAGGGTCGCTGTATCAAAGAAAATTGCTAGCGAAAGTAGATTTACATTGGAGCAAAGAAGCCCTAAGCGTTCACACGACGAACGTGAAATGGAAGATGATGCTTCTCGCGAAAAGTGTGAAAGGGTTTTCATGGCTGGTCGAGTGGCCTCTATAAAGCTAAATCTCCCCTCCCGTTACGTGTGCTTTTTTAGAGTTAATTGTAAGGCGATCGCGCGCGGCCATTTAATTGGGATACGAGCCTCGCGCGCTTGGGCCAAGAGGCCTCGTCGTCTATTCATAGTCGTACTAGAACTAGATTCAAAGGTGTCGCGACTTTGATCCGAAGCCTCGTTCCGACCGTTGCATCGCGCGCTTTGCTATTAATCCCATCGTTGGAACTTCGCGCCCGAGAAAGCCGCGACACCAGCGCTAGCGGACCCGTAACGGGTCAAGGAATCCCGCCTTCGGGCGGCAGAGGAATGAGCGTCTAAAAGCGCCACGGAGGAACGGAGCGACAGAGCCAGGCCCTTTGCGGCGTGGATCGGCTACAGGTCGAAGAAGGAGCGAACTATAATTCACTTTCACGTCCTTGATCGTCCCCGGGAAGGCACAAAAGCGTTTCAGTTCCGGCTGCCAGTGAACGCGGATTTCGTGAGGGCCCACGGGGAACCAAAGTGGGTCGTGCTTCGGACATTATTCGACGATACGAACGACCTAGTTGGTCTCGAGCAAAGGAACTCTCGCTGACGCGACGATCGGAGACTGAGCACGCACATTTACACGGATTTCCAACAGTCAACTTGGGGGATGTTACGTTTTCAAGATCTACCGTAGAGTAATTATGTATCTAACTCTGGAATATATCATCTAGCTCGCAAACACTGTCAGCGGCTGGACGCTAATGAGCCGTACAACTGTTTACGATCAGAGTCGCCCCCGGGGGAATGTGATAAATTGTTATTTATTACCTAATTACCTGCCAGCGTTGCGCCGATCGTGGCGTTACTGGGTCGATCCTTAAATAATCGTGGAGGAAACGTGGAACTCTGGCTCGGGACGGGAGAACGACCGGAGAGGTTGGTAACCGCGGGAAAGAGGCTACGGAAGCGAGAAAAACTCTGGTCGGGGAGGCGCCAGGGTGGGGGAGGAAGGGTGGTCGACCGTTTCCAAGGATCCGTCACATTTTCGGACAGCGGGAGTCCGGAAGCCGCGGCGAGATCTGACGAAAAGTCGAGGTTCCCGTGGGTCGGCGAGGAATCCGACGCTTTGCCGCTGGCACGCTAAATTTACACGCGAACACCTAGAGGTATTTCGGCCGATCGAGGGATGCCATTCAAGTATTTTCAATTAGAACGTTTCGCCGAGGGGGCGAAGCCGCTCGAGGCGGTGGACGGGTAGAACGAAACGTGAAGCCATCGCCACGGAAATAAAACCCCGATGGCGCGCGTGCCCTAACAAGGAATTGCTGGAAATTAAAAGAAACCCGCGCCGACGAGATTGGACGCCGTAGGGGAACCGCAAGAGGAACCGTACAGGAACCATGCCGGCTGAAGAGGGAGGGCCGGAGAACGAAGACGTCGACGACGACGCCGTGCGACGCTGCAAGCAGCGCGCAACGCGGGCGAATTTCCATAATTTCCAATTAGTAATCAGTCGGTAGCTGCGCCTCTATTGCCTTCACCTCATCACCGCCGCTGCCAACTCTCCGCGGCGCGGCGCAACTATGCCCGCTTCGATACGCAGCGCGCGTTAACGCGCGCGTAAGGCCCGCGCGCAACGTACGCGTCACGTAGGCACAGCACCAACACGCGTGTACGCGTACGTCGAGCGTGTGGGTGAACGACGGTGGCGGCAGGCCGTGCCTGACCAGTGTGCCACTTTCACTGCCTCGTATTTGGGTCATCGCATCCACTTTAGCGGCTCCTCACCTCCCACGGCCGCTCTCCCCTCGAGGGGGTTGGAAAGGGGCGCGGTGTGTTGTTGTTAGCGGTCTGTTACACCTACGTCCTCATCGTCTCTCTCTCTCTCTCTCCGTCCCTCCCCCGTCCTCTCGCCGTCCCTCTAGACTCTACTATCTTTTCGAGTGTTCGACGGGATAGTTTGCAACGTTAACCTTTAACCAATGGCGCGTCATTTCCGGCTGACATTTCATGCCTACGAAAAGTCATCACTCAGGGCATGAGTTTTCGAAGGGAATTCGACTCGATCTGCTACGGAACGATGTATCGATAGCTCCTAGATTTCTCAGCCGCTAATGGCGAAGGCAGAAACACCCAAGCAGCGCTGCCATTAAATTCCACGCCACGAGGTGGCCATCGGTACCACTTTCCAGGGCGTAAACATCGCCGGCGCGGCAAAAGGGCCGCGCGGATAAAGCGATTCGTAGTCGAGGAGCGTGGACGATAGGAGCGTGCAAGAAACGGCGGCGGCTCGTGCCGGCGAACCTTTTACGAATTCGCGAGGCTGCCAGGCTAGGAGCTAGTTTTCAGGCTAGGAGATACGAGGAGGCAGGCTTAGGACACACGGACACGAAGGCCCGAGCTCGGTCGTCACGGCGGTGGTGCAGGCGCAGATTGTGGTTCTCCCATTTACCCAGTTCCCCTCGCGTTCGAGTTCGCGTTCGCGCTCGCGCGAGCACCGGCGTACACGGGTTATGTAACCAAGTGAAAGTGGCACAAGCACCGAGCGCACACAGAGAGAGGACCGACATCGACAGCGGGCTCGCGCGAACAACCACCATCCAACGCCGTTACCTACGAAGCCACCCATCCGACCAGATACGATCCTGTTCCACCGCTTCGACGATAATCCTGCCCGCTTCCTAAACAGTACGCTCGTCCGCCGAAGCTTCGTAGGCTCGCCCTAGCCGCTGGCTCCCGTCCCATATCTCCGCTAGCAACACGCTTCCCCGGGATTCTCCGTTTCCTCCTGGAACGCGATCGACACCTAATACGGTCCGCCTAAGGTGAACGCTTTTTTTTCACCTCTCCTCGGGCCCGTTCTTTACAGGCAAATGCGAAAGGAGAACGCTCGGAGGAACGGGAAAATCAGGTTCTCGCCGGATTAACGGAGAAGCAAAAACAAAGCGTGGATACCTAGCTACTAGGCTACTCCACCGCTATCGGCCACTGTTGTTTATCACTCCGCAACAATGAGCAACGTTTTCCCCCCCGCGTCTCCATTTTAGCCTCCTGGGGGCCGTGAAAGTATCAATCGCGTCGCGTCGTTATCGCCCACGTAGGTGCTCGGTTAGGATCGTTCCTTTTCTCTAAACTGTCTATTATCCGGTGTTATCCGCAACGAGACACCTACCAGGCGCGACTGCGAACGTTCCTCGGGCAATTCTGATCGTCGGTGGCGCTTGGAAGAGGACGCAGCGGAACAGAAGCTGAAGTGGACCAGCGAGCGGAGCGCAACCCGTCTTTGCATTCCTGCTCGAGGCTGAAAAACGTTTCGTGGTCGCGCGCGTAGTCGACTTCCAGTGTAAACAGACAGTGGCGTAACAGGCCTCTCGGCCGGTCTCCGCCAGCACGATCGGCCATCGAGATAGGCGCACGCAGAGCTACCGCCGGGGCCTCTCGGCAGCGAAAGGAATTCGCTGTTTTGTCGCGAGAACGTAAGAAAAAGGGAAAGGGCGATCAGGCGATTAGATATGCATTACGATCGGGCTGAATGGCGGCGTTCGCTCCGCCGAGGAACGGTCTCCGCGTCACCCTGGACGATCCAGGACCCGGACGTCCAGGATCTGGAATCCGCGCGGAAACGCGGCAATAGCGTGCCACGGGATTACTAACTGCTGTGGAATGTTTCGTCGCGAGCGCGCGTTCGCGGTGACGGAAAAGCGTGGATAAGCCTGCGGAATGATCCGCGAACGACAGTGTCTCGGTATTTCTTATTATCTGTCGATGCGATCCTTATCTACAGTAGACCAGGGAATGTACTTTTCGATGCTGCGACCGAGCCGCGCTTAGCATAATCCGTTCCATCGGTAACCGTGGAACCGGTTGCCATAGTGGTGCCGTAACAATTATAAGCGAACCGTGTGTACGCGATGGTAAAGGTCGTTCGTGTTTCACCCGAAGGACGAGTCTGAATTGGTCGTCCGGTTGAATCCGATCGATTACATTCGGCGAGAAAAGTAGTGAAATTGTGGAGGAGGTAGGTTCCCTGAAATAATATTGCAGGGCACAGAGTTGTGTTTTATGGAGTCAGGGGGTGCGAGGGTGGTGCAAGCAACACACCCCGGTTTAGCTAGGCTGCATCGTGGCAGTAAACGGTGCCGGTGTCGAGACGCCGCGGCCTATGAACTCGGTTTCAACCGGTTATATAACGGCTTAATTACTCTGCCCCATTTTCACGAGGCATTGTCTCGATGGGGCACTTACTTTCGAACCTCGCGCCTCGAACGGAGCGTGCAGCCGCTTGGAAGCTTAGAAGAGACCGCGGCCTCTCTACGGCCGTAAGGCTAACCGCAGTCGAGAGGCTTCTTGCGCAAGGGGCCCCGTCGCTTTTTTCCCCCTTTTTTTCAGCCGTGCCTTTTGCCCAAGTTGCCGGAAGTAACGACAGGCTGCTCCGCTGGGACTCGATGCCCATCACGTTTAACCCTGTTCGACCCCGATCTATCCCGAGCCAGAATCCAGGCGATAGCTTGACCGGGAATTACGCAACCGCGGTATCCAGGTGAACTTTACACGGGACGCGGCAATTTCCGAATGGGAAGCTTCGCTGGACAACGAAGTGCCAGCAAATATCGCGCTGGAGGAAGAAGACACGCAGAAGAAACTCGCCGGTGCGCCGCTTCGACAGGGAAAACCATAGGACACTCTTATCGCCTCATGCAGAATGGATCTAAACATTTTTCGAACGGAAGCGTGACTCAATGAACGCGATTACCGTCTTGCCTCCAAGGATCCAACTAACATACGGGTAGCGTACAAATAGGTGTACATCGGTATGGATGATTCCTTTGCAATTCAGAAAAGGAAGAACCTCCGCGACAGGATGCGGTCTGCGGAATATAATTGAGCGCACTCGTCATATCCTCCGCCGGTTCGGGATCTCCTCGCGCCGATTCTCAGTGCTCTGTGGTCAGTTGCGATTAGGACGCGTGGGCGTTCGATGCGTTTGATTCACCCGGGAGATTACGAATCGAGGGAATCCTTCGCTGCAAGTTCCTCAGAGCCACCGTATCCTCTTGGACTCGTCACTTCCTCCAGACGATGACACGTACGTCGCAGGCACGCGTGCACTTGTGTCGGAGCAGGTGGTCGGTAGTCATCGGCTACTGGTCAGTCTCATTATTTCTGCCACGTCATTGGAGCGTTATCGTTAAATCGTTCCCTTGAATTCCGTACAGCTCGCCGGCTCGATAATACGTTCGACGGGCATTTTTCTCCCGGTCCGATTAGAATTTTTCATCCGCGGGAACTGGTTTCGAAAGAGGCTCATAACTCGTGCCATTCGCCCGCGGAATAATTCATCGTTTTGTTACGGATCCAGCTCTCTCGTATCCTTCGCGCAAGGACGACGACGATACGCCGATGGAAATGATCCTCTCCCGTTTCGACTATCGCGCGGCACGATCGATATCTCGAATCACGCCGCGCCGTTTACGAGCCACGCCAGCGACAGTTATACGCCGGCGTACGCGGGTAATTGCAGGCCGCCGAGGCAGGGATAATGTTTAATTGACCGGACCCCGGCATAATTAACCGGTGAATATCGACCAGGATCGCGGGATGGAAAGGGACGGTACGTACGTGCGCGGTTACGCGGATCGGTAATAAACGTAATTGCGGAATTGCTCAATACCCAAGCCGCTGGTTTCTACCCCACCGCACCCTGTCCTTCCTCCGTCCGCGAGGACGGTCTTTTCTATTCTCTGGATCGCTCAGACGCTGTCGAGGGGATCGTTTCGCAACCGACACCTTGGATTTTGTTAGCCGTGCCATTAATTTTAAACTGATATCCCTAGCAACCACGGAGGAAGTCGGTTTTAATTGTATCCTAAGTATCCATCTAATTTACCCATATCGAACCAGGGCACAGGGTATAAGACACTTGTAGGGGAGAGTGGGGTAATTGCGAACACCTAAGCTAAACAGCAAACAAAACGAAAACTGTGTGAGAAATGAATTTGTTTATTATTTACAAACATACTTAAATAATTCATCTATAAAGTACTGTGACGAATTTTTGAAAAATTAGAATAAAAATCAAATTTTTAGTGAAAAAGAAAAACCCTTGGTGTCGTGAAATATCGCAGAAGTCGCACAGAAAGCGCGATTTCAATGGTCAATCCATAGAAAAACGTTGCTACAACCTAAACCTAATGTATTTTTCAAATTCCTCTTCTTGTGTGTTATAAAAAAAATGCAATTGGTCGGAATATCGAAAAAAAAATAGAAAAGTCTGTTTTCAAAATATTTTTTCTAAGTCTGTAATGAAAATTCAAAAATCCCTTTTGTAGATTTAAATGAGTTTTATACATGTTGAAAATTTCATCAAAATTGATTAACGTTCTCGAACGTACGAGATTACCCCATTCAAAAAATAAAAATGAATTTATTTCAGGGGTTAGAATCATGAATCAAGCAACCCCCAGGTCACAAAATGTTGGTAAAACAGTGCTTTATTTCAACTTAAAAGAATCCTAATTGTATCATTAATTCACCAGTAATTACATGCAATTGAAAATGGACAAAGTATTACTTGAAACATAATGAAAATAATAAATTATGTTTATCTTGAATAGCACGGGCATTCTGTATTTATTACTTTCTGCCCGGCGTTGGATACGACCTAAACTATTAGCTAGTGGAGAGAGAACATCAGTTTTTATTTATTAAAACGCCGCAACCATCACCCCATTCTCCCCTATGGCCAATCGTACCCTCGCCACATACATATTTCTCGCGCCAGTGTGATCACCCTCGAGTATCCGGCTCGCGCACGAATTCCAAATATTATATAATCTCTACGATGCGCTTTAGCATTTTTTCGGTAGCGCTATTCTCGGAAGGCCGCCGGGCTCTTTTTAGAGACAAAATTATGCGCATGCATAAACCAGCCGGTTCATCTGCATCGCCGTTCTCGCGAGGAAACGTTAACTCGTCCACGGGGTTCCTCCGGCAAGTCCCCCACCATTGGCCCCGCGAGGCCCGTTAAAAATCGTCGCCGGGTTTCGCGTGTCCACGCTCTCCCGGCGTGGCCCGCCTCGAACGTGACGGGCCGCGCATACCGGCAGCGAAAATCGATTTATTCGACGGCGGCGGCGGCGAAGAGAGGACGAGAGAGCTGGCCGATGGACGATGACTAAGCGGGCGAGCGTACTTCGTGTACCTATCGAGGAGAGAGAAAGAGAAAACAAGAGACCCGGACTAGGCTAGGGAAGGCAGGCCGAGGCAAGGCAAGCGAGCAGAGAGCCGAGCGATCCGACTAAAGTAGGCTGTTATTTAACGATTTTAGTGAAACGTTCGCGGCATTATACAATCGGCCTAGATCCCGAGTCACGGAGCGTCACGGATCGTGAACGCTGCCAAGCCAGTCACAGTGATTGCCTTCACCGCAGAGAGCAGACACTTTGGTTTCGCCTGGCTTCTCAAACACCGGGGATCTCGAGTTCAACCGAGAGTGGTTGACACGTGCAAAGAGGGCTTACACCTGGGAAATCATTCATTTTCCACTCAAACTTCGCGCCATTCTTCCCCGCGTTGTATAACAGCTAACTACTACCGCGGCTTTCTTAGCTCGAATACTAAGGACCACCAGCCCCAGGAAGTAGCAGACTATACAGCCTACGGAACAAAGATCGCAATGCAGAATCGCTAGAACTCTACCGGGCGACGTTCCAACGAAGGAAGATTCCTAATACATAGCGGCGATGGAAAGTCAACTTGAGATCTCCTCTTTGTCTGAAACGCTCGATGTGCGTCAGCGCACGTCCACAGTTTTTCTCTGGAAACCGACGGGGGATCGACGGTCGTTCCTTTCCACGCGGCTACACAGCCGTTACTTCACTCCGCTAATTCGTTTCGCGAGAGGCTCGCGGGATCACTGAAATAAATGTTATTGCCAAAGATCTCGTGTGCAGCGAGTCGTGGTGCTCGCGCGCCGCGTAGGCAGGCGTCCATCGTCCGACCGAGTCCTCCGCGACGGACTTGCCGATACCCGGCTGCCGCAGCCAGCAAACCAAAGAAACCTACCGCGAGAGCTCCTGCCGCTCGAAAAATTCCGCTCCAATCGACGTTTTTCATTCGCGCCAAGAGAATCCGCTGCACGCCCAAGCGTGACGTTGCGCAAAGAGCCGGGGGATCGGTTTCCTCGAGGAGCGGATCGCGGAGCAGGGTGGCTCGGGTACTGGTAGCTCTCGTGGCCAGTGAAAAATCAACCGAGCACCTTTTCGCGGCTTAACGAGCACGCGCTCCCACGACGACCCACTTACCCGAAATCCTCTGCTGCCTGTGTGCGTCGCGGATGCAGCGGTCGCGGCTCGTAGATGGCTGTTACGCAATCGGCGCAGCATCGCCGCGGGAGCACGCCGAGCGAAGACGCCGGCTCAGCCGACCAGACGACGGCGATCGCGTTTTATTCGCACTCTCGGGTAGAGACCCGGTGACACACTTTGGCGACGCGCGCTCCGGGAAGCGTCACACCGGGGAAAGTGACAACAGCGGCGTGTCCAGCCGATCGTAACCGCGGTTACGTGGTCGATGATGCACTCCGCGCGGGCATAACATCCCAGACGACGATCTGCAGGCGCGAGCGTTTCGGTATTTAAATCGCTCGCTCGAGGGGATCGAGTCGGCGACACGGATGAACAGAGGCGAGCGATGCTTAGAGCTTTTGCACCGAGGACGGTTGCGCTGGAGTCGAGAATTCAACTCGACACGTTACATTCAAAGGTTGAAGAGAAAATAGAGATGAAAGTTCGATATCTATGGGGATGGTAATTGCGAGAGACAATTTAGGGAAGAAACTTTCAGTCCCCCGAAGCAGGAATCGAGAAGTGCTTGTATCCTCAAGTTTCTCGACAGACTCGCTAACTCTTTACTCAAACACTGCTCGGTATCTTGAGCATCGTCAGCCCGCCGAAAAATAGCGCGGAATCATCGTTCGAAGGTATCGAGGCAGGACGCGTCGTCTCCGAGGCGTTCCAGTGAGCCGTAGGAGCGGAATTCCCGGGTGTCGGGAGCTGAAATCGAAAGTCCGTGTCTCTCTCGGATCGGCGGAGAAGAAATCTCTCGGCGAATGCGTGTCAGTGGGTCTCCGGAGGCGTTACATCAGAGAGAAGATTCGCTTCCGTCACGGCGGAGCCGGGATATTCGCGCGGATGAGAAACACGCGGCCGATTATTCCCATGCTCCAGCGGCCCCGGCCGCGGCCGATAGATCGAAGCCACCGATCTGGCAGCGTTTTCGGGGGACGCGGGATCTAAATATAGATAGATCGCGGGCTGGATCATAGGTAATGAGCCGCGCGCAATTAGCGGCTCGGTGGACGCGGCCGCCTCGAGCTACGAAGTTTCACTTTCCTTCTCGTTGGCTGGCTTCCGTTGCGGTTATTTTCGGTGGCTGGCGTGAGTGGGTACCACGTGGCCCATCGCTGGCCACCGCGCGACCACGTAGAGGAGTCGCGTCCTACCCGGAGAAAGTTCAAAGTTTCGGGGGCCACGGATGTCGTGGACGGTGGATCGCGGGCAAGGGAACTCTCACACGGGCGGGCGCACACGTGTCGGGTGGTCTGAATGTCTGAATGGGGAAAGGGCCCGAGAACGGAACCACCACGTGACTCGCGATCATTTCCGCGGGATTCTTGGGCGCGAGCAACAGGTGGTCTGAATGTAACGACGCGGCGGCACTCTCGAATAGAATTGCCGCGGCGATGTTCATTTAGGAGGGGTTTCGTGTCGAATGTGCACGAGCCTGGGGATCGACGGGGAAACTGGTCGTGGTTTATTCAAGTGTAGGATAATGGAGAAGACTAGTTTCGTCGGGGAATGGAATCTCAAAGAAATTGTACCAGTTTCATGAGTATGACGCGCTGTAAGCAAATTGTGGGGAATCGGAGTATAGTTTCCTGGTGGGGAAGTGGTCGGAGATTTGTATTCGAATCTAGAAACTGTTTGGACGCTCGTAAGAAATCAAGATCGAACACTGGGAGCCTACTTACGGTCCCACGAAACACGAGTCACGTTGAAAGCTACACCTATACGGGGTTACGTAACCGGGCATGCATTACACTAATAATTTACGAGCAAGAACCTGGCCCGCACTCGAGATTATAAATTTTCGCGTGGACATGGAGCCGTCCGCGGAATAAGAATCGTCGTGTCGCCAACGGCCACCTATCCTTCGATACTCGCTAATTGTCCGCGCTGTACCATCGCGGCGACAGGATCGTAATTGGATTTAACCGTGTCCGAGGCGATGAAATTAAGCAGCGTCGAGGCATTTAAAAGAGCGGGGCTCGTTCGAGGCCGAGCGCTCGCCGCGACGCGAACTCTTTCAAAAACGAAAGTCCCACCTCTTCCCGTATTCCGAGCTCGTGTCGCCCCGGGTGAGTTTCACCGAACATTCGCTATGTATGCGTGCGTTTAGTGGACATCCACGGGGGAATCCAAAAGTCACGTCGCAGGGGAACAAGGAAGGAGAGAAAAGAGCGACGGGGGAAGGGGGAGAGGGAGCAGAGAGAAAGGACAAGCGTTTGACATTACGACCATGCAAATCGTTCGATCGAAGGAAGTGGAAGTCGCCGTCGAAAACGTCGAGTCGACTTCAAATCTGAGGCACCAGCGAGCGCCGCTCGTACGTGATTCCAGCGGCGATCCACCTCCCGAGTTCTCCCGGAGCGAGCAACCCAAATTAAGAGCGTGTACCAAAAAACAAATAAGGGCTGGTGGCAAGTGGGTAACCGAAATTCGAGGCTTGAGAAGGATTCGAAGAGGATCGACTCGCCAGTTAATACGATGGCAGCAAGAGGATAATTGTAAGGTATCGACTAGGAGGAGCCGAAAATCTCGAAACGGTTCCCCGTACCGGAGGGATACATTCCTAGGGAGCGGGTTATCCTCGCGTGTGCGTACGCCGAGACGAGCCTCGACGCTAGACGAGCCGATCAACCTCCCGATGATCGCGGAGCGTGGCGTCGAGCGCTGAAAAAGTGAAACTCGGCTCGCTGCGCGTGTAACCTAGAAACGACCAAGCGGTGCTCAACTCTGCGGGCGCCCGTACCATCTACGAGCTTGTTGGCCAACGCGATTAATCGGCCCTCCCTGTTATCTGGGAATACGCGCGTAAACCATCCCGCCGAGTTTCCGAGCCGTCGAGTTTCCTCCTCTCGGCGTGCGCTCGCGAACCGGCGCGGCCCGAGGCTTCGCTGAACGTCTGACCACAACGGTCCTACTCCCCTGCGCGGCGAATCTCGCGACCTATTTCACTCCGTCTGGCCGCACCGCGGATATCTACTACTCGCAGTCCTATTCCATTCAGAAATTATAATATATACCTATCAAAGACCGTCGCTAATAAGCAACACGCTCGCTCGAGAAAGATTTAAAAGCATTTTATATCCCCTAGCCGAGCGTTGAACGAAGCGAGTGCCCTACGGTGCTCCAATAAAATTTCTATATGCTAACAGGTTGCGTGGCTAGCGACGCGGAGAACTTGACGTCGAGAGTATAAAAGAAAGTACCTACGAACAGGAAGGATGAAAAGGTGAATGTGGGCCGGTTATCTAGCCAGATCGGGCGAGATAGCGGTGGGTTTGTGTGAAAAGGCGGGAAGGAAGAGGGAAGCAGTTGAGAACCCGTTCTAAGCTCGGTCTGGCTAAGCGAGCATAATGCACGAGGTACGTACGAGCGGACGGGATAGGACAGGACAAGACAAGACAGGATAGAGTACTTAGTGAAAGTAGCGAGCAGCAGCGAGCTCGGCCGACTTCGGGCGACTCCAGCGCCAAGGATCAAGGCCGGCCGCTTAGACGACGACGGCGACGACGGCGACGACGAGGAACGCACGATCTAGAGACCATCGTGCCTCTCTGTGCCCTTCTATTTCGACTGGGCGATGGCCACCCGGTGAACACGCGCGGCTTTGACTCTTTTGAGCGGAATATCCCTCTGGAATCTGCACGTCGAGGGGTTCGAAGATGAGATCTAGTGGGAGGAAGTATATTTGCCAAATAGATGAGGTTTACGTCACTTGCTGTCGCGTACCGAGGTAAATCTTCAAAATTCGGATCTTTCTGCAATCATCTTTTGCGCTGAGATAGTTGACTAATTTTTTGTTTTTGAGGAATTGATTGGTAGAGTTGTACCCCGAAATATTTAAGGGGTGGAGAGACAGAGGTGTTTTGTAACGGCAGAAGGCAAAGTCTGTATAACGATGCCGATGCTTGAGATCAGTTAGGCGGGGAACAAACTCCTTTCTCTCTAGCTAGTTTGGACGCGGCTGGACCGCTAGCCGATGTCGCAACCTCGGTGGTCGCGCTGTCTTTACTACCATTTTTCTGGGCAGACGAAAAAGCAGCGATAAAGTAAACAGAGTAACGTTAGTGTGGGAGTAATTAGCTGAGCCATGGTGCGAAAGATGTTCATCGACAAAGGTCTGCTGAAACGTGGACTTAAAGAGGAATCTATACGAGTATATATTCACGTTGCCATTGATATTGTTCACCCTTGATACCCTGACACGCGCTTATAACTCCTTTTTGGGCGTAAATAAACTGCCCTGCTGGACGGTACCGAACCTCTAACCGATGTCGCAACACCGGCGGTAGCACTGTAGGTACCATCGTCCGAACTATGCCGAGAAGCAAGCTTCCTCCGCGCTAAGGAGACACATAGTAGCCCGCGGCTCCTTTGCCTGCTTTCCAGTGGTAACAAGTGGATTATCGACCACGGTACTCGTCAAGTTTCATTCCAGAATCAATGAGGGAGCTTCGATGCTCTCGAGGCAGCTGTGCTCAGGGGCTGAAAACCGTTCGATTTTACTTTCCAGGCACGATCCAACACGGGAGACCTTCTTCCCGCCCCCGTCGCGCACACCTAACGCCGCCCACATCGTGCTCCTTCGCACGTACCTATCTGGTACATGTGCACGGTTAGACGCGGTCGGTCATTCGGCGTGAGAATTTACCGCACGATTGTGCGTACCACGCCTCGATTTCCTACGCATTTTTCCCTTTCCACCGATGACAAACACCGTTCGAGCGATTTCAGCGATAGCTACGCCTTTACGCGTCCCCGTTAGAAGCCAGCTCGGACTCCGCGACCGGAAAAGCTGAGACCCCGAGAGGTAGTCGGTAGAGACAGAGTCGGCGGTGGAGCAGATACAGAGAGGAGCAGGGCAGGGAATCGAATAATCTGTATGAGCTGCAGAGAGCACAGCGAAACACTTTACATCGCACACAGTGGCGCGAGGGGTGGAGGGAAGAAAATGTGGGGAAGAGATGACGATCGTCCGACGTCCTTGCGAACGACCCCCGTTCTTAATATGTCCTCGCCGACCGTTCGAAGGCACTTTGACCACGTCCTTCCCCGGTGAAGAAAGATTACTCCATCGGAAGTCCAACGAGCATCGAGCGTTCGAGCGATGCTGCTCAAGGTGTTATATGCAATTCCGAGCCGGCCCGATGCGCCCGCGATAGCGCAGAATCACGTGATAACACCGGGCAACACCGTGACGCATTCGCCGGAGACATTTTCGCGAGAGCTATGCAGATACTTCTGTCTGGCTGTTCACCATCTGGACACCACACATACATCTGATTCTCAAGTTGCTGTGCATCCCATTCAGTCCCCAGAGGTACAGAACTTACGGTCGCCATTGAATTTCTTCTTCTCAGAAAGGCGGCTGAAAAATCAGCATTTTCCACCGAAGGCGCTCGACATCTACACGTCGCCTCCACCTGTGTAAATTCACCCGAAAGCCAAAGTGCACGTCCGCCAACGGAGCAGCCAAGGATGTTTCTTGTCCCTCTCAGGCCCGTCGTTCACAAAACAACGAATTTTCGCGCGCGGAGCGTCGGAAGCGGCATTTGAAATTCCAAGCTGATAGATCGATAGAAGATGTCTCGTTTCTACGTGACACCATTGGAATTCATCCGAGTTCTTGGTCCCCGCTTCGATCATCCACTGTTTCCGGGACTGGATCGTCCCTAGGGATGAATCGATACAAGTAAATACGAGTATATACTCGATACATTCGTTTCGATACCAAGTAATTTTAGTATCGATACATTCGTTTCGATACCAAGTAATTTTAGTATCGATACCCAGGCTTGCGATACCAAGTAGGTATCGAAAATAGTCCTCGTATCGAATGGGGGAAGTATCGACATGCTACATAAACGATAAAAGCAAACATAGATACACTTGGCCAAAAAATATCGTTCCAACTCCAGATGCACGATACACAGCATGATGTATCCTTTAAAATATATTTAATAATGAAATACATATATCGATAACGGTTTCAATTTTCGATATCAAGTACTTTTAGCAGCACTGTTTTCGGTTGCGATACCTTCTTGGTAGCAGAAAAAAGAAAGGCTTATCCAACTTCATTTTTTATACAGTTGCGATAACGGAACGCCATGTGACAACCCAACCTAGTACAAAAAAGTCATTGATTCTATATCTGAATGACAAAGTATTCATTGTGATTCGATACCGAGTAAGTACCGATACTTCCATTCGATACCGAGTAAGTAACGATACTTTCATTCGATACCGAGTAAGTACCGATACTTTCCTTCGATACAAGTAATGAGTAAAAGTATCGATACCTTGGCGGTATCGATTCATCCCTAATCGTCCCCGAGGATAAGAACAAGGGGATATTCGCTCGCCCCCCGTCCCCGAAGAAAGCCTCGCTGTCTCCGCGCGGCGACGCGCTACCGCCACGTAACGCTTACGCAATCGAATTCGCTCGGCGGACACGCAACGGGAGCCGAGCGTGCTCGTGAACGCGCGCAACGCAGGCGTGCTAACGCGTGCACGCGTGCGCTAGCGTTCGAACGGTAGCGGCTCGCGCCAAAGGTCACGATCAACCGTGCTTTTTCTCCCCCCGAGTCACCAAGGCCGCCGTGTGTCGCGATCTTGTAGGAGGAGAGATCGCGCGTGACCTATGCGGGGACGATCTTGCGCCGCGATGCTTTCGATCGGCCGCCGACTTTCCACCGGGCTTGAATTTTCGCGACGAAAGTTGGACGGTCACGCGAGGCCGCGGGCAGCCGGATCAAAGTCCAGGCGCACGTTTGTCGGGGTAAAAACGAAAGTGAAGATGACGACGGGGAGCCGAGGAGCGGCGGTTTCGCTCTCGACTCGCTCCAGCGAAAGGATTTCGCGAGCGTGTTCTGCCCGCGATCCGTCGGGCGACGCTGAGCGCGGCGCAACATTGGCCGGCGGACACGGAGGACCGTGGAGGGCGGTGAACGAGGCAGATATTTGCCAGCCGGGTGCACGTAACATTTCGCGCTCGGGCATGTGGGTTGGGTTAGGCCTAACAGCTGTTTCGCGAAACCCTGACCTTGCCTTGGCTCGAGCCGCCGTATGCACGGCCTACGCCAAACAGACAGGCCAGTCAGCCACGGCTAATCAGCCAGCCAGTTAGTCAGTCAGTCAGTTAGCCGGCGAGGCAGCTGGGCGAGCAAACGGATTTTCGCAATCGACGTTACTGACCTACGGGCTTACGGTTACGTCCTACGGCTGAAACAATGCCTCGTTCCTCGCGCCTCGTTTCCTCTTGTATCGCCGGTAGTTCGATGCTCCCTCGGCGGAGTTGCGTCACGCACCGTGCTCGTGTTTTTCACGAAAATTCTATGCAAATAGTTCCATCGAATCCAAAGAATTATGGGGAATCTAGGGGAGACTAGAAGCAGATTTTTCAGGAATATTAAAAATCTCCTTTTCCCTTCGATAACTTTTAACAACAACCCGGAAGCACGTGCCCGAGCACGTAGTAAGCTCGAGTGGTGCACGAGTACAGTGTAAGTCTACGAGACCAAGTATATTTAGCCGAGGAAAAAACGGAGACCCACCATCAACCTCCAGTCACGCTTTGTTTCCTCGTTTTTGCAGTGGATGCTCGCGGTCGTTATCGTAGGTCGGGAAACTGAGCAAGAATAACTCGCGCCGAGAAACGCCACCGCGAAACAGGATCTCCGCGAAAAGAACACGCGTCGTCCGTTTAATCGTCTTTTAATTACTCGTCGAGAGTCATTCCGTGGGCACTGCGAGACACTGCGACCGTCGATTGATCGTCATCGACTGTCGCTACCACAATTCCGCTTCATCTGTCAAATTTTCCCAGTGTCCTGCGATTGATCATCGATCACTTCGCGATTCTACAACTCCAATTCCAACGTCGCAGTCGCGCGTACCTTTCAAGAATCAAAAGACTCGTCTAGACTTTCAGCATCCTCGAAATTCGAGTAATACGATTCAAGGCGGCTTGCAGTCTATCGCTAATTGCTGCACGGCTGGCGACAGTCGTATATTGTCGCAGAGCACGAGGCTCGCGCAGGCAACGGACCGCTAACGAGTCAGGAAAGAAACGGACCAGAGGCACGCGGAAAAATATGTGGACAAGCGAGGCGTGCGTAAGCGCGTATACACTCGGCCAACGAAGAATGGCAGCCAAGTTCGAGTCGAGAGCATGTTCCGCGTAAACCGTAATCGCGGCTCTGCCGTGTGCGTACGCCGTCGAGCGAGCGCACATGTACGAAAACGTGACTCGGGCGGGCAGAAACGTCAGCTTTTGCGCGCCGCTCGCTCGAGTTAGCGAAAGAAATCGCGAGCGTCCTCTTCTCCCCCGGCGATCCGAACCGAGAATATCTCGTCGCGGGGCAGCGAGCGAGCGGATTCCTCGACGCCTAGGTATACCTGCGCGCCTTTTGCACGCGCGAAAAATCGCCGCGCGCGTGCACGGAGCGAGCACCAACGCACACCCACACAGGGACGCGTTTATTTACGTGCTCGCGCGTGTTGGCCCGTGGCCCAGAGTCGTGAAAACCAGCCCGGAGTTTCTACCTTTGATTAGAGGTGGGACCACTGCGCGCCCTGTTATTCTGCTCGAACCAGGCGAGCGCGTTTACTATTTTCCAGGAAACGCGGCAGAAAAGAGCCGGCCCCTTTTTAGAAGACAATTTCGATGCGCGGCTGGAAGCGGGATCGGGCCGTCGACCTTCCACACGCTCCCGGCGGACCTCCGCTCCGACCTCTGTGTTTGACGACCGCACAAACAAAGGATTTACGGGAAAGGGTACGAAGGTTCGTCAAGATTCCTCCTGGTGTCCTGTTTCCAGGAGGCGGTTCAAAGCGGGCCACCGTCCACTTTCGTACAGAATTAACCTGCTCACCCGGGGAGACGTGTCGGAGCCGTGAACTCGAATGAAACGTTTACCTGAGTCGAGGGCTCGCAAGCATGGGACTTATGAAAAAGTCTATTCTAGTAACATCCGTCAATACTTTACTTAGGAAGGTGGATTGAAGGTGGAGGAATTGAAGAGTACCTTGCAACGAGAAAGGTGCAGTACCATTTTTTGTAGTTTTTGAGTTATGACATGTAATATATGTAAATAAAAAATTGTACATCGTTTGGTGCACGTTTGATGGAAATCCGATAACAAGTGAGGGTTTTGCAAATAAATAAAAACAGAAATATTAATATTAATATTAATAGAATATTAATTCTCCAGACATAGAAACATAAACTTATCAACTCAATAACTACTTCTTATTATGTGAAACTATATATTTTTCAATTAGAGTTCTCTTTTTAATCTCAAGTCAAGGCAATAATTTTATAAACAGTTTTTTCTAATTTACTCCAGGTTGCTAAAGATAGAGCTACACTCCTCTTGCTACACGGTCCTTAATTGCACTTGTTCTTTGTTCTCTCAAATAAACCTATAAACACCAAGAACGAAGTGTCATTGAAACTACGTCCGTCGGAAGGAAAATCGAATCACTTGACGATTGATAAGTCGTGCGCTCTATAGGCGGCGGTGAAAAGCGAAGAAGCGGCGACTATTTGACTAGAAGGTCCGCCACGATGGCGTGTGACGGGTCGTTGGCCTGCAAGAGCATACAGCAAGACAAGCAAACAAGCAGACATGATCCCCCTGCAGGTCCCGCCGACAGAGAGAGGCGTTCCTCATTGGGCCTCACCTGCACCAAATTCCTAGCTAGCCAAGCGCGGGTCGTTGACCCAGCTCGGAAGAACACACGCGAGCTACTCGATCCCTGCACTATATGCCTACAAGAAACGAGATATCGTCCGTCCAGGTAGCGCGTCCACGTATAATCGAGGCAGCAACTCTCGAGAACATTTGGTCATTGATATCGAGCCACCAACATCCCCTCGCACGATATCATTCTAGATGTATCGAGTGCATTCTGGCTCGTAGCACGCACGTGTGCTCGCCGTGAATGAATAAAACATCGCGCACGACCGAAATTCCCCCGGTTTTTCTTCGACCGACTTGAATACGCGTCACCTTCCCTCGCTGAAGATTCTACTTGTCTGTACAAAGTAACGGTGCGGCTCATACTCTACTTAACAATAGAAGACATGAATTTCTCAAATATTTATCTATTACACAAGCTGGAAATGTCCGCTTTTGATTCCAACCACTCTCGAGGAGATACAGTGTTTTTCTTTCAAAGCAAAAGCGTTAATAGAAGGAATCGTACGATCGAGGCTACGTTTATTAGAATCCTCCTCCGTCTTCAACAACCCATCTATGACGTCTTTCGCATTTTTATTTCTGTTCTAATCGGAGCTGATTAACTTTCGTGACGCAAAACCTATGAGACTAACCACCTATTTCCACGAGATAACTACAGATTTACTGGATCGATGAGTCACCGATGCGCTGCATGCAGAACGTAGCTGCGGTATCCTTGCTGTGTAATAGCAATGGACGAAAGAAATGCGAGTTGCAATGGATTTTAAAGAGCAGTCGAAGGAGATTGGGACAGTGCAAGACGGTCGATCTGAGCGGTCTTTGGAAATTAATATCGGAACCTGCGAGATCGCGGAAAATTGACGCGTTATGCATCCAGTGCCAAAGATTCTTCCCGAGGAAGTGGCTGAAACCGGTCGTCAGTGCGTCATCAAACTATGATGCCCGACGGTCGAGAGACAAAGGTGTATGTGGAGGAAAATATGGCAGCGCGGTGCGAGAAGGACGCGACGGACCCCGTCGATGGGAATATTCTTCATGGAAATTCTTGAGGAAAATTAACAGGAATCCCCGCTGAATCGGTGCTGATGTCACGCGAACTCTGTTGCATAATTAATGACAATGGACCCCGGCGAAGGTCACGAGAGCGAGTTACGTTCCAAGGAAATCCCACGGCGAGCATAAGAAAGTATCGGTATATAACTGGGGCTTCTTATTACTTCCTTTCTTATCCCATGGAACATGATCGATCGAGTCGCAAATGGGTCGTTCGGTAAACGATCGAGCAAGGACCTGTCGGTGCTCTTACGTTATAACGAGCCACTGCAATGCCAGGGATGAAAAGCGCGCCAACGGCGAGCGATAGGTATAAGCACGCGTCGCCGTGCGAACTGAGCTATCGAAAGGAAAGTTGTAGCGCCAAAAGGGAGCCTCATTGTGAACCTGGGAGTGCATCATAAGTTATGTAAGCGACTCATTGGCGGGTAGATACACCGGTAACGCCAGCATCGGCCGAGCGAGCAACGCGATTCAAATGCCAGAACGCCGCGCGCGTATCTCTGGCTCCTGGGAAATTATCCGCGGATGTACCGTGCGCCGGGTGCATGCAAATTCTTCTAATTAATCGCCAGACTAGCGAGTTACGCCTTCGTGTTAACCATTTGCTCGATAATCGCTGAATTCGAAAGTGCTTTGTTCGTGATTTCTATACCGAACGTGATTATCCATCTTGGTGTCTGTGGATCAAGTGGGTACAGTTATGCAAAGCTACTAGCCCTCAAAATGATAAAAATGATAAAAGTCAGTTAAATGCAGTATGGATTCTATAATTTTGTGATCTTTAGTTTGCAAGAAATTACCAACCCAGAGAACAACTATTAAGTAGCAAGCCGTAGTTCCACTTTAGGCTTAAAAAACAAAAGCTACAGAAAATTTAAAATAATATTAATTAGGGGAGAGTTGCCTGTATTGGACCGGCTCCTAGATTGGACCATTTGTGTATCTGTTTTTTTTTTGGTTGCACTGATTTACGAAGTGGAGATGCACGTTCCATCTCCACTTCCTGGAGTGTAACCAAAAAAAAAAAACACTGCAAATATATTTGTTTATCGAGATACACAAACGGTCCAATCTAGGAACCGGTCCAGTATAGACAACTCTCCCCTATATAAATTAATTCTCCGTTAAATAATGCATTAAAATACAGTGTAAAACGAAAACAAGAAATAAAATATACCCAATAAAAATAAAGTTACCTTTCTTTAACAATTAAAATTTTCAAACTAAGTTTATTCAGTTCCAGATCATTTTGGGTTGATCCTTTCTGCATAACTAGGCCCAAACGATCCTTGCACTCTGTAGAATATATTCATCATAACAATGACCGCGATTTCTAACAGTATTCGTTTCAATTTTCATTAAAAATATAGGTACTCGACGAGTATAATGTTAGAAGCTGATAAGAAATCCACGGTTTCCTTCCGCGCGAGAGTCACATGGCTCCTCCAACTAATCTTTCGCGCCTAGGATCCGCGTCACGCGTTACAGAGCCGAGACAATGAAGCCCGGGGAATTAGCCAGCGAGAAAGCGCCGGAACAAAGGACGAAGGAGCAGGTGGCCGCAGGAGTACTTGGCGATTTTCGACGGTTTTTCGGTGCTCAGCTTTCTGGCGACCGAAGAACACCTCGCCACTGAGAATCACTGCAACGGCGAGGCTTCCTAAACAATACTCGACTCACTTTCACTTCGTCCCCACTGCCCGGCTATTTGGCTAAGCCCCGTGGTGTTCGCGGACGTCGTGGTCGTCGTCATCGTCCTCGTCACGTTCGCCCGATTGCGCGCGAAATGTGTATCACGCACGCCTTCGACATCGATTAATCAGAAAAATATCGCCGGGCAACGCGGGTGGCCACGATACCGATTTCGCCGTTTGCGAAATTAATCCCGTACTATTTTATCGCTGTACGATAATTGCGCCCGCGCGCGCGCGACTGGTACGTTCAGTGACTCGAAAAGGCTCAACGGTTGTCCGCGATTCCGTCAGGAAAAGCGGTCTAATTATAGAATTATCGCGGCGCGATAGACAGGAGGCGATGCCGCTTAGCATTCGCACGCGATCGAGATTCGCAATCGATGCGCAATTAATAGCAATACGATTAACCTTTTCCCAGTGAATATTCATCGCGCATTATCGGGCCACAATGGGGACGGCGCGGCGCGCGAGCCGGATCAGCCGGGACCAATGCCTACATATTTTCGCGCGACGCAGAATCGACGATAACAAAGATAACGGGCGCATCCTGAGTCGTTCGAATCGATAATCCACGATAATGGAGGTATCGATCGGCGAGCGTCTGCCTGGCCTCAGCGAAACCTTTCGATGACTCTAGATCAAGCCCGCGGGACGTTTCGGTGGAAACAGATTTAGAGGAGGAAGAGGGAGGGGGACTACCCTATCTTCCAGCGCGGCGCGCCGAGGCAACGTTAATTATTATAATCGAGGGAAACGAATTCGTCTCACGGTGAAGCCCCGATGGAATATGATTATAGAAATATCTGGAGCCGTTTCGCAAGGATCCGTGCCGGATTCGCAACGTCGCTCATTGTTTCGCGAACATTTGTCCCGGGCGTCCCTTCTTTGAAGCGTCGATCGGCGCGCAACTAGAATCGAGCCTGGGAAGATTGCAAAAGCGGAATTCTTACGGGGCGACTACAATAGAACGGACGACCGTCGAATCCGCTCCAGATTCGCGGGGACGAGCCGATCCACATCTCTGACACGTTGCGACAATTAGACTGGCAGCCCTGCCCCCTTCAGCTCCTATCTGGCGCCGCGGCCGTTCGTCCCGCCTGACCAAACGCACCACTCGAATCGAGCGATCCGGTTGGGGTCGCGGCGCGTACGAGATTTCTTTCTCCCCCCGGGTCCTCAGCCCTGACGCGCGCTAATGTAAGCAAAACGATACTTGATTGGCGATTGTTGCACACCGTATTAGAGAGGAAGGAGCTCCTTGCGACACGCGCGCGTTTCCTGTATCGCAGCATGAATAATCGAGATGTCTCGGCGCACTTTTCCTCAAGAATTCCAGTCGAAGGAAAACGTGCTCGATTCGGTAGGTATCCAACGATCCTATCGTCTAGCGCTCCTCGCTCTTCCCACTACCCCTTTCCGAGGGTTTATAGGGCGACCTCAATGAAGCCTCGATTTCCCAGAGGTTTTCCAAGGGTCCCCGTTGCTTTTCCACCTACCCAGCCATATCAGAAGCATTTTGTCCCGGTTACTCTAGCGGAATGGTGTCAGTTACATAAGGACTCCTGCCGTGCCCAGAAGTGTCGAGGGTTGCTGGAGGGGGATCGGCGCGGCACCGTCGCGAGGGGGGCCGCGAGGTGCAGACGAAGAGAGAGGATTCGCGGAGAGTGAAAGGGAAAGAAGAAGACCGACGCGGGGGAGAAAGAGGCGGAAAGAGAAAGACAGTGGCGGGTAGAGGCAGAGGAGAGTCAAGGAGAGAAAGAGAGATCCAGAGAGAGTTGCGGATTGGGGGGAGGCCCAATGAACGAGCAGATCCGACCAAAATCGACCAATGGCAATGCTCTACCGCCATGGTGGTTTTTACGAAGCGAGATCAAGGGAGGGGTGAAGAGACGAAAAAAGTGAAAGTTCGCGCCAACGCTATGGACAGCCAACACCTTGTACCCTCCACTCCTCCCCGCCGCGATTCAGCCCTTCTCGAATTTTTTACTCTCCTCCCCGCCCCGCTCCACCCCCGCTCCGCCCGTCTCCTCGTAAATCTCCGAGTCCAAAACCTTTGGAACCGACGGGTTCAAGTGAACGTTCCTCCTCGTCCACTCGACTTCTTTTCGATTAATTCTCCGGGCCCCGAGTAGCCTATCGCAAGCCTCCAGCCGTACCTACTCGCTGGATTTCGAGGAAGGAACTTTCGAGCGGTCGAATCGCGCGCGGAAAAATATCCTTCGGCTTGCCCTTCTTTTCGCTAGATTCGATGACTACGAGCCGACTGGCCGCCGTTATACAAAGCAACACGTTGTCGACGCTGCCTCTGGTGGGGCACCGAAGCGATGCGAACAGGCGAACAGGCGAGCAAGCACTCTGGCGCCCTCGATTTCACTTTCATTACGAGGCCAAAGGAGCGCTTCGCTTACGCTCATTCACTCTCGTTCCTTCATAGCCACGTACACGCGCGCACAGACGCACTTAGCCTATATTTTTACGGCTGCTTGAATATACCGCTCGCCAAACTAGAAACTATCCCCACCGATCCCTCTAGAACTCCACGGAGAGAACGACCCTTCAAACTTTTCGAGCATTCAAAACCTGGCACCGTCTTTCTGGACAGAGTTTCTTTTGATTAATTCGCTAGCTTTGTACCTTTAGGGATATCCAGAGGTGGGGCATCGTTTAGAAACCGAGTTCGATTGGAAAGAAATTCCCGCCTCCTTGGTTTACGATTTACGTGGATGAAACGACTTTCCATAGTGACGTGAATTCGATAGAAACTGCCCTCCGATCAACCGTGGTACGGAGTTTAATGTAGCAGCAACCGGAAACGAAATTTCTACTCGGTGAAACGAAACTGCTGTTCACGGTGTCGAAGAGATATCGCGGGTAACGTGAATATTACGGGAGGACGATGAGTTCACCGTGGATGGTTAGGTTGATACGTAAATTGCCTAGAGCGGTGTGTCATTAAAAGATAATTAGGAGGACTGAGTGTCTACAAACATGTCAGTCGCGTATTCGGCCTCTGGAATTCTCGCCACGACACAGAATTCACGAGGAACAATGAAATACCTTCCGATTTAATTATGAACACTCATTTCTTCAGTTAGGTAGCTACGAAAGAGATTAATACGTTCAAGAGTACTCGACCTGTAGAATTTCAGCGCGACCAACGTTTCCACCGAAGCAAGTCCTTATTAGTTTTTAACGCAACCATTCCAATCGTCGTTTCGCTTAAGATAAGAGTAAGAACCAATTACTCGGGCGCACGATGCCTGGATTACCATTGAAAAATCTCGTCGCGTAATCTTCTTTAGCCGCAGAAGAAGAAAGGACAAATTACTCGTTGCGACCTGAGACGATGATTTCTAGATTGGGCAACGATTCTTCGCGTTCGACCCCGTCCCGTCGCTAAATTATGAAATCGTTCGCGTACAATAATTGCACCCGATCGATAAAACCGAGAAAGACAACTCTGCGTTTCTTCACACCTTCGCAGTCCAACGTTTCCTCGCAAAGCTTCGAGCAAACCGCTCGCCACGTTCTACAAATTACACCATACGATTTTCCAGAAAATTTTAGTCGAATCGGTGAACCAGACCTCGAGCACTGCCCGCGTTGGGCTTCTAGTTGCGTGGAGCAGAGGTGGCAGAACTCGGGAGATCCGTCTTACGAGGGTGATTTCGTAATGTCAACGAAGAAACGCGGTGGCTGCCAGGAATTGACATAATCGGTGAAAGTACAGTACCCACTACCTTGGCCTTAGGTTACGAGCCGCGCTTAGGATAAATGAAGTGTACAGCGATCGCGAGCCTACTCCATAACGGGCCACGTATCGCGTAGATCGAGCGTCGGGTCGTTTAACGCCTTGTCACTTTTACCCTGCTCCACATACGATCGCGAGCGGGCACTCGCGCGACCAAAGTGGGCTGGCTCGCGACGCTCTCGTCGCACATGCGATTCGCTTCGGGCGACAGCACCTCGTGCACGCCGTTTCAGATAGGAAGGCCAAGGTCGACGTCACCGTCCTCCGCACCCTCTCCACCCTCGGCGAGCGCAGCGGGATTCGCCGCTTCCTCTTTCCTCGCGTTGAGACCCAAACTGCTAGGGTATCTTTTCTCGGTGTCATCCACTTGTGATTAACAATGGAATATTCCTTATATTTTTGACAAAGTAACCAGCGCTGAAACAAGGTGTAAAACTGTAGACACACAGTTCACCCCATCTGATATCTATCCAGCCACCCTTCCGTTTGCGATAATCAAGAAGCCTCGGTAAAGTTTGCAGTTTGCGTTTCCACAGCGAGTACATAAATAAGCTCGTATCGTGGCGAGCGATAAGAGTTGGTCAGAAGACCGGCCAGTAATTTCGTCTCCTCGTATTTTTATCCATCCCCCCCGGGCTCCCCCCGGGCGTCCGGTGAACGGGGAAGAAGGATGGAAGAATCGCCGTGACCCGTGACCCGTGAGCAACCCCGTGAGTTCACTGACAGAACTGCGGCGCGTTCCGCTCGTCGGCGCGGAAAAGGGCTGATGGAGCGGCTGTACATGGTCCACGCGCGATATCCGCGGCTGCTGCTCTGACGACAAGCAGCTAGTAATGCCGTGACCTTGACTCTGGCTAGCCAAGCAGCTGGCTGCTCGGCCAGGAATAAGCTCGATGCGCGGTTACCATGTTGCCACGCTAATATTAGCGTGCACAGCCGCGTGCACCACGAGTGACCGAGTGACCGAGGTGTTCCTGGTGCATCCGTTTCATTGCTCGCTTCCCCGCGGCGGCAATAAAACCACCTAGACCTACCGGCCATTCAACGAACCCCTTATCAAGCCACGCTCGAGGCGTGCCAGCCTCCTTTATCCTCGAATGGATCGGATGAATGGCACGGGCTCCTCCATTTCCATCCCGAGGAGGAAGCCGCCGCACGCGTTGGAGGAAGCGTAATTTTCGAGATCTAATTATCTCGCACGCGACACCAGTGTCGCGTGGGCGATCGAGGTCTCCGTGATGAAGACTCGTCGCGGGGACTGGATTGCTGCGAGTGGCTGGGAGAGTGAACGACGATGAGGGGATGTTCCCGTGATCCGCGAGGAACTTCTTCTAATGACAGAGGAATGTTACACCTTGGTGAACCCCAGTAGTATTTCGAACACCAAATCTTCGATACAACTAGAAACGATTCTATGGAAACGGTAGAACGTCCAGCGACGCTTCAGATAAGCGAAAGGTTCGTTACGACCGGGGCCATATCAGCCCGTCCTTAAACTAAGAATAGTTGCTCGCTCGGTCGTCCAAATGACTGACTTGCTTGAAATTCGCCTAGCAAACAGAGCTATGTAGCTACGTCTCAGCATCGAAACGCTCACCCTATCCGTGCTCGGTTGTCTACAGCGTCACCGTTCTGGCCGCGAGTAATCGACAGCGTTTCGCGGATTTACACTCAACTAGCAGACGAATGGTATACATGGGACATGGAATATGCCGATCGGGGCTCGAGCTTGCGACCGTGCGTTCAGTGGAATTATTCCGGAGGTCAGAGGGTAAGCTAGCATATAAGAGATTAAATCTGCTAATTATATTCTTTCGTGCTGGCCGCTGATGGCTCGTGCTAACGGCTAGAGGGGGGAGGCCAAAAGCGAGCAGATCTATTTTTCCTTTCAGGTATACCTACCGCGAGAACGGTACCGCCAACGATTCGGTTGCGAATAGATGCATCCAGCGATAAGGAGAAAAGATTTATTCCCTCTGCGACTGTCGACCACGTGACGTCTGTTACGCCGTCCCTCGGTGTTTCCTGCTTGCATTCCAGACCGCCTTATCAATAGATTCTCTCCTTTCCTCCTCGAAAGCTACACACGCCCAGCCGAGTGTCATTCAAGAGGTACGTTCTGACCCCGAGGATCGACCAATCAATGTCAACAGCATCGATCCCGGACAATTGCATTGGCGCCGATTATCTCCGACAGATACGTGCTCCGACCAGGAAACTCTCGCCGCGGCGTTTATCGGCACACGGCAGGACGATGGGAAAATCTCCAAAAGCGGGAGCAGGGGCGAAGGTCGGGCGAAATCGTTCCCGCGAACCAGCCGAAGACGGAAGATATCGCGAGAAAAAGTGTTATCGTGGCTTCCCTCCGTTCGCGGGCAAAACGACGAACAGAACTAAGTAGGGACAAGCCGCGACGAGGCGAGATAGATGAACGTAAAAAATTATAGATAACCCCCAGCGGCAGTAACGCTAGGGTCGCGTTATTACTGGGCTACTGACGCAATTGTATCTCGATACGCGTCGCAGGGGGTCCCGAGATTCTTGTTATTGTTGTTCCTCACTTTGAACGTTGCTCTTGCCTCCGCCCCTTCTCCGCCCTGCCCCGCCGATTCCACCGCCTTCGAATCGATTCCCAATCGTCGATTCTTTTTCCACGAACCGTAATCTCGCGAATTATCGCGATCCAACGTCAACTCGACGCGTGCTGGATTTCGCAGAGGCGCTCGCTGATGAAATCCCCGCGCTCAGTTTCTCGAATCATCGCTGATCGCCGGCGCGTTCTGGGGAAGACTCGCCAGTTTTCGCCGAAATTCGACAATGAGTCGTGCAATAACGAGCATGTACGCGATAAGAGCGCGCGGCCAGTGAACGAAAATGCCACGATAGCCCTACAGCTCCGATAACCCTTTTCCCGGTCGATAGATAGCCACGAGTCGAAATAATGAATTTAATCCTCCTCTCGATATTATTCCCTCGTGGTTGCGTTTTCTTTTCTCATGGCTACGCTGCGTCCCTTACCTTGCGAAACATCGATATCGGGAGGAGCATGTTTCAAGGAATAGGGAAGATTCTCAAGCGCGATCAATGGACCAAGTACACGCGTTGCGAAAAAAAAACTACTAAATCCTACATCGGACCGAAAGTAGCAAAGACGACGGTGCTCCGAGGGGGCGTTTATGCGAGTTTATTATTCGAATCAAGAGAATCCGTTTCCTTGCCGAATGAAGTGAAAGCTCCGAAACAAGCCACCGCGGTAACAACGAAGGGAGGGGAGGAAAACGGGCGAAGAATTAGAACGACGCGATGGAGGACCACTTTCCAGTATCTGATGACCACACGAATTCCATGGAACACCCCGCTCGCGGCCCCCCTTGTGCAAAAGTAGGTTACGGTTCTCGTCGTTTCCTCGTAAAACCCCCTACGTGCATACTCGCGCACACCTACTTTTATCAGGCCCACTCGTGCCTACACGTTCCACCGAGCGAGCATGTATTGCTTGTGTACCGTCGCGGTGCGACGAGTCAGCGCTAACCGAGATTTCGACACGGACCCCAAGGTATTCCCTGATGTAGCTACCTTTGACGAATCGAGGTGTCTCTCTGCTCGTCACGGAATTCGTCATCGATTCAATTTCCATACTCACCGCATGCACTTTCACATTCTAAATCCGCGACGTCTGTTAACTCGGGGGCCATAGCGTTATAGAAGAGAAGAGGGTGCACCTCTCGTGCACCTTCGCCCACGAGTCCTCCAGCTCCAAGATTATGGAAATCAGAGAATCCTAAGCCTCAATGAAAATCTTTGACCCGAGGCGTGCTCGCGAAGGCAGTCCCGCGGAGGACACTAACTTCGGATCGCCGTTGCATCACCTTCCACTTAATCATGTAAACATTACGCATCAAATTGTTCGGAAATGAATGTGGCTTCTTTAGAAAAACAAGAAATTATGATAGCTTCTATCTCGGAGAAGGAGCCTCAACGTAACCTCTCCGGTCTCTTCAGTAAACACGGCATTTAAAATTCAAAGTGTTTTGAACCGATGCAGCGGAGCCCCTGATGAATCAAATTAATCGTTTGATTATACGATTGTGCTGCTCTCTTCGGACATGTTGGCGAGATTTTTAAGGGTCAATTTTAATGGAGAAGTTCGGTGATCGCGACCTGCCCCTCGTTTACTCCACCCACGGTAGCCAAAGATCGGTACTTGATCCAAAGGCGAGCGCTACTTACTCTCGCTACTAACTGCTCACCTTCACCTCGTCTCTTACTCAACGATCGTGCCGAGAGTTCTACCCCCCGTTGCGTAATTACCGCCGCGCGATCATTACCGAGTCGAATCGTCACTCGAGCGGAATAAGTGCGTATGCCGGCCAACGTTAAGTCGTGCTCGCGTGGGCACAGGATCGACCGCGGCGCGAAGCACGAAAACTATCGTACGGGGCGAAACGTGTTATCAATCGTGGGCTTAGTTGAGGGGTAGCTCTCGATGCAACGCTTAAGTTCGCCGTGCTGACGCAACACGCGTAATTACACCCTGCGCGAGCACGATCGCGCTTGGGATAGCAGCTAAACAATCGAAAGGATGCAGAGAGAAAATATGAAGATCTACTATCGCAGTGTTGCCCAACTTTTTTTGAGTCGCGTTCCCCTTTTGTATAATATTCAAACAATCTGCGACTCCCACCCTCTCCGTAAGGTAAGGTGAATTTAATAAGGTAAAGAAAACACATTGAAAGTAGGTACTTCGGAATATAATTCTAACTTAATAATATTAAACAAAAATCCGTGGCGACTAATTAGAAAACACTTTGCGAGCTATTTGCTAAAAAATTGTTAAAACCTGTCCTATCCTTAAAATCCCACTAAATTTCGCTGAACCTCGCCTTATTCAGATATCACACCCGTCTTCGCCTTTATTAAACCTTTGTTGAATCTACTCTCTTCGTGCAACAAAGGCGTTAATAACAATAAATATAGAGCCGACCGAGCCACGCGTTCCCGCTCGCGACTAACGGACTCGGAATAAATAATTATGTAACAGGGCCCCGATAGTTCGCCACCAGACGGTATCGAACCATACGTTTCGAACGGGGAGTAGCTTTTTTGGAAGTAACCTCAGATAGCTCCCCGTCCCAAGGAGATTACTCCGTTCGCGACGATACGGCCGCGGTTAATTTTAGAGCTCCGGCGACAAAACGCCTCGCCGCGGCGAATTTTCTGCGCCGACAATGGGAAACGGGAAACGCGCAGTAGGCCGCACGTGTGGGCACCAGCAGCCAAGGACCACGATTTTTTCCGTAGGCCGGTTCACGACGCTGCCGATAACGGAGGCAGAGAGCGCCCGACGGCTTTTCCGCGCGTGCCTGCGCGGCCGCGCTAGGCGAAGCGAGGCGAAACGAGGCAGATTCGCGTCCTTGCGCCGATTGAACGTTGAACCCCGACAGTGACACGAGCGAGGCAGAATCTTTTCCGACGATCGTCCGTGAATCATCGAGCGGTCGCTAATCCTCGATATTCCTTGGCCATGCAACTTTTATCATCGCGAGTTTCGATGCACCCGTAGGTGCTGTTGCGGGATAAAAGAAATGCAATCTCCGCGGGTATCTTAATCCCGAGCGAGGCTACCAGAGATCGATCTCTCCGTGGAAGTCAACCGGATCATCGAGAGGCAAGTGTTTACCATGGTACGCAAAATATCGGGGGGCCAAAAATTCGTAACAACACTCGCCACCAAGGAAAACATGTTATGTTCGCGTCCAAGTTTAAATGAATCAACGCACCATCGGCTATTTTGTTTATCCGCGGCGATGTACGGTCTTTGATGTACCGTATTGCCTATTATCGTTCCGTTTTACGTTGCCTCTGCATCGACGATTTTTCTCGCGGGCCTGCACCGCGGGATGAACTTTGAGATCCTGACCGAGCAGAATCGCTCGGATCAAGCAGATACATGCGCGAGGAGGAAACAGCGAGGAAAAGTCGTGCGCGGCGAGTAGGAAGCGTAGGAGAGAGGCTAGCGCGAGCCGCTTTAACTTATCGAATCTTGCGTCGCACCATCGACCCCGCCGACCCTCAAAACCCGATAAAACCATCAGCTTCTATTCGAAGCATCGAGTGCGTTCGCGCGTTATCGAGCGCTTTATCCGGTAGTCTTGTAAGCCGAAGCATCTTCGGGGATGCCACCGTATCTACGTTCAGAGTTGCTTGACCCTTTGCTGTGTTAAATTCGGGGAAAGGGAAAGGGTTCGTCCCTTCGCAGCATTTCGCGCGGCATTCTGGTACAGTGGCGAGCGGGTGAAAATTGATTCGCACTTTTCTAACTTTAGTAACAGACATCAATCGTCGCGTGGGTATCGCTGATATATATTCTCGGGAATCCCCTCGCTCTATATGATAGAGACTGGAATATGAACAATCAGTCGCGCGATTGTTATTCGTACGAGGAGAATAATAGAATAAGAAAGAGTTTGGATCTCTAGCTTTCAGTGGGTAATGAATCAGACTTCACGCTAGTAGATCTATGAACATGTATCTACTTAGCTAAAAGTGTAGCGAGCTACTCAAGTCGAATTATTATATCTAAATGTTCATCCGTATGCCACGTGTAACGTGTTGCATGCGAGAATAAAAAGAATGCTACCCGTTGCCAGAAAAGTGTCTCGGTGAAGCACCACCTAAAGCGTCCAGTTCCACTGATATTCGGTCGGAACGAGAGCGGACCGCGCGGCGATTTCGGCTGGTGAAATGAAACGGAGAGTGGAAAGAAAAGAAGAGGAAGAATTCACCGCTACACGGAATGGTGTCGATTCGAAATGGCTCCGGCGCAAGCCCGTGTGAATTATGCATGCATCGCAGAACAAAGATCCGATCAGAATTCGATGGTGTCTCGTGTATAATGCGAGATCGTTATCGGTTCTTATCAGGCCAGATACCGCTCGCGTACGCGCTAGCGTGCCGTCGCTTGCCTACCTACGACGAATCGCTATAATACAAAAAAAGGAAGATCTAAAAGAGAAAGGAGAAAACGAGAAGAAGCCGGTTGATAATAGTGCAGCGAGGCGATACTGAGAAGCAATTATCCGGATCGAGGCGAGGACGATATGCAACGGGGGAAAAAAGGGACTCGTGCCCGTCGAATTGCCCTATTCCCAAAGCTGCTGCGCGTTCGGAGCTGATTACGCGCAGTTTGGGAACCGATGTATCGGCGCGTTCGGAAAAAGGGACCGTCGAACGGCCACGATAACGGGGTATGGGGGAGAGTGGAAGAATGTTATCATTATCGGCGCTCCGTAGCGGGCAAACATCGGCCGCTTTACCAGAGAATCGCCAAGGAAAATATGCAATTAGACTGTATTATCTGCTCGCGGGATAACGACGCGTTCATGGGTGGTGCGATCCCGGGGCCGACCAATCGGCAACCACGGTAACGTGCCTTACCCCCTTACACGTGACCCCTACGCCCTCGGCTACGTCACTATCGCTGACCCCGCGAGCAAAATAATACGCGCCATCGCGTCGTCGACGACGACGCTTAACGGGGCGCGTTCCCGCGGGCGAAAGCCACGGAACGAGAGCATGGTTTCCACTCGCCAGCGGCAATCGAAATGTGACGTGCCCTCGCTTTTCATTATCTTTGCGCTATAAATCACGCGATACATCGACCGTGGAGTACGCCTCCACGTGGAGCGACTCGTCGACTACGAATTGCCCGCTGTACGGCTAGGAGTGTACACTTTTCCTTTCAACCTAGTGGCGGTTTTGGACACCTCGATGGGAACGACTTGAACGGTAATCAGCTGTTTCTTGCGGGAATCGGGAGAAGGTAGAAGATGTGAAGAGGGTATAGGTAGAAATTTAATTGTATATGGAGTCCATGAGAAGTAATAGAGTTCTAATGTTATCATGAATGTACTTGGGTTTACGTATCAACTTATTGCATAAATACTACTACCCCATTTGTAGGTATGTCTCTGAAATAGCGGTTATTGATATCGTGGGAAGGGCTTCCCTTACGAAAATCCGGTATAAATGAATTGGAGAAGGTTCTACTTACCCTATTCCTTCGCTGTTTACTCAGGAATTCCTCCGAGACGAGGCAGAGACTTCTCGAAGCTGATGTCGCGCAACGGAAATCCGCGTACCACTAGCGCCACCGTGCGACAATAACTGAAACAGAGCAAGAAGAATAGCTTCTAACGTACCGATGAACGTCGGTAAAGAAAAAACCTCCTTGGAGTTGAACTTTGAGGCGAGAGCAGTACGTGAAATTACATTAAAAAAAAACAAACACGTCGCAGAGGTCGCGCCAGCTAATTTTAATAGGATTACGACCTCCACAAAGCCCTAGATCCTCTCGTAACAACTTTATTCGCGAGTGTCCCAAAATTATTCCCTTTAATCCATGAAATTTATGAATAATAACATTCGCTATTATACCTACACTTCGTAAATTACAAAGTGTGCGACGCTGTTCTGTTAAATAAAGGAAATACGAAGAAAATCGGGGATACCTTTCCACTGAAAAGGTCCCACGATGAATTCGCTCGTATAGAATTCCTCGTACAGTAACCCCGGGGAGGAATTCTCACGTAACCCAGCGCACACTTTGTAAACAACACTCGCGACTTTGTTTTGAACGTGCGGGACACTGTTAACTCGACTGCTTCGTGCGATAAATTGAAATTTACGAGACAGGATAGGACCTGTTCGCGACCGAAATTTCAGACTGAAGCGTCGGGGTGGGGGTTGTTCCTCGGGGAAGAAACAGCGCAACCGCGCGGCATTTGAATGCATTTCAACTTCTTCGTACTATTATACTTGCCTGTCCAATTATTACTGAGAGGAATGTAACTGTAATAAGAGATAATGAATCAACAGCGTAGTTCCTTGGTATTAATGTATATCCGAGCTTGAATAACCCGGGGACAAGCCTTTAAAATACTTTTAATCTTTAGAAATTCAAATGGGGAGTGTTTCCGCCATTTAAAGGAGCCGCATGATGTCTACTAAAAAGTGGATGAGAAACGATTCGTGTTCGTAGTCCCCTAGCGGTGGCTCTAAGAAATACCGGTGCAGAACAACTGCGCCCACTGTTATTAACATTTCGAATGAACAAGATGACAAGCATTCAATAGTCAGGCTACCAGAAAAATGGCGCTCGCTGAAGTTTGCGGTCTTAATTCGTTTGTTGACTTTAACGGTACAGGCGGAAGAGATGACTATTCCCAGGATATAGAAGCTTACAGCCGAAATTTTATTAACCATGCACAGCTGGCAGTACCTCCTTACATAAACGTAAGTAAAATACTGAGAACGTTTACTTCAGGCTTCTCGAGAATCACCCTACTTTTAAATTTGCTAAATCATGTGGTGGCTCTTTGCTCATTATACGATCGTTTCATTCTTACGCGTGACTTTCTTTCGTAAACCGAGCTTCATTTTCCTATTACCTGAAACAATCGCGCTAAAAATTTTACACATAGGTTAGATACAAACGAACTGATTATCCACATCGTTATTTACGTACAGCCGGCTGAAAATCTAGCCCGCCTGGCCCAAGGAACCGACGAGACTGGGAAACACTTGAAGATCAAATTCGATCATGGAACCACTACTTTGGGTTTCCAGTACCAGGGCGGCATTGTTCTCGCCGTTGATTCGCGTGCGACTGGAGGCCAATTCATTGGTAAATCGATCGTACGGGAATTCGTAAGGTCCGAGGGAAAACTACTAGGAGATTTGTTCTTGCAGGCTCATCCACCATGAAGAAGATAGTCGAGATCAACGACTATCTCCTTAGCACCTTAGCCGGTGGCGCTGCAGATTGCGTCTACTGGGACCGCGTGTTGGCGAAGCAATGCCGAATGTACGAGCTGAGAAATAGAGAGCGCATTTCTATCGCTGCTGCCAGCAAGCTTTTGTCAAACATGGTGTACAATTACAAAGGAATGGGATTAAGCATGGGTAAAACTTTGTTCTTCCTTGAAATTTATAAAATCCTGCTTTTTTCTCGCAGGGGTACTTAATGCAATGTTCGTCGACAGGTATGATGATCGCTGGATGGGACAAAAGAGGACCCGGTCTCTACTACGTCGACTCGGAAGGCACTCGTACACCAGGGAAAGTTTTCAGTGTAGGATCAGGATCGATCTATGCGTTCGGCGTGCTAGACTCTGGCTACCGCTGGGACCTATCCGACGAAGAAGCTTACGAGCTTGGCAGAAGGTCGATCTACCATGCCACCCACAGAGACGCTTACTCCGGTGGTATCGTAAGAGGTACGTGATCGCGGAAGGTTGAAATTCACTTGAAACTGCAATAAACGCCTCTTTTGCAGTGTACCACATGAAATCAACAGGCTGGGTACACATCTCTGACCAGGACTGTAAGGATCTTCACTACATGTACCAAGAGCAAAAGCAGAAGGCACTTAACTAGATAGAAATTACGAACTATTGTATTCTGCCACACGTTTTCTTTAATAAAAGCGATTTTTAAAAACAGATTCGCCTGGTGTATTTTTTAAAGAACCTTACGTACATATATATATATACTATATATTTAAATGACGCGCTCGGCCATGTCTGTTTACAAAGTTTGCGTAATCACGGAGAATTCGTAGGTTAATCGATAACGATGTGCGCTTTATAATTCACTCTCAAGCATCCTGGATAACTGCTGGAATCAGCGTTTTACTGAATGCAAGAGAGAGAACAGATAATGAGAGAGAAAGGAGTATATACCGCCTGGCATCCCCACTGCCGTTCCCCGCTTATTACAGCGCCGGCCGCCATCGAGTCAGTGTGATTCGTGTCTCTCGTGTCGCAGTGCAGCGAGCGAAACGTATTTCTTCCTGGAGCCTACCGAATTACGCTTTGCGTTACCAGCCGGCGTTACAGATGTCGAGTACAGACGAGTGCAAGCTGAAGGGTGGACATCCTCCCGCAGGTAATTAATCCAATTCTAATCGTTTCTCGAAAGACAAGTGAGAAAGGTTAACATGTTTACACGTATCCGTCGGATGACGTCGTAGTATGCACCTGCTTTATTTCAAGGCCACCCGATCGCTTTAACTTTCTACGATCAAGACATAGGTTTCGTATTTTTCTTTCAGTAAAAGCGGGTGGCATGCGTATCACCCAGCATAAAACACCGAAGGAGGATCGTGAAATAAAGCCTGTTAAGGATGCGGACGAGAGTAAACCGTCTAGTAGGTACGTATATAGGTATAGGTATCTTGGAACTTAAGATAAGAGCAGCGATATCTCCGCTATTCCATCGAGAACTGCGAACTCCACTTTTAATCGCTCGATAAATAAAGAAAACACGATAAAGGCACGGGTGACCCTCAGGATAGCAACTGTATGTAACCAATAGTATATATAGCTCTATCCGCGATATCTGCCATATGCGTGATAAACGTCACTACCCGTATTGCACGATTAAATCGAACAATATGGTATTACGAAAATGGACACGTGCAATAAAAGTTTGTTATATATTCCACCAGGAGAGCGACGGTATAAATGATAATAGCGTTTTTTTTCAGAGATAAGGCGAGTTTATTTATAAATTCTCACTGTGTTCCAGCCCGCCGAAGACCTTGATGATCAGTGGATTTCCTGCGAAGGGGAACGCAGACTTTCCTCCAGAAGCGGTGCAAGTCTTCCACGAAAAGCCCGTACCGACTCACGAGTCGCGTCCTATTCACAGTTCTCGTCCCATTGTCATACAACAGCCGAGGAAATGAGCGACGCGACAAATATTGTCTATAAAAGTGGACTACGAGTAGCCCACATACTCCTGCATTAAATTGAAAACGAAAAAAGAAGAAAAAAAAAGAATGATAGATTTATATGTGTGCTCGTACTAAGAGTTTCTGGGCTATGCGACGATCGGTAATTCCGCGTATTTAAAGTACGCTAGGATAAACGTATCTATTCCCCAGGAAGCTGTGGTTTCGTCTAACGCGAGGCGAAGCACCTCGCGAGAGTTTATTACTGTTATTAAGAGAGAAATGAATTTATTTTTAAAGCGCCGCGAGTCTCCAGCGTCGGCATTTAGGCGAACGATTTACTTCCGATCTTTCGAAGTATCGCCCGCACAGACACGCGACTTTTAGATTGTTATATCGATAGCGCCCTCTCCTCCGTTTTATTTTCGTAATCGATGCACCTTATTAGGCGTGTCACGTACTCGCGAGTATTCGTGACCGTCTTTGGGACCAGTATGCATTTCAAGGTGTAGTGGTCGAGCTATTAATAATAATACTCCGCTATCTTTTCTCTGGATGTTTACGTGTTCCTCCACTCGGTTGATATATTTAATGTATATCACAAAAAATTGTAACGCGCGGTGTTCTACCGCTACGAAAGAAAAGCCTGCTGTACCTACTTTGCGAGCTGCGACTGTAACTCAAGCGTGTAAATGTCGAACGGGACTCGTAACGTTGGCCACAGTTTGTACGTACGACTTGAAGAAAAATGTATAAAAATAAAACGTTCCTGTACGTGAACAATGAGTCGTCTCGATTTGTAGCCCGTTTCCCTTCCCTTCCACCCTCCGGTGGGGGTTGGTCACGCGATGTCGTTAGAAACCGTGAGTAGTCATAGTGACTGGTGCGAATTCCACAAACATAGCCGCATTGATGTGTCAAAGGCTGAATGAACAGACTGTTCGAGCGGAGCCTTCCTTCCTGATGTGGAAAGATGTGAATGCGTTACGGTCGGTGAACGCCGTTTCCGTCTGCTGAAAATTTTCGTGCGTCTGTAACTCTTCCGATCGCAAGTGACCAGTTCCGTCAAGCTCCCGTCACGATGTCGTCGAAGAACACCGAAAAGGTTCTGGAGATCGACACGCACGTCAGCAAACATTATGACATCGTCCGACGTCTCGGCAAAGGGGTAATGTCTCTTCGCTTCCGTCCTCGCTCTCCCGGCTTTCCCGGAATCTTTAAACTACGGATCCTTTTAAGGATACTCGCGATCCCTTAAACGTTTGTCATAATTGTCATCGTTGATATTAATCAGTGTCTACTAATGTCCCCGCGAGAATTCGCCGAAGGGTAATCGTACTGTACGTCTTACTCGAGTGTTTACACGCGTTCGTTTCAATTGAAAACTGAGGTATTAAACTGGAACTTTCTCACGAGAAAGATAGATACTGCGTGTATACACTTAATCAATACGTATCGTGCAGGCATAATGAAACGGTCAGTTAATACAATTTTAACAAAAGAATTTCATTATCTGATGACTTAAACTACCGAACCCCGGTATCGGATGTGCATCGAGGGGATTGTACAAAATTGTTTATACGACGACAGGTATCGCTCTGTAGAGCGACAGGAACATCGTAGAAAAAAAAGCTGCGGTATATACGTAAAACTATCAATAACGGTGGTTGCGGTGCCTACGTCGCGTAAAAGTATAACCGGGGTCAATCGATACTCGTGCCCCACGTTAGCAGTCACAATCATGACGACGGGTACCGGAAGTAACAACCACTTAGCGACGATAACGGAGTAAAGCTTCGGTTAAACGGCCGGGGACCGAGGGACGCCCGTGATCGACCTGTTCGTTTCGCAGGCATACGGTATAGTGTGGAAGGCGATCGACAAGAAGAACAAGGAGGCGGTGGCGGTGAAGAAGATCTTCGACGCGTTCAGGAACCAGACGGACGCTCAGCGGACGTTCCGCGAGATAATGTTCCTACTGTCGTTCGCCAATCACGAGAACATCATACGACTGATCGGTCTGCACAAGGCGAACAACGACCGGGACATATATCTCGTGTTCGAGTACATGGGTGAGTTTAACCCGGTCCGAGGAAGAGAATCCACGGAGGTCACGTGCCCGCGGCGATTCCCAGACATTTCGCCTGAAACACGTTTCGGCCCGTTTCCCCAGAAACCGATCTCCACAACGTCATTAAGAAGGGCAACATCCTCAAGGACATCCACAAGGTCTTCATCATGTATCAGCTGTTTAAGGCGATCAAATACATTCATTCGGGGAACGTGATACACAGGGACTTGAAAGTGAGTGAGGTCTACGCAGCGATTACTCATTCACGATTTCGAGCGGATCGTTACACGTTCAACATTCCATTTTCAGCCGTCCAACGTTTTATTGAATGCCCAATGCCACTGCAAGATCGCCGATTTCGGTCTGGCGCGATCGGTCACTCAGATCGGCGAGGGGGATGGTGAGACCGCCAGCGATCCCACCCTCACGGATTACGTGGCGACCCGCTGGTACCGGGCACCGGAGATTCTCATCGCATCCAAAAGGTATTCCACTGTTTCTCAAGGTAGCTTCGATTTCAGATGAGTTTTTATCCTCCTCTGGCTACCGATCGCACTTAGGTACACGAAGGGCATCGACATGTGGTCCCTGGGTTGCATCCTCGGCGAGATGCTTCTTGGAAAGCCGTTGTTCCCTGGCTCGTCGACGATCAATCAGGTGGAGAGGATAATGGCCACTCTGCCGACACCTACGAAGCAAGGTAATTCCCGGCGATGGTGTTTGCGGGGGCATGATTGAAGGCGGCGAATGCTTCTCTTCTTCTTGGGCGAACTTTCCAGATCTGATCTCGGTGAGCGCCGGCTACGGGACGAATTTGCTGGAGAAGACACCGAGCGGGCCAAGGCGTTCTTTGAAGAATCTGCTGCCGGAGGTGTCGGAGAAGGCGTTGGGTCTTATCGGCAACCTGATAGTCTTCAACCCCAATCGCAGATTAACGGCCGTGGAGGCTTTAGAGCACCCTTACGTGGCTGAGTGCGTACGACTTTCAACGATCCATTGACCATGAAGCTTCTTTCACGATCCTCACCTAACGATTCGTCTCTGTGCAGTCGTAGAGCCCTTACTCCAATCCCCGTGATACACGGTGGATTATTTCTTTAACGACAGTTCTGAGAGAAATGACCCACCGTTAACACCCGCGGTGCTTTACTTTCGCAGCTTTCACACGAGGAGCAACGAGCCAGAAAGAGGATCCAGCGTGGTGCCGCTGCTCAGGGACGACGTACAGCTCTCCGTCGACGAGTACAGAAACAAGCTTTACTCGATGATGGACGAGAAGCATCGAAAGCATAAAAATATGTGAGTAAAAGTTTCCGCGCGGCTAAACTGGCCACTTAGCTCCGCGAGCTAAAAGCTCCACGGTTCGTCGACAGGTCCAAGTCCAGGATCAGGAGACTTTCGGAGCACATCAGGAAGGAAACCGCTGTGAATAATTGCAACCCCGTGATTGGTCAAGGTGACGCGGCCGTTGGCAGAGACCCTGCGCGTTCGTACCAAGATTTACGCAAGGAGAGGAGTAGAAGCAACGTGTACGAGCCTTCCTGCTTGGAAGGTAAATAAAACTACGTTTATTTCGAAAGAAACGATCGAATGCTCCGCCTTCTGTCTAGCCCGCGCACAGCTGCGGAGCAGAAAGACGTCGCGGCAGTCGCAAATCGACAGTGGCGAACGTATCACGAAGACGAGGACGATAAGCACCTCCATGGAGCCGCAGATGCACGCCAGCGTCAAGAACCTTCGACCGACGGGTAATTCTCTTTAGTTCGACCTGAATAATGTAATTTACTGCGCACGCTGACGCGCTTTACAATATCCAGCAGCTAAAAGCGTGGCGACGCAGTACACGTACAATTTAATGAACGGCAACGCGAGCAGTCTGACGCCCAGCGCAACCAAAAGCTGCCTGTACCTGAACCAGCAGCAACGGCCGCTGTCAAAGTCCCAGCGTTCCATACAATCCGACCAAGTAACGGTGGTAAGGGAATCTCTTGAAACGTCCTCTCAATACTCTCTATCTCTTCAGTATTTACAATCCGTCGTTCTCTTCGCATAACAGTAAACGGACCATTCTATGGTTACAGGCTACGTGTCGCGTGGGATTCAGTTAGGTACTGTAATCATTTATACGCCCCCACAATTCACGCTTCTCGCACACAGAACCCGTCTTCCTTTTCGTTTTCTCCCCACACCGTGCCGAGCGATTTCTGTTGCCCGCGGCTTTGTCTGTCTCGATGTTCCTTTCCGCGGAACTTTAAGCATTTCCCTCTGTCTAAATGGAAACTGACGATTTCAGTGCGCACCGGCGGCGAGACTCGGCCAATTAGCCCAAGGTAGCCGAACGAAGTTACGGAGGAACGGCAAGCAGATTCGCACGACGCCTCAACTCGCGACGGAGCCGAGCTGCCGCGATGAGAGCCACCAGAAGGTTTCGCCTGCTCGCGACAGTCCCAAGGGTCATCACACGAAGTACTTCGCCAGGACGTCGAATAACGTGGCTCGCTACTACCTCAGGTCCAGCGGCAGCAGCAACGGCAAAAATGCCAATAGCAGTAACGCGAACAGTGCCGAATCCTTGTACGCTTCGTGCCATTCTTCGTCGAAGAGCCAGGTCATACGGAACTACTTGAACCAAACGGTACCGTCGCGCGTCGAAGAGAAGTCGTCCCCTCTATATCGAGCCAGAAACAACGCGGATGATCGACTGATCCTGCGAAACGACGCTGGGAACATCGACAAACCGCAGCCTTCGAATTACCCGCTGGTCGGTAATAATCGAGCGAGGAACGTGAATTCGAATCGCAGCTACGCCGCGAGGACGCAATCGAGACACGGCGATGGGAATGCCACCGGTGAAAAGAAATCGACCCCATCGGTACGCAACTCACGGCTACTGGACGGCTACAGGCAAAGTCACGGCGTGATAACGGCGTCTGCCTACAAGGACTTACGAACCGGGGCTATAAGATGGTAGAATATCGCTGGGCGAAAGCTTTCGAGGGAAAGAACGGCGACAGACTGATTGGATTCCCGACGCTAAGAAGACACAGACGAATATTTTTATACGAATCCCTCCCTTAAGCAGTTCAGGCAAATAGAGCTCTCGAAATCATTGCAGATCGGCTTGGTCCCGACCAATTTATCCAACGCCACTCAAATTCCCACGCACCCTCGATGCGTTAAATTTCCGAGGACCGATGATCGTTTAGGTACCACACGCACGTGTTCCGGGCGGGATATGAAACGTAACAGCGACCGTTCTTTTCCTCGAAAGCTGCGAAGGATCGCTCAAGCGAATTAACATTCCTAAATCAATTTTGCAAGAAATCAATGAACACCGCAATGATGCCGCATGATCGATACATCAGATTCCCACGGGGACGGGGGGGTTGCAAACTGCCAGGAGTCTCATTGCGAAGAACGAAAGCATCATAAGCGCAAACGATAGCAAACCTATAAACGATCCTGTGGCGAAAGGTACTTTAAGCTCTTAGGTAAGAAGAATCTTGCGAAATACGGTCTTTTTATAACCCTAGGATAAGGATAAAAAAAAGAGAGATGAGGAGAGTACGAAAAAGAGAAATAATAAAAATTCAATCTCGCCTGCTTCGCGGAGCCGACTCTCCGAGTCCTCATTTTCCTCGGAACCGTCGGCTTAGACGTAAAATTCATTCGAGGGGAAGATAATCTCTGAAGTCTGATTAGAGGTCGCGTTGGAGTTCGAGTGAACCGCGAGAATGCAATAATGCGAGGCAAAAAGTGCACGTGAATGTAACCTGAAGCCAATTGACGCCGGGCCAGAAGGGTGGAAGCCACAGAAGCCTTCACCCTTCCTTCTTCCCGCCAATCGTGTATTCGTTGACAATTAAGCGTGTAAATTCCTTTGTAATATACTTGTTTTTCTATATAATTGATTGCGACAGGGTCTAATCTCCAACGTAATACCTGGTTCCTCGTTCCCTGGCTCTCCGCGTCCCGATCAAAAGCTCCACGAGAAGATTGCCTCCGGCCGCTATCGCCGCGAGTACACCGCTGGCGCCGGGAAACGACACACCCGAGTTTTCCATTTTCCATTCCAGCGGCTCGAGTCGAGTCACGCGCTCTCGATACCGAGCAGTTTCTTATTAGCGGATTCAAAGGATCACGGATAGAAACGTCGCCTCGACCTCTCTGCTATCCAGCTCTCACACGAGATAATATAATTTTTCCTTGCGCGACTAACAAACCTCCCCCTTTTCCCTCGAGGCTGCTCCATCCTGCTCAAAGGAAAGCACTCGACGACTTTATGCACGGCAGCCTCCTCCCCCTCGATCACTGATGCGTCTCCAGACTGTCATAAATCAGATCTCTCCCCGGAACAAGCTTTTTATAGCGTCGAGCGATATTTGCGCGATGTACACAGATCGATACAGACGTTTTCATAGAACTACCGAGGAGCCTCTCTCCATCCCAGAGCTCATCGCGCGCGGTTTGTTTCGCGGCTCGGGCGAATGTTCACGCCGCGAGCGTTCAAGTGTGCCAGCCACCCACGCGTGACAGACCCCTTCTCCATTCAATCACGTTTCTTTCACCCTCGACGATTCGAGTTCCTCGGACTCCCCGGATCTCGGGAAGAATCTCATTGACCCGTATTACACACAGCTACCTGCGGCCGACCCTCGTCGTTCATCGACAGGTGCGTCGCCCTTTAGCGACGGATTAGACGAAGCCGCTCGAAATCTCTGAATAAATCGTACCGATCGATCTGCGTGGAGTATAACTGTATAAACGAACCGAAGTCTGATTTGAGAAATATTCGCGAATCACACGGTTACCACAAACGACGTCAGTTTGATCGATACTAGATACCTACGTCGTTGTTGGGAATAAAAATAGCGAGCTGTTCAATGATGCATCGTAGCCGCTGAAAAATTCACTGGCTGGAGGAGTAACGTGTGTATATCAATCCGTTGTCCTACTTTTGGAACATTTAATTCTCGCTGAACCTCGCTGAAAATTATACGCGTCCTCCTATTTGCGAGCGTTTTTATCGAGACTAATTCGATTGAAATTTAATCGAGCCGGGTAATGCGCCGTCGACGTCAGCTCGTGGGACGAAAGCGTTTGTTAGCCGCGGACAAATGTTTACAGAACGCCGACGTACGGCTGTGCTCGTTCCGGTTGCGTCTCTACTCCACGCGGCTTCTTATCCGCCCTTATACCGGCAGCTCTGCCGACGGAGGTTGAAACGGGTGGAGCGCCAGCGACAAGTGTAGTGGTAAACACTGTGCTGTTCCAACGTTTTCGTAACTGTAGCAGGCTCCCTGCTTGGCCCTTTCTTCACCCTCCACTCGGGCTAACAAACTTACCCCTTCCGTTTAATCCCTCGTTAACTACCTCCGTCTACCATTCCCACGTTCTACATTCAAGAAACTCTCGCCAAAGAACTGTACCCTTAGGAAATCAGGAAAGAGGATATTCGAATGAGCAAACTCGCTCGTGAAAGAATCCTCCGTCCTCGCCGCGTTTCGCGCGACGAATATAAACACAGGAAAAATATCTGAAGCAACGTGTGCAAATTAGTCACCCCGATCATCTCTGAGTCCCATTCCTCCGAGTCAGAGTTGGGCATTAAATAAAAAAATTATTTAAATAACGTATCAAATAAGTTAATAAAAGATACTTTATCTTCATCTATTATCGAATAAAGATAACCCGGGTTATCTTTACACGAGTCACGAATAAAATTCTTATCTTTTATTCGAACTCAAATTTTTTATTTAAAATAAAATCTTCTGAAATCACCGATTTCCGATGCGCCCCGTCCGCGTGTCGGACACTCCCCGAGATAAAAGTCGATCGCTACTTAATTACGGCGTCCGATCGTTTAGGAACCACGTTGCTCGTCGGTAGTGACGACGGTGTCCGCCTGAGGTTGCTTCGCCTCGTGCTCGTTCTCCTCGCTCCGCGTTTCCTGGTGCTTGGCAGCTTTTGGTGTTTGATTGATCGCCGCTTGGGGCCCCTCGCGGAGGCTCCTCAGCATGTAGCATCGGCGATGGGGGCTGTGCCTGCTGTAGAAGCTGTCGTAGCCGCTGCTCGAGGTGGCCGTTCTTCTTAAACCTAGAACCGCTCGGTGACCGCCTATCTGCAGGCCGCATCCGCATCCTGGCAACATCCCTCGTTTGCGTACCAACCCCCGTCTCATCGAGCCCGCGCCGGCACTGCACCCTGCGCACATGTCATCGATCACGGCGGTTCCTTGAACACTCTGAAACAGTACGCCCAGGACCACCGATGGTGTAGAACATCAAACATCTTTTAAACTTATCGCTTCCTTTCCGCGGATAAACCCTACGTATGTACCTCCAGCACGTCCGTCGGCATCCTTGCCAGTCTCTTGTTATAGAACAGCAATTTCACACTTAAACGAGTTCGTGATTCGAGGAAGCCGGGGAAGCATTTTCGCAGGGGAAACTCGTAAGAATCCCCAGGCGAGAGGCAACTGGAAGCAACAACTTTACGCGATTCGAAGGCCTGGGGGGACCGAGCCAGCGACGTTCAACGATGCATCCACGCGCGTAAATGTTTGCTTTCTCAGCGAGAGAAATCGACGCGGATTTTATTATCGCGCGTGCACGGAAACCCGGCTAATTCGGTTGCCCGTGAACGCGAGGCCGGCGCTTCTGCAGGCACGTGTCACGAACGGGCTATATTTCTACCGAGTTAGGCGGGGAATTCATATTGGGGTTTGATGAAATCGCGATACTCCCGGTCCCCGGCGCGCTCGTAAATTGCGGGCTCACGCCCCCGTCATATAAATTCCAAGGGAGGGAAGAAGGGTTTCTCGTGTTTCGCGAGAATTGCAATGACAATGGCAATCCCCCCCTCGTCCCGTCTCTTTTACCGCCTCCGCGCGGTGATGCAGATTTCACGCTCCGACACTATATCAAACAACTCCCGGGGATTGTTATTTCATCGAACGAAACCTGAAGCCCTCTGTGACGCTCGAGTGGTCCAATTTTTGCGGGCTTCTATCGGGCACTGGCGTCGGATACCGGACCCTCGCGAAATTAAAAAGAAAAAAGAATTCGCACGTTTCGGCTTCAATTTTTTTCCACTCAGAATTTGTTCAGGGATTTATCCATTGAATACCGAAGAGCCGTGCGAACCTCCGAATAGTTAGATCAATTTTCAACGAATCTCGGGGAATCCTCGAACGTACCTACGATCTATTCCCCTCGTGAAAAAATAAGAAGCTTGAACGGAGTACAAAAGAGACGAAATAAAAGGTGGAAGGTGTCAAGGAAAATTGTCTCGGCACGCGATGAAAATTCCCTCGGCAGAAACTACATAGGCAGCTCGTTTTTACGTATCGCGCTGAAGACTCCCCGTGGTACGGCGCGATGTAAAGCAGTTCCTCCAAATTGGGATACACAGCCTCGGATACATAGAAGCACATACTGCTGACACTTACTCTGCGACGAAGTCTTCGACGTGCCAGTCCGTGGGGACCGCGGCGAAGGATCTCGGACACGCTCCGCCGAAAATTGCGGGTCATGAAACAGTAGACGACTGGATTCAGCGCGCTGTTCGCGTGTCCCAGGAACAGGCAGTAGGACAGGGCGTCCGTGGTCAGTGTGCCTTTCCCTGCGAACAATTTTAGGCGTTTCTGTGTTCCACGTTGAGTGGCGGCATTGGTTACATCCTTTCGCTGGGTAATTCGATGAGAAGCTATCAAGTGGCTATCAGAGTTAGTCACTACTATTGGGGTGGTTCCATTCGCCCCGAGAAAGGACGACAACGTGGATGGATTGTATATCGAGTTATCGGTGTCCATATATGTATTTACGTTTTATACGCTGCTATCAGCTCTCGGAAGTACAAGGGAATTCAATTAAAAGGTGCGTGGCAATTGCCGTACTTTCATCAATGGGCGGCCACTCACCGACTGCGCCCAGGTCGATGAGGAGCATTAGCACGTTGTATGGTAGCCAGCACAGAGCAAAGAGCACCGCCAGCAGCAGCAATATCCAAGCAATTCGCCGTCTCTCACGTACCAGTCGGAAACTCTGGGAACAGAAGTGCGGTGCAGTTGCGCGCGGTTGTAAACGCGGACGGATTTAGATTGAGAGCAATTCTCCGACTAATCAGCATTAGGGAAAGCCGCGGAGCTCGATGGACATCGCGTACCCATCGACCGCTGGATGCAAATCTGGATAGCGATCGTTCGCGTTGCTCGTGGAAAAGCAGCTATTCCAGAATGAGGCGCGCGAATTCGAGGGAGGGAAATTAGGAAGACAGACGAGGGAGTTTGTCGATGGAAAATTATGAACTTGGCTGAATGGAAGGCCCCTTCCCGCCTGACTCCAGCTATTTCTAGACGTTGACCAGACTACTGCTGAATGGGCTTTAACGAAGCAAAGTTGGAGAATTGATATGTATCGTGTGGCGGTAGGGTCGATGTGATTCAATTAAGACGCGCGGATCGCTCCCACACCTGACGTTTTAGCTTACTTTCGCGGTGAGTTTGCTCTCCCTTGCAACCGAATACTCGTAATTTAATGAAACACTCGGGCCAATCTTAAATGATTAGAGCCTACGTTTAGCAGAGTTAGCACGTTACGGGGAAGTTTGCGCTAACCTGTTGCGAACTGGCGCTTCCTTCCACGCTGTCGCAATCGAAAGGTGGCTTCCGGGAGCACAGCGTTCGGCCCATCATGGAGTAGGACAGTATCACTACGAAACCTAGAAGAAAGGGAAACAAGGAAACGAGAAAATTCGGGATGAAAGGATCGATTCCTTTCTTGGGAGAGTCACGAATGTGAATAATGCGATGGCCACGAAGTTATATGTTCGTACGAAAGCATCCCTTAGCGTTTGTCTTTTCCGTAGAGAGAAAAGGGAACGAGGCGAAGATGTATGTTAAAGTGGGGCTCGTCATTAATCACAGAGGGCTTACCGGGAATGGCATAAACCAGCACGAAACAGACAGCCCCGAAAAGATGCGCTCGAATGCCCAGAGGCTCGAAATCTTCCCAACAAATGTAGAAGGCAGGTGGCAAGCGGGACATGCGGGATGTATTCTTTGAAAAATTTCCCATCATTGTCCAGGATCCGTGGAAAGTTATGTTGTCGAGTTCCATGCCTGGACTGTGGAGGGTCATCTGGGAGAAAGATTGCGCCACGTTCATCCGTCGATCTGTCTTTCGACACACAAATCTTCGCGAGCAGATTTATCCTTGACAAACTTTCCCTCGCGTTCGATTGCTCTTACAATCGCCCTCGAGTTATAGACGCGTTAATGTCGGTGCCGCTCGTAATTATTTCAAACGACACATCGAATGCCCCGCACCTTCGCTCGGGGGAAAAAAAGCTGGCCTTACAGAGGAAAGCTCTATTCCAATAATTGTAATAAACAGAAACGACTGCTGCGATCGAAGGAACGCCAGGAGAATGGATGAGGGTTCTATGGACCAATGGATTCAAGGGTGCTTGGCTCGAGGAGCTCGCACAATGCCCGCAATTAGACGCGAGTTTATCAAAGCAAATGGAGAATTCGCGGCGCCGTTGTATATTAACAAATCGTTGTTTTCCCTCGGGAAAACTGGGCGGGATTTATTTTTCACGGAGACAATGATCCCACGCGCTCGTCTTGTGTCACTGGTATCCGGAGCGGCGGGGGAAAGCTGACGTTTTCAGAAGAATGATACGACCGTCCCCAATCTTCAGGGCTTAATTCAGTCGAGCCTTTGCGGGCAGAGTAAAAAAAGCAAGACCCTGGGGGTAAAAAAGAGGAAAGTAAAAAGCGAAGGTATGGAGGATCCTTGAAGTCGTTTGGATATTTATGAGCGAAAAGCGTTTACCGTTAAACCGACGAGAGACACTCGAATATTTCGTCGGATATTATACAAACCACTCTCAGCACGGGGGCAAAGATGATCAAAGCTACCATCCAAAGGGCGACGATAACGAGGACGGTGCTTTTGCGATTGAATACCCGCCGGAACGCTATGGGGCTCCTTATCGCCAGGTATCTGTCGATGCTCATCGCGGTGATGGTGAAAACCGAGGCGGCCACGGCGACACCTACAAAAGCGTCGGGTTATCAGCGCGCCGGGTCGTCGCGTGTCATCATCGTCCCTGTTAAATCGCTCGTTCGACGCGCGCCGAGGGCCCGATCTCGCGGCAACGAGACTATTTTAGAGAGACTTTATTCGGTCAGATGGAATCTGGATTGAGCGTGGGAGGGAAGGTCGGGTTGAACGAAGGGAAATGGTGTAGCCTGCATCTACGGCTGGGGTCGGGAGAGTATCACACATCCGCGATAGATACGTTGACGGCACACGTGCGCACACCGACGCACACGGCTGCGGTGAATCTTTTATGTATGAGCCAGAGTGACTCTCGGCCTTTCTGCTGGCAGAAGGCGTTACATCCTTGCAATTCGCGGCGGTTGTATTTCTTTCTCGTTCGCTGCCTCGCGCATTTTCATGGCTGGAAATAGCTCGCGTCCGAAAAATATCGCGAGACGGTTCGAACCACCGTCTGCTTTAATTCTTCTAAATCAGTACCGGGCGCGTAGAGGCAATCTCTCCGAGTAATTACCCTGCAGGTAGGACGACAGCTTGCACATAACTTCCCCGTGAATCCACACGATCGAGACTGCTCGGCTGACGGCCACCGGCATGCAGATCGCGGTCACCAGAAGATCAGCCACGGACAGGTTCACCACGAAGTAATTGGTAACGCTGCAAATCAAAAGGATCTCACATATCTTCCATCTTCACCCCCCTGTAAACTGTATATTCCCTCGGGAACTAACCCTCGCCGGGAAAAGCCACGTTTCGTATTTTCGACTTCGTTATCCGCGCAGAATCGTCTCCCCTCCGGTATCTGCCGCGATTAAACCCCCCATCCTGAATATAAACGACCTCGGTATTGTCAACCCCCGGGGCCCGTATCAAAGCTCGCGACTCAATCGGAGGAACAAGCGGCTCTCGCGGCGGTCGAGTCTTTAGCAAACGAAGGGCTTCTTTGCACGCTATAAAAGCCATCTGTCCTTTCTCCTCGCGCAGCCATTGTAGCGATCGCGGGGTGATTCCCGAGCGGCGATTGGAAAATTTACGAGCCGACGAGGATCGCGCGACGCCCGAAGATCGACCGTTTCCTAGGGAAGTTATCATTACCATCGCGTAATCGCGTTGGTTAGCGTCAGAATTCTCGACCCTTGGACTTGCTCGGGGCAAAGGGGTAATAATTTTCATTAGGCAAATAAACGCGCAGCGACCGACCGCGGCGTTCCTGCACCACCAGCCCGAACCGATCGCTTATTTGCACGGATCGCTTCGACGCTGTCTGAAATAAGCACGTGCCTATACGTTCCGCCGTTTCTGGAGTCCGGGAGCGTTCAAGGTGCATCCTTCACTCTGTCACGGCTCCTACGCGGATGCCATGAAATCCACGGTTCGCGAAACCCAGCTGTAGGTTTGTTTCGTCGGTTACCTAACGCTTGCACAACCGCGAGAGACGCGGCGGTGCCGTTTATTTGGGAACGACGTGCCACGCGCAGGCACGTCGTCGCGTAACTCTTCTGCACTCGGCAAAGGCCGCTTTCTATCGGCTGAATTGAATTCGAGCAGCCAAGTATTGCTCGCCGTGCGTTGCCGCTCATTAGGCGAGTGTATCTAGCTCCCCGTACATCTGCAGTTTATCAATAATCTATGCAGCCCGATTAAGCGTGTCTCGCGAGCGACAGTGCTCGGGAACTAGGTCGAGGGAACGCGATGATCAGACGCGGAGGAGGACAGCAGAAGAACGGTCACCGACGCGACAAGCAATCGGGGACGAATGGCAACGGATCCAAATGAAACCCGTACACGGTCGTCTGGCGCGACATTAATCTCTCGAGCTCCGCTTCTAACTCCCCCGCTATTCTTAAGCGGATTCCGCGTTGGAAATTAGAAGATCCCTGCTGACACCGGGGCGCCGCGCCGCTTCAGCCTTCATCCCGCTGGACTGAATCGACGATCGACTTTCTAAAGTGTCTCGTTCCAAGTTATAATTAACTGCGGGGGGGATCGATCCCGTTGTTACAAAAGCGAGGTCCTGATGGCAAGTAAACTACCGTGGCAAGAGCGACGGCCCCATAATCAACGCTCAATGCACTCGATCAACGGTTTAATCTAATTCTCCTCGCGTAATTTAGTCAAATCGCCCTTGATCCGCTCCGAGACGCCCTCGCAATCACGCCCGAAGTTTGAATTAGCTGCCGGGTGGCCTGCCGCCGTGGGGCAAGCACCTGTACATTTTCTATAAGCCTACACTTCGACACACGTGCACGTACCTGCGCATGTAGTGGTACTTGAAGACGACCGCGATGACCAGAGCATTGGCCGTGACGGCGATCGCTATCACGGGCACGTAGAGGATGATCAACAAGTAATTGGTCTCTGTCTGGAACTTGTCGTAAAAGTACCAGAGTATGGCCGTTCTGACGTCCCCGCGGAAGCTCTCGTTGGGGGGCATCGCGGTGCCGTTGTACGAGGCGTTGAATTCTGGCAATCCCGTCGACGTCATCCTCGAGTCCTCGTACACGCTCGTCGACATGATCCCGAGATGTATCAAGCTCCTCGAGGTGGTCCCGCGCGTGTCGGTCCGCCGTTGAAGCGCGAACGGACACGATCCTCGGCCGCGACTGGCATGGAAAACGCGAGCTTCCGGGTAGGCCTTGGATCAACAGAGGAGCCAGCCAGGATCGAGCGCGCAATTGTTACCCGAGGGTGCAGTCCCAGCGCGGTTCTTTTCACCGGCAGACCCGGGGGTCGAAGAACAGAGGAACATTCAAGCCTCGGGCTTTATCCTTTATCCGTTTTTCCTCCGAGTAGATTCGATTACGGGGATACACAAGGGACCAGGGGCTCCCCGTGCGCGCCAATTGACAATGGAATTCCTGGCAGGGATACTGTTCGTTCCGATCGATCCACTCCTCCTCCTCCACTCCTCTCCGTTATTTTATTATTCCATTTAATCTGTCACGTCAGATGGGAACGGCCGATCGTGTACATCATTGAAACATGAGTATTTGCATGCCCGATAACTTTTCCTTTTAACAAGTTAGCCGGGACGTGACTCCCCGCGTGTTTGAACAGAAAACCGACCCGGAACCCGTGTATCGCGTTTGTCCAACAGTTGCAAATATTTGGAAAGTCAATTTCACGACGCGCCCTTTTCGTTAATTTGCGATACGAAATTGGTGTATGTGATTGTGCGCGGCTTTCCCCGACGCAACGTTCTCCGCTTCAATCCTAAGTATCCAGTCGGTGGATCTCTTAATTAGCCGGCGATAGATCCTCGGCTCTGGGGATCGATCGAGGTGGACACGGTGCACGCGACCATTCAATTGCTTTTCGTTAATTGAATTCGCAGAATTAGGTATTGCGCCGGGGAGGGGATATGGACGAATAATCATGTAACTGCCGATCGAGGTAAATATTCATTAATATAAGGGGATGCTATGCAGTGGCCGGGCTGTCAGCGACAGGTTTCATTGCGTAAATTACGTACGCGGTTACCACGGAACCAGCCAGCCGTGCCGCTAATGCATCACAGATGAGCGAGCAATTTCGCAAATGTCTCTTTCAGCGTAAGCAAATTCCAAGAAAACTTGCCACGAATCCTACCCAGGTACAGGGACGCTCCACCGGCGGACGTTTCCTTCGCGAAATATCTCAGCACCCGGGATAAACGCGCGCGAGAATATCAAAGCTACTGCTCTATCGCGCGATAAAATCTGCATTCACGTAAAATATGCAATGCGGAAGCGCGAGGGAGCTGAAAGTTCGCCCACTTTGTACGAAACGTTCGCGGAGACGAGCGAAAATTATTACATTCGGATATTTATAAGCACCAACGCTGCGGGAATGCCCATTGCGCGAGAATTTACTGACAGACGAGCGTTTCTCGCGCGTTGCACGCAAACACGAGAAGTTTAGACATCATTTGCATCGGTCGAAAGGTTGTTAAAACGGTCCCATTCGGTTTAAATATTTACATGTTCCACTGACTCGTGGAAATATTCGTCACCCATGGATCGGTACGGAGTGCTACTTTGTCCCAACCGAAACACAAAATTCCTACACACTCCTGATCACACAACCGTGCGTTTTACACCGAACGACATCGAAGTTTCACTGCAATTAATCCAAAATCCTTCACTGTCGTCGTAATTGATCCTCCTTGGTCCTTGGTAGCAACAAGTTAGAGCGCGTGTTCTAGTAACAGTTCTAAGCTGGGGGCGTTTGGCTCCGATGACACGCGCGATCAATTTACGACAATCGAAACCCACCGCGGTCGGAAGGGACTTGCTCTCGGGCGAGAAGTTTCGGAAGCGGCGCCACGATAAACTGAAAGGAAGAATCGCAGCTCCCGCCGGAGCTCTTGAAAGCATCATAGACGTGCACATCGCTCGCGCACGTTCCTTCGACCGCGCCTGCGTTCCGTATCTCCTCTCGTCCTCTCTCTGCACCCTGCTTATACCCTCCGCCTACGTCGTCTCGAAAACTGTCGATCCGACTTGATCCCCTCGATCCATATCGCTTGACGGACGCTATCGTGCCGCGAACCACCCACGATCGCAGTCTCCCTCGCGGACAATTAGTCGCCACCACTTTTTAAGTTCCCGTATATTTTTCACTGTCACGGATTTGCATGCTAGCTTTAAAATGTGGCGGGGGTGGGACAAAGGGAATGCTTTTAGCGTACCTACCGAATGCGTTTAGTGTTAGAGTAGCATTTCAAAGTTACGCGGGGCTGTGTAAGAATTCAAGTAGAAAATTATATTCTTGCAGCATCGAGTAGAGCGAAGGGGCAAGATTTCTAGAGTTTCCTTGAACAGAAGCTTTCTGACTCATCATAGAATTTCTCTCGCAAAGTCGTTCCCTGTTCCAGCAAGTGACCCAAGTGATTTGTGGGGAAACCTGAGGCGATGCGGTTTACTCTAAACAGATTACCAATTACTCGTTCCCATTGGCGTCTTATTTTGCCCCGCTCCTTTATCTGCCACCCCCGTTCTCTATCTAGAAAGAAACAAAAGGTCGAACAGCGTCCACGACATACTTGGACAGTGGGTTGCGGTATCGTCTAGCACCGCGTGAAACTACAAAGGACGGAGGAATTTCACGCGTATTCTGTTACGTCCAGCGGATCGCTTCTGTATTAATCCTCCCTGTGTCGTTTGATATCGAGGATCGATGGGTAGCTAACAGAAAGAATGCATTCCTTTGTTTTCCAATTCAACGTTTATTTCCTTGTATTTTGCCCAACTTCACCTTTCTGTCGGACAGTTGATTACCTAATCGTCGTTCAGCAAAGGATCACCAGATACGTGGTCATGGCCGAAATGATCTGCGAACGGATCGATCGAAATTATTATTAAAGTGTAATTAAGTCACTTCCAGCAACATTAAAGCCCAGAGACACCCCTGTTCATATTTTCCACAAAGGACCCCGCATCGATTCCCGACCGATTTTTCACCCTTACCGAAAGCAACAGTGGAAGATCGACGCGAATGAAGCCCGCGACAGTGGAAAGGTGCACCTTCCTCAGCTGAAAGTATGCCGCTGCCTCCAGGTTTTCCTGTAATTATACACGCTATCGGAATCGATAGGGGGAGGCGGGGTGTGGGCACGAGCGAGCGAGGAAGAGTGTATCAGTTCATTAAGGGCACGGTCCGTGAAACGGGTAGAATGAAGCGGGTGCAATTATTTTAAAGCAATTAACTGTCGAAGTGAACAGGGCCGTGGCTAGACAGTGGCGGCGAGGTGCCGAGGAAATAAGTCGCGAGGATATAACTGCGTCTATGCCGACTGATTCCTCGAAAGGCATAAGAAGTCTCCTCCCGCAGAGACGGCAAAATATTTGAGCAACGCTCCGTTTTTCCATAAGACCTGCTGTCTTCCTCTTACCTGCAGGAACACGCGTTTCATGGACGCCGACGAGGACGGCGCGAAGATGATCTCGCCGACTCGATTAGCCTGAACAAATGACAGATGGGTCGTCAAAGAAACCTCTCAATGATTTCGCGCTGCGAAATCGAGAGGATCTACCTGATACGCTGTCCTGTGGCAGACGATGGTGATCAATACTATGTTCCAGCTACAGAAAAGGGCCATCATCGTCTCCCTAGCCTTCAGGAAACCGGACACGTGGTATACGTTCAGCGAGTAAATCCTCGACATCGCGTTCAGAGACATGCTCGAAATCCACAACAGCAATTGGACAGCGTACACCGAATTGAACATTTCGGTGGCGTTTACGAGGGAGCAGTGCAGGCACCATATCTGTTGCAGCGTGAAGTGGCCGTTCAATCGATCCGCTACTATCAGCTTACCCTCCGCTGAAAGTGGGCACGAAATGGGTAGAGTGCTCGTTCATTAGTCGAAGCGATAAAGGGAAAAAAATGCGGTTAGACAATTGGTGGCAAACAACTCGTTAGCGTTCATCGAGGCGCCGTTCGCTTCTCGATAGGAATCGGAAGACCCCGTTGTCAGTTTTGGGTCAAGTCGTCAGTTACGAAGCAAGGCACGTGTAGCTTCCATAAGATCGTCTCCGGCAAACTGCGCAAATTCGCGGAGGACGAAGGTCCACGACAGTGAGCCAAGTTGTAAACGAACAGCAATAAAATGCAGATTCGCTCAGTGTTTTTGTTTGTACGGGGTAAAGGGAGTAAAGTGGATTGAAATAGCGATCTATCGTAGCTGAAGAGGAAGATCCCGCTAAGCCGTAAACGGGGCCGGTAAACAGATAAAGATGTAATCGTCGGCTTTATGGATTTTGAAAATAAACTCACCCGTGGTGCACGTCAATAGATTGCAGAGTTGACGAAACCGTTCCCCGATGAGGAACGATATACCAGCGAATATCAGAATCTGTACACCCACCGCTGCGTAAATGATGCCGTACATTGTACCGCGAAGCATGGGCGCAATTAATTCAACTCTACAAAACAACAATCCCGTCCAATTAAAACGGCGCAGACAGTTGAGTCGTCCTGTAACTGAGATACTCTGAAAGAATCGGAAGGCTGGTCTCGAACACGGCTACGTGTTCCAATTATCCTGTGGCAAGTTTATGAGTCCTGTCTAAATTGAAGCCTCGGCTTCATCTAAATTCTAAGAGGTTAATCTGTTCGTGGAACTTTTGAAAGTGAATTAAAACTTTAGAGGAAGTTGGAGGGTAGCATTCGCGGGGAGCAAGTCTAACTGGACGGTGTAAAAATTGGATAATACTTCTGATAAGGTGATAGTCTACGTTTAAATCTCACCTACAGCTTATGTATCCGACTATCGACCAGTAGACCAATGTGAGGAACACCATCACACCGCAGATAGCTCTCACTTTCCTCCGTTTCGAGGCATCGTGGAATTGCGTGGCTCGATCGAAAGCGCGCAGTTGCGAGAGAACGGCGCGAATCTTCCAGTTCCATAAGGTCGTGAAAGAGTAGTCGACGAAGAAGCACAGGTAGATGAGGAACACCCGCATGAAGTTGAAGAACAAACCCTTCGTGTCTAATTCTTGGTGCATGAGCACGTAGATGTAGAGAAGTGCGAGGGTGCATAGGTACGCGGCCATCGACAAAACGGTGAATAAGACGTCGCGGAGTCTTCTTCTTTGCACGTTGTCTTCGGTGACCACGTGAGAAGCGCAACCCAAGATACGAGCGATAATGAAAATGAAACGCATGTCTCCGACTAGCACCATTGTTTCGGTGAACCACTGTTCGTTTTTTGAATTTCAAATTCTATCTCTCGAGTGGGAATCGAAGTGCAAGTTTATATATTAAATTTGTAGAGAAGCACTCGATAATCTGGGAAATATATTCCTCCTTTTGAGGAACTTTTACACGAAGCACTCGAGAGCTGCGGTGAAAGCAAAGTAGCGTGTCGAACGAGCGATTAATACTGTTTCGAAAGCTCGGTAAAGGTTCTTCGGTGGTTTCTCCTGATCGGCGGATAACGCGTAGGCAAATAAAGCTCCCGTCAATGTTCGAGGGTTTAAATACGTAATGGTATTACACAGCATAAACACCTAAATTTGTTCAATGATTTGATGGAAAGATAGCAACGTATTGCTCATCTACTCTGGGACACTTGCGATTAAAACATGGTTAATGATTGACTGCAAAAGCCAGTTAATTTATAATTACTACTTTGCAATACTTATAAGCATTAACGTTTATCGAACGTGTAGACGTTGGGTACAGAATAAAATTCGTTCGAAGTAGAAAATCATTTTCAAAGAATTTCTTTAACTTGCAATGCTATTTTTCATAGGATGTAAGAATAAATGAAACTCTTGTAATTAAATCTATCACTTTTACTTATTTATTGAAATCTACAGGTCGTTGCCAAAGTTGGCTTAAGAAGACTTATAAGTAATACTTATTCGCATATTTTCTTATAAGATACACGTATAGAAAAGTCAGTAAGAAATCCACGTCCGTGCATCTTAAACCTATGTACATGTTTCGAAGTATAAAGACACTCGAGTTGCAAGCTGCTTCTCACGCTGTACACGATCACTAACAATTGTCAATCACATTATCGCAATGCTGAGAGAATGAAGTCGAGGTACTCGGTGATTCGAACGTAGACACCAGGGTAGCCAGGGTCGGCGCACTTGTAGCCATAAGACACCACGCCTATCTGATAATATGTATGTATTTGAGGTAGCATGAGTGGTCCTCCACTGTCACCCTAAAACAATAATAAAAATTAATAAAAAAAAGCCTCTACTGTCACGTTCGTCATGTAACAGAGAAACATCTGCACCTGCCCTTATAAATTATAATAGATAAAGTGAATTGAAAATAAAATTCATTGTACAGTATGAATCGCCCTCGGAATTGTTACTTCATGCGTGATAAATGCACTGCTTACCTGGCAAGCATCCTTTTCACCGCGCGTGTATCCAGCGCACAGCACACGATGATCGATGACCGCGACATTGATGTTAGAGTAAGCCTGCTGGCAAGCTTCATTACTGACCACGGGCACTTGTGTCTCTAGAAGATCGTCACTAGTTGGTTCCTCTGTGGAAGCAAGTGAAAACCAAGAGAAACTTCCGTAAGAAATTCTACTCTGGATACAAAAATTCATTAGGATGACGAATAGAAATCACCACTCACTGTTTCCAACTGTTCCCCACCCAGCAATGAAAGGGTACAAACGGAAGAGGTCTTTGCTTCGAACGGGATCCTGCACCGGAAGACAAATGGGGTATATATGTTCTGAAAGAATGTAAAATTTCATTCAAACTTTATATCGTATTTATTCAAGAAACAATTGATTCTCATCTGAACTCTTACCCGAGAACGGCACATCCTGAACCAGCCGAAGAACCGCGATGTCATTCACATACGCTGCCGTACTGTAAGCAGGGTACACGATCTTCTCCTCTATTTCCAACTGAACTGGGTAAGCCCCATCGTCGTCGCGCTTCAAATTCAAATCCCCGATTCGAACCAAGTACAGAGTATCAATGGATGCACAGTGGGCAGCAGTCAAGACGTGCCTGGCGGATATCAGGGATCCTCCGCAACCCCATGTTAGTTGTGTAGGGTTGTCTTTGCTACGATATCCTAAGGCGACGATCCAGGGCCAAGCACCTGAAGCATGACAGATTTTGTACAGAGTGTTCGGCGACAGATAGTGGAAAACCAAAATGGCTGACTGTACGTGAAAAAGTAAGAGGAAAATGAAGAGTAATGGAATTCTGATGGAAGCTTCGTTATTTAGTTATTAATATGTAAAGGTTCGGAGTCCGGAGCGCCTGAAGCGCGGCAACCCGGCGATCAGCGGTGCGCGTTGTACGTGGCCTCAATGACCGCGCAACGCGCACCGCTGATCGCCGGGTTGCGGTGTTTCAGGCGTTCTTGGTCCGAGCAATTAAACATTAATAACTAAACATCCGTTACTCTCGATTTTTCTGCTATTTTTTCACGTAGAATCTCTCGTCTCTGGACACTGTGCATAATTTTCATATTCTGTCAACTCTATAACTCTATCGAAGACAAGACTCATCACTTTTTAATTCACAACTGTACACCCAAAACTTGAAATTTCGTTTTTCATGACAAATGGCTTTCTTAAGAAAAAGAAATGTGAATGGTAAATGGCGATAGTGGATACCTAGTTTGGATGGAACACCACCGACCACCTTTGTGTGGCTGGCGTTGCTGAAACCACAGTGTGGCGGAAGTAACGGTCCGTAGGGGTTGTTCTGCGTCACTTCACGGCCCTTAGGAGGATTCGTGTTGTCCACGGGGCAGCACACGATCGGATTTCCGTCCTGGTAGGAGCATAGAGATCGCCTGAGATAATCGCCAGCCGCGAGGCCATCCCTTTGCAAGAGATTCAGCAAGGGCTGACAGCTTCTTATGTTGAGGCAAACGCCTGCCTCGAAGTTCGGGGTGGTACATGACTGACCTGAAATCATTTTAAGGTAGTCTCTTTTAAAATGAACAAGTTTATATAACTTTACGAGCTATGGACATCGTAATAATTTAAGCGGAATTCAAAGCGCAAACCTTGGGCGGATACCACGTGGACCAGTGGATGCAGCAAGCTTATGAACGCCAAACACGTGAACAGCATCTTGGATTTATTGGCTGTCGTAGAATTATAAAGAGTATCATTGTGGTAAACGCGCGTGCCTCTGAGATAAAAAGGAATTTGATGAATTAAAAGGAAAAGTAACGAACGGTGAATATTGTTGAGAAGCGGTCACAGATAGGGTTGCTAGATATTTCTGATACTTTATACTGAATTTATCAAATTATTCCCACTCGGAACTATGCGAATGGAGAATGAAACGCAGGTGGCCCTTTTTGCGTGGCACGTCACGTAAAAGTTATATGTATTTTCGATTTAGTTGAATTATTCGGCGCTTGAAATCTTCATCGATCTGAAGAGAAATTCATTTCTACTTACTGAACTGTTCGAAACGCATTGGAGTAATTTTTAGGAACCTTCTTCGAGCGCTCTCAGCGGTAAACTGAGAGTCGCGCGAGACGGAACATACTTTTTAAACAAAACTTTGCAATTCCTCGTCTGTGATGCTTGGCGCAAGATTTCCTACTACTATGTGTTTCAGTTATGTTTCCTAATTCGCTCCTATATCTTTTCCATAACCGTATTGTTTCGGTTCTATATCGTTTGCGAAACGGTTCTAGAATAGAGTCTTGCATAGACTTTTCCTTAATTAATAACATTAATTATTGTACCTGCAGATTACTGTACATGTGTATATTGTTTACAAAAACCTTGTACGAAAAGGAGAAACATTTATACGTATCATTGATTTATAATAAACCGTTGAAATAAATAAATCCGTTACGTATTTTTTACATTCGCACACACTATATTATTCAGAAAAGGAAGTTAAAAGTTTATCATGTTTCTATAAGAATATTGTAAAAAATATGCACATATACAGTAATCTACAGCTATAATAATTAATGATATCAATTAGGGAAAAGTCGATACAAGAATTGATTCTATCACCGTTTCGGAACCGATATAGAAACGAAAAAATAACGGTTATGGAACTGATATGAGGAGGGGAATAGGAACTGTAATCGAAACAGATAATAGTTGGCAATTTCCATTCTTCATAACAGTTATTTGGAATAAAGGTTTTCCATAACCGTTCAATCGGAACCTTTATATAACAGTCTTAAACAGTTATTTTCGGAACCAATTCAAGCTCTGCGCATAACTCTTAGCGCTAATCTCCATCGATTAGCCCGCCGCGCTATTTATCAAAAGATTCAAAACATCGTAATAAAGCTTATCACGACTTGTCATAGGCTGCGCAGTTTGCATCTATGTATAGCTTGCAGAAAAACTGAAGGAACGGGAATTTCGATTGATAAAGAATTATGTCAGTTACTTGAGACAATATTTTATTATCAGACTTACAAACGAGTAAATATTATTACAATGCCACTACATTTCATAGATTGCGAAATTTAAATTTCACTTCCCCGTTGCGACTGAACTTGCGATATCTTCGCAAACGTCCACTCGTATATCGTGAAATTTACGATTCTTGAAGTGGTGAATCTGGCACGCATGTTTGCTGGTGTTCTGCAATGGAAAATTGTACAACATATATTGCAAATAATTGCAAATTAGTTAATTATACCTATATGCACTGAGATATGCGGAGATTTCAATGCCTTCGATCTGGAACAAGGGAGAAGATCTGGTCCGTCAGGCGCGATATTGAAATCATGGAAAGAGATGACGCAACGCTGCTGCCCGATGGTATTTCCCCGAGAAATTGGGCTTTCCATAATTCGTATGGGATGTGGACCAAGCCATTAAACGCTTCCCGTGTATTATGTGGCCATTCGTGAAAATAACCCGGGCCATTGTGAAATATTTCGGGTAATCGAGTATAATTAACTTCACAATTTCATATTCTTCGTAGGGAGTCGAAGCTGCGCATAATAACTTAGCTGTAAAAACAGAGATACATACACATACGGGGATATTTTTGACAATAGGTGTTATTTTTAAACGGAGTAATTACTTGACGTGCAGGACCATTCTATGCTGCAACAGCTTTTCCTTTGCCTGTACCAGTTATGTAAGTTATCATATCAAGAGACGCGGTAGCATCTCGACGCCAAGTACATGTTTCTACACCCTGTACATGTCGACTGTCGCTGCCGCGTATAATTTACTCGTAATCCGGGTAATCCAACCTTATTTAAAAAAACTTAAACTTATTTCATTAATATCTCATAACGCCTGCAAAATTTTCTAAATTTAAAGGCATTTTTCTCAAGTAAACCGCATATAAGCTTTCGAATAAGACCAAATTCAATAAAATCGTGTTCATCCATGACAGAGATATCGTAATATCGTCTCATGGATCTGTCGGAAACGGTAAGATTTTCTTCTTCTTCTTCTTCTTGTGATTCCACAGTCAAATTTCTTTCGATATAATACGTATAAAGAATAAGAATAAATAAAACTCTTGTACTTAAATCTATCTCTTTTACTTATTTATTGAAATCTACAGGTTGTTGCCAAAGTTGACTTAAGAAGAACTTATCTTCAAGATTCTCCGAATACATTCTTCCGTCGGGCATATAATACCTATTCACACATCTTCTATAAGATACACGTACATAGAAGTCAGTAAGAAATCCACGCTCGTGCATTTTAAAGCTATGTACATGTTTTGAAGCATACAAAATACTCAAGTTGCAAACTGCCTCTCACGCTGTACATTATCACTAACAATTTTCGATCACGTTAACGCATTGCTGAGAGAATGAAGTCAAGGTACTCGGTGACTCGAACGTAGACACCGGGGTAGCCAGGTTCGGCGCACTTGTAGCCATAAGACACCACGCCTATCTGATAATATGTACGTCGTTGAGGTAGCATGAGTGGTCCTCCACTGTCACCCTAAAACAATAATAAAAATTAATAAAAAAGCCTCTACTGTCACGTTGGTCATGTAACAGAGAAACATCTGCACCTGCCCTTATAAATTATAATAGGTAAAGTGAATTGAAAATAAAATTCATTGTACAGTATGAATCGCCCTCGGAATTGTTACTTCATCCGTGATAAATGCACTGCTTACCTGGCAAGCATCCATTTCGCCGTGCGTGTATCCAGCGCACAGCACACGATGATCGATGACCGTGGTATTGAAGGTAGAGTAAGCCTGCTGGCAAGATTCAGTACTGACCACGGGCACTTGTACCTCTAGAAGATCGTCACTGGATGGTCCGTCTGTGGAAGCAAGTGAAAACCGAAAGGAGCTGCCGTAAGAAATACTACTCTGGACACAGAAATTCATTAGGATGACGAATAGAAATCACCACTCACCGACTCCAACTGCTCCCCAGCCAGCAACGAATGGATAGAAACGGAAGAGGTTTCTGCTTCGAATGGGATCTTGCACCGGAAGGCAAATGGGGTGTACATGTTCTGAAATCATGTAAAATTTCATTCAAACATTATATCGTTTTCATTTGTAGCCTTTAACGCAGGAAATAATTGATTCTCATCTGAACTCTTACCCGAGAACGGCACATCCTGAACCAGCCGAAGAACCGCGATGTCATTCTCGAATGTTGAAAAACTGTACGCAGGGTGCACAATCTTCTCCTCGATTTCCAACTGCACTGGGTAAGCCCCATCGTCGTCGCGCTTCAAATTCAAGTCCCCGATTCGAACCACGAACAGAGTATCGAGGGCACAGTGGGCAGCAGTCAAGACGTGCCTCCGGGATATCAGGGATCCTCCGCAAAGCCATTCTGGCTGTGAAGGGTTGTCACTACTGCGATATCCTAGGACGGCGATCCAGGGCCAAGCACCTGAAGCACGACAGATTTTGTACAGAGTGTTCGGCGATAGATAGTGGAAAACCAAAATGGCTGACTGTACGTGAAAAAGTAAGACGAAAATGAAGAGTAATGGAATTCTGATGGAAGCTTTGTTATTTAGTTATTTATGTGTAAAGGTTCGGAGTCCGGAGTGCCTGATGCGCGGCAACCCGGCGATCAGCAGTGCACGTTGTACGTGGCCTCAATGACCGTGCAACGCTGACAGCTGACCGCCGGGTTGCGGTGTTTTAGGCGTTCTTGGTCCAAGCAATTAAACATTAATAACTAAACATCCGTTATTCTCGATTTTTCTGCTATTTTTTCACGTAGAATCCATCGTCTCAGGACACTGTGCATAATTTTCATATCCTGACAACTCTATAACTCTATCGAAGACAAGGCTCATCACTTTTTAATTCACAAGTGTACACCGCAATACTTGAAACTTCGCTTTTCATGACAAATGGCTTTCTTAAGAAAAAGAAATGTCAATGGTATATGACGATAGTGAATACCTAGTTTGGATGGCACACCACCGACCACCCTGGTGTGACTGGCTTTGCTGAAACCACAGTGTGGAGGAAGTAACGGTCCGTAGGGGTTGTTCTGCGTCACTTCACGGCCCTTAGGAGGATTCGTGTTGCCCACGGGGCAGCACACGATCGAATTTCCGTACTGGTTGGAGCATAGAGATCGCCTGAGATAATCGTCAGCCGCGAGGCCATCCCTTTGCAAGAGATTCAGCAAGGGCTGGCAGCTTATTATGTTGAGGCAAACGCCTCTCTCGGAGTTCGGGGTGGTACACGACTGACCTGAAATCATTTTAATCATTTAAAAATGACCAAGTTTATGCTAAAAGCTGGAATTTGCTCGGAGAAGATTCTGTGAGTGAGGTTCCTAAATATATCCAGCTACCGCGAAGCTGTTTAAATGGAAAATTCTAATGAATCCTTCGTGAATACATTTTTCGAAGCTGTGTAAATGAACACGTCACACTTCACACGTTCAAGGATATTTATATATGCGATAGATCGCAGTTCTACGATTTGTTGTTTTAAAAATCTGTTGTTACATGATGTGTACTTGTGTTACAGTAATATCAAGCGATTAGTAAGTTGAGAAATTGTTCATACGAATAATATTGATTCACTGTCGATGGGCTGTACCATGCAATAACCACGTGTGCTTGAGTTAGCAGATGCTAATCGTTTCAAGAATAAGTTCAGTTAATATCAATGAAGCTGACTGGAAAAACTAGAATATCGTATTCAGAGCAAGTTGTTATTGAATAACTACTTAAATGGTGATGTGTAGTCATTGTTCAGTCATTAACACACCGTTAGCAATTTTTCTTTCAATTACGAGCACCTGTGACATTAGACGAAACACGAGGATGTTAATTCTAAAGTGGAGCTATTAGCTGCAGGCTGCTTGTTTACCAGCATCTACTCGATTTTCAGAAAATACAAGGAAGTATGTACAGTATTTCTGCAGTACGTAATTTTGTTCATTTACAATTCAATATGAAGTTAAGGGGGGTCACTCAGGTGAAAATGAATTACCAGTAATTTTACAGATAAAAATTTGAAAATATTTATATCCATATTATTTTTTACGCTGAAATGAATTATGTAAGAGTTAATATAGTGACAATTTTTCTTTTCAAAATTTAAAAAATAAAATTTCGAAAAAATTATTTGATTGTAAAATCCATACCCTTATTTTTGTAGAATTGTATACAAAGACTGCAAAAAAAAATTCAGCTCGAAAACTTCATTTTTGTCCGAGTTATAAAGTTTTTTGTTTTAGCGTAGTAACTAAAACGCTCCTGCTCCGTCGTTGTGCGCAATGCCTTACGCAAAATTTTAATGAAAGTTTGCATAGCATGATATGGCGTAAGTGCCCAAATTGCGTTTCGCTTAATGCAGCAATCGCGAATTCGACGCGAAGAGAATATGAACGGTGGTCGAACGCGTGGAAACGATTTTTCAAAGAAGATGGAGTGGAAAAGAATTTCTAGAAACTTTGCGAGCTATGGGCATATTGATAATTTAAGCGGAATTCGAAGCGCAAACCTTGGGCAGATACTACGTGGACCAGTGGATGCAGCAAGCCTATCAACGCCAAACACGTGAACAACATCTTGGATTCCTCAGCTGTCCTAGAATTATAAAGAATATCATGCAGCGAGATAAAACACGGAGCTTGTGGCAAACGCGCGGATTTAGGGTACGTTTATGTTGGAGCTGCGATAATAGCGAAGAAAAAGAAATATTCCTGTCTCAACGCTTTTATCGTTGGTCATCCATATAGTAAGCTAAGTAAGCGTTGCGCTGCTTGTTGCTCCAATATAAATACTACCATTATAAATCAATATAATGTACTTCGACGTTTCGCTTTTATCGCCGCTCTAATCGTTTATCACAGCTCCAACAATAGCTCCTACCCTTAGAGTTCGTTGGCTCCTCTGAGATAAAAAGGAATTTTATGAATTAAAAGGAAACGAACGAACGGTGAATATCTTTGAGAAGCGATCGCAGATATTGTGGCTAGATATTTCTGACAGTTTACACGGAATTTATCAAATTATTCCCACTCGGAACTATGCGAAACAAGAATGAAACATAGGTGGCCTTTTTTGCGTGACACGTCACGTAAAATTTATATGTATTTTTGAATTTAATTGAATTATATTGCGCTTGAAATCTTAATCGATCTGAAGAAAAATGCATTTCCATTCTCTAAACTGTTTAAAACGCTTTGGAGTAACTTTCACGAACCTTCTTGGGGCACGCTCGACGGTCTACTGAGAGTCGCGTGTCAATGGTGCATACTTTTTAAAGACAACTTTGCAATTCATCGTCTGTGATGCTTGACGCAAGCGCGGGAATTATCGTATTGCGCTCGCCGAAAACTGACGCATCCTTATCGCTTCGAACTAAACCGCTTCTCCATTTCTCTTCGAAAGGTAGGGCTGAAATATCACGCGCATAGCTAGGGCTTGAACACTGTTAAATTTATACGTTATAGATTTATACGTTTCATTGATTTCTAATAAAACGTTGAAATAAATAAATCAGTTACATATTTTTTACATTCACACACACTATATGATTCAGAATAGGAAGTTAAAAGTATATCGTGTTTCTATAAGAATTTTGTAAAAAATATGCACATATAAAGTAATCTGCAGCAATAATTGAAAAATCGATACAAGAATTGATTCTAGAACCGTTTCGGAACCGATATAGAACCGAAAAAATAACCGTTATGGAACCGATTTGAGGAGGGGAAAAGGAACCGTAATCGAAACAGATAATAGTTGGAAATTTTCATTCTTCATAACAGTTACTTGAAATAAAGGTTTTCCATAACTTTATATAACAGTTTTAAACAGTTACCTATTTTCGGAACCGTTTCAACCCTTGTGCATAACTCTTACCGTCAACCTCCATCAATTATCCCGTCGCGCTATTTATCAGACGAGTCAAAAGAGGAACGTAAATTTCAATTGGTAAAGAATGATATCAGTTTACTTGCGACAAGATTTTATTATCAGATTTACAAACGCGTTAAATACTATTACAGTGTCAGTACATTTCATAGATTGCGAAATTTAAATTGCACTTCCCCGCTGCGACTGAACTTGAGATGTCTTCGCAAACGTCCATTCGTATATCGTGAAATTAACGATTCTTGAAGTGGTCAATCTGGCACACATGTTTGCTGGTGTTCTGCAATAGAAAATTGTACAACATATATTGTAAATAATTGCAAATTAGTTAATTATACCTATATGCACTGAGATATGCAGAGATTTCAATGCCTTCGATCTGGAACAAGGGAGAAGATCTGGTCCGTCAGGCGCGACATTGAAATCATGGAAAGAGATGACGCAACGCTGCTGCCCGATGGTATTTCCCCGAGAAATGGACGTAAGGAAGTAACGGTCCGTAGGGGTTGTTTTGCGTCACTTCACAGCCCTTAGGAGGATTCGTGTTGTCCACGGGGCAGCACACGATCGGATTTCTGTCCTGGTAGGAGCATAGAGATCGCCTGAGATAATCGTCAGCCGTGATAATCGTCATCCCTTTGCAAGAGATTCAGCAAGGGCTGGCAGCTTCTTATGTTGAGGCAAACGCCTCTCTCGGAGTTCGGGGTGGTACACGACTGACCTGAAATCATTTTAATCATTTAAAAATGACCAAGTTTATGCTAAAAGCAGGAATTTGCTCGGAGAAGATTCTGTGAGTGAGGTTCCTAAATATATCCAGCTGCCGCGAAGCTGTTTAAATGGAAAATTCTAATGAATCCTTCGTGAATACATTTTTCGAAGCTGTGTAAATGAACACGTCACACTTCACACGTTCAAGGATATTTATATATGCGATAGATCGCGGTTCGACGATTTGTTGTTTTAAAAATCTGTTGTTACATGATGTGTAGGATCACGGAAAAAAGGGAAGTCGCCTAACCGGGACTCGAACCCGCGATCTCTGGATTTGCGCGCTGGCCAGCCGCCTTAGCCACCTCGGCTACCGCCGACTCCCCCAGATGTTATTGTTCCGTGCCCTCTCTTATGGTGGGGGTTCCTGATTCCACAGATGTGTACTTGTTTTACAGTAATATCAAGCGATTAGTAAGCTGAGAAATTGTTCATACGAATAATATTGATTCACTGTCGATGGGCTGTACCATGCAATACCCACGTGTGCTTGAGTTAGCAGAATCGTTTCAAGAATAAGTTCAGTTAATATCAATGAAGCTGACTGGAAAAAACTAGAATATCGTATTCAGAGCAAGTTGTTATTGAATAACTACTTAAATGGTGATGTGTAGTCATTATTCAGTCATTAACACACCGTTAGCAATTTTTCTTTCAATTACGAGCACCTGTGACATTAGATGAAACACGAGGATGTTAATTCTAAAGAGGAGCTATTAGCTGCAGGCTGCTTGTTTACCAGCATCTACTCGATTTTCAGAAAATACAAGGAAGTATGTACAGTATTTCTGCAGTACGTAATTTTGTTCATTTACAATTCAATATGAAGTTAAGGGGGGTCACTCAGGTGAAAATGAATTACCAGTAATTTTACAGATAAAAATTTGAAAATATTTATATCCATATTATTTTTTACGCTGAAATGAATTATGTAAGAGTTAATATAGTGACAATTTTTCTTTTCAAAATTTAAAAAATAAAATTTCGAAAAAATTATTTGATTGTAAAATCCATACCCTTATTTTTGTAGAATTGTATACAAAGACTGCAAAAAAAATTCAGCTCGAAAACTTCATTTTTGTCCGAGTTATAAAGTTTTTTGTGTTAGCGTAGTAACTAAAACGCTCCTGCTCCGTCGTTGTGCGCAATGCCTTACGCAAAATTTTAATGAAAGTTTGCATAGCATGATAGTAAGTGCCCAAATTGCGTTTCGCTTAATGCAGCAATCGCGAATTCGACGCGAAGAGAATATGAACGGTGGTCGACCGCGTGGAAACGATTTTTCAAAGAAGATGGAGTGGAAACGAAGTTCTAGAAACTTTGCGAGCTATGGGCATATTGATAATTTAAGCGGAATTCGAAGCGCAAACCTTGGGCAGATACTACGTGGACCAGTGGATGCAGCAAGCCTATCAACGCCAAACACGTGAACAACATCTTGGATTCCTCAGCTGTCCTAGAATTATAAAGAATATCATGCAGCGAGATAAAACACGGAGCTTGTGGCAAACGCGCGGATTTAGGGTACGTTTATGTTGGAGCTGCGATAATAGCGAAGAAAAAGAAATATTCCTTTCTCGACGCTTTTATCGTTGGTCATCCATATAGTAAGCTAAGTAAGCGTTGCTCTGCTTGTTGCTCCAATATAAATACTACCATTATAAATCAATCAAGAGACACGGTAGTGTCTCGCGCCAAGTATATATATGTATATATGCGCAGCGCGAGCACAGAGTGTCTCTATTACGCGACGACTCGCTATTCTGAACCCTGATATTTCCGAATCTCAATAACGGCTGATCCGATTCGATTTTGAATGGTCTTAATGGATAGTCTGGGTTTGATTTACATAAGAAAAGTGTCTTCGTTTTGTTCCTACGTGCCTTATGAGCTGAGATATTTCGTTGTAAAGTGGCGATTTCCCGATTTTCATGTTCTTAAAAATTCAGCATCGCCCTGGTAAAGTGTTTTGCAAGAGGGGAACGTGAAAGGGAGAGAAATGTCTCTCATGCACGTCGTTCATTGGATCGTGGTGTAACTTGATACACTCTGTTCTCGCGCAGCGTGTATATCTATATATTGATGCGGGTTCGGCCAATCGCGTAACAAACAGGGATTGTAACCCGCCGGGAGCCGGTTACTAGTGACATAGGACAGTCTAGTCTAGACAGCCACTTAACGTACTCCGGTCATCCGGCCGAAAAATCGAGTAATCTTTATGAATTTTTTACTCGATGAATAACAAATATAATCGTGCAAAACTTTTTACATATTATTCATCTACTTGTGCCCTGCTCAATTTTTCGGCCAGATAACCATAGTACCCCCTTATGTGGCTGTCTGGACTAGACTGTCCTATGTTACTAGTAACCGGCTCCTGGCGGGTTACAATCCCTGAACCTAGCTAGTATTAAAGATATTAAAGAACCATAACCTGCCAAGTGTGAAATAAGGAAATTGTCAAATTTCTGAAATGTCACGACTTTTTACACGACATAGGACACCGAATTATTGTCTCAATTAACAAGGTAAGTCACCAAAATTTTTTAATAGACTATTTATGTAAAGCTTATAGAAACGGAGGGGACGCATAGACTTGGAAGTTGTCCGGAGAAGGTTCGACAGAGTAGTGTCTTCTTTGACACAAGTTTTTACAAAATAATATATTGTTTTCATACCATCAGACTATTTTTACATTAGAGTTTTTATGTAAAACTTGTAGAAATGAAAGAGATGCATGGGCTTGGATAGAAATAAAGGAGACGCACAGGCTCGGATAAAAATGAAACGGACGCACGGGCTTGGACAGAAATGAAGGGGATACACAGGCTTGGAGGTTGTCCAGAGAAGGTTATTACATGGACAGAGAATCATCTTGTTTCGCACAAGTTTTTTGAAATTTGTCAAATAAGGTAAATCGACAAAATTTTTCAAATTAGCGTAGCATTGATATTTAACCCTTAACTGGTATCCTGGGGTCACTCATTACCCCCGGCACGCAGAGTTCACTGTGAAACTTTTGGTTGTCTAAGTTTGTAAACTGAATTTATAATTAACTTTGTAGTAATACTTTAAATTTCTACGTTTCTATTATTTTATATATTACCTAAGAACAAAATATTCATAGAGGTTCTTCTAGTGTCGACTTTGCCAAGTATTTTGAATCAAATATTTATTCGTATTAAAATATTTATTTGTATAAAAATATATCTGCTTAATATTATTGAATACATTTTGTTCTTTGTGCAAATAGCCAGTGTGATAATTGGCGCAACTGTTGTATTAAAATATGTTTTCGGCGCACAGTTTCGGTCAGTGAAATTTCACTGACCGAAACTGTGCGCCGAAAACATATTTTAATACTTTTAAAAATCTTACGGTCGAAATTATAATTCTTTATTCAACTGTTGTATATCATTACTTTTGTAAAGTTAAATATAGAACAGTAATAAATTTATATTAATTTACGACAATGTTTTTAAATGGGATTCTTTTTTACGGGATTATATACTTGGCGCTCTTTTTTGTACCTTTTTTTTAAAAAAGGTAATTTTGTGGAGATATAATGTACTTCGATGCTTCGCTTTTATCGCCGCTCTAATCGTTTATCACAGCTCCAACAATAGCTCCTACCCTTAGAGTTCGGTGGCTCCTCTGAGATAAAAAGGAATTTTATGAATTAAAAGGAAACGAACGAACGAACGGTGAATATCTTTGAGAAGCGATCGCAGATATTGTGGCTAGATATTTCTGACACTTTACACTGAATTTATCAAATTATTCCCACTCGGAACTATGCGAAACAAGAATGAAACATAGGTGGCCTTTTTTGCGTGACACGTCACGTAAAATTTATATGTATTTTTGAATTTAATTTGAATTTAATTTAATTAATAGTACATGTTTCTACACCCTGTACATGTCGATTGTCGCTGCCGCGTATAATTTACTCGTAATCCGGGTAATCCAACCTTATTTAAAAAAACTTAAAAAACTTATTTCATTAATATCTCATAACGCCTGCAAAATTTTCTAAATTTAAAGGCATTTTTCTGAAGTAAACCGCATATAAGCTTTCGAATAAGACCAAATTCAATAAAATCGGTTCATCCATGACAGAGATATCGTAATATCGTCTCATGGATCTGTCGGAAACGGTAAGATTTTCTTCTTCTTCTTCTTCTTGTGATTCCACAGTCAAATTTCTTTCGATATAATACGTATAAAGAATAAGAATAAATAAAACTCTTGTACTTAAATCTATCTCTTTTACTTATTTATTGAAATCCACAGGTTGTTGCCAAAGTTGACTTAAGAAGAACTTATAAGTTATCTTCAAGATTCTCCGAATACATTCTTCCGTCGGGCATGTAATACCTATTCACACATCTTCTTATAAGATACACGTACATAGAAGTCAGTAAGAAATCCACGCTCGTGCATTTTAAAGCTATGTACATGTTTTGAAGCATACAAAATACTCCAGTTGCAAGCTGCCTCTCACGCTGTACATTATCACTAACAACTTTCGATCGCGTTATCGCATTGCTGAGAGAATGAAGTCAAGGTACTCGGTGATTCGAACGTAGACACCGGGGTAGCCAGGTTCGGCGCACTTGTAGCCATAAGACACCACGCCTATCTGATAATATGTACGTAGTTGAGGTAGCATGAGTGGTCCTCCACTGTCACCCTATAACAATAATATAATTTAATAAAAAAAGCCTCTACTCTCACGTTGGTCATGTAACAGAGAAACATCTGCACCTGCCCTTATAAATTATAATAGATAAAGTGAATTGAAAATAAAATTCATTGTACAGTATGAATCGCCCTCGGAATTGTTACTTCATCCGTGATAAATGCACTGCTTACCTGGCAAGCATCCTTTTCGCCGCGCGTGTATCCAGCGCACAGCACACGATGATCGATGACCGCGGCATTGAAGGTAGAGTAAGCCTGCTGGCAAGTTTCAGTACTGACCACGGGCACTTGTATCTCTAAAAGATCGTCACTGGATGGTCCCTCTGTGGAAGCAAGTAAAAACCGAAAGGAGCTGCCGTAAGAAATACTACTCTGGGCACAGAAATTCATTAGGATGACGAATAGAAATCACCACTCACTGACTCCAACTGCTCCCCAGCCAGCAATGAATGGGTAGGAACGGAAGAGGTCTTTGCTTCGAATGGGATCTTGCACCGGAAGGCAAATGGGGTATACATGTTCTGAAATCATGTAAAATTTCATTCAAACATTATATCGTTTTCATTTGTAGCCTTTAACGCAGGAAATAATTGATTCTCATCTGAACACTTACCCGAGAACGGCACATCTTGAACCAGCCGAAGAACCGCGACGTCATTCACGAATGCTGAAGACCTGTACCCAGGGTGCACGATCTTCTCCTCGATTTCCAACTGAACTGGGTAAGCCCCATCGTCGTCGCGCTTCAAATTCAAGTCCCCGATTCGAACCACGAACAGAGTATCGAGGGATGCACAGTGGGCAGCGGTCAAGACGTGCCTGGCGGAAATCAGGGATCCTCCGCAACGCCATACTGGTTGTGAAGGGTTGTTGCTACTGCGATATCCTAGGACGGCGATCCAGGGCCAAGCACCTGAAGCACGACAGATTTTGTACAGAGTGTTCGGCGACAGATAGTGGAAAACCAAAATGGCTGATTGTACGTGGAAAAGTAAGACGAAAATGAAGAGTAATGGAATTCTGATGGAAGCTTCGTTATTTAGTTATTAATATGTAAAGGTTCTGAGTCTGGAGCGCCTGAAGCGCGGCAACACGTCGATTAGCGTTGCACGTGGTACGTGGCCTCAATGACCGCGCAATGCGCACCGCTGATCGCCGGGTTGCGGTGTTTCAGGCGTTCCTGGTCCGAGCATTTAAACATTAATAACTAAACATCCGTTACCCTCGATAAATCCGTTACTCTCATGCAAGACTCGTCGCTTTTTAATTCAAAGTGTATACCCTACGACTTGAAACTTCGTTTTTCATGAAGAATGGATTTCTTAAGAAAAAGAAATGTGAATGGTATATGGCGATAGTGGATACCTAGTTTGGATGGCACACCACCAACCACCTTTGTGTGGCTGGCGTTGCTGAAACCACAGTGTGGCGGAAGTAACGGTCCGTAGGGGTTGTTCTGCGTCACTTCACGGCCCTTAGGAGGATTCGTGTTGTCCACGGGGCAGCACACGATCGGATTTCCGTCCTGGTTGGAGCATAGAGATCGCCTGAGATAATCGCCAGCCGCGAGGCCATCCCTTTGCAAGAGATTCAGCAAGGGCTGGCAGCTTCTTATGTTGAGGCAAACGCCTCCCTCGGAGTTCGGGGTGGTACACGACTGACCTGAAATCATTTTAATCATTTAAAAATGACCAAGTTTATGCTAAAAGCTGGAATTTGCTCGGAGAAGATTCTGTGAGTGAGGTTCCTAAATATATCCAGCTACCGCGAAGCTGTTTAAATGGAAAATTCTAATGAATCCTTCGTGAATACATTTTTCGAAGCTGTGTAAATGAACACGTCACACTTCACACGTTCAAGGATATTTATATATGCGATAGATCGCGGTTCTACGATTTGTTGTTTTAAAAATCTGTTGTTACATGATGTGTACTTGTGTTACAGTAATATCAAGCGATTAGTAAGCTGAGAAATTGTTCATACGAATAATATTGATTCACTGTCGATGGACTGTACCACGCAATACCCACGTGTGCTTGAGTTAGCAGATGCTAATCGTTCCGAGAATATGTCCAGTTAATATCAATGAAGCTGACTGGAAAAACTAGAAAATCGTATTCAGAGAAAGTTATAACTACTTAAATGGTGATGTGTTGTCATTTTTCAGCTATTAACACACCGTTAGCAAGTTTTCTTTCAATTACGAGTACCTGTGACCTTAGACGAAACGCGAGGATGTTAATTCTAAAGTGGAGCTATTAGCGGCAGGCTGCTTGTTTACCAGCATCTACTCGATTCTCAGAAAATACAAGGAAGTATGTACAGTATTTCTGCAGTACGTAATTTTGTTCATTTACAATCCAATCTGAAGTTAATATCCCAGGCTTGTCCTCTGGAGCGTGTACAGGATTTCACTAATCGGTGTGCCCTAGGCAATTGCACAGAATCGAGAAAACACAAAGTCAACGTTGCGAATTGATCAACTAATGGATGCACAATGGTCTCCTACTAGGTACCTTTTAGTAAAACCACTATATCGTTCGCAGTAATCTTCCAGCTGCCGGTTAACCGCTTATGAATTTTAATTGCGACGGATCAAGTGAAGAAGTAAATTACAATATAATAGCAGACCGTTAATTGCAAGATCATGCGTGCAGAAAATCGTTTTCCATGCGATGGCGTGAAGTAGGTTTCCTTGATAGTATCTCGCTTAAAAATTGTTCAAACCCACGAATGGTACTTTAATTTCCATTCTACAACTGCGCACCGAGTTCAACGGATAAAAATACTTTTAATGCAAATTCCACAAAATTCATTAGGTGATTATAAAAATTGATTTAAAAAATAAAATCCCGTTTTCTTTTCTTTTTGCAAAGCTCCTTCTTGGGGGGTGCTAGGGCCTCTTGGCTTCCTCTGGGTGCCTCAATATCCCCGAACAAGCAAGGAAGTTCATAAATAACTAGTCATCTAGTCAATTTTTTTTCCATCGCACACTTGTGAGCGTGCATGCGTAAATAACTCGCGATCATTCTTATAAACGACCAGATGTGCGGTGCGGTGGACCCGCGATCGATCCTAATCTGCTGCCACCTTGACCCAAGCAACATTGACACTACGCGACCTCCTCAGCTGCGCAGAGTCCGTGAACATACTTCACTGTGTCATCTCGAAGGCCCGGACCTCGATTTGTATTCGGACGATCGTACGTCAGAGATCGCTCAAGGTTTCCAAGAACCGAGCGCTAGCTCAAAAGGATTCCCCGATCCTTTCTCTTCTCGCTTCGGAAAACAGACCGGAGACCAACTAACGTGAATTAGCGCTTTCGAACCACGATGATTTTAGAGACCTCGGGGCCGCGCGAGATCAAAAGACACGCGTCGATCAGACACTGGGGCAATATTTGCAAAAGCGTACGCTGAATTTCAACCGGAACTCGCGGGCACCTCTTGTGTCAATATCTCCCGCGTAGATATCAAATTGCGTTTCGCTTAATTCAGCAATCGCGAATTCGACGCGAAGAGAATATGAACGGTGGTCGACCGCGTGAAAACGATTTTTTAAAGAAGATGGAGTGGAAACGAATTTCTAGAAACTTTGCGAGCTATGGGCATATTGATAATTTAAGCGGAATTCGAAGCGCAAACCTTGGGCAGATACTACGTGGACCAGTGGATGCAGCAAGCCTATCAACGCCAAACACGTGAACAGCATCTTGGATTCCTCGGCTGTCCTAGAATTATAAAGAATATCATGCAGTGAGATAAAACGTGGAGCTTGTGGCAAACGCGCGGATTTAGGGTACGTTTATGTTGGAGCTGCGATAATAGCGAAGAAAAATAAATATTCCTTTCTCGACACTTTTATCGTTTGTGATCCATATAGTAATCGTTGCTCTGCTTGTTGCTCCAATATAAATACTACCATTATAAATCAATATATTGTACTTCGACGCTTCGCACTTATCGCCGCTCTAATCGTTTATCGCAGCTCCAACAATAGCTTCTACCCTTAGAGTTCGGTGGCTCCTCTGAGATAAAAAGGAATTTTATGAATTAAAAGGAAACGAACGAACGGTGAATATCTTTGAGAAGCGATCACAGATATTGTGGCTAGATATTTCTGACACTTTACACGGAATTTATCAAATTATTCCCATTCGAAACCATGCGAAACAAAACTGAAACGTAGGTGGCCTTTTTTGCGTGACACGTCACGTAAAATTTATATGTATTTTTTAATTTAATTGAATTATATTGCGCTTGAAATCTTAATCGATTTGAAGAAAAATGCATTTCCATTCACTAAACTGTTTAAAACGCTTTGGAGTAACTTTCACGAACCTTCTTCGAGCGCGCTCGACGGTCAACTGAGAGTCGCGTGTCAATGGTACATACTTTTTAAAGACAACTTTGCAATTCATCGTCTGTGATGCTTGACGCAAGCGCGGGAATTATCGTATTACGCTCGCCGAAAACTGACGCATCTTTATCGCTTCGAACTAAACCGCTTCTCCATTTCTCTTTGAAAGGTAGGGCTGAAATATCACGCGCATAACTAGGGCTTGAACACTGTTAAATTTATACGTTATAGATTTATACGTATCATTGATTTCTAATAAAACGTTGATTAAATAAATCAGTTACATATTTTTTACATTCACACACACACACACTATATGATTCAGAATAGGAAGTTAAAAGTTTATCGTGTTTCTATAAGAATTTTATAAAAAATATGCACATATAAAGTAATCTGCAGCAATAATTGAAAAGTCGATACAAGAATTGATTCTAGAACCGTTTCGGAACCGATATAGAACCGAAAAAACAACAGTTATGGAATCGATATGAGGAGGGGAATAGGAACCGTAATCGAAACAGATACAGTCACTCACAGCCATAATCGTACACTCTTAAAGAGTGTACGATTATTAGAAAAAATAATGATAATTATTATTAGCTAGATTATTATTAAAAGCTAGAAGGATTAGATTGCCAACTAATGTGTTTCATTGTTTTAAAAAAAAATGCAATTGGTTGGAATAGCGAAGGAAATAGTAAAGGTCGTTTTTAAATTTTTTTTTGTGAGTCCGTAATGAAAATTCAAAAAACCCGTTTGTAGATTAAAGTAAGTTGTATACATGCTGAAAATTTCATTAAAATCGGTTAACGTTGCTCTGAGCTATAAATGGTTAAAGATCGCAGAATAAGGTCGAGAATCGCTGATTTCGGGAATTTCCGCGATTCTCAACCTCATTCTGTTATCTTTAAACGTTTGTAGCTCAGAGTAGTTAACCGATTTTGATGAAATTTTCAGCATGTATACAACTTACTTTAATCTACAAACGGGTTTTTTGAACATTCATTACGGACTCACAAAAAAAAATTAAAAACGACCTTTACTACTTTCTTCGCTATTCCGACCAATTGCATTTTTTTTTAAACAATGAAACACATCAGTTGGCAAACTAATCCTTCTAGCTTTTAAAATAAAACTCAAGTCGTTTGGACCAATTCTAAGAAAGTTATGTGATTTTAAAGAGTGTACGATTATGGCTGTAAATGACTGTAACAGTTGGAAATTTCGATTCTTCATAACAGTTACATGGAATAAAGGTTTTCCATAACTTCATATAACAGTTTTAAACAGTTACCTATTTTCGGAACCGTTTCAACCCTTGTGCATAACTTTTACCGTCAACCTCCATCAATTATCCCGCCGCGCTATTTATCAAACGAGTCAAAAGAGGAACGTAAATTTCAATTGATAAAGAATGATATCAGTTTACTTGGAACAAGATTTTATTATCAGAATTACGAACGCGTTAAATACTATTACAGTGCCAGTACATTTAATAGATTGCGAAATTTAAATTGCACTTCCCCTCTGCGACTGAACTGGCGATGTCTTTGCAAACGTCCACTCGTATTTCGCAATGGAAATTTTTGCAAGATATATTGCATATAATTGCAAAGTAGTTAATAACACCTGTAAGCACTGAGATATGCGGAGATTTCAATGCCTTCGATCTGGAACAAGGGAGAAGTTCTGGTCCGTCAGGCGCGACATTGAAATCATGGAAAGAGATGACGCAACGCTGCTGCCCGATGGTATTTCCCCGAGAAATTGGGCTTTCCATAATTCGTATGGGATGTGGACCAAGCCATTAAACGCTTCCCGTGTATTATGTGGCCATTCGTGAAAATAACCCGGGCCATTGTGAAATATTTCGGGTAATCGAGTATAATTAACTTGACAGTTTCATATTATTCGTAGGGAGTCGAAGCTGCGCGTAATAACTTAGCTGTAAAAACAGAGATACATACACATACGGGGATATTTTTGACAATAGCTGTTATTTTTAAACGGAGTAATTACTTGACGTGCAGAACCGTTCTGCGCTGCAACAGTTTTTCCTCTACCGCGTACCAGTTATATAAGTTATCATATTGGAATCTTAGAATTAGATACATACGTGTGTAAAGTTGTGACTATAATGATTGATAATGTTAGAATTACGCAAACGCGAGAGACCTCCTCCGTTATCTGTTTTCCGTGATTAATGTCTTCGCCATGGTTGCTGAAACATTCTTACTCGTCTGTAGGATGTGTCATTTCTTTCCTTCTCCACGCGAAGTGCTGGTGCACGTTTAATTTCTAATTGTTCTCAGTGAGACGATGCTTTTAAATTATTAGTAGTGTGTAAAGTCGGGAATCCACCGAAAAGCTAAGCTATTTAAAAAAATTAGCTTCAATATATTCTTATGGAACCGTTTCCACCAAAAGCTAAGCTAAAACATAGCATCGCATAGCATAGCTTAGCTTAGCTTCCCGGTGGATTCCCGGCTTAATGGATTTTATTGTATAAGTCTACTACAGTCAGGCGGTCAACGTAGCGCCAATGATTACAGAACTTTGTCAAGCCTGACTTGCTTCTTAATGGCCAATGTATTAAAAGGTCTAGGTCACTTGCCATGGCACGCTACCAAAGCTATAGTCTTTGGAGATTTTCTGGATAGTCGCGATAAATGCTACCAAGTCCGATGGTGCTTGGGAGTGGAGTTCGGTAACGTTGTAACAAAAGGAATGCAAATTAAAGGCAAATTTAAGTCTCGCTGTAACAGTATTTATTTACACTTGAAATATGTACATCTGAATATTATACAGTTGGTGTATAATCATGTAATAAATCATCATCCGATCTACAACTACAATGTCGTAAAATATCATAGCAATGTACATGTCGAGTTGTATGCTATGCTACGAAGTAATACTGTGCATCTCAGTTACTCTGTTTTGTTCTCATTTAAGTAATTTCATTGGGTACTCGTTCATGCCTAGCATCTTCTCAAATTTTACTAATACCACTAGCAACAGTACAAGTGGAAAGGCAATCTGTATCTTCCTAGCTAATTACTTCTTACATTCTATTCGCGAAACGCAATTACTGCAATGGATGCCTAATTATGCCATCTAAAGTAATAAGTTCGTAGGAAGCGTTTAATGGCAACTCATAGGAATCTGTACTTAGCATACTGACTAATATGTTTGTTCACATATTTATGTACACTATTCATAAATTTCTCCGAGTATATCGATTTTCATTATTACAGAAGTATTTTCTCAAGCATGTGTCACTTATAATGGAAAAGGGATTTCCTATATTTAATGTTCCCTTTATTTTGATACGAGTGTCTATTATTCGGGTGGCATGAAATTATGAATAAATCCGCGATATGGTTTAATCTGGAAAGAGAAATAAAAAAAATTATTAAATGTCTTCGTTTCCTTTTTTTTTTAAATAAAAACAAAAAGAACTCAACCCCCCCATTTAACAAGAAGCAGAAAGTGAAAGTTTGAAAACAAGTCTTTGTAAATTTACTTGCAAGTAGCATTTTGACAATCGTGCTTTTCATCCCAATGGTATTGTGCTTCCAAATTTTCCAGTAATCTTCTAAAAGCAAAAAGTCGAATCATGTTATTTTGTTTAACTGCATCGTCGGATATGAAGAAAAAGAAAACTAAAAACGAAATGCCACAGGAATTATTGGAAGAGAATAAGTAATCGAGTTTCGTAGTATTCGCTCGTGAACATATAAATGCGAAATTTGCTTTATTTCTTGTCAAAAAATTTAGTTTCCATTCTCTTGTGCATTAATGTATAATCGAAAGATTTAAAATTCTTAAGCGCACCCTTTACTAAACTAGTACAAGTAAAATTTCCTAATGAAAGCTAGCATTAAATTGTACATGCCTCTGCATAAAATTCAAAGTATGTATAATTAATGAATTAGTATGTACTAATAATTAGCAGACTGTTAGTCGTTTAAAAAGATTAAAACCCTATATTAATATTTCACTACTCTTTAGAGTCTGAAAAAATAAGACTTTATTTATCGGAAATAAAAAAGTTAATATTATTTCTGTTTATTCTTCGTAACGATGTTATTTCTTAGTATGTCGTCGTTCTTATTTAACTGTGTTTATTATGCAAATGTATCTATTTCATTTATTGCTTGTTATTTTATACATATTATCCGTCCACTGGATAATATCTCCTGAAAAATTAAAAATATCCATATTATATTATTACGATGCTTCGTAAAATTGAACTTTTAATATCTACAAATTCATCAAAATCATCTCTAATCCGTGAATGTACTATGCACTTTTCTTGCTAGCGATAGATAGATGGAATATCTATTGTCCCATTTACCTGTAACTTTTTGATCCCAATTGTCGTTTCCTCATATAAAACATTACTATTCCTCCAATGACTCCCACCATTGTCATCGAGATAGTGGTGGCTACAACTGAATCGATAACAGATTGTAAGTACAAACTAATGTACACGTCCGACAAGGAAAGTCAACACGAGATAACCATTACTTACATATCATTCGGTACGCGATGATTGTGATTTCTTGCTGATGCTTCTTCAGGCATTTAGTTACATGGGTCAAAGTGCCGTTTACTGCGGGGCACTCCAGATCAAGTATTTTACAAAACAAGGGGAACAAGTCTAAATTATTAAAGGGTTCCAATTTACACTTGGGCACGAATGCAGGACCCTTCGCGAAAAAAAACGGATGCATTTCTACCGCAGCATTGTCGTAGCCGTGCAGGCCAAACTCCGAATCGCTGTTCACTGGAAGTAAACGCACAATAAATTTCATACTCGACTCGATAATACATTGTTCAAGTTACTCGAGATTACCCGTAATATTGAATTTCTTTTTATAGTATTCCACCGTCGCAAGAAGATTCTGAAACGCGTATCCAACTTCAGCAATAACAAAAATAGGACCAACTCGTGTATTATTTCCATAATGATACTTCCGAGGAATCTCCTCCCTCTTGTAAACTTTGAACGTCATTGCCTTCTCTGCAGCTTGTTTCAACGCATCGTAAATTACTTCTTCTTTGCCTACGAAGCAGAGTTTAATTTGTGATATGTTTCTTAAATCATTTAAAAAGACTCAGCGTTGACGTACCTGGATTAGGGTAGATGTGTAATCCAGGTGAAGTACCCACAAATTTGTAGTCAGAACTGTTAATATATTTTGTCAAATCTATTATCCTATCTAACTTAACAGACGCCATTCCATGATCGCTTAAATGAATGATATTGAGATCGTGTAAACCATGGTATTCTATTTTATTGTGCAAATACTTCGTTATGTTGTCTAACTTCCTGAGAATATCCTCGAATTCGGGACTATTTATTCCGAACGCGTGACCGTGATAATCTGGCTCTTCGATATATACTATTCCAAAGTTTATTGGATGTACAGGGTGCACGAACCATGATATCAAATCATCTATTCTATCTTCCCAAGGCATAGTCTCGTTATAATTCTAAAAGGAGAAACGCTGTATAATTTAAACTAAGAGGAATTATTCCCACTATTTTAACAGATCGCAACGGATCGTATTATCTAATATAAAACGATAAAAAAATACCTGAGAGAACGTAGGAGTAATTCCTTGGTATTCGTATATTCCGCCAGGCCACATCATTGTGCCGCTTCGTCTCTGAGCACCTCCTCTCTCGTTAGCAGTCTATAAAACACGAAAGAATTTTATGTAAATACACATTCACAGACACATTCTTACGCTGCAACGCCTCACATACCCAGATGGGAAGAACTCTATTATCATAATGAAACAGATTATACAAGTATTTCGTTGTGTTTCCAGAAGCAGGATCATAAAATTCATTATCTACAACGCCATGTGTCTCGGCGTACAATCCTGTGGCCATAGTATGATGATTAGGGAACGTCTTTGTGACAAAGACGTTCATCATATAATCCGTGTACGTGCCTTCGTGTTTCAGTTTATTCATGAAGGGTGTCAGGTTTCTATTAAAGTAGTCATATCTGCAAAGGACAAAACAGATCGACATATATTCTACAGAGTTGAGAAATCAATATTTCTAAACTGTACCTGAACGCATCGTACGAGACGACCAACAGCTTCGGATGTTGCGATATCAGCAGTCCGTCTTTGACATTAAGCAGTACGATGAACGTCAAACTGAACAGGATTATAGAATTCATGATGACTGTATTGTGCTTAATTTAAATTAGCGAAGAACCGCTACCCTCTTCAGTGCATAGTCGTCTAGCTAGTTGCTGGATGGTTTCGAAACCACCTCAGTCATGGGTCTGCCTTTATCTAAATTGACAGATAAAAATGCATGTTGAGTAGTGAGAGTCGCGATCACAATTTTTTCTTCTCCTTTTATCAAAGCTCTTTAGAAATACAATTTCAAATCACGCGCACAGTCTCATTGCCCCCGATTCGGTCACCTCTTAAAAGCTTCCTCGAGTTACTGCAACTACAGATACATGTTAGTGGTGCGGGAGGAAAATTAGAAACCTCTGCCAATTCTTTTCTAGCACAATCTGCCACTGTCACACGAATACTCGGTATCTCTTCATTTCTCGCGAACCATAGAACTGCACAGAGGCACGGAGTAATGATTGACAACTACCCTTTCTGCTGCACACGTAGTCCGGCCATGTGGGGGCCGTCGGGGGCCATGACCAATAAACGAAGTGGAAGCAATCAGTCGGAAAGGTCAGCAGAAGGGAATTTTTTCTAAGCCTCTCGATCAGACGTCATTGCTCGCGTGCAAATAAGCCGTGCGCGAGAATTGTAGGCGGAAGAGGAGTTACCTTCAATTATTCCGCATAGTCGAAAGGGTAATGATTCTCTTTTGTGTCCGAAACGTTGGCGAGCTTGGCGGACAATACGCAAGCGATACGCAAGCGTGCCGTGGCAAACTGCAGTAGGAGTGCACTGGCATGGCATGCACTTGCATGCACTGGAGTGCACGCGAGTGTACGATTCGACAGACGCTGACATTTGAGCGCGATGAGTTGCATTTAATTTCTCGGCGGCTCTGCGACGAAGGGCCTCATTCCTTCCCGTTGCCCTTCGCACGTATCACGTGGAATTAAATACTGATATCCGAGCGCCTATATCAGTTAGATGACGGCGATACGCCGTGTGTTAACAGGTCATGGGGGCCTGTTTCGGCCGCTGCATTTCCAAAGTCACAGACTCCTTGTCATACAGGTTAGCGATACGCTTCTGCTTTCCAAATGCAAAATTCTATATCTTCTATATATTAATTCTATATTTTTATCTTCCGTAACACTGCGCCACTCTTCGCACACATATCTTCTTACCTTCGACAGACTCGTAGAATTCCATTTATGATTTCTCCATTGCACAAACAACCCCCTTGTTTTCTGACACAGTTTATGTTTGAATTTAAGGTTTTACCAAAGGCACACCAGTATGTCTTTCCAAGGAGACGAACAAGTTGAGGTACACAGGATTTTCTAACTGCGTCGCTGTTTCTTTGCTTTTAAGTATGGTAAAGGATTATTGAAACATATCAGTTTGTTTGTAGTTTATCGATGACAGAGGAGATGCAGACCAATCTAGAGGATCAAAAACGTAAGGGATTGTATTGAGCTTTACGGCAGTGTTTGATTTTTAATGTATTAATCGTACGCTTCATTGTTATGCTTCCCCGGATAGCCTGTTATCGTTTCTCTCCTTAAATCGTTTCAAGGTAATTGGATTAGATAATTAAGATCTTTGTATATTTTACTCGGAACAGTAAGTCTGCGTACTTAATCTGTTACCGATTGCGTTAGTATTATATAAGATTCTTTATTGATACAGTCGCATGAAGTTTGTTTAAGTCGGGAGAAAATACTTTGATTTTCGAAGAGCGTTTATTTACGTTCACGATGTATTTGTAGAAGAAACACGGAGTTCCTGTAACGTTGGAATTGTTAGAAGATGGGGCATGGTCGAAGGGCACTAACAAATATGCCAGATTAAATTCTAGGAACAATGCTTCTACAAGGTATAATGCGATATATTTGTAATCGCTGAATATGTAATGAGACAAATACATTGAAATAATGTTTCAGCTCTGGACTGGATAGTTCGTTTCAACTTCTTGACGCAAGAACATTAATGAAACAACAAGCCTGCGTATCTTCTACTCCTGGGTCCTCGTTAGATCTGGAATGGGAACACGAAGGTAAAGAGAGTTTTGTTAGCACGCTTTAAGAATTTGTGTGCACAGACGATAGACGAGAGTATTATTGATTCAGGAATGCCTGTGCCAGCTGTGGACGATGATAATGTCGAATGCACAGATGGTTCTATGACGCATACATCGATTAACAATAGTCAGCCCTCTAGTTTGACGGCATCTCCTTGGTCTAGGGTGTCCACGCCGAATAGTTTAGAATGGGATCCGGTCGAGGCGGATATGGTATGTGTCGATTTAGAGACTGAACAGCTTTTGACTGAGATAGAAAGATTAACGGATAGAGCGTTGAAAGAGACAGGTGAATGGACTAGTACTAGCTGATAAATAATGTATTTATGATTCACAGGATTGTTTGTATTTTTGTATTATAAAGAAAGGGTACACAACAGAATTGACAGATATGAGATAATTTTAGAGGATGAAAAAAAAGAGATTCTACTGTTTCAATGTTTGTGTCGTTGAAACAATACGAAGATATATTTCTGTTGTTTCAAGGAATATACACGTATAATCTAGTATAATTAAAACAGAATTTTAATAGGAAGATATATTATTGGCACTATATTTCACTAGTTTACTGTAAAACAAGGATGCCAATGATTAAAACAAAGGTGAAGTTCGTTTATTGTTGCACGACTGTATGAGCCTCACTCAAGTGGACGGAAAAATATTCTTTTCTCTCGCAGATTTAAATAGATCCACCCTTCTTCTTTTTTTTTTCGATGCGTTTCTTGTGCCGCATTGATTGTGTCGACAAGAAACTTTACAAGAAAAGCTAGAATTTCAATCCTCATTTCATAATACTTTCACAAGACAATAACACTCTTCCTATTAATAATCTTTACATTCTACTTTATGAATCTAAAATTTTTATCTAGTTTCGAGACGTGTACTTTTCTTTGCGAATACAGGTTCCATATTTCGTCTTTACTTACCGTGAACAATTACTGATCTCGCCGTTTTTTTAATATAAATATTATATAGTGTCATAACATTTAACCTTTTGAAGCACGCATAGATTATCTAAGTACGATAAACCTTCATTCAGGTTTCTTTCTTAACAAACAGAATGTCTGTGCAAGTAGCATGACAGACTATATAAATGGCCAATTGTGCTTCAAATGGTTAAACGATGCATATCACGTATGCAACGGTATATAGATCTTTATGTTCGTAATTCAACGTAGATAGAGAGGAAGAAATTAAAGGCAGAAATTTAAATGTGAAGTACATCAGGTGCTATAAATGCAATATATTTTTTGCAAGTGGAATTAAAAAGCAGCTTTCTCCCGGGAAAAAAATTTCTTTCCAATGCTTAGTGTATCTTAAATTAACTGTATTTTATACAAGAGGGACTATCGCATAGTCTGCATAAGTCTAGTCATGATAAAATTTTAAGGGTCTTGGGAGATTGACAGAGGAAAGAGAGGTGGAGGTGGTGCTGGTATAATATTAATGTTGATACATACTTGAGTGTACAAAAACATATTTCTACTGAAGTTAAATTATTACCAAAAAAAAGGAACTAATTAGATTACAATTCTAGATAGACTGTGTCATTACCGAAGTGAATGAATTTTAAACCGAAGTAGGCTGCCTTACAATGGATAAAATATACAATTCGCAACTGCTAATAATGCTACTTTAAATTTCGATTTCATTGCATTTGCTGGCACGCTACATTACAATTGCATGAACAATCTAATATCATTAGCCTCTGGATAATTTACGAGCGAATCAAAATCTGTACAGCAATAGTACAGGTAGCGATAAGATTAATGATAATGAGAGTAATAATAATAATGTTGCAGTACGTTGTTTAATAACGCAGTGCCATGGCTATATGTGTGCACACGATAGGTTGCGTCTCTGGTTATAATTTATCTCGATTTGGGGAAAGTAATTCAGATTCTTTGGGAGCGCCAAAGGTGAAGCTTTATATTGAATTGCATGTTAAACGCACAGAGGTATTAGTTGCGCGAGACATATGTGGCTTAACATTGATATCTAAGTTAGTAATCTTAAGGGGGCAGACCACTGTGCAAAATCGGAAAAATCGAGTTTTTCTTTTTCACATTTTCTGAAAGACATACGTTTCGCGAATGCGCTCTCCAAATTTTATGATGAAATTCGTAAAATTGACGGAGATATAATATTTTCCGTGAAGCGGTGTCAAACGCGCGACTGAGCCGAGCGGAACTTCGAACGCGATTTCCTCAGAATCACATTTTTCAACCGCATTGACAGTCTACAGAGAAAACTATACATCCAATTGACATGAGCATTTATTGTACGAAAAACCCGTCGCTATTACACGACGATCAAATTTCTTCAATTAACGACATGCTTCTATTTTTTTTATCAACATTTCTCCAATTTTGTACCCCGAAAACATGTTTTTTTCAGTGGTCTGCCATTTTGTATTTTTTTGCGATTTTGACTTTTTTGATCGTCATGTAATAGAGGTAGGCTTCTATATAGTTTCTAAATATTTTTGTCTTTTTGAATTCGGATTAACCATATGACCTGGGCACTGTCAACGCGATAAGCACGATTTTGCCGCAGCTCAAATTTTGACGAAGAGTATACAGGAAATGGATTTATGAATTTGATTGAAAGAATTTTCTTACTCTTCGATGTATATATGTAATACATTGATTTACTTGAGTTGTTCAGTTGAAATCAATTCCCGAAAACACCCTTACATTTCGGAGCGTTACAGTGGTCTGTCCGCTTATGTACGAAGTGTGTCCGATGTACGAATAAGTAGCTTCATATATATTGTTTAGTATGCGAAAGGTTGGAGAGGTGCTTGAAAGAACAAAAAAATGAAAGAAGAATTATAAAACACTTGCAATCTGTTTCTATATTAAAGGTGAAACGATGAATATGATATTTATATAACAGTTAAATAAAGTTGATACATTGATGATTCTAGTGTAATAAACAGTATTGGCAAGAAACTTATGGAGTTCAAGCTGAGAACGCTTTTCATTACGAAATGTGTTTATCGACTGGTCATTTCATTCCTTTAGTCAAGGTTCTAGTTGAAAAGTGAGTAACAACGAGAAGAGAATGCTTTTTTCATATTTATTCCTAGTTAGTAGCGTATAAAGTGTCCAAAAAGCATTTTATTTCGAAATTTTAAGTGCTCTAAGATAATAGGGACCAAAAGTGTTTTCAGTATTAAGTATCCTCACAGCTATGTACTATTTTCTACCAAAATGATTAATTTTTGTATTACGATTAGATTTAACGTGGCTTGATTGAGCAGCTATTTTAAATTAATCGCAGGGTTGATTTGTATTTGTCGACTCGAGATATGTAGTGGCATTATATGCACGTACTACGTGTATAAGGATAATTTATAATTATTGCGTCAATCTTGAAATTGTGAACAAAATTTATCATTGTTGGCTTTAAGAATATCTTTATCTACGCTTAGCATGATAATCTAAAACGACGTCGTTTGTGCTTCACGTACAAACGTTCATTGTCATATTGCGTTTGCGATATTGTAAAAAGAACAGCGCTACGCACTATTCGCTTGCATATCGAATAGAATTATTATCGGTGCCTGAATATCATTTTATTCAGCTACAATTTTCTGTATGACTACACACACAGCAGTGAATGCAATAAATGGCGTGGATTTTATTTATCGATTTCCAATCAATTAAGAATGATTTCTCTGTCCGTGAAGTATCGCACGTTTCGTGCTGTAAACTCTTATTTACAAATCAATTGAAAGACGTATGCACAGTTGAAAATGATCATATCATATCGATCTAACATTCGAACATAAAGTTAAATGTGAAAGTGGATAAAGCTATCGTATATGTATACGTTATTACATATATGTTATTCTATAATAATAGATGTTAAAAACCAATGTGTTTATATGCTTTAATAAATAGTTACTTTATTATATTTCTATGTACATATGTGCAAGAACTAATAGAAAAGGGAGAATTGTATTTTGTTCCCAGGCATCCTTTTACATTTTTAATTAAGTACAAACGCACGCAGAATGTGCATAGATAGACTGACAAAATGTTGTACATAGACGTAGCAAAATTAATGGATTCCAAATTATTTATAGACTGTACAAGGTCGACATTTTATGAGCATGATATTTTAATGATTGTTCTTTAAATTTCGTTTATATAACACGATCAGAAAGTACAGAATAAATTGGTGGTATATATTTCTACTGCAATTAGAAGTATTCTTTTTTTAAACTGGTATATTTCTTGCTTTTCATATGTGCACAGTTGCGTGAAATACAACGTAGTGAATAGTTCGTGTAGCTAATGTTAAATTTTTATATGTTATATACAATTCTTCTAACATACGAATTATCTACAGTTACATAAACAACAAAGGAAAAATTACATAATTGTAATTCGAAACCATAGCGACGGGGATTCGTAGTTCCAAGGAAGCTGCGAGTTCCATCGCGAAATAGATTTAGTTTGAAAAATATTTGGCAAACACTTTTTACAAACATAGGATGATTTCTGCGAAAGTAACGCGATTAGTTAATCTCGAGTAATTTGCGTGCAACTATAAAGTAAAGATTAATCGTAAAAGTTATCAACTACGATTGATGTATACGTATACATATGGTAAATGCAATCAGTAATTTCTTCGATACTAAAGATTAACGTAGCGAGTATAGATTTAATATGAGAATTAAAAAAAGGACTAGTAAAATACAGCCGATTAAAGAACATACTTAACAAATCGATTTAGAATTTCACTGCTTTCGCGCTCATTAGAAACAAAGTAATTTTTACGATAAAATGAAGAGTTCGCTGTACGAGTGACGTAGATATGTACTAAGGTGGGAATATTAGTGCAGCCGTGTCTGCCATGTACATGTATGGTGTCCCTTTCTCACGAGAAACAGATTATTTCTAACATATATAAATCTGTTACTTTCTCTATGTTTAAAAATGCTAAATAAAACGTGTATAAAATTTACTTCGTCTCGTTAACATACTTACAATAATAACTTTCGGTACGTTTAGAATAATTTAAACAAGAAACAGCCGCCGCAGGACAAGTAGAATTATCGCCGATACTAAAGAAGCAATAAGAATGCTCCAAAATAGATCATTAGAGGATGACATTGTCTCTACTTGTTGGTTTATTATTACGTCTGATTGTTGCCGATCTTGATTCTCGGCCGGAGTCGTCTCAACGTTACGTTGCCTAAGTTCATTCTCTGAAATACCATCGGCGCTAACTGCGAATGGTGTGTCCGACGTAGGGGAGTCATCAGCCTATAAATATGTTTCCTTGAAAAGCCTGACATAGATTATCGACATTCCGCGCAACGCTGGTGCGAACTATACCTTTAAAGCGATCGTATTCAACATAGTTTGCTCTTCCTCCGTGATAGGTTTTCTAGTAGTGGTTTTCGACAACAGATCAACGACTCTCCCGCAGGTGTCGCACTGCCAGTTCAACGATCTATATCAAAATAATTTTTATAAATACATTGCACACGATTAAAGAAATTTAAACATAGATATCTCTATCCAGAAATTCGTGCTGGTTACTTTTTTGCAAGTTTCTGCCTTTCTTCTCTGCTATAATCCAGTGAACCGATCGTTCCGTTCCCCGGTGTCGGCATAAAAGCAATTAAAGCTAATAACGCTGTCCTGATGCTCCACGAAGGCTGCCATGTTTCGGGATGGTGGCCAGAAATACTGAGGCATATCTTTTTGTTGATTTCGAAGCGACCGTTTGGCTAAAAAAAGGATGCATTTAGCGTGGCTACTTGGCGTTGCGTCTAATTGCTAAAAGCGAAGAATATATTCGACATTGGAGTCGCTTACTGTCAATAGTATAATGTTCGGAGGTTTCATAGGATATTCAGGTGGTAATAAGATTCTTCCGTGGTAAACACCACCCTCGAAGTCTGTCGACGGTGGTCCTTGTACCGTAAAATGCCATTCGAAGAGATTATCTTCCAAGGGAGCTGCGTAATATTCCTCCGTAGCCTCGTGAAGCTCCTGGGCTTCTCTCATCAACCTCTTCACAGCTGAAATTTAATTTGCCACGTTACACCGCGCTATTAACACATAGCTTAACATTACCACGTAACAAGTAGTTAAGCATAATTGCAGGTATTAATATGCCGTGGAATAATGACTACTACTCATTAGCTATAACTACTATGGTATACCAGAACTATTCTATCGTAAAAATTATCTGTTCGGTATCCCTTAAGTGTTGCATATTGAAGATAAAATATCAGTGGCAAATGTCAGAAGATAAGGCGAGATTCGTTCTTGGAGATAATGCCTCTCTGTACGTTGAGAAGGAAGGAAATAAATACGTTTGCTACTTACGAAGGCGAAGCTTCGATTACAAATGGAATTCGGTTCTTTCGACAACTTACCTGGACTCTTGGCATTGTATTTCCCTTCGAATGACATTTTCAAGAGAGTTGCGTGCCGAGGGCGACGTTAAAAAGATGGAATAAAAATAGTATGCGAGCTGAGTGCGATCTGACTTGTCAGACGGCCTCGATGCATCGACGTGTCCACTTGCTATGCATTCTTCACATTTTCCTCCACGGGCCACCCTAATCATCCAAATAGGAATCACGCTTCCCGCGGCGGTAACGAAGCAACGACGGCGATGTTAATTTTGACGTGGCCTAATAGGAGCGGCGGGTACAATCGCATAAAAAATAATGTGAAAGTAGCCGCGCTTATCGTGTGCTCGCGCGCGCGCGCCACTAAGTGCGGTCGTTTGAAGTTTGCCCAGTGAATGTGTGTTATTGCAGACGAGGTATAGGACGGACTATACATCTTATGGGATTTCGTGTCGCATCTGGTCGCACCATGTCGCACGAACTGATATAGCGAAGTTGTGAGAGATCACTCTATATACGTTTATACATGCACCTGAAGGACGGAGCATTAAAGTGGATTTGTTGATGAGGGGGTTGAAGCAAAAGACGGAAGGGGTATCGCCTGTTTGCGTCATTTTAGTAGGGGCCACTGGTGGTGTCATCTGTTGTAGCGCGGTGAATTGTAAAGCTGCACGCTTCGATTACACACATTTCAAATTGAAAAGGTGAAAGCCATAAATGTAAGATATTGGGTGAATAAAAATACAAAAAAATATAACAAGTTTATTGTATAATTGTCGGTTTTGTTTTCACAAATGTAATGGCATCGCAACGCAATAATTGTATATAGTACAGTACTGGATCCTGCCTTGGAAAGCGTTGGTCTGTTTTATACCTCGTCTATGGTCGAGGATTAAGTTGTCTTATCTATTTACGATCGATGAATTGTAAATTGTAAGGTTTTTTTGCCACTTCTGTCTTCTTCGCTGTGGATGACATTACTCCGATAGAAATGTCACTTGTTAATTTTCAAACGCGAGTCTTTCGCGTACACGCAATGCAGAATACACGAAATTTACATGTTTGTTTACATTTTCGTTGAATTCGGACTAGCGGACCATTTTATTGACACTGATGACACATGACACATGCGTGGGAGATATAACCTCAAAAAATTTTAATGAAACACATTGGTAGTTCATCATTTCCAAATCGATTACAATCTCCCCGCGTGGAATGATGTGAAGCACATAATGACGTGTCAGGATTGCGTAACTTTATCGTGGATCATAATGTTTTCTGCCGACACGGTATTACGATAAAGTTAGTGCACCTGCCACGGCTGCGGAGCGAGGTTAATGCCTACGTGTCACACTCAGGTAGAAACTTTTTTATAACAATGTAATTTTTTAATAATTTCTATAATAATTTGTGTAAATAGATAGACAATCTTTTATGTGAATAAACATTGTAGTTAAGTCTGATAGATAAAACCTGCACTTCTTACCTTATAGTCTTGTAAAAAGAACAAACTTATCTAAAGCACAATTATCAGTGACCAATATTTTCTAGTTCGTTAGAACTGCTTGGTAGCATTTTTAAGCGCATTAGCATGCCTCTGAAGCTACGATACTGGCTAACATATTAATTATTTCTGATACAATAGTGGTATGATATTCGTAAGACACTTAATATTAAAAATTAACAATTAGAACAGCACGCAAAAACAATGGCAAGCAAACCCTGGAATGTACTGGTGACGGGAGGTGCTGGTTACATTGGTTCTCACACTGTGTTGGAACTAGTCCAGGCAGGTTTTATGGTGGTGGTAATAGACAGCCTTAGTAATGCTTATAAAGGTGAGGAGTAACAAAACAAATTGCTGGAGAACACTTGTGTTCCGACTTGGCGCAGTAAAGCAAGCATTGAATTATGCATTGAAAAGTTAACTGTATGCATTAAGTTACAAAAGAGGACTGATTAACATAACAGCAAGTGTCTTTAATTGTGTTTCTCTCTTTTGCACGTAGGATACGATGACGCGAAACCGGTATGTTTGTTGAGGGTAGAAAAATTGATAAATAAGGAAATTTCATTTATTCATTGCGATATAACAAATATCAACAAACTGAGAGATGTATTTGAAAAGGTATAACTGAACATTTTATTTAGGAGTCTTTAAAGTTTGCGACTCTAACGAATGAATTGTTATATTCCAGCACACCTTCCATTGTGTCATTCATTTCGCTGCATTGAAAGCTGTGGGCGAGTCCTGTGAAAAGCCGTTGGAATATTATAAAACGAATGTTACTGGAACTCTAAATTTGTTGGAAGTTATGAGAGAGTATAATGTAAAGAATTTTATTTATTCGAGTAGTGCAACTGTTTATGGCACTCCTGAGAAGCTTCCGTTAGATGAAAGTATGAAGACTGGTGACTGCACTAATCCTTATGGGAAGACGAAATTCATGGTCGAGGAAATTCTCAAAGATTTATGCGCTTCGGACAATGTATCGTCTTTTATTTTGTTTCTGGTTTAAATTACGATCGATTAGTTGCTACAAGGCTGCTGCTTTTAGGCATGGTCTGTAATATCTCTGAGATACTTTAATCCAGTCGGAGCTCATCCTTCTGGACAGATTGGAGAAGATCCGAATGGAGTACCAAATAATTTAATGCCTTACATTGCTCAAGTAGCTGTAGGAAAGAGGAATATGCTACGTATTTATGGTAATGATTATGATACTCCTGATGGGACAGGTGAGTGGCGTAGCAGACTCATTTTTCCGAAACGATAAACGATTTAGAGATTGCACAAAAATTAAAAATTGTACGTTTCGCAGGTGTGCGCGATTATATTCATATCATGGACTTAGCGGCGGGTCACGTGAAAGCAATGGTCTACCAAAAAACTTCGAATTCAACTGGATTCAAAGCAATAAATTTGGGCACTGGCAAGGGTTATTCTGTGCTTGAAGTTGTGCAAGCCTTTGAAAAGGCATCAGGACGAAGAATCGAATGTAAAATAGTTGAACGTAGACCGGGAGATATATCCGCTAGTTACGCAGACGCTAGTTTAGCTAATAAGGAATTAGGTTGGCGAGCCACCAGAGATATAAGTGATATGTGTAAGTTATTTCGCGAACGATTTGTAACTACCTTTTCATACAATCGATATTTCATATCTAATTTACAATTTTTTATAGGCGACGATGCGTGGAAGTGGCAACAAAATAATCCAAACGGTTACAAATGTTAACCGCAGCCGCCTAAATGTTTAGCGGTTGAAAATTTTTAAACATATTAAAGAATTCCAATTCTATGTTTTTTTACTACTCAAACATAAGCCATGGTGGTGTCTAGTTACCAAAGTTTAGACCAAAGCGCAAGATAGATATATATTTACATAATGTTAAGTAAATTCAACAGCCTTAAAGTCCACAATCGGTTTGAAAGATGTATACTGCGTATAAATTCCATTCCACATTCCGTTGATTATTTTAATTGTAAATCGAAGACCATTAGATTTTTATACAAAATAACAATCAATATTAAATGATTGTGCCACATAGCATTTAATATAGCGCGGCAGCACCAGCTGTATAAAGTGATACACATTAATAACATAACGTCGAACTATTTATAAGTACGGATTATAAGTTGCATATTGTATATGTTGTTATAATGTGCAATAACTACTAATAAATTAATAAATTGTAAAGTGATAGTTATGAATAAAAGCCATTTTACAAATAATACCTAAACTACCTTTAATTTCATTTTTCGCGCAACGACTATCTAATAGTGAAATCTGAAAAATTGCCTGTTGGGAGTATGCAAAGAATTCTTTTATTCGTTTGATGAATCCTACACCCCACTGAGATCCATTGCCGCTCGATCTACACAGTATTAAGTATGTAATAATATTATTAATAGTTTCTTGCTTTTTACCGTGCATTACAGATCACCGTTTCTCATTTCCATTCGAACGTCTTATAATGGGACTAAACCATTCGGAATCTCAGCTGAAATTCTCCAGAGTTAACAGGAACATAGAAAGGCGAGGAAGTAGTTAGCGCGGATTGTATGAGAGAGAGAGAGAGAAGGAGATAGACAGACAGCGTGCGGAACAAGGATAGATATAATGACGCGCTACAAACTTCCATTATGCGTGCCTGATACTTCACGCTCGCGAGTAACAAGAGCGCACGACGCGAGGAGGTAGCGATTAGACCGAGAGGAACTGTTACTTAGAAAAAGATAAAGGACCAATTCCGCTAACGTCGAAATCGCCCGCTCCGCCCGTGGTTAACATTCCAAAATGTATGAAAATCTCCTGAAATATAGAAGAGAAATCTGTAAATGAGCCATTATCAGAAAGTTTTTAACTATAAATTACGACTCGAAAACAGGAATATTTAATTTACGATATTCATTTTATTACAAAAACTGAAAAATCCTATGGTCGTGAGCGCGGGTGATTTGGGTGTAAGTGGAATTCGCCCTAAGATACGCTGAACGAGCGGGTCGTTTTAATTCTCCGATGTTCCAAATTAAATTAAGTTTAGCTCCTCCAACGAAACATTTTTACGTAGTCAATTAAAATCAAGCTAATTACAATGAAATTTACTAAAATTTCGCTAATCCAAATAAAAGTTTTAACGAAATCAATTAAAATCAAGTTACTTTCAAACAAATTTACTCAAATTTAGCTTCCCCAACCAAAGATTTTAACGAAATCAATTCAATTAATCTGTAAATTGTTACAAGTGAAACTTTGGAATATTTCGACAGGAGAAAAATTTGAGAAAAATTTGAAACAAACTGTATTATTATTCAGAAATACCTTTTACATATTCCTATCCACATTCCAAACTTGCAATTTCAGATATGGTATTTCTAATACCATAGATTCTCTTTGCAAACAAGTCGATGTTGAAGAAAATTTTGCAACTAGTGCCTATGGAATACTTCAAATTTCCGCGGTTTAGCGTTCTTATCATAATATAGTTTTCATCTTTTCGTAGCTTTCCCCAAGTTCATAACAACAGTATCCTGAGAAATTTGTTGTCAACCGCCGCACCGACTCGCGGAACAATATATGTATGTACGTCATAAACGGCGACCCTGGCGAGACCTCTGACCGATCAGCCTAATTATTTTTGGGAACCAGGTGTGGCACTTTCCTCCTATAACAAAACAAAAAGATGTTCTTAACTTCTGATGTTATATTGAAAAATGTTTCCCTGGCAATGGAGTAGGAGACGAAATTACTCCGAAGCACTTACCAGAACGCCGCGCGGTAAGACGCAGGAAGAAATGGGGTGTCCGCTGGGCGCTGACTGCGCGTGGTCCCGCCTGTGATAGGAGGGTACGTGTCGCACCATGGTTCGCGCCGCACAATAGTTTGCCCCGCAATTTCATGCACGAAATTAATTAATTTCACTATCAGTAACACAAACGGATTCCTGTCAGTTTCCCAATTAAAATGTGTCAAATAGTATAATGTAAATTGGACTATTTTCAACGCAATTCAATTTAAGAAAGATTTATTTAAAGAAAGTGAAAGAAAGTGAGGAAGGACAACTTTTACTGTTTTTTATACCCAACATAATATGGTAGTATGTCAATTTTTTGTGTTCGCAATATTTTCCGCGAAACGAAGATGACCTTCTGTTTTTAAATGGAATGCTATATATTTTGGAAAACGGCCGTGTGGTATACTATGAGCTTCGACTTCCCACAAGGTCTGGAATGAAAGAAATAGATTGCAAAATTTCGGCCGACCAAAAGGAGGATACAGCGTCCAGTCGGTCCGGTGTTTTGAACAGTCAGAATTTCTCTGGAATGCACCTGACCCGGTAGGGTCATAACATCCTGCAGTGGTGTGACACAGCCGAGGTTTTTCAAGGAAACTGATATTTAATTGAAGGTACGCGCATGTCCGCACCGCTTTCTACGCCCAATTTTGTAGTATAAAAGGAACCACGAATGCATACTCGGGTGTTCACTGTCTATCCAGGCACCGATTCGTCCGCTACTAATGAACTCTAAAACAATCACAAATTCTCTGCTCGCAACCAACCTCATTGCGGTTTGCATGGGCACGTAACAACGGTTATACGTCCATGTGGAACTTTTAAATAAGAAAAGTGGGGTTCAAAGAAAATATATAATAGGAAAAGAAATTGATTGAAGTCCGTGATTCCATAGTTATGAAATTCCATTATATGAGTAAACGAATCTATATGATCAAAATGGATCAAATATTACATATAAATATTCCTCCAGTTTATTGACGAAATATTCACGTCATTACCTTTTCTCAATCACTCCGAGCATCGCACGTTAAAGGAAAAGTTAATATATAATGTGCGTGCGTATGTACGTTTGTTTTCAGGAGTAAAGCAACAACGGTGTCAAATGTCAGAAGTACCCCGACGAGCGTGCAATCCGAAGACGACATGCTACATGACAATGTAGTGGTGGAAACACCGAAGGAGAAATACGAGAGGCGCTTCACCCGGATCAGGGTGATTTCCCTCGCGTACTTTCATCTTGCAGCACTTTACGGAACATAGGGTAAATATACCAGTAAATGGACACTACCAGTGAATGGAGATTTTTTACTAAAACGAGTAAAATAAGTTACTAAAATAAGCAACTAATTAATTATAGACTTCTTCTTGTTTCTCGCTTCATATCCAAACAATTTTCTAACCACGTGGAATCAATCGCGCTGCAAACATAATTTTATAAAAGTGTCCATTCACTAGCCTTAAGTGTTCATTTACTGGTGCGTCTACCCTACCTCCTTTTTACTTCCACCAAATTGATGACAGCCGCCTTTGGTGAGCGACTTTAATATTTCGATGGTAATTTTGAAGAAATGTCAAGGTAGAAACTGGGCTAACAGTGGAACGAATTTTAACGAAGTGTCATTGATACGAGTAGTTTACGTTGAGTTTATTCCATGTCTTAAAGAAACTTCGTCGTCAACACATCGCAAGTGTATCGCAAAGTGCAATATTTCGACCATTTCCTCTACTAATTAAAAAAATATTCCTGACTTTTATACTTTATCCTTAAATATAAAATATATGACAGAACAGCGGCAACGAACATTTCCCTTTGGTCGCCGCGCTTCGCTCCGGCGTAGCACAGTGGTAAATAATGACATTTTTGTTCGAATCACCCTACAGGTCGTAATTTTTCAGAAAACTTTTTTTAAATTTTTTTAAATTCTTCGCAATTAAATTCTCTATCGATCTGTCCGGCCCAAATTTTGAATTTCGTTGCTGATTTTTATATGTTTTTAGTGAACAATTTTTTATTATCTACGTGGTGCTATATAGGGAGGAGTGATGCATAATTCTTGATATAACTGAAATAAGAGAATACTTCGAGTAAAAGTAAAGTAAGCCTAGGAAGTAACATTTTTCCTCACGTTTGTCCTCAGGAATAAAGCAAGAATGGCTCCATATAGGGATGGAGTGATGGAAACACCGAATAAGAAATACGAGAGGCGCATCATCTGGCCCGCCGTGATCATCTACGGGTCCTTTCATCTTGCTGCACTTTACGGAGTGTACCTCCTCTTCACTTCTTCCAAATTGATGACAGCTGCCTTTGGTGAGCGACATTAATTTCGATGGTAATTTTTAAAGAAATGTTAAAGTACAGAATGAATACCAGTGGAACGAATTCTAACGAAGTGTCATTGATACGAATGGTTTACGTTGAGTTAATTACTTGTTTTATAAAAAATTGATCATAAATCAATTAGATCTAGAATAATAAGACGTAAGATTATCTACCTGAAGTTGCTCTTAGATATTCGTGTTAGTGTCTTAAGGAAGAATCAGGATCTGTTCACAAGTTTCGCTGTCAGTAACCGTTCTTCTTTTTCCCTGGAATCAGGTCAGAATACCTGGAAAACAGTTATACCTGAAAATATTAGGGTATGCAAAATATTTATAAAAAAACTGTATTATTCAAGAGATTAAATACGATATATACAGAGTAGTACATAAAAAATGTCCGAAAAATAGGAAAAAAATGGTAACAAGAATAGAACAAACGCGTGGAAAATTTGCACGTAACAATTTCACCATGGTGGCTCGCGCCGGGTCATTAATATAAATTCTATTTTCAGAATTGTTATATTCCTAAACGGGATAACGGTCTTTCCCAGTCTAGGCCTATCCTTATTATTTAATACGTTACGACTCTATCAAACATTTAAACGATTTACACTTGAGTAATCATAACTAACACTGCACATATTTATTTGTTCATCTTTTTGTTAATTGCAGCATTCGGCCTGTACATATCAAGTGCCATGGGAGTCACAGCTGGTGCTCACAGATTATGGTCACACAGAGCCTACAAAGCAAAGTGGCCGCTGCAGGTCCTATTGATGATCCTTCAAACCACATCCTTCCAAGTAAGTGAATGGATTCGTCCGTAAAGAAATTTGTAACTGTTGTGTGGACCATATGATGATGTTGTCATACAGCAGCGAGAAAAAAGACGATTTTCAACCTTAGAACCCCATTATCTGGGATTGTATTCACAATTGTTACGAGTAGTATAATGAATTTGAGTTCAACAGAAATTGCAAGCAATTGATAATCGTATGGTCAATAAATCGATTTGAAATAACTCGAGTAGATATAAGTACGTGAATATTTCGAATAAATCTGAGAAGTAAAAGTCAATCATTTAAAAAATTAAAAAGAAAAACGGGTACAATTCTTCTGATTAAATTAGAGTCGAATCCGTGAATATTCTCCTTACCTTCCACATTATTTATTTATGATTTCAAAACACTTTAAAAATTTCCACGAAATATCAATGTAATTCATTTAAAGTCTAAGCGACCCATCAATCACTGAGCTGTCTTAGATATTTATATAGAATAATTACATTGTAATTAGCCCTAACTTAATTCTTTCTGATTTTTTTTCAACAGTGGTCTATAATTAACTGGGCCAGGGACCATAGACTTCATCATAAATATAGCGACACAAATGCAGATCCTCATAACCCAAATAGAGGATTCTTTTTTGCGCATATTGGTTGGATGTTGTGTGAAACACATCCGGACGTCAAGGAGAAAAGCAAAGGAATCGATATTAATGATCTGACGAAAGAGCCCCTACTTGCGTTCCAAAGAAGGTAGGCACAATCTTCGTTTTTTTGGTTTCCACTTCTTTACCTAAGGGATCATTTCGAGTAAAAATAAAGTAAATCTATCAAGTAACATTTCTGGAGAAAAACGATTTTGAATGTGTGTAAATACAATACCTATTTGAATTCCGGAATTGTTATCCACAGTATTTCATAAATATTTTGTAATTACAAATTGTTAAATTTTTTGCGCGTAAAGACTTCAACCCTTGCATTTGTTTTAACGTTATGCTAATGTATTAATTTGTACTAAAATCATAAGTGTAATAATAATAGTAAGTCAAACTCTAACGCATATTATTTTAGCTTTGTTGGCGTGCAAACACATTTATCCTCCACTATTGTATTTAGCTTTCCTGCGAGAAATAAACTGCTATTTGACTTAACATCTTTCTTAATGTGTTTACAGGTATTACATAGTCCTGATGCCCCTGTTGTGTTACTTTATACCAACTATTGTACCAGTTCTATGCTGGAACGAAACGTGGTGGAATGCTTTCTTCGTTCCCGGGATACTGCGTTCTGTTTCCTTCTGGAACGCCGTGTGGTTGGTTAATTCTGCAGGACATACATTTGGAAACAAACCATACGACAAGTTAGTATGGCTTAAAATTTACATCATTCAGCTTGCATGATGTAAGGAGAAGCCTGACACATGCATTAACAATTTTTAAATTAATATTTTTTTACGTGCGTCTGCTACTGAAGTCAAGTAAGAGTCAAATATAATCTCTTTTTTACTATGCAAAAATCTAAATTCCAATTTATTCTTATTTAGTATTTTTATATATAGTTTTCACACACAAATGTACAGGAAAGTTGGTAAGCATGGGCCATACAAATTAACAAAAAAGTGCTATTTGTTCATGTATTATTTAAACATATAGATTTTCGATTTTTGGGAATCACTTAGCTCGATTCACCCTGTATATGTATATGGTCTTTGATAACGCACAAAAATATTTAAATGTCACTACAATGAGTGTTTGTATGCATTGGATCGATGATAAGAAAGTTTCTTGGCGCGCCAAACCTTTTTCGGGTTTTGGGAGTCCCTTGTCCTGGTACAGCACTCTACGCAATGTATAAGCATAAGAATCGACGGTTTTTCTTAATATTTGAAAGGTTATTTCAAGTAGAAATTTACTTTTTTCGTATTTATAAATGCTTGCTTAAATAAAATATTACATTATATTACACTTGATATTAACATTTGAACTCTCTTCAAATATATGTATAACAGAGATAATACAAAAGTAGCGCTAGTTTAACAATCTAATTGCAAATTTCAGGTTCATCAATCCCGCTGAGAACATGATTGCAAACGTCTTCATTTTCGGTGAGGGCTGGCACAATTATCACCACGTGTTCCCGTGGGACTACAGGACGTCCGAGCTGGGCATCTACGGATTAGACACAACGGCAGTATTCATTTACTTGTTCGCGAAGATCGGCTGGGCGTACGATCTGAAAGTGGTACCCATAGGCATGGTGCAGAGAAGAGCGAAAAGAACCGGTGACGGCAGCCATGAAGTGTGGGGCTGGGGTGACGCAGATCAAACGCAAGAAGACAAGGACCAGACAGTGGTGATACGTAGACTTAAGGGCACTTCCCCGGCAAATTTCGCGAAAACATAGATGACTTTTATGATTTTTTTCTAGAAAAAAGAGTACAATGTATGGGTCTAAAAGTTTTTGCACTTTATTCTGCTACAAATGTAGAGTATAAAAAAGTATTTATTTCATTTTTACCCACTCCTGCCTCTGATATGCATATATGCCGCATCACTGAAAAAATAGTATGGTAGTTCAGTAGCAAATAGTATGCTAGTTTATGGTAGTACACGTTATACGAGTTGCGAACGAGTGTGACGAACTTGACAATGGCGCCCTGCATTCACGCTTCAGTGTTTACATATGTATATGTTTAAACTGTTAATAAACAATTAACAATCTAAACTCACAAAAGAATAAAACATCATATCATAAAAAAGTTAATATAATATGATTATAATTTTAATCTCCAATTAAATCTAATAAAATATTAATTTTTATAAATACCAAATAAAATAAGACAATATTTGAATTCTGTAATATTTATAAGCCACACTTTCTCGTTTATAATTAATTAATTACAAACAATATTTTCCGCGAGAGAATTCTAAGAGTACTAAGGGCGGCTCTGAATCGGTGTTTCTGTAATTAATAATTTTTAGTACAGGAATAGCATAAATGTCTTTTTAAAAAAATCAACAAATTCGCAAAAAGTGATTAACTCAGATTAATATGATAGATCACATGACTAACCCTACATTTGCGAATAGTATGAATGAACGATAGTGTAATTTCAGGTAGGAATATCAATGCTTAGTCAGCCACAGTAGAAGAAACACTTATATATCCGCCGTAGTCGAAAAATTCATTAGAGATCAGAAGTAAACGCATAAAACAGTTGTAAATGATTAATTGTTACTTAGTGATACTATATTAAGATATAACGAGGTCATGCATCACATAAACAATTTACATCTTTCTTCTTGTATTAACTGTTAGCAGAAGAAATCATAGAATGTAAAGTATACATGTCTACAACACACACGCGTGGTGCACATATGCAATATATACAATAAAAACTGCTTACTGATACAATGTACACAAACGCTGTGAAATTCAGGGATTCTTTGCAAAAATAGAAATAGTTACAGTTAAAACATAATTTTGCTAGCTTCCCTGCATTGTAATCGTAAAATTGTGAAGAATATGAATCACTATATCGCAAAGGGTTTGTATACTTGCTATATTTTTGCATTCAACTTGAGTTCTACATTCGACTATGCAAAATAAAGTTTTTACTTAACATGCTATCGAGAGTTATAGTTGACATAAACTGGGAACTTATGGTATACCTGTTGAGTTGCATCCTTACATTACGGCAGCATCAGTCTAAAGCAGGCCTGCCCCATCGGGTGAAAATACCTCCTGAATTTCTGTGACCCGGGCAACAGCCGGGCAGCGAGACTGTTACGTTACTAACCACAGCATGGTTAGACTCTAAAGCATGAAATGCAACAGCTTGTTACGGCAAGATCAGCAGATATTTTCGACAAAATTCAAATTTTTGTAACTTTTACACTAGGATTGCAACGGGCCAATTGTTAAAATAGTCCAAAATCAGTTCTCTAAACACAAATATCCAGGGTGTTAAGAAAACATTGAGGTCAATGAACAATGTTCAAAATAGTCAATTTTATATGTAAAACATGTGTCTATATACATTTTAGGTTTTCTGGAATTTAACGATAAAACCTTGCCGTTTTTCATCCTTATACTTTGCATAGTCACATAGTGCAATCAAAAAGGTGGAGTAAGTGGAGAAAGAGTTTACGCGAATCTATAACCGAGAATAGAACTTGATGAATTATAGGAGGTTGATAGGTCGTTTACAAATTGTTTTTCTTGCTCTTAGTACCTCAGAAACCACCAAATGTTAGTTATTCTCCATCAGGGACTCCTACCGGTACGTAAAATACCGGTATGTATTGTACCGTATCTTCGTAACCGTTATAGAGTCCGAAATACGAAAATACCGGTATGAGATTAGATCGCTATATGAAAATACCGGTACGTTTACTAATAATTTTTTCGGTTTTCCTATTTTATTACAATTTTCAAATTCATGTATTATTTCGATTTTACAATTCTATAAGGGTAACGAAGGTATTGCCGAAAAATACCGAAACCTACGATATCACCAAAAGAAATACCGAAAAAAATACCGGTATTTATTTCGGTTTTCAGTAATATACCGGGTTCGATATTTATCTGTTTCGATACGATATACGTTTCGGTATAGGTAGCTTTAATGGCGATATGAACAATCGAATTTCTTCGGAATGCACGTGACCCGGTAGGGTCATCACATCCTGCAGTGGTGTGATAAGCCGAGGTTTTTCAAGGAAACTGATGTTCAATTGGATGTACGCGCATGTCCGCACCGCTCTTTACGCTCAATTTTGTAGTACAGTAATGACTCGTTATAGTCCCGACGAACGGGGCTGGCGACGGGACTACAACGCGAGACGGACACTATTCCCTTAGAGGGAATATGCTCTAAGACTATTCCGTGCGGCCGATGCCGCGAGTGAGATAACCCAAGAGCCGAGCGAGAGGGAACGAAACAGTTGACACGAAGTTGCCGTCGACTCTTTTGTTCTCTCACTCTCGACCGAAGGATTCCATGAGATGGTGGGGATAGTCACCGGGCGTACTACGCATGCTAAAAACGGGACTATAACGAGGCATTACTGTATAAAAGGAACCACGAATGCATTCTCGAGTGTTCACTCGAAGTTAAGTGCGCTTAGAAGACAGAGGCTTAGCGACTAGCGAGGTTGCGTTCTATTCCCTTTTGAGCAATTATATGAAATAACCATACAGTATGTAACATGGCATTACGTTAAGCGATTCCTCTTTTAGACCCCGCATTTCTCAGGCTAAACCAACTTTTCCTATACTGCTCCTCTTGATATCTAAGGTCGGTATCAAATATATTGGCCGGTGAGTTCGGTTTCGCGAGCAGCAATCGAGGAGAAATCAGCCACCACCATCTGACGATCACGGATTTGTCAGTTGGAGTTGCGTGGTCGTCGCAGGATATAGTAAGGTAACGGGAACGCTGCTCGACTCCGCCTGATCCAAGTCGTTTGGCTGTTATTTATCCTTAACGTAATAGTTGTGTGCGTTACGCAGCTATACGTAGACCAAAACGAAATGAAGCTATCGAGAAAGAATCAATGTTCTGACCAATAAAGCTCCTGAATTTTTTCGTTGCTAACGCACACCTATTCTGATGTGTGTATTTCTACGCTGACAGCTCGGTTTGGCCTACACGCCAGAAGCTTGGCACTATCCCCACCACTTTTGGCTCACTCTTATCCTGCGAAGGCGAGAGCGAGACGGAAAGAGAGCGAGTCAGAAAACGTTGAGAAAAGGAGCACCGAGGCAAACAAACGGTGTAGTGGGACAATACCCCTCACGAAACTCACCAGCAATATATATGATACCGACCTTAGTAGAATCCCGTTTGAATTTTTCGATTCGGTCAAGAATTGCATTTTTTATCGTGGCGACAGTGCGAAAAAAATTGTTTCGAGAAAACGACACTTAAAGTTTGACGCCGAGCGCGTTCGTCTACTGACGGCGACTTGCCCTATTTTCGATGCGTTTATTCGATTAAAACAAAAATTGATTGTTCATTGAAATTAATAAATGTATTATTAATTAAAAGAAAATTCACATTTCTGTCTATTATACCTGCGTCACAATCCATCTTCAAAAAATATATATTTTTAAGGCCGTCACACTGTTGATCCCCCCGAACTGCCTATAAAATCTGTGCTGTTAGGAATTTCGATCCAAAATTTTAACTGGGTCTTTTTGAGACGTTGTTCAATGAAAATATGTAAAAAAAAATTTAGATTTTTGATCGGCGGATGCCCTTAAATGGAACATTATATATTTTGGTAGGTACATGATATGAAAGCGACTGTCATTACATATTCAGCAGTGTGGTATACTACGAGCTTCGAGGTCACACATGGTCTGGAATGAAAAAAATTGATTGAACATTTCGGCTGACCGAAAGGAGGATACAGCGTCCACTCGGTCCGGTGCTTTTAAACAGTCTTCTTTGGAATGCACGTGACCCACTAGGGTCATCACATCCTGCAGTGGTGTGACACAGCCCTCGTTTTTCAAGGAAACTGATATTCAATTGAAGGTACGCGCATGTCCGCACCGCTTTCTACGCCCAATTTTATTGTATAAAAGGAATCACGAATGCATACTCGGGTGTTCACTGAAAGTTTATTACGCTTAAAAGACAGAGATTTAGCGAGGTCGCGCTCGATTCCCTTTTGAGCAATTATATAAAATAACCATACAGTACGTAACATGGCTGATTAGGGATTAGTTTAAACTTATTTAGTTTAAATTTATTATTTTAGACCCCCGCGTTTCTTAGGCTAAGCAACTTTTCCGAGCGTTTCCCGTGGATATCCAGGCACCGGTTCGTCCGCTACTAAAGAACTCTAAAACAATTACAAATCCTCTGCTCATTGCCCTTGGCATGGGCTTGTAACAACGTTTGTACGTGCATATGGAAATTTAAATAAGAAAAGTAGGATTCATAGAAATAGGAAATATGCAATAGGAAAAGAAATTGATTGAAGTCGGTGATTTCAAAGCTGTGACAGTCCATTATACGTGTGAACGATACTATGTGTACAAATTGGAACAAATATTACATTCCTCCAGTTTATCGACGAAATCTTGACGTCATTACTTTTAGAGGAAAAGTGCAATATAATGTTCGTGCGTGTTTCCCAGGAATAAAGCAACAATGGCACCAAATGTCGCAAGTATCCCCACGGGCGTGCCAGTCGAAGACGATACGCTCCAGGAAAAGTTAAAGATGGAAACGCCGAAGGAGAAATACCAGAGGAGTATCATCTGGGCCGCCGTGATTATCTACGGGTCCTTTCATCTTGCTGCAGTTTACGGAGCATACCTCCTCTTCACTTCCGCCAAATTGATGACAGCCGCCTTTGGTGAGCGACATTAATTTCGATGGTAATTTTTAAAGAAATGTTAAAGTGCAAATTGAATACCAGTGAAACCAATTCTAACGACGTATCATTGATACGAGTAGTTTACGTAATTGCCTGTTTTATAAAAAAACTAACTTTACTAGTCGGCTTCGCCCGAAATTTAGATTCTGATTTTTTACAAAAATTTTATTTATTTTTTGTGAAAATAGTCACATTCATCTTGATTAGTTAGGCATAATGAAATGGAACCCATTTCGTGACCCCAGTGTTTACCGTTCGAAAGTTTTTAGGCGACAGACAAACACATAAATACTTTGTGCTTTATATAATACCTACATGTTACCACCGCTCGGCTATAGTTTTCGAGATATTCATGAAAATATTTTGGTATTTATTCGGAATGTAGCTGTGTTGATCGTTTCTGAGGTACCTATCGGTATAGGTTTGGGATTAGATTTGGAGGGGGGCGGCAGGGCCCCCTGAGAAGGTGTTGACGGAAGCCCCGATACACCCAACAGGTGCTCTCGAAAGCACCCATTCCTAGAAAAAATGTATGTTTTCGAACGAGTTAAGTTTGACCTAAGCTTTGAACTAAAACATAATTTTTTTTTACTAGGAAAAATGTGCTTTCGAGAGCATCTGTTGGGTGTATCGGGGCTTCCTTCAACACACCGACTCAATTTGGCGGTGCCATTAGGATATTAGGATGACTCTGGTTCTAAAACATAATTCAGTGAAAATCATCGTATTCCTATTATTTAATATCTTACAATCCTATGAAACATTTAAACATATTATTTTCTTCGCGTGTTTGTTACTTGTAGCACTCGGCTTGTACATATTAAGTGGCATAGGAGTCACAGCTGGTGCTCACAGATTATGGTCACACAAAGCCTACAAAGCAAAGTGGCCGCTCCAGGTCCTATTGATGATCCTTAACACCATAGCCTTCCAAGTAAGTGAACGGATTCATCCATAACGAAATTTGTAACTGTTGTATGGACCATATGATAATGTTGTCACACAGCAACGAGAAAAAAGACGATTATCAACCTTGGAACCCCAATATCTGGGACTGCATTTACAATTGTTACGAGTAGTATAATGAATTTGAGTTCAACAGAAATTGCAAGCAATTGATAATCGTATGGTCAATAAATCGATTTGAAATAAACTCGAGTAGATACTAGAGCCGATATAAGTACGTGAATATTTCGAATAAATCTGAGAAGTAAAAGTCAATCATTTAGAAAATTAAAAAGAAAAATGATTACGGTTCTTCTAATTAAATTAGAGTCGAATCCGTGAATATTCTCCTTACCTTCCACATTATTTATTTATGATTTCAAAACACTTTACAAATTTCCACGAAATATCAATGTAATTAGCCCTAAGTTAATTCTTTTTGATTTTTTTCCACAGTGGTCTGTAATTAACTGGGCCAGGGACCATAGACTTCATCATAAATATAGCGAGACAAATGCAGATCCTCATAATCCAAAGAGAGGATTCTTTTTTGCGCACATTGGTTGGACGTTGTGTAGAAGGCATCCGGACGTTAAGGAGAAAGGCAAAGAAATAGATATTAATGATCTGCACGAAAACCCTGTACTTGCGTTCCAAAGAAGGTAGGCACAATCTTCGGTTCTTTAGTTTGCACTTCTCTACCGAGGAAAAGTAAAGTAAGACTGTCGAGTAAGATTTTAGAAGAAAAACAATGCTGAACGTGTGTAAATATAATATTCGAATTTGAAAAATATTTAATTAATTACAAATTATTACATTTCATGAATGTAAATTTTTCAACACTGGCATTCATTTTAACATTAAATTTTACTAGTGTATAAATTTATACTGAAATCATAAGTGTAATATTAATAGTAAGTAAAATCCTAACGCATACCTATTATTTTAGTCCGTTTTTCATGCCAGAAATAAACTGTTATTTGACTTAACATCTTTCCTAATGTGTTTACAGGTATTACGTAGTCCTGATGCCCCTGTTGGCTTTCATTATACCAACTGTTGTACCAGTTCTATGCTGGAACGAAACGTGGTCGAATGCTTTCTTCGTTCCCGGGATGCTGCGTCATGTTTCATTTGTGAACGCCGCGTGGTTGGTTAATTCTGCAGCCCATGCATTTGGAAACAAACCATATGACAGGTTATTATGGCTTAAAATTCATATCATTCAGCTTTCATGAAGTAAGGATAAGCCTGATGCATGCATTAACCATTTTTAAATTATTATTTTTTTAACAAATATAATTACTATTTTGCTATGCAAAAATCTAGATTCCAATTTATCCGTATTTTGTATTTAAGTACATATGTAACTTTCACACACAAATTTATTACAATCAAAACATTCACATTTGGGAAACACTGTATTAGAAGAATCATCGAGCAAACGAATTCCAGCTTAGAACTTCGGTTACTTTAACGAACTCATCGGTAATTTCAGGTTCATCCAACCCTCTGACAACATGCTTACAAACGTGTTTACTTTCGGGGAGGGTTGGCACAATTATCACCACGTATTCCCGTGGGACTACAAGACGTCCGAGCTGGGCAACAACGGATTCACTATAACAACAGCGTTCATTGACTTTTCCGCGAAGATGGGCTGGGCGTACGATCTGAAAATGGTACCCAGAGACCTGGTACAAAAAAGAGTGAAAAGAACCGGTGACGGCAGCCATGAATTGTGGGGCTGGGGTGATACGGATCAAACGCAAGAAGACAGGGACCAGACATTGCGGATGCATAGGCTCAAGAAGGATTAGTCAGATTAGTGGAACAGAGCAATCGATGGTTGTTCTGTTTCCAACATTATTATTCCACCCGATGCTTTACGATTTGCCGCCAGATAGCTAGCCTGGGGCTTGGGTTCATTTCTTGTTATTAAAATGTGCGGACTTGTCAAAACACGCGTAGCAGCAATAATTAAAAAGTTCATATTTAATACGCCTTTTAGGAGTGCATGTACGTTCTGCTGCGTGGTGCGCTACGAGCCGTCTACGACACCGCCACGGGTGAAGGGGCAGGCGTAATTACATAAGATTGAAAAGCATGTGCAGTCGCGGATCTAAGCGGGGAGCCCTACCTAGAAATTTTCAAAACATCGATTTTTCGATTTTTATATTTTCTTCGAGTACAACATCTTGAAAATATTCCTTGAAAGTGTCAAGTTAATCCGACCAAAATTGACAAAGATATACACGTCTATGTGGGTTTCTCGGTGTAGCGCTCAGACCCAAAACTTTAAACGCGTTTTCCCCAAATTCAGGTTTTCAAAGCCGGTGACACGCATAACTAACAAATTAATGAACCGATTAACTCGCGGCTTTGCAGGGTTATTTTAGGGTTAAAAATCTAAGCCCTATCGGGAGTCTTTCCCTTTTTTGCCTAGATTTTTTTTCCACTCGAAAAATGAAGGATTTTTTGCCAAATATCGATGTTTCAACTTTGCATAGGCGCCATTTTGTCTTAAAATATTTTTTACAAAATCGGGCCCAATAGCTCCTAGATAATTTCATATATTATCTAAAAAAAAATTCCAATTTTTGATGATCCCGCACCGAGCTACGGTCTTCACAGCAAAGCGCCTAAAAAAAGAACGTCTCATGCATCGCCTATAACTCACAAACCTTTCAATACTTTTTACCACAAAAATACTGAAATATCCGTAAAATGTACTCTTTCCAATAGACTAATGTTTAATAATAAAAATTTATCGATTTTTCTAGAAAAAAATCCTAAAGGAGCATGTCGTTTTAACCGTTCTAGGTAGGCCTCCGCCCTCAAGAAAAAAGGCCCCGGTGGCAAAAGTTCTGAGGAGCCCATTTTTTCGGGAAAATGAAGAGGTAGTTTACTAAAAACGAGCTAAGTGTAGTAGTACAGAAAAAAAATAGTGTTTGAATACCTATACCTAATCATAATTTATTTGGAGATGGGGCCCTGGGAAGGCCTTACGAGCAGGGGCCCGGGCGGCAACTGCTCATCAACTGCTCTGTTAAATCCGCTACTGAGCATGTGCAAAAGCAAATGCATGGAAACTCGTCGCTGCTACACTTGTAGAGGCGCTCATGTCGCGAGCCAGGCTGTTTACGAAATTCGAGTTAGGTCGAGCACGGGGCCGCGCGCGTTCTAAAATACCATATTGTATGTAAATAACGGAGAGGAGATAAGGCACCCGCATTATCGCCGCGCTCTTGCAAGTACCGCGTATTCACGATGATGCTCAGTAAATTGTGCACACGGTTACTGAACACTCGTGTGTCTCTAGTTTCAAATCCCAAATATGTGCGACGCGAAAATGTCAGACAGATACATTTCACGTATTACCCTGATAAAATCACGGACACCGCCGGTAAGTGAAAGAGTTTCTTTAATTGCCATATCTATACGGCGCGATTAAAGTAAAAATTGTGTCGAACAAACTTGAGGAGCCACGTGATCCGGAATTGTAGAGCTTTGGAATTTTGGATAAGAAAATCGAATAGGAAGCAGACTTTCCTAAGTGTCTTTCAGCGCGCGTTAAAGATGCGTACGCACACTTCCGCGCATCGGTTGTTAATGTGTGTCGAATGCGGACACGTGGAATTTGGGAGAACACAGTGTAAACGGGAGAAATTGATCGCGAAAGAGGAATAAATGGATTCACATCAATCATTTTATTCTAGGTGAGACCGAAACGATGAATATGTATCAAGCTATCAATGATGGACTACGAATCGCGTTAACGAGAGACCATGATGCAGGTAGCAACCTTTTTTTTGAAAACTAAGTACTGTATAATTATGGATGATGTAGAAATTATACTTATGTATGTATGTTACTCAATTGACAATTTCTCAAAGAAATTAGAAAATCTATTAAGACATTGCAGAAGAGTAAAAATGACATAATGTCGTGAATGGCTCCGTTACGTTCTGACGAAAATACAAACCACTTTTTATCTTATCGTCGAAAAACGATAACATGCTTATTGTAATACATACATATGCATGTCTGGTTACATATACGTATACTGTGTCAGCTCCGAAGAGTACTATATGGGAGTACATGCTATTTCTCAATACGCGATATTTATGGATGACTCTTATTTCAATGAGAAGCATGTTTGTCAAAAACGATATCAAGTATTTCATATATTTTTAAAAGTATAATTAGTACTGGTCTACACGTGTACCTACAATTGTTAAGGTACTTACTCAAATGCAGGCATACTCAATAGATTTTTAAAACTGATTTTCAAGAAAACAAATACTACTTGAAGAAGAAGTTATTCTGAATCAAAATTATTTATTTCGAGAACAAAGCCCCAACTCAGAATGTACTATTCCTGATTTTCATATTGACATATTGTTTCATGAAAAATCACCCTTTCGCGATTATATTATCAACGGACCAGCCTGTATCAACGACACATAGTTTGTAGTATTGTCAGAAGATTGTGCTATTAACAGAATGGTAATTTGTGTGTCTCTGTTGATGTCAAATTAGTATGCAAATAATCATTTTTGTTGATTAGTGATATTTGGTGAGGATGTGGCGTTCGGAGGTGTTTTTCGATGCACGGTTAATCTACAAAAAGAGTTCGGGAAAGACCGCGTTTTCAACACACCTCTCTGCGAGCAAGGAATCGCTGGCTTTGGAATCGGATTAGCTGTAGCCGGTGTAACGGCCATCGCAGAAATTCAATTCGCGGATTACATATTTCCCGCTTTTGATCAGGTATTGTGTTCAATCGTGAACAACCAAATAATAGATACTACTCCTTTTTCAAAACAAATACAACATGCAAGTGAAGTATGTAAGTACCCTGTTCTAATCCATACAATTACAGTACGCACTCGTTATAAGCCCGTTTCTACCACGCATTGTACGCTCGGCTCTTTCGTTTCTTCTCGCTCGGTCTTGGGTTTTCACACTCGCGCCATTGGCCGCGCGGAATAGTGTCCACAACGCGCCATACGCCCGCCGCCAGCTCCGTTCGTCGAGCTTATAACGAGTACAGACTGTATAGGGATATTTTTCGCAACTACGCAGTGTTTCGTATGGTAAGTTGAACGTGAAAACACTATTTTACTTAATTTCTGCAATCTTATCGGCAGCTGGTAAATGAAGCCGCCAAGTTTAGATATCGAAGTGGAGGAGACTTCGACTGTGGTAAATTTACACTTCGAGCGCCTTGTGGAGCTGTTGGGCATGGTGGACTTTATCATTCGCAAATGCCAGAAGCCTATTTCGCTCATACGCCAGGTTTAAAGGTGTGTAAGAATGATGATATGACTTATTACATACATGAATAATTCATTACGGCAATAACAATAACGTATAGATAATTAGACATTGACACAACCAAAGTATGGAATAGGTCTAACATCTTATGGAAATTTATTACAAAAACTGAAATATCGACATCGTAAGGAGACGGATTTTGATGCGCACTCTACGTTTAAGCATCGAGGAAGTATAGGATAGTCCATGGACCTTTTTCTCTGTTACCTGGGGAAAATCCCTAACGAGGGGAGGACTTGGGCGAAATTCAAACAGAAAATTCAAGCAGACGGACGTGACTGTTGACCTCACGCCTGGCCCACTCTATTCGTTCATGGGATAGACCAATCATCTTATGGGAGTTCCCCTCGCGAGCCCCCTTACCATTTTCATGTCACAGCCAATGTTATCGATCCAGTCTAAAGTAAGATTACCGACGTTTCCAATAACATTTAATTTTAATTCCTACCACTCATGGCATTGTAATCTTATTTTAAACTGACTGGATAGCGTTCACCGTGACACGAAAATGGTAAGGGGGCTTGCTAGCCTCCCGTACATGTGACACCAAATTACATTGCGTGTCGGGTCTATCCTATACCTGGTCTGTGTTACCACCACAGACCATACTTCGTCGATAACAGCGTGCATTTCTCCCATATCATTTTTACCTCACGTCGATACGATGTACTTTCTATATTCTCCAGCAGATGTATGCACCACCACTGTACTGGAGGAAACAACCTTACACTATAATATAGTCAATCTGTAGATATACGATTTGAAGTAGAATCTGCCCTGTGTATGGTCAGACAGTCTACCCTTCAAGCAGTCTCCTTTCCCTAACTTCTTTTTGTTCATTTTTCGATATATCATACTCATTGACACACTTCTGAAGTATATGATCACGAAATCAACTGGCGGAAGATATACCCAAAGAAACTACCGACTTACGTAAGCATCGCGAGCGAATTTCTATGCTCAAGGATATGCTGCACTCGCGACGGTACGCGATAGCTATAGTCGTTGGCTCTTAACTTTCTGGAAGAGATTCCATGAATATTGTACGACACATGTACTCTACGTATGCATGAAGAAAGTTTTCCTCCTACACTGACGCGCCACCACCGACACTATACAACCCGATTACATGAACAGCGGCGCGCAACATCGCGTCGACATTTCCTGAAGCTGAAACATCGCTCGCTCCTCGCCGCGCTCTTCGATACAACGCCGCGGAAACAAAGACCGAATGCAACGAAACGCACCAACACGTTTATTCATTGGCAATAATAAGAGTAATGAGCCCGTGTAGCTATTTTCACCAAACTTTAAACTTTCCTATCCGAAGCGCAAACTTCCCTCGTTATCTCTTCTAAGTTGTTCCGCTTATTTTCGAGGTTCCACGCGGGCTCATGAGAACGGAGAAAGACGTAATAAAGTTTAGCAAAATGTTTCTTGCAAACCTTGTTGGGTGTGTCGAATGAAACACCGTGGCATTGCATTCTAGATTAAGCTTTGAATAAAACGTCTCACGTCAATGGGAACACTGATTTTCAATAAAAAAAATTAAAACCGACGTTAGAAAATAAGAATGCACTAAAAAGTAAGATACAATTTTTTCCCTCTTTTAAACTGTGATTGTCAATTTTTTTCTGTCGGTGCTTCATCATTTGCACTGTGTAAATATGGCGTTGACTTAATAAATCACAAGCTAGAGCTGAACTGCAAGTGCCAAATTCGCTGTAGGGAAAAACGATGAAAGTGTAAGCAATCTTCACGGCCGTAATCTTTTCGTGTCCCTCTAAATAGTGACAATAAAAAGTGATAAACGATGTAAATGCCAAAATGTCCAACCACGCGGTTTCTGTTTCTACTGAAAATTTTAACAACTGCCACTTGCATCGTTTACCACTTCTACTCCTCAAACCATAAAGAAATTTCACTGCGAGGCTTCGTATTACACCCTAAAACATTATTCCCAATAATGCGGTACAAGAGCACTGATCGTGTCATTGGAAATATTGCTTTTTCTTTATACCCCAAACTATGTATTCCGTGCTCCTCAACACACACTTTCGATACAAGGAAAGGTCACTCGTTCGCGAATTCCTGAGCGTAATCGTTGATTGCGCGAGTGTGGAAAAGAGTAATGAAATGTGACCAAACGTCTTTTTCAGATCGTTGTGCCCCGCGGAGCGAAGCAGGCGAAAGGTCTTTTGTTGAGCTGCATAGACGAGCCGGATCCCTGCATCATGTTTGAACCGAAAATTCTGTACCGCACGGCGATCGACCAAGTGCCGAAAGATCATTACACGATAGAGATCGGCAAAGCTGAGGTCGTGAGAGAAGGTAGGCGTGCAGGAAGACTGACGAGACCGGCGGGATAAGTTTCACCTCGCGGCTGCATAACAATGCTGTCTCGGCCACTCTGATCGTCCTCCGCGCATAAATTAATCCTTTTTCCACGTTTACGGTAGTAATGACTTTTGTCGAGGGTCGCCAGGCTTTCACCGATTCATCGTCGGTAGCAGACATGTAAAATTTACGGCGTCGTTGGCCGCCGATTAATTAAGGGTATAAATAATTCGATACGCGTCCGCGGTAACGATTCGATAACTGTTCACTTCGATATCAAGAGATTTCATGAATAACCGCTTGTCAAACGTGAATGTTTATAGTCGATGATTAGATTATCCTTTTGCACGAGACCTCCCAATTCGCGCGGCATTTCGAAATTCAGATAAAGAAATTCGTGAAGATGATAGGGGAGATGGGGGAAATACGAGCTAGTTAATGAAAAGGCAAGATATTTAATCAATCACTTGAAATATTTATTATAACCTTTGGCAATTCTTTAAACAAGTAATAAACAATTATATAAGACAGCCTTCTTCCTGTGCCATCAACTCAAAATAAACTATAACATTTTCATAAAAAAAAAAACAGTTTTGGTCCACTTTGCCCGCAGGTTGGGGTAATGAGGGCCAAACAAGAATTCGCACAGCGCACAAAAAATTATTTAGCCAAAAAGAAATTTAAAATCTTCTCTTCTAATACTAATAGGAGAACAGTTATTAGAGATCCATAAGAATCAGTACAACAATCAAGTTTAATGATTTGATTGATGTTTAACGAATTCTAATTAAGTGAATACACTTAGTTACAAAAAATCATGTGTGTAAGTATTTATTTGGTGTGTCACAAACTGTGCCAACCGTTTTCAAATTCTTGGCATCTTTAGCAAAAGAATTGTCATTTTGGAAAGTCTTTGGAATGTTAAGGTGCCACTTTACTCTCGTTACCCCCACGACTTTTATTTAATTTCTGTAAAAATATCAGAATAAAATTTGAAATAAACACAAAATTGAAGTTATTACAACAAAGTTTAAGTATGGATCATTCAAATGAAGCCTAAACAAAATATAATAGACAAAGGTTTCGCACTTACTATTTCGGCATAAATTTTCGAGAAACATAAAAAAAGACGTGCTCAACAAACAATATTCTCTGTCATCGGTACGAACGCAATTAGCGAGACAAACAAATGCCAGTATCATTGATGCAGGGAGGGATACCTTCGGGCGGAAATACGTCTTCGTCCGATTTACAATATTGCTAAAACTATACTAGCTCGTATTCCCCTCGTCTACCCTAAAGACAAGCTTCATTAATCATAATTTCAGAGTTTATCCCTACAGTTGCGAATTTTGCAAGGCGATCAACTCGGGAATCGGCACCCCTTGCCTCAAGTCACTGACACGTTCCGCTTCAACGGGGACCCCGTGTCATTCAATCTTCGCGTTTGATTCCTTACGGAACGATGAAGCGATTCCACCGCTGGGCTCGCCGATTACCTCGTGCGTCGCATTAATAATTCGAACGCGGGGCGCACAGTATCATGCCGCCGTGCTTGTGCCTCGCGCGAGAACGACTCGCTCGGTCATTCGAGAATATAATATTTATCGGTCGTAATTCTCCTTTCATTATCCAATCGGCGGAGCAGTACACGCGATGACCGGTCCTGAAACAGGATACGCGAGGGGGCGGGGGCGGGGGAGAGAGCCGCGGCACACAAGCGTAGCCGTAATCGCGAGACACTGCGCGGCGTGTAAGGTGAAACGAGCGTGGCGTGTACACATTTGCGTTGCACGTAGGTGATGCGGTGACACTCGTGGGCTGGGGCACTCAGGTGCACGTACTGTTGGAGGTGGCCGATCTCGTCCAGGAGAAGCTCAATGTATCCTGCGAGGTGATAGACCTCGTTTCTATCCTACCTTGGGACGCGGAACTCGTTTGCAAGGTAATTTCGTCATTATAATTTGCCCCGTTTTCATGCGTTAATGCAACCGGATCGCTCGCATCTACATATTACGTTCGAGCGCGTATTACGTGGGCACGTTGTGTCCTTCGCCCGAAACAAGAGAAAGAGAGAGAGAGGGGGGGGGGGGATGTTAAAAGAGGAGAAACATAGTTGTAGTATTTTAATTGTAGAATTAATTCATCCATGCGGAGAAAATATAATTTCACTTTTGAACTTCTGTTAACGTTGAATGCGTAGAATGGCTACCGTTATTGTCAGAGTTGAAGTATTATCGAAAATTCATCCGGAAAGGGGGATGATATTTAGAAAGCGGGTTTTGAGCGGGTGCTGTGAAATATTTAAAAGCAGGGTCCGGAAGAGTTCTGGAACTTTTCAACAGGTTCTATTTGAAACAAGGACCGTGGAACTATTTTAAAAATGTTCTCTCATTATAAGTTCCCATGAGAACTGATAAAGTAAAAGTTCTTGAAAATAAAAGTTTTAGTTGGAATGGAACTTATAAAGTTTATACTTTAATTTTATAATTAAAAATTACGCTATTACAGGAACAGATATTTTGTTCATCAATATTAAAAAAGTTCTCAATCGTTGTAGCAAATCCTATTCAATGAATAGTACTACAACAATAATAAATAATTATTACAGATAAATTGATATTCCTAATGTGTTATTTATTTGTAATATTTACCTGAATATTATGAAACGAAATGAATTAATGAATTAATGAAATGAATTTTTTAATAAATATAACTATTTCCATGAAACTTTTATTATATAGATTCTAAAATATCTCTTCCATTAGAATACTTTCTAAAGTAGTTCCTAAGGGTAACATTTCTTTCAATAAAAATTTTATCACATATCAGTTATTGTTAATTTGCTACGTGAAAAAAAGCGAATTGTTTTTGAAGTTGTCTCAAGCCTCTGTGGTTAAAGCTTTTTCAATTTCTCTCGCTCTAAGCTGCAGCCCATTTACCTTACACACACATAGAATAATCTTAAAAGGGAAATACCACAAAGTGTAACTGAATTCCTTAGATACTTTTCTTAGAAGAATGTTTAAAGTAAGTAATGTTAATGGATAAATTAGCCAATGTTGGCGCTGTTCGTATGAAAACTATAATTTGCTCGTGACATAACGGTGAGGTTACTTCATGGCCTGGGGTCAATCAGGTGCTGCGTGCCAGTAACTTCGACGGGTTTAATAGTTGTGGCAGAAATTTTCATACCAGTAATAATAACTACCGTCACCTTCTAAGGCACGATTTCAATTCCTATAAAAGAATCATAGATCCGCTTAAGAATGCACCCTGCTTTATGACCTTATTAGCTCGTTAACTGAGTCATTCTTAGACCAGAAACGCCCCCAGTATATTTAAAAACGGTGGAACACGAATGAACTGCTTTAATTCACAGTGAGCATTAAACACGATCTAATAACTGTATTTACTGCTTCTGTCCGAATGTAATTATCTACTAAATTCCCACGCTGAATTAACTCGTCCTGCCCCGTACCAAAAAACCTCCACGCGACGAGTTAACACGCCTCCCCCACGCATCACATTAATAATATCCCACAGACGTAAAAAATTGCCTCCCACAAACAATCCACAACGTAAGTATTTGAAAAAACGCTGCACTTGTGAAATAACGCGATTGCAGAAACGTATTCTAACGAAAAAGGTTAGCGATTCATTTTTTAACGAATTCGTAAGTGCAGCGCGCGACTTTCTTTTCCACCGAGTTTCAAAACGCCGCGGCAGACTTTCGAAATTCGTGGAAAAAGCTAAGTATTCCCGAGCGTTGCAGAATAATTACGAAATGCAGATAAACGGTGCATGCCCATTTTTTTTTATTTGCGAAATCGACGGTAACATGGATAATCCGTTTCGATCGTCGCGCTTTTATTACTTCCCCTGTTTAATTAGCGGGTCATTAAACCTCTGTCTATCTTTCTCCCTCTGTCGAGGCCGCGCAGATGCGAGTCTAGTTTCGAGTAGAATAATTTTTAGTTTCCCCAGTAATCCCAGTATAATATAAACTATTCTCTTAATCTCCGCACCCCGTGCCCTCCTCCGCCCTATCTAAATGCCAGGGCCCGTTGTCGTGACGGTAACGATACGAAAACTAAATGAAACTAACATTCACTCGGCCGAATTACGATACCGCGGATTGCCGTGGACACTAATATCGCGCTGATTTATGCTAATCGATCTTTAGCCGCTTAATGATATGCCGATTGGACGGTATGCACTCGCGGCTCGTATGCCGTAACATTATACATGCATACGTGGAAACGGTTAGCGTGCCCGAGCGCGCGTCCTAGCGGAGAGGCGAGCGTAATTGGAAACCCGTTTCGCGCAATTTCGATACATTCACAGATTCCCCCGGACGATGATGCTCGCCGAACGTCGCGTCTCTCGCGAGCAAAATTGCCCGTCCAGCGGAAAGTTCCCTCGCGATTTCTGGGATCTGTCCGAGGGATCTTGAGAGCAGGGTTGCGAAATAGCTTGGTCTTGAAAAACGATGATTATGAGAAAGCGGATGACCAGTTGGACTCTTAGAGCGAGGCAGTCTCTGAGGCATTTTAGATTAGCGACCGTAGAGCTGGTGCAGTGACTGCAGTGGCCATCGGAGAAAATGGGAAAGGTAGATGTTAAAAATTAGGGGGGGGGGGGAGGGGGCAGTAGAAAACAGGTACATGGCACATGTGCATCAATTTTCGTTTCTTTGTGGGTACCATTAATTCGTTCCTGCGATGTAGTGTAATTACACCAGAACTTCTGCTTTTACTCAGCAGAAGTGTATTAAATATTCTTCATGCTGAAGAAAAATAAATGCGTAGTGGAAGGCCCCGTAGCATTCGGCTGCTTAGGGACACGCGACCTAATAAAATTAATTTTTCAGATAATAGTTGGCATTTATCGTAGAATTCAAGTACCAAATAATTACAATTTCGTACCGCATTTCCTATGAAAACAATTTTTCCTTCAACTTGCTTCCCTCTAAAATCATAAAACAGGTGGCATGATCCTGTTTTCACCTGGGCCCCTCAATTTTGCCCTTGAAATTTGATTTAACATTTGAAGAACGTCTGACGCTCATTTTAATTTCTATTGTCTGGTGCTTGTGGCATATTTTTATGCGCAATGTCTATCAGAAAAAAATTGAAAAGCTAGAAATGCAAAATTTCTTAGCACTGATAATATTGTAGAATACTTGAATTTTTTGTCTAATGCCACTGACAAGTATTTATATCGCGAGTTTCAAGGAAACAGAGGCTATACAAATCCTAAAATATTGTGGACATTAACTACATGGACCTTCCCGTAGAAAACGGGTTTCCTACGAGTTTATTTTTACAAGTTAATTTATTTTACAAATCCATGTAACATTAAAGACACCACCATTGCCGTTTAAATATCAACTAAGAATTAAGCCAAAGGGGTTCAGGCAAAAACATTATAGTAACTTTGCATTTATTTGAAAAAAAGACACATATTCGAGTCGCAAGAAACTTAAGGATTATCGTTTTAAGCATCATCATAGATCGATCTCACATTCACACAACGTTGAATCTTGAAGTATGTACTATACTGCAATAATACACAAGAAAATATTGTAACCTTTTCTATCTTACTTTCTCGCGCATCGTTATCCGTTGTTGGACATATTTATTCAGCGATCACGTTGAATATCGATGGATCAATGAGTTCGGGAGAGGGTGAACGATAGCAGGTGACCGTAACGTCTGAAAGTTGCAAGGGAAGGTCAGCTGAAATCTGAAATGTCACAGAAACCTGTAACGCAGCGTGCTAGCCATGCGTACTATCGAGTTACCGTTTCTAATGATTTACAACGGGACACAGACGCAGGTGCGCCTAGGTGTCTTAATTACAGGCCACCGTCGCTCGATCCTAACGTCGATCGTGGCTCGTGGATCCGCTTGGTCGCCGCGAAACGATTCGTACAGCCGCTATATTAATGCTTCGCTTAGCGTCGGGCTGTATGTAAATTATTATTATGACACGGGACGGGGCATAAATCATTCACGAATTGATCTGTGGAGCGGACCGTTTGTCCAACGAATTACCCTTTGTGACACGTGTTAGAGGATTGAATGTCGCTTTGTACGTGGCACGTCCAATACTATTCCTGCTTCAATCATCAAAACCGTACAACTTAATGATCGCTAATTTTTCTCCGACTGAATACATAGATAGTTACCTTCATAATCGGTTTTCATAATTCTCGTCGAAGGCACAGATTATCTGATTAAATGAGAAAAATACTCGAAGTCACTAAGGATACTGTTCTCCTGGCAAGTTAACTTTTATGACGTATCTGCCAATTAGACGTTTAAGTACTTAGTGCGCAATCCCGTAGATTCATAAAGTGGATTGATAATTTCAAAAGTATTAGAGACGCGTAATACGTGATTCATATAAGAGTGCTTTGCAAAGCACTGTCTGATTATGGCAGCGGTTTAATCATACGTTATGTTGCAGTCGGCGAAGAAAACAGGACGAGTGGTGATCGCACACGAGGCACCGCTGACGAGTGGATTTGGAGCTGAAATAGCCTCGACCATTCAGGTAAAGGCAATTGTTTCAGTTTAAGCTTCAGGTTTAAGCTGATTCGAGTTAGTTATTTATTGCGATTACGATGATCCCACTGTCAAACAGTATGTTGGTTTTTTACTGGTAATTACTTTTAGATGTTTCCTGAATTACTTTAACAGTGTGTATTGGGCGTATTTTCTGGAGCGTATCGAAAGCATTGTCCGAGTGTCCCCGAATGTTTGCTCGGGGCGAGTTAAGTAAAACTTTCTCGGCGGCAGTGACCGCTCGTAAAGTCCAGACTAACTTGAAAGGGCATTTTTCAAAATATTGCACCACCCAAAGTATTAATTCACTAAGTACTTAGTATTTAAAATATTTGAAATTTTACTGCTTTCTCCACAAGCCAGAAGTATATTCTTCAAAATAAAAAAGTTGCTGTCGAATCGGATAATAACTTTTCGAGATATAGGTTCCACCGTTTTTAAGAACACTGTTTCGAGAAAAACGCGTGTAAAGTTTTACGGGAGCGTCGAGTGGCCGGGTGTTACCCATACACATGTTGCTACTCGAGTGCCTATAACTTCGGGAATTTTACGAATTTTAATAAATGCTTTTAAACACATATTCTTCAAAGTTTAAACGTTCGAAAAATGTAATAAAAAAATAATCGATTTTTAGACCGGAACCTCCCCTTAAACACGAAATATATTATTTTCAATTTAAAACGTTAAAACACTAGGTGTCTATTAGATTCTGGGATAAAATTGGGTTTAAAATAGTAGAGGATGATGGACATAAAAAAATTCTAAAATATTAGCTGTTAACGCTCTTTACTAATTTACTAATTTAATTAAAGTTTTAAAGTCATCGGATACTTCATTTATTTTTCAAATTACAGATCTTAATGGAAGGAAATAAAAAATGCCTCGTGTGCCATTACTCTAGCAACAATAATTTAATTTAGATAAATTTATTAGTTAGTATCCACGTTTTTAAAATCGATTTATTTAAATGGGGAAGCATTTACTCGGGAAACAATATTACTAAAAGAAATAACTTGACGTAGTTGAAGCATGCTTCTCGATAATTTACTCCGACTATCCACGTGTTGGCATGTCTAATGGTCAAATGTGATTTTAAGTATTCTAGTTACGAAATTATTTACACGTACCGCATATACAAGCGTTCCCTGCCCAAAATGCATTCTAGGTATGCATGTTCAATGCATCGTTGGAATGTGGCAGGATATCATTACGCGCGTTTCTGTTACGTCACTGCACACTTCGTGACGGTTCGATACGCTTCAGCTTGTTCAGATGTACAAACTTATATCTTGCAAAACTCTAATCCTAGCGCTAAATCAGCAGGCGCACGGCACGGTTAAATAATTTATAATTCAGATAAGCATTTAATGATTTCATCTTAAAAGGGGTTGTCGCTCAATATGACACACTGATATTAAAATGACCTCTGGAGTCTACATTTATGGATCGTACATAACGATGTAGTTTTGTTGGGTGCACACTGCGTTTTCAATTATCAGAAATAATACATTCTCAAAGTGTTAAGAAGATATTATAAGACTTGCACATAGTTACTACCAGTTAAATCGAAAGGGAATTGTTTTAGGAAGGGCTTATAACGAGTGCGCACTGTATACATCTTTGATTGGTTATTAACAGAGAGTTGTTTGAAAATAGTAACATTATTTACGGGATGACCTAATACTTCAAAATCCGCGAGGCACTGAACTAGTGAAGCAATTAATCAAAAACCGTTTACAAAACAGGAGTCATGCTTTTTGCATTTGGAGGCTCCGATACAGAGGGTGACAGGCTGGGACTGTCCTTTTCCACACGTGTTCGAACCGTTCTACCTACCCGATAAGTGGCGATGCTTCGCGGCAATCAGAAACATCTTAAACTACTGAAATTCTACCTGGGATATTCTCCTTACGAGCGGAGTGGAGTACGACAGAAACTTGTTGCCTGCGCGGACACCACCCACGAGAAATGCACGCTGGATACGACATTGATTTTTCGAATTCCCGATGCACCATCGCCGCAACGCAATCCTGGCCGATTGGTCCAAGGGCATCTTTATCGCCGTTCTGCATTCGTATTACGCTACTCGCGCCTTCCACAAAAACCACTCGCGCCTCGAATTTGTCGACTCGGTAGATTCCCCCTGACCATCAATGAAATGTTTCGCGCAAAACGAAACTCTGGATGTTCCGCAGCGCCACCAAAAAAAAATGTAATCTCAAGATCAAGTTCCTTTGTTCGTTCTACGATGTATCGTTACCGTCGAATAAATAAACTTTCAGTGCTCACGTTGGTTCGTGTTACTATTCCTGTAGCAAAAGTAAAGGCTGATTTTCACTATTTCGTCGACGACAGGCGGGCTATCCATTTTTTAGAAAGCTAAATAGCGTTGCGCTACGTGCCCTCGAATTGCTCGCAAAAATGCATTTTCGTTGATATGTGCCGATATTGCTTGCTTGCCTTTCTCGTCAATATCTTCACACAGTAGAAGTGTCCCGGGCAGGAACCTGTGGCGTGGCAGCGCCCTAACCTGTGTTCACGAAATAGTGTAGAAATGTTCGCGAAAGAAAAGGCTAACAATGTGAAGTCGACCACTAATCGGAGTCATGCGTCTACTAATCCAATGAGCTGTATGTATGTAGTACAGCGCCCGAGCACCTCTTCTCTGGCATCGATCGTATCGAATTCTTGTTTAGGTGTCCCTCGGTTACTTTCGGGGCGGAGAGCAGAGGAGCTCCGGGCGCAGCTTTCATTGTTCGCGTCGGTGGCGCAGAACCCGTGTCCCTGACCCAAATCCGCGGTAGCCAGGCACGTAAGCGCTTCCCCGGTCAAATTAATAGTACGAAAGATGATACAAATCGTGACGGTACGGCGTGAACGCGGCAACAAGTAGCCCCGTCGAATCGATATTCGCAATTAGAACGGACGTGTCCGCCGGTTTTTACGGGATATCTGGGTCAAGTCTGTCTTTAGCAGTAAAATCAAGCGCTCGATCGTGTGGACCATGCGTGGCAACGTAATATCTTAATCAAGGCTCCAGTCTCAGGTGTTGCACCGGCCCGCTCGTATCCTTGGAGAAGGCGAGACCGAGACTCGTCGCTAGAACGCGATTTTACGACCTCAATCGAGATAGCACCCAGGGCGATTACACGACGCCATGGGAACTCCGTCCCAGCGAGGGGTCTCGGCGTAATTTATGCGGAAATACCTCGCGCGGATGAATAATGAATAACGTTCTGACGTAACGATGATAAGCGCACGGCTTTGAGAAGCATTAACGATCGCGAGTCGCCGACTGTTCGTACCGTAGCAGGATCCCTCGGAGACACAACGGCGTGCCAGTCGGAACTACTCGAATAGTAGATCGTTCGAGCGCGCTTGCAAGCATCGAACGCGATGCGATGGCCGGAGAAGGCTTCCTTTCCAAGGTCGAAAACACGCGACTGCTTTAATTCGGACGAAAACAAGGCAGCAGAGAGAAACCACCGAATACTCGAAGGAAGTGTGCTGCGCGCAATGCGCTCGTACCGTATTTTGTAATTTGAAAGGGAAACCACATTCTTTCACTGTGTATTATGATACGTGAAAGTTGGCAACGGTGCACACTGGCGACGCACACCAGCTGGTGGGACGGAAAGGGAGAGGAGGAGAGACCGAGCGGGAGAGAGAAAGAGACGGAGCAGGGGCAGGGGGAGAGAATGGCGAGGAGGGAGAAGGAGGGAAAGAAAGAGAGCGAGAGCCAATCGCCACGGAGGCATAGACTATATCGAAGGTCGACGAGTTGCCTTTTTATTAGCCGATTTTTGCGGGAATAGAGCAACGGCTGGCGCACGCTAACATATGGCACCGATGCGTTTACAGACGTCAACACTTGACGGATTTTCGATCACGCTAAGCAGTCGCTCACGGTGAATCGATGTCCCTCCGAAAGTATGGGTCACCGAACGAGATCCCGCGATCTCATTGATCCCTTTTCATTTTCAATATCGTCGTCTCTAATTCCGTTCTTACCGTTTATTGTCAGAATGCGCAATAAAATGTTGGACGGCAGCGACAGATCGAGATCGTACCGTCTCTATCAAGAGATTCGATAATCTCGAAACGTACGGCGGGGAACCCCGGCGTGATCGGCGCGATCGAGCAGCGACCGTGCTTTCTGATTGCGTCTCTTATCAAATTTACGAAGTCTGTTAAGATTAATGGGAAGATTATTGCGAGCACACGAATCTTCTCGTTCCTCCCTCCTCTTTAATGTTTACCATTTTGATACCCAATCTTTGGAGCTTATGCAAGCAAGCATAATGTTAAGTCTGTAGAGTAATTTACTATCAAAACGTGTGTCACAATTACCATATATGTATGTTGGAAAAGTTACATCAAGTCGAATCAAATGATAACATGTTTAAATTGAAATTCAAGATGATATTGTAATATCGAGTTTTCGTACAAACGGAAATACTGAATGCGTCGCTCGGTCTTCGGTGCTGAGCTGTATTGGGGCCTTAGTAACAATCATATTTGCGGACCTCAGTAAAAGAGCATGAGTGTGTCAAGTCGTGAAAAGCACGTTTTATGACACACGATGGGGCTCCTTACAGGTCCTTATCCCCTCTACATGCCGTATTCTTTTTACATAGTATGTGCCACAGAAAGCAGTGTTAAATAGTGTCCATATGGATGGCAGCAATGGCAGAGTGGAGGAAGCTGTACAGCTTACTTCGGATATGTGTCGTTTACATCACTCGAAGTTGTGAAGTGCCTATTTCATGTTCCTCCACCAGATGCAAATCTATAACCACTTTCTTTTCGCTGAAAATCCAAAATTCAATTCGTCTTAACGAGACTTATTCACTAGTGTTTAGAAAGCATAGTATAGTGGTGAGTCACGAATCACTCTAAAGAGCTAAAATTGTATTTCGTACGCGACAGCTCTTTCGTCGTTTTCGTGCGACAACTGTCAATCGATTAATTGATCGACGTCGTTGATCGAGTTTCTTGATATACGTGACCACGTCGAACATATCACTGATCAAAATTCCAGCGCCGCGCGGCATGGAGATTTTATTACGTTGATTTACAACGACATGCGAAACGTGGCTTCCACGAACGACGCGCCGCGGGTCAATATTGTTCCCGATCGGACGCTCGTAAAGACTTCCATCAAACTGATCGGCCGGTGACGTATTGACGATATTTCTGTAAAACTTGCAGCCGAGTTTTTATCTTAGGTATCGAAGAGTAATGCTGCTTGCTGATTGTGAGTGAGGTTACGCGGGCGAAGTGGCGGTGATATTTTAAAGAGATTTTTTATCGTAAATTGGACTGTACGTTTCAAGGAAAACAGATAATCATAAGTTACTGATGACTTTGTTGCAAGAAGAAGATAGCTTCATATTTTGCTGAAATTCAGTTATAAGTAGCATAGCATGGAAAAAAGAATTTTGAATAGATTGGTGCAAGAAAGAGGCAGATCTAATCCGATAATTCAGTCCAAAGTTACAGGAATGTTAGTACTTGCACCCTATCTGGATTTGGTGAAAGAATTCAGGATTTAGTAAACATATTTCGCTATAATTTTTCTAAAACTGTGTAGATCGATGTTTTCGGATACGTTTCCATGTACTAATACATATTAATATATAAAGCTGAAAGTGTTTGTGTGTTTGTTTGTCGCCTAAAAACTTTCGAACACTAAACTCTGGGGTCACGAAATGTGTTCCAGCTCATTATGACTAACTAATCCAGATGTATGTGACTATTTTCACAAAATAATTTTTTATAAAATAGTAGAATCTAAATTTCGAGGGAAGCCGAGTAGTAAAACTAGTAGTTTTATATTATAATGGTGTTTAATGTAATTATTTACCCAAGATAATTTTATATAATGTGCTGCAAAAGGGGCAGCTTTAAATTGGGAAATTTACTCTGCCATATAGAAAATAAATTTTTGCTTGCTCTCCCTTTACCTTCAAAAATATTGTTTATTAAAACAGCACACTAAAGACATATGTAGGTACACAACGCATGTGAATTGTTGCTACATTGATTTGGGCCTAGTTATGTCAATGCACCTTGGGCGGTCTTCTGTCCCTTTAAACGTTGGATTATGTTTGTTTAGGGGTACGTAGGGTAAAGGACCCAATTACTGACAGTCAACCCAATTACTGTCACCTTAAGCTATTATACTTAAAATAACGAATAAATAAACGTTTAAGTAAAATAGCTTCAGGTGACAGTAATTGGGTTGACTGTCAGTAATTGGATCCTTTACCCTATACAACTCTGCCAGGCCCCAGTATTTGGGTAGATACTACCAAGCGGCACAGTAGTGGTAGGTCCATGCTTCTACGCGTAAATCTACATAATCAAAACGTTGCGAAATCTTTAACAATTTCACCTGACGAAACGGTTCGTTTGCGACATATGGTTCCTTTCAAACTTATCCTCCTTGCAACGAGCAGAATATGCGGATGTAAAAAAAATTAACCATGTATTTCTTTTTTCAACCATGTATCAGTACAGATTCTACAGAACCACTTTAGTATAAAATTCGGGCACGTTCACTGTACTGTTTCGCGGGGAAAAAGCAGTGGCGCACCGAAAGGGAGGGCCAAGGAGCCCTGGCACCCCCAAAGAAGTGGCTTTAGTAAAAAGAAAGGAAAAGTAGAATTTATTCTTTAAATAAACTTGCAAAAAGAAAAGAAAACTGGATTTTATTCTTTAAATAAATTTTCGTAATCACCTAACGAATTCTATTAAATATGCATTAAAAATATTTTTATCCCTTCAACCCGGCTCCCCCAAAATTAAATCCTGAGTGCACCACTGGGAAAAAGGATCAGTAGATCGAGTTACTGAACAAGAATACGAGACAGGTCCTTTCATTTACTGGTTGACTGGTTCATGCAAGCGAGCCATCCACGAAATCGATGAATTTTCCCTTTCTAAACCTAAGGAAAACGCTTCATTTTCCCCGGCATTTTAAAAAACGTCCCCTTTCTTCCAAAATTTATAGGAATCATTCTTTTAACCCTATATAACTGGAGATCAAGTGATGAATCTTTGGATCGATAAAAAGATTTCCTACGACGAGCAGTTGTTTGTCTTACAATCTAAAGAGAAGCCATTTATTGCGTTGCAACTTAATGTTTGATAACCACGATCGAGACAATGGTCCGACAACAGTAGCTATCTACCTCCTTTGTGAAGAATGGCGGATTAGCGTGCGACATCTAATAGATATCTTAATTACTCGTACAATCACCGTGCACCGCCGATTACTTCGATGCTCAAATAATGCTTCGTTAATGAAATGACTCTTATCAGACCCATTGAACGATACCGTATTGCAAAAAGCACTCGGCTGGGATAATAGCTCATAAAAGCAGATAAAAACTCTGAGCTGGATGCACAGTAATTCTATTTTACAGGAAATTACAAGAATCTCCTAAGCACCACTTTCCACAACGCAGATCCATTGTCTGAATATTCATGCTAACGCGACGTAATTTCTGACTCGAAAAGGGGTGAAGCTTATTGCTAATGAGCATAATACGTAAGTGACAAAGGCACATTGTCATTTTGTACGTATGTTTGGTATATTTAGCTGGCAGCTGAACATGCAGGAGCGAAGTTGTTGATCAGGAAACATGTGTAATGCATGAAAAATGGATTCAGTAGGAACTTACGTAATTTATTAATATGATAATATATCGCAAGCCATTCGAATTAAGACTATTATGCGTGCAATAACGACAGAGGTCCTTGAGATTCCTGACAGGATAAATCTGTTTCGGAATTTATCAGAGTGAGTGCTGCTCGTGTGGCCAATTTGAATATTGATGCACGATTAAATGCCAGATTTCCTTTCCCGTTGGACTCGCAGGGAAAGTCACGTCGCGCAATCTTCACTTGCCTTCGATAAAACAAGTCTTGATAAATATTAATCGATAATGTGAGCGCCACACTTGTACACACTACCTGCCAAGGTTTACAAACAATATTTTTAAGAGAATCGGACACGTGTGCCTAAAAACATCACCTGTCAAACAGATTTGCTGTAACACGCTCGCTCTGGCATCGTGTTCTGAATGTGGCTGACACTTTCATAGATTACGAAATTCAGAATTTCGTCGAATACCTTTGAAAGGAATCCTTTTTAGCCAAAGTGTGGATGAGTTTATAAAATAGCAAGTCTAAAGAAATAAATGATATTGCATGTATTTGGATAAGTAATTAATTTTAAGAATATTATACAGAATGTAAGGCATTTAATAATTTCGAGGGAAAACTGGAGACGCGAGATTGAACTTGTGGAGCTGGCAATCTTTTTCACGAGAAAGATCGGTATTTTGATGCAAGTGCTTTAATTTATAAATCTGTAAAGGGTTCTTTGAAATTTTTTAAAATGGGTTTTAATTTGTGTTTTGATCCGATGTTAATGTCGGAAGGACTAGTGACACGAATAACAGCATCAAATAAAATGTCTACAGGTTCTCAGAAATACCTATATTGACATTATAAATGCAAATAATATTTTAGGTTTCATTCAAGAATCATCGGAAATTCGTCAAAATTTTTTACATTATATTCAATTAACCTCCACTTATATTACAATCTATTTTTAAAGTTTTGTCCGAGTATCGACATTCACCAACGAACCGTTTTTTTTTCGTGTCACAGAAACTGAGCAAGATCGGACACGTAACATTAAACACCTCTTAGGACAGAAGAGCAACCAAACATATGGTCGGTTAATTTCTTATGTGCACATAACGTCGACGGAACTGCAATAATTGCTATGCTACGATATTCTTCCTCGAGGCAACGGTAAATTAATCCTGTTCCCTGGTTTATGTATGGCAATAAACAGATATAACTCGAATAAACTCTTGCTCGTTTACTGCCGACAGGATTCACTTCTTTCATTTCTTCAAAATTATGCAATCGATGAAGTCTGGACAATTCCATTTCTTTTCTTATTCGAAAATGTCAAATGCTGAATTAATTCTTACTTAAGAAGAGTCTCGCATAAATTAAAATTTTTCGTAAATTCATATTCCCAGATAAACGTGATATAACGCTTTGTGATATCTTAATGATTGTTTACTTCGCCTTGATAAGTATTTCTTAAATTTGATTTATTATTTTTAATTGCAAGGCTTTGTCTCTCATCGATACATTCAGGAATTCTTTATCTTGCAGATGCTCACTCTTGTTTCAAAACGTGAGCATTATATTATCTTTCTGTTTTATAATGTCTGTTTACCTGTGAATGTGGCGATTAAACATTTTTAGATTATCTTCTATCTCTTCCAAAAAGATTGCAATGGCCTGATACTTTTCAAACTCGCTTTGATACTTATCTGTTTTTTTTTAATAAAAGACAAATATTTTTTATCTTTAAGGCACGTATTCTTTAATGTATTTCCTTAAATTTTCGTAAAATAATTAAACGATATTTTCTTTAGGTATTTTTCCGTGCAACGTCAAGGACAAGTACTTCATATAATACTTTTGGAAAGTTACGGAGCTGAATGCCATTTTACCATGGTGAAAAGTAATTGCATTAATGAATATACTGAAAATGTTGACATCTCCAAAAATAACAAATTTGTATCATATAATCGCGAGTTACACGAGGGGCTTTCGTGCATCGATAAAAATCAGCTCATGTCAGATAAATGAAATCTAAAATACAATTACGTGATGTGCTGTTCTGATACGTCAGAGTAAGACGCAGGAGTCAAATCTATATTTTATAACAGCATAATCGTGAAATGATAAAAAATTTGTCGCAGGTATATAAGCATCGGAAAATTAGGGATATTACTCTGACGACTTTCGATACGTGAAATCGCGATATGGATACAATGTTAACGAGAGTCACTGAGAATTGAATTTGTCGAAATTAAAGAGCAATTCCACTTACTTCGACTGTGTTAATTACTGTTTAAGAAATAAGTTTGAAAAAATATTTAGGATTTCAATTTCGATTTTCTTTGCTAATATTTTTATCAATACATGGTTTAAACTAAAATATAAATTACAGTGAAAATAAAATAGGGATGATGGAGAAAAATGAGTGTTACAATCTGTACTTTACAAAGGGGACGCTGGACGCTGACGATTTCTCCAGTTAATAATTATTATCCATTCCAACGTCATTTTCAAAGGAGTGCCATTTGAGTAAAAACGTCTACATACTATTCTTTAACACGTTCTCTGTACCTCATTAATTTAACCAATTAATGATATCAATGTTTCCTTCGACGAACAATTTATTTTCTTGGAAATGTCAGTGTGTGCATGATTTTGTAATATATTCTAATATAAAAATTTGTCCACAGTATTTTTAATTTGTATTAGCAGAGAAGCAACATTAATTGAAGGGTAGCCACACCATATTGCAGTAGGTACTTGATAACTCAGAGTTTTAAAACTTCTATTTACAACTGTAAACGTCGCCCTCAGCTTCAGAGTTAAATTCTTTCAACATATAAAACTGTTAAAACCACCTCTAAACGATTTTAATCAGAAATTATTAGAGTTATACCATAAACGGGCGGGAATAGTTAAAATAAATGAAGCAGAGAAAAATTTAAAAAAACCGACTTCAAAAAAATAAAAATGCACTGAAAAATGAAAAATAAGTATTTTTTCTTATTTAATCTATGACTCTTCAGTTATTTTTATGTCAGCGCCTCATCCTTTGCATTGTGTACATCTGGCGCCGACTTAAAAAAATTGAGTGTCATAAATTATTAATTAAATAACGAAAAAACTTATTTCTCACTTTTCAGTGCACTTTTATTTTTTTGAAGTCGATTTTAATTCCTTTTTAAACTGTTTACTTTTTTAATTATTTAAGTTGTATAACTACATTTATTTTAAAAAATATGGGCAGGCCTACAATAGGAGCTGCTCATAAAAAAGAACCGTTTCATAGAAACAGAAGATTCCAATAATAATGAAACAGATTTCTTATTTTTGCTGTAACCTTAAAACTACTTAACCAATTTCGATAATTCTTCCTCCATGACCTAATTTGATTGAAGCTAAACTAAATGCAATAACTTTCGCGAAAATCAGTGAAGTAGTTACGGAGAAATACGCGGACAAACATAATACATACAAACATATCGAACTGAGAACCTCTTAATTTTTTAAGTTGGTAAAAAATCGCTAATTACCTACCACAACGTTAAATTTTATCAGATAAAACCAGTAAAATCTAAAACCACCCTCTCTTAACACCCTATAAGTACCAGCATTGCACGATAAATATTCCTGACGCCGCCAGACGCGTTCCGAAATTTGCGCGAAGTTGCGCGGCTAGCTGGCTTTGCCATAAGACTGTCTGAAGCGAAATTCGTGGCGTCAGCCGCGACGCAAGACCGCAAAGGGTGAAGGGGCTAATCAGCCTTACGGCGTGAAACGCAGGGAAATTGTTCCGCGAGCGCCGCATGGCGTGGCGTAGCACGGAAACTAGGAGCGTTCGGATTTTCCGCGGTGCTAGTGGCGCTGTCCGTCGAAACGACGGGCGCCGGCAGCTTTCGGGCGATTTCGGGCAGACGTGCGGCCTACCGTCGTCGCGTCGGTGGAGGGGGGAGTTACGCGGCGTTCGACTTGAGTCGGGTGGGGCGACATCACGCCGGAACGGAGCAGCACGAGATTCTCGCAGTGTCGAATCCCGCCGGTTGTCCCGTCGTTCTTTTCGTAATCGTCGCCGAGCCGCTTGAATCGTCACCGTCACCGAACCGAAACGCACGGCACCGTCGTGGTCGACACGCGCTCGCGTAATCGTTCCCCGAATCCCATCGCACTGTGCGCGAAACGGACGTTACCCCCTTCGGCCCTTTCGGCTCCGATTCTCGCTGGTGTCCCCGACCACGTGACACACGTCCTACACGAGTAACGCTGAAGTGTGAGTTCCGGAATTTCTCGACGCGACGACCGACACACTTCCGGTGGAACGGGCTCGTTCTTGTTCAGAGTGAATCGATCGATCATCGCTATTTAACCCAGACGTCGCAAATACGCGTGCTTGCTCCGGTTCGCTACGATCCGACAGGGAACAGAGGAAAGGCCTGCGTTACAACGGATCAGCTATCGTCCGCGACACTGTCTACCATGGAGAAGGCGAATCGCAACGGCGATGCACCGCTACCGGAACAGGAGAGGAAGCTCGTGGTTCCAACGGGGGACGTGGTAAAGGACGAGCCGGCGTCGAGGAAGGAGGCGATCAGTACCGTCGATCTCGGCAGGGCTCTACCTCTGATGCAGGTAAGCTTACGTAACTCGAGACGGCTCTGTGCCGCGAGAGACGGTATGTTGGCTCGTGTGCCGTGTGTCGCGTGTCCGCGATGCGCCGCCCTTACCTGCGATTCTGAGCGTACGCCGATACCGAGCGAGTCATTAACCGCAGGGAAAAGGGCTTGGATTCGGATCGATTATTTTGAATATGCTGCACGCTCCATTGGTCCCATTTAGTGTCACCGATCATCGTGCCTGAGACTTTCGGATATTATACAATACTCCCAACGGGTCTCTAGTATCAATTTTCGGTGCTTTCGCAGCTTGATCGATGCCCGTTGTCGGCTCTGCTCGCGTGTACGAGGTTACGGTTCGTGCCATGCCGGTAAGGCCGAGAAGTGTCGCCTGGAAATCGGTAGATTTCTATAGAAGGACACTTATTAAATTAGCGTAACGGGTGTTAGACGCGATCCAGGCGTTTGCCAATCGCTGCTCTGGAATGTGTTAATGCTCTGGTTCGCAATATTGCAACGAAAGGTGCTGTCGGTCGCGCGGCATTTTTCCTCTCGGCGTAGATATCGCCGGAGCTCGTTGCGTGTTTCTTCGAAACGCGAATGTTAATCGCTCTCGCGACAACCGTAGTTGGCTAATCATTGCGAGGGTCGCGACAGTAAACGCGAGGCACGTTGCACCCCACCGTCGAGGTCGATAGACGGCGTTCAATGGTCCCGCTAGACACGGCTCTCGATTTCTATTCGACGCGAGTGGATGGGACGCTGCGGGTATTAGGGGATTATGAAGCGTGCTTCCTTTCTTTTATGGTTTTTAAACACTCTCGCGCGTTCCGTTATCGCACACCCACGCAACGCCCGTTCCTCTCGATCGTATTTTCCTCGACGTGACGTCACTACGACCGTCTCGAAACTAAAGGATCACTTCCGGAGCAATGGCACGGGTATCGATTGGCCGACACGCCTGAGACAAGATGCGGATCGTGTAGGATGCGACATTGTTCTCTACCGATACCGTGCCGCACGGGGCTTCACTGCGAACGATAATTATGTCTGCCAGCTGGACTTTTATGTCTGACGTCCGAGCAAATTACAGAGGGGCGACCTGATAACGCGTGGACCGCATAGGAACGGTTATCGTAAAAGTGTGCATGTTTTTTTACAACTAGTATCGTGTGTTTATGACGTTACGAACCGTTCCTTTGATAATTCCAGCCGTATACGAGACTGGCCAGACAAAGGAATTAATATCGTAATTATTTTACTCTTTTTTTGTTCTTCCATTGTGTCCTTTTTTTTAATATGAATATTGTCGCGTGATGTTCCTTCTATCGGAAATCTTTCGGTGTTATCTCATCGCAAGGTTACGTACGTACGCGCGTGCGATCGAAGGTCAGATATTTTGTACGTGAGACCCGTGCAGACGGTAATCAGATTTTCTGTCCGTGCTCTTATTTATGCCATTTGGAAGGCGGGGATTTTTGTTCTCTTTCGCAAAGGCAGTCTATCTGACGCTAAGAGGGTAAACTAAAGACCTCTTCACACCAGACAGTTTTGTGCCTCGCAATTAGCACTTCTTTCACTACTTTCTCGAAATTAGCGTCGCCTCTGCCAATACATTTGATGTCTCAGTTGTGAACCACAAAAATGCCCCGCGTGAGAAGGCTGTAGTAGTATTGATGTCGAAATCATAACAATCAATGTCGGAGGGACAGTTTTTTTTCTTGTTTCTCGTCGACGTCGTTCGCGATGGACGCAGCGCAAGTATACACGCGCGAAAGTAACCTCCGAAATCCAGACGGATCGTGGAATAGTTATTATCTACACAATACACGATAACCTTTCCTCTGGAAAGTCTACGAGTCGTGTTCTCGTTCTATGGGGTCACGTTCTATTCTTGAAGTTATTTGCTAGCGAAGATTCATTTTCTGAGGCGGTATCGCTTAAGCATTAATCATTACCACCAGGGGCCTTCTTAACTGCTCGAAATACTCGAAAACATTCGGCGATATTTATGAAAATGTAAACGCTTGAACTTCAGACCGCGGTGTTTAACATGCCTCCGGAGAGACGATAAGATATACCTACCAGAAACCGTAGACTTTTCTTCCTCGTGTTTCTTTAAATTTACTATCTGATATAGGAAGGGAAGAAAAACTTCTTTATTTGAAACGGATTAATTTTAAAGTAAATTTGTATTCTTTTGTGGAAAGGAGGAAATTAAAGGGGGCATCGTAGGGTGACCGTTAAAGGGTTGAAAATGGCAGGGGACAAGAATGGTTCAAATAACGAGTGCCATGTTGTCCATTACTCTATATTCTATTTACTAAAGGTGTTGCAATTATGTACATTCCTGTCTGCACACCTAAGTTCTCGTGTGTTTAAATAGTTAAATGCGACCTTGACTTTTCAAAGGTTACTGTGCATGTCTCACCTATTTTTTTCTCCCAAAATGTTGGGAGAAAAAGAAAGAGAACTCTCTTCCCATATCCTTATATTCATAATTTTCTGTTATTAGAGAAGAAAAGTTATTTTTTAAAAGTTACGCTAAGGTTAACTTGAAGTTTTTGCACCTAATTTAAGCTTAACCTAATTTCTTTTCTCCTAAAATTTTGGGAAAGAAGGAAAAGGTCCCATTGCGTTTCTTCATATTTTTACCGTTATGCAATTATTTTGTGTGATATATATTTTGAGATATCGCGTACATATGAGTATTTGTAAAGATATGATCTTTCCCATACGAAATACTTTTGTGGTTCACGACTGGCACATGTACTGTTTGAAAAATATGGAAAAGGAAATTTTTAATATACAAAACGATACCAGTCGTCAGTTACAAAAGTGTCTTACGTGAAACGGCTCTAAGACGTCACGAGTATCCTAGGAATGATAGAAATTCTTCTTGAATCAGCCAAAGCTGTGTTCCCTAGACTGTCACGTAATTCTGTTTGTGCTCGTGCGAGTTTACCTGTCAGACATCCTGCTTTGATTGTGTACCTACAACACAGGTCGCGATCTCGATGTTTCCTAGTGTCACGAATGTCAATGCAAGGTCGCTAACAGTCTCCTGCTCTGTTTGCATTCTTTCTTTTTGACCACTGGGAAGGATGGCTTGTTAAAAATTTGACGAAACACGTAGATGAGAGAAATAGATACATCTTCGATCGTACGATTTGCAAATTTCTTTAAAACCAATCATAAATGGACCGAGTGTTTTGTTAAAAAGTTTTCATTTGGTGTGGGAAAAATTATTGTGCATTTAATCGCGCTTTTTCGATCATTGGAAAAGATATTGTGAGTTGTTTGTAGGTAATAGAATTTTAGTTTCCACTGGGATAATATGAAATTCTGTCTTTAGAGTTGTAGCCTTCTGAATAGCTTTTGCTGTAGGATCGATAAATTGCAATTGGGGATGAGTTGATGGAGTTTTTTGTATTACTTCAGTTCATAGCAGGCGAAGTGGTTCCACTGACTTTCTTAAAAGTTATTTTAGTCTAATAAATATGTTAACGTTTTGTAGCACATTGGAATTTTCATTTCATATATCGATTTTTTTAGTTTATGTTTTTAGTTTATATAGACAATGGTCCATTATTTATTACGTTTTTGGAAAAGAAGCAACATGTACATATTATATAAAATTCCATGAAACTTCTTATTGTTGTTTCTATGAATCGTATTTGTGGTTGGTTTATTTCCGACTTCGAATTGAAAAACGATAACACGTAAATGACGTGAATCACTGCGATGAATACGTAATTAATGCATTGGTATTCAGTCAGCTTATTTTACTCGCAAATTGTTGCACGCGGCATTCATAAATTAATTGCGTTTTCACGATTCCCATTAAGAAATTATACCTATAGGTAATTATATACTACATAGGTAATATAGGTAATTATATACTTGCAAGAACATGGTCGAATAACAGACATGATATTTGGAATTGACAGATTAAATAAGTAATAGGTACTGATTTACCTGTACATTCTAATCAGACATTTCCCCTGCCCAAGCACACACACAATGTTTAATTAATCGTTGCCGAATGAAATGGCTGACTTTTTTTTATGCGTTTCGAAAAACCGTTGCAGATCGCTCGAGCTGTAAAAGTATAATTAGAATTGTACTTACGAGCACATATTATTTATCCAGCGTATTTAAACAGCAGTCGCTAGCGCAAATGATTGCTCAACGAGCCATACACCTTCTGCACCTACTTATCGACTTTTAATAACTTTCTCGCGTAATGCACTCAGGCAGAATTATAGTAATTCCTCTGTATCATTGAATTAATTAACTGAAACGATTACATAATCGAGTTGTTCTGGGAGAATTTTTATTTTATCGTAGGTAATCAGCGAATGCCCGGAGTGTTTAAATCAGTCAAAATTTGAAAGTTACGTACATATAAATTGTGGAACGAGTGTCAGACAATCGTACGTGGTCGTTTGCATACGGTAAAGTGACATGATACGTCTTGCACACGTGGAATTGATAATTATTCAACTTTTGTTAACTTGCTGCTTGTTCGGTCACGTCAAATAGAGGAATAATTAACTAATTCGGAAAACTCGAGAATTACCTTAGTATCTGTGAAAATAAGATACGAAAGTGTTCGACAAAAGTATTACAATATAGAAAGTAACCTTGCACGGTGATTGTTTCTAAAGAAGAGCGTCTGATAAAACTACTATAACTCTGTTTTTATTATTCGCATATTCTATTTTCTCTTTAATATTTTTCTTAATTCGCACCAAAAATATTCAGTTTCGGAGGGGGAGAGGGCATCAAATACCGAAACAGATTATATTTTCATCGAAATAATTATAAATACATGAGTCATCCAAGTTTCGAAAAATGCAATCTTTAGTTATTGTTCTGTTAGTGTTCAGTGTGTTACATAATTTTATTCCACAATTTCGAGGTGAAGCATGTTTATAGTTGCATTTAAGACAGAAAATGCAAAAGTGTAAGACCCCCTCTCTCTTTCAAATAGTCATTGCAGCACAGAAAGTCTACTAAACTTCAAAAACATTTTTCTTAAATGTTCGAGTAAGATCATGTAACATATGATACGGCTAAACTAGCATCACCATGCTCGCCTGCTTATATTAAGATGACAAATGTAAATTCTATATGAAACATGAAAAAAAATCGTTCCTGGAATCACTTTCACCTTCCTGTCACTTTCGGTTTCAAGAAAACAAATTCTACTACCTTGCCCTTCGAATTGAACACCTTTGCTTTAAAGAATTTCTTTGAAAATTAATTTATACTTCTTTCGAATTTCACGGCAGCACCGTACCGTGCACCGTAACTTCCGTTACGCGATATCCCCACAGTGGCTCAGGTGTTGAGCTGGCAATAGCTGCTAGTCCCACCCTGCATAATCTAATCTTACACGTGGTTTAGATTAATCGTACCCGCAACAGTTTGTCTTCTGTGCATTAATTAACGTCACGTTGTCGCCGGGGGCAGCTTATAACTGACTATAAATTGTTACACGCGAAATTATTCCGCGCGCATTTGTTTAAAATCCAAAAGTTTGACGTACGAGCCACTGTCATCGCTTGCACTCGTTTAAAATTCGTCGTAAGTCCTGGACACCGGATATACGACGTACGCCTGCGATTCACTACTTCTGGGACATTATAAATTCATATGGAACGTCCCACTAAAAAGTGTCACTGTACTACCGAAAGCGTGCAACATCTTGTAGTGAAAGCTCCATCGGTATGTCTCGTCTAAGGAGTAGGTGTAATTGCCAGCGTGCATACGATAATGAGCGACTTTTACTCTGATTAAAGCTTCTTCACCGCGAGACATTTTTTTTAGATTGGTGCTTTGGATATAGGATACACTTGGCAGACAGAGCTAAGTTGTTTTGAACAGGATAGTTGAAGATATAAATCGTGTGAATGCATTTAAGATACTAAGAGTTGTGAATTATAGAAGTGTTTCGTGTGGAATGGTTTTTTAATTGTGGATAGGGCGTCCATTTTAACTCAATAGGATGGACCTCGTACATGTGGCATAATATATTTTTATATTAAATTTTCTTATGTTCTAATCTCCTGATTTGTCCTCCAAGAAGTGATACTAATAATTAATGATCAATGTATGTATCTTATTGTTAGAATACATATGTACAGTGGTGGTCAAAAGAAAGCTTTGCACTCATATTTTTATATGGCTACATATCTAACTTAATCCTAGGTTTCAAATTTTATTTTGGTATCACTAAGGTAAATGTCCCCATTAGCGACCGTTTAAGAGTGTGACTGGTTCGAAATAGTATATTTTTTACTAATATACGACAATATTTGAGTAAAGTATGCATCATTGTATTTTTTGAAGTCTCTAGTTTCTTAATCAAATTAGTTTTACAGTGATATTTGACTATTTACACAAAGATTATGGTGAAAATTATATTGGACCTGATGTCCCCTTTAGTGACCATCTATTTTATACCACGATTTTCTGCTACAATAATGAAAGAAAATATCCATTTTCTTTCTATTTTATAATTCTGTATATATTTCTCGTTAATTTGAGTAAGTTACTGCATGGATCCATGTATTTTTATTGTAAAATTTGCGAGTTTAATGATATCTGGAGTATAACCTCGCGGTATTAGAATCTGTCAACTTTCATGTCAATGACCAAGTCTTAATTTACATGTGAATTTACTTAAAGATGAATGTACGGCTACATAAATAACGTATGAAACAATAACTGAAATATTTCTTTTATATTTCGCTTTCTGTGTTGCAATAAACAATAAGAAAATGAAGTGGTCACTAATGGGGACGTGGTCAGTAATGGGGCCATTTACCTTATACTATTCTAGCAACCTCCCTATCTGTCAGATATAAATTGAATGATACAATTCTTTCTAATGGAACTATCTTATTTTTGTTACTATTCAATGTTTAACCTGCACTCGGTAGGCGAGGGTTAATTCCTAGTGGTTTGACCTTTTCCTTCTTTAATGTAGATGGATGGAAGATGGTGATTTTTAACGTTGAACGAATCAGTTATCCGTCGAGAATATTAAAAGATGCAGAGGAATCGGGTGGGTGGTTTGTTAGGACTTGGAAGAAAAGTAGAAGGATATCAATTGTACGGGCGTTGAAAGTATTTCGGAATTGTTTAGGTTGTTTCTTTATGCTTATTGCTATTTCTCTTCAAAATCTCTTTTTCTATACAAATAAAAAATTCCTATTGCGATATATTATAAGAGAAAACAGAAGAGTGTTATTCGAGGCATTGAGGCAAAAATGGACTAACCCACACTTATTAAAAAATTATTTTTTTTTAATGTGGGTTAGACCGCTTTTGCTCTCAATGCCTCATTTACACTTGAGTGAAAAATACTTAAACTCACTCTAGGTTGTGTTTGCTATAGTACTCTAATGCAGTCTCTTTCGCCAATTGTAATCTTCCTCCGTGCTTCTCCCATACAAATCCTCTTTGCATTCAAAAAGAAACCAAGAGTAATCATATACTCAGAGTCAAAGAGATACAGAATATAATTTTTCCAAGTCCTTTCTTCTCTCCGATTTGGCAATCCCGTTTTTCTTTCCAGTCCCAGTTCTGGCGTTTATGAAATATTCGTATCAAGAAGTGATAGAGACGTTGCGTCAGTGGTTCGATCGGCTTCATCGCCGCTACTTTGTTCTTGCATTAAAGGCTTTTTAAACCGCCCACGTGCAGGCATTCTTCGATACAGTTGCCCGTCGACATCGATAACCGGACTGATCTTTAAATAGAATATAACGTTTTGTCACCGACATCGGGGGTCGGTGATCGTATGTGAAAGTAACGAGAATGAAGAAAAGGTTAAGCGAAAGGTAGAACCACTTTGGTCTACCTAAACGGCCGACTTGCCATTGCGAATTCAACGGGTTTTGAATGGAATTCGACATGATCAAGCACCATAATATCTTGGCATAATTCAGCGTGCAGCTTGGTCCAGCAATATCTCCAATCTTCATCCTTTTCCTCTCATCCTTCTACGCGTAAATACAGGTGAACACCAATCTTCGATCCTTGAATGTAAACAGACGTCGTATTCATCGTTATTGTCACAGATTTCAACTGTTTGCATTAAGGACAACATGTTATGACACAGGGTGGCTGTTTTACGATCACGACTTTACATAACCCGTAAACTGTTAGTTCTGTACAAGAAATGTTTCGTACTAAAGCTGTAGTAATAAGGAACATATGATATGATAATTAGTGTTTTGCTACCTTGCTTTTTTATAAACGTACAAATGACCCCTTTCAGATTTTTAAAAGAGTGTCTTAACGCTTCGGTGTGAAAAGATTACTAATTTCCCAGGTATATGCGAAAGTATTTGTATTTTAATTCATTTTCCAAATATTTTTTACAACCAGAAAAAATGTGCAATCGCTAAACGAGTCAAAGAAATACTTTTTCCTAGTACTTCTCTATCCGTATCAGCACTTAGTGATTTACATTACGTGGGCTTGAATATTCGAGCCGTTTAATTTATTCAAGTAGCTCGCATTTTTTTCAAACAGTTCGTCGATTTCAAGCAGCTCAGAAAACTCAAATCATTATTCGACTTGAAATAAATCGAGTACTCGCGCACCCTTAAGCAACAGCGTCTTGCTGTTTGTCATTATTATTTATGCATCCATATTGCGTGTTTCCTTCGACTGACGAATCTTAAATCCAACAAATACCTTTTTATATTGTTAATATATATATTTTTAACACCAGGAACGTTATTATTAAGGAATGTAACCCATGATTCACCATCCTCAATTATTTATTTAAGTCTGGGTTGCGCGACAACAACGCAATGAAATAAACCAGTTATGGATATAAGACATAATACATATAATTCATTAATTTTATTTTACGATTGTATTTCTAAAGGATTCTTACAAATATTCATCAAAATGTGTTCCAAAGCTGAGTCTGTATGTAGTATAGAAATGATGTCTGCAGTTTTTGTGATCTATTGAACGATATTAATATTATTATATCATATGTTAAACGCTGAAGGGAATATTTTCGAGTAGAATATGATTGCAAGATAATTTCTATTAGTTTTCAACTATGTTAAATATTCAATAGTAACAATAACAAGTGGTACACACCGTAGACAAAAATTTATTCAGTTTACTACCAGTAGGAATTTTTTGTAGAATTTTTTAATTTCAGGTGGAGTTTGGTAGGTTTGCTGCAGCCGTAACGCGTTGATTTCTAAGACTTTCAAATTCCCAAGATTTTGAAATATTTCATATTTTTCTAATAGAAGAATTTATACAGTAAAATTCTTCCAAAATTTAGACACATTAGAAATAAGCGTATGTTTTCACACCGAATAAAACTTTCAACATTATAATCAAAGATACTTATTCGTCGAATCTGAATTTGGAGAAAAAGGATTTTGGAAATTGTTAAATCTGTGCTCTCTGGTACAGCAATTCTCTGTAATAGGCATTACAATTAGAAAAAAAGACTTCATACAACAAACTATTTGAAAGAAAACTTTTCTCATAAGCTTTTTCCTTCTTCAAACAAAAAAAGGGAGAATGAATTTTGAACGAAGGCGAGGTTCCAGCATGCTGTGACTACAAATGCTTTATGCGCTTTCAAAGTAGTTCCCTTTTATTGTTTTTTCGGGAGCAGCTACTTGAATTTCGTTAAAAAACTTGCCCTCCTCACTTTTCACGAGACAAAAATGATTTCGCAGTTTCGACTTATTTCTACACGAGCAATCCCTCTGTTCGCCTTCGTACCACCTTTTCGTCTCACTTTGTATAAACCTAACACTCCGTTTCCACTCGCGTGCAACGCTAATTAAGCCTCGGGACCCTCTTGTTCGCCGCGAACCGAGCATAACGAAGATCGCCAGGGTGAAACGATTTGCTTATCCGCGCACTGTGACATCTCGCGAAATAACGATCTGCTTTCTAATTGTATCCTTTTAAGGGAAAGCGTGCGCACTAGCCGAACTTGTCGTTGCACGTTCGCTTTCGTGCTTCCAACGAGAGTCGTTGGGCATGATTTATGAAATAAAGAGAAGAAAGTGTGAAACAGAAGGAAACATCAGCAGACAAATCTCAGAGTACGTGCTAGTCAAATTCACCGTCTTCGTGTTAATCCTAAAGCCATCTAAATCGTGTACCATGCCTTGCAACGGTCTAATAAATAAGTGACTATCCTGAGATCACCAGTCAAGTGGTGTGTAAAGCGATATCCCTGAGGGTGCAAACCACTGAATGGGATCTTCGTCGCCTATTACAGGGCTGCACTTATTAGGGTAAATGCTTACGCACCCTGGGGTCTTCAAGTGCAGTGCGTTGCATAGATAGAGTGGTGTGAAAGCATTGGAGGAAGTTGGTGGCGCCCTTGAGTGTCAATTCTCAGGTCGAGAATTCAGGCGTGTATTCAGCACACTCTTTGAATATTAGTACCTACTTTAAGGGTTAGGGGTGTATAGGAAGTGTTGCTCTATAACAGTTAACGAAGAACACATTTGGTAATGTGCCTTGCATATATATAGTGACTACACTAGTAGCTTTACTACTCGACTCCACCCGAAATTTAGATTTTGATTTTATAAAAAAATTTCTCTTCAGTGTTTTTTTTTTTTGTGAAAATGGTCACATTCATCTGGAGTAGTCAGGCATAATGAGCTGAGGCACATTTCGTGATCCCAGAGTTTATCGTTTAAATATTTTTAGGCGACAGACAAACGCAAACATATTTCTGCTTTATATATTAAGATGTCTATGATCACGCTGTACATGTTTAATCATACTTCTACTACCTCCTGTCCAAAATGTGTGCTGAATACATCTCTTGGGTTTTGACTCGAGGGAAGTCACTCGAGGACGCTCCCAACTTCATCTCCTGCTACTTCTACGTACTTGTATGTGCCTACATCACTAGTCCTCTACAAGGCTCCATAGATGATTAAGCGATCGTCGAAGCTAAATTGAAATCGCGACTCGTGATCCTAACTTCTGTCGTCCCACATGGAATCAGTGTCACTTGGGTCGGATACGCGAAGACGAGGCGATGCCACTTGCGGTCGACGGCCAAAATAGAAACGCTCTCGGTCAAACACACGAAGACAGAGTCCGCGGAATAGCGCCAGTTAAGGTCAGGATATTTGTGGACGTCGATGAAAGTGGTGCCAGTTGGTAATGGAGGCGAACCGTTCCATTAGAACATCGGCGTCGGTCAATCATGAATTCGAGCGAATTTTCGTCGCTGAACGTATCTACGCCCTTTCGCCTTTGGGATTGATTCCGGAGGCGATGAACTCGGCTGATCAGCACGTACGTTTGGTTAGTTTTGAAATCCGTCTGCTCTCTTTTGTTTTTATGTTTGAATTTCTTTTTTCATTTAATAAATTCTGTGGACCGACTTTCACGTATTATTTAACATACAGGATTGATTTTCTGGATTGTTTAATTTCAGTATTATGTTCATAAGCTATCAATGATGAATTTGAGAAGTTCTTTAGGCCTACGCTCTGGTTTCGCAATTTGACTACCAAGCCGCACACTTCTTTGAAGCGTGTATTTTTGCAGCATCGCTGCCTTTTTGTGATTCGAATTGTCTCGAACTGGTTTCAAAGTTTGGAACGCTTCAAAAGGTATAGGAATGTTAAATATAGGCTCATAATTTATTCTTCATTAATTTGTTCCTTTCTGGCATGTGACCTATTATTCCTTGACAATTTTTTGCCTGGGTCAGTTTGTTCCACTACGAGGGTAGCTGCTTTCAAAATTGATTCTAATAAATAAGAGTAGTTGCAATGAATGCAACTATTAAAATATCGAGTCCACTATAATACTTGGAAGTGGTTTTGTTCTCAACGTTCATTTCTTTTTCTATGTGAAAATCTAGTGGTAGGGAATCGGCTGTAGGGAAACTAATTTTCCTACCTAGCATCGCTCAGTCTTCCTAATTGCAGCAGCCTTCCTCTAACTCAAATTGAATCAACTTTTTAGTAATATTTTCCAAGTTAGACTGAATAGGCGACATCAAGTGTTTCAGCCTGCTATCGTAATAAATTCGTAAACTGCATCTAGAGATAATTAATTAAACGATAATTGAACGTTGTGAGAGTGTACGAGAGTATAGAACTTAAAACTAAGTAGTACGGTTCTGAGCGAATATTAATAAATAACTGACACGCGAAGGTAGTTAAACAGAGTTCACAAGATCACAAGCAAGTTGCACATTATTCCGAAGAAAAGTTCGAGGATGCTCGGTTTTAGTTCGACGCTTCCGTTCCGAAGTTCTGTAACGCGAAGATCTCATGCATCGGAGGCTCGATTAAAATCTAATCAATTACTAATTTTCTATCGAACGGTAATAAACGCGAGATTGCGTGAAGCTGAGGAACAGCTTAACTTTTCCCTACGTGAATAATTTCCCGTTACGTAATTAATCGGCGATCTACGTGCCACGAATCACCGTTTCGTTTTGTCGCCCCGGCAGCGCGATAACCTCGGTAATCGGTCATTGGATTTTTATTCTGTCGGAAATGTCGCATCTGAAATTCAAATTTTGCGACTATTATCTGCCGGTGTAACAATTTACTATTTTTACGGGCGTTTAAGAAACCCGAAGGCAGACCAGTTCCGAATGTGAGGTCCTCCAAGTGTTAAAACTGTGGACATTAGTATCAGAAATGTACTGTGCAGAAAGTTACGAGGCAGCGAATCCATTTTGCAGAAGGACGATGCATTTTTTCTCCACTTCGCATTCCTGGCGCGCCAGGTTACGGGCGATGGAATCCTCTCGTAAATTGCCTTCTTCCGTATTGTCAGAGACGGTGCTTAAGCCGCGCGGGGAAAGTTTTTCCAATCTCCACGACGTCGAAGCTATCATGTAGGATCGCTCGACCCGATCGACGGTGTATCTCGCCGCGAAGGACGCGATAAATTTCTCGTCTGGCCTGAGAGCGTGGAAAAGAAGCGCCGATGCGGAACATGCAAAACTAGCACAATGGTTCCCAAACTTGTGGGCAATGATACACAGCACAGATAGAACCAGGATTTCGCCAAGTTTTGCATCGTACTTTATCCTGTATTCCTGCAGAATGCATTTGGGCCGTCGTTTTTTGAACGAGAGGTAGGATTTAAATTAAATAAGATTACAAGGCCGAGGAATTTGAAATCTGACTCACAAATTTCCACGTGTTTTAACAGTCTGCAGAGAACTTTTTATGTTATCTCATGTGCTTGTAAAGGCTTTAGGTGATGTCTGCAGCGAGTTATAAAACTGTGCGTAACACTAGTATATATATTGTAATATTTTTTTCAACTTACAAACTTAGTGGCTTCAAATCTTCCACTTCGGAATTTCAAACCTCTGTAACTTTGTTATTTCGACAGATTTTTATATGAAATTTTAGGAATAGGTTTTCGACGTGTGAAGTTTTAAGAAAATGTGATTAAAAGAAATTTTTTTTAATCATCCAATCGGGAACATAACCTTAATTTACAAAATATTATTATTATTAAGCGTCTTTATTAGACGAAGATACAAAAGAGGAATAAAGAAAAAGAAAGAAAACAAAGAAATTGCGCAAAGGTGAAGTTCAGTCGTAACACTGTTTTGCAACCTAACCTTACATGCTTAAAACTAAGACTTAACCTAGGCCCAAATTTACTACTAACACTAACGGTAAAGAAATAGCCTTTATGATCCTTTCACTTTAAACAGTACCTTCTCATGTTCACTTAAATGAACAATCGCGTGATGAGAAAATGTATGTTCAGGATTGAAAAAAGTTTGTTCCATTTCACGATTGTATGAAACGAAGATTTGAGCGAAACTTTGAGGTCGACGTAAAAAGGGAAGATTCTCTGGATTATTGAAGTTGAAGCAGTACGAATATCAAGAAATCGGAGTTAACTAAACGGGCGTCTGCGTAGAATGTGAGTACTTTATTCAAGGAGAACGCGCATTGTTCTGTTGTATTCTGTACACGGGTCAATATTTCCACATCAACGTGATATGCGAATTAGAAAACGCTGTGTTAATCGGGGTGTGCAAAACAAACAGAGAATTCTCATATTTCGCGATGCATCGCGATGTTTATCGGGCAGAGTGAAGAAGGAACGGTTTCTCGCGTGAGAAAATCTTTTATTATTTGTAGCGTTGGAAGGGCCGAGTAACACTTTCCATGGCTGCTGTGTCTGCTCTGCCCAGTCCTGATGCTGCAGACATGGGGCAATGACCCATTGATCCCACGGGAGGCTCCTCCGCACCGGTGTAACTAGAGCACAGGATAGGTTGTATCGAGTTGTACGTTGTACCTACGACTAAGCAAATTTATACAGAATTATTCACATTGCTTGCGAGAAGAATGAGAATACAACTAGCTATGTGAACGTGGATAGCAATAGTAGCAATATAAAGTATGACACGTCGGATAATGAAAGAAAAAGTGTATAATTATTGTGAAATTTTTGTTAAATGGTCTAAAATAGAGGTGTAGAATAACAAACAAATTATGTTGACTAATAACCGCTTTTTTAAGACTTAATATTCAAGTATAAAATTGTATAAAATTTTTTGGAAACTAGTGGAGATGGAAAAAATGATTAAATACATCAAATAAGCAGTTTTTAATAAGCTGTAATATGACTTAAATAAAAAATTCAACATGTCATAGGTGGCGCCACTATACATAGAATGTCAAACGTACTTGTTTGTACATTCTTTAAAAATTTCTTAATTGTAAGGCATTTTTTTGTACGGGGTTACATCCATTGCTTATGGTGGAAAAGAATATGAAATTTGTGCCCTAATTGGACTAAGGAATGAGTTTACGATTTATAGGATAGCAACTATACTGCAAGACAGTTTTATCGATCAGTTGGTCGCGCGTATAAATGGTACAGAGGAGTTTGTATTTGCGGAATTGCTCGCAGAAAAATGTTGTGCAATGAAGGTAAAGAAATAATCGAAAAGACGTGGCATTTAACAATAAGTTGTTTTGTAATCTGTTTGTAAAATTAAACAGTACAATATTACAGATAAAGGTACAAATACAAATTAATATAGTATACGTATAATTTCTAGGATTTTAGATCTATTAAGCAAATTGAATAATTTCATTATTTATAATTGTATTATATTACAATCATTGAGAACACTAGAAGTATACCTAGCTTTTATGGACTTTCGCAAGAAATAAAACTGGTTGTAATTGTTGGTCCGCATGTTTAATGAAAAAAATATAGAAGAACTTATTTAATCATTTGAAATTTCATTATCCTTGCTGAGGTGTTAATGAAAAAGGTTAACGAAAGTAAATTAAGCGAATGGAAATGAAACAGTTGCTATTTCCGTTTAAAAAAGAAAAACGTACATAAATGGAATGTAAAACTGTTTTGTAAGAATCAAATGTCACGGTCTGTTATACGTTTATACAGAAAATGATATTTAGTGATTAAACAATTTAAAATTTAATAAAGTAGATGCGAATGCTTGATAAGAATAATTATAAATTAATCATGACTTTACAGCACTTCCCTACGCTTCCAACTCTCCCATTTTATTATCACACACGCCATATCTGACTTACTCAAATTAACAAATTAACATTCAACGAATTATAATATTTACAAAATATTTACAACCTTCCTACATCATCTTGTGACTACTAATTTATACTTGCAAGAAACCGATGTAAAGGTTCGTTGCGTGCTGAAGTGTAACGAACAAGTAGACTCCGTGGAAATTAGATAATAATTGGTTTACTTACCCAGTGAAACACATTGCAGCTGGTCATTTGATATCCTGGAAACGCGTCTCGTACAGTTAGTAATAACCGGGTGAAAGCGCAAGATATTAATTACACCGGTACGATTTTTAAACATTTGAGGCCTCGCTGTCTTTGTGCGGTTTTGCCTTCTTATAACACACTGGAAAGTATGATTTATCTTATTGCACTGAAGTAATGTTGCAACTAGGAACTATCCTGCGTTTCGAGTACGGTGGAATCTCTAAAGAAAAAAACAACCACAATTTAATTTCGCACATGTTTTCAACAAATTCAGAGTTCCAAATAACGATTGTCGAATATTTCAGTTTCCTTTTCGTCGTTGAAAAACGTCACTCTTTGTCACTGGAAAACGATTATTAAATATCTCAGTCTCTTCTTTCCCGAATATCTCATAAGGGGAATAGCTAAGAATTTCATAGACTCGCGTGGCGAACCAGGGAAGTACATATACAGAGTGTTCGACTACTAATGGTCATCCAGAAAATGTCATTATACACTTTTGATTTATTCTTGCATAAGGATAAAATTTGCACAACACTACTGTAATTGCAGGAAACATAATATTTAGTACACATTAAATACTTTTCACTGGTTTTAATTTAAAACACCAAATAAATTAAAATTTGTCAGAGTTCTCCAATAAATTTTTAGCTGTCCCAATACTTATGAACGTTGATGTACGTACGTAATCCACAGTATGGTGCTTGTTGCCAGCGTCAACAATTCGCGTTAATGTATGCCACGTGCGATTTCGTTTAAATAACAGCTGTGCTATTTTAATCGTTTTCGAGCGCCCGTGACGTTCGCGATGATAACCACTTTTGTGAATTAGTATGCGGGGAATAAATTGGCTTAAGTCTAGCCCAATGAACCGGCTTCACCAGGGTCGATCACGAAAATGTATTGTTGTCCCATGGTTAAGTGGGAATCTGGGTTTTTCAAGGCGTTCACAAATGCAACGAAGGGAATAACGAAAGTGTGAAAGACTCGTCGATTTCATCGAGCAACGCTGTGTAACTCGACCAGACGTTTAAACAATCGAATTGGAAAGGTGGGATGACACAGGTGTGAATCGAGCACCGTCGGTTTCGATTACTGAAGCACATCTTATGCTTCTGCAAACTAGCTTCAGTTCAGACGCACCTGTCCAGTGTGTTGCTTTGGCAAGCCTCACATTTTCCCTCTGTCTTTACCTCACTTTCTGTACAGCGTGTACCATAGTACTCGAACAGACGCACGGGCATTGAAAATGTGATAAAGCCATGGTTGAGTGGTTTTCGTTGCTCTGCCTTCTAATGTCACATTTCTTTCTACACAGTATGCGAGGATCTAAAAAGTTATAGGATTTTGAAACGTCCTTTGTGTTGTAGTCGAGTCATCAGACTTCTTTATAGTACATACCTTTGGCACAAATCTAGTTATGGTTGGTTGAATGGCTTGAAAGAATGGAAATGTGTATCGGAAAAAATGGACACTATTTTAGAAATGCATAATTAAAAATGTATATGGGAATCTTGAAACCTTTTTAAATGTGGAAATTACTTTTTAAAAACTGTTTTCCAAATTTGAAATTAATATGTCTCTCGGACTAATAATTCTTTCTTTGTGATGTTTATTGTATAAACAATATAGAATTGCATTGAAAAGGAACGTGCAACTGTGTGCATAATTAACAGAGGAAGGTGGAAGTATTAAAAACTAATTTACATCATCAAATCTGTTTTGTATTGTTAATTTTTTCATACATCTATTCGTTTTGACGACTTGACCCATGCAAATGGAACAACCTGTACATGGCATTCAGTCAGAGGGACGATAAATCACATAATCGTGTGCTTATGGCTTAGCAAGAAGGAACAGAAGTTGGAATCCCTCTACTGTTGTGTATAGACGTGCAATGGCATTCTACCGATGAATAAATAAGTAGAGTTGTAAGATTGACGAATTAAATATTTGATAGTGTAAGATGGTTGTGGGAAAAAAGACAAATAGTTTGGTGTGTGGAATTACTTTCGGAAGGAAAATGTGACAATAATAGTTTAATTTTCCAAATTTATCGCGATCATCTAAGAAATTTCAAAGAATGACGTTCAATTGACTGATACACTATTTTCATAAATTAACAAGGTATTAAATATATTATCCCTACTAATATATAAAAGTGAAACGTTATCTGTTTGTTTGTCTTTCTTTCACGCGTAAACGATTGAACGGATTTCAATGAAATTTTGAATATATTGTACATTACATGCGTCCTAGATTAGATTATAGGCTATTTACTGTTTTAGATTTTTTATTTTGGAAACATTATAAATAATTCCCGGGTTACGGGTTAGCTAGTGTACAATAAACATGTTAATCGTCGCTGTAAAAATGTTGCCGTGGTGCTATTGTCTTCTAGCAATTTTTAATACATGCCATTAAAAAGAATTGAATTTTCCATATTAGTAGAAAACTAGATACATTAGTAATTTCAATGAAATACATTGCCTATTTCCTAAGCTTTAAGCTTTTATATAGACTTTGATTTTTGTCGGAAACAAAGCACCATATCAAAAAATCTTATTCTCTATTTTCGGCTTATTTTTCCTCGAAGAAAAATAGAAATATTATAATGTGATATAAAAGCTGTAATAAGATGTAATGTAATGAATTCATATTATCAGTCAAAATTCACCCTGTCCATTGTCTAACAAATTTGTCATCTAGTGGTTAAACAATTATTTATTATTTTAGTAGTAATCATTGAGGGAAATTGTTTCTACTGTTCTTCTTTTATACGTTCCTCCATCGAATTCATATTTCTCTCAATAAATCAATATTATTGTATAAGCACAACACAGCTTTTGGTATTCGCGCTGTATTATTGCCGTGTGCTGCCATTGTGGATCAAGGTTCCGGCAACGAATCAAACGTTCCATAATACCGATTTGCCATATCAGGCCAGGTAGACTCGTCAAAAATTTACACTCGCAATTAGTCTAGAGTCAGGGACATAGGTATTTCCTGATGCCGCTTGTGACCCTTTTACGTCGGGAGAAAAATCGACGATGCCTTAGAGTGTGTTATTTAATTGTTCGACACACTTGGCGAACAAGGTGATAGAGTGAAAAACTCGAAGAAATGAAGTTACACTGCTTCGAAGAGTGAAAACACTTCAGCACCTACATTGGGTATTAATGAAAATGACTTTCCACACTAGAAACTTTTACGGTTATCGATTAGAATTCTTTACATATCGACATGACAGATACAGCCGCATTTTAAAAAAAGGTACGAAAATCATAAATATACTAAAAACACCAATTGTCAAACACGAAAATTTCGGGTCAATTTGACCCAACCTTTGCGTGTATATTTTTCTTACATCTCTAATTGACCTAACAGCACCAAGTATCAAACGCATGGCGCTATTACCCTGTTACGAGTTGTTTATCACGTTCGTCGAAACAGTTTCGCAGATGTTACTGGACGTTGACACAGTACACGGTGCACAGTCTAGGATGCGTTTTAGGATTAAATACTATCTCGGATAAAAAGCGATTGGATCGTGAGTCTCGTAAGAGTAGAAAGGTTCCAGGAAACCAAAGTTTCATGTTTGAAAGAGAATCACAGATATTATAGCGTGTTCCATAAATCACGTGTCATCATCATTACGGCTTACCGAGGTCTTCGCCATCTGTAAATTGATTACCCGTTCGCGTAAAATCCGTAATATAAATTCGTGTAGTATGGCATCTATCATCGCGCTGCCTGTAAGTATTAATAAATTTTCATTTCCCGCTGAAATCGCTTCGACAGTAGCAGATACTCTTTGGTTTTTGTACATACTTCGTGAGACTGAATACAAACAGCACTGCTCCTTACACTATTTATCATTTCTATAGTCTTCTGGATAATAAACACTCAATTTGTATAAGATACGGGCGTCGATAAATTATTGCTTTTCAACACACGTTTAATTTACAATGAATTACAATTGAATGGAAGAAATCAATGAATGAATGGAATAAATAAGTTGTTATGGAAGAGAAGCGAAGATTTTTAGAAAGTAAACAGGTGAACAAGCGTAGGGATTTTAATATCAGAGAGGGGGATTGTAAAATAAATCAAATATGCGTAATCTGCGGCGAATTCAATGCAATAGTAATCGCATTATCGGGAGTTTATCGCGACGGAATCGAATAAAACCCATTTGATCATGACCAGTGAAACAAAGGTCGCATGTATCTGAACAATAAAAGTTGAAGGTATTTTAAAATATGCAAATATGTATGTAATATGACGATGAGCATCTGCTTACACCGAATGTATTAATCTCTAGTTCTCCGGTTTTCTTCACAACTCGCTTTTCTTGTAGTCCATAAGCATCAATTGAAATTACATAATTTTTAATCTATAATCTTCTAAAATTACGTCTTTTAACAAGAAAGTTGACAGATGAGTCAACTGTTCGTTATATGAACACGTTTTAATGAAGTTTGTATGCTATTGAAATAAATTAGCATAATGACATTTTTATCGAATATGGGATTCGCATAACATATTATGGTTTTAAGTTATGTACCTCGGTACTTCACTGAGCGAGAAAGTCATCGAAACAGATGACACTGTAATTATTTTCAGCGCTGTATTTATCTTAAAGGAGCAATTCGAGCATTCCTGCTGCAATGTAAAATATTTGTGGGACGATGTTCATATTTTTATTGGTTCCCTACTATTTACAAGAGGAAATTAAGCTAACATTTAACGAAACTCCTTTTCTATCTCATATTATTTGTAGAAATAGAGAGTCTGGATCCTACAACTTTTATTCGCATGGAAATTCAACTTGCAGAAACACAAGGATTAGTTGGTCGTGGAAGCCTTTTAGGTAGAATGTGAATTTTCTACGAATTGTTAGAATAGAATAACAATTTTAAAAATGGTCCTTAGTACCATTAAAACACACCGATAAGACTTAACTAAATGTTTCAAGAAAGAAACTCTCCGTGAGATGTACTACTAGAAAAATAGCAAAAAAAAGAATTGCCAGTTATTTAATCAAATCGGTAATAAATAATTTTGCAAAAAGACAGAAAAGGAGTATGAGCACAGGGGAAAAATTTAACCTTCGCACAATTCTTGTTCACTCAGCCATCGTCCCTTCGCAGACATGTCCTGTACCATCCCAAAAACTCCATTGACTTCCACAGAACCAAGGGCACACTTAAAACTACTTAAGCAGTCTACAATCAGTCCCATGGAAGGGCACGCTTCGGCACCCAATTCTCCAAGCATCTATCACTATCCTACTAAACAACGAATACCAGGGTGCAACAGCCTGAAAGGTGCCACGGAGGTCTCACAATTACTGGAGGGACGGTCACAGAGCCTCTGTATCTGACCCAATAAATCGTTCTGGTCACGTAGGAAAGTTAAACGATCAAGCGAAGCGCAGCGACCGTTACACGCCTGGAGGCTCCCGGCGTCGAAATACCATGCAGAAAATTCCACGTCCCTTTCATCCAGCTTCCAATCATCCTCGGCGATAGGTGGACGCTCGGGCATGCGCCGCGTAAAAGTGGACGCAAGAAAGTGCCCGTCGTCCTGGCGAGGCGCGCAGCGTTTTCTTCTCTCGGCGTTACGCAACCGACAGAACCGAGCACAGGTTAATCTAGCATCGGAGATAATACGCCGGCGATATCGAATTCACGCTACGTAAATCTACGTAGGAGGCGGACGCGGCGAATGTGTAACGCGCCGCTGGGACCGATCGGGGGCCTCACCCGGCGGCCAATTTCCAAGCTGCTGGATTCATCACTCTCCCGCGTGTTACGGCGTGTACGGAATCGTGAAAGGCCGTGCGGATCGGGTTGGGTAATCGCAGACGATTTTTTTCCGCGCCGCGAGTTTCGAAATAGCCAACCGCCACGGGGCGAGCACAGACAAAGCTAATAAAAAAAAAGAAATGCCCCGCGACGGCTCGTTCGCGATTCTTTTCACGGCTCAAGCTGTCTGATAGGACTGTTCGAGTAGATACAGTGCCTTGATGTTTTGAAAGCAGCCAGGGGCATAGTCGGTGGCGTCATTGAGTGTCTCTACTCAAGTGGAGACCTCAGAGATGAGTTTGTCATACTTTCGGATATTGGGACTTTTAGGCTTTGGGGTGTGTAGACATGTGACTAAACGAGTACTTCCTTATAATTGGTGTTTTTTACGTTCAGAAATATCGCTCGAATCGCACGAATGTGAATATCCATTGGAATAGGCTGACTCTACTGCATATTAAGTAGAGATCTAAGTAATGATGCTATAGTAGCAGAAGGGAACAAAGTCGGTAGCACCGTTTCCTATCAAGTTTAAATCTTAACGACAAATATAGGATATTTTGAGGGTATTAGGACATTAAGGGACAATCCCATCCTGAACCTACTAACAAAAGACAAAGTTAGGGATTTTATTGTACGTATAAATAAAAATATAGAGCTTGGATTTTTTATATACTTTTGCAGCAACATTTATTTCGCTGGAAAATTTTTTTTTATAAAGATTTGTACAAAATTGCGGCAGACAAAATGTCTTCCTGGAGGACTGCAAAAAAACTGGCCCACAGTTCCAGGAATGACTGGATCATCTGAGAAGGAAATATAATAAAGATATATAAAATAGAATATATTATTTTCCACCTAGCGGAAGATTTTCTCAAAATTCGAATTATTTTGGAAATTATAGCAATTTGAAGAATTGACTATAATTTTTTTAAATAAAAATTTGCATTAAAATGGAATATATTGGAATATCAATGACGAAGATTTGATGATTTGTACCCACAAATCCTGTGGTTGGGTTCCAGGTGTTTATTATCTCTTTCAGATATATCTGTTACTGTCAAAATGCGAATCCGCATGAGAGAAAATAATAATGGAAATATGTCACGAAACTTGACTCGTGAGTGTCTAATTTATGAAACTAATGACAAAGTAATAAAATGCCTGATAAAAAATCTTATGAGAGTAAAGCCTTATGTAAGACATATAATCCAACTCTACCCTGTTCCTTGCAATTGTTGCCATTAATTTACAGACAATCGATTAATTCCTCTCCCATTAATTCACTCTGCCGTGGAAGCAATTACGAACCAGTCATGCCGCGAGACTTTTGGTTACCCTTTCGGCGACGCACGGGGAAGGTGTAATTAGCCACGCGAACAGGTTTCATGTGCCTTTTTTCCACCACTCCTTTTAGTTTCGCGGGGTGGTGCGACCTCCGCGATTGTGGCTGGGAATTGGTGTAGCCGCGTATTGTGATACTTTTTGCCTGGCAAACCTTTGGATCTGTCCACCGTGGCCAGAGAAAAAGGGAGAGACGTCGGTGGGGGGAGTTGAAAACCAGGCCTGTACCAATCCCAGGAGATAATTCTCAAAGCATATTATACGAAATATCAAGGCCGTGCCTTTCTATGGTTAGAGTAGGTACTTACACGCGTTCGAGTACTCGCACCGCTGCACGTGAACACGCGGAACGCAGCGGGAACGACGCGACGCGCGTATTAAATCAAATTAAACGTAAATAATATTTGAAAATCGAGGGCGTTATAGAGACAAAATTTTGTTCTTCTTTCTTAACTTTTTTTTGGAGGACGTTTAGTGACCTTGAAAGATTTATTGTTGTATGTCGTTGAATTCGTTTTTAAAGTGGCTATCGGGTACAGAGATATTAAATATAGCACCATATCTACAAAAATAATCTTGACTTTCGTATCTCATTAATCCCTCCCAACAGATTAAAATTATTATTACTATTCGTCGGCCACCATAAGACTATGCAACTTTTGTAGGAAACATTTTTATGAAATTTTAAGTATGGCAGAAATATTTCAGGTTATACAGGTAGGTGAATTACCTTATATATTGCTCGACACTTTTTTCGTCGAATGTATAATTACTAGCTTTACTACCCAGCTTCGCGGGGTATTTAGATTCTAATTTTATGCTAAATTATTTTATGCTTATGATTAAATGCCCAAGAAAAGGCATATGCAATCTTGTTGAAAATCACCTAAGAAATAAGTAAGACAGAGAAAACAATTTGAATCTACGATATACAACTTTAGAAAAGTTACAACGAGGGTTAATTTATTGCGACACATTTTTTTGACGATAAAGTTTGTCGTTTCGAATAGTCACTTATTTACTGATCCTAATTTTGAAACAATACATCAACTTCTAACTAATAACTGATAATTTACAACAATGCCATCAGTGTATCGGTAATACACTAGGTATTTACTTTACACGAATTTCTTTCAAATTTTCGCATGTCCGATCGGTGGAAAATAGTGTCGAGCCGTATGTATATATAACAGAAATATTACATCCAACTTAATATTGACTAGAACACTTGCGCTGAATATACACAATTGGAGTTGCTTTAAAATAAACCTTATCCCAGCTCGTGGTCCCTAACGATACTTAGAGTAACGAGTCCACATTCTCGGCAAATGTTAGCGAACTTAAAAGCGCAGAAAGTGTGCACCAAAACAGTCTCGTTTGGTTTAGTCTCGGCTCCAAGAGTTTTCACGCGATTGCAGAAATGCGTTCTCGGCGAAACCTGACTTGATCGATTCGGTGGGAGCAGTCGACAGGTCGCCCGAGCTATTTATTATTGACGGAGGCGATTGAGCGGTTAAGTCGAAAATCGCGTCGTTATCGCGGCCCTTTTCGAGATTCGATCCAAATACAGCGATGGCCGTGCACGGGGTGCACTGCCAGCGCACGCCCGCTCGACAAATTGATCATTGAACGGAATAACTTTGCTTGTCTCCACTCACTTACGCAACACGTTGTCCACATGCGCTCGGTGAACCGATAAGTCGACGCACGCAACGATATTTTTTCTTCATTTCGCGCGGACAATCTGTGTGCACCCTTACCGGTTCTACCAGCGAAGGGAATCGGGAAAATGTACAATATTTGTCGTCGTTTAATTCATAATTCCGGGAATTATCCTGCGTCCGCTCGATTACGTCGAACTCTAAAGTCCGGCTAGGAGAAATTAAATTACAGGCAACATTCTCCTATATACGGAATTATTGAAATAGGAAAATTAGCTTTATTTGTAGAGTCAATTCTATCAATTATTTGTAGAGTCAATTATTTAAATAATTTTTTTATTTAGTTAATGCCCAACTTTGACGGTAAATAGGGTTATCAATTATCATACGTCCCGGATTTAGTATTTCTTGATTTTTTACGGAATTCCACGAAGAAATTGAGAATAATGAAACATTTCTGAAGAAACTTTCATGTACATAATATAAAGAAATATGACTTGGCTCCCAAATAGATTGTTGTGCTTTTCAATATATACCGTTTTTTAGCCACCACAATAAAAGTACCCTTTCCCAAAAAATTTCGTTCTGTAATTTTGTTATACCTGACGCGGTTTGCTGGTGAATAAATATAGTAACTCTAATTGTAAACCTGGACTGAGGTACCTATTCGATGCTAATTTTAGAAAATTATAAAGAACCTTTTAGCCTACATGTTTCCTGTATTTGTCCCCGGCCCAAATTAAATGTTGGTTTGCTGGCGAAAACCTTTTCACTGACCGAGGATAAATTTCAATTTTTGGGTAGATCGGCAAAGGAGGTTAATTCAATATATTCCTTTAAATGTAATTTTTCCATTTTCATCCATTAAATTATAATCAATTAAAATACAGTCTTGATAAAATACGATAAAAGGCCGCAGATTGTCTATTCTTGCTGTGAACTGTGACTTTAGGTTACCTAGATTAACTCAGTAGAATCCTTCCTCATTAGAACGGTTGCGAATGGCATTGCAGTCGCGCAAACCCCCAAGTCACTCGAATTCTCTTCTGTAAAAATAAAAGAACCGATCCGGCAGTGGCACGGATAGGGTAAACGCACCAATAAATGAACACTTAAGGCTAATGAATGAACACTTTTATAAAATTATGTTTGCAGCGCGATTGATTCCATGTGTTGCAAAAATTGTTTGGATATGAAGCAAGAAACTAGAAGAAGTCTCTGATTAATTAGTTGCTTATTTTAATAACTTATTTTACTCATTTTAATAAAAAATGTCTATTCACTGGTACGTGTTCACTTACTGGTACATCTACCCTACGTAAAATTCCGTATGGTAACTCATAGTTGTCGTTGACCGCCGCGAACAGAGAGAAACGTGCGCGATTGTCTCGCGAACGGACCGCGAGGCATCGTGGCCCCTTTTATCCAAAAGGCACCATTCTATCTAAATACGCACCGACAAATATTTTTCACGCTGCGAGATGAACACGGTCGCCGATTAAACGTTGTGTTGTTTGCGAGCACGAGCATCGAGTTCCCCGATAATAACGCGCCACCGGTCCCGATTGTCCGCTTTTCGAGCGCTGGTTACGCGAGTTACGGATTACGGTTCCATGGTTTCGAAAATGTCGCTGGCAAAATGTTCCGGGATTTCTGGAAAATGGTTCTGGTTTCGGTGTGGCGTTACTCTATGGAAACTTCAGGATGTTCTAGGCAGCAGTAATCATAATTTCGAGGGTATACTGGCGAAACACACTCGTTAAAAATTACCGCTTTTACTTCCTGGTGAAAAAACATATAAAAATTACTTCTCTACATATAGGTAAATATTACGCACTAAGAATAAGTTATAACATAATAAACAAAGCATTTTTGTACTAAATTCAATCATTTATTCTAGATCCATGTCATGTAAAATACATTAAGGCGTAATGCCACTGTAGAGCCCGCAAAGGCAACCTGTTTCTGAGAATTTTTTATACGAGTATAGTGAATGAAATACAAAATCTGTCTGAAGGCATTTATTGTACATACCTTGAAGTATGATCACAATTTTTTAAAATTTTTTCAATACAAAAATGGCGATGCCACAGCTCAACAAAAAAGCTAGGTACTTCTGAAAGACAGTGTTCCGCGGTCGGAAAGGTTTCCTTTCCACAAAAAAATTTTTGTGTGGTATATAAGATTATCTCAGGATGTACATGTGAAAATTAGAAAATACTGATTTTTGTAAGAATGATGCGTGATTGAACAAAACAGAACTGCCACAACCTCGAAATTATTGAAACGTTTTCAACATTATTTGGGATTTAACTGATTTCTCTTGCAGGAAAACTATATACACATGTACATATATTTACTTACTGTGCTTTACCAATAAATCCACGATTTATTCACAATGCATCTGATATTTAATTCAGCCGCAACTGATCTGTGCGTAAAAAATATGTGAAAATCAGTCAGTAAGAGGAAAAGAAAGCGAGTGACATTTGAACGTTTGGAATTGTATGGTATTCGAGCTCTGGTTACGCGAGTGACTGGGGGACGAGATGGGGCACGGTTGCATCATTGCGAAAAAATTTGCTCGTAAAACGCGCTGGGATTCCTGAGAAATGGTTTTACGTTCATTTTTTCCGTCTTCCATTAGTTGTTTTTATTCATTTTACTCCTCGTCATTGTGTGAAACGCGCGATGCATGCTGCGCGTTTCCGGCTCTCCGTTTGTTCAGCAACGGATGGGGATCAGATTATCGAGTTTTGTGGAACGTTGTAAGGACAACGGTTACGATGGTAGATTGTATATATTGTACACGTGCAACTCGAATATTTTTAAGTTTTAGTTTAGATTTTAGTTGATGATAATATACAGATGCCAGCTTAAAATTACTCGAAATTACATTAGAAGCATAGAAGTATATATTACATAAGAAGCATAGAAGTTTATAATAATTAATTGAAATTCATTTGGTTGTTAGACGAAACCCCTTTGTTCTTTTATTGAAGCAATTATATCACAGTATAATATTTTAACATTCACTGGCGCCTGCATTAATTATTACGCAATGCTTACTTATATATAGACTTCGTTGCTCAATCCTCAGTTATATAATAATGCACTGAACTTGAATTATCACAAAGTGTCAAAAGGATGAAATCTGGGCGAGAGGGTGGGGTGCCCAGGTTTCATGGTAGCCTATATTTTCCACTGGGTCCTGAAGAGTAACTACATAAAATTCGACCCACATCAGTCAAAAGGTTTAGGAGTTAATAGTGAAAATACAGACAGACATTCTATTATATATATTTTATATTTGAAATTTCGTCGTTTATTACCTATAGTTACTGTATTGCAACTATCGATTACGTCGCAATGAAGAAGACGTGTTAAAATGATAAATCTTAAGAGCTTAAACTTTTTGTTAATTTTCATTTGAAAATAAGTATTGTAAATTCATTTAGTCCCATAAGTATGCAAAATACAAGGAGCCGATTAATATAACAGTTATTCGCTTTCGAATGTTTTATACAGCACGTATATTTTCCATTTCTTCCTGCAAGCAGTGTGAATCACACTTAATTCTGGGCTAATTTTGAATGCACGAAACTTAACGACTCTTCGTATAATTAGTGGCGAGAATATCTATTAAATACGCTTGCGATAAGACTATTTCGTTATGAATGAAGGTCAACAGGACATATTTGAGGCAACAAAAAGATATAAAATATGACAGCACGAAAGAGACAAGGGAAACTTGTGTAAACGTATAAAATGGAAAGTAATTTATATAATACGAGATTAACTATTAAAATTTCACAATCAGGTAACTCGTCCAGCCCGATGTGGAGGTACTGTCGCAGGCTTACTGGTAAAACACAGTAGGCAAGCGAATATGTATGGTTTTTCGGAAACTGAATTTAAAGTTCGTGTTCAACTATAGTAAAAACATAAGTAGCTCTAGAATAAGTGACTTAATTAAGTACAAAAATCCTTTATTTCTTATTTATGACTTTACCTGTATTACCAGTATGTAAAGAGGTACTTTTTATGTTTTTTCACCATAAAGTAAAAATGGGAATTTTTTAAATTACAATTAGTTTGCTTTACCTGCATACCCACGATTTATTCTAAATGATAGCATGTTCCCCAGATAATATGTTAATCCTCGGCTGACAGATACATGGGTCCGTTCTGACCCATTCCATTCGTATATTAACCTGTTAACTGGGCCATTTCGTAATCAGAAATATTTTCAGCCTATTTAAAATTGCATGGTGAATAAAATTACTATAGGCTAATTGATGCATTATGCTGACAGTTAATGCGATACATTACCTAAGTCCTAAGGCAGTCTTACTCCTTCGTACAAGTGACATTTTGAATTTTTATAATGAATCTAAGGCGGAGGAAATATTAAACGACGAGGTAACCAGCCTCCTCCAAAAGGTTAAAGTATTCATATTATTTATTAAATATACGAAAATAATTATACGGTTCAAAATGGACCCTGTATCCTGCATTCGCCATTTAAGGGTTAATAAATCCAACAGTGCAATAATTCCATTTTTATCGTTACCTACGCCAGTTGCAGTGACGATTTGTTAAATAATTCTTTACCGAGGTACATCCACATTAATTAATAAAAACTCTTGTCCTTTAACGATGTTATCTCGCCATTGAAACCCGAGATACGGAGACGGCAGGGCTTGGGTTGTACAATAAAACATTTCTGTTCACTATTAACCGTTCTGGATGATAAGCTCGTAATTTCGTCATTCCCCTTGCTAAGAATAGCGATCTGCACGTCAGGCTGATAGAGTTTGTTCACCCCGTAAAAAATGGCCCCGATACGACAATTCCTCTATGTGCCAACCGTGCCGTAAATAAATTATCGTAACTCAGTTGGATAAAACCGAGTAAGTTCACCGCGTTCGTTAATTAAACGATATCCTGCCAAGTGAGTCATTGATAATTCGGTAATGTGAAATTTTGAATGTAACAAGAATTACAGCAAAACAAGCGAAGTTAAGGAGATACTTTATTTCCGGCCAATCGGTTATCAGAGGCAACGTAAAGTAATAAATAGATGCTGGATAAATTCCGGCTCGAGCATTAATAATTAATACTGCCCGAACAAACATGATAATCGAGCACTTCTTCGTGTTAATTCTTGAAAGACTGGCGCCAAGATTCTTCGTATTTAATTTCTGACTTTTCACGATTAGTGGATTATTACTTAGGCTTTTTAGAATCTATCGGCTTTAACCGTAACTTCAAAATTTCTTACACAATTGAAAAGAGAACATAAAACTTTACAGCTGTTTTTGTAGACTACGTACCTTTTTACGATGGTGGCCTTAAAAACTTTGACACTAATAAAATGGTTTCCACAAATTTAGCACATATATAAACTATGTGTTCCTTTATACAATTAGTATATTCGCAATCAGTTTTCTCTCCTCGAAAATATACTTCACTTTCTACTGTAAAAGTTTGGTACTTGTCTCCAATGCACGTCATTTTAAAATTTCCCATATTTTCTATCCGTCGTAATTTCGATAATAGTTATACTTTACAATATTTGATAATCTGTCGCCGTTCTCATTGCAGAAATTTTCCTACTTACGGTTCAAGTATTTTGTTGGTATCGTTGTACCAGCATCGAGGACTAAAAAGAATACAAAATACGATATTGTTGTACTCTCCACCTTTCTTTTTCAACTTGATTTTTCCGAACCAATTAATAGCTCACAATAATAGCGAACGTTGTATGCTCAAGTTTTGTTAATCCACACTAAAAGTTGCACCACAGATTCGTCCCCCTTTTCACCCTTTTATTCGACAAAGAACGAATCCCTTTTAACCCCTTTAATCGAGCTTAATTCCAAAGATAGTCGAATTTAATTACAGAGAAACAATATACGCGCGTGGGCATAGGTTTGGATGGTGGTTTGTGTCGTTAGCCAGGGCCAGCGTCAGAAGCTCCAATCGTTATCAGGTCTTCAGATAAACGGGCAAACAGCTAAAGGCGAGTTGTTTACCGATCAGGCCAGAGAATGGGCGACAAAAAAACTTTAATTATTGTAGTTGGTTTCACTTGAAATTTGCAAGTTATGGTGAAATCATTGCAAATCGAGACTGCAGTTTCGATTGATCCAGTCTGAGGGCAACGATGTGTAACTGGATCGATGTCAATTTTTTAAATGACTGTCACTTATGTATTTACATAGGTACATGTATACAGAGTGCGATCGAAATGCCGGTACAAGCAGGCAAGAGGTGATTCCTTATGCAAAAATAAAAAAAAAAGTGAAATAAATTGTTTTATCCGAAGCTTAGTTTTCGAGGAACGTTGAATAGAAAGTTAGTTATATTTTATTTTATTTTATTTATTATTTAGTATAATGTATATGAATTTTAAGCACATTTGTTGCATTATTAGAAAACTCCGCATATTGAAACAGAGCTATTAAACTATAAGCTTACAATGCCTTACTACTTCTTGTTAGTTCGCAAATTCATTATTCACAGTTGCTAATATCAAAGTTTCTGAGGTTTAAATAATATTCTACCTACCTATTAGGTATCGTGACATTAACTCATATGCGAGTGAATTAATATTACTTAATTAAGTCTTCTTACAATGTAATATCTTCCACCAGTAAACGATAATATGCTTTCATATTTGCATTAACTCTCTTTTAATGCAGACGCTTAACTCAGTCTCCCCCAAATTACTGTATTCAACTTGTTACGTTGGAGAAAAAAATTATAATTCTTATTGTTCCCTGAAATTAATACTTTATCTGCCGCTGTCACGGGTGCATGATTTGTCGAATTAATTCGGTCTTGGATTATCTCTCGCGAAGTCTCAGGATTCAATTTTATTTCATGTTTATCAATGATAAAACTGCATTATTGAAAGTCTCTATTTTATCTATAAAATGTGCAGAGATTCTTGTGTCCAAGAATCAATGAATAGTTTAGAAATTGGAAAGATAGCAGCGAATGTAACATTGCTCCGAAACCCGCGCCAAATAATCTGTTAAATTAATCGGGTGCTGGTGGAACGAGCGTGTGTGTGTGTGTGTGTATAACTGTATCAAAGCAAACTGGGTCTCTCTCATAACTCGCTTGGCTTAACTACATCTGCAACGTGGCGCCTAAATGGGAGCCGAGCAAACAAGAAATAATCTCTCGGCTAAAATTCTGTTTGTCCGTTTGCTTCCATTTTTCCCCTGATTAATCGCGCCTACTCTAAATTCTTTTCTGACACCGCGATAATGGGGAATTAAAACAGCTCCAATAAATAGCCGTTTGCGAGGCGAAAGAAGGCAGCTTTGGATTACACGTCCATTATACTGTTCCAGAAAATTAGATGAGAGACAGATAATACAAATTGAAACAAAATTAGTCGCACTTTACTCACAGGAGTCTTTTAAATATCGCCTTTCCTCAAAATCTTTGACTGAAACTGGGAACTATTCATCCACGAATTCCTTTCATTAATCTTCTGTCCTCGAGGGAATATTAAATACAGCGATACTTTTCTACGAGCTTTGGTAGAATAATCAAATTGGTGTAAGGATACTTACTTAGTAATACTTTTGTCAGATAATAGATAAAACTTGGAATAGCCATGAACTGTCTTCTGTGGAAAACAGATTTCAAGGTTTGACAGACAAACGTTTCGAGAACGTACGAAAATAAGAATGAACGTTTCTGTTTGCGGGATACGCGATATAACGTTACGTCGAATCCGATTGATTAGATACTAATGAACGTTAGAGCTTTATCAGTGATAAGCAAGACCCTGGTTACAGAAGAGAATCTTAGCTATTGGTTGACACTTGTTGCTGAAGTGGTGCCATTGCCCTTGGATCACGAAACTAATTTAAATAGCCAAGTGCCGAGGAACCTTAGGGCCTTTTCGCACGAGACACTTCTATCGCTCGTGACGTTACTTTGTTCATAGGTGCTTACACGGCCCATATTTTTTCTGTTGTTTTGTAAATCAAAGTTATATTTACCAAGTGGATATACATATTTGAAATACCTAGTTGCTTTTTTAACCCTGTTATGGCCTTCAATTCAGCTATATATTTAGCATAATATCAAAGACAGAGAAATACACATTGATATGTGTAAGAAATTCTTTATATTTTCATCAAAGTTAGAAAAGTCCCCAAAGAAATGAGATCGTGAATAGTTAAAAACACGAAGAGATGCAGTAGAGATAAAGAACTGAGAACACGATTGGGTGACAAAGGGCCCAAGGAACGTCGTGGAGTTAATGATTACAAAGTGTTTAGTGTAAAAAGGCCCTTAATGGACATCAGAAGTGAAGGAATACAAAATAATGAAGAATGATTCTATCGATTTAAGGACGCTTGAAACACAAGTTTCCATTTGCCTCTCGCGTCAAGTTTACTTTCTGATCTCGTTATCGATATTAATACTTCCTACGCAAATAGGTATGTATGTGTAGCCGTCAATGGAACGTGCTTCGCGAATAATCAGTCAGCGGTATCTCGCCACTATAAATAAAATAACTAGAAAATTGAGCAACCGCGTGATTCCGTGGTCAACACTGTTCTTTTCTAACGTCAAGATGACGAAAACCAGTGCAGCCACAATTTTTTTTATGAGCAGGCATTGTAAAAACGACAGAGTAGTTTACTTTTAAACCCGTTTCCATACTGAAATAATAAATCGTTTCTTGACAGGATAGTGGCATGACTCAAAAACTGTCAATTTGAACAAATTATACCAGCAGCAATCAATTATTAATCACATGCAAATTTTCAACTATGTTCCAGTAAAATTTACATTTCTTGAATCATGTCACTATTAATACCATCTAGTTGATTAATAGTTGAATACTGGTCACATAATTTGTTTACATTAACATTTTTTTAGCTAAGCCACCATTAGTGCCAAGCAACAAAGTGAGTACGTCTCAGTGGGAATAGACCCCCGAATCGTCGTGGAGATAAATTGGAACACTCGACAGTCATTGCCGTTGTATTTCAATTGTCAGAACTGGTGATAGTATTTGAATGGAGTGTCTTATAGCCGTTTACTCGTATCGGTCCATTGACGACATCGATCAAACTTTTTCTTTCGTTTATCACACTCGCACCACAACGTGCCTGGGCGACGAGAATCGCGTGGGCGTTATCGGGAACTCTGCTGGGACCTTTGGACGTTTCCAATAGGCTGGCGATTATTGCTCGACATTGACAACTGTTACGTGCCGCTTTTCATTCAATACTCCGCATTTCCGATATGATTCGTTATGGCGGGAGTTCTTTAAACGTATTACGAATCAGAATGTTTATACTATTGTGACTTCCCAATGTAATTCTCACTTCTAAGGAGGAATCGCCACTAAATTTCTAATATTTCAGTACCATTCTCCTATTTTAACAGAATCTCTGGGTCAGCAAGTAGTATTCCGCATTTCCATTGGTCACATATTATAACATTTTCCGTATCGTCCCGATTAAGGTAGTTCCAGAATAATTTACTAAATTCAAGAATTCTTTCAAATTTCGTTCAAAACTAATTTGGAATACAAGAAACCTTTGTACAAAGTTTAAAATCGATTTACCACATAGTTATCGAGAAATTGTTAATTAAAGTTGATGCATTTTAACACTGTGGCATATTGCAGAGTCGAAAAAGAGGGTTATAGTTTCAGTTTTTCTTCTGAAACAGGAAAACTATATTCACGAAGTGTAGCAAAATTGGCAAAAAAGGACATCGAAATGTTAGGAGATGAATTTATTAATTTCTGCAAAACTGACCACATCGTTTCTTCGTAAATGCTCATAAACAATAGGTTGACGTGCAAATTTTTTAGAAACTACATAGAGCAGTCAACGTGGCAACATCGCACAATATATTTAGAGTTTAGACATTTAACTAGCGAACGACGATCCAATTTCATATGAACATTTTTTCTAACATTTTGTTTATAAAAGACGCTCCGAATGAATACGACGTTATCAGATCTGCTGCTCCAATTCACTATGCTAACAAATTTAATATTCTATTTTCGTAATACTATAATTTATATTAACATTGAACTTTTTAAAATATATACACACGATCTTAAAAATTATTATTATTATCATTTCTATAGTATCACACTACTTTATATTTATCGTTTATTACCCAATTCTAATTTGACTAACATAGTTGATTAGGAACTACTTTAAGAAACTCAAGAAAATTCTTTCACATAAAACAACCGCAAGACACCCGCGAGTAAAACGTTAACAATGCTGACAAATGGGAAAGATCTATTCAGCTGGAAAGCTAGAAAAATGAGAAGTCCGCCGTCCTTCGATTTCTTCGATAACTTTGGAATCCTCTAAGAAGAATGACATCCGTTCCCTCGTCCGAAGTCTCCAGCCCTGGACACGTCAGCCTGTCGCCTCTAACATTCGTAATCCTACAAGAAATGTGCACTTTCTTGTACCTCATCTCCGAACACCTCTTCTTTGCCTTTTTCCGTGGATCTATTTAATCGTTTAAAGGTCGTGGCTGTGTGCCAGGTACCGTGTCGATTCGGTGGCCAGATCGTCAGACGACATAACGATCGATCTGTATTGCTCACCGTGCACCATTGGAAGCGACCTCTAAATCGGCCGGCCAAACGGAGCCGGCAGTGATCGAGATTTCACACTTGTTTTTCCTCATGTTTTTCCGTCTCATCGACCGGATGCCGCTTATCACCGCTCGTTGCTTGTCGCGCAACTGTTCAAACGTGCACGTGCCAGCCCCGTTTTCTTCGCGCAGCCCGCCAGCCAAAACATGTACCGTCGCCAAGTAGATGTGCGAAATAATAAAAATTACTGGAAATTTCAATTGCCATTCGCCAGATCGGTAATTATCACAGATCCCGTGAGCTTCTGCAGGGCCGCCTTAACAACTTTGAGCGCCCTGGGCTGAAAATTTTCGCCCCCTGGGTGCAATTTGTTCGTAATCGACACAACCCCACGTGTCCACCAAGGCAAACACGAACAAAAACAATGCCCGGGAACGAAATTTTTGTCTCCAAAATTGAAGAGAAAAAAGCATTTCAATATATTTAATTCTTAAGCGCCCTTGGATCACGGGCGCCCCTGGGCTATAGTCAATTTAACTCATTGGTAAAGGTGGCCCTGAGCTTCTGTTTAATTTCCAGGCAAATTTGTGTACGCTTGGCATTAGCTTCAGCTTGCGTAGCAAACACAGCGTATCAATGTTCCTCGGAAGGCTCACAGCATTGTCAACTGAAGAATTTCACTGGTAAATATTGCTGATAGGCTCTCGCGTGTTATATTCCCAGATAAAGTTTAAACTTGACTTGAAAGTGGGCTGATTATCGTGTAGAGGGGACAAATAACATTTCAATGCTACAGTTAGGATAATATTACTTTAAATTACACAAAGTAGCGATTCAGTTTAAGATCAAAGGAATTGCAAGGAAGAAAATGAACAGCAGAGAAAATTTTTACATTTCAAATGCTGATATAGAAGCATAATGATTATTTTTATTATTTTTAATCCATCTTCGTTTAACCCCACCTGAAATCATATTTTTTATCTCAATAAATAGACATGTAGTATGTATATAGTGTAATAAAAGACGATGTCAATTAGTGTATGTACTTTTTTAAATAAATTTATAACTGTGACGAAATATTTTTTAAAACAACGCCTAATTCAGTAATATGTTGTTTTTAAAATATTTCCCTGAAATAGATTAACTTATTATATATACAATTTATCTATCTATATGCGTATACGTATCTTCATATTCCGTATCTATGTAGCGGCGGATTTTTTTAAATTTATTGGCTCTGAAATAGTACTAATGATCTCTGGTAATAAGTTATACCTAATAATGTGTCACCGTAAATGAAGGCGAACCTCGAAATTTCGAAGAGTGGTGGAGAGGAATTGCCAGTTTAGAGTATATCTATTTCAGGGATGACTATATCGATTACAGCATTGTTCTTCCACGTGGGCGTATATCGAGGGACTGGCAAAGGCAAAGCTTTGAAGTGAATTATCTCGTAAACTTTTGAGCAGTATGCCCTATACGTTTAATACAGTCTTCTACGAGATGTGCACTAACTATGTACACAATTTAAAGCAAATTGAAAACCCTCATTATCAACGCTCACGCTGATTAGATGAGCCATTAGACGACGTTACCTGATACTTATACTTCAAGAATGATATTTTTTGTGGACTCGTTTGGGATACAATAATTATTGTATGAATATCGCTGTATTCAATCAAACTGGGGAGGGGTGAGGGGATCTGATATATGATATCTTGTAGTAGACGGAATGTAAGGCAGTTAAACTGTGAGTAATTTTTAACTAGATGATAAGGTCAAAGGTTCGAATTGTATGACAGACCTTTGAACTTCAACCACCCACGCAATCCATTTCAGCAGAGAAGCTGCGGGCTTTCAACTTTCAATGGTTCTTAGTGTATTGAAGAAGTGTATTCTGTGAAACATTTGCAGTACTCGAGAAGATCACTTTTCACCTTCTTTAGTACTAATATTACTCTTTTTAAAAATACTAGGTTACGCCCACTGTAAATGTTATTCTAAAGTTGCTCCTACTGCCTGTGCAACGAATACGATGAAACTAAATAGAGTTGTTAGGAAAAGGGGGAATATTTTGTATTAATCTAACGTGTTTTCATGGTAGTGGTTATCCATTAGAAATCATAATTTAAAGTATGTAGTCGAGGCTGGAATGTGCTTTTTGGTTATTCAATTTTTCTTAATGTTATTTAATGTTGTTAAATATTAAGAATATTTCGAAGCGTAGAGCAACATTGCCTAAAGAATACTATGCCAGTCTTGATTTCCTCGAGAATAAAATGTCGAGGGGGGAAATTTTATTCAGCATTTGGGAATCATTTTTGCATAAAGAATTGCACTTTTTTCAACTTTATTATGAATTTATCTGCGATCTAAGGATATTAACTGAATGATGCTTTATAGTTTCATTATCTCTAGATTTTCACCGAAGTCTTAATTTATTAATAAAGTTAACTTCAACAGATGGAATTTTGTAGCAAGAAATTTCTCAGATCAATAGCAAAGTCTAGAACAAGAAACGTATTTTTGAGAAGGCTAACATGGGGGTATCAAAACCGAAATCTTACAAAATTACTTTAGGAGTTCTGGATCCAACTTCGAACCAACTCCATCACTTTCAAACCCAACTATTGGTTCCAACGTATATGAAGCACTAGTTATCGTCTCATCACTGAAGTTTATCTCTAAAGTTTAACTACGTTGGACACTATCAGGATTCCGCTACGTAAACTATCAACGAGCTTTGGATGTTATTGATATTAGTATTTCACAGTTAATCTATACTGTAAATTTTCATTTAAGGAGCTAGGCTAGTGTGACGGCCGTATAATACGACAAAGTTTGACAATTTTTTAAAGAAAGACCATTGAACTTATTAGCTTGAACTTATAAAGTTTTATTAACTGATATTTCCTGAGTATACTAAATTTTTTTGAAGTACAAACAGTGTATATTTTTAAAGTTATCGTAAATTTGGTGAAGCGTCTTCAAATATTTTGTTTCCATGGCTAGCATGATTTAAGATCTTCTAGTGGTCTAATACAAAAAAAGCAAAATGGCTGTCGTCTAAGTCTACATTCCATTTTTGACATAAAATTTTTCAATTTCTTTAACGTAAAGTAGAACAAATGGGGACTTAAAAAACTGAAATCGAAGACTAGTACCTACATACATAAAATTGACAATCAACATTTGAACTCAACCCATCTCGTAGATTTTGAGAAATCTTGACAAAAACAGAACTACTGTAGTTACTCCTCGAGGAATACATTTTTAGCACATCAGTAAATTGCAATAAAAAATATGCATTATAGAGCTAAACCGGAAACTGCAACGTAGACTCTAATTTCCAACCCAACATAGCAGTTATCCACCTTAAAGTAGGCATTTTCAGTTTTTGTGTCAGCCTTATCAATGGCAACTAATTTCAAATGGGGATGCTTCATACCGCCCCCGAGTAAAGTATAAATCTCCCCTCTATCCTCCTTTCAACAACTTGACCCAACAATTCAAACGCGTGGGCGTATATCGGCAGTCTAGAAATGGTAAAATTTTTAACTTGATATCATACAGAGATGGGCAAAAAATTATTTGAAAAAAAATTTGTATACGAAATTTTTATTTCAAATAATTTTTAGCTCATCTCTGATATCATACGCGCTGTGCACTAATTATACAGAGTATTTCCGAAATCGTACAGCCAGAAAGAAGGTGACACCTCTAGTAGACGTAAGTCGAAAATATCAAATTAATTTTTTTCATATTCCCTATTTTCGAGAAAAACGAATTTGAAAACTAACTGAAGATCAGCAGAATTGATCAGTAAATATGCTGCAATTCTAAACGAAATGAATCCTCGTCTAACAACAGTTCGAAATTATGGAATAACTTTTTCTGCGCGCAAATCGATTTTCCCAAAAATGGAGTCTTATATGAAAAACTTTCATTCTATATTTTCCACCAATTTTTCTATGCGACATCACCTGCCTTCCGTTTGTCCCATAACTTCGGAAACACCCTGTATCCACAGTCTGAAAAAATCTGTAATCCGCCACCAATCAAAGCTCGTTGCCGTTATGATTACACATATTCGATTTCACTAATTCTCTACCCATCGATATTTCAATTTGCGCGTGGCCATTGCGCGTGGCCAACGAAATTCAACCATAAATCACGGTATGTATATATACATACATGGCCCCCAGCGTCGAATCGATCATTGTTTTTATCGCGTGGCAGCCATCCCGTGATTCCTCACAAAGTCCCGTCTATCGACGCCAAATGAAATCAAAGGGACGTCGTCGCTCTACGCGTCGCGCCTCGCCCCGCCGTTCGTGACAGGCTAATGACACGGCAGTTACCGCGTACGTACGCGAAGTAACGCTGCTTTCATGCGCACCGGCACGTAACGCGCGCCGCGCCGTCGGAGGAGCGTGATGCACGCACACGGCGATGCACCCACGTTGCACTTACCGCGCGCGGAGCCTCGAGTTGCACCCACGCGAACGTATCGTGGAACGCAACAGTGTGACGGGCGCCTGGTTTCTGTGACATTGATCCGGAGCAACGTCATTCGTAGTCACTGGTGGCTGCTAGGGTTGGTCGTTGCGGAGGTAATTCACTACGGGATAATCCAAGTTTTCGTCCTTACAAGGAAACGTATTGAACCCGCACACCCCGAATTTCACGAGACTGCAGATTTGCAGAATAATGAACAATGTTTGACACGTAGTTTTGTTATTGGCGTTTTTGCATGTTGGGGGGTGGGGGGTGAAAACAGCCCTTAAAGTTGAGGGTCGAAAATATATTATCTAGAATATCTCGAGGACGATTATTATTAGGCGGAGGACAAATTTCTTTTGTTTTTGAGTATGAGTTTTTTAAAGACGTATCCAGCTTCCTGCTCAGGTTTTAGAATATTTCAGAAAATATGTTTTCTACCCGCAATTTTAAGGACTCTTTTTACCCATTCAATATGGATGATTGCCGATAACAAAAATACGTGTCAGATATTTTTCACTATTCTGCAAATCTGCAGAGTACCTATTATTAAAATCGACAAGTGTGGGTGCGATAATGTGTTCCCTTGTTATATGGAATCTTTATCTAGCGTCTTGGGCAATGTTGTTTACTTTTTTAGCTAGCTTTCATAGCCTGAGAGAGTGTTTTGGTGGTTGAGGGAAAATTTAAGAGGTCTTGAAGAAAGGGTCCTTTTGAAATTCATAATTTGGGACCGTTATAGAATTGTAGAGTTTAGTTTGGATATTTTTTCTGAAACTGATTACTCTTCAATTTTGTAATAGTAAGGGGTCTTAGTAGGTACAGCGATTACTTGGATGCTCAAATGATGTTGAAGTATGATTTAGCTTAAAGATTGAGTTTGTATGCCGCAGTGTGAACTTCGAAAGGAAAGCGATGAGTTGGTTTTTGTAGATCACATACGACCAATTCGTCTTTCACTTAGTTATTCACATTTTATTAAAAATCAATCCCATCCTCTAAAGTCGTATTACACACAAATCGTTTCACTTACCCATTTTAACAATCCCATCTTCTACAAACAATTCAAACTGCACAAGAAAACCTTAACCTTTGTTCCGTCACCACAATATTCCCCATTTCAAATTAGCACCGAATCGCGTAACTTTTAAACACACATTTCAAAATGAACACAGATCGTTCCTAATCAAGAAATGATCCAATCAACAGCTGAAAACTTTCACCGGTCTCAGTCTATAGCGTTTGTCGTGCAGCCTCAATCGTCCAATAATCTGCCCTCGACCGGTTCAGCAACCGCCTTCAACGTCGGTCGATATTAATCAAACCGTTCGAATTAACTCAGCCCTATTTGCACGAAGCGCGGCGAAAACGGGCTAAATCGCGAAGGGGTCGTGGTTTGATTGCTCGTGCGCCCACGTGAGTGATTTAAAATCGACCTGCTCACCAAGTTCATGCCGAGTGGAAGTTTATAGGGGAGCCGCTACGTTATTTCCCTATTGAGCAGGGAACGACGCCACGACGCTAGCGTATAACGCAGTCGATTCTAGATGATGATGCGTGGGAAGAGCTGACCAAGTTGTTGCCAGGCAACCGATTGACCCAGATACCTTGGCTGGTCGTGAACAGAAGGTGTTGCCCTCGTGGTGACGTTGCTTAGGGCGCCTGGTTGTCGCAAAGGGGCTTAGGGTTTGGGGCGCGTCGAGGAAAAGGGTGTAGTGTAGGAGAAACGGGGGGATGGTCTTTCATATCGTTTGGCATCACGGTGACTGCTAGCGAGGAATTTTCACGACTCTCCTTTGCCAACGATAGTCGTTATCGTTCGTTCATTCTCTGTTCCAAGATATGCGGTTTGTGCGTTCGGAGAACCACGGTGGACAGAGAAACGTTTGATGGAATACCCGCGCTGTTACTGCTAAAGGGGGTGCAGAAAGTTCGCGTTACCGATTGGAATAAAATCTTGAAAATAATTAATCCACGTGATACTAAATACGTAGCACTACTCAAAAGTTTTTGGGAAATCTTGATTTACATTACAGAAGAGTTTTATTCTATATTTTGTATTTATTTTTATGCAAGAAATTACCATATAACCGGTTGCAAAAACTTCAAATACGAATTTCTCGCAAGACATTTATTCTACATTGTTGTACAGGTTGTTGCATTAACTATGCGTAAAATTTGAAGCAAATCGGTTTCCCAATCCTCTCGCATCCCTCTGGTGAGATCCTATGGAGTTACGTTCTCTTTCAGCTTAAGCCGATGTTTAACGGTCCTTTGCAGTGGTTAATTAATTCCATGGTACGTAGGAGTATAAGTTTCCCTTGATTATGGTTCTGCCTGTCCGTGTTTTATAAAATTTCCTCTTAAAGGAGAATACCTGTTCTACCAAATGGTGCAAGACGGGAAATGCCTGGTAGCGTTTTATATGGTGTACGATTAATTGTCCAGCAGCATCGAGGAAGTACGAGTATGGTGAATCCCTAGAAGGATACTGTTAAATTTATTACCATTGTTACTGAAAATTCCTTTCTTTGTCTCATTCTGCTAAATTAATATTGTTTTCAATTATCACAATAACTCCCTTTCCACTTTGTTTCTTTTAATCCTATTTTGTTAATTTCACTCGTGGATATAGGTATCTTCAATCTAAACAAGCAAATTTATATTACGTAATTGTTCCATTATACAAATAAGATTTTAATAATATTCCCTGCAACTGTTGTTGTCATCATGTTTCGATAGTCACTTGCAGCATCGTTCAAAATTTTCCACGGACACCAATTTCGACTGTTTTCGCGCAGAGAGAAATTATGTTCCGTAATCGCGAAGGTTTACCTCAAACGACAAGCTGTATATGTCAAAATGTAAGTGATGTTTGTAACATAAGAGTAACTGCCACCATCCATCGTGAAGAAAATTGCATTAATGCATTGGAATTTGACGTCCGCTCGTCGAAGGTCAGCTGTCACTTTTGTAAGTTCAGGATCGTCGAAAATAATTTATTACACGATAACAGCTAACGGCACGAACGGAAGTGTACAATATTTTTCCTCGAGAAACCAATAACGTTATCGTTTGCACGAGTATCAGGCTGAAAGTGATAAAACTAGTGTCTTCTTGACGCAAGTGTCATTAGAATTTCCGTCAAAGGTAAAAGATCTCTTGAAGAATTTTTTTGTCACCGCAGTCAACCGACGGATATCATTGAATTTTTAATTTCATTATCTCCGATCGTCTTTCAAAGTCTTCTTATTACGCTTGGAAGCCTCTTTTTATCGCAACGATATTCATCGATACATGGGATAATTAAAAAATTTAAATCCATAATGTATCACTCTCGGCTGTTTGAGATAATATTGATTCATTCGATTTTCAATCAATGATAATTTTAATCCAACGTCGTTATACTGGATCATGAATCATCTTTCGCTAATGAGGCACTAAAGCGTCGACTCGATAACTTGTCTACAACAATTATTTAGGAAATATTCTTCTTCATCGAGGTGCTAAAAAAGTTCTGTAGGTAAATATATATGCCACTTTTTAAAAAAATCACAATCTTTCGCCTCTTTTCGGCCGCCTGAGTAGGTATAATCCCTAAAGTGGAAGCTTATTTAATTATTTCTACCACTATCACGAACCATTTCTCAGACTTACATATATGACTATAAACTGGATTGAGTTTCGTCATCCATTATACTCAATCACGATTGACGTACCAAAGTCAATCGTCCTGGGAGACAGTGGCATATCCTGTATGGGCCATTAGACGCCATTCCATTAATCCCTATTCCTGTCAGCTCTCGCGTAGCCATTGGTCCTCACAAATAGACCCTTCGTTTCACTGAGTATGCATCTCCACAAGAGACGTGCGCAAGATGGCAGATCGAAGGTCTAACTCACCAGCAGGTCGTGTTCAGAGAAAATACTCAGCGGCGCTATTTATTTTGCCCCCTGCTGCTTTCACGACATCGCTATGTGTACTTATACCAGCCACTACACGTCGAATTGCTGATCAAATCCTAAATATGTACTCGCTAGACAGACGTTGGATGCACGTGGCTAGATTGTGGCACACTGGTTGCTCTTGACATTATGGCAGCGCATCTGCGCCCAGCAATTCGCTACTTCATACCGGTGCCTGGCGTTTACGCGAACACCTAACAGCCCCGGGCATTTTCAAAATGCCATCGGGTATTTTATGTACAGGGTGATTCCACGGACTGACACAGGCTGTAGCTCCTTTCTACGCGAAGATACGAGCAACTTATGGAGGGAAAAGTTGGATGGCATAATAAGGACTATCTTGACACTTTGACGATCTCATCTTTTGGAGCAGATGATCGTTTAAAGTTTAAAGTCTTCTATCGCTGGACGGCCACAAGACTTTCCTTACCGGTGTAGATAATTCGTCGGTTCGGTCTTGGGGTCGTTTAGGGAAGGAAGACTTTAATGACCTTGGAAGGTTAACGTAATAGGTCGATGAACTCGTATCGAGGTGGGCTACACGTCTAATTAAAAGCGATGATATTTTTGCATTAAAAAGAAGAAAGGTCAGTTTGAAATCTGAAGGACACTCTATGTAGAAATTATTAAAAATGCACTAGAAACTAAAAAATAATTATTTTCTTTTACTACTAATTCGATGATGTTATTCACTTTAAATAAAATCGCGAGGCACCATGTGGAATTAGAAGTTGAAGTGTCAGTTGGCAAGTAGAACATCATCAACTACAGTTCATCAATTTTATGTCACAGTACAATCTGTATCCTGTAATTAAAACATTTTGTTTCATTAATGCGAAAATTGTCTCACAACAAATTCATTTCGACGTTTGCTTCTGTATTAAAGTGATTCGTATCCTGGTATCAAATGTATCATGCTCCACAATTTTATTTAAAGTGAAAAAAAACACCATCGAAATTGTAATAAAAGAAAATAATTATTATTTAGCTTTTAGTACATTTAAATTTAGTTTTTAGTGCTTTTTTAATAAAATTGTTTAACATAATTTTTGTTATATTATATTTATGGATGACTGGGTAATTGTTTTACTCTCCCGGGGTTAATATTTTTTTTAAATATTGCAATGTCCTCCAAACTACGCCTGCAAAATTTCAAGTCCATTAAATAGTTGGAAATGGATAGTTGATAGAAACGGCATCTAGGTACTCACAATCAATTGAGCGACGTAGAAAGGCTTTCGAAATTTCCACGATAAATGTGTCAGCAGCCCTGTTCGATCGACTCGTGAATCGCTCTGTAATTAATGGTGGCTCATAAATCGAGAGCCTGACCGATTCCCGAGATAAGAAAATGACTGCACCTCTTAAAAGTGCAATTTAGAAGTATCCGTTGGAAGACGGACGTTTACGACCAGCGGAGCGCAATAAGCCCGATTAAAATGTACGATTCACGCGTGCACAGTAGAGTTCACCGAAAATTTATAGTTCCTCGAGGGCTTATTGTATTTAACAGAAGCTCGTCATCTTCCTCCTTTAAATTTGATTTATTCTGACCGCAGAAACTTCGAGTAATAAATCAACTACTCAAAGATGTTTAAAGAAGGAAACAGATATTCGAATAAAAGTGTACCTATCAGAAATGGTAGCCTGTTCTGGAAAAAGAAGCCTGTTTACAATGGCGAATTAGTTGGCAACCAGTAATTCTACAGGTGGAGTTCGGAGTCGTTAATGCCAACAGCACACAGTGTTCGTTGATACCCATTCACCGCCCACTGATAGCACTTCTAAGCATCAACTATGTACAATGCAGCTTAACTTCGGCAATTACGAGGGTACGGTAGCAAAGAAGAAGCTGATGGGTCGTCCAGTGCGCCTGCATCGGGACCCTCCGTAACTCCTATTTGTATTTCCTCTCCCATTCGTAGGGAAGAAGCTCCCTTAATTGTTGAAACGAATCGAGCAAGGCGATTTTCCCGTAATCTCTCGGAAGCAATCTCAAGGGGCTCGTCAGCGACTTCAGGCACGGTAATATTTTCCATTCCGCTGGGCTTCCGCTGAGACGACACGTTGAACAGGTTGCACCGTTGAAAATCAATTCTCCAGGCCTTCCTCGGAGCGCGTCCTGAAGTGTTGAGGGCGTGCCACGATGAAGAATCGATCTGTGATATCGTTTGTACGGGGTGGGAGGCGCAATTGCGTACCAGGTGGTGGTGTACGATAAATCCCACGAGATGTTGCACTTAATTATTTAATAGCCATTATCGATCCCCATGGCCAATATGACAAGGTCGCCAGCTGCTTCGTCTCGGTTCACCATATTACGAAACCACGGTCCGCATTCTTTTCTGGTTACCGCGCAAAACCTTCCTTTCTCCCAACACGGGCAACCACTTCTGCTCCGTTTTCACGCCTCTGTCGCCGAAACTTTTTCTAGTCTCTTTTTTCGTCGCCCCGTGAAGGCGAACGTTTCGGCGAGACATTGCCTGGGGGTGACTGTGCGGTTTTAGGATCTGAATCTGTTCATGGATCTTAAATTGTTGTTTCTCAAAAGAAAACCTGATCGTGGGATAGGGAAAAAACGGAGATGAATTTTTCTTTATTTATTTATTTGGCGGGTTTTAAGTCCTTTGAATTACGCAACATGTCATTACATAAAATAAAGAGAACAAGGAAACACAGGGCGTATAATTAAGGTACAAGTAAAAAGAGTAGAATCACCCATAACTACACCCCTACTTTTTTGTTGCCTCGTGAGATTTGTACAGATTACATGTGCAATTACTAATTATACGTCGTTATGAAAATTTTGTCAATATTCCAGCCGCTGGATTACATAACATATTGAAGTTGTGTAAGAGAAATAGGAATTGCTCACTGAGAGGCTGGTCCAGGATTTACTAAACTTTAATAAACAACAACGTTTTGAGAAATGTCAGGGACTCGGAGAACAGGTCGAGAGAGTGGGAGTTGCGATTTAGGCTGTTGAAACAATTACAAATATGAGTCTATAATTGGATTATGAAAAATTCACTTTTTCTAGAAGCCGTGAACAATTTATGTGCTCATTGATTATATTCGACAAAGTGCTGTTTAACGGTTTGTAAAAAAATCGAGTTGAAAGTTTTGCCTCTTCTAGACCCGCGATACATAATGTACGTGTATGTGAAGAGCAAACCGTAATTTGATTAGTTGTGGCTGCTCAACTGTAATTCATATAGTAATTTCAGGAATGCGTGCATTTTTACTTATTTTTAATTATTTCTGCTATCAGTTAGGGATTTAAATTGGTCTCATTAGTACATACCCCGCGATGGACGGAAAAAATATTAGCTCATTATTACGTTTAATATGCAAATATTTATAATTAGTAAATAAATTGAAGCTATATTTCCAGCATAGATCTATTTTACCAAAGCAGAAATGTATAAACAATATAGGTAACACAAAACTAGGAAAAACGCATCATACCACCATTTTACACCTGAACAAATGTATTACCAACTTTATTTGCATCTAAAATTTCATGGAAATTTGAATTTTTAATTGCTGAAACAATTTTTTCAAAGGTGTCCTAATACTTTCCAACCAGTCTGACCAGCTAACATTCCTACATTTTAGAACGGTACCGTTTTCATTAAGCTCGCATATATTAAGCAGCCACTGATAACCGGAAGTTCGGGCTTTGCGTAGCCAGTGTTGGTTAAAATCAACATGTTTTGCTCGACGGTACGGAATAATTTTTACCCGCCAATTTGACTTTATCACCTACGCATACTTGTGCCCCCACGTGAGACGAGTTTTCACGAATTAAATGTCAATAGTGGAATTGTCCTGGCTGTCGATTCTTTTGCCAAGTGATTATAAGAACGAAGTGGACGATTGGCTGATATTACTCACCTTTCGATCGAAACGAGGACAATTTTAAGACTTGTTCCTTTAACAATTCGTTCGAGCGAGTAGATAATGGCGCCAGCGTGAATGTAGTCAACCTTGTGCATTACCTACCACACCCTGTTTCTGGATGTAAAACTCGAGAGGTCGGTTTTCACCAGTTTCGAAGACTGGAAGGTCGCAAGTGACAGGAAAATCGATTTTTTTTTCCCTTCATTCCGCTACCGGTTTCGTTGCCTTTTTTCCCCACTGCGGAACGGAACCTATTCGATCTGTAACCTATATCCTTATGCCTCTTATGATGGAATTCAACGCGTTTTAGCTCGCTCGCACGCACCGACGTTTAGTTGCAGATTAGTTGGATCTTATCGTACCGATTGTGACGATAAAGTATCGATGCACGTAACTCGGGGATGCCGTGTGTATCTTTAATTATTAAAGATCTCACTCATAAACGAATGCCACCGAAGATGAGTATCTGGTAATTCCACCTTATCAGTTTCTTCGGTTAATCAAAGTTTCTCTTCACTTCAGAGCCTCTTGGAACTCTTGTGCGAGATAAGCTTCTTTCCCTTTTAAATCGGAATAATTGAAAAGAATGAAGAATAGAAAGTTTTCCATTCAGCTACCGGTGGTTTCTTGTTGCCGGTTTGTTTCAACCGAGTAGACTCATTTGGAACATTGACTTCAAATCCTTTCTAAATCTAACAAGCACACACACTGTCCGCGTACAATATCTGTTCGTGTCTCATTGGTATATACTTCTACGTTTGAAATGCGAATCGATGATCGGCTTCCTTTCCCTTGTTACAAATATAAACTCGAATTGGCAGCAATGTACTAAACACTCTTATGCTTATTGTAACATGTGTGTGAATGAGATTACATCACTTACAAGGGAACTTCGGTAATTAAAAAATTCAGATTTTTTCGAAACTTTGTAGGTTTGTGGAGGATTTCGATAGGAGTATTGAACAATTTTTGTTTCTGTTGCTTTTTGGTTCTGCAAGGTGAAAAATCTATGAAGTAAATGTAAATGTGACTTTTATACATAAACAAACTGCCATGAAGTATTTGTTGCATATAAAAACGTAGATTTCACAAAAAGTGGGAATACCTACAATATTTGTGCTTTAGGCCATCGATATGTAGGTATACAATAAGTACTGCATTATCGCGCCGTGAGTCTAAGAATTGTGAGGCTCATTGGAAATCTAGTATAATTCCACCACCTCCTAATATAATAGCATGTACGTTTCACCGAGCAGAATCATATATTTCTTCACGTTAAGAAAAACAAATCCATAGAGGGAAAAAGGCCCATGCCACTCGGCTCTTTCGAAACACGTGACAGATCTTACATTGTTTTCAAGATGAAGATAACAGATATGTGAAGAAATTAATCATTTATGCGAAGTAAACACAGAAATATGTGGTAAAAACATTCTCTTAATGAGAGTGTATAGAGAGATAACAGAAGAAAAGTTAATTCATTTTTTAGCTAATATTTGATAATACTTGTGATTTACCACCTAATTCAAGCACCGTTTAAAATAATTACAATTTCCCCCCGCATTTCCTCTGAAAATAATTTTCCCTCCAACTTCCTTTCCTCTAAAATGATAAAAGGGTGGCGTGTGCCAATTTTCCACTGGGCCCCTCAATTCCATCTCAATTCATACCTATCGTAGGAAAGATCCTGATCCCGTTCGCGAAATTCAGTTGCAAGGGTTTTGAGGATTCAGCGAGCAGCTCGGAGATTTGAAAAGCATCGCCAGTGATGATAGGTTTGCTCGAAAACATGAGGCAGATGGAGTGTTGAGTAGCAGCGCGTGCATCTGGCAATCGCGAGCGGAACCAATGCGGTACCCAGCGCGTGCATGTGCGCCGAAATTTTGGCACTCGGCTCGAAGTGCATACTGATGAGGATGCGTGTACGGAAGGGGAGCAGAATGCACTCGTGACGATCGATCACGTGACACTCGCACGTAAGAACGAACCGTACCGAGAAGGTTCAAGCGACATTGTGTTACGCGGGTGCGCGCCACGGCGCGAATTTTTGATCGTCGGCCGAGACACCAGTTGGATGGTCTTCAAAATTCGCAGGAACCCGGTGCGCCACATCACGTGTGAAGCCAGCTAGCTGCACAGTCGCGCGGATGACGCGTTGCGAAAGCACCGAGTGCATTGTTGGAATATGGACGAGACACTTGTAGACCGATCGTATATTAATAATGCAGTAGACGAGAGGAGGTCAGTAAATAAGGCTCCTACTCTTCAATATATCGTTGACACCTTGATCAGACCGACCAGGTCCACTTTTTTTAGAAACGAGAATTTTGGTGTTTGGTAAATGATAGTGGCACTTGGCATTTTCTAAAGACCAAAGTCTCGTTTTTGGTCAGCGGTTCCCAAACAGTGGGTCGCGAAATGTTTTCTGACAGATCGCCGCGGTTATTTTTAGTTGATGATTCTTAGCAGTTTTTTATTTTAATATGGTTACGGTGCCATATTCTATTAATGATGTAACATTGATTTTTCAATTATGAAAGAGGAAGAAGCTGGTTACCCAGGTAATACAGCCATTGCACTAAATAAGGTAATTAAGATAAATAAATATTATTAAGTTAGAATTATATCTATGCTGAAATACCTATTTTAATGATGTTTTTTTTACATTAATAAATCTACCTTCCCTTATACGGGGAAGGGGGTAGTTATTTCAATATTACAAAAGGGTGTCGCGACTCAAACAAGGTTGGGAAACACTGTTTTTGGTCAAACTGGGCTTGGTCAGTTTTATCGCCAAGTCAAATATGTGCTGTTTAGTTAATACTATAATCAAGTTCAAATAAATCTGTTCCTAGCTGATCCATTATTCAACATAATACATATCGATGGCTTACAAGGGAACACCGGACTCACCGATTGGAACGCAACTTTGGGGGTTTTTAGAATGACTCAAAACAATAACAACGGTGTGTTTCACTTGTGCCCTATCGCCCTTTAAGGGGGTGAAATGGGCGTCTTAAATTCCGGCTATTTTCCGATTTTGTGCTATAACTCACGAGCTGTAAGTTACCAAATGATAGTCCTAATTAAAAGAAGTAACTTTTGAAACATTTTTTCTATCTCTTACAGATTACCAGTTACAAAATAAAATGGGGAAATAGCCGAATTTTCAGGGGTTAATTTCACCCGCTTAGAGTGAATTTGGGCAGCAAACAAAAATTGCATTGCAATCAGGAGGAAATCTTCTACATATTCACAAAATTTCAAATTTTTTTAATTTTCGGGGTTGCGATCTTCCCTTGTATGCCATCGATATGTCATAGTTCCTCGTAAGTACGTTCTGCTCCCTTGCTATATGCGCACCATCGCCACTATACCTAGTTGTTGCTCATTCTGTGCGAGCGATCCTTCAGTCATTCTTGATTCCATGCACTGGCCTTGTTGAGTCGTTCAAGCGCGGACCAAATCGATAACTGAGGAAATAATTTAGTACCAAACACTTCGCCTTCCCCTTTCTGTATACGAGCGATTGGATTCGATCAACGCGCATATTTCCGGGAGTTACTGTATACAGGCCGAGTCCCCAACTCTGTCCATGCGAAGTATCTCTAATATTCTTAACAATAGCAAAACTTTGAAGCCACAGTGTTTTATCATTTCGACAACCACACATAGTGGGGTGGTAATAATTTCTTGTGACCGGAGGCATGAATTTAGATCCCTAGAATCAGATCGATTGTTTCTTTCTGTGCAAAAGTTCTACCAACGAGTATTAAAAAATTATTTCACTGGAATAAATCTCTGGTGGGCGAACAAACGAGTATAAGTCTTTTACCTCAAGCTTAAATAGTTTCTTGTTTGTGAATCGAAGTAAAAAATCAAAGTTTCTTTTAATATGTGGAGGGCCGAGATTCGCAATAGCGTAAGTCACTACGTTTGACTGTTTTAGAGTCCTAAATAGAGTTCCCCCCTTAATTCACTATGAAAGTAAACAGATGGAGCCTTTAAGAATTAAAGACTGTTATTAACTCAAATTATCAAAATTTGGAGTTACACTACTTTACATCCGAAATTTAATACCTGATCTTACATAGCACTTCAAATATTCTAAGTGACTTAATGCAAAACTGATAATTCTGACTCGTACTCCCTCGCCAGCGCACCAGAGATATATCCCGAAAAGATGTTGCTATCTTTTCGAATTAGCTTCAGGTTTATTATCGGTCGACATCGTGCTCAACAAAGAATGGCATCCTCTCGATTACGACACTGATTAGCGCACATGTTCGGGCAGCACGCTAGCCTTATCGTCTGCCAGCACGCCAGGCTAGATCGTGAACTAGAAGTTCATAAAGCTGGCGCTCTATTATTCCTGCTATACTGTGACGTAACAATTCTACCACTGATTGACTCTCTACCATTACCACGTATCAAAAATTACATAATCGAAATTCTAATAGGAAGGAAGTGGGTCGACGAAAGGTAGCACGAAAGAAAGTCGGGACAAGATAATCTTGTTACAGATTCTTCGAAACTAATTTACTAAAAATAGCTCCGCTTTCGCTGGCACTTTTATTAATCCCCGCTCGCCAAAGGAATGGTAATTCAGTTACGTGCTGTATTCGCGATATGCAAACCATTTTTTATCAAAACAGGAAAAAGACCCCGAGGAATGGCAGATTGTGTGACGAAGCGCTAATCTCTTGACGCGGTTCAACCGCAATTGTGTCTTGTTTTCCACACTATAATCTACAGAGTATCGTTAACCCAATGTGAGATACGAAAACCGCGCGATGCCTCTGTTCCTGTCGTTCAAAACGTCCATCGAATTCGCGAGAACTCTTGGGCAACGACTAGCACGGGTGAGATATGCAACTGGAGCCTTGGGAAAATTGATTGGCAAGTTGCGGCCGTGGAAAGAGGGTCTGAAGAATGTTTGATTAACTCATTTTCTACATTATTCAGTCTTTTTCATATAAAACATACGTAAACTAAATATGACAGTGAAAACTTCCTGTAATCGATAAAACAGTAAAAAAAGTCAAGACTCTCACTTATTATTTCAGTCTATCTATACCTAAATTCCATACTTTCCATGAGAAGGTAACCCTTTGCAACTAATTGGCACCGTCGCTCTCAACATCCGAAGAACGCCAGTTAATCAACGATTTATAAATGGCTCGTAAACACGCGAGACTTCCCACTCGTTTCGCGACAAATTGATTCTCTGGCTAGGGAGCCGACTAGCGAGCCGCTTAAATTATTAATCAGGCGTGCTGCAATAACACCGCGAAGATTGCTCCTGCGATCGTTATACAGAAATACGCGAGGATTCGATAACCGAGCTTCATTTATCACCCGACAATCCGTAGGCGGATAGCCTCGCGTGCACGCCCGATGAAAGTTGCAACCGCATTAGCAACAGGTGCCGTGCAACAGAGTGTACTGTTGACCTGACAACGACAGGTGAATCGATTTCTTCGATTTAAGATAGGCCGAGTATCTCCTTCCACCGTTCGAATCTTGAACGATCTCGTTGCTATTGCTTGGGAAAGAATCTGGTGGCGAAATCGCAGAGGCCTTTTTACACGAGAGACTTTTGTGATTGAAAATTTTTTTATAGTCATACATTTGCTAATTTATTACTTTTTAACGCTTAACTACCTGATTACGTTCTCCCCTGGGTGTTCCGAAAACACAAGCGTAATATTTATAGACTTATGTGTATGTAATACCATGTATCTGGTATTTATTAATACACTTTTCTGTGTCTTATATCAATTGTCTGAAGAGCTGGAAGAAGATTTGGTATTTTTCGTCTTCTGTTTCTTATATCTGTTGTCTGAAGAGCTGGAAGAAGATTTGGTATTTTTCGTCTTCTGTTTCTTATATCAATTGTCTGAAGAGCTGAAAGAAGATTTGGTATTTTTCGTTTGTGTACGTATTTCATATTTTTTAACCAAATATTCGTTAATTGGAATCGTAAGGGGTTAAACCGGTGATATACATATCTTCCAAGTGAATGTGTGTGAAATATTAGTCATGAGACATGGAAATATCACGTGTAGGAAGGTCTTTAGAATCAGGAGCTTTAATGACCTTAATATTGGTATAAGTACTTAAATACTAGCTGCATGCCTAATTGTAAATAATATATCTATAATAATTTACATAAATATAATATTTGAATTCTTCTATATAGGGCAGAGTAGTAATATTTCCTGTCGTATTAACGTCGTTCTAGCACTAACAATTATCGCATTGATATAACTTAGTTTTAATTAGTTAAACTTGTAATTAGATTAAACGTCATCGAATTAATTGCCTAAATTGGCTGTATAGCGGGCATTGAACATTCAGCGAACAGATACAAAGGTCAGTTTACGATAATTGTAGTGGTGCTTCTGTCGAGTCACTTCCTCGTGTTGGAGTCCTATCGATTTTGATCCAATTTTTAACACGTGTCAATAAAACATGACAAAGAACGCCTGCGAGACTGCCAAGGTCATTCGCCATTGATTTATCTTAAATCATAGAATAATAAATTATACTCACTATACAAAGCAATTATTGATCAGAGCGAAAGTTCAACAGACATAATTCCGTAGACAATTATTTCATGTGTAATCACGACTACAATTAACGCGAGTTTCTTTGTTATTATAAAAGTGATAAGTTGATCTGTATTTCTAACTGTACTTTTCTGCAATTTAATAGTTGAAAAGTGAGATAAGCAACATGATATGAGGAAAGAAAAGGAATAGATAAAAAACGTGTTTTGTTGTAAGATTATATTAATAATGTTTCAAGTTCGAGGATATCTGATAAGCTCCTTGGGAAACACACGATCACGCGATTCGAATTGTTACTGTTAGAAAATTTCCGCTACAATTTACTGTGTTTTTACTAATTGCAATTTTACTGTAGGATCGTCCCTTCTCTGAACGAAAGATATACAAGCTGTGATGAGATTCGTGGTACAGCAGAAAAAGTGGCGTTTCTTCATGAAAAAATATGTAAATTTAAGAGGCAGAATGACTAGACTTAAGAAACTACTGAGGAAATTGTTAAAATTGGTTCGTTTTAATAATTGTAGAACCTTTGAAGTTGACTCTTCTTAATGTTCACTGTATAAATCTACCACAGAATTTAGATTTTTTCTAATTAATTCATAAAATTTCTCAACCCGTCTACTATAAACGACAGTTTTAATTTTAAATGCAGCGAAACAAGGGCTCTGCAGATTAACAAAATTTTCCCCACTCATTTCTGCACAAGAAATCACCTCTTTCAGCCGCACCTCATACATCAGGAAATGAATAAGTAATAATTCAGGAGAATAAACATTCATGAAAAGCTTCCTGACGATGAGCGTGGGAAATGAATATTATTAACAATGAAGTTAATATTATCACACTTTTAATTATAATCCCAAATAGAATTGCGTAATGGCGTGTGCTGTTGAATTCAATGAATTACAATTCACTGTATACATAGTAGACCTCATCTTTGATCGTACGTGGCACGGTATACAGGATGTCCCAAAATTGAAGGATAATCCAGAACATGCAATCTCCTGATGCAAAAAGTCTTCGAAAAGTCCTTTACCGTTTTGCGATCTGAGGCTTCGTTCTCGAGATATTAACAGTTGAATATTAGCGGTGGAACTTCCGGGCCGCGAGGTTTAAAGCCGAGTCAGTTAAGCGCGCGGTAGCGCACACTCGCAGCTCGCACGCACGCGCAAGAGGCGTGCGTAGATACAGCGCTGCGAACCCATTTCCAGCCGTTCTACTGTGTCTGTACTTATGCACGCGTGCTTCCTACGTGTGCGTGCTAGGCGTCACTGCTCCGCGGCAGCTGTTTCGGCTTTAAGCTGCGCGGCCCGGGAGTTGGCCTGCTAATATTCAACTGTTAATATCTCGAGAGCGAAGCCTCGGATCCAAAAACGGTAAAAGACTTTTCGATGTCTTCTTGCATCAGGATTTCGCCCGTTCCGGTTTCTGCCTCAATTCTGGGACACCCTGTATACACAGATTCTCCTGTTTCGACCAAGTGCAAGTATTTAATCTTATCATCGGCCGCAAGTAGCGCGCAAGTTCCACAGGCTCTGGCAACTTCGTTCAAACTGACCGCAAATGCCACTAATTTTGCCAACGGTCGCCTAGTAATCGAACCGCAATTGCCACTGTTTGCGTTGCGCCATGTCGATAGAATTCATGTAACGTGTTCGACGATTTCAACGGGAGAGAATCAATCTTCGAAGTGGTCGCTGTCCCTTTCATCTTCCTCCATTGACGCGGCTGCATAATAATTCTTTTTCCTTCTCCTTTCGTTTTCTATGCTGTCATTATCATCCTCGCCGAGCCATGGAATGCTTGCCGCTAACATATTTATGGACGACAGATTCGGATTCCAAGGGAGAGATGCCCGTGCGCGGCAGCTACATTCGAGCGCTCGAATCATGTTCGGCACGCAGGATACTTAATGATGTTTTAATTAATAAATTGTACAGTAATTGGAGATTGCGCTGCTACTGTTTGTTCTACACTGCTATTCGGCGTGTGTTGCGATAAGATACGAGAGAAACGTGTATTTAATTTATCTGTATGGAAAAAGTGTATGGTACAATAGTAGACTCCTGTAAATGTATCTACTTAAAAAACTTTTTGTCAACTAATATCCTGCGTTTCAAGGGCTTACAGCAATTATACCAAACAATATCTCGAGCACGAAATTGCAATTTTTCAGGAGCCTTACAATTAGTACGACCAATTAAAGCAATATCGATCGATTTATCCGGACCAAGTTGAACAGCTTAGGTAACAGCTTAAGCGGGGGCTGAACCTTGTTATAACGTACCGCATTACGTAGATCTCCCATTCAGTTCAATATTTAAAAAAAAAAAGTAACCGTCACTCCCCGTTAAAAGGGACAACTTTCAAGGCTGTGACAGACAAGAAATCAATTCAGCGCGACTTTCTACGTGGCCGACTTACCGTAAGATGCAAATGGTGCTGCCAAATTTTTCAACGGGAACGTGATTGACCAGTTGGCCGGTAGAAAGTGAATTATTAATGTGCGAGCAAAATCAAGCGGCTATTTTTGTGCGTCTCGTATTGCGGTCAAACAGTAGCCCTTTCATAGGGAAGATAGCGGTTTCCTTGAATATAATGAAGAAAGGAAAGAAAAGATTAAACCAGCTAAGATTTGTCCACGCTCCATTGGACTTCTTGTCGTGCTTCTTTGGCGGCAGGGATTAAATCTCTGCGGTTCTGTGTTCTGCCAGATTGAACATCGCGCCTTATCGTCAGAAACACAGCCAACTTTATCTAAAGCTGAACAGGAAGCAGTAATTGCCCGATATTTTTTATACAGTCGATTTAGTCTTCTTTGCGCTGAATAGGGGAATTCTTTGAATTGCGAAGGAACAAGGGGGCGAGAGCTTTCTTGGTGATACGAAACGAAACTACTTCAACACTTTAAAAAATGACCCTTTAAAGAGAGATTCACACGTGCCAGTTCCGTGACGGTTCAGTGCCAGTGACCTCTTTGTGTCAGTGGCAGTACTGACACGTGGGAACCCGTCTTTAGTCGCTCAAGCCTTTCCTAGCGATCGTTTTTGCCGGAAAAGTTCTGTACAAAGAACAGAAAGTGAACTCCTTCCTTGGTTTTTTTTCAAAGTAAACATTTACAGGCGGATTTGTACATAGACCAAGTAGTCTTCAACCTAGGACGGGAAATTTTGGACGAATGAAATTGAAAAGTGTTAAACACAGAGGCTTGAAACAACTTTAAAAACAATTCTCTTTTGTCCATGTAGCAAATTAGCAATAACTCATATATGAGTTGACATATTGAATTAATTTTAAAATTGTATCAACTCTTTTAGATTAAAATATTTTATGAGAATTCCCGGAAAGGGCCAATCTGTCAAATTATTCGTTTCAATAGATTGAACAGTGCCAGTGAGGTAATCTGTGACTTTCATTGGCATTTTGGAATCCGTGAACTGTTTTGCTGGAGACGTCCGCTGTTTGGCATGATACTTCTGAACCCTGTCATCGAAAGATATATTGTATCTCTCTGCGGCTGTCTCTCGTTGTTGTTGAAGGCTAATTGCAATTACCGTGTTATGCAAGTGGCGTGGGCATCTATTTCGTGATACCGTGGGCAAGAAGAAAAAAGTTGGTGTAATTTCCTGGCGATATCTGTGAAAATACCGCTCGTCTCGCGATCGGAGTCGACCACAGAGGCCGGCTTATCACCGATTAAATTCCATGGAATAGTGTGCGGAGAGTAGTTGCGCAAGATTATCGCTTATACCGTAACGTTCGCGGAGCGTTATCTTGCGCAAGTCATCGCAGATTGTGTTTTCGAATTGAAATTTTAGTCAACCCCAGCTGTCCTTTGCGCTACTAATTAATAGAAGACGCATCGATTCACTCAAAGTTTACTCAATTCCATCGCTTTTGAGTTTTCAGCGAAATGAAAGATATCCCTTCGTTGGAAAACGTCCAGTGATAAACTGCCGGTCGAAATTTAGACATTCGTAACCAATTTCGATCGTGAAAATAATTACCTTTCTTCACTGAAATGATTTTCGCAGTTTCTTGAAGATCAAAACTGTTTCTTTAATTTTCTGATTTCGTTTTCATATTAGCTCTTTTCTAAGAATTATTTCCTTTGCGAAGTACTGTATGCTTAGGTTTAAAACTGACATTATGGGCAGCTCTGATTTAAATACCGTTTAACATTCTGTAAACAGAAAATTGTTATCAGTGTCACTGCTTTAATAAAAGGGGAATTTTAAATAGTAACAATGTCAAAGCTCAGTATAAAAATTTATTCCGAGGTTTGTATGAACGAAACTATATTAGGTATGGGTTAAAATTGACCCGGTATCCACCGCCCAAGGGAGAATAATAAATTTATAAATTTTCTTATACTGCTCTAACCTCGACTTACAAAGTTGTGAACTATTTTCCCCACAATCAATTTTCTTCGCGAATTACAATATTACAAATTAACATTAAAGAAAAATTTTTAAGGACTAACAGTAGCAATCACTTTCTAAGTTCTTTAGAACAATAGATTAATAAAAATCCATATGGAGATTACAACACCTTTTAACTATTACCTGATTTATTATAATACATCAAATTCGAATTTTCCGAAAATTAAGGGTAACGGAGTTGGTCTGTTCTACCAACGAGCCAGCGATATGATCATGTTCAATGCACGAGTAACTTTGCGGACAACGACGGTATGCGCGAGGTGGGTGCATAGACGACTGTCTTTATTGCGATACAGTAAAGTAAGGAGAAACGGTGTAGATCCCACGATGGTGAAACGCTCGATCAACTATATCGCGGGTCATTGATTTAGCCGGTCTCGCGCCTATATCCGTGCAGCCGCGCTCCGCCGTTATGCATTATGCAAAACTTTTTTCCTACCGCTTCCACACGCTGCCGTGAAAACCGCCGCGCGCCGTGACTTTAGTCGCCAGATTGAAAAAGCTTGTGTCGCAAACGCTTTGTCCGTTTAGTGACTTATACTCGGCTTCAGAATTGTGTCGCAGGTCGAACGGAAATCCTTGAATCTCATCGTACCAGTATTTGACTATTACGAGTAGACGTCCGGATCGACGATCAGACCCTTGTGAATTTAATAAAGTAACCTACAGACAATTCACTGGTATTATTATTAGAAAATCGCCGTTAAACCGTGGAGCCGAAACCTCTTGCTCTGCTTTCACCACGGAATTGATTTGGGGTGGAAGAGTGAATGAAAATGCCACTGAATTAGTTGGTAGAATTCATTATTTAGTTGTATCTAATAATTTAGTACTGAACGTCTAGAATCTTCAAGTGTCTTCTAAAGAGAAGATTAATGGAATTTTGGAGGATGGTCATGTTCGTAAATTAGTATTATCAATAATAATTAAATAATCAATTATTACCTATTAAAATAGTTATTATGATTATAGTAATAATAATCATACTTACATAATTATTGTAATAATAATTATCTATATAATTGTTATAATTATTATTTATTACTTTGAATTATTATTATGTTATTATTAAGATTATTATTATTAACAATCGTTATTACACCCCAATCGGCATACAATTAACCAAAAATAAATCGTGCTAAATTAATGAACTTATTTACACGAAGAGATGTATACAATTTGCTGCTCTTAAGTGTAACCCTGAGAATAATAACAAAAACCTAATAATAATAGAAAAAGAATATAAAAACCACTAATTATAAAGCAAAACAAAAACGAATTAACATAATTGGGTCGTAGAAAATATGATCGATCCACTGTAAATCGACCCGTCGTCGTATGATCGTCGACAAATCGTTAACTGTCGAGAGGGAACGAAGTGTTTCAGCGATCGCGATTAACACGGCGCCGATCGGCGTACAATTAAACACAAAACTGATCGATGTGTTCGTGCTCATGAAACCGCGAGCCGCCGCATACTGTATTACAATTTCAAGCGGTCCGCTTGATGAAAGGGATCGGTTTTTCGTATTATGAGAGACTCGCTCGCGGCTTTGATCGATAGCCCGATGGCCTTGAATAGACACCGGACTTTTCTAACAAAGTAAAAGTTGACTCGGAGGCCGGCGTTGTACGATTTTAAGAGATTGCACGTCGCCGAAGGCGCATTCGATCATGCGTATTTATGCCACGACAATAAATCCAAATACTTTCTAATACCGTGTTGGTACACGCTAACTACGACAGATATCGAGAAACGCTAATCGTCGATCGGTCGACAAACATCTTACGAATCAATCTCTTTTCCCCTGCCGCTTTAAAGAAATCTGAAAAAGAAAAATCGAGAAAGATTAAGACGTGTTCTCGAATTTTTCCAATAGATTTGTTCGCGGACGAACAGTGCAGGCTGAGGTGCACAGATAAGATATCTAATATCAATCTTAAATGATCGATTTTGTTTACAGTTACGAGACTGAAAGTTGCGGACGGACGTGATTGTTAATAAGTGCAAAAGGCTGTGCTCGTTTCTATTAAGCGGCAGAAACGCGCGCCGAGCGGTACCCATAGAGTCACCCTGGAAAACGACCAGCAATCTCTCGCTTCGTTCTGCACTCGGTCGCAATACGTTCAAGGCCGCTCGAGGCCGATGGAGTGGCTCGAATTCGTCGATTCGCGGGTACGTCGGACAGAGCACGTTCTCCCTCTCTATCCGTCCCTCTCTGGAAACGGTCAGGCGAGCTCTCCCGTTCTCCGTTCTTCAGTCACTCGGTCTCCGCCTGACACCCTCGCTTTCTCTCCCTGCTTCTTTCTCGACCTCCGTCCCGCTCCCGCTCGCGCACTGGCTCGCGTTCCCTCTCACTTAATCGCGCGCCGCGCGCAACATTCTAGTCACATACTCTCTCTCCGTTCCTCCCACGCATGTATGCTCTACTCGCAGTCTATTTAACATTCTCTTTCTCATCAGCCTGTCCATCAAGTCCCTTGTTTTGTCTGCTTCGTCCCATTCTCTCACTTTGCCCTGTACCGATCTGCCGCCCTTTCCCTGATTGTATTTCCATCCCCGTTACGCACGGTTTCCAAGTTGCTGCGCTCGTAGTCTGTCCTCGTCGACGAATCTGGCGATGGGGCTAGGACACAGAGGCCCTTTTAATATTTAGGGAAGTTCTGTTTTATATTCTTTTCTTCTGACAGAAATTTTTTAGTTTTTAGTATCGTGTAATGAGATGTAGGTGACAATGATGTATGGGAACAAGTTTGTTTGGTAATTTATTTTATTATTGTGACGATTTATTGTTAGTACGATAGGTACATTGTTTGCGAGGTGGAAAGTACAGTTTTTCTGCAGAAGTAGGTACTTGTCAAACGTTACGTAAACTGCACCGCGTATTATCATAGATAACAGTGGTGAAGAAACACTTGTGAATGTCACAAATATAATAATAATAATATTTCTTTATTGCAGTGTTACACATTGCGAAAATGTAAAGAAAATAAAAAACAGATACATATAAGAAAACAAGAAAGAGAAAATAGTAGAGTTAGAAATTATATAGTATATGTAAAAGCAGAAGTAGAGTGCAAAAGCCGTATGTATTGGGATTTATATTGAAAAAATGGAAATTCGTATGAAAAGATTATTATATACAAATAGAATTGAACAGAGCTGCAACTGTCGGCAGGAATATGGTATCAAATGCATCAGATTCGTGTTATAGTAATAAAAATAAAAGGCAATACTGAAATTATTTCCTTTAAGCGAATGCCTGGCAATAATTGCCAACACTTTTTTGCAAACCATTTCCGGTAAAGAGCAGTATGTAAGATCGTTTTGAAAGTACTTGTGTAACTACTAAATACTGTTTACAAAAAGAAATGATTCAAATTTTTCAAGAAATATCTATTGGACATGGTGTTGAAAAAGAGAATCTACACATCTGTATCAGTGGATATTTGTTAAAAAAAGCTGTCCGCAGATTTGTGTATGTACGATCAGATTCCTCTCGAGAGTTTCTCGCATCTCTCCTAAACCAGACTTTCCACCAGTGTTATCTTAATCCTGACGGTACCACTGACCGAGCCATCAGTCAGGATCTATAAGTCAGCTGTAATGCCATCGGTCACGCTGGACATAACGTCGCGGAATGCCTAGAACTTTTTCGTCCATCTACTTTCTAACAAGCAAGAGGTTGGAAATTTCGATAAAACATCAATCCTTTTTAACATACAAAACTCGCAGCGGTACTGAACTGTGTGGCTCGCGATTCGATCACGTAGAGCCACTTTTCACATACTTCGAGCGAAATCGAAAACGCGTCGACAGTCCTTCCAATCCTTATTTCGACATTTTGGCTTTTCTACGAACGATTCGATCAATTATTCGGCGAACGGTTTACATAATACGGAGGGGGGTGGGACTGCTCGCTACGTTGAATCTGTATTGCAGATTATCCAGTTTGTTCATCAGATTATTCGATTGAAAAGAATGCAGTTGAATAATTATTTTATATTAGTTTCCTAAACTCTTTGAGACTTCTCTCTCTCTCTCTCTCTCTCTCTCTCTCTCTCTCTCTCTCTCTCTTTCTCTCTCTTCCTCTCACTCTACCGCTCGACATAGCACACCGAGCGCAAACGTCCTTGACGGTCGCCGTAACGACGGCGCAACACGGCAAAGCGCAGCGTTGCGCGTCGTTGCGCTTGCGCGCACTCGATGCACTTCCCCTCTTTGCTCCCCACTCTCCGTACACTCCCCTCCCCGCCGTCACCCCCATGTGATAAGCTGCCCCCTATCCCGCGGCCACCTTTACCGTCACAAGCAACCCCACCTCTCTACGTATGTATCGCGGTTGCCGCATATTACGTCATCGCCACCTTCACTTCGCTCGCGGTGCTGCCCGAGCACGATGCTCTGCCATTCGTTGCTCCTTCGTTGTCCTTCGCACTGCGCTCCGGCTACGCGCGTATGCATGCCGCGCGCTTTGCCATCTTCGCAGCATATTGCTGCTCTTCCCTTCGAGGATCGTTTATCGCTATTCAATTTTCCATTTCTACGTCTTCCTCTCTGATGTTCTCTTCCTGTTGGCTTTCTTTCCGGGAAAGGATGTCGAGAAATTGTGACGAGACAGGGATTCTCTTTTTCAATGATACTTGTGTGCTCTTGTTATCTACAGTAAGTGTACTATGAATAATTACGGAGGGTGGCCAAATTATTATTCACAAAAAATTTCCGTCAAAATCTGTGAAAGTCGTGGCTGTAATTAAAGTCTCATTGATTAGTTACAACATCTGGCAACTTTGTGAGTAATTTTTCAACATGTAAATCTCATTTGCTTTTAAAAGAGCGAGGATAAAAATATTACACATAAGACAGAACTAGTAGAGAATATTATCGGAATATGGCACAACACTCCAAAACTGCTGGAAGTAGCCACTGCACGCACTGAAAGCGTGCCACGTCGAATCGAAGCCGTCATAAAAGCTAAAGGCGGAGTCACTAAATATTGAGTAATGTATTCAATTTGTATTCTTCGATACATCTACTAGTATTAAAAAATAATATTATAACATTAAAAACGAAATATATATTTTAATCCGTCGCGTAAATTTACAAAATATAACTTTTTTTGTTTGAGTAAAGTAATTTGGCCATCAACTGTAGTTCCTTCGTTTACACAAACCTGTGGATTAATGATGTTATTAATTGAGTCCTTTAAGTGGGAACATTCGTTTTAGCCGTTCGCTGGGTGGGGAAGGACATTTGGCACTTCGCGGCGGGGACTGTTAGGGAAACGTCCCAAAATAACAGTAGTGTACTTTATTATGCTACTAGCTTTACTACTCCACTTCGCCCGAAATTTAGATTCAGATTTTATAAAAAGAATTTGTTGTTGAGCATTGTGGAATGAGCTGGGACACATTTCATGATCTCAGAGTTTACCATTCGAAAGTTTTGAGGCGAAAGACAAACACACGAAGCATTTCTGCCTTATATATTAAGTATGTATGTATTAACCGTGTATTGCAAATATACTTTCGTTAGCTTTACCAATTATCTCAAGTGTTCGTCCACGATATTCGTGAACAATCGCATGAACAAAGGAACGACAATATTTATTCAATCATAATTCAGCTTGTAAACACGATGTCTTGAAACTGTTCGGGTACGACTGCTAAGAACGCTTTTGTCGAAAACTTATGAAGTTATGATTGGTATGTAAACAATGGGCGAACCTAAATTTACTGTAGGTCGCTCACGCGAACAGCTTGCTCCGATATTCTTCGAATCACATGGAAATGTCAGAGGGAGCGGTCGTTGAAGTTGTCATTGTTTACTCGTCGGCATATCCTCGAAACTATTAGTACTAAGTCCGCTTTCTAAGGTAAGTAACATGAACTAAATTACCCGCCCTATCTAAGTTTTAAATTACACTACTAAGAAAACTGTTAAACTATAGTTGGCACTAATTATCTACATATGTAACTGCCCAATAATTATTCGAAGCTTAAGAACTATCTAAATAAGCCGAACTTACTTACAAACATTATTTCTATGACAATTATGACACTAATGGACTATTTTACACAAATTACGAACGTTTATGTTATTAACTGTTTTTTTTTCTTTTTACTTTGAGGTAGCTTCACACTTCACACAAGCTCCTCGCCAACAAGAAAGTGTCTTTAACGTTACTTACAGCGCACGCTTAAGGAGCTGTTCCGGTCTAGAACCCATAAAAATAGGTGATCTGTAAGAATTAATTAAAGGCAAACTACTATATATAATTTAATGGGACTTTTTGCATTGTATTAAGGATGCCTTAAACTATAGAAATATATTTTTTGTTTTATAATTCCTCATTGCAGACGGCACTGGGGAGTCGTTAAAGTCGTGGCAGGAAAAAATTCATCCAAAACGGTGGAATATCCTTCAAAATAAAAAAACTTTCAATCGAATCGGATGATGTCTTTTGGAGATACAGGTTCCACCGATTTTGAGAACACTATTTTGAGAAAAACGCATTTAATAAAGTTTTATGCGATCAACGAGTGGCCGGATGTTACCCATGCATTTGCCGCTACTCAAATGCCTATAACTTTGGGAATTTCACGAATTTCAAAAAATCCTTTTAAACACGCATTCTTAAAAGGTTGAACATTCTAAAAATGAAATGAACAAAATCGATATTTAGACCGGAACCTCCCCTTAAGTTCAAGATCTAACGCTTAGGAATTGCTCACAGCCCTGTCTGTCTTCTAATAAATTGACACGTTCTTATCCTCGATCATCGTCATACACATAAACTTTTATTCGTTAAAATTTGTGCAACTTAAATTTTACCCAATTCTGCCAAATCTTCACGATCCTGTATATCCTAATTCATCATTATCGCTTGTTTGTGTGCCACTAATGATTGAAATGACGCGTTTGTTTGTTCTTTTATTTCGATTCTGCTATTCCTTTTTGGAGAACAGGATGTACTATGCGATTACAGGCCCTGGCTTCTTCACCGCAGTCAACTTCTGGAACAATCAGTGTCGCTCCTGATACGAGCACACCTGTCCTCGTTGCCCAGATAACAGTAATACGGTGATAAATACAGTATCGTCAGGTTAATCGTCCTAGTAATTGAAAATTCAAATGAAGCCGGTGAAGTGACCTTCCCTCGGGAAACCGGCCCCCGTTTGGAATGTTGTAAGCCCGCGGTTGTTCCAATTAAGAGTGAGTTTTTGCGCCGCGCCAGCGGGAACCTGAATACGCTTAGCCACCGAATGACTGCTCGAAAATTTATGGAGGAAAAAGTCAACGACAAATCACGGCGTTCTAACGGCTATTATAAACAACGTTGCTTAAATGAAACATGATCGCGATGGAAACGTCTACGAGTCTCTCTTAATTCAGTGTTAGGTACTTTTGCAAATGGGCACGCGAGAAAAATTCGAAACGCCAAGGAAGACCCTTTGAGTTTGACGAAATTTCTTATTTATTTTGCAAAGGACTGCTTGAGTGAATTCAAAACACCAACGAAGTGTTCTAATGTCTTATAAAATTCGTTACTTCCTTTGTAAATGATTATAGTTTGCAATGATCTACAAGAACAAATTGAAAAGAGCAGGAAATTTGTTACGTCTAGACTTCTTCAATTACTGGTAATTCGGTAAAATTTTAAATTAAAACCGTATTACCTGTAATTTACTGGTAATTTTTAGGGTATTGAAACGATAAGAGTAAATATTACTAAAAAAAAACATTTTTTGAAACTTAATCGAGCATTATAAAATATATATGCAAATAAAACTATTTTGAACTTAAAATATAACATGATATAACAAACTATTGCAAACTATTGACAATACTAATTAAATATAGATCTTTACCACGAAAACAATGAAAATAATCTTAACTTACATATTTAAATATTTATTATTTATTAACTCTGTTCAACAAATAAGCACGCAAAAATCATAATTTGTCTAAACTTTGGTCTCCTAATTGTCGCACAAAATAATCCAGCTGCGGAAAAAGCTCTTCCAGATACACTTGCTGGTCGGGTAGTCATTAGGAAATCATGTGGCATTTGTATATATTTTTCCCTTACTTTGTTTTCTTGAAAATACGTAAATTCTTTTTTGATCCCTTGATTCAGATTTTTAGTTTCCTTTTGGATTAGAATTAGTTTTTCATGAGATTGTTGATTAAGTTTTTCTGTCATTGATAGTGTAGTAGACGTCGAAGGAATTATTGAACCTATATATACGCTGTATTCTTGTATGTAATTTATCGAAATACCGGTAAAAAAATTGGCGAATTACGGATAAAAATGTGAGGCTATACGTCGCGATTTACCGTTAAACCGGCTCACCGGTAATACAGTCCCTAGTTTCGTCCTTTGTAAAGGTCTATAGATCGGTTGAAAAAGCGAGGGAAGTGTTCTCGAGTCTCGCGAAGTTTGTAGTTCCCTTTGCAAAAGGCTACAAAGACGAATCCGAAATTGTAGAGTTTTTGTTTTGTGTCCCAATAAATTCGTTGTTTCATCTGCAAAGAGCTACCAGAAAGAATTCAACCCGCGAGGAGACTTTACAGCTTAGCGTCTATCGATGACGGCACGACAAGACGATTGTTACGTCCTCGATGTAGCGCATACGAGAATAGATAAAGCCCGGTTTCCATTTAAAAGCTCGACCAACACTGTGACGTGAAAGTAACGATCTGATGCAGAGTCAACAACCTGCAATACCTGCTTGACCTAAAAATGTCTTTGAAACTCAGCCCAAGTATTTTTCTATCGAATGTGCGCAGTCTGCCATCCACCGTACGAACGGCTATCTTTCGTCTGCTATCTTCTGCTATAAATTAATAAGAATCAACTTCCGCTCCACGTAGCCGTTTACCAGATACACGATAATAGTGCTTCCACTTTCCTTGCTACACTTCCGTTGTCTTTGCAAAAATCACCCACGTGTATGGAACAAATTTCTTTACATTCCTTGCATTAAAATTTGACTGTTGAAGGTAGTGATACTTTTGGAGAAAGTCAGCTTAGTAAACATACACATTCAACTGTTGACGCGTTTTGTCTCTTTATAAACTAAAGTTAAATGTGCCATTAACCCTCGCGTCTCTTCAAGAGTCTAGCGCAACTCGAATCTCCGACCACACAGAGGTATAGGGTAAAGGACCCAATTACTGGCAGCCAACCCAATTACTGTCACCTTAAGCTATTTTACTTAAACGTTTATTTATTCGTTATTTTAAGTCAAATAGCTTAAGGTGACAGTAATTGGGTTGACTGCCAGTAATTGGGTCCTTTACCCTAATACTATTTCTAACCGCGTCCACCTCAACGCGACTGGACTTTTCTCGATTCCAAAAGCAGCCAATTAAAGGAGCAACGGTAATTTGCATGGCGTCGATTTTTCATAGCGATAGAGTAATTGCAGGGAACGCGTAGGCTGATAAACGTGCGCGCTGGTACCGTTAAACTTTATCGCTTGTGAATGTTATGGAAATGTTACGCATACGTTATGAAAACGCGGCTGTCGAGGAGAATTACTAGAACGTTCGTCTTTGCTCGCGCGCTGGATGCACGCGTACAGTTGCGTGCGTGTGCATACACACTCGTCGAAAGTCGGTCCAGTGTGATGCATCTTAATTGCATTAATTACCGTCTTCCTTTTTCCGCGTCTGCCCCGGAACGGATTTCTGTGTACAACGTTTAACCCTTGGAGAATGGATGGCTTGTCAAGTGGACACGGAATCCATTTTCAAAACCCATAATACACTTAATTTCATTTGTACACATTCCAGAATAAACATTTGTATTAGTTACTATTGTTAAAGAGAAGGCATGAAGAATGGTTGCTGTGGGAGCATTAGGCTTCGAAAGTATGACCCAGATTCAGAAGAACCATAGTTGTCAGTTGGAGGAAACATTACAGTTTCGTGGACGCATCACTATTAAATTTGATGCGGGTGATTACATGTGTACATTGAAGGAATAGGTTTTGCAATTCCAATGTATTCGGAAGCCACGGAAAAAAACTCCCCTGGGTGTCGGGACTTGAACCCACGACCTTGAGGATCCTTTGAGTACTGGTCAGCCGTTTAACCGACTCCACCAGCGCCGAACCTCCGAGGTTTCTTAATTCGGACTCCCTCTTAAGCCGGGTATTCACCTGGAAGGCTAAGTTATGCTATACTGTGTTTTAGCTTAGCTTTTGGTGGAAACGGTTCCATAAGAATATACTGAAGATAATTTTTTTAAAACGTACATTGGCATTACATAGCGTAGCATAGCGTAACATAACATAGCATAGCTTAGTATCTAGGTAGATTCCCGGCTTTATGGAAGTTCGTGATCTCACAATATATCCGATGAAACGGTTAACGTGTTAACCTCTACTTTTATAATGTTTGTGTCACTGATTCATCACCGTCCAGCCCAAACCACTGACTCTAGAATCATGAAATTCGGAGGGTAAATTCCTTTTGCGACGTAGGTGCTCGCAAAAAAGGGATTTTTTAAAATTCCAACCCGAAGGGGGTAAAAAGGGGTGGAATATGTTTTCTCGGACTCATTATTTCTCAGGTCCGATTAGATATCAACTTAGTTTATCCTTAGAAAGATTACCCACACAAGTGCCTTAAACCAGATTCAACATTTTGCTCTAATCAACCCCTAAGGGAGTGAAAAAGGGTGAAATGTGTTTTCACGGATTTATTAAAATCTCTTCGGCTCGATCAGATATCAACTTGGTTTTCCCTTACAAAAGTTTCACACATAAATGCCTAAAAACCAAATTCATTATTATGCCTTAATCAATCCCTAAGGGGGTGGTGAAGAGCGGTGAAATGTGTTTTCATGGAGGCCTTCCTTAATATCTCTTAGGCTCGAAGCAAAGCGCGGGTGTATTTTGCTAGTAAGTAGCAAATATTAACTTAAGTGACTTGATATTTAGGAGAGATCTGAATGGACCTTGTATATATATATATATATATTTGGGAGACGCGCGGCTAGGGCATAATAGCACCCTGGAAAATTGTTGCCGTGAGCGGCATGGAGAAAAGTAGGGCGACAACTCTTCAAAAGTTTCGTCGATGTGGAAATACTTAGCTGATTGTAAGAGAACGATCGACTACGGACTGTGCAGCCGCTATAAGCGTCTATAGATCGCCGGTTTCTAGGAGTCGCTGGAAACGCGTTAAGTACTCGATGGAAACCGGCTTATTCGCGGTGAGAAATATCGCTGGCGAGCGTCACGGTAATTTTGCAACTGAAAAACTACGACGGGATCAGCGACTGTTCGGTTGTTTTATCGTTCGACATCCTCGCCCCGTCACTACGTAATCGCCCTGTGACAATCGCCGCCAGATAAGAATTGCGCAATTCATAAAACGTTCGCGAATGTGTCGTGCAGGAAAAGCTGCTTGCAACGCATTTAGAATGGGCTGCGACTTCTACGTCAATGGTGCTATTGTTACGCTATTTTCATCGAACACGATGATTCCGTGGGAACATCGTGGGGGTAGTTATGTTTGGAGCACAGTATTAGTGACCACAATTAGTGTATGAATTTGAATATAAAAGAATCGAGAGTTTTATAGCTTTCGATATCCTACAAAATGGCAATCAAGAATTTTTTAAAAACAGGATGGTAGAGATAAATTTTGAAAGAAATATTTTTTTCGAAAATTCTGTATCACGATTTCGTAGAATATAAAAAACCATACCACTTTAAATTTAACTTTTTGTTGATATCTTTTACAGTTTCGTAGATATTCACGATAATCTGAAAATTCTTCATTTTTCTAGGGGGTGTTTTCACCCTTAGGACGGTTTTATTGCCGAATCAGAAAATAGTTACGTTATTAGCATCACTTGTGCTACATTTCAGCGAAGTTCTACATTTTTTTGAACATCCGAGTTGCCAAACTTCTCTCCTATGTAAAAATATATTAAACAAGGTTTATACTAATGTAAATTGTAATGAGTAATTCTGAATTTAAAATTACTTAAAGAAGAAAAATATTTTATACGTATCGAGTGAATGGATACTTTTATAAGTGTTAGTACTTTGAATAACACATCTTAACAGAATACGTTCGAACTTTATTCGAGTACGTAGATACATATGTACATACATACCTTCGGTTGTTCTGCGCTCGTCCATTAACTCACATGTTATGCAGAAATTATAATAGGAAGTACCTATATGTATCTCAACACAACGGAGAATGATTGAATCCTACATCAAGGCGACGCGATCCTCATTCATATTCAAGTTTGTCTTGCCATTCTAAATCAGATATCCCATCGCACCGCTTTACTTTATAAACAATGATAATGCCTAGAACATTTACTCGTATGTAACACTTTTTAACAGGATTTGTAAATACACACATACATTTAATGTTGTATTACCTATGATAACTAAATGATACATCTATGTTAGAGATGTATTAAAATTGAAAATGGTAGTATATTGATTAAATACAGCAATTTTGTTGTTTGTCTTCAAAAGTGTATAGTAAGCCGAAGGAAAAAAGGAACCAAAAATGTACTTCAATTCGTCATTTGTCACATCATGCGCTATTCTTCAGAGAACATTAAATCGACAACTATTTCCTCACCTCACTTCCACGGAAGATGTAGTCTATGCGTCAAAGCGTCCCTGGCCCACGTGTGGCAATTGCAATTTCAGTCGAAACAACTTTTGGCTCCAAGTCTATAACACATGGCATTTAAAGCAACAGAGAATTCGATCATTTAAAAGAAGATATTCTCTTATCATGAGCACGGGAGCCCGCGCGAATCCGTGAACCTAAACGCAGAACGATGCTTACGTAAACTGTCATTTTGCCGGCCGGCATTCTTCGGGGATTTCGTTACGCACGTAACGTGCATACATACGTCAAAATCGAATCGAGTCGTGACTCAGGAGCGCGTGGAAGCGCTCGAAGGGACGAGCACGGTCTACGAATGACGTTTAGAGATGGGTGGGGGATAGAGCAGCGGGTAGAGAGGGAAGGTGCCCATAGTAAGAGGGAAGGTGACAGGAGTGGGGGAGAGGTAGAGTGCGTGCGCGCTCGAGTTGAACGCCGCTGTCAGTGTCAATTGGTTCGCCGCGGCGACTTGAGGTGTTGTCGATGTATAAACCGATGTTGTATCCGTAAATTGTCTCTTCGCGCTTCGACGCAGTTCGAAACGGTTCGACGTTACTGTTCATAATCCCTCCCCGACCCCCTGCCTTTCTTGTGTGTTTATTATCTACCGCGAGGACAAACTGCGCGACGTTACAACGGTGGTTCGCAGGGGCCCGAAACGGTCGGACTGTTATTTAGCTTTAACGCTCGTCCTCAACCTTTCGCTCGCGTCTGCCCGTCAACACCGACGGGCAGCAACACCTCGTCGTTCGAGCAGTTTTTTTTGGTTGCCCCGATCGAGAGGCAGCCCCGAACGAGACGCGTTCTGTTGGTGACGATCCACGCACAGTGCATCATCGGTCGAGCGCCAGGCTAGCCACGGGACACGCACGATCGCGCGCGTATTATCGCCGATTCGACTCCCTGGCCGGTACGTAAATACATTGCCAGTTTTCAAACGTCACGTGTGGTGCCGGGCGACAAGCATATGCGAGAATAAATCGGACGCGCGACCACGCCATCCACGCAGAGAGTGAACGGAGGAACGTTCGGATCGGATACATGTTGAGCGTGCTTCGACATCGGTGAACATCAGTGAGACGTGCTGTGTCACCGCGTCCCGACGACAGCAAAGAGAGGCTCTTGTACAAAATGTAAGTACTGCATTTCGAACGTTTGTCGCTTTGTCGCCGGCGCTCCATATGGTAGCGCTCCAAATCTGCCATATCCCCTGTTCGAGCGTATCGATCCCGGGGCTCGGCGATCCGTTTCAAACGCGGCATTTAGGTTACCGTGTCGGGCGACCTAACCTGGTGCTGAACCCGGACGGAGAATATTCAGAAGGAAGTAACGACCGTTGCCGATTTTCGAACGGAGTGCCGTTGGAATTTTGAATGTCTCGCGTCCCTCTGGTTGATAGTTTTTCTGTCATTGTCGGTTCACGTAACCTTACGACCCTGCTTTACCGACCGCGTTTTCAAAACAGCCGTATGTGCCCGTGAACACGGATGTACGAACGGTCGCGCTCTTTCCAGAATGTACACGGCGCGCAGGCGCGCGACCTTTCTTGAGTCCTTTTCTTCCTTTCGCCGCGACCGTAGATAGATTTTTTCCGCACTTTTTTCTCTCGTGCTCGTCGTTCCGAAGTAAGCGAGGAATGTCGGATCAGAGTTCAGTTAAAATATGAAGTAGAAGTATTTAGAATACTATTTTCAGATAGAGGTGTGCAAAATTTTTGTGAAATTTAGGCAGTGAAGTAATTAAATAAATGCTTATTTTTGGTTTCTATATTATTTTACTTGGGATGTTTAAAACACTTTGTGACGGTTTTCAACTAGGTAAAATAGACTGCGAACCTCCAATACTTAGGTATTAATTGAAACAGAAGCAGTTGACGTAACTGTCTTAAATAGTCCAGGTTTAAGTAAGCACAGGCATAATTGTGTTTCAAATATAACAGTGTTTGCGGAGCAAATGAAATGATTTAATATTTTATCTGTTATGTATATATCTTAGTTATTTTAGACGGTTATTTGAAAACATTAATTTTACGTTTCGACTTCGATATGAGGTTCTTTTTAGGGCGATTAATAAAAATGATCATCATGAAGTAAAAAATTAAGAATCATATAATCTTTTAAATATTTAAAATTTATTGTGATGAAAAGGCAAAGCGAACATACAGGGGAGTAATGTGCTCGTTATTAAAGGCGAACTGTTTGAATTTTTGTTCACCAGTTCTTTATCAAATTGGGGCAACCTCCGTTTTGTCTGTTACATCAGAAATACTCTTATTTGTCTTAGTTTCAGTGCTCAATATTTTAAATATTATTTCAACTAATTTTATTTTATTGAAGTCTTTTGTTCTCTGTCTCTATTTCAACATACATAAGTTTAATAGTAAGATTACTATTTTTTTGGCATTTAGAAACTATAAAGAGAAATGCAATCGTGCATATCTAAATATTTTTTCTGTAAGTTTCTACACTTTTTCTCAACTACTCATTAACACAGTATTTCAAATAGAATCTACAGGAAATATATTCATTTCAAGTAAAACTATTCTCCAATTTTGATGCCACAGCAAATTAAATATTTATACCGAGTCCTCTGACGTATATTCACATCACATCTCCGTAATTTCACATAAATTTCCATTACAAGAACTTTATTCGATTCCCTCACCGATAGTTCCACATTCTCCTTAATCCTCGAAGATATTTCTTCAATTTTCGAAACATCATTCATTTCTAATAAAACTTTATAATCTCTTTAGATCGAAGAAATTGCAATTATGCAATAATTGCATCTGACATTTCACTTTCAAATTCGAAGAATTTTTAATTCTTCCACCTCGGCCAATAATTATTGAATTTCCGTGCAAAGTCGCGGGAAGAAGTTTGAAAGTATCACTTGCGTCTAATTCCATCGAAAGTTTGACGTGCTGGGTTCAGCTAAATCCGATTGTTGATTGGAAAATTGCCGTCCCGTTGGGACGGTAAGGGTCAACGCGCGCCATAGTTGTCGTACCGCGTTTACGATTTCGCCAGTTGTGTTCTAGGAATTTTCCGGCCGATCAAGGTCAGGAGTGCTTGCTTGCGTTCTCAGAATTGGCTGGAGATGGGTGTTATTGGCGATCGTTAATTCATTTGTTAAACGCAACTGCAAAATGCTGCGATTAGAAGCGTCGCCGGGACGAGAAGATCGATTATTATCCTGCTGTATTTATCACATCCTGTTCATCGAGTTATTTGTTCACACCGTCTCCACGCTTAAGTCTGCATACAGTTTTTACGTGGTTACATAAAGCACGTATTCGTTGTTTACAATATGTAAAGGCTGCTTGAAATAACTGTAGGGAGTTACCAACGATTAACCAGCTTTGATTTAGGTGTTTAAAGATTAAGGAAATTAAAAATGTATTTAAATAGGTGTATACAACTAGGTTTCAAATTTTCGTTCTTCTTCCTTCTAAAATATTTATTGCAATTTATAAAAATGAGGTTTAGGTATCGACACTGCTGGTGTAATATTTTATACCAAGCCCCTAAGTTCTGTAGGGCGTTCGAGCTTTTGAAGTATTCACTACTTCGCCCTTTTACGAGCTTCGGAGTAGATGATGCTCTCGCGACGTTAAATACTTTATGTGCCTCTGTCAAGTATGCGTGCATTCACGCCCACGATGTATTACCGCGCTGGGGCGTAAGAATTCAATTATTCAATATTATTTTACATTTATTGCCGATGAAGCTGTACTATGCGGTGGTCTCTATTCTATTTACGAGATACAATTGTGAAGATTCTCAAGAATTGATGAACAGCTTTGAAATTGGAAATGCATCAGCAGCGAGTGGAAGTTCACTCCGAAACTGGCGGCAGGCAACGTTGCGCAATGTGTTTCGAAGACAATGTGGTTTATCGTTGAATTATTTCTTATTAAACGACGAATACGACAGTTGAGCAAAGAACCGACGCAATTTCAAACATTTATACCTACCTCGTTCGATGCAAATTTTCTTACGCTTATTGTCCGCGCGCGCTCTGTCTTCATATTTTCCTCTCGCCAGTTCTCCGAACGGAGCAATAAGTTCTATATTCGGTCTCCGTGAAAGTGTCCGTACGTCCTTGGAACAATAAATACTGCTTTCAGCTGGGACAAAGAATAGCAGGCAATAAAATGTCGAGTTGCATTGTCTCACTTCCCCGTTCTAGTTCGTATAATTTGCCTCGTGGTTAGTTTGGTTATTAACATCTAGATTGAATAGGAAATGCATCGGGGATAGATTGAGTTTTTGAGTTTGATCGTAGCAAAACGTACAACATAGAGAATATAGATTTTTTTTTCTGCTAATTCTTTAATCTTTGGGGCCTTTTGTCACATATAGGTACCGCGATTTAATTTTTATTTTAACCAGGAAAAATCTGAATTTGAAAATGATGGACGGTGAGCGTGAAGTTACTCCAAAATATGAGGCCACCGTAATGCTAAGACTGCGTATATTTTATTCTTTAAGTGCTCCAATTTCGACATCTTAACTGAGACCCAATTTCCTTAAAGATTTGTATTTAATTCTGACACGCACAGTACATGCTAGAACAAAGATTAGTAAGGAGATATTATATATTTATTAATTAAGGACCGTGCAGCAAGAGGTGTGCAGCTCCACTTTTGACAGTTTCCGAGTTATAAGGTGTAATATATGTAAAAAAATCTGGTGCATTTAATACAAATCCGATAACAAATGAGCGATTTATTGCAAATTTTAAATTTGCACCCATTGCTGTTTTGCGCAATACGAATCCTTCAAATTTGAAAAATTCACCAGAAATAGAAAATTAAAACTTACCAAATCAAAAACTACTGCTTCTCTTTTTACTGTTAGGTATGTCAAAACAATAATTTTAAAACATTTTTTTTCCAATTTACTCCAAGTTGGTAAAGATGGACCTGCGCCCCTATTGCTGCATTCGATGCACATGGCGATTACAATACACTGAACAAAGCGTATTACAGTCAAAATTCCAGCAACTGTTCGTTGCACGATAAATTCTTTCAGTTCCAATAAAATCGACGCATCCCTGAAAATCGTTGGGAATCGCTATCTATCGACTCCTCTGCGCGACGTATCATTCGTTTTATTCAAAGCTGCTCGGCTCGATGAATGTGGCACAACATAATAGAGCATCCTGGAACGCAGTAGGACGCAATGGATCGCGATAGAGGAACGGCAGACTTGCCTTTTAATCTTGACCACGCAACTCGCGGCCAGATAAGATTGTTTAATTTGTGTCGGTTGTCCGATCGAGACGCGACCAGGAATTTCAAGCAGATTTGCTAAGGCTAACGATTGCGCATAATGCGCTTGCGCGCCACGAGGTAGCCTGCTTTTGGCACGTTGAGCGCGTGCTTAATTACGCAGTCAACAGGTTGTTTGCGACGCGTCCATGGTAAAATGGCGGTTGAATAATCGAAGGGACATTTTGCGAGTTCCTTTGTGACGCGCGGCCGTTGCAAGTGCTCGCATTATTCCGTTACCGCGAAGCAGATCCTCTCCTTTGTCGCGGCGAATGCGCGCCTTCGATCGTGTATTGTACCGGGGCCAGTCGAATGAAAAGCTTAAATATTTGTTGGGCGACAGTGGCATACAGCTGTGTGGTGAAGGTAGGGGGTGTGTATCATACATAGTGTATGGAAGTGATGGTTAAATAGACAAAAAAAAAGGGAAGAAGACTCGTCAGTAAGGCTTACGTAGCAGGCTCTACCTTAGAACCAGGAAGAAGGTTCTCCAGCGTTTATAAAGTGCAAAGGTTCCTCTAACAAAACTCTTTCAGTTGCCTGCAATCACTCGTACACCACCTGTTTTCTGAGTGGTCCAAAGATGTGGTATCACTGAACCCTCATTCGTCGATGAATCTTCGATAAGTTTGAACGCTGCTCGACGACTACCTTTGCACTGTACTACCCATCACGTCCTCCGGGACCTCTGCAACGCGCTGACACTTGCGGGACAGTGTTTAGTCATTGGTGACGATACTGCCGACTTACAGGACGATGACACGGTGTTCAAAATTTTCATCAGAATTTCAAAACTCTCCATTGACTCGTCTTCGTACATAGTCAATTACGAAATCCCGTTGGAGGATATGAGACAGGTTGGGGAGACGCAACCTAGGACAATGCTGCCTGTTCCTGCCCGCAGACAGAGCGCAACAGGCTGTTCTTCTATGTTAGCATAATCCCACAGCCGTGCACTTTTACGCTTTCGCTGTCGTGTCGTCGCCGATAAATCCCATTATCTTTCGTTTCGCTGCTCTGTTCGCTGTTGTTTGTGTTTACGTTTCACCCGTGGCCCGCGATCGAAGGTTACAAGTTGCGACGGTTTAGTGTAATTCCTAGCAATCCTGCTAAGACTCTCGGGATCTTGTTCATGGCGGGATTATATTGTTGGCCGACATGGCTCTGTCATTTCCGTCGTTCAAACTTTGGTGATTTTGTTCGTTGTTTACATGGAAGGGAATATGCGGGCCCTAATTTTCTAATTCAAATTGGGGTTGGCCCGATCTCTTTTGTTACTTTCACGGTATAGTAGGAACGTGTATGTGAATTGTTTCATGATTCGAAAACTGCATTCTTCTCTCTACACGAGATTACACGATGCTTATCTCGATATTAACACATTTCACGCATCGTGGGATTTCATATTGCAGTGGCGCCTTACAAAGTGATAGAGAAATTAGGCTTACATTCCGATATTCAATCACAGAGAACTATTGTATGAAAGCATTTAAGTAAAAAGTACGATGAAAGTTCCATTTTGAGTAAATTCCGTGCCTCTAAGTGCCTACGTTAAGTCCTTTTCGCGCGAGGCACTTTCCTCACTTGCGACTGGTGTGTTTCTTTTTACACATTCACATACTTTCTTGTTCTATGCCTTCTAATACAGCCTCGCCTCTGTCAAGCGAACGTACTGAAACACCAGTCGTGAGTCACAGAAGCTTCTCGTGTGAAAAGGCCTTTAATGAAATGTAACAGGGTCTTTTACGTGTCTGGAATAAAGTGTCCATCGGGAGGATCAGATCCACGGATGCCCGTCATATTTCTCGGTAGTTGAGCAGCGGCTGCTCGCCACTATCTCTCACGTGTTGGCTTGCCAACCTGAATCGCGACGTTTCACTCACGCTGCTCGCGTCGTTTCCTATTGGGAGAGCGAATCGAGATAGCGACGTTACGTGACGCGCCTGGACGAGACGCGATGGGTCGCGATATGACGCGCACTTGCGTCCAGTTTGAGTTGTAATCTCGCCAGTGAATTTTCTAGTCGAGCCTTTCACTCCTCCGCGACACTTCCTCCTTTCTTCGTGACGTTTTACATCGGACAGTCCACCGGGATCACGGTATTCTTCCTCTAGCTATTGTCGCCTGGTTGTTGACTTTTTGTCTGCCAAAATAGTGCCCGTCGCTGACAGAGCTGCTTTCCGAACGCGCTAGGCGAGACTCTGCATTGCAATTTCCATCGAAGGCTCCAATTTGGCCTTTCACTTCCTCCTTTCATCCCGCGGGAATGCTCGCGTTGTTATGATAGAATGTTATCGATCTCGTTGCTACCTTTTCCCTCCTGGGGATCCCGTTGCATGGACAACAAATCGTTTCGTGTATCACTCTAGTCGTGGTTTAATGCAACGGAGAATTTCGCGGACCTTTCACTCATCTCCCGTACTTCCTACTTTCTTCGACTTTGTTGAACGCGTCAACGGGTTGCGCGAGGTGGTTCAACGCCAGCTGACTTCCTTGCTCGCAGGCTTGATGGGTCCAGTTCAGTAACTAGTGAAACATCTCCGGTCTTTACAGTGTTATAGAGATTCGAGCGGACCTTCTGTCGCATTATATGAACAACATGGGAGATGCAAGAATAATGTTGTTATTAAACCTTTGCTCACTTAAGTACACCCAAGTTTAAAATAAAAATAGGAGAATTCGTAATTTGAAATTACTCTGCTATATTATTCACTATTCCAAAATTCTCTATTTAATAGGAACAGCATTGAGCAAACAATTACAAATACTGATTAAATTGGAGCATGAACAGCTAAGTGCAATGACAAATACTGTAGTAAAATAAAACAATAATTGCAAATGTGAGGACACCAATTTCTCTGCCACTCCATCGTCTACTTAGTTAAATTATTCAGAGCAATAGAATAAAAATTGTGATAGTCTGTAGAATTTTCGCCACCTCATAAATAAAAAAAACTTTACCGAAGTTGTCTGTTTTCTATAAATTAACAATGAAGTACGTGATATAATATAATCGAAGCGATGAAATGTTATTCAAGATATCCCACTTTTCTCAATATACACGACTTTGTAGGTCAGTTCTCAACTTCGTAGCCATTAGATTCGTGCAGAATTGGCTTTCTCTCAAATGCACGCTGTCATTACATCCATCACAGCTCCCTGTATACATATGTAGATACATTTCCACAAGATACTCTTCGAAACTGCTGCTACACTTCTGCCCCTTAAACTGATACTTTACGATGCTACGGGTGTGCCAAAAATAATGAACCGCGGAAGTTAGCATGCGACTAATTTGTGCTAATTTTCACAAAACTCGGACTGGCAGGAGCGAAGGAATTTTCATTTGCGTGATCTGACGCAAGTGTTGGCACGTTCTCGACGCTTTGTGACGTTTGAATTGCACTGTGTGCAATGTCCTATTAACTTTGCGAAATAATTACGTGAAATTGTATTGTTTCTTAAAGTCATCCAGAGAACAATATTAAACTGTCTCGTAAGTAATTCGACATGTAATTTTGTAATTATTAGTATTTATATTCTCTCTCTATTATTATTGTATATTCTCATTAATCTCAGGGTTAGCCTTAAGAGCAACAAATTGGAGAATCTCGCCCATTACTCCCATTCATATTTTTTGGAAATGTAATAAAGTCGTATTATTATTATTATACTGAAATAAATCACTGCTTTGTTTCTTGATTTATCTCGTTCGTTTTAAATGTTTTACATCACTTTCATTCGATTGCATCCGCATAGTTCACATACGTACGTATCGATTTTGCATGAAACACCTTGCAAGGCTGCACTGAACCACCGAGACAACTGCTCCATCCATTGCTTTATTGACATTTAAGGTGAAAACGGTGCTGTGAATACATCGCGCGTAATTACAGGTCCATTGTAGTGGTGGACTTTGCATTCCGCGTTTCTTAAAGCATGATAGGTGCTTGTAGCACATCCAAATCATTCATGACCACGTGATACGGTCGTTTTGCGTTAGTTGGCCGGGATAAAGCTAACCGCGTCAAAGAAACGCTAGCCAGTTGAATTTTGATGAGAATGAAAAAATGAAACGCTTGGCTGGCGTGGTGGATTAAAGACCTTGCACTGTCACTGACTTTAAACTTGAAAAAGCCCTCGGTTTTATTAGCTGCAATTGCCATCTGTATAATTTCTTTGGACTTATTTTAAAGCTATCTGAGTCGCTGCTGGAACTTCATATTGGTCTTGTCAACAGTTTTGTAGGAAAGGATTCTAAGTTTTGACTAATCGTATGAGTTCAATGATTTTCTCCGAATTCAAAGTTTTGATTTGAAATATTCTATATTTTGACGTTTTTATATCTGTAACCATTTCCTACTTTAGCCAACAACATTTTGACCAGGAAACTATTGTTTCTTTTTTAATCTTCCATCTTTTATGATCGACGGGAGATGATACATCAAGGAAAGTGATGATTACGCAAACCTCTACAGAGGTGGTAGAGTGCTTTCCGCAATTTTATGTGCGTTGTACAAATATTTACGGAAAGTAGACCTGTCAATAATGAACATTCTTCGTCGCGTGTAAAACACGAAGTTCTATGTTAAAATAAAACCTTGAATTTTACAAAGTTGATTTAGAAATGATATCACAAAACTTGTGGATACTTCCACAATTATTTAGCATTGTACCTAATATTTTAGAATTAGACTAAATATTGAGAAACGTTTCAGAATTCAGAATTCTCTACTTCTGGATTATTAGCAAACATCGTTATTCACTTATCAATACTGAATACCCCACACTCTGAAATTTTTCAGATCAGAATTCTCTACAAAATATCTTCATCAAACACTTGTTTCCATCTTCCTTTTTCGTTTACACGTACTTCCACACCCGAAGTAGACGAAGTGCAGTAATTTTCTCAGAGAGGATAGTTTCCAACGAAAACACTGTTATCAGTAATCTATTTCAAGCGGAATACATCAATGAACGTAGAAACGCGCTCACGAAACGAGTTTCGCCCGCGAAATCACGGTTCGCTGGCAGATTCTGCGATTTGATATTATAACCAGCGCTGATAGACGTAATATTTCGAGTGAAAGGCACGTGTGTACGCCTTTCACTGGGCCCGATAATCTGATTTAATTAAATTTCACGACCATGGGATGCCGCGAGTCACTTTAACGCATCGATTCCCTGTCGAAATTGAAGCCCGCTCGTTCATTGACACCGCCGATGATGAAATTGACGGGCAACCAGGCTTCGTATCTCGTAATGGATGCAGAAAGCCCCCACTCTTACCTAATTTTGTGGATATCGCGGATCGCCGCAGCGGTATTATTTTTAACTTCGATTAGATACCAGCCTTCGGCTTTGACGAGCGACAGATTACGCTGTTATTCAATTTAATCCTGATACAGTGGACGCTCGATAATGAGCCGCAGTCGGGGCTCTAGAGGCGGGGTTTTCTCAGAAGCGGCATATTAACGAGAGCCAATGTAACGCGCGCTCTCCCCATAACTCTCCTGTTTTCTTTTCCGTGATGGCTGCCCCCTACCAGAATACTCTTAAGGTGCGTCACACTGATGTGAGAAAAAGAAAAAACACAATCACGTATATGTATTGCTTGCGAATTGCTTGCGAACTCCAGTGTGGAGGCACCATTAAGGGTTAGCATTCATTGGCTCGCTGAGCGTGAGAGAAAGGGAGGTGCACACACGCGTGCGAGTAATGCGTGTGAGCTGGGGCGTTCCTAACGGCACTTTAAACAGCGGCATATTATCCAGCGTCCACTGTACTTGGATCTATTCTGAGGGAATATTTGCACTGTTCACGCATTGTTATCGCAAATTATCAATCACAAACATTTAACTTCTGGGCATAATAAACCCTACAGGCACCCACATTACATTTTTAAATTCTTAAGATATAGCTGTTCTCTAAATAACTTGTTTTTCTATCAATTCAATTTTCTTTATTCTCTTAAGACGTACTAACTCAATGGGATTTGAGCTATCATTTCAATTCGAGTAGCTTAAATTAGTAAGTAGTTAAACCATTCAAACTATTCAAATCATTCGAGAAGATTGAATTTTTTCAAGCTTGCTTGAATAATTAAACTACTCAGACATTCGAGTACCTAGCTTGGTTCCAATGATTTCACCTGAGTTCAACTTGCAGTTAGCTCGATTTTTCAAACCACTTGGACAGCATTACAAGCAAGGCAGGGAATGGGGAAGATTGAGAATTGCTTCTGGCAATTCGGCCGCAGTTGCTGCGCCGAACAATGGGCTCTGAGATGCACAAACGATACGGATCACTTGTCGCTGCACAACGACGTGGGCGTAATGGGTTATGCTTCTCTAAAATATCACGAGTCGTATCTGGCGTTGTGTAACGCTCTTATTACGATCGCGATACGGGCGTTAAGCAGCTCGCACGGGATTTTTAGAGCTTCACCATTCCTAGGATCGCCTGTAATGCCGCCCGGTTAATTAGGTCGTAAGTTACTCTCTCCACTTTGTCTGGTTAGAACGCACGTTACAATCTTGAGAATTCATTTCTGTCCATTTGCATATCGCAACAACGCGCAGTTATTTAATTGCCTGCTCTGCCACGGTGAAGGATACGAAGAATATGCTCAACGGGCAAGTCACTTTTTCTTCTAAGTGTAATCGAGGGTTACCTGTTATTCTCAAATAGAATGTGTAGTAAATCATGGTACAATCAGCCAGATAGTGGAATCTCATGAAAAACGAGACAGAAATATGGAGTTTTGTTGATTGGTAGTGTAGGTTCTGAGAAGAATAGTCTAACACCTGTATTGGTTTGATTATGTGTAAGAGATCTCTAACGTGTGAGTTTCGTATTTGTGTATTTTTACTGTAGATTTTTTTTGAGCTCGAGATAATTTTGATAATTGAAGAGCTCTCTACTTGTATAAGTAAGCCAGTAGTATCGCAGTTTAATTTTTAAAGCTATTTTTCTTGCGAACTATGTAACGCATCAAACATTTATTGCATTTATTAAATCTTTGTTTTTATGGAGAATCATCCCTTTGTTGGATGTACTGGATTTACTGGAGTTATCAATATCTTCTTTTTAAGTGACATCCTTTTATGTACAGTTCTAGCATTAGTTGTTTTCTTTATACAAATGATACATCATACAGAATTCTAATAGATCAGCTACAAATAAGCTGCAAACACATTTAGTTAGAATTTCCACCATGCTTACCTACTTCAAGTCAGTGGCAATGAATTTAAAATCATTAAATAGCTGATCTTTTAAATGCCATATTACCTCCAAAGGAGAAAATTAATAGTGAAACTCCTTCAACTCCAATAGCTCTTATCTTGAACGTTTTCAACATACTTATTGCATAATTACTTATTAATATAATTACGCTTTCTGTTTCTTCGAAACCTCCCCATAGTTCACTCCAACAATCCTTGGAGTATATTTTTAATTCCACATCGCTGACGGTACTTTTCTATTTACCGTGACTGGCTGCGATGGTTTCCTTTATAAGATTTAATAAAAACTCGAGGAAGCTCCACTAACCGCGTATTCGAATTCCAGTTAGGATTCGAGGTTAGGCGTTGTCTCCGCGAACCGGATGTCCTGGCAAGAGTTATCGCGCTGGGCTGGAAGCTACCGATTGTTCGGCAACAGAAATAGGCGAAATCGCTATTTATACACCGTTGTTTGTACAGGAACGCTAATCGGGGTTGATACGAAAAGGCATATTATATTTAGCTCATTCGAAGTTGCGGTAAGAGCAGCGCTGATAATTTAATCAACGACGGAGATGGTATGCATTAAATTGATGTATCTGCCAGTTTCGCCATGGAAAATACTTTTCCGTTGTTTATCTTGCGAAATGAAACCCGTGTGCCGTGAAACACTTTTTATTTGAAATGAAGGGAAGTTGTATAAAGTGGGTCTCCTTTAAATTGGTTCTGCCTCGTTTTACTTTGTAAATATTGATCGCAATGTTAATTTGAATTTGAGACAGTAAACATTTAATATAAATTCACACTGATTCTTCAGTATATAGAGTGGCAGAGGTTGTACAACTGTACACAGGGAGAGCCCCTACTTTTTTTCTTAAGAATTCGAAAATTCAATCAGCAGAATTTATCATTAAATATGCGACACATGAATCTTGGTATACTTTCTTCGATTGATGCTTTGATCCTGCGAAAATCTACGCAAAGGTAGAATCTAAGTAATTTCAAAGTGTACTCGTCCTCGATGAATTTTCAAACTTGATTTCCTCAAAAGCAAAGCCTTAATCGAAAAAAGTTACTCTACAATTTCAATTTATTTCTGCTTAAAGAATCTTTTCATTCACGATTTTACTATATTTATTAATTAATTTTAGTGACTTAGGTGCGCGCAAAGCATGAATATTCAATATCAATCTTTTCTAAAACGAAGGCTCGTATCAGAAAAATTTCAGCTAAAATTTGGATTCATTTTTGCAGAAGTGTGTCCGTTCGTCCTGACCCACCCTGTATATTATAGTTAATACGAAAGGTATACATACTTTATTACTTGGAATTAGTGTATCTACGTAAGATCCCCCCAATTAATCTCCTGTTCAGATCAATATTTACTTCGTCAAGGTATCACCTCGGTCCTGGGTCGAAAAAAAATCTTGCGTTGTAGGTACACGAAACGATCTTCTATTCTTGAAATCAGCAAGGTTAATACACAGTTGGCTGGTTGAGCACGTCAACGGAACCACCTTATTCGCCCAATAAGCGTTTCTGGTTCATTGAATCAAATATAATTTTGTATCACTGAAGTACTCGAAGTGGAAAACACTTTGGCTCTCCATGCACTTGCTGATGGAATTTCAGTAAGAGGATCTACTAAGCAGAGATTCTATGAGAATCAATTATACTCAAGTCTTCAGTCGATCAAAATATATTTTCTATAAAAGTTGTATTATTTTTCTGCTCTTTCAGCACAAAACGTTTGATAACTGCACTTTAGAATTTAAGAAATTTTGATGGTTCGTTTCAAAGAAATTCCTCTTTGATTTCTTAGCTGAAATGGTAATACATTGTTGATTAATCCGAACGTTTCGAATTTTATTTGTAGAAAATGCTGTGACAGGGTTTACGATTTTTGGAGTCAGATTTCTGGTGTTTCCTAATAGGCAACTAGAATATAGTCTATTTTAGTAGGATTAAAAATTACTCAGACTTTATAATACTAAGTATGAGACATACAACCAAGAATCGTTACAAAAAAGAAGGAACTCCTCGTGTTAGCACATGTTGGCGATTTTTCTGCGAACCAAATAATTCACCTCTAATTTCTTGCAGAGTTTCACGTACCCTTATCTAAACCTCTTATCTGGGAGGTCTAGATAGAAGTGCACAATCCTTTTGGAAGGGGTTGTGAGTATTGTTCAGCAACGAAGGAACAAAGCAAGTAGAGGTATCACGTTTTACTCTGCGTCTGTTAGTGGACTCGTCGATAAAGCTTGGCAGACATTCGGTATTAGGACGAAGGATTTATTCAAAGGAATAGGATACAGTCGAGAACTCGCGAGAATAGGGATTAATGGAAAGCGCCTTTAGTAGCAACGATGGCAGGCGTAGCCATAGGATTGCACTCAAGACCCACACACACATAAACTAGTACTAGAGACTTAATACTAGTTTCCAGGGACACACTTTGTACATCTGTATTCCTGATAATGAAGGCATTTGACGTAATTTGGTTGATACGGATTTTAATCCTTTTAAACTGCCCCTTTTGTCGACTACTGACGATATTCCACATTCATATTTCACGAATCTGTATAATTGATAAACAACAACCTTTAGGCTTCAGTTTAATTTGTGATCTGTTTTTACAACCTCGGAGGATCGGCGTTGGTGGAGTTGGTTAGACGACTGGCTAGTACGCAGAGGGATCCGTAAGATCGTGAGTTCGAGTCCCATCGCCTGAAGCCGTTTTTTTCCGGTGGCTCTTGAACACAGGAATTGTAAATCTTTAGTCATACAGAAATCTGTAAATATATAAAACAGTTCTTCATCAGGGTCATTTTTAGGTATAATTATCTTTCTGGTAATTAATTAAACGCTATTCGAAATTAAATATCTAAATAACATTAGTGAACATTAATGTAGAACTTAAAGATTAGAAGACCATATGTCCCGTCAGCAACACGCTCCGTGAAAACGAAACCAAAAAAACACTTTCATCATCTCGCCCGTTCCAAAAATCACTGAATCCTGGAGAACCCACCCCCGCGAATCTTTATTTGGTAGTAATCCCGCAACCTTTCCGCGCTGGTATAATATACGTGTAAACATCCCGGGATTGCATGCGCGTTACAGCCCAATAGAGGCTTTGCTTGCGGGTAGGGGTTAATCTTTTCGAGGTCAGGCCAGCAGCTACGTAAAGGTTACCATCGTACTTGACGCTGTTAGCCCACGTTCGCATTGTTGCAAAACGTGTTGTGCGCCTTCCTTGACATTAAAACGTGCTCTTACGACGTGCGTTCCATCGCAAAAGCGTAATGCCCGCGCCTACCGTCAGGCCTCCCTCCCTTTTTCGCGTTCCACCTTTCCTGCTGTTTCTCATTTTCTCCCCCCACCAATCTCTCTATTTTTGTCTTTCTCTTTGTCTTGATACATATCGTCACGTGCAACGCGGGTCAAGTGCGCCTTGCTGCGGGCTTTTCTGTTTTTGTCTCCTCGCCGATCATCAGCCCCCTTTTTTCGCCGCGTGTATTCTTGCCTCTCGTGTAACTTTGCTGCTGAATGAAACGATCGATCACAGGCGTGGCTGCGTTCCTGGCTCCACGAAATTCTGGCTTATATAGGGGGTCTATTTTGACCCGTAACGTATTCGGTTGGTGCAAAAATTCTTTCGGTTTATTCAGCCTAAGTCTGTATTAAAAGCAGAAATATATTAGTAGATGGTTTTTAATTAAAGTATTTTCTTTGGCTATCTATAACCATTAGCTAGTTCTCTGATAAAATTGAACATTCGCACCAATGCGATAGTTTGTTCATAGAGCTTTCAGAATAAAGTTTCGTGTTATTAGATTTCGAGCTCGTTGTGGAGTAAAATTTTCATTTTCGTAAAGCAGCGGCACTCACAAGTGATTATTAATGCGAGTAGTTTTGGATGGGTCCAAATGAACACCGCATCCAGCTAATGAGTTGGGAGGGACACAATCCTTGTACTGGTTTGAGTAACTTGACTAATATTTTGTGACCTCTGTAATTGGCTTTTCATTACAGTTTGCTAATATATTAAGAATGTATTATTGGAAGAGTAAAATGAAGCAAATTCCTCATAAAATATTAATGTTGCACGAAGTGTTTTTCCATCCAAGTTGATACACGGCACTTGTCTTCTTGTGATCAAGATTTCTTTGGAATCTAATGAACGAATAAATTAAAAATTTCGATAGCATATTATCTAATGGAACTTTCATAATACAGTTCCCATAATACGGAAAATAAAACTACATTATCACTGAAAACCTTTTCCATTGATTTCCCATCTTCATTTATTTTGCTCGATCAAGCAAAAGTTCAATTAATGGAAATGCTGTGGCAATGACATTCTAATTTGGTATTATTCAGATCAGTCATTATAGTGTGCTGGTATTTAAATCAGGTTTGTGTATTCCAACACAACTCTATTAACTTTGTATGTAAATTCCTTTAGCGGAAATTGCAGCAGCACGTAAGCTTGCTTATCGGTTTATTACATGCTCGCCCCTCAGTCGATGAGTTTTCATTATTTTTTTCGCTATCCTTATTACCTTGTTATCAGCGGTCATGTAACATGTTCGAGGGATTCCAGTTGCTGTATCGAGCACGTTTCACGGTTACTTTTCCCACTCTTATCGGCGTGCATGGATATTGCTTTCACTTTTCCAAGCTTCTCTTGCCTTCGCTTTCCTTATCGCTCGTATCAGCCACGTTACTCGTGTGTAAGGTCAAGTACGCGATACATGTTTTCCGCCTTCTCTTCACTGCTGGAATGAGCTCTGTTAATATTATGCGGATCGTTCCGACGTCAGAATACTTCTCTGTAAAAAATGACAATGCTTTAATGGACACATTTTTTATTTCTCTACACAATTCCTTCATATTTTTCTTCCTCCTTCCTGCTTTTGCTTTTACTCTTTTTCCCTACTTGTTCTATCTTTTTATGCTTCTCTTTCACCATATGACACATTATTAGAATCCCCTTTTCTTGTATTTTTCATGTCCCAACGTCGATTCCCTCAAACAAATCATTTCTCTGATATTGAATTTCTTCTCTGTCCACCCACACAATGTATTACTTCATCTTTCCTTTTTCTTTTCTGACGACAACCGCCAGCTGAGCTGCTACTATCATCACAGAACCGTGTGTACAACTTCACAAGTTACTTTTCTAATATCGAATGTCTTCATGACTTTCTTTTGCGACTTTCCTATTGTTTCTTACGATCGACGGTAAACTTAAGCTTTAATAATTTCCCAATCCCATTTCTCTTCGTTTGAGATGGTAAACATACAAAATTTCTGAGTGTCACCTATCTAATTTTATCGCTCATTTTTTAATAACAACGCAGTCCACGTGCTCCGACAATTTCGTCACTCATTAATTCGCTATCATCTGTTGTAAAGTAAATAATGCTCGATACTTCAGTTAAACAAAAAGACACAGAAGTTCAATTGATAAACACAAACATTTATGCATTTGTGGATCTTCTCAAAATTTTTATATTTCTTCCTACCTAAGCGTTCCTTTTAAGAGTTACTAATTGTACCAAACTGTACCTGCAGTACAGCGAGTAAAAAATCATCTCCAGACTGTGAAAAAAGTTTCATTACGCGCTCATTTAGCTCTTAACGAATGCTGCCTTGCAATTAAACGACACACCTGCATTCACGAAAACTAAATTCATTTTACTATGAGCATTACGCAACGTTGCATTATCGCATGGTGTAGGCGGTGCTATGGCAATACTGTAATAACGTAAGTAACGCTGTTCAGCGCAAACAGTGATGACATCGCGTCACCATTAGACACCGCGATTTTTGCTGGTGAAATTAATCTTCAAAGCGCGGCTTTCTGAAGCCCGTTTCGCAAGTCATCGCCGGGTTACAAGTTACAGTGGTCATTACGAGAGACCATTGTGTTTGGAGACGGCCTCGTGTGCGTAAATATGGTCTCTTGGTAGCGAATTCCACAAAAAATTAATCGTTTCACAATGTGTGTTCTGTCTGAAGTCTTCGCCTCTTGTGTTTTTAATACTAAGAAACACTTCAACCTCCAGTGATGAGGTGAGATGCTTGTCACACAATTGGCAAAGCGGGAGTCCCAATATCCATGTACAAAATTTGATCCAGATCGGTTAAAGGCTTGACGAGTTAATTTTATATGAGGTATTTAGGGGGAGATGCCAAGCAACCATAACTCAGAGTTTATCTAGTAGATGTTAGCAAAATCGTATATATTTAGTTTTTTTTTTATTTAAATAAGAAATAGAGTTTGTAGATTTGATAGAAATATATATATTAATTTTTTTATTAATTTAATAAGAAACCTTAGGCATCTTCCCCCAATTACCATAGATTACTGGAGATATTTATTGCATCACCTACAAATCCACGTGCTATGAAACAATCTTCATAGCTACATGATTGATAAAGTATTTAGTATCTTTAGGCACTGTATGCCTAAGCAGACAATAATCTCGCAAAACATCGCGGTACTTTCCGAATACTAAGCAATACTAAATGAGGTAGAAATGATTACACACTAAATATTCCACTGATGCAATAAATATTCCCAGTACTATAATATAGATATTGACGCGCTAAGCTTATTTAGTAGAACGTGCCATCAATAAATTGACATGATTAATCGATAAGCGCAACAAAATGGCCGAATGGAAGGCTCGCAGTAGTACCGTCACCTATTCGATTCCTAGAAGCTTCTTTCCAAGAAGTACAATATATTATTCGGCATATCTGTCAAGTAGTCGATGATTTCTACTCTCCAAATCATCGTCGAGCAGGTTCAAATATAACAGCGTTGTTACGTGAATGACGGATTAGAGAATGGGGGAGAGAGTTTCTAGGAATCTCTTCGAGGATTAAGTCACGATTTCTGTCGTTGCTGCGAAGCTGCGTACGTAGGTGCGTTTGATTGCGAAAGCGCTCGTTGTTCAAAGTTGATAGTTTAGTCGTGCATTCTCAGCCTGAAGCGGAACGAAATGGGAATAAGTATTATTATGCGAATTGCATGTGTGGAGTAATGTGCATACGTATTACAGGCCACGAGGATTTATTTATCGTATGTTATCGTCCACGTGAGACGTACAAAAACTGCGAAAGCGTAGTAAACGTTTTATCTGTCGGCAGGCATTACGTCGAATTGCGTAAGAAACGGAATTGGTGAAAATTGGAGCGAAAGCATAGTACCGATCGTATTTGTTGCGCAAAAAAATTGATATTTTGCGAAAATGGGGATTAGGTGATACCAATGACATGATGCTTCTGGTTTCAAAAATAAAATTTAGTATTGGGGTGGAAACACCCGCTCAAATAAATTATTTATTACTGTAGGTATCTATATAACCGCGAAAGATATCGAAAAGAAGTTCAGTACAAGGTTTAATGGTTCTGAATATCCTACAACATGGCGATAAAGAATCTGCGACGAAATTAATTTTTTTACGATTCATCTCCATCATGAATTTTTTCGCAAATTCTTTGCCACCCTGTTGTAGGTCATTAAGAATCATAAAACTTTATTTTTACCTTTTTCTCGCTTAAGTATACGATGTCTATGAAGTGGGTAGTAAAAATGGCACTATAGTGAACGCGTTAAAAAGACATGAAAGACGTGACGACTTTCCCTCTCGAAGATATTCGTCAAATTACTTCTCATCATTCGCGTTTTTTTTCTGGGTAGAGGGTCTCCTTTGAGTATTAATGACGCACACGATATAACACTGTGCGAGTAATTGACCATCGCATACTCTCCTTAAATAATAAATACTAATAAACACATTTCCCATTATATTTTCTCCACGTGCTTGCCGTTTGTAAGAAAAACACTGGACGGTGGTAACGCGAACGCCCTGAAATTTGAGTCGCAGAGCGGAGCTTCCGAATCATAGAAAGTTGGTGGGGAATTTTTCGAATGGTGTCTCCTGGCACGGTGTCAAGTATACGTGTCGCTGACGCGGTCATAGATTTAGAGCATTCGAGCCGAAGTAAGACGTAAAGGCGCGTGTACGAGCGCTCGATACAGGTGACTGCCGTGTATGGTAAGAGCGCATAATTAATCGGCCGTCTAAATACGGTGCCAAGAGGCGAAAGACTTACCCACTCAACAACTTGGGCTTCGCGCGGCCAATTAAAGAACAGCGAATATCGGCCAGCAAAGACAAGACCTCGAGGAGGCCCTGCACGATTTCGAGCCACTTTCTTCTTCTATCACTTCGCGACACGTCTCTTGCTATTTCCTTGCATTCCTCAGTCAGCTTAATAATGATAACGATCTTGCCACCTGTTGAGGCTCCACCAAGTCGTAATTTCAAGAACAAGGATTGACTACTCGAAAATCACAGTGATGATCTGTGACGTATGCCATACGAAACTAACTGTAGACCAGATAATCCTCAAATGCAGAACATATTGTCCGGAAAAACAGTTATTCAACACCAAACCTACGTTAAGAGAGAACCTAGGAAAATGGAGTCAATAGAAAGACTCCTAAAATATATAAAACACATAAATCTATAGCACAATTATCACTATATTTATTGCTGTGTTTGTGATGATAGATAGATTCCATTAAGTGTCTTCTGTGATCATCAGATTCAGATCCTCCTGTAATATCACGCGTGATCATCAATTTCTTAGAGTATGATGGCGTAATTGGTGGCAAATCTGGAAGTAGTTTTAAAAATGCAAGCGTTTAAAGCTACTTGGAACAAAAATAGCTCGACAAAATTCGAATCGTAATACCTAGCAATCTTGATGATAGTTCAGAACATTCCCAGCTAAGCTATAATGATCGTAAAAAATCTGATAAATAGAGTGTTCCGAAGATATACATTTTGTACATTATATACACGTATACTATTTTGTACAAAAGCAACTGAACGTTAAAGGCCTGTCGTTAAATTACGTAAGGTAAGTTTCCTGGATTTGGAATATAAAATCTTACGAATTCTCGTAATCGCCAAAGTCACCCTTGCTTAATTTAAGAACGGCCCCTAACCAGAAATACTGTAGGATCTATTTACATCGGTGGTCCCCTACGGTTTGAGCTTGGAGTCGTTCAAGAAAATCTTTTATTCTGATCACACCCTTCCTTCGTAAATACTAACAATGTTGAATGTAGGTTAATTCCAGCAGTCAGAGGAAAGCAGCGCTGTCTGCGTAATAGGGTCAACAGAGATCGCTCTATTAACGTCAAATATACTTGCATTTGGAACGCAGTTCCGCGCTAGACACGTTCATCACTAACACACGCCCCCTTTTATTTCGTTTCTCACTGTGAATTATAGCAATCTGCTCTCCACAGAATTATCGAAATTTATCACAGTCCTGAACCGTACCAGATGATCAATACCGATCGTCCTGGCGCAACTGGGTCGCAGAGCAATTGTACCACTCTTCTTGCTTCCTCCTACTTCTTGCTTTCTTAACAGCGAGATGTCCTTCCAAGGCGTTAGAACGTTCCTTTTTACTCACGATCGTGAACCGTAACTTTAGAACCCTCGCTCGCCCGCGGGTTAGCGTTTCTTCTATCCAGAAGCCAAGTGTAATTTGCGAAATTGGAGTTCTTACACCGGCGTCCTTCGCCGCCGCGTTATTATTAATCGGATTTTCACGTAACGCGCGCAACTCCGCATGATTAATTATAGAACTATAAAACTCACGCTTTGTTCAAGCTGCAGCTATATACAACATGGCATTGGTTAACCCGGTGAAGACGAATTAACTCGTCGTTCTAACGCGCCTCCGCTTTGGACAAAACTCTCGCTTCTCTTCGCAGAGAGAAATCCTTAAACTTCAATTTCTCTTTCGCTTTTGCTGAATTATCAAATGGGTTACAGTATAGTGCAGTGATTTCAAAATCAACGATTCGGTAATATAAGTCTGTGGATATTGCTTCCACAGCTACGGTAAATCGCAATTTGTTTTTACAGCTACAGCGGACTGCTCGCATTCTGGTTAGAATCAATTTGCGGACCTATGTTGACCCAACATTTCTTGCTTAGTCGCACGAGTGCACCTAAACCCTTCGAACTCTCCTTTTATTTTTATAATCGACCCGCGCAAAGTGGCCGAGCTACGTGTCTCGTAACGAAAGCGAAGTACGAAATGCTGCGTGCATTTCACCAGTCAGTCATGTGCAATGATCGTTTCCAGCGGCGCGTTTCATGCGAGAACGCTCCACTTCAGCCCTGTAAAAGGAATGTCGTCGGTCTTTCAAGGTTCGCGAGCACGTACCAGGGCGTGGTATGCACCTGGAAATCCAAATGGCTAGCAATAACCGATCTCGTTATGATTGACAATTCCCAATTGCCTGGACTCCGCTCGCTCTGCATGTCCACTCATTTTTTCTCTTCCGTAAGGTAAAAGACCCAATACGTGGACAAGTCCCAGTAGCTGGACAGTGGTGCAAAATACTGATTAGTACATTTAATATCCACTTTATCCAAAAAAGAACAATTTTATTCATTTATTCAAATATTTAGTAAAATATATTCATATATATATTTTACTAAATATTTGAATAATTGAAGAAAATAGTTCTTTTGCACCAGTGTCCAGCTACTGGGACGTGTCCACGTATTGGGTCTTTTACCTTATCCCCGCGAGAATGATTTGCGCATGCATTTGGTAGGGCATGCTCTCGTCACAGCCTTGTTCAGATCTTGTTCAGGATGTTGAAACTTTTGCGATAGCGAAACTCAAGAAATATTGGATAGATGAGTGTTATGATTAAATCTGTATTGCGGTATAAAATGGAGATTGAAAGGGGAAAGGTTTTAATTTTTATCTGCGCTCTATAGCAGTGGTCTGCAGCCGATGTGCCGTGAGACGATGCTAAATGTACCGTGGCGCAATACCTCCGAGAGGAAAAACACAAGATGTTTTTTTAACAAAGTTTTTTTATAAATAAGTGTAATTTCTGTGTATACACTTTTTAACTTATATATGTTTCGTATATTTTTGCTTGTGGCGTACCTCGGAGAAGGGCTTAAGTATGCCGAGGGCGAGAAAAGGTTGCGGAGTACTGATCTATAGGAATATTTAAAAAAACATAAACCAGGTCATAGATATAACAAGTTTGTAAAACATTTTATAACTAATTAAAGACGATTTTGTCCGTGAAAATGTGGGGGGAAATTGATTCGTGCGTGACTCTCGCAATATTTGTTTAAATTCGCCAGTAAAGTTCCACACCGTTTGTAGTTTGTATTGTAGTAATTACTCACCCCAAAGCATTTTGCTTTTAGACAATCGGTTCACCTCGGACTATGTACACCAATTACAGCTACGCAAGACTATCTTTAGCGCTAAATAACTTGAATAATTCTCAACATTCTAACAATATTTTTATTTTAAACTACTTGTAAAAGCGTGCTTAAAAAATTGTGAAAATTACCGGTGGGGCGATTACTTGGTATCTAAGCAATCCAACCCAAAAGAAACCGTTGATTTTAATCTCGTATCTCCCTCAAAATATCACTTCCTTCTCCTGCCGACTTGTCGACTGGCTTGGAGTAACCCATAAACAGTGACTTACGTATCTCAGAAACAATAATACCTCCAGCCCGAACAAAAAGAAAATTGACGATCGCGCGGTTTGGAAATTAAAATACCAATGCGAGTGGGCCGATAGTGCGAAAATAATGCCGCAAAGAAAACTCCTGGTATTTATGCCAGCGGTGTGTACCGTTGGCGAAAGACGAAAAAGCGCGAGACACTTTACGCGCGTGCGCAACGGAATCCGATAAAATTGCCGGATTAAGCCGCTACAACTGGCAGGCTCGTTAAATTATTATCGCCGGGTGTTCTTTTTTTCGTCGTTCGTTCTCGGATTATTTCGCAAGCCGGCTGCGCGGTTGCGCGAGCTCTTAGCGAAGTGTCGAAACGAGCGACGATCGGTGGAGAGCATCTGGGAAAACCATTTGAATCGGGTTAGCCGCGGTGACAGGAGAAACCGTGCGTGTCGTATGCGATGCACGCCGCGCGTGCATACCTCGTCTTCTTGGCCGCTCGTGGGAGGAGTCGCCTCTGTCAAGGTCCCCGCATATTCTTATCGACAAGGCGATGGCGAGTGCCACGGTGTCCCACATCGCTGGATGCTCGAGGTCGCCTGTCTTTCAGCGTCAGATGAAATGGTGTTTCACGAAAGATTTTCAATCCGTCTGCCTGCGGGCTGCGACTTGGCAAAACGCGTGTTACGGCTTGCTGAGATGCCGAGACTAACGTGCAACCTACTTGAGGAGAGATTTCTGAAGATGAACAGTAAAAATGACGGCGTGGTGGTCTTTTGTTCAGAAACACATTCTGAGGATGTTAAAATGTGTATTCTAGAAATATTAACCCTTCATGGTCACACGGGGAGTATCGCACCCCAAGAGCAATTTTCGAGTTAAAATGTCGTGCCTTTACAACTTCCAAAGGGGATTTATCGGAAAAAATTTAAATAATGAGCGATTTCCCACAACCGTGGAAAATCGCTCATTTTTAATTACAAATTTTATCATATCAAAATTTACATTTCTAGAAAAAGACTATTAGACCAGGATTGTATAAATATTGCGAATGTAGATTCAAAAATACGAAAATGGTAACTCAAAAAATGACGCTGGGGTGCAATGAACCCCATGCGACCAATTTGTGATTATAAGAAGGTGTGACCACGAAGGGTTGAAAGTGTCACCTCATTTTGCTGAACTGTAGGTATATTCTATATGATTAAATTTTATTAAGTATAATGATTCAACTTTCATGGTAACTTCACTCGTCTTATCAGATGTGGATGCATTTCTAAATGACGAATTATCTCATCTGCCCCAGTTAACAGGTGAAATTACAGCGGACACCTCTACCGATTATTAGGCTATACAATAACTACTTAGATGGGTATTCCGCATTACACATGATCCATTTTAATTCGACCATTTTTTTTAACACTTGAATCTAATAATCACAGAATATTTTACGTCTTATCCTAATTTTAACTATCACACCAGTTCACTGGCGTTAAATATCATACATATCTTCAGTAAACTCTAAAAAAAACTGTAGAAAATAGCTTCAACAGTTCAGTATGGTTGTAGTGAAACCACGCAGAATTTTTTGTGAAAATGGGTAGCCCTCGTTTGCTGCTACACTTACCAATTCATCTACAACGATATATCAAAGCTACGACAATCTTTTTTCCCGTGTTGTTGACTCGTCGACGACACACTGAAGACCGCTTACCAACTTTGTCCCCAGCTGCTTTTACGATATCACTTTATCTCACCAAAGCATGATACATTCGCGAGGAGTTCGCTAAACTCTGTTTGAAAAAGTTTTGGTGACGCGAATGAGTCGAGAGCTGTCCATCCGCGCGGAGTTGTCTGGGACTTCGGACCGCCTGTTGCTCACGTCCACAGTAGTTTTGAACAGTGGGAAATATCTGTCGCTCGATCGATGGCGTACAAATCTTGACCTTCGGTTGCAATGGTGATTCCACGAACCGATTAACCAGTGGAACAGTTTAGATCGTATAAAACTGTTTAGAAATCTGCTTCCAGACGCCTATTGTTTTGGTCTCTCCATGATTCTTTTAAGAATCTTATCTCGTAAGTTCTATCACAGAAATAGATTGTGTAGTGCACGTTTGGGAGCCGAGCTCTGAGCAATTTATTCAACCAAATCGATGGGTTTTGTAACTGTCTTTAATCATCAACTAGGAAAGTTGAATTAACTTGTCATTTGCAAATGCCGTTGCATTCGGCTACATAAATCATTTGATATCAGCAAAATGAAATAATTCGACTTTAATAATTATCAAATACACATTTATAAATCAGCTAACCAAAAACTCAAGTTATTAAAATAGTCTCTTACCTGTTTCTACTCTCGACCCTATAAATATTATATGTTGCATAATAACAGCTTATACTTAATTCAAACTATATATGACCATCATTATTTATAAAAAAAATCTTCAGATTCATCTTTAAAACAGTAACTTTTGGAAGTTTTCCCCGACTAAATTATTTCGTAGTGACCGAAAAAGGTGAAGATCTGTTGCTACCAGATCCGAGGAAAATCGTAGATGGGGAATAAATTCCCACTGCAGTTCCCATATTTTTCTTTCGCGTTGCTACGGCTACGCGTAGTCTCGTGTTATTCTGGAGGTACAGGACATCCTTTCATTCACAAGTCTTTTATTCTTCAGTTCTTGCTGCCCTTTTCCAAATTATTGCCAATATAAATCAGCATTAAGTGACTCATAATATAAACCAAGTAGCACACAGACCTTACGCAGCAACCTAATATTTCGCGCGCCAGAGGCTCTACACTAGAGCGTCTTCATGCGACCGTCACTTAGCGACCGAATCACAGTGTCATGCCCGCGATTGCAACCGTAGCGCAATGAGTGCTCATTGATACGTCGCGACACTTAACCACGGGAAGGCATAAAATGTGACGCGACTGTTCCCCGAGGTGTGACCTTCTCCATCGAGACGTCGCAGAGTTTTTCGCACCAGCATGTCCGTTCTCGGACGCCAGGCCGCGTTTTAACGGACACTTGTTAAGCGCCATCCCGTTTGATGTCTTGGCGAATTATCTTCACGCTTGGCCATTGTTCGCGACGCGGGGCTCGCGATAGCGGCCGAGTGCGGGGCTCGATAGGGAAGAGTAAGTGGGCCACGGGGCGATAAAAGCGCGATTTCGCGGCATCGTTTCCAGAGAATTCGTGGGCGTAGCCAGGCGGTCGCGTGCTCGTGGAGCGAGCCAGTGTTCCGTGTCCTATTATAGGCGTGCGATTACATCGTGACGCTTTGTTAATCGCGAGCGACTCTTTTCGTTTCGTTACGCAACCAGCCTCGCGAAACGTGGGCATAAATTTAGAGTAAGCTAAACTCTGCGGCACCGGAGCCCCCGCGAAAGTCATTGAAAGAGAGAGAGAGAGGGAGAGAGAGAGAGAGAAAGAGAGCAGGCGCGCGTGTACGCAGATACTGTCTCTCCTCGTTTTTATTGCGCTGCATCACCGGCCAGCGTCGAATATTTTTAGATAACGGAGACAGAATGATGAGACAGGGCCGGCTAATTCCGCGGTAGAAAAGCGATTTTGTGTAACAGTTCCGAGAGGTATTTCTATCGGTGACGATAGCTGGCTGGTCGTGGCTGGCGTCCGACGCGACAGGTCGATAAACTTTTGCAATTGACAGCGTCTTATTGACTTTCCTATCAGCGGCGACGAGAGGTGAAGCCCATTATTACAGGCTGGGGAAATGTTATTGGCGTAACGGCGGTCCGGCGAATGCTGGAGGATCCTTTAGTGCTGATGAATAGGCGGCGAGAGTTGTTTACTCGTCGCCTATTTATTAATTTCGCTTGCATGCCGGCGGATTTCGAGGGATCGTTGAACCGCCTGCTTCAGAGGCAAATGTTACCTCTCGATATTGAGACGTTACTTAACCGAATGTGCTGTTAGCATTCCATCAGCTACTGTACGGCAGCTCGGATAGGCAGAGTCCATTAAAACTGATGTCAAACATGGGAGATGCAGGTAATTTATTCGTCAGCGATGTCGCTCCTTCTAAATCGCCTTCTCGTGTTAGGGAGATTTCAAATAAATAGGAATTTTTGTGCATTAAACTTGGTATTTTTGTCGATATTCTTCAAATGGTAGAGAGGAAAAACACAGAATGGAGGGAAAAGTAGATTTTACGCGAAATAGCAGAGCCTCGGGGACGAGGTTCAGCAAAAATATTATATGAAATGTTTATAGAATAAGAAAAAATAGTAGCAATTTTATAAACCAACTATGTTATGTTTAATTTTATTTTTTCTCTCATCAAACATATATAACAAATGATCGTGTATTTCTTGGCGATAGTGTCTGCAAAAAGGGATCCAAATCGGTGCCTCGAACCTTGTCCGCTACCACTGTAAAGGCGGATTCACACGCATCAGTGTCAGTGGTCTCCTCGCATCAGTGTCAGTAACTGGCACGGGTAAATACTGCATAAGCTACTGCATTCGAAAACAGCGAAACGATTTTTTGTTACCATTGACATGTGTGAACTGATATGTATGAATCCGCCTTAAGATCGTACAACTCCTCCCTCGCGTAGCGCCTGGTTCTGTTACGATACTTTTAAGCCGATTGTACGCCACACAATTGCCATCAAGGATCCAGCGGAACGCGACCCAATTTCGTCCTGCAGCCGTTTCGCGTTTCCACCTTGAGACCCTTCGAGGTTACGTTCACCGCCTTTCTCGGCGCGAGCTCGTTTTTCTTGAAGATTCACGAAAGCGAGAGCCGCGCCGGCAGACGTTAGGCGCGCGCTCGCTCGCGATAAATCGCCCCACGAAGGTAATTACCGTCGCTCCTTAAAAGCTCCGTAAAAAGGCCGACTCGTGACGTACGATATTGCATGAAATTCGCCGCGCGCACGTATCAACGATGCGCCAACGATGTATCATCAACTTTTTCTACCGCCGAGGAGAACATGGTCCGAGGATACGGTCAATTGCGAATTTTTGCACGTAACGTTTCGCCGCAAATTCCGTGGCGACGGTCCATGGACCTTCTGCAGATTTGCACGGTTGATATTCGCGGATCGCGCGATAAACTGCCGTCCCATATTCGGCAAGGGTCTTTCTCTCTTATACGCTTGGCACGGGGTTGGTGTGAAAGTGAGGAATGGTGTTACGGAGATACATGTATATTTCGTTGAGGAGAACGTGAAGCGGGACAGTTTTATTTCTTCACTGTAATCGATGCTCGTTGATGATTTAGTATTATAACGGAGCTTTTTGAAATGTGAACTCTGCTCTGAAATTTTATTAGAAATTAATGGGAGGTTGGTTTTTAGGGATGTAGCAGTGAAAGTTGGGGTGTATTTTTGTTATGATAGGAAGCCCAAGGGTATGGCTAGGTACTTTACAGCTTTTATACCCGCTGGCTAGTTTTAGTTTGTAATTTCCCCGAGGACATGGTTGGATGTAGCTTGCCATGGTAAAGTGAAAACGTATCTGTATCAATAGAACGGAGCGAGTCGATAGGTTTTATATTGCTCTAAGGAGAGGAACTAGATGTATGTGAGAGGAAAATGGAGGGAGTTACTTGTCGCGTAGTAGATGATTGAAATTGGAAGCAATAGGAGTGATTACAGTAATTGAGAATTAAATAGAAACGGTTTATTTTTCGAACATTATAGCTGTGAAAAATACCTTGTATTTGCTGAAATCGCGTTTATCTAATAACCCAGTAAAATGGACGGTAATGTGAACGTAAGATTATTCAGAAATATCCGCATAGGGTAGACGCCACAATTACTGCTAGGGTCCCTATTACTGCCAGTTTATTTATTTTACTTAATAAAAACGTAATGTATAAAGAAAAGTGTACAAACAGAATTTATTATTAAATTGTGACTGTTTTTCTTCTTATTATTATTATTGTACCCTATTCTTTATACGTTATGTTCTCTTTAAGTAAAATTAATAAAGTGGTAGTCCGTGTGATTTCGTTACCAACCATCGCGTTACATTTAACAATTATAAACAAAAATAATTCTAATGTATCAGCAAAACACAGTTATTTTCAAATGGCCACATGACCATTCTTCTGCATCCATTAATAAGGGCCACGTATGCCTTGTATAATTTCGTACATCTACCAACCTTATCGTCAATTTTCCACAAAAATAGGAACTGTGGAATAGTTGTTGGAAGAAGCATAAGAACAGTTACCCTTTTACTGCGCAGAATATCGCGCCAAAAAGACGAGAACATCAAGAACATACAAGAGACATCATGTTGCATGCACAGGCCACTTCCCGGTTGCATTCAGGCTTGCGTTCACTTTCTTTGTGTTCGAGTGAACGACATACTCCGCGGGTCGAGGAGAACAAGGGGGTTGGAGGACTAAAAGAGGAGAGCGGGGGAGTGATGGAAGAGTGGAAAGGGGAATAGAGGAGCGCATAGAAGAGAGGAGAGGAGAACAGAGGTGTGATAGAAAAGAGGAGAGCTGAGGAGTAATATAGGAGAGGAAAGGATAGAAGAAAGGAGAGGAGAGCATAGGAGTGATGGAGAAGAGAAAAAGAGAGCAGAAGAGTGATAGAAGAAAGAAGAGGAGAGCAGGCAACTGATAGAACAGAGGAGACGAGCATAGAAGAGTGATAAAAAAGAGAAGAGAAGATCAGAAGAGAGAGAAGAGAACCGCAACCGTATTCTGTGTCAGAGCACGTGAAAGTATCCGTGGAGGATGCATTCGCTGAACAATGTCGTCGTGTCCCTATTTCTATGGTAGCCCGACTTTAGACTCATTGCCCCCCGCGAACGTGACCTTTTTCTGGTATTTAGGATACACGAGGAGAGGTATTTGTGCACGCTCCTGGTTGTCGGCTGTTGCGCAGCCCTCAGAATCCTTCGTCAGCGGCGGCAACGTTTCTCAGAATGACGTTAGCAACGACGATGACAAGTGACGAGTCGTCGCCACCGTTGCGTCGGACGAACCTGTCCCATGACGCGAAACAACTCGGATACCTGTACGCTGACATCACGATACTTGCCTCTTTAAACGGGCGCGGCGTGCAGGGTCGATATATTATCCTGGTGGAAGTTGAGAATTCCGCCAACTCCACAAGTTTCCTCCTCCGTTGTCGAAAGAGAGTTGATCGTTGAAGCTTTGATATACAAGACTCGGTCTTCGTTGTTTGGGCACGATAAAAACGTCCCGAGACATTTTTATCGTCCAAGTTCTTTATCACGACGCTGGCAGAAATACTTCCTAGAAATTGCGCGAATTTTCTTTTTTATTCGAATGAATTCCGATGAGCCGAGCTGGAAAATTTATAGGGTTTGTTGTAATTTGGGTGATCTTCTTTACGATTCTGCGATTGGAAAGTTGAATTGGTATTTAGTGTAAAGATTTACTACTGACCAATATTAACAAATATTTAAATTCCTTAAGTTTATTAGCTAAGTTGGCGGTTTTTTAATTCTTCTTACAAGATAGTAATTGGATGTAGGAGGAGAAAATAGTGAAGGAAGATTAATAAGAATGCATAACACATAGTAAGTCAATTTCTATTGAAGTTTTGGAAAATAAATTATATTGCACAAAATAGATTCAGTGTACGATGGTTAATCAGTAAATTGCCTTTACACTTCAAAAATTAGAAGGCAGTGTCTGTAACTTTGACGTTCAGTAAAAATATTACCGTGTTGATTAGCAGTGTTCCTTTCATATAGTGCTTGACTCAGTCTCCTGAATTATTACTATTTGAACTGGTGCATAAAATGTCTAAGCTTGAATTTCAGTTCAAAGCAGGAATTGTATTAAAGATAGTGGAAGAATGAGATTTTTGTAATGCAGGAGATGATGAAAGCACCGAGTGGTTCGACTAAAAGGTAGCGTCTGACCATAGGAGTAATGAAACTACTCGGCCAGTGGTCAGGTTTTAAATTGCACCCGCGCTTGACCTCTTTCACTTTAATCGGGACGAAGCTGATCAGTATCTCTGAGACTATAGTTCTGGTTGTCATTAACAAGGAACAGTCTTCTTTAATTAATATTAGTAACCACAGTCACCTATAATTTCGTGTATTATTTCTTCGTGTTTACTTCGCATCATCCACGTTTTATCCACTACTACGACAGTGACAAATGGGCCAAGTTATGCAGAAAGATAGCAACCCCCAATAATCCGGAATTGAGTAAATTTAGTTTGAAGATTTTAATTATTAGAAGACAAGTACCTTCATTTCTATTGGTTATTCTTTAATTCCTGTTTCACAATGTTTTTTAATAGGTATAATCAATACTACTTTGACTTTTCTGCGGTTTTTGTTTTTTTAAGCCTAAAATCGAACTATAGCTTGCTAGTTTTTTTGCAAAATAAAGATCACAAAATTACAGAATCTGTATAAATTTTTTGTCATTTTTGTAGGTTTCTGCATAACTTGGCCCAAATATAATCAGTCAAATCGTGCACAAATTACAATTCTGGTACAATGAGTATTCTATTACCTTACTCTTTATTTCGATCTCATCCGCGTTACAACTATGTGGACTTCAAATTTCGTTTAATCTGACTATTCAGCATAGTGATTTCTAAATAAACGTGTCTCGAAACTCCCCGCATTTTGAAACTATTACACTAGCTCTCAAACTACCTCACAAATTTTAAAATCAGAGTTCCCTGTTTTAACCCTTGCCTGCCTCTTACGCTACCACTTCCACGAAGAGAGTATAATTTTATATTACAAAAAAAATACATAACCCCCACGAGGGATTGAAATAAAGAAAGCTACAGATGCACCTACAGTTGGTTCACGGGCTTAGGGGCGGTATTTCGCCACAGCACGTGAGCCCGCAGCCCGTCTAATCCAAAGAAAACTGGCATTTCGCGGAAATGCTCGTGCTACGTGAAGTCGCCGTCGCCCAGCGTGGAAAAAGCCATAGAGATCAGGTGATTTGCGGGGGAATGCCAGCCAGGATACGTGCACGCACGCGGGAACGCGCTGGGAAGCATGCAAAAAATCTCGAAAGCGTTTCCATACAACGAGCTCGCCTATCTCTCGGTGTCATACAGGCTTGGGGATAAATCGACGATGGCGTGGAAGCATGCTAATAAATAAAATGTTCGTCATACGTGAGATTCCAGTGTCACGTCGCGTCGACTGGCCCTCGGAATCCGTCGTCTAGCTTGCTTCCTCTCATTGGCAACTTCGTGCAACGGCGACGTAACACGCGGCGCTTAATTACGACCAAACTTCCCGAGCCTCTCGAGTTCGTTTAATCCATTATGTGACCAGGAGCCACGAGCACCGTCGTCCCGTCTCTTGCCCGCTACCTTTTCTTGCGCCGCGCGTTTACGGCTCGATAATTAAGCTGTAGAATCGGAAACCGGGCTGACGATTAGAAGGGATCTTTGCGTAATCGACTGCTCGGCACTTCTTCGCTTGTCCCGCGGGCAGTTTTGCGCGAGGACACTTTCTCGCATCCTGGGACAAGTTGGAGAATTTTGATGGCTCTTTGGCAGCCGGTCGTTTTCACCCTTTGGCAGTGAATTGATTTGCAACCCTTTTTATCCACTTGTGGACTGTCCCATGAGACGGTGCAATTTTTTGTTAAAGTATTTTATTTTTTGATAGCAGTTACCATGGTAGCTGTTTTCTTCCGGTTTTCTTTCGCGTGAAAATTTGCTCTCCCTGAAGCGTGTGAACCATTTTTGTGGTGTCCTTGCGGCGAGATATCCTTTTCGAAGATGAGGTCTGAATATATCCCACTCTAATTGCACGCATTTAATTTCAAATCCGCATGCTGTAACCGCATTCCCTCAAACGAGAATTTTTATATTCCATTTGCTTCTGGTTCTTGTATTATTTATCGACTAATGTAAATTCAATATTTGCAAGTTTGACACAAGAGTCACAGTACGCTGCCTAGTTGTAATTTAAGTAATCAAAATGACGATTTTTCTTCATAAAAAAACAACTTCGAGATTTCACGCCCAATACCTGTTTTTAATTAATTGAAGTATTCGCGCGAGTTCTTTTTCATTCTAACTAAACGAGGTGCAATTTATTCATCTAGTTGAAAACGCCACGAATTTAGGAGCATGTCTTCCGAGCTGTTGTAGCAAAGTGATCACGTTTACCTTACAAATAGCAGCTGATCCGTCGAATCCCGCTTGTCACACACGATGACGAGTAAAACGAAACCCAAAGTGTCGCGTTTCACAATGTGCTCGCGACGCTGAAACAATTCAGTACCTTGCTTTGATGCGTTGTTTACGAAGCGAGCAATCCCCTTCTCTCTTGTATTATGCAGCGACCTGTTCGACGAGAAAATGCTTTACGGTGCTTCGATTTGAATGGAACCCCGCGTCAGCGGTAACTGTAGACAACTGCGCGGCGCGTTCGATGCGCGGAGTGTAATTTTCAATTCCACGTTTCCGTCGCTATAACGGATGACCACGTCGAACAGAGTGGCACAAAAGGCAGCACGTCTCTCCTTATGATACTCGAAGCCACGCAAGACAGATGCCCCTTTCGAAGCTTTTCTGCGATGCAGATTAATCGCTTCGAAATACAAAAGAAATTCTAATTTTGGAGGAGGTGAGAGATATTGCCTAGAAATTGTTCATCATCATTCGAATGCATTTAATGATCCATTTCTTCGCGTCACTAAATTGCTTAGAAGAAAATATTTATAGTGTCCTCGGCATAAACGATTTTTGCTGAAACTCTGATTAAGAAACATTGACCGTTCTCTTATATTTCAACTACTGCCATTTTCACTTCTAAATACAATATTCTTACGAATAAAAAATAATACTCGTTGAATTCGTCTTACTGTCTCTTACAAAAAAAGCTCAATATGAACTTTGATTTCGCTACAAAGAAAAAGTATTATCGAAATGTTATTGTCTGTTATTAATTTGTTACTTCTTAAATACAAATAAACTACAGTTAACAACTTGTTTTGTCACATTATCGGGAATGACTAAAAATCTTATGGACCATTACAGTAAACACCCTGTAAAAATATACAATGCTACGCGTTGTATCTTCGTTCCAGGAAAACCAGATTTCACTGAACCTTCATTGCTGAGAAGTTATCTCCGCCTTTTTACGCCTTTTTCACTGAAACAGATATCAATCAACTTCTTAAGCATTGAAGTAACAGAATTTAGCAGGGAAACTCACAAACCCAATTTATCCTACACCTGTAAAGTACCAATTGACCCATACCCCCTAATACGAAAGTCCATGAAAAGAGTTTCCACAGTTAACGTGTTGAATCTAAACCTATTATGCAGTGCTGCGGATAGAATATTAGCCTGCGTGCTTTGGGGCACGCAGAAAAAGGAGACAGAGGGAAAAGAAAGGCTGACCGAAGTAGAACAGGCCAGTGACTCGGCGGCCTATTCTTTCTGTCTGAAACGCAACGACACGCGATGCTCTCGTGACCTGTATCGTGTTTCGTTCAAACGATATTGTATTTGCCTTGTTCCTCTAGGACCAGCCGTTCCTTGGCTGTCGGTACTTTATCCAAGGAACAATTGATTGTTCCGTGTTCACGCTGGTGCAATGCACTCTCCTTGGCCCGTGTTCTTGTCCACCTGTGTTTATGATATGCCTTTCTAACCAACTGAAACTGTGTTTCAATGGTTAATACATGTAGGTAATATAGCGTATATAAATGTTTGTTGATCGAGAAACTGCAATATGGTTGTTAATGGGTTCAAGCTTTGGCTGGCATGATAAATTCAAAATATAAATATGTTGTATTAAGTCAGTGTAAAAATTCGTAGATGATGTTAGGTGTACAGAAATGTTTACACCTACTTGTACTTTTAGCAGAAAAGTGGCAAAAGGTCATAGGTATCCAAGGAAAATACTTATATACATGTAATATTGTACTTCTACTTTTAATAAAGACTTTGGTTAAACAACGCGGACGAATTCTTGCACCGATCTAATATAAGAGTGTGTTAATTGTTTATTAAAGAATCGTAGTGTTTGGTTCATTTCGTTTGCATTTATTTGAGAAGGTGTCTGTTTTTTAAACAACTTCATGGATGTACGCGTAATATTCTGTGAAAAGTAGTAAGCGTAAAGTTATCAGTCTTTCCTGACAACGTTTTTCGTTTAGGGAAGTTAAGAGACAATTCACTATGAAAAGTTATGTTTTCAAAAATAAGAGTAAAGTGTATAAAAATGTTCGTGCATTTGGCTTGAAGTTTCAGATGGTTACGTGCAATATGTTAGCAAATATTCTTCTATTTCCCACGAAGCTTCAAGCAAACTTTTATTACTCGAATCTGTATTTCCTTATTCCGAAGTGACAGTAAGTTGCAAAGTTGCAATACCTAAATTTACTATTACGCCAACCTCACCAAATCAGCGTAGAATGATTCTTTGAGGTTCAAGTAACAACTTAAGTCACTTTAGAAGATCGAAGTTCTTGTAATAGAGATTCCAGCTGAAGATGTATGAATTAATAATGTCCCATTGTTTTCCAAATTGCGTCAAGCTTGCAGTTAATTGTCACACTCGATTGTACCCGACCGTTGTCAACACAATACTCTTTAGAAGCATGTTCAGTGGATCCATTTTAAGCATCCTTTTCTTTCATCTCTTGTCTAAATCGATCCACACCTGTCGCATATTGTCTGTACACCGATCTGTCATATCTGTTTAGCATCCGATTATCGTACTACGTCAGTGACGTTGACGTATAAAATGCAATAAACGTGAGCGTACGTGTGTTCCCCGTGCGGTTGTATAACTGATGCTATGCGGACGCTGGCTCCTGATGGCTTTGGGTTAATCGATAATCGATTGAATATGCATATGCACGGGAATGTATCTGCATGCTTATTTCAAAAGGACGTAAATTTTCGTTGTTGCTATTCTTTTCCATCGGAGCTTAGGACTTGTTTGATGGATAAATAATTATTTCCCAGAAGCATGTTCTCCAAATGGGAACTAGCGATCTCGGAGTATCCGAGAGGTCCTAGTACATAGTCCTGTTTTCCTGTTTTCTATGTTTTTGTAGCGTTTTGTTTTTTCTATGTTTTCCTCTTCTGTCTGTTGATATATTTTGCTATCATTTGCTTTCTTCTATACTTTTCCATCTTCTATCTTTCGAAACCTTTTGCTATCTTGTGCTCTCTTCTATGTATATTTGATGTATACTTTCTCTTCTGTATATATTTATCTTTTGACATCTTCCATTTACCTTTTATTACCTCCTGCTAACTTTAATATCTTCTATTTATCTTTTATTACCTTCTGCTAACTTTAATATCATCTGATATCTTTGTTACCTTTTCACATCTTCTGGTTATTTCTACCTTCTGTTCTCTTCCGTCTTTTGTTATCTTTTGTTATTTTTCGCTCCCCCAATTTCTTACTATTTTTCGCTCCCTTTCAAGCTCACGCTGCGTTTACATGGTAAATATATCTCAGCCACTAAAGTGTCTCGCGTGAATCATCCCTTAGGCGATAAACGGGTAAGATTGAAAAATAGGAGTGGGAGACATACTTGCGTGTTGAATGAAAATCGATTAGCAAGCTTTCTGAATGATCGTCACGTTCTGTGGCACTCGGTCGTACATAATGCGATCTATCGTTTGATGTGCGTACAAGCGGGGCGCAGGGGGCCTGGAGTACGGCACACGCTCTTACGTTTGCCGAGTCCACCAGCATTCACGAGATAAGCGATCGATCACGAATACGTGCTAGAAATAACGAGGCGACTAAATGCGTTTCACGCGACACAGTGCTATTTCGGAACGATAAAAGCACTGCGGGTGCAACGCTATTTATGACACTGTACAGGGTGCTTCTGAAAAATGGTAGCAAACCTTTAAGGGTCGTAATACTTTTCCAAGCAAGTGAAAAGTGAAGCAAGTGACTTCAAAATTTTTCATAAAAACTTATGTAAATACAATTGTTTTCGTAATCTACAGTAGAGAGCAAGCAACTTTTGTCTGAAGTACCTTTTTTTACGATTAGTCTTTCGAAAGTTATGGGCGCTGGATGATCGAAATAAGATGCCGCATTTTTACTGATATCACTCCTAAACAATTTCCACGCAAATGGCTCTGGGTCTGTGTTTTTTATCACCACGCATCACTTGACATCTCAATTCCAACTTCAAGTGGTAATTGTTTAGTGTTCTTCTGTTTCTCAGGTCTTCTCTGTTTTTCTCTGTTATTTTCTGTTCTGCTATTTTATTCTTCCAGTTTCTACCCTCTATCCCTGCATTCTTGCCTCTTGATTTCTACTTCGAACTATGAAAAACTCTCAACTAACCAGCATTCTCGTACCAGATATTCAGAATACTCAAAAACAAACCCAACGTAAAGCTGCAGCGCCTTTAGTGCTTCAGCCGTGGCACTCAGCTGTGGATCAATACAAATATTCGCCCATTATTTCGCAAATACCCTGCAAATTTAACATTCTAGATAATCATATCGACTGCTCCCAGATCTTAGAATTATTTAAACTCAATGCTCCACCTAGGAACCTCAGAAGATTTCCTCTTTCTCATCTGTCACACCACACCCCTGTTTTCGGTGAGAATAACGCCATTGACCGCCTGTGCAACTTAGCCAATAAAATCTGTCACGCTGTGGACTTTTTCTCGAACACCAATGTGTCTTTCAAGAACAAACTCTTAACGTTCATGCGCAGCAACTCTGTCTAATTCATTTTGTATTTGCGTATACTACATCTTATCACTTTTTACATATGTCCGTCTTCTGTTTATATATATTTTATTCAATTTCAGTTACTTATGTAATGGCGACAAAGGATCAACTACCACCCCAGTCGTGACTATACCGCGATTTACTAACTTTTCTCAGCGTAGCACGTGCCATTGGGCACGTGTGCGTCTACGATGGCCACCGTTCAAACGGAAAAGGCGTCGACCATGAAAAGATCGCTAACGTGCTTGCACGAATGCGTACGCGCGATGAAAAGCGGTCGATGATCCATGGATACGCACGGAAATGACCCTTTCGCAGTAATGTCAATGTCTGTTACGAAACGACGGCTCGCGTGATAACGTCTTCTTCGCGCGTAAGCTACCAGCACGAGGACACTCGAATACTACTTCATATTCGAGGCTTTATCTCGGCGAAGCGCTACGATGGCTGATAAGCAACCATAGGCCCAGATCATTAGCCTTATTTAGAGTTGACTTGGAAGCGCCGTTCGGCAAGTGTTCTCGCGCCAACTTTTCACTTTTCGGAAGATCTTAAAGTCTAAACACACTTATCAGTTCCATGCTAGTTCCGTGGCGGAGTACCAGTCGCAAGAAGAAAGGGGACGTAGAGGATTTCTTCTTGCAGAAACACCCTGTATACCATTCATTGAATTTGGAGAATTCGGAATATAGTCTTGAGTTCTTGATCATAGCGCATGTGCTATCTTTTTGTCTAGGAGTGTAAAAAATACAATAAAGACGAAGTTTATTTTTACGTTATAAACATTGATAATTAATAGACTAATTAACTGATTATTTATACACTAATAATTAATAATGAATATACAATCTCGCATTGCCTTGTTCACAGTAAAATCTATTTAGTTTCTTTTTTAATTTTCTTACCATCAAGTCTTCGAGAATAGTATAGCTGCCACATAGGTACAGTAGTAGTACTTGGTCAAAGATAAGAGCTAAACCCGGAACTGTTACTGGGATAATGGGTGCTAGCTTTTTCGATGAATTTCAGTGTAGGTACCTATTATAATTTTTAAGTGTACCTGCACTATTCCTTCTAAACGTGGGGTATGTTTTCTGCCATATTACTTGAAAAGTGTATTAAAACGTAGGAAAGGTCAACAATGTCACGCGTGGGGGTGTAATGAAATATGAATATTTTCCCTTGACAGCACTGTTATCAGGGGCTCATGAATTTTTCCCCATCTAAACTGTGATAAACGCATGACATCATCTACATTTCGGCTGCATGTCTACATTATCTGTTCGAGTTGTCAATTTTCCGTGTTGATTTCATGGTCAAATTGCTGTGAAAGATAAAAATGACATTACGAGGCTTGTGACTGTTCTTGTCAAACAAAGGATTATTATTTTTGAAATGTGCGCTTTTTCGCGAATATTTCAAAATTTAAACATTCTTGAAAAATGTAGTTACTAGTTCAGCCACTGTTCCACTGAAGCTGAACTCAAAGTCTTTGATGGTTCCATTAACACGAGGTGCTTCGTTCATTAAAAGCTGATTACGTCATAGAGCCATCGCATAGTTGCTTTCAATCACGGTTTACTGTTTCGAAACAGCTTCCCATCACAGTGGTTTTCGTAAATTAAGCCGCAGCTTTGCGTGGGTATATACGTACGGTTCCTCTTGTGCGCAGAAGCTAATCGACATTTTACGTATGGTAATGGCTATACTAACTGATTTTCAATTCAAACGATTTTGAGTAGCGGTGGTTGAAGATTAAAGTGAATTTATCGTAAATTAAAATTAATTATGAAGAGATGGATGGGAACAGTATCAAAACTTGATATAATTAAATTCTATCATTACTCTAAATTATTCAACCCTGAAATACATTTTATATATTCTCTAAAGAAACTCATAAAACTCTGTAACTTTACACTGGAAAATTTTTGTGAAAGTTCTGATAACTTGCTAGTCCCTGAATTCTTACTAACGAGACTCTAAAATTAATATTCCTCCCACATTCCATTCCATTTTTGGAAAATTATAATATTCTCACATTAACTGTTCCAAATTGAATGCCTCCCTTTTTTGGTAATTGTGCAAACCGGTCATTGCCAACAGCGTGATTTATCGAGTTTACACGCCGGTGTTACAAGCCGTTGAATGGGCTTTATAAATAACTTTTAATCGTGGCCACGTTGCACGGCATTGCATTTATCACAGAACTTAATTACTATGTTAATATAGGCGTGAAAGAGATATATTTAGAATGAACCCTCGAAGCGATGATCTGCCAATATTTCAAGCCTCGTTCTTATTCTTAAACTTTAATTAGAGAGATATTTGCCCTTAACGTGTCTAAATATGCCTCCTCAAAGTAAAGACGTACTTTTAGACATAATATAAAAAGAGAAATGTCGATTTAAAGAAACGTACGCCACGTGAAATCATTATTCAACTATCAGTGAGGAAAAATACAAATTTAAAACGAACCTGGAAATTGATATCGAAAGGAAGCATCAAAATTAATTTCTACTCCCAATTTTACGTTGGAGTGAAGTAGATTCCATAACGTTAGAATTATTTAAAAGTGTACAATTAACAAATGGAACAAAACGCATTTATTATTATTATTATTTATTAGAAACCCAATGATTACTCAAACAAAATCAATCATATTTTGAAATGTTACAGTAATCAGCGATTAAGTAGAAAGTGCCACCATATATCAGACAGTCGATCCCAATTCGAAATGTATTGAATCGATCCGTATTTATTGTTGAAATATGTCAAAGCATAAGCTACTTTTCTGTGCCTAAAAAATAATCAGTTCAGTAGAAAATGCATACAAATAACACTTTTAAGCAATGGGACACAAATACATACGTATTAGCACAGTATCATCGTGACAGAAAGAAAAAATGCTCTCCCAACAATCATTTAATTAAACTCCCTGCCGAAGTCTGATTATTCACGGAATAAATCATATTGATTAGATTAATGTACGAAGTACGGCCTACTTTATCGATCACGATTTCAAGCGGAATAAATGCTGTTATATATAACTCACATTTCTCTTCTGGTCTTCGACTGCAAGTCAAATGAAAAGAAAAAGAATCAAGATTAATATACAGCGATCCATAGTACCTCGTTAACCCTACCATGACTTCAGCCGAGTTTGACTTCTAAAATAATACGAGACTCCTCCCGAGTTTAAATTTCATCATACTTCTATCAAGTGACGTCTAGCATCTACGGAATAAAATAAATGTATGAATAAAAAAGGAAATAGGTATTCTTGAGAATTATAATTAATAATTAAACAAAGTAAAGAAAATTATAAATGAATCAATAGATACGTGTGGGTGAGGCAGAGCCCCAGAAGTTCTTTCAGGGTTAATAGAAGCAGCAGTAAATATTAAATCGACTGGAAGAAAATAGAAAATAAAAATGGCATAGCGGACGATGAAACGGATCGAATGATTGTAGGGAGTTCGATTCATGGATCATTCCAGATGGAGTAGTTGCAAGTCGAATGGCCTGCAATGATGCAAGCGTGGTAAAATCGGCCGAATGAGTATGTATTACTTTCTTTCCGTGCGTCAGAATCACGTGATTGCTCACTCACGTGATCGTGAATTCTGCGCGAACGTGCCAGCGAGAGGGGAGAATCGAAAGCGGTCGTCTTGGCAGAGCTCTCCTCTATTATATAATCAGTTACTTCGGTTCGAAACTTCAACTCCCAGAGAACACGCGGCGTGTGGAAGCATCTAGCGTGCAGAACCATCCATTCAGAAAAATCCTCCGTTTTTCGACTTTCATTCTGCCTGGCTACGCGTTTAATTCGCTTTAAAACAGTTCGATGCTGATTTGCAGTATTACAGGTTCGTGGTATTGTATATTTAAATTTATGTCCTAGGTAAGATGTACAATTACCAAATCGAGCTTACTAAAATCTTCAGCAATATTTAATAGGAAATTTTATAGGAAAGTCACGAAATTCACAGGAAGTAGTGTTTTTTTAAAAATTGAGCTGTTACTTATACGATGGGGTGACTGGAATGCATCTATGAAATCACAGCTGTAATTCCATGCAACGAAGTTTCGAGGGTAATGTTAATAATAAATATTTAGCTACTTGCAATAATTGTAAAGAATAATCAGGGACATTGTCCAAACTGTGATTATCTTATTACGCAGTACTACTAGGCGATACATAACAGAGGCAGATATTCGTTAAAAGTTTCTCCAAGAATAGCAGAGACGAAATAGTATTACATCCGAACAGTCTCCTTATTGATCTACATCACAAATTGATCAGTGATCCAGAAAATTGTACGCCCCGAGGCGGTGCAACCACTTGTAGATTTTGCCCCAGATCTGTACGTCAACGAGCGTTTTGGATCGTGAACGTGCGCGACGAAGCTTACAGGCACCATATAAAGCGATAAAATAGATTGCAGCGAAAACTGTGCTCAGTAGTGAGTGAAGAAACACATTTAAACTGCCATCGAATATTTCGTTATCAAATTCAGAACAAATTCGTAACTTTTCATTGATTGAAGAGACATTCTTAAGTTTTCGTACATTTTCAAACACGTCTCAAAATAAAAACTTTGCTTTAAAACCAAAAGAAATAATTCTGTTTATTTTAAAGTAGTTCAGCATTTTTAATTAATTTCTTTAATAAAACCTCTGATGCCAAATCCTTTGATGCCCGAAGAATACAAATATTCCAAAATCCATTAGAGATTTAATTTAAAAAATTCCCTTTAATCTTCGATAATGATTGAGTCCAGATTCTATGGTAACTGCGAGCTTCTTATAACGTTAAACGTATTCCACTCGGAATACGGAAAGGGGGTGGTGCCGACAGTATTTGCATATCTAGCTGCGAAGTACAACGATGAAGCCAGCAAGGGCTCGCTTAACCTCGACAAGGTCGTCGCGTTTCCTCTATAGCGTCGCAGCTCCTTTGGGGTTTCCCTTCCATTATACGATAACTTTGCGTCGTCATTCCTTTTTCGCTCCCTCTCTACATCTCTTTTATCGTGTCTGTTTCTCTAGTTGATGACTATTTTCCTTATCGCCGCCATTTTACTGAAAAACGATCCAGCGTCATCATTGTAAAGCTCGAAGCCGACAGTCGCCAGGCTCGTATTTCGCACGAAATAATCGACCGTCGCGAGACGCCTGACATCGCGGACCCTCGACGCCATATAATTGCTGGTTTAACGACCAGCTTGTTCGTCTAGCGTCTGCACGACGGGTTGCCGCCTAGACGCAACTTTTATCGTCACTTGTGATTTTCTGTGGCACGTTCAATGCAAAATCCATTTTCTTCGAGGAAATTTCGGCGACTGTCGCGCGATTCTTCCACAACTGTATATTTATTGTCAAAGATAAGAGTTGTAACAGTTTAAACTGTTCTGTGCCATCAATTTCATTGTAAATCAAATCTTCATTCAAGCGAAAAAGGTGTCTTTCTATTCAGTGTCGAAATGAAAATAGAGCAAACAGAAACTGAAATTATGAAGAATTGTACTTATATGTTACAGAACATTTTATATAGTTACTTAATTACTCGAATGCCACTTTTTGCGATTCTTAACATAAAGTTATAACAATATAAGAATATTTTTACTGAACAAATAGTGGCATTCGAGTAATTTAAAGTAAACGTTATTTTGAGTTAAAAAAAAAACATGTAATTATCGAAACATAGATTTTAACTGAAATCGCGAAAAAGTGTAGAAAAGTAGTGGCGTGAAACACAAGTAGCTTTTTAAATGGAATTGAGTCAGGATCCAAAGTGCAACCGAGGCGACTATTATTTACAGCTGCCTTTCCGTGTACGATATTCATAAAATATTTCATTTCCACTAACAATAAGTCTGCAATAGTACCAACGAAATAGAATTGCGTCGTAAAATGTGTATGAGAATGGAGAGGAGTCGAGGTGACAACTATCGTCACAGGAGTTGGATTTTCTGAATGAACATTCCTTTAACCAACGCGAACGGTAGTACTTTATCATCGCCGCGTTGACATTAACGATTGAGGAATATTACTGCCTCGGAGACGAAAGTTTTCGAGCCTCAGCGACAGGAGAATGAGACGGCAGTTTCATGCAAATTCTCCAGTGGTTCTTTTGCTCGCAATAAACAAGGCCGAATCGATACTACTCGCGTAGATCCACCGTGAATTCTAGCGAAGTCATTCTTGTTGGATATACAGAGAACCAGTGATTCATTCACTTAATTATATGCAAATAAAATTTGCTGAACGCACTGGACATTCTGCCCCGAGAAAGAAAGTTTGAGGAACTGAGAGACGATGATAGTAAAAATAGGGGAAAACCAGTCTAAGAGATGAACGACACGTGATACCTGCGTACGATGGGATCAAGATCAATGACCAATGACGTCAGGGTCGGTGACCACGTGCACTGGATCACGCATGCAAACACGTCGCGCGTATCGCACACCAGGATTATTCGCATGCAATTTGCATATGTAGCGCTCAGAAGCCAAAATCAGTGCAAGTTCAACTTTCCCTGAAAATCAGTTATGTAGTTGAAAAGCTGCTTTATTGGTAAAACTTTCAGTTGATAAATCAATTGAGGACCTTGCAGTAAGATGGGCGCAGCTCCATTTTTAATATTTTTAATAATCTGATAACAAATGAGCCATTTATTGTAAATAGAAAAAGAAATGGAATTATTATTATTATTATTAATATTAATATTAATATTTCCATTATTTAATTTTTTCGCCAAAAATAGAATTAAAAACTTATCAACTGAATAACTACTACTTATTTGTGAAAGTATATATTTTTCGACTTTATTTCTGGTAAATGATGGCCCATAGGAAAGGATATTCATTTGTGTTCCTCGCTTCTTAAATAACAGCAAAGATATTTAGCCTTGTAATTGGACAGAAACTTAGGGTAGTCAAAGGATGTACACTTCCGTTGGTAATAAAATATTCGAAAGACCCAAATAGCTGAAGAATCGAATTTTACTGTAATTCCATTGCAACTAAGTAGAGCAATCGTTTCGTATTTCAGTTGAAAATGTTAAAACGAAACGGGAATAAGAGGTAAAAGCAAAGGTGGAATCTTTGGCGACTTCCTGTCGTCTTTTTCTCAGAGCGTAATCGTTTCGCCAGCACAACTTCACATCAATCCCCCCTTTAGTCCTCCTTTTTCTCGTCATCGAAGCTTCTTTCTCGTGCCTATTGTGTTCCTTTGTTCTTACGTCAGAGAAACGAACCTCGGATACGTAAGAGCAGGTCGAAAGTGCGGTAGGTTATTTCTGCGGTAGTTGCCACGGTACAGTTCGCCCTTTATCCTTTGTGCAAGTACGAAAACATTTCAGAATCCAATTTGGTGGTTCCTGACTTTCGTCAACGCTGCACTGGCACTATTATACTACCAGACAGAGATACTTGAAGAATTCTAGAAAACAGCATTCAATAGATTAGGAGTACCTAAAGCCTTGGATAAATAATTACACAAAAAGGAAGTGCAATACCAGTAGATCTAAAAAAACATCACAATTTTCAAGTCCCTTATTTTGCAAAAATATTTTATCCCACATTGTTTTTTCAGATCATTAGATCCGAGTGAAGAGCAAAATCAATTAAGATTTTATCCAGACACTATAATTTTTCCCCCATAATTTTTATGCCACGCGCGCGTAGATTTATTTGTACTTCTGTTATTATACAGGGACGTTTGCCACTTGGAGAATTTTCCTTAAATCCGCCAGTTATGACGGCAAGAATCGTCTGCCTAAAACTATGTATTTTATCTTCAGACTTCCTATCGTTTGCTATTCCTAATTATACATTAACGGGAAACTGAGCACTCTGAGCGTTTTACCACATCGATGACTAGGAAGTCATGTCGACCAAAACGCGTCTAGAATTCTAGTTCGACCCATTTAAAGTGTCAACAGAACAATGAAGAATCTTACGTTCCTATCGAGCAATCACCCTCTTTCGTGCGTCTCGTAGGAGCAGTCATCGCTGGTGATTCAGTGGAACATGCTCGAGACGCATTACCGCGCCAGCTGGCTTAGCGGAAGAGCGCTATTTCGTCGGGCTTTTCTAATCTTCGAAGCACCTCGGTCGCCATAGAGAAACAGGGTTATTCGTACGCGGTTGTGCATGTGTGCGTGCGCGTTGAACAATGCAGGGAGAAGCAATCAACGGAGAGCTTTTCTGCGGAGCCAATATTGAAATAATAGCGTGAGACGATACGTTCCCGTAATCCGCTTTAATGCTTGCCAGATACTGCGAGCCAGCGAAAAACAAGAGGAGCCATTAATTCCACCGTGGGTGTTACACTTACTGTAGTTACTATTCTAAAGCGATGTGGGAGTGACAAGGAATCAGCAACGAATAGCTCGCGCGTTAGAAATACTTATGTGCTCAGAGATGCTAGCAAATGGGTTCTAGGGATTCTTCTACTTTCCCAAGTAGAACCTGCGTCGAGTTCTTCAACCTAATTCAGATCTGTGCCTCTCCTCTTGGGACCTCCTTTCGCAAATTTTACACCTGCATTTTTAAGGAACTCTGCGCAAGCAGGCGCTTTAAGTGTTTCCCCTTTAGACGCTTTCTCCTAATTCACCTGCCAGTTCCATTCACCAACAAGAACAAGAGCAGATGTTATGTCCTTGCGTCGTGGGATCTGTGTTCTTACATATTTTATTCGTATTGTTGTCTAGATTCACACTTTAAAAGTATCGATGCCTATTTCTTTCTTTCTTTATTTTTTTTTAATTAATATTCTTCGCTGTTTTAATGAACAAGGTCTGTGGGGATCAATGCTTGCGTAGACTCGAGAGATTTGAAGTGAGTAACCTGAGGTCCATTCCAGTGGTATGTGAAATAGTATTCTTCAGGGTACAAGCCACTAAATGGGTTCTTGGCAACTCATTCCAGTGCGGCACGTATTCGGCCACATTCCTGCCGACCTCGCGAGCTTACAGCACTAATGTGCAAAAACTATGCTGAATACCTCCATGGGCTGTTGATTTATCTGCAAGACACTGGGTGGCCAAATTATTATATTCAGAGAAAAAGATTTATATTTTGTCAGTTTAAATGGAATAAAATAGATGTCTCGTTTCTAATGTTATAATATTATTTTTTTAATACTAGTATATGTATTTAAGAATGCAAATTAAATACATTTACATGGGTTGAAGACTATATTATACGAGAAATACAATTACTGAATATTTGGTTTTGATGATATTTTCTATTATTTCTGTCTTATTTGTAATAATTTTATCCCCGCCGTTTTAAAAACAAATGAGATTTATATGTTGAAGAATCACCCACAATATTGCCAGATGTTGCAGCTAACCAATAAATAAAAAAACAATAGCATTCATGCATCGTTACTTTAAATTTACAGCCACGGCATTCTCTGATTTTGGGGAAAATTTTTGCAGTATAGTAATTTTGCCATCCTCTGTTAAGGGCCTGTTAAATATCACTCCCTATGACTTTCATATCCCCATATCTCTGCAAGCCATCCTCTAATTATGCATCAGAAATGTCTGTGTATGCAATGTTACACCTATACCGTGCTTTCTGTTGTTCTCGCAACGATAATCATTGCAAAAAGCCAGGCATACGGGCTTATAGTAGGTACACATTACAGCTCTCTCACACATATTTTCATATTTCAAGAAACATGCCGCTGTCTCTCACGAAATTAATGGCGAACTAAGCTCCGCTGTAAAATATCGATCAAGGTTCTTTTCTAGAATGTGCACGCGGATCACTGACTTTCTCAAGCACCCATTACACGCTTCACTCTCAGCTGACCTTTTCCTCGACTACACAGCGTCACTTGCCTCCCACAACAGCGCACACGCGAGTCCTGTCGAAACTACCCGCAGGTTCGAGCGCCTCTGCCTCCAGGGCCCTCGAACCACCTTGCACCATTCGCTCGATCCCGCGACACCTTCTTTCTAGAATGCTTTCTCCTAATTGCACGGACAAACCGCTCGCCAGTAAGTCCCTGCTAATCGACAAGAGCTGCTAATTAACGGTTACGATCTCACTGTTAGCTGCGGGGTTGGACGAAGGGGGAAGGGGCGGGAAGCGATCGCGTGCTTTCCTCGCGTTCCGCTCGCATACCGAGCTCCTTTGGAGGCCGATGCCTTCGACCACCGTTTCATTTCTGTTTCCTTTTCGTTTTTATTTATTCTTTCCTCTTCCTCTCTTTTTGCGACGGTCAGAGGCTCCGGGGACTTACGTATCCCGGATGTGCGCGATCGCGAAATCGAAACTCTCGCGGCACGCGGAGCGCCGCGCGCCTGCCCGCACTGGCTGACTGAAGCCGGGTGCAACGACCCTGGTGCCACGGAACTGGGACATCCTCGACTGTTCTGCGACGTCGTCTTTGCCCGCGTACACACGGTGACCCCGTTTTCCAGTTACGTCGCCAGCGATCGCGTCGTCGGCCACGCGAACGTTCGCTTCGATTTTCCCGCTTCCTACCCGCTGTTGGGACATCCCTTCGCTAACCCCCGTCGCCTGTTGCTGGCTTCCTTCTCCGTTACTCGCGAGTGGATCCTTTGGTCGCGATGTAGCACCTGCTTTGGTATTCATTTTCGAAAAAAAAAACGATTTTACTAGGAGCACCTATGACAAGGGACTGCGCGAGGTTCGGGTTACTGATTGGAATCTTGAACTGAAATCTTGCATAATGTTAGTTGATACGGTAGATTGTAATGTGGTAACTGCACGGGGTGTAGTTTTTATGATTTTTGTGGAAATCGAACTTAAAGTTTTTGGTTTAAATCCTTTGCAATCAGGAATGAAGTGGATGGAAGTGTATTTGTTGTTTTATCAGGTTCAAATGGAGTTTTAAAGATTTAGTATACTAAGGAAGTGGTCGACGTTATTTACAGAGAGATGTCGTCAGAGGACCCAATGGTTTTTTATCGCGCTGTTACACAGTGCGTTGATACATGGGCACAAATTGAAAAATGAAATATTTTGCAGGGCGATGTTTATCATCTAATATTTGCATCAAGATGTTCAGGAATCGAGTTCGGTTATGCTTGCTAGGTTACCGTAGTTGTTAATGGTGTTGTTTACCATCTTAACTTGGAATCTAAGGACTTCAAGCGTTCACTCGAAATTCATACGCGGTAGAGTTACTTTCTTTTTTTTATTTAGACCTTAAGAATATTTATTATTCTTGGCTCACTTTATTAACCATGGATTCTAATGTTATGGGTATGTGTGCTTCAAAATTATTGTTTAGGCGTATGGCCTTACTGATCATTAGAAAACATCTTAGTCCCGAGAATGAAAATTTTATTTCAACCGACTTTTTAAAAAATACGTAACGAAACGTATCCGTGATTTGTTTATATTCGGATCCCGTAACTTTATACTTTATGCAAATGACCCCCTTACCTGCTACTACCTACAATTATTTGAGAAATACATTTTTTAGAAAGAAGTTTACAGATCTAATATCTTTGAAAAGTAGATTTCTTTAGACATCATTGAAATATTGCTTCTAAACAGAGCTTGCTGCTTTCTGCCAAAAAATTGTTTTTAAAGGCAATAAGAATTTTATCAATAATTCGTAGCACCTCTCGATTTTATAATGGTGTATAAATGAAGAGAAGAGCACACTCCGTTATTTTTTTAATTTAAGGTTCGAACAAATTTTGGAAATAATTAAAAATTAGTGAAAAATTAAGTAAACTTGTGTCTAGAACTATTATGTTGAGTACCGGTGATTCGAATCCTACAAGTTCATATCACCAGACCCCGAGGAAACATTAATTTATTAGCAACAAAATTAATAACCCAGAGTTGAAAAACACCATGCAATTAACACAGTGATGCTTCCACTAAAAATCGAACGTGCAAAACGTGCGCGCGCAAAAAGAATCAATTTTAAAAGAAGTCGGCGAACAGAAAAATGTCGATGCTATCGACGAGCAATATTATTCGATGGAGCCGCAGCTCGTGCGATGCGCACGCGGTTTTTACCATTTTATCGGGCGGCTGGTCGTGGTTAATGCACTTTGCTCTTTCCTACTTTATTCATTTCGACGCTGACGCAACCCGCCGCAACGTACGATTTCACGTACACGCCGCGTGTAACGATAGTTCGCAAGGTAATTAGTGTGAATCTGCTTCCTTCTTACGCTACCGAGCCGCGATAACTTCGAATTTAATTAATGTAATTAAAATCACCCGGTTTTGTGTACGGACCCACTCTCGTCGGTCCTTTTTTCTCCTCTCGTTATCTGCTCTTATTAATCGTGCCGGTTCGCGGAATCGCTTTTGAAACCAAGTTACATCGTTGGCCTGAGTGTTAACCAGGAATTAGTTCGAGACAGCCAACGTTCCCCTGTGCGATGCGCTATTATGACACTTAAGCGTCCAGTTATCGGTGCGTTCATCTGGAAAGCAGTTCGATTACACTTGAGTACTTTTTGTTACTCAATCAACGAGATGTTGTTATCGAGATTGGCTTCCCTGTTTCTGTCAGCTTTACTACGCGAAGAATTATGCAATTATGCTTCAGTTTTTTACAGTTTCATTGATTTCCACTGGCTTATCAGTACGCGCGTGTTTCATTCAGAGTTAAATAGGATTAATAACAGCGTAATTTCTTTTCGCTGAATCTCAATTTTTATAACACTATCTTTGACCCTGCTTTTTCTACTGAACTTATTGCACTTTTTGTGTGCTATAACCAAGTCTGAGTAACCACTTCATTCAATACAGTACACATTCTTATTTCGGTACACCAACGACGTAATAAAAACTACAAATTGGTACTCTGAATATCCCCCGAGTAGATTATTTCTTCAAGACAATACCTAGACTTCCTTTATTTTATCCACGTGGCACACAATTATATCAAACACGTAGAAGGAAATGCTTTGGTATACCAGCCTAAAGAAATTAATTAATCTGACCGAGATAATGGCGTAACATGTTCTGAGAGTAATTCGTTGCATTAAATACGCACCTTTTCATCATTAATATTTACTCAGCACTCAGAGTCAACTTTTTATATAAATGGAATGTTCTTAAATAAAAGACACACCATGACTGTTCGCTGGTGCTCGCAAATGGGAGCACTTCCCCACCTGCTTTTTCCATTATAATTCACGGCGTACATATACGGCGATCGCTTTCATTCTCTGTGCACCGTTATGAGTCAGGAAGACGTGTCTCGGCGGTGTGCATTTTCGCCTTCTCCCTTTTCGTCGAGTCCCGTTTTCTCTTTCCACTTTCATTCAGTCTGCGCGTCGGGGCTTCTGCAAAGGTGCACCTCGTTAAAGAGAGTCGCAGCGCTTCGAAACGACGTATCAATTGGAAATCTGAATATTCAAAAGGAGCTCGTACCTTAACACGCTCCCGGTCACGCGTCATATATTTCTAGCATACACAACACCGATCATTTTTCCGTTTCCGAACTAACGTCTAACGTGCGTAATACGTCGAACGCACATGATCTAAATGCTACTTTAAATTTCGCGACTAAATCAGGTTCAAAGTTTTCTCTTCTCTATGCAATTTCGTGCACTTTCCTCGTAGGAGAAGTTTCTTTAAAGGAGATACAAGTGCCCTCGCTTTACCGTAACGAAGGCTTTAGTCGGGCAAACTCGCGACTGACAGATGTTTCGACATTGCTCGAGAATCTCGGCGTAGAGTTTGCTAAAGTGTAAGCTGCGGAAACGTCTCTCGGCGTCGCGGTACACAAACGCGTGCAGCCGGTTGCACGCTATTCGTTGCACGCGAAAAAAACACCCACACGCTGCTCTATGGAAATTGACCGATGGAGAACACACTAAATCGCGTGTCGTTCGTCCAAAGCGTACGCGACTCGGTGTCGCCTACGTGCAATTATCGCTGGGATTGTGCACCGCGTTGCGTGCATTCGCCGACTGCATAATTCCTGTTGTCCCCCTAATACTTTCCATTCTCTGTCGCTCTCCTCTCTTGTTCCCTTTTATCGCGTCGCGGGCGAAGAATTCATTGAAACTCACTCGTGAGCTCTGATTAACTTGCTAAACGAGCAATCTCTTTTTCAACACTATGCGTGTTTAAAATCAGGCCGATGCGTAATAATTAGGTAATTGAATCGAAGACAAATACGGTAATTTTAGTCGAAGCAAAAAGGCAAAAATGTAAACGAAAAGTGATTATTAAGTCGTTAAATGGTAAAATTCTCTTGGCGAGTAAACTCCTCGTGCACAGGTACCTGAAAGTTTTCATATGACGAGTTTACTCGTCATATCTCGTCATAAACTTCTGAGAATTCTCACACTAGTCGGAAGCAACTTGGAAGAATTTTCAAGCGACGAGTTAACTCGTCGCAAGAGACTTGCGGAAACTTTCACGTGACGAGTTAACTTGTCGCAAGCCACTTCCGAGAATTTTTACATGACGAGGTAACTCGTCGCAAGCAACTTCCAAGAATTTTTACACGACGAGGTAACTCGTCGCAAGCAACTTCCGAGAATTTTTACATGACGAGACGTCGCAAGCAACTTGTCATCTTCTCTTAACATGTTAATCGAGAGAATTTTGCTATAGTCTATTAACTAAACAAGTATGAACAAATGGCGCAGACGCTTCTCTGTGGAAAACACATTGGTCGCCCGCTCTTTTAGTGACATCCTTAAGTGAAAGCAAGAGTTGTACTCCCCCGAACGTTTCTTCAAACAGTGGCGTTTTAGGGATCAGCTATTTCCGCAGAAATCAGGTACTAAATCTCTTTGCTTGGAACTCCTCAGTGCGAAAATAACTGTAATTCGTTAAAACCGAATACTTTCCAAAGTAATTCTACGTTCAAAGTGCATGGTGTAGTAGTGCACTCTCTGTCTCGCGAGATCAGAGTTCACTAAACGTCATTGCACCGAACGGTTGCGAATTCCCTTCACCCTTAAGTACGAAGTTTCACGAGCAAATTGCATCGTTCAATATACAGGGTGTAATTGAAACAGAAAGCCAAACAGTAGGAGCGTATTCCACTCACCCTAAGGATGAAAATAGATCACGTAAACGACGGTCTGGAAATTCTTCCTTTCCATGAACTGGTACAAGAGGATCAATTCCATAGCCTGCTCGTTCTCCTGATTTAAATTCCTTGGATTTTTATTCATGAGTGCACCTTAACGCTTTTATTTACGATACTCCACTTGCTACTGTGAAAATACTGCAATCTCGCTATCGATTCGCGTAACGATCGTTAAAATACTCCAGGCATTCTTGAACCTGTTCGACAGACCCTGAAACGCCGATGTAAGGCGTGTATTGCTATGAAAAGCAATCACTTACAGCAATTTCTTTAATGCAATAAGTAAGGAAAATTGTCTAACTTTTCCATTTTGAAAAGGAAGACTTTTGGATTCATGCGACCTTTCGTCATACTCTAAAGTTTGCCCACCTGTTTCAGTAACACTCTGTATAAAATGGCGCCTACGCCAACCCCGGGTAGTTTCTCCATCTACACAGGGGTATAACGTTGGGCAATTATAGTTTGCACTGTTTGCAGTATTCCCAGTGTGTCATTCGTGTTTGCCATATTTTACTGACTAAAGCCAGGTTCATCCTTGGTGCGCATACACCTCGGAATAAATTATTTGAAGCGGGCGTGACTCTGAATGCGGTTATTTAATTTATGCGTTTGATGCTGTAGAATGTAATACACCCGAGCTGTATCAACGGGTAACAGTGCTTCTGTTCTTCAACGGTATTTCAAATGTAGGAAAAGAATTTTGTATAATAGAAGCAGTGCTTGGATTCCCAAATAATATTCAAGCCACTGATAGAGTTCTAGCTTCTTGGATACTGTGCGGATTTTTGGATTTGTTTTCCTGTTTCACAAGTCTAGAGGAAGCATAAGATACAATTTATTTTTGAAAACGTAATTTCATATCTTTCTGTTTTAAATTAATATTTTGACAAGTTCGTTGAGTTCTTATATCTTTTATTGCATTTGAGTATTAAAGACACTTTTGTAGTATTAATTTATTAATCACAGTACTAGAAGAGTCTGTGGTAAAATGTTTCATGATTTAAATTCAGTTACAACAAGGTTATTTTGAAAACTCTTACCTAAAGTTTCACGAGTACCAATGATTTTGTCAAAACAACTTCGTTCTATCCAGCATTCTTGAAAAATAAAACTGAGAAGATAGTAAACAGTGGGCTAAGAACTACATACAGTTTTGTTGCCCTTAAACTCGAACTAAGTTTCTGGCTGAAGCACAGTCGACGACCAAAGTTTCTTTCTTCAACACTATTCTTTGCAAAACTTCCTTCGTCAAGCATCCATAACTCTTTGTCCACGACATCGAGTCTCCTTCTGCCTCGCTTCTCGCTTCTATTATATCAAAACCTCGAAACCAAATTGAAATGGCACAAAACTGTAGAAATGAAATCGGTACCAATTACCTACTCCTCGATCTACAATACTTAACTACCCCCTGCACTCCTCCACCCCCGTTAAATGAAAACCTGGAGACCGAGTTCTACTGGCATCGCGTGGAAGACAGGAATGGTGGCCCAAAAAGAGCTAAATCGATAACCCTAGAGAAAAGGCAGAGGGCGACGGAAGAAATATCGGTTCGCGCGATGTGTGTGCCTGGCCTATAGATAAGCTCGCGGCAGAAAATTGATAAATAATTGATCGCGAATCGACGCGCTAAAGAATTCAAAACCGCGGTCGGACGCGGATATAGGCGGTCACGGAATCGTTGCATAAAGCGGCATTTGCCTGGCCTACATTCTCCGGTAGGGGGAGGGAATATTATTCCGCGATGCTCCGTGGAAAATCGCCGGCCCGCGGATTTCTGCGATGGTCGACGCTCGTCTTCTTCGATCATTATGCAACCGCCGCTGAGGAGGGGGCGAGAAAACGGTTTTAATGTCGACGGGGAATCGTGACTCATCTACACGGCATCGATCCCCTGTGCCTATGCACCCGGAAACCAAGCTACAATTCGACGTAATTCGATTCGAACGAGAGGAAATCCTACATCTGCGCCTGGCCAGAGAACTGGGCGATTGGAAAAGTGCCTCGAGAGGACGCTCAAGTTAATAGTCCACTCCTGTTCAGAAATTTTGTAGAAGAAGAAATTTAATGTACCTAATACTGGCCATCGATGTGGATACTGGTTCATTGGAGACAGAACGCCCACTACATTTAAGTAGTTTTATATCAGTTGTGTACTAAGTCACTAGGAAGAAAATGTTTGATATATGGCTGCTTGGCGTCGATAGTGGTATGACTTAAAGAATATCAATTTTGCAGGAAAAGCAGTTTAAAATTTGCATTTGACTAATAGCTGAATACGGGTTTTATAATTGGTTTAAATTGACTTTAATTCAGATTAAGAATCGCAGACAGCATATTCATCGATAAATGCAATAGAATATTCGATCAATCCTATATTTTACACCCTCTTTTGAGTTGTGTCACTGTTCGAGGAAATGTAATTCTAACTTTTCAAGCCGTAACTCATGTTGATATAGTATAAAACATTACCTATACTAATATTTATCTAATGAAGTTAGGAGTGTGTCATTTTACATGATAAAAATACTGTGCCTATGATGTCTATTTGTGCAAAATAAAATAAAAATTGACATTTCTCGAGATATGCCACTATGAATGACAAGCAGCCATATTTCTATTCTCGTAGAAATCGAATGTAATGAATTGTATCTTTGTCGTCACTGATTCGGTCGAGATTACATCGACAAGGAAAATTTGGGTATGTCTACATCGACAAGTAGAATTTTGGAAATAGTTACGTCAACGTTGGAAGCTTCAGAGAAATATCTATTTATTTATTTATATATACGAAAAATCCCTTGGTACCTAAAGAACAGAGAAAACCAGTAAAGGACTAATACATAAAAGTGGAAACACAAGAATGAACAAACTAAAGAAAAAAGGATATAGAAGATAGAAAACAAGCAAAAAGAATAAAATACAATACAAATCATATTGGATATTTCGTCAATTTTCATCTAATTTCTCGTCAAATTCCAAGATTATGTTAGCGAGTAAGACATTCCGAAGCATCACGACGTTGCATAAACTTCTGCGAGTAATCATAGCAACAGGTAGGAGCCCCTAAAGAATCATAGGCAGAAATACGTAAATTCCTGTGCCTATAATTTTTCGTTCGTCGGTTTGTCGCAAGTAATTTGTGTAAACGTGACAAATTGCACGACGCTTGAAACTAACGACGCGCGATACGGTCGAGGAGCGAAAGGTTGATTCGTTGCTCAGTCAACAGCAGGCCGATGACCGTCGAAATATTATGCAATGCATTTTCAATGGATATGAGGGTCCCTGACGGCGCGCGTACGACGTGCATGCCCCTCCATTGAAAATGCGTCGTGGGACGTATTTTCCAGTACCTATCGATCGATCCTTTGCTAATGTGTAACACTAAGCAAATGCAATTGGAGCAGAGAACAGTGACTTCTCATTAAATTCTTCGCGTTTTCGCAGAAAAACATCTTTTCACGTGGTTCAACTTGATCACCTTAATTATTTCTACTACTGGACAATATTAAGTTATTTTTTTCAAGTACCTTGGTTTACAGAGGCTTACAAAATATAGTATATTTTTGTAAGTACCTTTTTCAAAGTTTTCAAGGTCACCTTCACTTTTATAATTGAAACCCTATAATTTTTTCCCGCCTATCTTTTAGCAAAGAGAACTCAATTTGGTGAATTCATGACGTACTTCTATGATTGAAGCTCTAAATATTAAATCTCTAAACTAAGGTTTGTAAAAGCACCATAATTTGAATTTGTGCAGTAGTAACGGAAATATATATTGCCTATAGATTATATTACATTAGAAAATACATAGGTATGTCTAAAATATCCGTTGCAAATTATAGAATTCTATCGTCTAAAAAGGTCCTAAGAGTTACAAAAGCATTTCCTAGACTTGGACATCTTTTACTTCAGCAAATACGTATGGAAAATACGTTTGTTATTTTTTTAAGTAATTACCGAAACTCCACTGTAAATTGTTATTAAATTCTGGAATTCCACAAAAATGTGTGGAGCCATTAAAAAATCCAATTTACACGTCCCCACAACAGAATGACCTGGAGCTACATAACTTCAAATTAGCCCGTAATTTCTAAAATTGTCAGAAATTAGAAAATTTATCTAGAGACGCGGTAGCGTCTCGACGCCAAGTACATGAAAAACACCCTATATATATATATGTCGAACTGTCGCTGCCGTGTACCTTTACTCGTCGCGGAGGCATTCCAACCTAATTCTGACATTTATTACATTATATCTCATCACGCCTGCAATATTTTCTAAATTTAAAGGCATTTTTCTCATGTAAACCGCATATCGGCTTTCGAATAAGACCAATTTCAATAAAATCGGTCCACGCATGACAGAGATATCGTAATATCGTCTCATGGATTAGTCGGAAATGGTAAGATTCTTCTTCTTCTTCGTCAAGGAATTTTTCGTCAAGGAATTTTTCGTCAACATAATACGTATACGCGTTATTATACGCACACCTTCAGCCAAAACGAACTAATACATGTTTCGTTCATCAATTCCTATCTTCACTAGGCAAATTTCGTTCATCAATTCCTATCTTCAATATGTGCAATCTATTCCAAATTTTGACAGCTTACAGTCAGGTTATATACAAAATTTGAGATGCCACGTGTTTTTACAAATATATATTATCGTTGTACCATTGAATTGGAATCAAAATGCAGTCTCACATACAATTCCATGAACCTGGAAACACGTACAATTCCATGAATCTGAAAACACGAAAATTCGTGCTAAATCTAGCGATAACCCCTTTAAGCACAGAAATCTGTAAACATGAAAATGAAAATTGATACTAAAATCAATTAGAGTCTAATAAAACGCATGAATTTAGCAAACATAAACAAATTAATTTAAAAAATACTATTCCATGAAATATACTCAGAAAATGACGTTATGAATGGAAATTTTAATTTTTTAACCACGAAAAACATTTCTCGATTTGATAAAACAATTCATGAAATTGTGCGTGCTTTCAGTTTCATGGAATTGTACGTGCTTTCAGATTCAAGGAATTGTACGTGCTTTCAGATTCATCGATATGTAAATTTCAACAGCTGATAATTATTATGCTGTAATTGTATGAAAAAAGTAAACAAATTACGTCAAGTACATGATACAAATAAATCACAAAATATAGAAAGTAATAATAATCACAAAAAATAGAAGATAATAATATCTTTGTAAAAAGAAGTGAGATCCCCATAAAAAACTTCAAAAAAGTAAAAAATACGCCAAGTACATGAAAACATGAAAATCACAAAAAATAGAAGATAATAATCATTACAAAATTAAAAAAAGATGTGAAATCAAAATGAGCTGCTAGTACATAAAGATGCTTTCCAACTGCGCTTTAGATGACACAACTACATATGCACAGCTAAAATTCCATTACTCATAATGGCTATTTATACAAAGAAAAAATGTATTAAATAATAGTATGCAGATATATTTTTATACAAATAAATATTTTAATACGAATAAATATTTGATTCAAAATACTTGGCGCTGCGCAACCGAAAAAATGTTATTTGCCTTAGTATTAATAATTTACAACTCCATTACAATATAAAAAACATATACATACACATACTAGAAACACAGTCCGATTTATTCTACATATATTTAATTCTAATGCCATACGTAGCATATGCACACGCATGCACGCACGCATGCACGTACAAGAAAGAAAGAAGAGGATTAATGCAATTTATACATATTTATTGAGGTTAGCAACACCAATTCGGGGCGCAGCGCCAAGTATTTTGAATCAAATATTTATTCGTATTAAAATATTTATTTGTATAAAAATATATCTGCATACTATTATTTAATACATTTTTTCTTTGTATAAATAGCCATTATGAGTAATGGAATTTTAGCTGTGCATATGTAGTTGTGTCATCTAAAGCGCAGTTGGAAAGCATCTTTATGTACTAGCAGCTCATTTTGATTTCACATCTTTTTTTAATTTTGTAATGATTATTATCTTCTATTTTTTGTGATTTTCATGTTTTCATGTACTTGGCGTATTTTTTACTTTTTTGAAGTTTTTTATACTTTACTGACGATCGAATCTCGACACTTTGAACATAGCCAATTCGTCACACGCGCCTGCGCTTTTATTCGATATATGTACTTTGCCACATCCACGCGCCTCTAATTGGCTAAGAAACCATTACACGCCGTAATTACATCCCGCGCTAACGCTCTGTTTTATAAATCACGTTTATTAATATTTGCCTTGGCAACGGTGCGGTCCGAGCACGGTGATGCAAGCGAAAAAATTGCTCGCCACGCGACGTCCAATCAACTCTTTGATCGTAACGAAATTCTAATTTACGAATTCGTAATGCATACAGATTGAGTATAAGCAGCTTGGAATCTCGCGAAATTACTGCTACTTGAAATATTTAATAGCCTGTGTTTCTCGTGGCACACAAGTCACCGGGGAAATTCTGCGGAATGTCCGCCCGAATTCTCGCCGGTGTCTGCCAAAACCTGAGTCACACGCGGCCTATTAGTGTTCTGACGCCGCCGGCGATATCTCGGAATAGAGCGGAACACCGACTTTCGGTGGGGGCAGGTCGGACAAACACTGTCCCACTATCAGCACGAAACAGTGAATCAACTTCTCAACGATATTCCATTATTATTTTGTTTCTTTGATCACGCGACACGAACTTCATATTTTGACTTCAGTGGAATTTCTCTTACTTTTATAGCTTAATGAAGTAGATTTACACTTTGAAGCGTAACATTGCTTTATATTGGAAGTGCGAAAGGTTAAATGGAAGGAAAAATTAATAAAAGCTAAATATTAATTAATGAATAATTATAAACTATATCAGTAAACCAACGACTGTTTAAGAGTTCTCTATTTGCATCTCTTTTTCTTGAATTCAATCACGCAACGACGTATAGGAAACTTTAATCCCTCGCATTAGTGTTACTCATAATTATGAGGCATGAGATTAACTCTGTTCATTTCGATTCTATTTATCTTGATCATCTAGTCAGTAGACTCTAATATCTCGAATGTACAGCTCACTCTGCTCCATCTTGCCAAGTTATACAAAACTTTCTGTTCACGTACAAGAATTTGCAATTATTCGTTGCGTCTAATCGGAAATCATAGTCATTGACGCCTCTGTGATCTAATGTACTTTGGCCTGTAACATCCTCGTGCCTTCCTCGACATGCATGTTCCTTTGTCAAACACAGTAACGCTGTTACACGACTGCATCCACGTCACGACAAACACAGTCGATCGAGTGTAGCTCGTCGAGGATACTTGACGATGCATGGACCGTAAGGATGTGTACACTGTCGTTCAGAACTGTGTACCCTGCTGCAGGATCTATGGTGAACGAACTAAGATTAACTCATTAGAGACATTATACAGTGGACTATATCCAGTGAATATATTTTGCTTTTTATCTATTCGTTTCCTGTTTTACTTTTATTAAATAATAAATAAGTATTATATACATTATGAAATTTAAAACATAATCAGATCCGTCTTCCGCGTAAATGTTAATTAGTAGGAAGTTCAGCTTTATATAGATGTTATCGATGCTTAAAATATACTACTTAGGATTTATTCAATTTTTATTTAAATTGAATATAAATATGCAAGCTATGTAATATGAAGATTTTGTAATAACATGATTTTAGGCTGAATACTGGTGCTCACTATACTTGCAGAAGGCTGTAATATTACTCCGGTAATATCAGTATTATTAATACTGATGTTAATACTAATAATGATAATATTAGTAATATTAGTATTATATTATTAATATTATCAATACTAATATTCATAATATTAGTAATATTACTTAAGTTGTGTTTTATTATCCGAGATATATGAAATCTATCATTTTTAAGGTATCTTATATCTCTTCGAACCTTTGCATTCTTCGTTTAATGCTACTTTAATGAAAAGATGACTGTTCATAATTTTCTGAACAGGTCCAATTTTCTGCAGTGTCCATAGAAGTACGAGGCGATCAATTTGAAAAATTTCTAGTGCACTATATATGCATTTAGGTCAAGGATTAACAAACAGCTACGTATAATCTATTCGTTAGTTCTTGAACAATAACCATTAAGAATCAGGCCTATGTTAATGTGACATACATGTATCACTTAAAAATATTGGCTTAGCAAAAGTGTCTTCTCATTTTTCTGGTATGGCATTTCAGTTAGCTTCTTTGAACCAATATATTTTAGCACAGTTGAAATATGTAAAAAAAAACGGGGAATTTACGTTTATATGTAACCTAGTTTTTGTATTTCGTTAAAAAATACGATAAATTTTTTGGCCAACCCAATAATTTCAAGTGACATATATCACATGAACAAGGGCCTGATCCTTATAAGTTAAATACACAGTACAAAAATAAGTCGAAAAAGTAGAATACAAATTATTTCTCTCACCCTATATCACCAAAACGGAGATACCGTGATTCAATTTCGAGCGGTCACGAATGAATTCCCAGGCGAAACAGCTCGTGTTTTCCTCTGATTAACGCGAATCAAGGATTCGTTTGTTTTAGCTTAGCGGGAGGGAAAAACAGAATATTGCCGATCGCGGTTTTCATTCCGCTGCGGTTAGCGTTCGCATCGAGCTCTGTGATTTGCGAAATAAGGAGAACCGGCACGATCACGAAATGGAACGTATCACTCTCATCGAATACACTGCACTTCCCCCCACAATTGATCTTCTGCTCCGTTAACAGCAACGAAGATTTGAACATCCGACGGCGATCGTAAAAATCATGGTACATATTCACGACGATCGTAAAAAAAAGTTTCATGCAAGAAAAGTGCAATACTAAAGTCCATGATTTTCCACATAAAATCCTGTGCATGTGAAATTCGCGAATCCCCGATCGATCCTTCGAGAAGCACCTCTTCCCGGCGTACAACCACAGTGGAATCTTGTATCGCTGCCCCGGTGGGCAGGCAATCGCTGGTTTCCAATGAATCTTTACCTTGCCATTTGAAACGCCTGTTGATTATTCACAATTCGTCTTAAATCTGCGGAACGCTGTACCCTGCAGCACATTTCATGCGAAACAGTATTACGGAGAATTAATCTATTATGTCTCCTTGTGACGTCGAATCGCTGCCATTCCGGGAAACGCAATTTCAGCGCGCGCGCAATAGACTGTCGCCGTTCATTTCTCGTGCTTCGTATAAATGACGTAAGAGGATTTAGAAAGAAGACTAAAGAGTTAACGAGTTTATTCTGGCCGTCGTTTCGAGGACGCTTACACGGGAATTAAGTTGTCTGTTGCCCTCGTGCGAGCGCAGACGTCGATGGAGGGAACGGTCGATATGCAGTTGGGACCGGTTAATCTTTGTTGATGGATTATCTAATGGATTTATATATGAATTCTGTGAGCGTTGGATGGGAGCCGTACTGTGTTTGACGCAGCGTCACTGGGTCACTGGGTCCTTTAATTTGGTAATGGAAGCGACCATTCAAATAGGAATAAGCCTTTTCATAAGCTGGAGTTGCGAATTTTTTAATGACACAGTTTTTCGCACATTTTATGCGTTAGATAATAAACACTGGGTAAAGGACTCCTAACGAATGATATTTAGCGAGGAAATATTTAGGTTGTACAGTAATTACGTCTTTTGTTTTTTAGTGTAATTAATTGTGAATAGATATGTTTTGGAAAGTAAGTGTTTGATCAGTTGCTTTTTCTGGGAAAAATATGACCCACGAAATTGTTAATAATGTAAAAATTAAAAAATCACAGTTTTGGAGAGTCTCTTAAAATAGTGGAAAGAGGGATGAAGGAAGAGATTGAAACCTGGGAATGAATTTTATCTGTATTTAATTTACAATCAGAGGAATTTAATAAAAATCTAATACTTGCGTTGAAATTGTTTTTCAACAAAAGATTGATTGGTACCGAGAAATATTTATCAAGGATGTGATGGGGGTTATGAAATAATATTCGAAACATTCAGAACAGTCGCATACACTCCAACACATCTCCAACAGTTATTACAAAAAGGAACCATAGAATACTATAATTCTGCGCACACTAGAATTTCAAATACCCAAAACATACTATCTAATTACCATACCAGAACCATTAGTCGTAAAAGAATATTAAGAAACAAAAATAATTTATTTCTTACATAATAATAAACGCAGTATAAATACGTAGACACTTTAAAACGAATATCTAACTATTTAAACAATTTTCCCACTGATTTCTCGAACATTACGCAATATGTACATAATCTTTATACCTTTCACATTAAAGTGTAATAACTCCGCTACTCAATATTCTATTTCCCATCACCATCAATTCAGTCGTATATTAATTTTAGCACGAGTACATAATTAGTACCTATGCGAGGAAATCTAAAACTTTCATTTTAACTATCCAATTTGGGGAGGGTTAAATTAAACGGGCGTTCAGGTAGAGAAACACGCTAACATATACTGGCCGTGGAAAAGCGAAGCATTACGATTTCACGTAGCCGCTGAACCTGCATCTCCCTAGTGACCTAGTGCACTGAGCACTTCTCCTGCATTACGCTGCAGCCATTCGTCGACTCCTCGCGGCTGCCTCAATTCAGTCGCGAATATTTTTGGATACGCAGTAGCGAGAATTCTCGATTCTTTTTTGGGTACAATTATAAAAAGTGCGATGTTATAATAGAATACTTAAAGCAAAAATAAAAGCCTTAATTTTTATATTATATTTATAATAAAAGGGTTACAAAAACCTGCCAATGTTCTACCAATTTACAGTACATATAGGATTGCTCGAAATGGACCTCATATTCGCAAGAGGGGTTCATTCGATATTTGGTCTTCGTGCACGAGCTTGGATTTCCCAGATGCATTTAACGCGCGATCGTTCAATTGCGCAATCCGTTCTTGGAAGCGTTCTCTATCCTACTCTCTTGACAGACATTTACCTATCTCGCGATAATATTTTATCCGGATTCCTCACTCAATCGAGAGGGAAATGAATAATGAGACTGTCGGGTGGTCGGGAAGCACTTCAAGTGAAATTATTTTCCAATTATTCTGTTTTTTTATTTACTTGGGAAGTACCGTTTCCTGTTTCCTGTAGCGTGGAGTATGAAGCACACGAAGCAGAAGTTAAACGTTAATGGAAAAAAATAGCTAAAACGCGACTATGGAATGCAACTGACAATCAGTGCCCCGTGAATAAGGAGTTATGTATTCTTTATTATGAACGGAGTTGACAATGTCCAACAAAGTTGTTTCGTTGAAAACGCCTGTAATTGATCATGCAACCACAGTCGTTTTTCACGTCAACTTCCTGTCGACGAATATCGTATTTATTGCGTTCAGAGAAATAATTCAACGCATTTATATCGGCTAATTTTACCTTGCGAAACACACGAGCGAATTCAGTGTTTTCGTGAAAGAGCAGGAGGAACATTATCAACGATTTCTCGCTGAACGGGGTGAGTTACTAGTTCGTGAAAGTGTATTAAATTACTCTGATAAGTATGACGCAATGTGTATTCTGCAGAAATATTTTAATACTTTCGCGAGTCTTCACTGACGTTTTCCTGACACAACAAATTTACAAATTCAAGTTTTTCCGGAGGGACAGCTATGCAAAAGAGATATTTCATAAGATTGTCTTATTTCTCAACAAGGAAACGTCTGAGACTCGAACTGCAAATCCATTCTCAAGTGTGTTGAAATTCTTGAAAGATGTTAAAATTTTCCATTTAATTTAATTTAAATTTAATCTACGTCTACCTTCGTTTTTATGTAAATTAAAGTGCTGGTTAATGGCTTAAATGGTTTGATGCAGCTTTAAAAATAAGAAGAAATAAATCATTCGCTAAATAATAACACTACGCCAGTCAGCAATGTGAGACGAATTTTTCCTGAAAGTCCTTTATCTTCCAGCGCCGATGCCCCTGGCAGATCTGCTCCAATTATTTCACAGAACACGCGCGTGCCTATCATTAAATTGTCGTTCAAAATAACGTTTATAATAATTCCCTAAAATACTTGGCTGAAGTAGTGACGGAGAAACTTGTTTACCTCGTGGCAGAATACAGCACATCGTACTTGCTCGGAACAGCTGATCGCGTTTGTAAAAAGCGTGTTCGTTCTAAGGTCAGAGAATGCAGTAATTACGTGACTGCACAGAATTATCGCGGCACACTTGCGGTATTACACAACTTGGAGGTAATGGTCTTCGTTCTGTCGAACCTACGATAGAATATCATTTCAGCGCCGACTTAATTTTAAAGCTAAAGCGGCGCCCGTTGACGTAACTAAAACGGCGTTTATCGCGTCATCACTAAAAAAGCTTTTACTCTTCCAGGGCTTAAACGAGCTTTGTTTCCACGTTCTTCGGTGGCGTTCGCGAGGTCTAAAAGAAACCTGGACAACTCCATTTTAAGACTTATTGTAACGAGCGTCTATTTTCGACATGTGACAGCTGGCATTTTGCGGGGACATGGAAAGCAGGAATAAATAACATGGACCATTTTTCCATTGGCGCAATAGTTGGTAGATTATATTTTGCTCGTTTCCTTGATATTTTTCGTTTTCTCTATAACATCGCTGGATTAAGGGAAATATTGGCGCTTGTAACTTGAAAGGGTAGAATTTATGTTGGAGCTGCGATAAGAACTATAAGAGCGGGGATAAAAGCTGCTGAAAAATATCTTTCTTTGGTGTGTTTATGGTGGAGCTCTGATAATAGTAGGTGCCCAACAAAAAATATGCATCAAATCTGGATCCATGGAATAATATATGTTAAACTGGTGTTTTTGAATTATGGAATAGCTGAGGATTTATTTGAATATTAGCTAGAAGAGTTCATTTGACATGGTAAAGATATTCATAGACACTGATGTCCATGTTTGAACGTTTCATTATATTATGTAGGTGAAATTTGAAAGTGTAATATTTGAACGTTCCCAGTTAATCGAGAAACAGAAACTTGGACTACAGTACTCGATTCATTTAAGTGTATCGGGTTTGGGGTTCACAAATAACTTAAAAGATAATTACTTAGGAAAACGAAGAATTGATTGCGCAGTTTCTGGAATTGGAGTCAGATCTATAATAATTGTGTGTAATACTTTACGACTGTTATAACTAATCGAATTGTTGAAACAGCAATGAAGACTATTCAAAAACTACATTTCAAGTTTAGAAAATGGTACCCACGTGCTTTTTCAAGCACATAAACTAGCCCCCCCCCCCCTATTCTGCCGCAAATTAAAAGGAAAATGAAGTAGTATAATATAAAAAACAATCATTGGAAGAAAACTTGCCCGAAATTATTATTCCTAGCTCAGGCAGAGCATAAATTCGCCCACGCCTTTACACCACATTGTTTCTACTCCACCGTGAATTAAACAAGAGAACAATTATGGATCGCCTTAATTGTCCAATATTACAAGGCAAGGGAACGTAAATCAAAAGAAACAGGACACCTGAGGTTACTAACTGCGCACTTTTTTATCTTCGAACCGCAATTTTTACACGCTTTCCATTATAAATCTCCCTTTTCTCATTTATTTGTACTTCCAAGGGTGTATACAAATAACTTAAATTATAAAGAGAAAAAGTCGCTTGCAAGATCTACTAAAACGAGATTGAAAGCACTCATTTCTCCTTTGTGCTGCTCTAATTTTAAGCTCCGACTGTTTTAACCAATCGAATTGTCTTCTTTCCCAACGAATTGCCTCGAAACTACGAAGAATTATTCGTTCCGTTATTAGAATAACTTTATAAGATAGTCAAATAAATTATTCAAATAAATGGATCGAATAATATGTTACAAACTATATCATTTGATACGGCAATAATAAATAATAAAAAAAAAATAGTAAACATGTAATAAATACCGACGAATTATTATCCGAATGAAATATTCGACTAAATAGAATTTATTCACACCGTTATTTTAAACAAATATGTATTCAAAATAATTCGAATAATGGCCGTTTCTGGTATAGAGCCACATTGTGAATACCAGCGCGTGTTCTCATCTGAATATACGCGTCGTCTCTCGTTTCCCCGCGATTGACAAGGCCTCTCGCTTCGCCTCTCATCCTTAGGAAGATCCAGCCAACCCCAAAACATATTTTCGTCCCTCGTGGAAATTACACGCCCGTGGCGAGCGTAAAAATAAAATCCTGACCCCTCGTTGACGTGGGTTGACGACTGCTGGTATCAGGCAGATCGATAATACTTGTCGGCTCTCCTGTTGGTCCAGCCTTCAGCTTTTGCGACGCTGCGCGTGGGCGTCCGGGTGCCCGCCACCCCGCGCCCGGCCACCCCTGCGTGGGCGTAGAGCCGGTGGAAAGGATACGACGGTGAACTCCTCCGGACGTATTCAAGTGGCACGCTAACTTGATACCCTTCTAGGTCAAACTCGCGAAACTGTTCATTGCGTCGAGGCAAAGATCTTACGAAACCATAAATGCTTTCTCGCGGGCATTGTCCTCGAATTTTTGCAAACCACTTCAATCCCCTTAACTCTTACGCAGCTTTAGATTCATTACAAAACCTACTTGCCTTTTAAAATTCAGAAATAAAATAAAGCTTGCGCGTTTACGTGAAACTATATCATCCACCTCGTTCCTCCACAAATTCACAAAATTAAAGTTAACTAATTACAAACTTAGCTTCCACAGTCGATGCACGTATACTCATTGGAATTCCCATTTTGTCACGCGCGATACGTGCCCTTGGAATTTTTTTATAATAACTTTCTCCGCTTGCAGAAATGATAAATCACTTAATAAGCTCGATAGATAACACTTGGTCTAGCAGTGTAACGTCATCGACTGATATCTGCGTGCAAGTTTTTCTCGATAACCGCGCGTGATAAGGCTAACGCGTGGCGCGCAGCTTGCCGCGGCCTACGCGTCATCGTTCTCCATCGTTTCCGATTGGATCGCACTCGCGAAACGTCGCCCACCTTCCTAAGTTACAATTAGGGTGTGCGCCCCATCTGCTCGATTTCCCAATCTGCCTACGCCCAAACGCGCACCCGCGCACCTTCTTTAATTTACGGGTTCACCGTGTCCCTCCCACTGTACGCGGGAGTATAACCTTACCACCACTGGCGTGTTCATTCAGAGACGCCCACGCGTTCCTCGGTATGACGTCATAGAAAGTACTGGAGCAGTCGACACGGCCCGCGGAGAGGGAGGCGCGCGCGGGCGGATCTGGGGCAACGCGCTTCTCTCAAGTGGCCGGTTGATCAAACTTCAACGTCGTGATCGCGGCGCAAGTGCTACTTATAGAAAAATTGCTGAGGATGGGGTGCCTCGGCGAACGCATATTTGTAATAAATGATTAGAACAAAGCGTGACCATGAGACGATATTCGCGAAGCTGGTAGATAAATGAGTTTAATATCTTTGGAGGGTTTATAAGGGATGAAGGTACATAGAAGTATGTAGCATGAATTTTCCTATAATATTAATAATAATACTACCAGTACACTGCTAGTATTATGACAGTATTAAACTTTATCATCATAGACTCTCGATTTTTTTTCACCTGTGGCTCCCTTTTGAGTATAATTTTTTCTGCACACACCCCACCTGTAATAGTTGCTCGAGGGAAAGAGAATTTAAAAAATAAATATTAAAAATTGCACCGTTTGTTTTAAAATTAAGAAAAAGATTTTTAATGAAAATAATTATTATAAACTTCATACGTACTTACATATAGTCGTTTTTAAAAATAAAATATGTAATTAATTCACGTTTACTTTGTTCTGTGTGACCCTTGTGCCTTATTCACTCTTCTATGAACTAAATCTGGTAAGAAAGTGAATGGACTCTCTAGCATTTCCTCGAGCCTTCTGGATCATTCTGTGCGACTTGTGCGGTGCGTTACGGAGTTACTAACGCGGTACTGTTTTATGGATTCTATTACGGAGACATTACTGCGATTAGCAAGCACCATTCGCGACATAATGTGTCGCAATGTGTACATTCTAACGTTAAAGCAAATGAGAAATTCGAAGCGGGGCGAGTCTAGAACAATCTGGAAGTATCACAGAACATCCAGATTCTTCGTCACCACAACCAAGAGTAGGCACTTTCTACCACTGTTGTTAATAGCAGAACAATTAGACCTTAGTACTTTGGCAGCCGCTGTCACTAATTCATGTTTCTTACCAACAAAACTATAGCATTCAAAGACCCATATCCCATTTAGCCATGATTTTAAAATACTAGTGAATAATTTAGAAATTTGGAAAAGATCGCAACACTTAGTTCAAACAAACTAATCAACAGACAAATGGCAGATAACGAAAGATCCTGAATCCGGAAATTCAAATATTTCTCCTGATTACCACGCAAATTTTATTTTCCGCTCAAATTCACTCTAAGGGGTTGAAATTAACCCCTGAAAATTCAGCTATTTTCCGATTTTATTTTGCAAATCCTAATCTTTAAAAAATAGAAAGAAATTTCAAGACAAAAGTTACTTCTTTTAATTAGATCTCTTAAATGGTAAAGGTTTTATCAATTGTTTAAACAGTTAGAAAAAAGTTATAAAGAAATATATGAATACTGTTTTCTAAAATTCTTTTCCCATATGAAATCTGAATTGGTGGTGTTAAATAATAATAAAACAGCATAATCCACTCTTCTTCATACAAATTCAACCTCCGTACTCCCTTAGATTGAATTTTGGTAGCAAACAAAAATCGCGTTGTAGTCACAAGAAAATCCCCTACATATTCACAAAGCTTCAGAATTTTTGGCATTTCCGGGTTCAGAATCTTTCTTTGTAAATCAAAGATTTCAAATTGCATTACGCAATCCCTAACTCCCCAAAAATCCTCCTCATAGTTCATTTTTTTGGAAGCCTCTAGTTGCTCTGAATCGTAGTAGCAAAGTCGATAGTAGTGGTGGTTCCGCGCTATCCTCCCGCTGCACTCGCGACGCCACTACTGCTGATGGTGCTGTCGCCGCTACCGCTGCCCGCCACCAGTCCGCTTCATTCGCCTTTCACTCCGCTGGCTTCAGTTCGCTGGTGCCTCTCATCAGCCACGGATCTATCGGTCGCGACGGAGCGAGAGCCCCGAGGTCGTTATCTGCGCAGACACGGCGAGTACTCATTCTCGCGCTTGCTCCGCATTGTCAGAGCCTCCCTGGTGAAACACTGTCCATTATCCACTGGGATATACGCCCCATCGTTCGCAGCACGTTCGGACACACCTAGAACCTACCACGAGTGGCTAGCCGCGTCAGCTCGAAGAGGCAACCCAGCTGTGATACATTGGACCACCGAATATCGCTCACTCGACCGCGTCGAGTGATTTCTTCATGGTAAGCCACGATCGGGCTTCGTTAACGTCGCGGATTGATTTCCGAACGGTGCTGGGGAACGCGCGGCGGACGCGTGCTCCACAGGTGGCGGCAGGTCGTTCTCTCGTCCGTCTCTCTGTTTTCTTCGATCGTCCCGTGATTGCTGCTGGGGAATAGGAGTGTGCTCTGGACGAGTGAAAGTTTTCCCCGTTGGTCACTTCGGGCGAGTTTTGCCGTAGTGGATCGCGCTAGGTGGACTGTCTACCGGGTTGTTTCGTGGTCAGCGGGGGTGATTGCGTTGGCACAAGATCGACGTCGCGATTCGATCGAATTTTTCGGCCCAATTGTGCTCGGTTCACGTGGCAGTGGAGAACGGTATTGAAGTGAATGACAAGTGCGACGCAACGGCGTAATTAACCGTGTGGCTATTAACTAATGAAGTTGCCATGATTAGGTGCTATCGTTCCCAAGAGAGTTGTAATTGAATCGCTAGTTAGAGTGCTGAACGTTCTTTCGAACGTCTTCTGTTGTCGTTAGGAATCTCACGCCGACGAACCAGTGTCGAGAATGTGATTGGTATTAACCCCTTGTCTCATGGCGAGTCTCACTCGCTCGCGCAGATTGCGCTCCTTGTGTTGGACGCCGCGACTGAATTTAATAAAACTAAAAAGAGGCGGTTGGACGATTCTCGAGCAATAAATTTATTAAACAAAATAATAAATAGGCGTGCTGTCGTTACTTTAGCAGAGGCTTAGTTTCTAACAAATCGAGAATAGTAATTAAGTAATCTATCGCTGTTTCTCTCTCGCGTCAATGGGAGCTTTAGAAAAATCGTTAAATAGACGGTTAAGTCGCTTACTCGCCACGGTCAGTATCGTGACTTCGTCGTATCGATAACACTAACGACGCCCGCTGTCTCGTAATCGCCGTGTTATCAGCTAATGAAGTAACGATAATTAAGCCTTATCGTGTCCGTGTGCGTTCATCCGAATCCAGTTTCTCGCGCTATCGAATTCGTTCAACTTCAACAGCACAGCCATCGAGGCCCCTATTAACGCTGCTTATTCGTTGAATTTAATATTTCACTTCATCTGTAATCTTGCATAATTCATTTCCACGGTGAGTCGATTTTTCTACGCTATCAAGTTCCGGGAAGGAAATGTGTTAAATTAAAAAAAGTCTTCTACTGTTACTTTTTATCAGCAAAGTTTCTTTAGTGGAACCAGTGACATTTCGTGATAAGTGTCCATTCCGGAGGCGTGCGTTTTTAAGGAAATCTCTGAAATGATAGGCTTAACGAAGCGTCGTGAAAGCTGTTCGCGAAGGTTGAAACGATTTCGTTTCCCCGAGGGAGCGCGAACGTTCGAGTAGTTTACTACAACGCTTCGTTTCGCGAATCCATAGAACGGCGGTGAGAAGTTCGAGCATGTTGCAGAGTGTTCGCGAACGTGCACACTACCCGGATGTAACCTCGTGGCATTTCTAAATACGTGCTCGTTAGATTCGATTAACTGGCGTGCTTTTTTTTAGTGAATTACGCTTTTGGTTCTGGGATGAGGCACCATCGTCTCTCCCATTCCACAAGCAGATATTTCGGAAACATAGTGTCTGTTCTTTGCAACATACATATAATAACACGCGCTACTGTAAAATTTAGAGAACCGGTGAATCCTAAAATAAATAAATTTCAAGATTCACTGATCCTTGAACTTTCATTTTTTATTTTTTGATATACTGGAAACCCTTTGATATAAAGAAAATAGAGAAAATGGTAGGGGGCTAATAGATATGAGGAGAAAAAATAGTACCTAGCTAGGAAATAAGCAAAAAAATACCATGGAAGTACATAGAAAGTAAAGTATACTTGCATCAGTTACTTGCTATTTTCAAAGTCCTCAGTCTAAATAGTAACGTGTAAAAGAGAAATGGGTCAAAATCTCTACCGCTCTATAGTGTCTTCCTTCGAGTGAAGAACCCAGGGATGGATTCAGCACTTAGAAAAAAATGAGATAATAAGAAATTGTGATATTATACAATGATATTAATTTTATATACAGTAAAAGTTATTAATTAAAAAAATAGATACTTTTAAATTCTGAATTGTTTGAGCTTAAAAGAATTGTATATCTGGAAAAGATATTCGAGAACAAAACTTTTTTTTGCTTTTTACATCTCCGGGTTTATATTCGAATCTCCAGGTTGGAATGTGTGGCACTACGAGATTTATATAGTGATAAGGTGGCAACCCTGATCGCATTACATACATAGGTACCAATTAAGTGGGTCCCAAGTGAGTTACCATACTTCTGCAAGGCCCAGCACACTTTGGGTACCTCGACTTTCGCGTAAACATCCTAGGACGTGCGAGTTTGGTGATAATTGATCATTACGCTGTCAGTTTTACTTGTCTGTCATGCTCGTACTTATTCTACTGTGAATCGGGGGAAAACGGTTCGATGGACTGCGTCTGTGTGTATGATTAAATTAATGCTCGTGGTAGTAGTGGTCCTAGTGTTCGACAACAATTTTGTGTAAGCGTAATTTGTAACACTGACGGTACTCAAGAGTATGAACTATTGTCATTCTACCTTCTGTTCCAATTGCCACGTCCCACGCTCAAGTTTCTCTAATGATCGTGATCGATTGTTTAGAACAATTAAACGATCACATGCCTACATGACTTTATTACTGGGTGAGATGGTCGATACTTTACTGGCTCGTTACGTAACGCAGTTCCGTGTCTTCCGCGCCTCATAGTTGCCTCATTCTCTGCAGCCGTTCGATTGGCGATCCTCTAATTGTTTCGATCGAGAAATTGAGGATTTGGAATTCTATGGCACGGTATCCTCGAACCTGCGCGTTATACAAGCTACAATAACATGATAGAAAGGAGAAGTGGGAGAATGAGTAAATTGAGTTGAGAGAGAACTGTGGGGATAAGGAATATAGTGATAGTTTATCATACCACAGGGTTTATTAAAAATGGAGGTGATTCCCTACAGTAAAGTGTACTTTTATAGAATTTATGGAGCCTGGAATTGGCACGATTAATAACATATCCCGTTTCGTTCCTGTTGCAGTGTGGCTCCCTGGAGATCGGCGAGGAACGCCAGCGTCGGGTCGCTATGATGGAGTCCCTCTGCCAGGTGAACGGCACCAAGACCAATGGCGGCAACGGAGGCAACGAGACCAACACCACCACCAGCAATAACAACAACCCGGAATGCCCTGATCCTCAGCAGAGGCTGGCAGTGCTGAGCTTCGAGCAGGTCCGTCGTTTGAACGACGTGATGAACGAGGTGGTATGCATCCACGGTAGAGGAAACTTCCCCACCCTCGAGGTCCGACTGAGGGACCTGGTGACCGTGGTGCGCAGCAAACTGGAGACCGACCCGAGCAACGGCGGAGCCGGGATGAGGGTACGCGACATCCGGCTGAACGGTGGCGCCGCCTCTCACGTCCTAGCGACCGAGTCGCAGCCGTACAACGACCTGGACCTGATCTTCGCCGTGGAGCTGTCGAGCGGGCGAAACTACGACAAGGTGAAGGCCGCGGTGCTCGGCTCCCTGTTCGACCTGCTGCCCGAAGGTGTCAGCCGCAAACGCATCACCACCTGCAGCTTGAAAGAGGCGTACGTGAGCAAGATGGTGAAAGTGAACAATGACGGGGACCGATGGTCCCTGATCTCCCTGGGAAACTCCCGCGGCCACAGGAACGTCGAGCTGAAGTTCGTGGACACTATGAGGCGACAGTTCGAGTTCTCCGTAGACTCGTTCCAGATCGTGCTCGACTCCCTTCTTCTGTTCTACGAGTGCAGCAAGCTGCCGATCGGCGAGAACTTCTACCCGACGGTGGTGGGCGAGTCCGTGTACGGTGACTTTCAAGAGGCGTTGTATCATCTCCACAAGAAGCTGATCTCGACGAGGCATCCGGAGGAGATCCGCGGGGGCGGGCTGCTCAAATACTGCAACCTCCTCGTCAAGATGTACAAACCCTCCCAGCCCGATTACATAAAGACCCTCGAGCGGTACATGTGCTCGAGATTCTTCATCGACTTCCCGGACATCAGCCAGCAGCGGGCCAAGCTCGAGAACTACCTGTGGAATCATTTCGTCGGCCCCGAGGAGGAGGCCCTAAAGTACCAGTACCTGATGCTGCTCCACAGCGTGGTGGAGGAGTCCACCGTCTGTCTGATGGGCCACGAGAGACGGCAGTCCCTCGCACTCATCGAGAACCTCGCCTACCAGGTATTCTGCCAGGAGCAGCAGCAACGGCTGACGAACCATCAACAGGCGCCGCCCGGCCCGCCTGCCACCTACGTTTACGCGAACGGCTACTACTACGCTCCCGTGATACCCACCGCGTGCTACACGTGCACCTGCAACTCGTGGATGGCATGCTCGTCGTGATGCGACCTCGACACCAACGCCATCGCCGCCACTAGCACCGCCATCACCACCGCTACGACCATCAACAGCACGGTCACCGACGTCTGCTGCACCTACACCGTCCCCGCCAGCGACACCGGGACTATCAACACCTGGACCACCGGCCGAGGAGGCCCGTGCCCTCGATCCAACCACGCCCCGCGCAATCCCGCTCGTCGTGGCCCCTGTGCACTCGAGGATGCCGAGGATCACCCGTGTCGCGCGTCGTCGATCCTTCGTCGCTGCCGGCCGAGCGACCAGTGCCTGCTCCTCAGTTGACGCTTCGACCCGTCCGACACCGTGCACAGGACGGTCCACGTTGTGACGTAGACGAGGGAAGCTCGTCGGAATGGAAGTGAAGGAGCCAAGGTCAAGCACGACAGAGAAGGATCGCGCGGGAGGTAGGCGCCTGTCGTTGAAACGGGTCGGTGACAGTGATCAGGTTGAGGAAGACTGAGAGCCTAGGGAAAAAGGGGAGGTCTGCGGGAGCTGACGAAGACTGGAGGGACGCGAATCTCGTCGATCTGCTGCCTCTTCTTTCACCCCTGGGCCATGTTAGCCAGCTGGCGGTGGACGCACTCAGTTGTCACGGGGAGGACCAAACACGATGGTACTTGCTAGACGGTCGTAGGGGATCAACTGAGAGACTACAAGACTCCAAGCGAAACGAAATACAAAGTAACAATGTGTTGTGCCTAACATTCGAACCCGGGGGAGGTAGAAAACGGAGCACGCACGCACACGCGTAGAATCGGGTTGCTCCGAGGAGAAGTACGGTGGTAAAGGACGCTCATCGGTGCGCGTCGCTAACGAGACAGACAACGTTGTTCGCGGGTAATGTAAGGGATATATTACTGTGCGCGTAAATCGAGCTCGCTCGCAAGCTGCTCGAATGATGTTCGTTCCGAGTCATTCCGAATTGGAGTGGAAGGGAAGTGAAATCGACGGAAGACGGCACAGCGGGCAACGACGGCGAAGAGCAGCGGACCGGAAGAGAAACGACGGCGGCGAGGGACGAGGGAAGTTTGAAGAGTAAACGATGGGATGACTAGCATCCCGGCGGGGGCACGGCTCGAGAAACCGACTGAAAGCACGAAACGTCTCGCGCAGCGTTCCGGTCGCCCCTTTTCTTTTCCAGAAACACACAAAACAAAAAACGTAAAAAAAAAGGAAGCAGAGAAAGAAGAAGAAACGTTTCGAAAACGTGTACTAAGAGAAAGGTAGTGGTAAAGATTATAAGAAAAAAAACAAAAACAAACAAACATTAACGGGCGTGGCGTTTGCAACAAAAATATTATAAATATATATATACATATATATATATTTAAATATATAAATATATACATGTATAAAATCTATGTATAAATATTAATGTGTGGCTGTGAACACATTTCATTTAGATACTATCTAACGTGATAAGATCGAGATCGAGGATGAGCGGCGCGCGATCGTTGCGATACGGGGAACGAGCTTTCGTCGGAGATGGAGGGGATCGGTGTGGGAGAACGTTTCTATTCGTTTCATTTATTTTCGCGGGAGCCGGCGATGCGCGCCACGTGAACGTAAAGTCACACGGGCGGACACTAAGGACAAGCTCGTGCCTCACGCGGAAGAGGCGAACGAGATCGCTTCCCAGGAAGCGAGCGTGCTTCTCGTTCGATCGCGGCGAGCGTGACGGCGAAGAGAATGAACCGCGGCGGCGATTCTTCCTCCGTTTCGAATTTGTACAAGAGGAAGAATGCGAAAGAAGCGAGACCCGAGATTCATCAAGGGACGAGAAGCAACGCTTTCCCGCGTTTCTTCAGGGACCGGCTGAGCCATCAGCGTAAACGCGCGCGCGCGTGCGGTCACACATGTACGGGCGATCGAGTGATCCTTGCGGCGACCCTAGTCTCTCGCGGCGGCGGCACACCAGCGGCTTGCATAACTTTCTTTATTAGATACCGTAATTATTTAATACCGCGGGCAAGCGAGAGTGTCGGCGGCGCGCTGCTCCAACCTGCGGTCGCCTCTGTACATGCGCGCCTGCGCGCGCCACTGCATCTCTCAGTGTGCCATGGTTCTTGCCGGTGTGCGCATCGTCGCGTGTACGTGTACCTCCGTCTGTGCACGCTGTGTACACGCGCGGAGGCAACACCAGAGACGCGGATCTCTGAGCGTTCGTCCGCCTGTGTGGTGCAAGTACGTGTCTGTGTGAGTGTGCGCGGAGTGGAGGTTGGGAGAAAGATGTGTGGGGGGGATGTGTGCGCGACTCGCGTCCCTCTATACGTGCGTGCCGTATCGACTGGTGACCCCGTTAGTTAGCACAGTCAGTCACTTTGCCTCGCTCGCTCGCTCGCTCGCTCATCGACTACTCTAGGCAGGCCTCGTTCGCTCGCTCACTCTTCCTTTCAGTTGGCAAGCGAAAGTAAAGGCCTAATAAAAAGCCCGCAAACTGGTTTTTCTGGTATATCGCGTGTTAATGCTAAGGAGAGCCGGGGCGACTAGCGTGCACCTCAATCCGTCTATTCTCCGCCGCTCTACTACCACCGCTGTTCTAACCACCACCGCTCCGCTCCTTCACGTCACAATTGAATATTCGACCGCCGATTCTTCCGTCGACTCCATCCCCTGACCATAACGCTCGACTCCCGCGATGCTCTCGTTCCTTCCTGCAGAGAAAGGTTCTTCGTCGTCGAATCGCGCGCGGCGGGAGGCACGTGCCTCCACAGAAGGACCCTTCTCCGAAGGACGAGGAGACTCGCCCACCGCGAAGACGATGCGTTCTGATCGGTGTTGCCAAGCATTCGGACGACTCGGGACGGAGCTTCTACGAGCACAATGTTCACCGAAGATATCCTATAAAATCGATCGAGGGCAGACGTGATCCTTGTTCGCGTCGAGTGGAGTGCTTTCGAGGAAATACTCCGAGTGTCCTGTCGAAGCTCCGCCGGGTCTTCGATACACTCGGGTCAGTAGCGCGCGTTCAACCTCGAGATGACTCGGGTCGAAACTCTCGACTCCGGAACTTATAAAGTAACCTTGCTCCCCGATCGAAAGCCTCGCTCAACGGAAGCTCGAGCTTCAAGCTTTCGAGGCTTCAGCTGGAGCCCCGCGCGTCGCCTAGCTTTCAAATGCCACGCGTTTTGTCAACGGAGTGACACGAGTCGGGGACCTCGACTCCCGCAACATTGGATAAGGTCGCGCTGCAGGGAAATTAGCCTCTCACGTTACCCTGTGATAAAATGAAGGCACGTGGATTCTCCACGTCGTTGAATTTAGTACTCTCGGGATGCTACGCGAGGGCTAGAGCTGGAGCTTCGTTAGACCCCGAGTCTCGCTCCGAGTGACTCTTGGAGCGATTCGAGTTGGAGCTCCCGAGCTCCGAGTAGAATTGCACGAGTAGAGGTTCGATAGGCTTGGAACATCTAATTAGGGAATTCTATTTCACGTCGTGAATGCTTAGTAATTGGAGTATCGTTTGAATGTTAAAAATCTAGCTCGCCCTTAGGGGATGATTAAGTCGCGATGGCGAAGGAAACGGGGAGTTAGGCGAAAGAGGTCTAGACACCCTTAGATTAGCAAAGCTCCGTGGCCCTTCTGTGTGTACCGTGAAGCTTAAGTTGGCTATAGTTGGAAGGAGACTTCCTCGAGAGTTCAAAGACATCAAAGACTGCAATTCTTAATCGCCGGACGCAACAAATCCGTCGAAGTATTCGCTCCGTGATTCGATCAGAGAAGAGTAGGTGGACTAGAATCAAAAGACAATTATCGAATTAGTCGTCTCGTCGATACGTTAATTCCTGAAAGCTTTAAATAGCGTCTTTACCATCGATCATTGTCATAATCTATCAATTTCCATCTAAATTACTGTTCGTTTTAACGTAGGTGACAGGATTACAATAGGTATACATATACATATATATATAAACAAATATATTCGTTATATAAATTCAGCGTGTGCGTGCAAACCCTTTAACTGGGCACATCCGGTAAGCTCGCGTGTTTTATTATAAACATTTGTATTTTTACTGCAATCGTATCGTTAAATATCATTGATGAATTCGTGTAAACATTTTTTAACGATTTTTATAAACACATTGGAATGATCCAATCTGATCATTTTCAAGGCCATACTTTCTTCTAGAAAAAAGAGAAAACAGAAAAAAAAACTGGTTTACGATTAATCCCAGTTAAAGTGCATTACGAGACACTGTAGATATCTTTTTTTTCACAATTTTGGCGTTATTGTCGTAATATTTTTATTCGCGCCGATTAACCTTTCTCGCATATCGAACTCGATTTTTGGAAGAAAGTGAACGATTTATTTCGCACTGAAAAAAGAAGCACCGTTATTTTTAAAGAGTACAGAAATGGAATAATATTTTATACAATCGTTCGCTCGTTAGGGCGCTTTTAGATTAATCATTTTTAGATATGTGTTTTGTGAGATTGATCAACGGTATTAAAACCTTCAGTCGGTGCCCATTTTTTGCCAGAAAAAAGAGGAGAAAAAAGACAAAAAAATATTCCGCAAATTCGCGCGGCAGGACGATCGATCACGACGCAAACGGATCGATGGAACAATCGAGAGATCAGTCGTATGCTTATCACGACGGATTTCTCTGTGGATGATCGATGCGCATCGATCGTTCGTTCCCTAATTATGCTACCTCTCAAAAATTTGACTGCAGATGTTAATGAGAGAAAGAAGATCATAAATATTGCTTTCGCAAAATTAACACAAAACGTCCAACTCCACCACTATTTCCCCCATCTCTATAATCTCTATAAGTGGATAATTTCCACGTTCGTGCCATTTTTCAAATTTACAAGAACTTACAAGAAACTCAAAGCAGTTTTAAATTTCCAATATGTCATATCACGAAAGTTTCCTCAATCTGCATTTGTCTATCGAGGTCCCAAGAAATTATGAGTAAAAAATGAGAATTCATCTCTTCCCTTCCCTTTCCTTCTTTCTATATAATAGAAAATTGAACAGTAGCCCTAAAGCACCTCCTCCCCTCGTTCATCCTCGCCTAATCGTAGGCGATAGGTACCTATAGTCAAAGCGTTTGATGGGTAGTGTATCTTAATATCCCAATACAAAATCCAACCCTTCTTTCTCAAACGATCGTCGTTCCCGAGAATGTTGAAACGCCCTGAAGCTCCCTAAAATTGTCCCACCTTTCTCTATCACCGCCTATTCCCTTCCCCTATCATAGATTAATTCTCGATCGATTCGTGATCGGATCAGGCCTCTCGAAAATGAATCCGTGGTTCCAAAGACGCACAATTCCTTCGTTCGAATAACGTCTGATTACTCGATTGCCCTTGACCAGACACGCGATGACAATTAACATTGCCCACGATTCTCCGTGATTTCGACGAGCGGCGTCTCGCGATCCCGCAAAGAGAAGAGAACGTATCTCCAAAACGAACTATTCGAGCAAAAAGGCAATCAGCTCCAACGAGAGCCCCCTTCCTCCCTTTGAATCTTCAAAAATCCCATCTCTTTTCCACGTACAGTTCGAAAGGGAGAGTGCGCGAATGACGATCGACGCGAGTCACGGCGAGGAACGGTCGAAGAAATCGGAGGGTCGCGGCAAGATCGAGGGAAGGGCTCGCCAGCTGCGATCTCGTCGCGCGCAAATACGTTTTATTGTAATTTCCGCGTTGTCATTGTAACGTCGAATGAGCGTGCAGTGTGATGTGTCGATGGTTTCGCGCGATCGTCGCGCGATTCAGGAGAGGCAGGATGAAGACGCATTGTACAGGGCGGCGAGAGCGATGACTGTTTCTGTTTTGCGAATGCGGAGAAAGGGGATGATGCGAGGGGAGTTTTGAGGGAGGGGGTTGGAAGAAGATACGCGAATTTAGAAAGCGTCGTTGATATTCAGCGGATCGTTAACCGCGGACGAATGCAGTTTCTTTTCTTTTTTATTATTATCATTATTATTATTATTATTATTAATCGTGTGTTCGGCCCGCGATGCTCGAGTTGGAACGTGAATAATAACCATACGCTCGGCACCACGGATGATTTTGTACGAGATGATACCGCCCGCGACACTGTACTCGCTCCGATGATTATAATGATTTTTATATTTGAAAAGAGAAAAGGAAATAAAATGCATTTACCTGACACAACACTATGGTTATTATTCAGGGGCTTGAATGACAGAGAGATGGACCATCCCGGTCACACGGGGAGGTTCGAATTTTGCGAGTTTACACGGCAAACGCAAGGAGGCAAAGAGAAATGAAACGAGCGAACTAAAACGTGGAGGAAAGAAATAGAAAGAAATTGGAGTGTTGATATATAAGTTCCAGGGAAAGTTCGCTTCTTTTCTTCAAATCCACCGATGAATTTTTTTTTTCAAAAATCGGTGAGGGTTGTAAATTCACGCGCAGAGAATCGCAGAAATTGAACAGACTTTAGTCTTCTTATCCAGGGTCTCTCTAACCCCCTCGACGCATCGCGAATTATTTATACCGCAAAGTTGATTTCGTAAATTCTCGAGTCAATTAAAAAAGCATTTGCGATTCTCGACGAACTATATCTGACTGAAATACGTCCGAGATCAACTCTACTCTGTATATCTATTAATTGCAACGTTTAAACCACAAAAGGGAGAAGGAACGTATGGAGGAACGTGGTGAAGGGACAGAAGATAACGAGGGCGTGAAAAGTGAAGCCGAGAATGAAAGCGCGAGGCGTCTCTCGCCCCTCTCCTTTGTTTCTTTCGTTGGATAGTGTCGGAGCTCCTCTGTTCGCCTTTCGAAAGGGGTTCACCTTTCTCATTGTACAGTGAAACGGGAACGACGAGACACAATTAGGATAAGAGTAACACACGCCCATTCTACTCATCGTATATCGCCATTCTATTTTAATACGGGAAAAGCGAGACTAATCACGAAACTATCTCTCTTATTAATACAGCGTAGCGCCTAACGGCACCCGCGAAGCGTGCTAACTACGCCGTTCGAGCTATTGAAAATCGAGGGCCGCCTGTCCGAAACGGGCAAGTCGGCGGGGGCAAGCGCGCGAGAAAAAGCCGAGTGCACCGCGCTTTTGTGAGTGTGCCGAGCCAGAGTTGGGTGAGAGTATCGAGAATTTGTCAGCGTGTTCTTGTCCCGATGTATGTGCATACGTTCACGCGCGTAACGATAAATGTTCGGAGCTTTATCACCCCCTGGAAAAATATTGCTCTGTCTCGTAACGCTGACTTAATCGAGACAGCGATCGGAAGTGGATCGAGGAGGAGCATAAATAAAGCTCGACGAGAGCAAGCGATTTCTGACACGGCCGGGGGGTTAGTTACGTCTGCGTGGACGATTCGGACGGCAACTTGCCTTTCGATATCCAACGGTGAGGCGAACGTGCCGTATCTGTGCGAGAAGTGATATAGCGATTAATTAATCGTCGTTCTTTTTTCTTTTAAATAGACACAAGATAAGAATATGAATATCGATTCGCTTGTACGAACATTCAAGTGAAGGATTTAATAATAAAGATTATGATTTACACGTCTATAGTTTTCTTATTGCTAACTGCGCCAGGCGATACTGTTCTTCTGTGCTATATTGTTACGCTGCGAGGGTGGGAGTTGCTTTGAAGTCGTAGTTGAGAAAATTCACCCTCTTTGGGTTTACCTTGAGAAGTCGAAGTAACTTATAGCCTTATGTTTATTGTAGTGTCTTTTATTTAACCTCTGCATCGCTCGCGGGGAATTTAGTCTTTGGTAGAGCAAGTGAGCTGAAATTTTGTTATTTTTGCAATACCTGGCGCTTCGCACCACTGTTAGGGGCTTTCTTAAATTACGTAAGGGTAGTTTGGGCCATTTTTTACACCCTTCCTACCTCGGTATAAGAATTTGTAGGAGTTTATATTCCAACACCCTCGTTACTTTGAGTTTTTTTTAGTTATTGGAATTCTTTTAGAGGTTTATATAATTTATTTAACCGTCTAGTGCATACGTCTACCTCAAAGCGGGCACTTGTTTAATCCAGGGCCACAGCACACGTAGTAGTCTAAGAAACATATCAATCTGACGTTTCGATTTGACAGAAATCTAGTTTGAAGTGGATTTTTGAGCTACGCACGGTGCGAAAATTATTATTATTTTCTTCGGATCGAAAACAGACATCAGATTCGGTCTTTTCATCCCCAAGTTAGACCAGACTAATTTTTCCAACTGAATTAAAAATCTATGCACTAGAGGGTTAACTCGGTTTTGGGGGATGTAAAGTAAAATTACATTTCTGGAGCATTAATGATAGAATTTGTATTTATAAAAAATTGGGTTAAGAATTATTACGTAAAACATTACCGGACCCTTCCCCTCCCCTGTATGAAAACATAAGAAATTCGCGACCCCCACCCCTCAAAGCCTTACGTAATTTAAGGACGACCCTTAATACCTCGCCTCCCTCGCACAGACACAATGCATTAGTTCCTCGAGCACTGTCGTACTTAAATTTCGTCCAGCATTCGTCCGAAAATCGCGATCGAAAAAAACACATGGCGGAAATGGGAAGCGTCATTATCCCGCGTCAAATTTCACCCAACTCTGCATTGTAAATAAAACGAAACGGCTCGTAGGAGCTATGTGCTCCTACGAGCCACCTTTCATGGTCTAGATAATTGTTAGTTACGTCATGGTGATTAGTTGGATCACGGTTGGAGAAAGCAGGGAGAACAAGAGGCACGGGATAGGGCGCGTTTAGGGTAATTTTTGTGAGTGACGGGGGTGGCATGACATCGCAGAAGAAGCTTTCACGTGTGTGTAGAAAATAGGGTGCGTGGCTATTCGTACCGACGATGAGTTTGAAATCACACTGTTCATTTTAAAATGCACTATGTAGACAGGTTTAATTGCTTATCGGGTGTACCTGATTGTGAGTAATTATCATATACTATGACTTTTAAAGGCTGAAGGTAGACAAATATATATAACTGTTATTTATAAGAATGGTACCAGGAAAAGGCTGACAAAAATGATATCTAGAACAATTTAAGTCGTGGATAGAAAATAGGGTTTGATCAACGTGCCGAAATAAAAGAAAAGTTGATAACTATGTCTCCTTTCACATACCAGTACCTCGACGAGTATATGCAGGGTAAGTTCGGTTAACATAAAATGGATATTAAAACTAACGCTGATATTATTTATTTTATCAGAATCTAATATGTTTAAAATTGTATGCTTAAAAAAGTGATCAGTATTTCCTTTAAGACAGTATGTGCGGAAGATTTGGTTCAAAACTAAAGTCATGACACCGAGATGTTTGGAGAGATGCTCCAGATAATTATTCAAGAACAATAACAAAGAAGAAATCAGAGTTATTTATGAGTTAATGCTATTTGAACTACAGTTTTATTAAAATTCAGTTACAGTTAAAATTTAATTACACTTAAATCTGATATTAACATTGTAACTCATTAAAAATGAGTGAAACAAAAAGAGAATTTAAAGCGAAACAAAATTACTTGAAATGGAACAGATGAAATTTATCCTCGTGTTAGAAATATTATTAAAGTAAATTAAACTACAATCCTATTATTATTATTGAGGTATATATTCTAATCATGAGTAGGACATTTCTCTTGTTTTCGGGGAGAGATGCTTCACTCAATTAGCTTTGAAAGGAAGTAAAAGACACTTTGCTTCTGCTTGACAACGTGTTCGTCTAAATTTTCAGGTCTTCTGATAGACTTATCGAGCAGTGTGTGATAAATTTCTCGCAAACGCCGAGGGAATCCAGCAAAGTGGAAAGAATTGATACAATATGAATATGAAAATAGCTATGTCCATGTCTCGCGGGTGAATTGTGTTTTAGTAGACTGATGACTAATTGTAATAGAACTCTATTTTACTTTTACGGTGATTGAAAGGCCCCTATCTCCAAAAAAATTATGATTCTATCCAAACACTATATTTTTGTGTACTGCTACACTTAGCTCGTTTTTAGTAAACTACCTCTTCATTTCCCAGAAACGTTTGCCACCTAGGCCTTTTTCCTTAAATCCGCCACTGACACAAAATATAATTTATTTAAATGAAAATTGATAATCTTAAATCATAATTGTGTTATAATTTTACTTTACTCGACGTCCTCAACACTAAAAAATCGTGGTCGCGAACGCTCTTCTCAATGAAGAAATGAATGAATATTGCCACATTGTCTGCCAAATCACCATTCAACTCTTCAACAAATTCAATCAGGATATTGAATCACGCGAACCCTACCATACAAAATACGTCTACATGTTTTTCCTTTTACGTTCGCGTACTTCTTTTGCTACCACGCATGAGAAGGCCAAACACTCTCTAGTACTACTTACGTACCATGTACGGAAAAGAATGGCGTTGCGACCAACAATCGACGCGAATATTCAGCACCAATCCCACGAATGCATTCGCAATTCGCTTTGGCTGTAAAGTCAAAGAGCGAAAAGGCCGTCGAACGACGAGACAGATCTATTTTACACGGATGTACAAGTGGACAATCGAATTATCGAGGGAAATGTAGCTGCGGTGGCCTATTGGAGGGACACTAACAAGGTTGCTGATCATCTACCCATAAACAAACGTTGCATCACTGTGGATTTCATCGCTGATAAGATGGCATAGTTGTGCAGCAAACGCGCGATTCGTAGTTAACAACCAGAGATCGGCAAAATTTTTATTTAAGTGAAAGTTTCCAATAAAAATTAAAAACATTATGTGTCGAATAAAGCTAAGCCGGATTATTCGAGCCTCGAATAACGAATAAAGTTCATCTACGCGATAACTATTCAAAATACTTGTGGCAACACTACGAGAAACATGATTTAAATTAAGTAAATGGAACGCGCGCGGGAGGAACTGGGATTTTCGCGACGAGGACATCGTAATCCAGGCTACACTCGCTGAAATCTATATCTATATTTATTTAAAATATAAAATCGTTATGTCATTCACTGGCTCATCGACGTCCAGCCCAAATCCTGGGATATAGACACATGAGATTCGGAGAGATAATGTGAATTAAAATTGCGAATTCTTTGAACTCGATTTAATATTTAATGTATGGGGCATATAAGGTGAACGGATACTTTTGTGAGTAACTGTCATACAAGTTTCCGCCCACTCGTAGCGTTACAGATCCTGAAATTGGCGAATTTGGTTACAGCCTAAGTAGACTGCAGTCTAGGTTGACAAATCTTAGGGAGCGACAAATTTTAGGCGAAAGAAATTGAAAAAGTTTTAAACACAGTGGCTTAAAAACATTTCACTTTTTTCCATTTAGCGAATTAGCAATAACTCATGTGTGTGTTGCCATATTGAATTAATTTTGAAATTGTGTCGACTCTTTCAAATTAAAATACTTTATGATATTTCGCGAAAAGTACAACAGACGTTTGTTGACCTATTTTATTTGCTATAACAACATCTACACAATTTGCGTTATTTCGCGGAGCCCTCGGTGATGCAAGATTCTCCCTCGATCTCTTGTACGTAGAAAGCGACGAGCCTGGACTGTAAAGAAACGACGAGGCTAAGAATCAAAGAAATAAATTAGCAACCCCCGAGGGGTTGATCGTTGAAAGAAGACGATCATTAATGAATCTTTCTCGGACGTTTGCGCGACGGAGTGAGCCAGCTAAACGAGAACAAATAGTTCCGATCTAGCGGAAGTTCCGTCCGTTTCCAGTCGCTGCTCCACTGTTGCAGCACGAGCCAGGCGCTCCTGCGAATGAGCTCCGTCTATGGGCGAAGACGAATTCATAGGTTCGTTGTGAAAGTACGAACTCGTGCGTGTTCATCGCGAACAAAAAGCTCAGTCTCTTCCTCTGTTCAGACGTGCAGCCTCGCCCTGGACGTTGAGCGTCGCACAATTCACCGGGAAATCGATCGAAACGCGGGTAACAGGCTGGATTACATGGAATGAAAGAAGCTCGGATGAGTTTAAAATCATTCATGAATTGAGAATAAAATTGTTAGTCGACTATTATAGCAAATACGGGGTCTATTTTGGTTCATAACTTAATTCGAGGCATTGAGAACAAAAACGGACTAACGCGCAATGAAGAAAAATGAATTGTTCCTATTTTATATGATTATTAGAGCCTATTGGAAGCAGGGTTGCTATCTCTCCGGTTTTCGCCCGAAGACTTCGAGGTTTGAAGCAAATCTCCGGGCTCTGATTTTACTGGAAAAATCTCCGAGTTGTAGAAAAAAATGAGATGATAAGACATTGTGGTATTATACAATAGTATTCATATTATATACAATAAAAGTTATTTATTAAAAAAACAGATACTTTTAATCTGAATTGTTTGAGCTTAAAAGAATTACTCATTTTTTTCGCAAATTCGAGAAAGAACTTTTTTCTTGTTTTTCTTATCTCTGGATTTATACTTGAATCTCCGGGTTGAAATGAGTGGCACTCTGGGTGGGGTGGGCGCTTACCCCTCATTCCCTCCTTCGCAAAGGCAAAACAAAATAGTAAATTATTCATTAGCTCAAAATTAATTTAATTTATTACAAAATAAAAATAAATTAAATTATGAAGTAATTCCGCTTTACACGAACCCAATTATCTTGACTCCTAACCCCGTACATAAATTCAAAAATTAGCTTCTCTATTTATTGCCCATTCCTGAATGAAATCCTACCTACTCCCCTGTTATTACTACTAACTCAATTTCGCAAAAAATGTCAGTTAGTCCATTTTTATTTTCAATGCTTCATTTGCCTAAATACAGTGGACGCTGGATAATATGCCGCTGTTTAAAGTGCCGTTAGGAACGCCCCAGCTCACACGTCATTCGATTTTAAGTTCTTCGTGTTACTAATAGATTGATATCTGGGGTGGGTCAAAATGGACCCTAGATACGAGCTTGGTATCGATCAGTCAAAACTTAGTTAATTTAATTATTACAGTAGCAATGAGTGGATGCATTTATTTTTCGTGAAAAGAAGTGCTCGAGACCATTGCTAACATTTAGAACGAATTGTTCGTACGAACTGTCTATTGTTTATGAAAACTTCGCAACGATTTGTCATGTATTTTGCGAAAGACAAAGGGCTTTTATATTCAGACATGGGTTTGCACTCGTTACTTCGACGTGCACAATAGGCGCGCGACCTTGGCGAATTAATCACTTCGAGATTGAATCTCTGTGCCTACACGAGTTGGAGAGTGCAGTGTGTTTCGTGTGAATAAAACGAGGAAAATGTGTGACATATATAAATAAGATATATTTTAGTATTTCGTATTTCCTGTTTGTCGTGAAAATGGGGATGCTAAATATGTGTGTGACTTCCCGCGGCACTTTAACGCCATCGACTAAAAAAAAAACTCGATGTAACGAATCTCCACGTAGCCGAGATAGCGATGCAGAAGAAACGTGAACGAAATTTTCAATTAAAACCACCACATGCACCCTACATAAATACATAATTAATGCGTGCCATGCAGAATAATTACGCAATGCAGTTTAGTATAAAATTTTCTTGCGGAATATTATTTTTTCTTGCTGCAAGAATTCGCGGATAGCATACACGCCAAGAGTGATGAGTACGAGGCACGTTCTCCCGAGAAGTGTAATCAAACAATTGCATTTTCGTTGAATTCCAGCCACTAGAGCAGTGGTATGGAAATAGAATCATAAAATTTCAATCCCTTTTTCATCTAAAGCAACCTCTGACAAAGGTCATCGATTTATTCAAATTTGATTCGCGCTTTTATGGACGAGGTGTCTTTCTTACCACAAATCTGAATGCTGCAGTGTTACAATTTCCTACTGCATTCATAGGAAATCACGAATTCGTCGCGAAAAGGAGGAGGCGTAAAATTCGATCGAGGTCGACCGGAAGTCCTCGCGAGGTCCATCGACGAATTCAAACTGTCAGTGGACTTGCAGTCGCGCGCGACACTCGAAACGACGCTTCTCGTCCGAGGAGAAAATTCTTTCAAGACTTTGAGGCGACCTTAAGGACGTTTTCGAACGCACGAGGCAAAAATGGGGCGGAGAGGTTGTATGTTTGTGGAGGAAGATGAGGTGAGACTGTAAATGAGGAATAGGACAACGATGCACGCACACGAAGTGTATAAAAATCACAGTGTTTAATGTTAATCGACGATTCACTAGTGATAATAATTGCGGCGATAATATTAACGTTACATTACCCGTTTGTACATTAAAGAAAAAATTGAAAAAAAATGTGGAGATGCTACACTGTATCTATAGTGTAAGTAACACGTGTGCGAGGGTGGGAGAGAAAGAGAGAACTGTCTATTTTGAACGATACTCGATGGGTGCGTAAGTGGGCAGCGATGAATTCCTTTTTTTATTTCTCTGACTTGCCCATGGATATATCCCATATTCCCATATGTAAGAAATGTTATAAGGATTACCTATAAAACATGAAAATAAATATCATGTAAACCCTGAGGATATCTGTGTTTTAATGGTTCGTCCTGAATTCTTGTGTTTCTCTCCACTAATTGTAAGTAGTGTAACTGCCCGTTTTTCAACGCAATTTTTGAGAATTTATTTAACAAAAACTGTAAGTTTATACTGTCCGGCTTTTTGCTTGCATATTAAGGTATGTTTTAAGTAATACTTAGAATTTTTTGAACTTTTTTTATCGCATATACACAAAGATGTACAAATTTAGTGACGTAAGCTTCTTCGAAACAATTATTTTCCGTCAAGCGATGGTGTTATAATCATCTAAAGTGGAAAAACTAAGGTGTATTTTTTTTATTATGATTGTTGAGATGGTTGGAACCACGGACGAGTTTCTATCTAGTAAAATATTAATTTTACAGAACGAGAATTGCTAAATTTTTCATTAAAAAACAAACATTTTTTTAAAATAATTTCATTCCGCAAATCTTTACTTTTAAGGGACCTCTGAAATAAACTTTAGTTTTTCTATTTTAGATGACTATAACAGTTGACATACCATCGCCAGGCGGAGAATTATTTTCAAGAAGCTTGCACCCCCGAGTATATCTATGTAAATATATGATAAAAGAAGCTCAAAAAATTCTGAGTAATACTTCAAACATACCTTAATATACTGGAAAAACGCCAGATAGTATAAACTTATACTTTTTGTTAAATAAATTCACGAAGAGTAACCAGCCCCTTAATGCTTATCATACAATTTTTAAGATTTCTATCCTCGACACTGCCATTCCTTTGGCAATCGAAATCACTTCCAATTGTAAGTAAATTGTAAGTAAATCTCAAATTCATAGAGCACTTCCTTTCGAAGCTGTAAAAAAATATGGAAACCATACTTTCTTTTTCGAAAAATCTATCCTAGTTATATAGGAATGCAACTTTAAGGGGTCATATACGTTTCCTCATTGGAAAAAATGCATTTTTTTTTTTATACATAATTTGAAAGGTGCATGTCTTCGAAATATTTTAAGCCTACAGCGAACTCGAAATTCCAATTATTGGTGAAGTTACGGCCGTTTGAACGAAACAAGTCGCGCCGGTCCCATTTCAGTTTTACAGCGGGCTAGCTGTACGACCGCGCGTCTTCCTCTAAATTGGACTCCGATAATTGCGGAGTTGTAAAATATGGAAAAACCTATTGTAAAATACTTTTGAAGTATGCATATTGTATTTATAGGGCCCATAATTAGCTATATGACTAGTTTTAGGCCTCTGTTAACCGGTACAGGGGCGGGTGGAAAGTACGTTTGAGTACATCAGGCGTTTAGTCTGATACTATCCTCCGACTTGTAAACGGTGACCAGAAAAATGTCAGGACCTTGTGTATATGCAGACCGAAAGGGGGAAAGAAGTGATTTTAGGCGAGCATCGCGACCTGTGAAAAAGCGGTTTCCAACAACCCGGAAAAGGGAGTCTGAAAAAGCGATGACCAGTGCATCGGCGAAAAAATTAAAAAATTCGAAATATTCGGAAGTGATTGTAGATTCGTCATTCGGGTACCGAATTTTAAACTTTGCTGCTGTATTCGCGACTATTAGTTTATATGTAAATTGCAAAACGTGTGGAAGTCACGTAAAATTTGCAGAAGACGACATTCGAGGTCTTGGATTTAAAATTGTGATACAGTGTAATAAGTGTGGCCCTCAGCGTATCCCTTCTTGCCCACAAATTGATAAAGCCTACGAAATAAATACCCGCTTCGTGTTTGTGTTGAGAGTGTTAGGACTAGGGCAATCCGCTATGCGAAAGTTTTGCGGACTCATGGACTTGCCAAAGCCAATAGCGCAATGTACGTACGACGCTATAGTAAAAAAAATTCTCATTGCTGCACAAACTGTTTGTGATGTTTCATTAAAAATTGCTGCGACTGAGGAAAAAACAGCTACTCAAGAAGCAGAAATATTTGACGATGAAACAGGAATTGTTGTTTCCGGGGATGGAACCTGGAAGAAACGTGGCTACTCTTCCCTTTTCGGCGTGATGACTCTCATTGGGAATTTGACGGGGAAAGTTGTGGACATTCTTGTCAAATCATCATATTGCAAAGCCTGTGAATATTGGGAGAATAAAAGAGACACCGCCGAATATGAGGATTGGAATGAAGGAGGGCACGAGTGTTCGGCAAATCATGAAGGGAGTGCGGGAAAAATGGAGGTGGACGGAATGCAGGAAATGTTTCAGCGATCGCTTGAATTACACGGTGTTAAATATTTATACTATATCGGTGACGGTGATAGCAAAACATTTAATGGTATCCTGCAAACAGACCCATACAATACTCCCGTTTCTAAAAAAGAATGCGTGGGCCATGTGCAGAAACGAATGGGAACGCGTCTTCGTGCACTGAAGAAAAATACGAAAGGGCTCGGAGGAAGAGGCATGCTCACAGGCAAATTGATGGACGAATTGCAGACTTATTACGGTCTAGCTATTAGGAGACACAGTGATTCTGTCGAAGAAATGAACGATGCTGTTTGGGCAACTTTTTGGCATAAAATTTCAAGTGATGACAAACCGCAGCATCATTTCTGTGCAGCCGGAGAAGAGTCGTGGTGCTCGTGGCAACGAGCGCATGCTACGAATAACTTGGAGGAATACAGGCATAAGCCTCCTCTTCATCAGATTGTGCAAGACGCTATTCGTCCTGTGTACGAAGATTTAAGCAGCATTGATTTGCTTCGAAAGTGTGTCGGGGGTTTCACCCAAAACTCGAATGAGAGTTTGAACGCTCTAATATGGAAAGTTGCTCCAAAAGAGACATATAGCGGTTTCACAATTGTTCAAATCGCCACATATATTGCAACAGGGATGTTCAACGAAGGCCATATCTCGCTTTTGAAGACACTACAAACATTGAACATCAAGATTGGAAATGCAGCGCACTATATGTGCCAGGAGGCCGACGTACAGCGTATCGCAACGGGTGAACTGAGAGCGCAGCAAGCGACAAAAGAGGGCAGAATTCATCGCAGACAAAGTAGATTGCAAGCAGAGGTAGCTCAAATTGCAGAGGAAGGTCACCTTTATGGTGCAGGCATCGCTGATTAGGAGTTAGTTACAAAATTTCAATGTATTGCACAATTAAAACTCTTTTAAAACTTTAAACGCGTTTTTCTCGAAACAGCACTTTTCAAAACGGTGGGCATGATAACTGCCTCACCGTTCATCCGATTAACTTTAGCATTTACACACATATTCTACATAAGATTCGTTATCGTGTTAGGAGAGCTTTTTCAATTAAATTGAACCATTTTTTAATAACAAGCAAAAACGTACGAGTTTTATAGCGAAAATCACGACCCTTTTCTTCAAAGTGCTACCATTTCCGCAATTTTTTTTTTTTGAAAAAATGGCGCCTACACACGATAACTATGATCCCACAGATTGTTAAAAAATCGGTGATTTTAATTTCAGACCACTCGTACGGGCTGAATCATGCCCACCGTTTTGGGCGGCGCCAGAAAACATGTTCTACGACACTGCCCGCGGACGCCACATTTTTAAAAATTTTGAAATTCTCATACCTGATTTATAATCTATAAACGTATACCTATAAAACACAAAAAGAATTAAACCAATCGGACTAATAGTTTATCCCTGAATTACTTCCAAACATTGACCACATTTTAGCGCCGAGAAACGTATATGACCCCTTAATCCAACGTCAAAGAAACCTGCCATTTTCCCAAGACTGCGACAAAATAAAAGAGACCATTGCAATGGCTATGCTTGCGAAGTATAACGTAAAAGTATTCCGAGTCTTAGCAGGATTAAGAGCAAAGTGAACGTTCTGCTCGCTGAATGCTAAAGTTTCCACGGGCGTTCAGCTGTCGTGTTAAATAAACGCAAATTGGATGTAATTAAAGTAGATATTGATCGTGGTTGATAAGATACATAATAATATTGTTGTGGTCGGCACAGCGATGCGCTCGTAAAAATGCAATATCTTAACAATAATTATCCGCGACATGCACCTGCGTGTTTTGTTGCATTGTCGCCGCGTCTGACATTTTTTTCCTAGCTATCACTATCTGTTGTTCATTCCTCTTCCTAGAAATGATAAAACGAATGATTTTTACATTTTATATAACTGAGAGTATCCGCAATAATGACGTACATACGAAAGGTTTAACGTTTCCAATCGCGGTGATAATAAAGGAACGTAATGTGTGACCATCTAATTGCATATTCATGAATAAAACGTGTCGACTGTATCTAATTTAGCCTGCAAAGCGAGAAAAGTTCTTATCGTAATTGTTCCCAAGGCCAGTTTGTGGAAAGACTATTCGTTCGAGCCAAGTTTCGTTTTTCTGCCTGTCTCGTTGCAGAATGTGTGCATGTGTGTGTATAGGTAACAGCAGAATGTCGAAAGACTGGGAAATGTACTACATTGCTGAGGCAAATAAAACATAGCGAGGTGAAGAAAAGGATTTATATCACTGAAACTACTTAATCGTATTTTATAAATTTTGCAACTCTTGGATCTGTTGAAATATAATAAAAAATCTAAATTAATGGGCAAATACAATGTTGAAATTATATCAGGCGATTATATTTTAACACACAGAAATGTTATTCAGAAATGTGTAATATTACATTTATTGATCGTAAATTGTAAATTTAATAATCCCTTTCGTAGTACGTTTTCGTTTTTTACAATTAGGTCTTCTGAGCTACCAAGTCACATATATTTTTTAATGCTAGTATTTTCGTAGATTTGCTCGCGTTTTAAATTGTTTTTAAGCCTAGAAAACTTTGGAATCTACAGTTTTCATTCTTGTAACATGTTCCGTTATTCTCTTGCAATATCAACTTCGTGTAATTATCATTTTACTATTCGAATTAGTGTTTCAGGCTATTTCGAGTACTAAGATAACACTTTTCAAATGTACAGTTAACCGGTGTTTAAATAAACGAGGTTCTATTATCAGGGTAATGGACATAAATGAAGCATTTACCATTTTTGAAGCAAGATTTAAGCATTTAATGAAATAATATTTTCAAATAGTGGTCAATTTAAGCATTAAATGAAATAGTATTTTCAAACAGTATTTACTTATAGAAATATTTCAGATGTTAGGAAGAAATATTCCCAAATAAAATAAATAATTAATAATAACTAAAAAAGTAATTTTTATATTTTAGTATTTTAACTCAAACTATTTCAAATTCTACCAGTTTCGAGCAGTCGGCACATATTATTCGGGCAGCGAGGGCGAGGCGAACTGTCTCGAATATTATTCTGATAGCATGTCGAGACAAAAGTCAAAGTTTAAGTGCCGTGAGAGTAAAGTGAAGTATAAAGTTCGTACTCGTTAAAGTTCTTCGATGCACAGGCCAATTGGGTTGTATACTGACATAACAGTTAACTCACGTTTCCCGTTCGTAAGTGCATTTGCTGTCGATATTTATGTAAATAACGGCCACCGGAAGTTGGGTGCTCAAACTTTTGTTACTTAGCTGTATCTCGAAAATGAAACACTGGACTGCAAACTGGTAAGTCGCTTTTTATTTTGTTTCGCCATGGGGAATTTGTGAGTTTAGGCTGGTCCTACAATTTTTGGATATTCTGGGAATATTATCGGAATATTTTTATGTGTAATACAAAGCGAAGTAACAGGCTAAGAAGAAAAACTCTTATTAGTATTCTTGAATTAATCTGTGTGCTGTAGAATTTTATTTAGCACTGTGTCCAATGATCCGTGATACTAACATTTAGAATTTAAATGAACGAACATTAGGAATGCTTTACAAAAATTATTTCTTTCGTTATAATTAAGTGGAAGATCGTATCTATACTAAAAGTGAATTAAATGAACATAGTCGTTATTTAGTTAAGATAGATTTTAACTACCTACTTAGCAGGCATTAATGTACGGAACTCTAAGTGATAGAAGATGATAAATTCACTAAGAAGATTTAGATTTACATTTAGATTCAGTTCCTAACAATACATGTTCGCTAGACAATACATTCTGGCCACACAGTCTGTGTTCAAAGTGGGAGATAAAATCTACCTTGAATCTGTGCTGGAATAAAAGTAAATGGCTTCCCCTTCAAATGCGTTAGCATAACTGGCAATTTTTACTAGAAATATAATTTGCACTCAAGTAACTTAATTGAGTACTATGTTAAGAAAAGGGTCTAGGGCTTTAGGGGCTCATACTTCTCACCGAAAGGAGCAAAAAACGGTAAATCAATATACGTCCTACAATCTATCCTTTCGATGAAAATCTACTTTTCTGTTTACGAGCGTTCGATATCGTAAGTACACAAGTCTCTTCGCAACACACCGAACGTAAACCGAATAATCGGTTTGGAAGTGCAATAGTGCGGTTGATAGTTCAAGGTTGTATGCCAACAGAAGATTATCACCAATAACAACAAAGATTACTTGATAGACGTAAACATAGCGCAAGTCTTCAATATGTATATCCGTAGCACGGTTAGTGTTATTATCGCTGCGTTGTTAATATTCGTCTATTATTCTAACGTGAAAGTGGTACATGTAAACGTACATATTTTTCGAGTGGTCTTGCCAACGGTCATAAATAATAATACAGCCTTATATTCGAATGGAAGGACCGAACAACTCTTGTAAATGTGAGAACAAACTTTTGTGGATTAATCGACAGGATTGATTTTAGGACCTATGTTAATTAAACATTTTTTACTCCTCTCGGTGAGTATTATGAGCCTCTAAGGTCTTAAAGTATTCTTTTTGACAGCCTGTATATGCATTCAAGTGTCGTAGATAGCATTAACAAAAATATATTCCAGCATTTTCAAATAATAAATTATTTAAATAACGAATCGAATTAAAGTTACTTTCACTTTAGATTATTCGTCGAATAAAGGTAATGCCTACACCGAGTTAACTTTACTCAACACATGGCGAATCATATTTGTAACTTTCATTCGTGTATTCGACATTTTTATTTAAATAAAAAAATTCCCATTTCTGCTTTTGGTTCCCGCTCATGAGCGCATTGCTGGACGAAAGTATTAGAACAGCAAAGTAGTTTCTAGTAACTACTAGAAAAATTACTCCTATATACTTTCTCTGCATGAATTTTTATTTCCAATATTTCCCTTACCTACCAACAAAAACAGAACTACAAAAAGGAAACACATGTTACAATCTACTTAGTAGTTAATCCACTCCTAAGCAAAAGAATTTCCGTGCTCCATGGAATAATTTCACAGAAATTTTATTTATAATATAAACAAATTTTTCATGCGTGCCCCAATATGTTTGACCAAGCGTAAAATAGTTATAAAACACACTTTTGCTATATAGTTTCATATCATTTATTCGGTTTATGTAACCCTGTTTCTGAATATATGTATATGCAAGTTGGATATTATAAATAAAACTGCACGCGAAAGAAATAAACAGGAGCAATTTCTCTAATAGTGGAAAATTATTTGTATATTAAACAGCGCGCTGTACCAACAATTTCATTCAATAGTGTAAGTCATAGCGCACACCATGGAAGCCAGTTTCGCGGTACAAGGCGTTCTCAAAGAATCGAGCGAGAAAAACCTGTGCTTGTTTCTCGCCGGTTAACGAATTATGTAACGATAAACTTTATCAGAGCGAGTGAAATAACCTTTCGAGGGGGCCCGCCTAGCTGTAAGAAACTGGCAACGGGTTAAACACTCGCCGCTAGTAGCGAACGAATGTCACTTTATCATAAGCCGCTACCGTATCGTGCAGTTAAACTTGCTTCTCGAACTGGTAATTTGGAATTTAGATTGGCCAACGGTGCGGTCGCGGGCGCGCCATTCTCTGGTCGTTGTTGCGTAATTAATTTTGACCAGCTCACTTCAAATCGCCTTACAGGGGAAAATTCCCAAGCCAAAAATTATGATTTCCCTGAAACTTCGCGTGGGTGCAGAGCATCTTGGAGAATGCGATGAGCATTTTTTTCTGAGGAAATTCAGTCTGAAGGGAATTCAGGAAGTAAAGTGAAATCTACCCTTAAAGTTATCAGGTTTTCGTTCTTTTTTTTCGTATAGGTAACTTTATAATTCTTTTGGTAGTCTGATAGAGCATTAAAGACTTAACAGTTCTTATATTTAAAGCTTTATTCTACTTTGCACCGTTACAAAGTTATATTAAAAAAAAAAGAGGAAAAAATGTGATAACTTTAGGGGCTGATTGCGCTCCTGAAGGAAGTGAATTTCTCCGGAGAAAATTGCCCCTTGTATACTCTGATGTGCTCCACGTTCACACGAAGATTCGTTAAAATCAGAATTTTCGAGTTGGGAATATTTCCTTGGTAGTGATTTACTTGTTTTCTGGTTTAGTTGGTTTTGTTTTTGGATTGTTGTATGGGAAAGATTGTATGTGAAGTAATCAGTCGCGTTAGGGTAATTAATCTTTTTTGAAATGTCGTATAGATATTGATCCCAATTTATTCAAGGTCCCAAAAGTAGGTGATTTTCGTGAATTATTTTTTAATAGAAAGAAACACTGTATAACTTGAATGTTTGTACAATGTTTTTATTAGTTTTTAAATGTAATATATAACGGTTTAAAAGAAATCAAAAAATTTAATAATGGTGACCACGATTTCGTCTTTCGTGTCCATCCGAAATGAGAAACAAATTTATTTTCATATTCAAAATGCTTTCTATTTTCGTCTAACCCTCACCTAACCCAGACCTAATGGTGAAATTGCTTCTGTTTTTATCATTCGTGTTATCTCTTTTTTAATGAATTCCAAATAGGGGTTATTATGAAAAACAAATGAGTAACATTGACATAATTACAGCATGTCCTAGTTAACGTTGAGTAATTATTACTGATAAAACAAACAGAATGTTACTAGCAAAAGAATACTTTTTTTTGCCAGTTTTGCCAGGTGTTTTTTCTATTATTCCAAATGGTCGTGTTAATTAGATATTTTATTTGATTCGAACAAGCATTAAATTACTAATAAGATACCCTTCTGGGATTTATTATAATGCTTAATAATTACTTCTACTATATCTATGATATTGAGTTGCAAGTGTAAACTGATTCTTCAAAATGTGCAACTCCATATTTACCAACTTTGAGTAAATTAGAAACTCCAGGTTATAAAATTATTTTATTAGGTTATAAAAAATTAGGTTATAAAAATACTTAACATTGAAAAGAGAACAGTAATTGATAAATATATATTTTCACAATAAGTAGTAATAATTGATAAGCTTTCATTTCTATTCTTGGCGAATTTGTCAAACCAGGCGGTGCCAGTTCAAAATTTGCAATAAATCGCTCGTTTGTTATCGGATTTGCATCAAACGTGCACCAAACGATGTAGATTTTTTTACGAACCTATATTACATGTCATAACTCAAATCCCGTAAAAAATGGAGCTGCACCCCTGTCGCTGCAAGGTCCTCAATTTCAAAATTGTTAGGTAAAAAATTCAGTTTACAATATTTATAAAATCCAGTCAACACATCACTAGTAAAAACTCGTTCCTTCTGGAATCATCATTCAAACTATTTAGGCATGTGCATATGCTCACATGTACTTACAGTTTCTTGTGGACTGTTTCACAAAGACTTTTATTCGAGAAAAGAATGACAGAAGTATCCCATCGTAATTACCTTCCCCAATCTACTTCACTGTTAAAAATTCTCCTTCAGAAAAATACCATTAAGAATACTATTAACAATTTGCCTCTCCCTGCAAATATAGGACGTTAAGAAACAAAATGAAAAAGAAAACAACTCCCACAAAGTGATTAAAAGAAGTACCTAGCATGTAACTTTAATTCCGAATTGTCGCGAGAAGGCTGCAAAATTTCAAGAGCCTCGTTGGCAAGGGGAGCGCAAAGCTTTCAGACGTCTTCGTAGAAAATCTCCAGGGTCCAATTCGATTTACACCGAGAAACGAGCGTTTCTTTTCTTTACGCAGGAGCCGCAATAATTCTCGTCTTATCCGTGTTGAAACCTTCTCACTCTCCTTCCGCCGAGAATCTCCGCTGATTCCTTCGAACCGCGTGTCTTCCGTTAACATTTGCCGGCGGTGTGCTCGAGGAAGGGCGCAGTTAAAAGGAAAAGTGGTCAGAACAAGGAACTGCGAGGCGAAGCCGTGGTGCAACGCGAGCGAATAAATTTCACCGTTTCGACTAGCGATTTCCCAAATGTTAAACCGATCGCAGCCGCGTTACGCAAGGTCGCCGCAAAATTTCGAATGCAACTCTGTTGCAATTGCACAGTGCCGAGAGCTGAATTGCTCCAGTTGTTCCACACAGCGCACGCGTTCCAGGAATTTCGCAGTTTCAAAGCTAGGCCGTTCCATTAATTTTCGTTTAATCTCTCAATTTGCCCGCTGCGCGATTTCAATTGGAGAACGCGCCATTTCACCGTCCCCCCGCGCGACAAACTAGCCGCGAGGGCCATTTTCTACCGTGTCCAGAGCTACCACTATTCTGATTTTCTTCAATTTATTCTAGTACAAATTATAGTATATAGTTTGTAATGTGTTGTTTAGTGAATTTTACTGAATGTTTATTTTATTTTTATGTGTACTTTAAAAGTTTATTTTTCTGCAATTATATTCTTTATTTATTCAACACAGAACTAATATAACATCATTTATACATTATGACACAAATATGTAGTTAAGATTTTTATAACAAAAGCCGTAAAAAAATTTCGTAAAGGTATATTATAATTGAAATTGTCAAGGATAAACGAATTTACTCGTATTATCATTTTTTAAATTGATAATTAGTAAACTTTCTTAAATCAAGCGAAACTTTTCGGTATTATACAAAATTATAGAGCAGATTAGGCGAGAGTCTTTCCACAAAATTGAACTGTTATAAATTTCGCTCCTACATATGTTACATTTATTTCTTTGCAACCATAATCATGCGCAGAAATGTCTGCAATTACGTTAGCAAGTGGCAACAGAAGTGTACGAATGAGGAAAAAAATTTAGTTGTAAGTTCTGCAGCGGTGAATATCCTTAATGCAATTTTTACGGTTATCATGCATCTGCCAAGTGGATCGTGGTTGGAAAAAAGTCTGTGCAAATTTCCGATACACATAGACAGAAACATTGTGTTGCAACGCTGGCATTCGCCGAATGCCACAGCTCGTTGCTCTCTGATTTATGCGTTCTATTAGTTTTTGCCAGCTGGGTAAAGCATTCGATCAATTAGCGTCCAGGCTTTGCAGCAATGTTAAATTGCCGCGACCGTGTCAAACGCGACTCTCGGCCAATCCTCTCATTCGCCATGCTATTATGCAAAACTTCTACACCGCGACGTTTTTACCCTCGCTTCGTTTGGTTTTCCAATTTCATTGTTTGCTCTGGTGCGGCGCAGAAACCAACTCAAGCTGTTTTTAGATTTAGCCTTACTCATGCTTAAACTTCATTTATACATACGCCATTATTAATACATTTCAGTCTTATATCGAGGTTTACTTCGCGTCAAAGATTATAAGAACTTGTAAGCCCGTAAACAATCCGGAGTATGAAGATTAAGATTGTATGGTGATTTTGTAAAGAATAATTTTTCTATTCGGTTAGTTTTTTATATGGGTTGTAATTTTAGAAGAGGAAGCCGGAAATGTGCTTATAGTGATTTATTTATTTAGTTAAACGGAAGCCCTTTAAGAAATATAAAAACAAACAATAAGATGTACACTGAGCAATGAAGCGTTGATTAGAGAAAAGAATTATACATGTAATACGTAAATAAAGTGGATGCAAAAAGCATGTAAAGGTACAAACACAAAACTAAAATACAGAAAATAGCAGTTAGTTACAAATGTGATTGGTATCACTGGATTATTGAACAAATAAGCAGTGTTAACAGTTATACATAGAGGTACGATTAATGGGATTGTATTTCCCCATTAAACTTCGATGATGCTTAATATATAGACGTGAGTAGTACCCAAGTTTTCTAGAAAGAATATCTAATCTAAAAAGTTGTAAAATTTGAGGACATTTAATTTCGTGATGAATAATCTGGTAACCAGAAAATAAATTCATTATAAATCTGCATATTTCAAGTGCTGGTAATGTCATGCTACAAAATAAAGACAGATTTCCTCAAACTTTGTTATAACAACATATCACAGCAAAAATGTGCTACAGTCTTGTAATGTGTTATTATACAAAAATTTGGAAAGATTTCAACGTATTGTCTTCGAAAATGTCTGAAGTGGGGGAGGGGAGGGGGGAACTATCTTTCTGATTATTTTCATTTTAATAAACGCGTATAACTTTGACAAAAATCTCTCTCAGAATTTAATATAATTTATATCAAAATCTAAATCAATAAAGTTTAAATGATTTTATATTCAATAAGGGTGGAAGTGAACGTAAACCAGCTGAAATTAAACAGAGAATGTAATTCAGGCTACAATGGGTTAAAGGAGAGATGGAGAGAAAAAAAATGGTATGCTTATCGTGCACACCTATCGTTATATCTATCGATCTCCCTATCGTTATTTTTTTACTAGGAAAATAACCGTTTTCGCCGCCAGGAGAGAATTTGGCGATAAAAGTTCATTACATAGCTATAGGTTCTTGTTAATAGAGAAGGGACAACATTCCAGTTTTTCGGCACACAAAAACGGTTCAAGGATTTAACGAAAAAAGGCGATGCCTACGTAACGGGACAGGAACGCGATTATTTCCAACGTTTCTGGATTCCAATCATTACTCAATGCTCGAAATAGACGTTCAGCGAACGAGACGATAAGCGAGGTTCGAGAATCTGAAACGTTTCTCATAACGCTCTTCTTCTTAAGGTTGCACTTTCTCCGAGCAACGTTCTCGCACATTCTCGACGTAATTACTTCTTTGCAAAGCAACGAAGCATTAGAAATTGATAGTAAATTAAAGACACACTCTTTATTTGATGCTTTATTATAAATCTTTTTTATCAAAATAATGCAAATGCCAGATGAATATTAGGACACAGGCACATTAAAAAATTCCAATTTGTCTGCGTCAGGGGACGAGGGACGATAACCATTATATTCATTACGTTTAAAATGAGCTATGAATTTTTAATTTCAGGCCACCGGAGGAGGCCCAATCAATATCGCCGATCAGACAAAATTTCTGGAACACGAAACACATGAACCATAATGACTTTTATAATATTGTCAATAGCCAATTAAAAAAGATCTACAAATAACTGAAGTGTTAATAACCATGTGAACAAAACGCCAATATTTAGCATTGTATATTCCTTTGTTCAAAATAATTTCCCAAAAATGACCTTAAAATTGCCTGTTTAGACGATAATTCCACCTTAAGTGGATGATACACATGTGATTTTTTAGAAGAAATGTAAAAGAAATGGTGTCTTTTATTATTAATTAGGTTCTCTATGGAACTGTTTAAAAACGTTATTGTATTCCATAGATAATTACATATTCCTCGTTAATTTTAGTACGTACGCAATAGGTTTTTTCTTTTTCTTAACTTACCTTCTTAGAATCTGCTTGTTCTTGTGTTAATGAGCAACCTAAAACCTCCATATTAATCATGCCCATTAGTAAACATACAATCAGTAAGGAAGCAGTAATGACTGACCCAGAAAGAGACAGTAAGAATAATTTAATCTTACTTTATGAAATGTAACGTGTCTATTTAAATGCCCCTTTCAATATCATAGTAAGAACAGTCGATTAATGAAGTTTGCACGACCGTTCATACGAACATTTACATATTATGTCATTAATGCTCATTGTCAATCACAAACTGATTTCCAATCCCATTACTGTTCCATTATCATTAGCGCTTATATTTTTACTAAGCGAGGTATCTTCACAGGAAACCATCATCAATAGTTCCTACCCCACATATGTAGCTATTTACAAATAATAATCTTCGTAAAAATCGTCAAATTCCAGATAAAACATCGCGTGAAATGTAAGAAATACTGAAAGCTATACTGCCGCCTATTTCATAATTTCCATTCATCGATTCGATACCATTGAAGCCTGACGTCATTCTATAAAATAAACGATCGCCCGGGTCGCGACTTCCGGTTGCCGAGACTTTCGGGCGGAATTTTCGGAGGCACAATTACAAGTTACAAGGAAACGTTCCAAGCCTGAAAATTCTGATTTTACTGAAACTTCGTGTGAATGTAGGAGCGATATTCTTTTTCTGCAGAAATTAATTGTGAAAGAGTGAAATCAACCCTTAAAGTCATCGCCTTTTTTCATTTTTCTAATAGTATAACTTTGTAACGGTGCGGGATAGAACCAAACTTTAAATATAAGAATTGTTCAGTATTTGAGGCTCCGTCACACTGTCAAAAAAAAAATAAAGTTATATTCAAGAAATGAAAGAAGGCGATAACTTTAACGGGTCATTCTACTTTGATCGGCCGAAAAATGAAATTATTAACAGTTTTTGTTGAAAAATAACAAAATGGAATCAATTGGAAAGGAAAAGTTCCCCAAAAGGGTGTTTTCTCGAATGTTCCCCGAGAAAAATCTCGGTTATTTCTCGACAAAAATTCATTCTCGATAATACAAAAAAACATTTGAAACAAATTAAAAAATCTTTTTAAATATTTTTGTATAATACAAGAGTAGCTTAATAAATTCCAAAAAGATTTATTTCATTATATGTTGTATCTATTGAGACAAAATCTTCAAAAATAGCTTCATTTTTCGGCCGATCAAAGTAGAATGACCCCTTAATCTACGCTCGCCCGAGGTTTCTGTAGAATCAGAATTTTCGGATTGGTAACGTTTCCTTGTTAGGCGTGGATTGCGACAGTGCCGCGAGCCAAACACCCGTCGGTCGTCTCGGTCAGTTGGCTCACGGAATGTGTTCGAACGCGTTGGTGGCCGCGATTGAAACTCGTAAAATTCACTTTTCACGCGCTCGCATACATTTGCATAAACAACGAATATCGCTACGGGTAAGAACGGAGGCATACCGGGGACGCGCGGCTGAATTTCGTATACCTACGAAACCAACCGTAGAACCAGTTCCCCCGCGATAGTAATTCCAGCCCGGCCAGCTAGATCCTTGTTAGCGCGGCCCGTTCTCCAGATAAAGGGGTTGCAAGATGGTGCTTCAGGAAACCTTCGATTTTATCGAGAAGTACATTCGCATTTTTTTTTAAATCGGACGAACGATAAGAGACCGAACGATATTCCCGATTAACGTTGGTCAGATTTAATTCTGGGACTACATATTTACATTCAGTGTGTACTGCGTACATAGTATGAACTTCAGTCGATTCAGTTTTGTTAGGATGAAGTGGTATCTGTAACGGTCTTTACGCAGGAGAGAGTTTTATATTTTTATATTTTTCTTATTCTTTAATCTCTCACCGCTCAGCCACGTAATATCAGCTATTACGTATAAAAGACCACCCATGTTGTACTTCAAGCGTAAGTAAATCTTTTGGTCCTACTAGTAGGGTTTACACAAAATCCGACTTTTGCAAAAACTGGTTTTTGAATTCCACTCCTCCCAAAAAAAAAACGGTTAAACCGGTTTTCGAATCTTTAGAAAGAAATATAATTAAAATAGAAAATAAATATATGTACTTATTTTAAAATGTTCAGTTTTTTTAATATTTATGCAATTACAAAAATATAACACTGTAAAATACACTTAATTCAGAACCAAATGACAAAAACTAAACTAACTAAAATCCATACAAAATGTATATTATAAATCTTCAGTTCATTTAGTATTTTTCTTCCGAAAATATGAACTCATGAAGATTAGTTTTACAGTAAACTATTACCTACTACAATATGCTTTTATCCGAGGCTATTTCAAGTACAAATGTTAACGTTTTTAATTAAATAATTAATGCATTTTTAAATAATAATTCTAATAGGTATATACAACCGATTTTTTCTAAATTTAAATACCGGTTTTCGAAATTTACAAATTTATAAAGAAAAACGGTTTTAAACCCGGTTTCCTAAAACCGAAAAACTTTACCCACTAAGATTGGAGTACGCAAGGGATGACGAGGGAGGAAAACCCCCAACCTATGCGATATAAATTTCAAAATACATATACCTAATTCTTTCTAATGGAACTATCTAGCTTCCATTACCGTTCGCAGTTTAAACTTTCTTTTGACCCCTACTGTGTACCTACCACCTCTCCAAAGTGCGAGTTATAAGCCACAAAATTGGTTCGCGTGAGAAAGGGAAAAGGGCCTAAATCTTTCCTCACTGACCGTGCGGCGTTACGCGCTTTTTCCCCGCGAAATTTCCGCCACGATGTAAGGTGAACATCTGGAAACGGTGGGGAGAGGTGTCCCCTCGTTAATTCGCGATAAATCGTAACAAATGGCACGGCAGCTGAGAGTGATGGTGAGCCTGCGTGGCTTCTTCCAGGACCGGTTGCGATAAGTACGCGTTAGATAACAGGAGTGCACGGGCACGTATGCATCCGCGGAGGCTGTAGCCGAGCCGGTTTTCCACTTTTGTTGGGATGCAATCGCTCTTTCCTTTCCTGCACGGCGACCCTATCGCTCGATTCCACTCAAGATGCACCAACCGCTTTTACTTTTGCTTCCTTCACCTTCACCGCCTCTTCCCTCCTCGCTCGGGCCATTTTTTTCTCACGGCAGTGTCTACGCGGCTGCGCCAGGCCACTCGCAACTCTCACAACCACCGTTGACGTTCGTTATTCTTGTTAAATCCGCCTAGTGCAATAGTGGCTTCATTAGCCCGCGTCAATCAAGTGCGCCGATGCAATCGTGCCGCGCCGATTCCACGGGTAATTGCTTCTAAACGATTTCGGTGTGCTTACCTGGCTTCATTGAATATTAGATACGTAGAAAATTGGAAACTGTTGATTCCTGTCGGTGGTAACTCGTGTCCGAAACGTCATAGATTAATTAATAATTATACTTCAGCGATATAGTATATTTCGGTAACGTTTCTATAAACAACATCGGGTACAATTAAATATTAGGCAAAATCGATCTAACGGGACGTAAATTATGTAACAAGGGATGCTCGTAATTTGAAAAAATTTCAAACTCCAGATATGTAGTTCGAGTGATGCTAATAACGTAACCTTTTTTGTTTTAATAATGAAACGGTATTAGAAGTGAAAACACCCCTTCAAAGAAATTGTGAATTTTCATATTATCGTGAATATGTCTGAAGCCGTACAATAATCGAGAAAAAATTAATTCAGAGTTGTATGGTTCTTGACATCCTACAATATAGTGATAAAGAATTTTCGAGTAACGGGGTGGTGGGAATAAATTTTCAAAAAATTATTTCAACTCCCCTTGGAAAATGAAGAATTTTCTTTTTCGTGGAATATCTCGAGAACGGTGAAAGATATCGAAAAGAAACTTAAACAAAGGTTGCATCTTTTTTTTATATCTACAAACCTGCGTAAAAATAATTATCGATTTAAGGATTGGCGATGGGGGTAACTGGAGAAGTATGGATTTTTCGAAAATTATTTCTAATTAATTATTCTACTTGCACACAAAGTTGCATAATTTTCTGAATTTTCGAGTTGCCCAATTTCCCTTGTAAGTCCCATGCTCTACGAATTTGTACCTTAATTGAAGTGGAAAATGCGATGGTGAGTCAGTGTTTTGGACAGACTGCTGTGAAGCCCTTATAAGGGAGATGCCTTGCAATTAGTGACTAATGATTGTTGGCTAAAAGCTGGTCACTCAACAATTTCCATTACCCAAAAAAGTCACTATCGCGCCTTCCATAATTTGTACAAGTACGTGCCACGAGTCAAGGTCGACGCAATCGTCTTGTAACTTGTAAGGCTCTCAATATTATCGCGGCATGGTTCAATGGATTTAGTGTCGTTGTTATCAAGGCCCGTTACTCTTCTTGCGTTGTTATCGGGTTCTATAACATCAGTGTCATCGTCATCGAGGTTTATGACCCCAACTAAGGTCACCAAAGCTGAATTTTAACCGAAGAGCATTCTAACGAAATTGTGTGGTCCCAGGGCGAAAGGGATAGAAATTCTGCGATTCCAGTATCGTTTTCGTGGAGCTTCTGGTCTCCGCTGACGTCAGTAAGGAGAACTACACACTTCTCTCTAACGTAATTTATATTAAGTTACAAGATTCTAGAATCGTCGCGGTTAAATTCTATGACGTGAGTTGTCATAGATGAGCTCCAGGATGGTAATGCCCTCGTGGCCGACTTCTACGATCCCAGTATTGTCATTGTGACCGAGTTCCGCGACAGCAGCGGCTTTGTGACCAAATTCTGCGACTCGAGCGTCTTTGCTAGCGAATTCCGCGAGTCTCATCTTTGGAACAGAGTTTCACAGACCTAAAATCTTTATTCTGTCACTTGGAGATCATTGCGATGATAGTCACAAGCGAATTCTACAACTGAAATTTGTCAGATGGCTAGATTTCTGTCTTCTATGAGCTATAAATTCGTGCAAACTCTCAGTGAATCGCCCACTTAGTAACGTCTAAACTAACGTTACCAGAAATTAAAGTAAGAGCCGAATACAAAAATGTGATCCAAACTTCTATCGATATACATAATTCAGTTTGCGAGCGTTTAATTAACGTCACGCCAGTGAGAACTAATAAGAATTTTTTAATCGATGCTGCATGTGAAAACCATTGCAATGATTGTGTGTGTTTCTTACTCGAGATTCAGACAAAAGTCATTGGAATCGAGTTTCATGGTTCAAAGATCTTCCTGATCGAGTCTCGCATCTCCATGGTCGTTGGAGACAAAAATGGAAGTGCATTCTCGCCATTTTTGAATTATTTTTAATTATATTCATTATTCGCATTCCTTTAGATTGTAAATGCAAATCAATCCATATAAAAACATACACATTTCCAAAATCTATATAGGTACATTATTTATTAACACGCTTAACCAAAAACGTCTATACACTGAAACACAAGCTTAGTAGTGAAAGTTTGCAAATAAGAACGTTGACTGTCTCTGCGACGATTAGTTTCTACACGTATATTTACTAAAGCTACTGCTTTCTAAGAGTTCTATCAATCAATTGATTTTATACTTACCACTCTAAAACACCTTATATGAAGTATTATCTTCTCTTTAACCGCGGTAAACATCAGAGTGACGTTAAGTGAGAAACTCGAGAAAGGATCGTACCAAAAACAATTTCAAATATTCAGTGTCTAATACCTCAACGTTCGTATCTAATTACTAAATATTGGAATGCTTTGTTGACGTTTCAATATTGGAACGGCTGCTGACGAGGATGTGTATAAACGCGTGCAAGGACGTCCCATGTTACAAGTCCTGCACGTATTATTCAAATATCTCGCTCCAGGCGACCATTCACGGGTCCACTATAGCCCAAGAATTCCGACATACGTAAATATGATTATTTATAAGGATCTCGTGTCGATTTGGGCGTGACATTAAATTACTTTTCGTCTGGGCGATCGAAGAACAGTGTCGCGTAAAAAGCAGTCGTGAAAAATACATGTCGATACATGTGGATACATCCGGTTTCTTGTAGCATTGAACAGGCTTTACGAAAACTAACAATATGTAGGCAGGGCTGTCTTTACCAATAGGCTAAACGGGCAACCTATAGCCCAGGGGCGTCCGTGTGTTCACACCACTGCATTGTCGATGGATCTCTAGCATCACAAAAAATAATTTGAATACTTCAATGTTGCGTAAATAGATTAAAAAAATTCCTGCGAAATCGTACATCTTTTCCTAAGCTCTACAATTTTGTCAATTTTCGACTTTTTTGGTTTTTTCATCCATCTCCGTTAAGATAATCGATAACTGATTATGTAGTTTAAGGATGTTGAGACGATATTGTTCACCTGGTCGCAAGTATCCGGCGCGGCGTGTCGAAAGAGCCAGCCCGCTTCTTGCGATCGTACTTTTCATTTTTCACGGTGTTCGCACTGTCGTGGGAGTAGGTCGGCGGCTCGAAACACTTCCGTTATCGGCTGTGCGAGAAGCTTAATCGCGCGACACGGAATTTATTTCGAAGCCGGATCACTGAGCCGAGGTTACCGCGATCATAAGTTGAACAGCCGGCGTGGCCAGGGCGAGGATAAACAGATAGGCGAGATGTATAGGGCGTACTGATACACAGGGTGTAGCCCCTTTCAGAGATATAGTGGTATCGTAAAAGGAGTAGCAGGGGAGAAAATTAGCGCCCTTCAGTGTCTTCCCATAAATCAAGACGTGAAGGACATATTCGGTAGGTGTATTTTTTGACATCAGTACTTGGAGGCCCTGGAGTGTATAGGAGTGTGACCAAATAAGTGAAGCGCTGTGATAGATGACGAAAAAAACATTTGGTGGAATTTTCCCTCATGCATGTCTCTTTGCATACCATTTAAATGTGTTCTATGTTGGTCACTGTATCTCTGAAAGGTACAGTATGTGAAAGACTTCGTGTTCAAATACAGTGTAGATGACAGTCTTTATTTATTTATGTACTGTTTATTGTTTTAAACCAGATGTGGTCTATATAGGAAATACAGTATGCTTATATGTAACTAGTTTTACTATGTACTCGGCTTCGCCCGAAATTTAGATCCTGATTTTATAAAAAAATGTTTTATTTATTTTTGTGTGAAAATAATCACATTCATCTGGATTAGCTAGGCGTAATGAACTGGGACACATTTCGTGACCCTAGAATTTACCATTTGAAAGATTTTAGGCGACAGACAAACACACAAACACTTTCTGCTTATTATACATATTAAGATATTAAGATTTGGATAATACATACAATTAATTTCTTAATTTTGTATAATTTCCAGCTTGTTGTTAGTTTGCCTGGCAAAATTTACAATTAGTAATTAGATACTACGATTTAACTATAGTTAGATTCTTACAGAACATTGTTTAAGAAAATTGTAAATAACTTTCAGTCATAAAACAGTTAAAAGTATATTTAGGCAAAGTTTTCTTCTTTCAGAGTTCAATAAAAGAAATATTGGAGCACCCTGTAGACGTCGCAGGGCGAATCAGAAAGTCAATGGCAAAATAAGAGGGTGATAAATAGAATGAAGCTAGAATGGCTAGAGAGGCGAAGCCAAAGTAGGAACAGAAAGAAGCATGGCGAAGAGAGCGAGTTAAAAATAGAAGGGAAGAGAAGAAGGAAAAGGCTGGCAGGCGAAAAGTGAGAGAACGGTTAATCCGTAAATAAGAGCGTTGATAGAAATACGACGCAAGTAGAATGGAATTGAAGCCAAGGGTGTGGAAGACTAGGCGGATACAATGCCAATCCCGTTGCAATTATTATTGCAGCACGATGCACACAATCTGGTCTAACGAGCGTCGCAGCGCATTATTGGCAAACTCATTATTACAATTAATACACATCGCCTCTTCCATTGATATCCAAGTGATACAACTTTTCACAAGATTTTACAACAACGCAGCTTGGTAGATATCCAATAATGATTAGTCTTTGACTAATTGATAAGTATTTAATTATTAATTTATATATTGCTTAAACAAGTAATGTATAATTAAACAGTAAACCAAAGAATGTGGTTCACAGTAGTATTTATTTTTCAATTTTATAATAAAAATTGAAAAATTATAAGAAAACGGTGCCAAGCAAAAATCCAGCTACAATGCCTAATTTGTTTTACTAATTGATAAGTATTTAATTATTAATTTATATATTGCTTAAACAAGTAATGTATAATTAAACAGTAAGCCAAAGAAGGTGGTTCACAGTAGTACTTATTTTGATATTTTATAATAAAAATTGAAAAATTATAAGAAAACGGTGTCAAGCAAAAATCCAGCTACAATGCTTAATTTGTTTTTGCTTGATCGATATTACAACAGATCTCTGAATTATCAAGAATGAATAATACACAGATAATCCAGAGATCGGCTGACTCCAGCTACCACTGATGGAGGGGGAAAAACCATTTTATATATCCACGCCGACTACCATTACTCTGCTCCGCTCGAAATGCTTGTGAAGCGTGGTTAGTTTTCTTTCGGATTCAGTCATTTTTTCGCAGTAACATTGCCCTATGGTTTCGCTCGCTTTCGCGTCCGTCTAATATTCATTTTGCTTTCTATCCACAAACATGGAACATTAACGAACATTTATTTTGTTACAAGAATAGATTACAGAGCCTTTTCCAGTAAACTTTTCTTATTACCGAAAATGGAGCACCATCGGTTTCCTACTTTACATTTGAAAAAACACGAAATACACACAACGCACGTTCTACAGCGACTTTCAGCCCACCCCGCGTCGCCAATCTCCATTGGGCCCTTAGTCGGGCCACCCTCGCAGTGCTCCCACAGCGTCTACGCGTCGACGGGGGTGGACGCTCGCCTCTCCGCAGTCGCTGACTGCGAAACAAAAGCAAGAACGAGCCCCGTGGAGAAGCAGTCCTCGCAGAGGCGTTGCGTAAACCTGGTCGATGGACGATGAGTATTAACGCGAACGAGGGGGGCACAGGCTGCCAGCAGAGCGCTGGTAATAACACGGGACAGGCTGCAACCAGTTGGCAATGCGTGGCAGGTAGTCGCCCGAACCGGGTACACCGGATCCGACGATATTTTTCCAGCATGCGAGCGTGTTGCACGCGTCCCGCGGCGCGCAACTGCACACACGGCATGGCCACGGAGCGCCGAAGGTGAAGGCAATGGAAGCGGTCCCGCGGTGTGTTTACGAGCTGGAAACGACGCCACGCATCCGCGAGGAAAGCGCGGACGAGGCCACGGAGAGATCCGGGATTCCTGGAAATTACCACCGCGGGGCCCTGTCCCCGCTATTGCTCATAACACGCCCGGCGGTTTGTGCCACGCCGACTGGTTTAGCGAGCCGAGGCCCAGGCGGGGACGAGCATCGAACGGTCCAACCGATGCCTTTGATCTCTCCGGATCTGAATTTCGGCGACCTTGACTCGCTTACGCAAGCACGCGTCCAACCGCGGAACCCTACCGCCTCGATGGACGCGTCGGCGTGGCCGGAATCCGGCGTCGCTAAACGGACGGTCTGTTTCGGTACGAGCGAGACGTGACGGAACTCCGCTCTCCCTTTCGTCGATCGTTTAATAAAGGCCTGATCACACGTGTCCAATTCCGTTAGTGTCTGTGGTAAGAAATATAGTCTCCCTGTTTTGGGATGGGGCAGTTCACGCTTGTGTCAGTTACTGACACTGAAACAATGGGACCATTCACACTGATGCCACTGATCAGTTCCCCCCTTGGCTTCTGAGAAAAAATCGCTTATTTTTCTAAACTGACCTTCATTAAGTTTATACTAAAAAAGGGAATATTTTTAAATTTCGATTTTAAATTTTTAATTAAATTGGCACTATAAAATAGGGTAAAAGAGCAAGAGGGATATCTTTTTCTTTACCATCATCCCAAAATTACCCCCCCCCCCCCGGGGTAGGGGGGGGCCTGGAAAAAGTCTCCGGGCGCCCCTGATCGTCACGGAACTGATATGTGTGCGTAGACCTTTAGGCGCTCGGCTCGAGGCTTCGATCTCGATGGGCCCGAGCCTCAGTGACCTTGACTCCCATATGGGGGGCCTGACTACCTCAACCCAAGGCCCAGTCAGCCGGAATTCGCCGATCGATGTCGCTCAACGGCGGTCCCTTTTATACCGTTCAGTCCTGACAGTTCGCGCTGCTTCGTTGCTAGGTGGCGCGAAAGGGCTTGTAAGAAGGGTTTCTTAAGTAAGGAGAGCTCACGGGGCTTGAGTTATTGATTGTGCTGAAATTTTGAAGGTAGTGCAGAACCGTATTTACCGCAAGACGCACTCTCTGTGGGGTCGCATTTTAAAATATTACTCCTCACAAGCAATATAAAAAACAGGCTAGTTATAGTTGCAAAATAAAATACTTCTTTTTAAATATTAAATTAATAATATAAAAATTACAGGCAGCTGAAAAATTTGTGGGCCTCCCGGGTCCATTCGAAATAGGTATATCGTTCTTTCTTTAGATTATAAAAGTGACAGGAACTGCTGTATTGCATATAATTCATGTATGTGGGCGTACCATAGCGAGGCAAGAAACTATTGGGGTAATAGCTATTTTATTCCCTATAGGTATCTACATATTTGGCGAAACTCCAAACGTATAAACGAAGCAATGCATGATTGTAAACGAGATTGTTGTAAAAGACATTAATTCCATAAATATCCAACGAAGTATTCTTCATTTTTTCTCTATTTATCAAACGAGCAAACAATGACTGCCAACTAGAGCAATATTTTATTTTTAAACGACTTTATATTTTACTTGACAAATTGTCAGGAAATGATAGGAAAATTTTTATATAATTTTCAATGAGGAGGTGGTATGAGAAGGAAAAGGTTTATAAGGTAAATGAAGAAGTAAGAAAAAGACTTAGAAATTGGAAATTAAAATACAGATATTGGTTGATGCGATCGAGAAATGTGGTGGCAAGTAGAAGTGGCAAGGTTCGTATGACACACCGCAAACAACGTGATTCACACACGACATCTCATAATAACTGTCATAAGAGACAAGATAACAGCCATTGAGGCAGTAGTCATGCTAAATGAATGAAGCTAATAAAAAAGAAATTACATGTATCGAAGCAAGAGTGGAAGCAACAACTTAGAAACAAAAAGTTTAAGTGAAACGTCTTTGTTTAAGTTGATAAATAATGCACTAAAATGTAAAAAATATTTATTTTCTTATATGTACTTCAGCCTCGATGGTGATATGTGACTTTAAATAAATTCGTGGAGCAGGATATTTCATAACAGGAGATAAATCAATTTAATACAGAATCAAGAATCAAGTGGTTGAAAGCTGAAGAAAAATTATTAAGTGAATTCATTAACATATGGGCGCCGCACGATCTCATTTAAAATCACATACAACCTCTTTTTTAAGTGCCTTTTTGACACTTTTTAAATCTTTTAATTTAATATAAGAGTAGCTTAGTAAAGTCCAAAAAGATTCCTTTCATTATATGTTGTATTTACTGAGAAAAATCTTTAAAAATAGCTTCATTTTTCGACCGATCAAAGTAAAATGACCCCTTAAATAAAATCGTTTAATAAAACAGAAGGTAGGCTAATTATTTACCATTACCTGCCTATCACTAGTCGAAAATAAACAGGAAGGCAGTAAATTCTCCTCGGAATTGTATGAGAAATATTCATGGTAAAACCTCTGTATCATATTATTTAGTGTAAAAGAGCATGTAAGTATGGTTATTTTAGCTCCTTTTAAACCGAAAGGCACGAAATAAACCGTACATGTAGACGCTTGACAAGTTGTGAAGTAAAACAATTCTTCTCGGTTAAGCCAGCTACGCGGGCGCTTAATTGAAAATACGTGTAAACACCTTTCGTTGGATTTCTTTGTCTGCTGCTACGCTAGGGAAGTAATTCTTATTTCCTTTAGATTACTTTACTTTCCCCGCTGCGGCGCGCCGCTCCCCTCAAGAGAAAACGCTATCGTCTGGCTACAGCGCAAACGGTCTCCAAAGATGTTCCACCAACGGGCAGAATTAATCAAACTTAATACGTTAAGGTTGCATTCGCTGCACGCCCAGCGTTTCGAGATGATATTTAAGACACACCGGGCAAGAAATGTATAATTTATAAATGCAATCATGTGTTAGACTCTCTTATCTTTTCGCGCTTTAAGGGCGGAAAGCTGAGGGTCGGTGTAAATATGCAAATTATTTCTTAATTAATTTCAACGGCTTATTGGAACCGCCCATCTCTTCGATAAAAATTGAATATACGCGTAAATCAGGGTCATTTGTCATCAGCTTGTAAAATATTAAAGAATAGCTGTAGGTACATTTTTTCCAATCGCTTAATCTTCTGCCGACCGACGTTGAAACGTGTTCCTCTTACCCTGTTATTCGCTTAAGTATCAATTGCCATTTAATTAACGAATTTGCATACCCACAGAGTGCCTTGAGAACACTTAAACCCAGATTTAAATTAATATAATCGATAGAAATGGTGGTCACTTACTTTATCGACTTACATGCGATGGAAGTGTGCTCAAATATTTCACCAGTTTCGGTAGAAAATTAATTACTCGAAATATATGCTCCCAAATACTTTTGTGTGCACCAACTGTTTTACGTAGCTCTAGGAGGACAAATATTTCTCCCACTGCGAACAATCAAACGTTGAGGAAATTTCTGATGAAGAAAATCACGCACATTTCTTCCAAAATTAATATGACTAAAGAAGACAGGATTAAGAAAGATGTATTATTTAAACACGAAAGAATGCATTTTCTTAGGTTCTCTTTCAAAGTTTCTTGCAAAAATCAATACTACTTTCAAAATTATTGTTCATTTCTGAGATTCAGTGTGTGGTCATATTAATAGTAATTAAAATTCCGTTCCATTTTTTGTTTCTGTTCGGTGCTCTGGTTTTACAGTGGCAGCAATTTAAACAAATAAATAAAGACACCTCCCACGCAAGTAATATTAAACCATCTGTTATTTTCAATGAAAAAATGTATATATAATATCTTCATCGCATATATCAGCTGTATGTAAAACCTGAACTCATTTGGTTCGACAGATTTTTCTACAAAAATCTGAAAAAAAGCTCGTCTTATTCCCGATCCAAATGACACACTTTCCTATCGGGACACCCTGTATTATATTCCTTTACCCCACCCGAGCCACAGAAGCGCCCGTGTAAAAGGGGCCTAAGCCACACAATTGAATTCACCTCAGAATGCCCGGTGGAGACGTCAGAGATGAACCTGCGAGATCGATCGTTTGGCGCGTAAACAAACCTGTTGCACGTCCACGATGGAATTCGTAACGACGCGATTCTTCTGCCTCGCGTCCGCGAAAGAAGCTAGCGCGATGGGTTTCTTAAATATCCGCGCGTCCCTGTTTCCTAATAAATCACACGGAGCTTTATCGCAGCTTAGCCAGGGCTCGCAGCGGAAGATTAATCGATCTGAAGCATATCGGAGCCGTCGATCGAAGATAAACCGATACGACGGCTACTACCGACACTTGAAGAATTCCTCGACCCGAGCGGAGGAAGAGGATCGCGATAATCGGTACGTTGAACCGAGGCGTATTCCCTTTAGGAAACCTGTAAATCCTGTATGAAACGCGCTATCGTTGCCGTAGAAACGAGAGCAAGAAGCGCCGCGGCTCGATCGGTGCTTCTATTTATTTACAAACGGAAATATCCCTGCAACGCTTCGCGGTGGGATCGAGGGAAACGCGAGGGGGCAGTGAAATGTTCGCGAATAATTGAGAATTTCAATAAATGTGTATACAGTGGCGCGAGGGAGTGGGTTGGGTAGTCGGGTTCTTAGTTGCTCCTCGCAGAGATGGAATTAACGGTGAAATGAATGTTCGGTGCTATGAAACTGAAGTGGGGTAAGAAAGAAAGGCAGGATGGAGTTAACCTTCGCCTGGCAGATGCAGGGTCCGTTTGGACCCATCGGAAACTATTTGCATATGTTATTTATTACTTATTAGCGTCCACTACTTTAAGAAACTGAGTATTTTAGACCAGAGCGAGTTGGAAATTTAATATAAAAATTTGCTCTGGAAGTTTTATGAATGGAATTATATTATGGATTAAAATGGACAAGCTTTTCGCTGTCGAAAGGTTAAAGAGCATCATTTTTATTTGTATTTTGCTTACACAGGCATTTTAAAAATTTACAGCGAGTGCGGGGCACCCGGGCCCAGGAATGTATAGGTTGATTTTTATAGAAAATAGGAAAATTGAAGAAAAGAGAAAATAAAATTTGATAAAACAGAAGATATTTTGTATTGTTGAAAAGAAAATACTGTAACCACTGGAAGCGTGATTTACCAAGAAACTAAATGTCACGTGTTTTGAAGACTTCTCTTACCACTCACGTCACACACTGCCAGTTTGTACTGTCAATTATTAAAAACAATTTTCTAATGATAGGGTAAATGTGTAAATCTCATTCTCCTCTTTTCTTTGCCGTGAGAAATTTTTTTATTCAAAGGAGTGATTACGTCGGACAGTTTCGTCGACTTTTTTCGAGCTATCTAATAACATAGATAATACCTGTGCTACATCTTCGCCTGCATAATAACAAGGCACGGTTTATTAAGATACATTCCGCGTAATTTATGTCTTATGACTCATATAGACGGCAGGATAAGTTGTAGGCAGGATTTTTTTTTAAGAATTCATGACTATGTTATACTTGGTTGCTATACTTACAGATAAAAAGACGTATTATATGATTACATGTATCTTATAGATCCGCATTGCGGTTCAGTGAAATTTTATCATACGATCAAAGTCGTTTATCCTTATTTTCGAAATCACTGCACTTAATAAGTGGCATTAATAGCCCTGCATTATGCTCTATGTAGATAATTAACAGCATCTTGGTATTTGAAAGTTCCCAGATGCATTTATAGATACAACATCTACAAACTACCATGAATTAAAACTACTCTTCGTTTCAGAAGATGAAATCATTATTTATGACTTTAATCGTGTTACGCTGATCTCGTGGAAAATAATTTCGTTAAAATATTTGAAAAACATTGCATTTAATTTCGGACGTTTTAGTATCACTTCCATTCAAGTTTAAAGGAGCATTCGTTTATGTTCGGTAATAAATTCGCCGAACGTTTTGGAACGCTCGTTTAATTTTATAAACAAATGCTGAATGTATGAAGAAGTTCAAGAAACACGAAGCTCGTCCAAGCTACACGAAGATTTGCTCGCATTCGACGCGAGCATTGTTCGATTGCGGTTTACACTGAGTGAGCATGAATTTTGCCGAAGTGGAAGGCCAACGAGATCGTTCCTTTTGTATAAACGCACCTTTAGATATTAGTCGAGTCAAATGACCAGCTATAAACAAAATATGCACAAGTTATCAAACGCTACTCAATTATTATTAATCACAAAACGCTTGGCACCATATTGTAGTCTGCATCCTGGTGACTCGAATCGTTTAACGAGTATAGGGGAAAAAATCTTTACGAGACATTTTTAAAAATACCACAATCGATTAAAAAATTAACAGATCAATATTTCCCGAGCCGAGCTATTCTTATCGGTTTAATAACTCCCGAAAGGAGTCGTTGGTTCAGAAATAAATTACTGTCATTTATTTTCAGCTGCTGTACAAGCCTGCAAAATGTCACCGAAATGGCACTCAGGCACTCGGCGCGTGTTCTCTGTTGGATTAGCGAGCGCTAAATAAATATTCCCAAAGTCCTTAGCCCCGTGTGTAACGGCATGTACATGTTACACAGGCGTTTACGCGCGATTGATTGCTGAACTTGATTAAACAAACGATCGAAGGTGATATCTCGATCGTCTTCTGTCAATGCAAATGCACACTTGTATTTCACGATATGGACTCGCGGCAGCGGAGTTTTTCCCGTCGTTATCGTTGGCCTTTAGAGCTCGGTACACCCACGTGCCCACCTTTTTCCATGCTCAGAACAAACGCGTAGGTGAGAAACGTCGGGCGAAAGATACCGATGAATATGCCTCTGGCAGCTCGATTCTGTAATGATCCCGCGGAACAAACGCGACGCACGGCAGCCAGGCGTAGTTTTCGTTGTTCTCCGCTCAGTCGGAGTAAAATAATACAGGTGACGCGTAAATACGAAATAAAGTGGCGACGGGACCTCGTATTTTGGAGCTTTTATATCGTTACGTGGTTGGTCACACGTGCGTGAAAAACGGAATTAATAGGCAGAAGGGAATTTCCAATTGTTTTTTATATTAATATTCCAAATTTTTGGATCGAATTATTGAGAGACTTTTTTTTCAATAGAACAATTCTGCTGAAACTAGTATCTGGAAAATTGATTATAAACTCTATAGTCTCGATCATAGCAAATTAATCACATGGGGTTCATTGCACCTGTGTCATTTTTGAGTTACCATTTTCGTATTTTTTAATCTTTTAATTTCTGAGTGATATTTGTACATACGTAATCATGTTCTAATAGTCTTTTTCTAGAAATGTAAATTTTGATATGTTGAAGTTTGTATTTGAAAAAATAGTTGTGGATAAAAGTAATTTTTTTGTTAAAGTTCACCAAATTTTTCATTTCTATTATTAAGGTGTAAATATTTACAGAAATATTGGCAAATTCATCCTGGGGTTAAATAAACGCCGATTAGATGAGTGGCAATGAAATTATCGGAAAAATTAGTGAAAGTTTTTGGAAACAATTTTCATGTATTCTGAAATGGAAGAAGAAAGCGAGTCCAGGCAAAATTGATAATGTGATAGCATTGAGAGTATTAATTGTATCATTCGATTACTATAGAGAATAGTTAGAGCATGCAAGGATTATTTTAACACTTTGACCAAGTCCAAGCGTAAATTATAAACCTGTATTAAATATATAACTATAAAAACCTTGAGCTCCTTTATATCTGATCGCAATTATTATACGGATTTTTCAAATATTCCTTCCACATTCAAAGTATCGATAAAAATCGTTTCCCAGACGAATGGAATGAAACTCTGTTCGTGCTTCAAACGCCGCATTTCCAGTATCATTTCACGGAGGGGGGAACATAACAGGCAACACAATACCACTGCTCGCTCGATTGTTGTGCGCAGAAAAACAAAAATCCCCAATTTCCACCCAAAGCTTGCGGGTATACTACGTAGACCAACGCATTGGAAAAAATTGTATTCCACGCTTTTGATTTATATTTGAATAAGGAATCAACCCCCGTCCGCTTGTACACTCCTTTCGGCTGCACCCTGTATACAATGACACGTGAGAAAAGTGCCTCAATTTTCACGAGAATTTTCATATCTTCTATCATTTACGAAGAATGAAGTGAAACCCAAAAAGACCCAATCGTGAAAAATCAAGTTCCCACCCCTTTGAAGAAAATTCTGGCAGCGAGAAAAATGACCCTGAGTTTATCAAAATATTTGTTCATATAGGTGTTCTCAAAATTCTCTTAATTTTCTGAGTTTCCCAGCTCGTGAACTTCGTTTGTCAGACGAATAGTCAAAATATCTGTGACTATCCGAGCCGCCTCCGGTCACGTAACAGTCTACATTTTATTTCCCTGCACTTTTACTCTGTAACTGTGTGCATGCAGTCCGTCCTTGCTACGACCTGAATACCTCGGTTCTCCGCCGTCGGAATCCTTCGTATCGGTGCTCGATTTCGATTAGTGGCACATCTTCCGCAATGGAGAAAAGTCATCCGAGCGCGGGAATGGAAGATTCAGCGGTAACAAAGAGAGAGGGTCTTTTCGCAAAAGACACCTTTCTGGCTTACAACTGGTATTTCGGATTTAGTCACTTGACAAGGGCAATAGGAAAAATAGTCTTGAAAAATTAAGAATTGTATTGATGTATCAAGTACCAATCTTCAATCATAAAAGTGTCTCGTGTGAAGGAGACTTGAGATTTTAATATTAGGGTAAAGGACCCAAAGTTCGTCCCCCATTTGTGTTTAACTCTGTAGAGAGTGTGTAAAATATTAGAAATAGCTGGCAATTGGCATGAATTTTCTTTGAACGATACTATGTATCCATGAATCGTAAAATTTAATTATTTCATGTCAATGCGAGATACCTAAAAACAATTGAAATAAAGTTATTTTAATGTTGAATATTTTTAATGGATATCATGTTGAATATTTCTGGTTCACTGAATTTGATATTTTTCCACCCCACTCCAGCGACATTTCTTTATTTCGTGATTAGAGGTAGCATTGAAACGCAGAATAGTTGCATTTAAAGCGGAAATAAATTCCACTCGTACTTTCCATTTTCTCACACTACACGTAACTTGTTCGCGGAACTCCTAATTAGTGCTTTCGGTTTATTTAATTGGGCTTGCTACTTTATTACAACATGCCTATGAATTTTTAGAGATTTTTGTGCAGTCTCATCCCCTCCCTTTACAGTACACCTTCGATTTCTCGAAGAACAGAAATTAACAAATTCCTGATGTTCAAATGTTACCTTTGCATGCGTCTCGAATTACAAAGAGGATAGAAATAATTTAGAGTCCGCACATTTCTTCTTTTTAAATATTACGCAGTTTGTGCACAATGCAAAATCAAGACTCGCAGCGAATTTTATTCATTGTGCTACACAAATACGACAGTTTTAGATATCATTATATTGCAATTTAAATTTAACATTCATGTTATCGACTCTGGATTACACACTACACTGTCCAAAATTTCCATAAAGCCACCATGTCTGTTGATAAAATCTTCTATTTATTCCATACCATCGATATGTTTGTGTATTATACCATTTTGGAAAAATTAAAAAAAAATCATAAATAGGTATAGATCAGTTGCAATAATACAAGTAACATTTGTTTTAAAAAAAAACGTACAAATAGAATTTAACAACAAACTGTAAAATTTCTATACAGCCACGCGCTTTTTGGATAAATAAAATAAACATTGGCAATTTCTCCTCTATTTCTATATTAATGACGCCAAAAATGCAGTTCGGCTTTGCAAAAATAAACTTGTGACATACATATCTATATTACTAGTAATTTGCATTATATCCAATTATCGTTTTACTGAAAGTTTATACGTTGTGTGGTTGACTGGCCTCTAAAAACGTTCGAACGGTAAACTCTTAGATCACGAAACGTGCCTCAGCTCATTATGCCTGGCAAATCCAGATGAATGTGACTATTTTCACAAAAAAACTAAAAAAATTTTGTTTAGAAAATCCGAATTTACATTCCGGGCGCAGCCGAGTAGTAAAGCAAGTAGCTTATAATAGCTATATATATACTCCTCTAGCATATGACGTCCTTTCTGCTCACAGCATGAAACTAATATCAGAATGTAATGATTAAAGTAGGTACACGTTAACATTATCATGCGACAGATTTGATTGAATTGCGCGTACCAAAGTTGCTCCAGGTACCTAATTAGAATTTTGTTACGCTCGTACAGCGTAACATAACATCAATTTAATGCGTTGAATTCTGTTAATGTGTTGTTCCGTCGTGGCAAAATCGTTTTCGAAGGTTAAATCCAATAGGATAACATCGGAATTCCACGGTAATTTGGCAAACCGCTGCATTCAGTTTCACTCATTGTCAGCTGAAACTGTTGAATGCTGCGCCCCTATTTACATAAAATTTGTACATCCCGATATTCCCTAATAAAATTCATTTTTTTGCATTTATAAAATTATCGCTATTATAAATATATCGTTATTGAAACTTGCTAATCATTGTTGGCTTTGGAAAACTCTTTCTGCATGCACAAACTTGTTAATTCCTGAACGATTGACGTATCAACTTTCTCATATTCTCTAATGCTCTCTTTGTAGTATTTATGTTTCATTCAAGGCAGCGTCCAAACACATTTTTCTACACGCTCACTTCTACAAACGCTCACCCACGTGCACGCGCTTTTCGACTCTTACATTCACTTCTTGCACTTCACACTTCCACGATCCAACGTAAGCGGAGAGAAAGTTATTTTCAACTTTGAATCTCAATTTTAAACCAGCACAATTCTGGGCAGAATGAAGGTTTTTAATTAAAGTCGACCTTGTCCACGTAAATACCGTTTCGCTAACTTCATACAAATTCATTTAATGCTATATAAATGTTCGGTTTCTTTACAATTCCCAAGATTCATGAGTGCATTTTACGTTTCAGTTGCATAGTTACAGGTTGCTTTTACCAAAAAATGGGAAAAATCTGTTCATAAATGGTAATTTATTCGTGATGATTCCAATAGTACACAAAATGAGTACCACTGTATTTATTGACCACCACATTTTCAAGTGTTAATAAAGAATTTAACAACCATCTTATGGAAGACAAATTATTATACCATCATAACCGACACAAGCACGATTTTTAAAAGATTTTTGTATTATTTGAATGAGCCTACCACAGTTACCGACGAATAAGCACTAGTGCGCAAGTAGAAGCGGCCAGTAATAGACACGCCAGCCAAACCGTACGCATACTCACAATAAGTAGACGAGCTTTAAATTCGTTTGTTTCCAACACGGAGCCTTATACAAAAAATTTCTTCCACATTTTCGATGTATTTTTACATACAAAAACAATCTTTTTTCGACTTCACCACGAATTACACACCGCGTGTTTGAAAATATAGAATAAACTTAATATAATTCAGAGATTCTAACGACTCAGAGTGTAAACATAATATTTTGCGCCCCCCTCGTGTTAAATCTTCAGATTTTTAAAACGAACAATTCCCTCCACAATAAAATTGATTAATAAAAATGGCAACTTCCAAGCTTCTGCGTATCATACAACGTTTTCGCAAAATTAGTAAATCTATTTTTTTCAAAAGCACTGCGAAGATACCGCTGAATGAAGCTTGTACTCGCAATCGAAGGGTCCGTATCTGGCAGCCAGCTTTCCAAATTCAATTTCGTGGAAATGGAACCTGCCGTTGCTGAGGTTCCGTGGAAAATCTGTTTGTCCTAGAGCCACGCCCCGTTTATATTATCGCGCAGCTGGTGCGCGTGTGAACCGTGCGTGAAAGATGCGTTTTGCATACGGCTATGCGAAGGAATAAAGGACGACATGGCAAACAGGTAGCTCGAGATGTAGCTAAGAATCGAGTTCAAGGACCTCGCTTTTCCGGAATAGAATGCAAGTCTCGCGCACTGTTTATGTATATTACCCTAGCCAGCTGGATGCGCAGTCTTAACGGGCCGATTCGCGATTCGCATGCAAGAACTACATTTCCAAAGAATGTTTTGATGTTTGGGGAGACTACGAGAGTTTTCTTTTTTGGGTTTATAGTTCACTATGCTCTGATAAATATAGAAACTGGAATTCTGAGCAATTCCCGTTTGAAATTTGGGGGCACCACCTCTCGCCGGACTTTCAAATAATAGTTTTCGTTTACAGTCACTTCGAGTAGGAAAAACTAAATACTAATCCAGAAATAAATACTAAGAAAGATGTTCGGCAAGTCGACAATTTAGAGAAATTTGAACCTTTGCAGAAATGTGGTTCAAGTGATGCTGATAACGTAAGCATTTTTTGTTTCGCTTATGAAACGCTCCTAGGGGTGAAGACACCCCCTTAAAGAAATTGTTACTTTACATATTATCGCGAATATCTGCGAAACCGTGAAAGATATCGAGAGGAAGCTTAATTCAAAGTTACATGGTTTTTTATATTCTACAATATAATGATAAAGAATTTTCGAAAAAAAATTTATTTTTTAAATTTATCCCCACCACCCAGTTTTTCAAAAATTCTTAATCGCTATATTGTAAGATATCAAAAACCATATAACTTTGAATTAAACTTCCTTTCGATATCTTGTACGGTCTCGCAGATATTTGCGATAATAAAAAAACTCACAATTTCTTAATTTCTTTGAGGGGGTATTTTCACCCCTAGCACCGTTTCATTACCGAAACAAGAAATGTTTAAGTTATTAGCATCACTTGAACTACAATCCTGCAAAGTTTCTTTCTTTTTTAATTTTCCAGTTACCGAATATCCCCAGTATTAATTAATATTACCTTTTAGTATAAATAACGACTTCAACAGTAAAACTTGCGATCTTTGATATAACAGTAGTCTCGCCCCCAGACTGAGTTGAAAAAGAACCAGCCAATTTCTTTTATTTTACCGTTCAAAATAGGCTCCAACTACCTACGTCAAATCCTTTTGCTCGTGATGCTATTCGTCCAATATCTCTCGAATGGATGCGAATGAAAAATAGAAATAAAAAAGATAGTCGTTGTGTTATATAAACAAACAGTCTCTGTCTCGTTAAATAATGCGACGCCACAATAAAAAACTTGGCATTCTTTTGGATTCGATCAAAGCCAGTCAGTTCAGGGTATTTAAATTTTCACAATGCAAATGAAAGCCCTTTGAGGAACGATCGCGCCCCGATCGCAATGGACTTCGACTAGAAATACCGGAAACGCTCCGCGAATATACGCTCGACAAATAAAATTCTCATTTCCATAACAGCCATGATATAACGCCTTCATAAACAATCAGTGCAAATAATAATTTGCATACGAATGCTGGGCACGATTTCGGTTTGCACGGTCCCGACCGATAAGTAAGTACTTCGCGGATAAAAGTCAATAATCATCGATACACGTGTTGATAGCGATATTTTGGTGTTTCAATAATGTTTGACACGCGTGACGATGCGTTGAAATAAACCTTCCTAATTTGCTCGCTGGTTATCAAGCTTTATTTTCGAAACTATAATTTCCGTTTCGATGCGAAACGAGGGGAAAATTATGATAACAGAATAAGTAAAACTATTCTTGGCTGCATCGAAGTTATAGTTCCTGCCATGCGCGTGCATAATCAATAAAAGCAAACAACAGCAGGAAAGCAGTGGGAACAGTTGTGTAATTAATTCAGCCCCTGTACGGAATTTGTAAATTTACACGGATAAATAAATTTGGGTCAAATTGGCCCAATATTGTATATTTACAGGAACCGAGCATACGCAAATAAAGCTGATTAAATTATTACGGTTTAATATTTTAAGAATTTATTACATTCCTATAATAAAAGAAAATAAAAATAATATGTTATTTGTTATTGGCGGATATTAGTTATTTAAAGATGTGAAGGAGTTTCAGTGCAAATAATATATTAGTAAAGAAGGAATAAGGATTTGGGACTCGATATTGGGTAAAAATGATCCAATTTCCGTACAAGGTTTAAAGAAAGCGGTTACAACATATAATAAAATAAATATTTTTGGTATAATATAAGAGAAGCTTAATAAATACCAAAAAGATTTATTTCATTATAAGTTGTATTTACTCAAAGAAAAATAGAATACCCCCTTAACTACAGTGCAGCAACCGGGGCTATATATCATCACCAAAACAGAACATAGGCTATGGTATTTTCCTATAGACATTGTGAAACCACGTGTAAATTAAAGTGCCATTTTCTTGGAAGACGAAGCTTCACAAATAACACAACCATCAATAACGCACTCAGAATTTAATTTTTGGGGAGAGATGCGAGTTGAACCGATAAGAACAATTATAATGAAAATTCAATAAAATCCATTAGGTGATTCTAAAATTTATTTAAATTATAAAATCTCCGTAATTTCCTTTCTTTTTCCAAAGCTCTTAAATTACTTCAGTCGCGGCTACCTTAATCTCCTTTTTCCTTTTCCTTCGGAGGAGTCAGGCCCGTTGGCCCCCCTCTGCGTGCGCGACTGATAATCATCCTACATTTTTAATTCTCGGCGGACTCTCAATGCTCAACAAATTCCAGGAGACGAACTCAGCGGGAGCCATTCCAAGATTAAGGAATTCCCTTATCAAAAAATCAGCCTATTATTGTCATGCAACTTTTCCAAGGTAGCTCGTAGAGCGCGAGCGTCGCGCGCGTTTCTATCGCCCTTCGAATAGCCGAGATATCCCATGGGCGCTGGTTATCGAGCGGGGAACGAAGAAAAAACGGCATAAATTCGCGAGCGCGTCGGTTTACGTTGTCATAGGAGAGGCTTGTCGATCGACCGCTGGGAACGGCCGGTGGTAAATTTCGCGGATAGGTACGTCGAGACTCGGGTCCTGTTTACGCGCTCCGCGCACGCACCCGAGGAGGAATATTTCCCTTCGTCCACGACGACGTAACCTGTTGCTGGACGAAAGGGGGGAGCACTTTACGTCCATCCACCTCGTAAAACGTAATGGTTAAGTGGCATGCAGATACGATCAGCACGGGGCTGCAGAATGGACACACGGCGCGCCGTATAAAGGACCCGAAGCAAACCCGCGCTTTTTACGCTTTGCATGGCGCAGGAAAATTGCGCCAACTGTGTCCGTTTTCCCGACCGGGCTGCCGTGCTGTTGGCACGGGCCAAGAAAGACAATTAAACTGCGGAAGGTAATGGGACGGAAGCTTCCCTCAGTAAAACGGGTGTAACGTTTTATGGTCCCTATAGTTGCCGATGGTTTGATGGTGTTTAGGTACATTTTTATTCGTGACGCTGAACTTTAGTTTTGTAATATCGTCCGGGGCACACAGAAGGGGCTAAATTTTAATTCGTTGTTTGATTGATATGATAGTTAGTGGTGGATTTAAGAAAAAAGGCCCAAGTGGCAAACGTTCTGAGGGGCCCATTTTTTGAGGAAAGTGAAGAGGTTGTTTTAAAAAAAAATAGTCATGTGTAGGAGTACGAAAAAATTGTAGTGTTTTGGCTACCTATATGTAATCATAACTTTTTTTTGGTCATGGGGCCCTGTGGGGGCTTTCTGTGTAGAGGCCTAGGCGGTAACTGCTCATCAGCCGCCCTGTTAAATCCGCCACTGATGATAGTGTTATGAATTTTTAACACTTGCTCGTCACACGTATTTTTTTTAACGTAGTTGTCACACTGAGTTGATTTAATCGATTCGACGCAAGTCAATTTTCAATCAGATGCTGTTTAAGAACTATCTGTTAAATAAAGTCGCGAAAATTCGGAGATAAGGTTTGAACATTGTAGAATCCATGTTGAAAAATAACATTTCAAGTACCATCGTCTTTAAAAAAAAATGAAAAGAGAAGAATTCCGGAAAAGTTTTTTATCTTAAATAATCATAACTTTTTAATTCTTAATATTGGTGGCTAAAAAATTATTGTAAGCTCTTGAGATATGCTAGTTTAATAAAAAAAAATTACTAAACAAATTTAATACAAAATATTAAATTAATGTAAAAGTAGTTCCTCTCACTTTGGAAATTACTACTAAATGGTGCCAGTAGTACAATTTTTAATATCTCAAAGATATTTTACCTCAAAGACAAATTTTGTCAGTCAGTTCGAGTTCCTGAGAGGCTATTAATGATTTAGAGTATTCGAGTAAATAGAGAATGTTAATAGCGTTTATAGCGGTCACGGAGATGACACTATCTTTTTACGAAGAGAAAGAACGCATCGATTCGCCTCTCCCATCGGAAAGATCTTTCCTATTACGAGATCACTTCTAACAATAACACATTGTAGAATCGAGTGGTGATTCGTGAAAGGCACTGGCATCTTCCTCGTAAATGCCACGTACACGCTGGGGCTGATCAGAAAGCAGATCCTGGGAACCTCCCTTTTATCTTTCATACCATTCCTCTTCCTACTTTCGCCTGGTCATTAACGTTGAAACGTTTTTGTAGAAATTACTGTTACAATACTTTGATCAATTATTTCCTTCATAATGCTGCTTCTTACTCTCCTATTTTTTTATTAATTCTTCTCAAAGACTACTCCTTTCCGCATTACCCAACACACCCGATGTTCCCTTTTTCCAGTCTTCAACACCTTGTGTATCTACTTCCAATAAGAATCTAAGGCACCAATCTTAATCGATCAGTTATTTCTACACACTTCCAATCATAAGCACTCTATGTATCTTGAATGTACTTTGAAAATGTCTCCCTCCTCCATACATCGACATAAATCACCCACAAACTGCAGCATAAAAATAAGTCCCAGACCTAAACACTCGGGATTTAATCCCGGGGGGAGTCGAGTTAAGCCGTTAAAAATATTTTTAATGCAAATTCAATCAAATTCATTAGGTGATTATAGAAACTTATTTACAAGTAAATCCAGTTTTCTTTTCTTTTTACTTCAGTCGTGGTTACATTAATCTCTTTTGTACTTTTTCTTTGGGGAGTGCCGGAGCTCCTTGCCTCCCTACTTCTGGAAGTACCATTAATCCCCTACTCGAAAAATCCAAATTCGAGCCTGAATTACTTAAACGTCCCTTATATTTCGTTTCAGGAGGCTCCATCACCGATTTCGCGAGAACGCAGAAAGCGCGAATCTCCTTCAGAAACGTTCATTTGAAAGTGAACAGACCAACAAACGAAAAAGCAAATAAAAATGAGGGACAGAGCCCTTGGGAAAGGCAGAGATGGAGGAAGAAACGAAAGAAAGAATAGCTTCGGCGGTGATCGCGCGGACTTGCGGGCGCAACATTCACCAGGTCGAGCAAGGAGGAAGGTACCTGGTGGGGAGGGCCTTCTGGTTCGTACGAAGGAGACTCTCGTCCTGACTCCTGGTTACAAGAAGCAGGAGGAAGAGGAGGGGTACGAACGATTGCGCAACAATGCACCGCCACCTGCACTCGTTTCGTCACACAGCTTCAACTGGCTCGACGGTGGTTGGCAGGCTCGCATTACTTTCGCCAATTAAGCCTCCGGACGGTCGTCGTTGTTTAACTTGAATATGAAATTCCACGGTTATTCGGAATTCCATCCAGATGAATGCAGCGGCCGCGCTCGCCGTTCCGTGGAAATCTGGACGCGGTCCTGTACCAACAGAGAGGCTTTTATTAGAAAGAGTACATTTTAGATGAAATATACATAAACAAATTCTGGAATGCTAATCGATAAGAAATGACTCTAAGCATTTCAATTTTCGTGATTACGTTACTTGTTATCCCCATGCAGTTTAGGCCCGAATATCTCGAAACAGTGTCCAGGTGTTGCAGGGTTCAAATCTTGAAAAGGATTCCTTCATTTTTTCTTAATTTTTTTTTCACCTTTTCTTTCTTTTATTTCGAATTCTCTTATGTTTGGAACGTTTCTCGGAGACCCAGCACAATATGCGTATGAAAGTGAATGTTGAATAACAGTGAAATATGGAATGACTTTCGATTATTTTAACCTTGTAATGTCTAATACATTTCTTGGATAAAATATGTACCTACACAGTCATGCAAAAGTATTTGAATATTAGATAGAATTGACGTTTACTTGTTCACCCGCGCTTACACTCTTTGCTCATTATTAATCGAATTATGACGACGATTATGCGAATTAAATATGCTAGTAAGATCATTTTCCTTACATAATATTCTCAATGAAGATTATATATTATATTTTATTTACAGCGTCGGTTAATAATGACGAGATAAATGCGCAGCCTGAAGGTCCAGAGAAAGAACTTTTAGTGAACATCAATTGCCCGTTGAAGTTACTACTGAACTACGTTCGAGACGAAGTAGGATTAGATGGACCAAGTGAGCGAAATATATTTTCTGCCAATTGGAATGATTATAAAAGTAAAGAGGAATATTTTAGTTACGTTCGAACTGTACATTTACAGTTGAATTCGATTTGTGCGACGAAATAAATTGCCAGTTGAAAAAAGTCTCCTTTTTCGAGCCTCATACATCTGGTCTCAATATTTTCAAAGCGGGCTTAACATACTTCGTAATCACGTATCAAAGTAAGTACGTACAATGTAGAGTACCACTCATTTTAAAAGTCTCATTTACACAGGAGACGCAAATGGCCAAATGACAAATCTCACGCCACTTCTTAGTGGTAAGGCAGCAAAAAGGTGCTCTGAAATACTATTAAAGTCAAACACCCCGCAAAAGAAAAGTTTGTCTGTTAGATCTACGTTGAAAAAAAAACAATCGTGAAATTATAATGACACACCTATAAGTATGCTAAATCAAAGTATTTCTCGCACATATTACAAAATTCTAATTATATTTGAAGCACATACTACTACTTTATAGGATTTCTATGTACAATTGTCATGTGTACTATTTTCTTTAAAGGTCATCGGTTGTGTTCAGTGGAGTATATAACAAATATCACAAAAATTTCACAGGAGATCCTTATCTAAGTCTTTGAAGTTTGCGTTTACTGCCGATAGATTATAAAATTTTCCATGTTTGCCTACTCCTTCTTCGACAAATCTCTTTGCTCCTTTAACACCCTCTTCGAGTAATAAATGGGTCGCGTTATCTTTCTCGAATTGTAAAGCTTCTTCTAACGGCTTGGCAGAAAATGTAGCAAAGTGAGCAGAAGCACGATCCGCGAGCAATGAGCTCTGAGGGAATTTAACCAATGACTTTGCTAAGTTTACCGCATCACCCAGTACTGTAAACAGAAAGATACGAATGTATTTAAGCACGTTTATCTTGTATTACATACTTCGCTATTAATTAGAATTCTCTGCAAAAGTGTACCTGTGCCGATACTTGTATGCCGAGTAACTAAACCCCAGTTTAAAGCTTCGTCCGCAGAAATAGCTCGACCGGTTAGGATGATCTCCATTGCTCTTGAATATCCAATCAATGCAGGCAAATGAACTGTACCGCCACTTAATATAGGAATACCAAAGCGTCTGTTTAAAAATCCTAATACTGCATTTTCTTCTATTATTCTGAGGTCACACATCAGAGCAAGTTCAAATCCTGCGCCAATGGCGTATCCGCTTATAGCGGCGATTAAAGGCTTTTTACTTAATCCGACTTTATTGGCCTATAAAACAAATCGGTAATTAATGCAAAATCTTTTCTAAAACATACGTTACTAAGGTCATGTTCGGATATATTGGCCGGTGAGTTTCATGAGGGGTATTCTCCCACCATACTGCTCGACTGCCTCGGTGCTCCTTTTCTCAATGTTTTCACAAAAGAAGAGTAGTGGGAAAAACGCCAAGCTTCTGGTGTGTAGACCAAACCGAGTTCTTAGCATAGAAATGTATACATCAGATTAGGTGTGCGTTAGGTTCAGAAAAATTCAAATTAGTCAGAACATTGATTCTTTCTCGATAGCTTCATCTCGTATTGGTCTATGCATAGCTTTGTAATTCACACAACTGTTACGCTAAGAATAAATAACAGCCACATGGCTATGTTCAAGTGGAGCCGAGCAGCGTTCCCGTTACCCCACCATACAAATCCAAGATCGTCAGACATTGGTGGCTGATTTCACCTCAATTGTTGCTCGCGAAAACGAAATGAACAGCCATTATATTTGAACACGACTTTAGTTTCTATCTTACCAATGATTCAAATTGTGGTAAAGTGTCATCACGTTTTCCACCAAATTCCGCAATTTCTTTGAGGTCATAGCCGCTACAAAAGTTACCCCCGATACCGTGAAGCACGCCGACTACAGACTTTTCGTCATTTTCAAAGTTATTTAACTCGTCTGATAATTCTTGCGCGGCTGCAATGTCCAAGCAATTCTTTTTTTCGGGTCGATTAATGCCAATTGTGGTAATACCCTCGTAATGCTCTACCAGAATACTCTTTTCTGAAATAATTTATTTATACATGTACAAGTATTTTTAATTATTTTATTCATTTATTTTAATTATTATTATCGAAATACTACTAAGTAAAAGGCGATTCTTTACCTTTCTGTTCCTCGATCTCATTATTTTCGGTCGATTTCGAGGTTAAACATCTTCTTAAATAACATCGAGAGTATTGGTTGATTGTCCCCGACAATCTTTTCAGAGAATGCATTTGTAATATCAACTTGCGTTCGAGATTCTAGAAAAATTGCAATACACTTTCTACAGATTCGTCACTTGCCTCGAACAATAAAAATGCTTCTCACCTAAATCCTAAATCGCCGCAACACGGCAACAATTCTATATATTTGAATGCTCGCTTCTTATTGGAGAAGAGGCTATTTAGAAATTTTATCAATGTGGGTTTGCACAGTAGCAGCGTTGGATTTTTATCCCCTGAAAGGCATGCTCGTGTTACGGAAATTGACATGACAATCTGTTCGATGTAAACGTGTCTTAAGATACCTAACCAAGGTTTCACAAATGTCAAAATAATGCTTGCACGCTTACCGTTCTGATCGAGTCTAATTAGGTACTTAAGTATTGTTATCTTCCACCGTCTGTTAGCACTAATTTTCTAAACTAGAAACGGCTTTGAAAATGGAGGATCTGCAAAAGTTGGAAGAGGAGGCTGAAGCGAGGGCGACGAAGTATGTGTCGAATTTGTTGCAACGTCCAGGTCAATTGGAGAAGATCGATATGTACAAACGTAGAATAAGCCGGAAAAAAGCTTCCGTAGAAACTATGCTCAAAACTGCAATGCAAAGTCAATTAGACGGAGTTCGCGTGGGATTTGAACAGCTCCAAAGCTCTCTGGAGAGTATCGCTTCTATAAAAGAGGACTTGAAGCTCACCGGCGTGTTGTTCAGCCACGTACCGGAGCTCAACGCGAGGCTGCAAGCCGTTCAGGACGAGAACATGCGCCACTCGCAATACGTCACTGCCAAGGAGAATCTGAAGCATACGTTTACCGTACCCGACAGCGTCGAGAAGACTAAGCAATGGATAAACGAGGGTAAACTTTTACACGCTCATCAGAGCATCATGGATCTTGAGAACTCCAGGGACGACTTGCTTTACGAGCTTCATAAACTTCCGAATCAATCGCCAGCCGACACGGTCATGTTAAAGGCTTATTTGGAAGACATCGAAATGCTATCGCAGCTGATGGAAAAGCAAATCAGACTGGTGCTAAGTCGTACGTTGAACACCGTACGAAAGGAGCCTACCGTTATCGTAACTGCTCTTAGAATTATAGAAAGGGAGGAGAAAGCGGATCATTTCGCCATCCAAAGGCACAAACAAAGCGGATTTATGCCACCGGGGAGACCTAAGAAATGGAAAGACATGGCGATGAAAGTCCTCGAGAAATCCATTGCCAATAGAATCGAAGGGACGCATATCGAAGAAAGGGCGGATAATAAAATGTGGCTAGTTAGGTACTTAGAGCTGACGAGACTTTTAATTCTGGAGGATTTGAGAGTTTGCAAAACTCTGTGCGAACCCTGCTTTCCGCCTTGGTATAACATCGTGCGCACTTGCGTTAATATGTATCACACGAGCTTATCCCAACATTTGAAAGACACGATCGCTAATGGTTTAGAAGGGAACGAGTATGTTTCTTTATTATCGTGGATTATGAATACGTATACCGGGCCAGAGTTAATGCAGCATCCTGAATTGAATATCGATACGAGCGATATTGGTCCTTTGCTGAATGCTGAAATCATAAACGATCTTCAAGAGAAATATTTGAGGAACATGTGTCAGAATTACGAAGATTGGATGAAAAAGACTTTAGAGACTGAGAAAGTTGATTGGTGGTGCGGAGTGCTGCCAGAAGGGAGCACCCAAGAGGCATACTACCACACGGCGGCTCCGGTCATTATATTTCAAATGATCGATCAGAATCTTCAAGTTACGAAAACGATTAGCGCTGACTTAACGGCGCAAGCGTTGGTGCTTTGCATCGAGCAAGTTATTAAATACGGATTTATGTACAGACAGGCGATATCGGAATTTAAGAACAAACATTTCGAGGATAGAAGTCAAGTACCTTACTTCACGCATCACATGATTACGATTGTTAATAATTGCTTGCAATTTACAGAACTAGCGCAACAAATGAAACAGCATTATTGGGTTTCTAACGCCAGGGGAGACGCGACTGTGAAATTTGAAAATCTGTTATCGAATTATCAACAGCTGCGGAACGAAGCGGCGACCATACTATTAGAGGAATCCTTTTTGGATTTGGAATTGCAATTTCAAGATCTGATTACTCCGAAATGGTTGTCGTCTCCTATTCCAGTAGAGACAATCTGCGTTACCTTGGAAGATTATTTCCAAGATTACAATCATCTGTGTCCGAGGAACTTTGAATATGTAATTACAGAAGCACAGAATCTGATCGCGAAGCGTTATATTTCTGCTATGCTGCAACGAAAGATATCGTTAAAAACGTACGACGAATGCTTGACGTGTACTTCTAAAATAATGACGGAGGCAGATAAGCTGAAGAATTTCTTCGATAGAATAGCTCCGAAAGTAGGAAACTTCAATTCTCCCTTCGAAATAATCAAACGTCTCGCTGAAGTATTGCGTTGCGAAGACTCGGAAATTCTTTCTCTCGATTTGCATTCCTTGGTTGAAAAGTACCCGGATATGACCGAAGACCATTTAGTCAGGTTGCTAGGCCTCAGGGCTGATATCTCGCGTAGCGAAGCAAGGGAAAAAGTTTCGTACATGTTCGAAGCGCAACGCAATCGTAAAGCTCCGCAATCCATCACGCATAGCATATTCAAGCAAATAGTCATACAGGACAGTTTTCTTAGTTGGAAACCCTGAAATTCGAATTAGTAATAGTTAAATATTAGTTTTTCACATATCATGAGTGAAGATAGGTGACGAAACAAGTAATATTCTGTTATAAATATAAACAACATTCAATAAATTATTGATTAGAAGTAGAAGTTATATATATCATGGTATATCGCGATTGTATTGTAAATAGATATTTCAAGTTAACTTTTATTTAAACTGAATCAAGGGAAATTGATTTTTTAACCGAGGAGAATGTAATTTATGATTGATAATCCGAGTTGAATATTCATTATGGAATATTAATTCCTTTAGTATTATACATTAATATTTACAATGCCTCAAGTTTTTAACATTTCCTACTCCTTTGCAGCCTCAACTGAATGACATAAACAATACAATAATCAATTCACTGCCTTAATAATTGAACTAATGTAGGGATATCCGCGATAGATTCTATTATTTCTGTATAATAGCGAATGTACATAATTGTAGAAATACAATGAAAGCAGAACAAAAATAAGAGAAAACGTAGAACATAACGAAAGCAATATGCTTAAATATTTGGTTCCTCTTGAAAATGTGTGTAGAAAATAACATGATAATGTGCGAAGGCTTATGAAAGGTTTATACGTGAAAGTGTCGGAATAATTTATATAGAAATATTGTTAACTTAATGTAAGTCAATAGTGTTATATATTTCTGTAGAGTGTATGTATATTATTGCTAAATTTGTTACTTAGCTGATTTATAGAAAAATACATAAGTTAATCAAGCTTTTAAATTGATTGTATATGCTGTAAATAAATAATAACGTTACATCACTTTTTCCATTGAAATGAAAAATCTTTACGTACGTAAAGAATATTTTATTCCTAATTTTAAAATTAAAAAGAAACAATACAAAACAAAGTTTCTTATTTAATCCTAACTTATCATACCCTACAATATTACAAATATAAATATGTACGTATTGCTTCCATATTAAAGATAAAAGAGGGGAGAAAAGATTCTATTAATAATGGTTTAATAATGCGTCAAAGAAACATATTTTCATTGCTTTAATTTAAATCCTTCGGGAAAAGTAGAGGTTACATATCACTTCTCTCTTGCCAGATGGCTACAGCGCTCGATGGTCCGTAGACGGAGAGAATGTTATAAACGCGTTTATAGATTAACATGGATTAATAACTATTTGATTTCAAGCAAAGCATCCGCGAAACCTGTTGCAGAATATAGCTAAGCGTCCATACATTTAAGCCTAATTATAAAATTGCATAAATCATTCTCAGAAAGCCTGCTATTCGTCAAACAACGCGGGCACTCTCCACAGGCGGTCTTCTTTGTCTTCTGTGAAAAGTGGAAGCGTATGGTCATTTGTTGCTGTTTGACGAGCACGTGCTCATTGTTAAGCGATACCGTAAGCGCACCTGCTACAGAGAATAATGGGGAAAGGACGAAAGAATAAGCCGAAAAAGAACTTCGCGGAGAAACGTCGTGAAAAGCAAAAGGTACGAAGTGCATTTCTAGCAAGAAACGAGCCGGCTCCGAGTTCGCGGTTATGTTTATTATATTATATCGAAGCTGCAGGAGCTTGCGTTCTTTTAAACCATAAGTAGATTCGGGACGTAGATAATAGCGTGTAATATTCTTATCGGACAGAAGAAGGATGGTTGGGACCACACGCCGCACCACAGCTACGCAGACATCGTCAGGGAAAATACAGATTTCGAGAATTATTACAAAACTCAGGGAATCGTTCCCGAAGCGCAATGGGACTCGTTTATGAGTACGATGAGAAAGAATCTCCCGGTGGCGTTTCGAATCACTGGGTCTAAAGCAGAAGCTAAGATATTGCTCGAAACTATCAAAGGGGATTTCTTTAAGGCGATCTTAAATGTAAGCAAAGAGGACGATCCTGAGAATAAAGAGGACGTGAAGGATATATTACGATGCCTGCCGTTCTATCCCGACGGATTAGCCTGGCAGTTGAAGCTGACCAGAAACGATATTCGCAGATCGGAGGCGTACTTTAGGTTACACAATTTTTTAGTTGTTGAAACGAACTGTGGAAGTATCAGTAGGCAAGAAGTGGTCAGCATGATACCACCTTTAGTATTAGACGTCAAGCCGTCGCACAAGGTTCTAGATATGTGCGCCGCGCCGGGATCTAAGACGGCTCAGCTGATAGAAATGATACATTCCGAGGAGGGAGGTATGCTTCCAGGTAATCGGGGAATACCCGAGAGTCAGGGGCGAACTTGTGAATTGATTGTTACATGGTTGGTTCTTTGCAGATGGTTTTGTAATAGCTAACGATCTAGACAATAACCGTTGTTACATGCTTGTGCATCAAGCGAAGAGATTAAATAGCCCAATTATATTAATTACAAATCATGATGCTTCTCTGTTGCCTAACTTTATTACTACTAAGTCGGATGGCACGAAGGGGAAATTAAAGTTAGTTAAATATGTGCTGAATAATATGCGAGTAATATATAAACTGTGTTATTAAATGTAAATTTTATTATAGATTCGATAGAATACTTGCTGACGTACCATGTAGCGGTGATGGTACAATGAGGAAGAATCCAGATATTTGGTGCAAGTGGAGTCCAGCGAATGGTAACAATCTTCACGGGTAAGTATGGCTTGATATTCGAATCGTATCATTGAGTTGACAAAGATAACTGATACCAATGGATATACAGAATTCAGTACAGGATAGCCAGAAGGGGATTAGAGCTGCTGGCAGTTGGAGGAAGAATGGTATATTCTACTTGCTCCCTAAATCCAGTAGAAAATGAAGCCGTACTTCACAGGCTTCTTCTTGAAACTGAAGATTCAGTGCAGCTAGTCGACGGCAGAGATTTGGTACCTGGATTAGTATGCGATCCAGGTAAGCTATGCTGAACCATATAATACTTGGGTAAATTTTTACATTTAACGATATGTTGTTTAGGTGTGTCTCATTGGTTACCGGCATCAAAGAATTTAGACTATTACAAGACATGGGAAGACGTGCCGGAACAATGGCAGACGCAAATTCGACCGAAAATGTTCCCTCCGAAACCAGAGGACGCTCCGAAGTTTCATTTCGAACGATGGTAAATGGAAGGAAAGTTAGAATTACTGTTAATCTTGTTATTCTTTATTAATGTTATTTTTTAATTACATACGTAGCATGAGGATATTGCCACACCATCAAGATACAGGAGGTTTCTTTGTGGCCATCCTGGAGAAGGTAAAACAATTGCCGTGGGAACATAAGTTAGAAGCTGATGAGATTGCAGAAAACAGTGTATGTGAAACTAATGACACTACGGAAAATAGTGCGGATAAAGTAAGCGAGACTACGGAAAGCAAATGCGAGGAAACTGAATTAAGTCTGGAGGAAGAAGCTAAGAAAGATCAGGAAAAGGGACATCCGAAAAGATCGCTAGACGAGGAGAACAGGTATCGAGCAGCGAAGCGGAAACGCAGAAGAATCGCTGCTGGATATAGAGAGGACCCGTTCGTTTTCTTTAAGGATGATCAGGAAGATGTATGGCTGTCCATTAGGTGAGTGATTTTATTAGTTCTCCACGCGTCTTGTTCATCTCTAATTGAATCTTGAACTTATTAGAAAGTTCTACAACATATCCGACGAGTTGGACCCTCGCTGTTTATTAGTCCGATGCCTCGGTAGAAAGAAAAAGAACATTTACTATACGTCGCCGGAAATTCGCGACGTTGTTATATCTAACGAGGATCAAATAAAACTGATAAATACTGGAGTAAAAACATTTGTACGATGCGACAATAAAAACGCCAATTGTACATTTCGACTCGCGCAGGAGGGAATGCAAGCTATCATTAAGTATATCGGCGATAGCAGGAAGATCGAGATAACTAAAGAAGATCTGATTATGTTGCTGCAAAATGATAATCCTAATGCACCGCCGGAAATCGTGAAACTTAACCCAGACACTCAAGAACGTTTACAAAGTTTCGGTAATAGACACACTTAAAAGCGAACGGTGTTAAGAATCTCTCGTACTCATTCATTCGCGCTTCGTTCTAGGGTCCGGAAGCTGCATACTTTCGTACCAAGAGAAGGATACAGACAATCCCTACCCGTTGAAATTACAAATGGTAGGGTGGAGAGGTACTATGTCCTTGAGAGCTTACGTTCCTGTGCACGATGTAGTTCATTACTTACGACTGTTAGGAGCTGATTGCTCGAAATTCGGTATGTGTTTATAAACTATGTACTAAGTATCACGATTACAATCCTCCTTCATCCCGAATTCTATTGCAGAGAAAAATAAGTTCAAGGAGAACCGTGAATCTGTTGCCACGGAAGAAGTGGGTAACGGCGAAGCTACTGACGACGTTGCTGATAATATTATGAAGGAATCAGTCGATGACGAAATCATTTCGGAACCAGTTGACGATGAAAAAATAATGTTGGACGATACAAAAGAAGAGAGCGCAATTTTGTAATATAAATTGCTGGTCCTTTGATATCTTTATAAACGCCGATCGCAATCTGTACGAATTGCGAGTAAAATTTTTTATTTTATTTAAAGTTTAACGAACAAAACTCCGAATTTAGAAGAAGCGTCAAAGGAGATGTCGTTCAATGTATGGCCGTAAAATGTATGGTATAAAAACAGGAAATAAAACGTTTCTACAGGACAAGAAACTTACAATGATGTAATGGGAAATGCCTTTTTACTATCCATTTTCTATGAAATAATTTACGAAATTACATGTAGTATCTTATGTAATTTGAGCGACAAGTACCCTTCTCTTTTTTTCATTAATTTCGGCCACTAAATCCAGGATATTTTACTGATAGATTATTATAGTACAAATATTATTATAAATATGGCCGGATGCAGAGGAATCATTAATTCAGAAATGGCTGTTGCCATAACGTTTAATAACATGTTAAATCGTAATTGAACTTCTTTCTACCGTATGTTAAAGTCGAAGAATATGAATATTGCACGTCTCGTTGATATTCGCTTTAAATTACATCGCGCGTTGCCCTCCCATTCTCGTTTCAATTTAGCCTACAACAAGATTCCTAAGGTTCTAGATATCAGAGGATTTCAACTTACGTTTAGAAATTTGTTTAACATAGCGATCTCTACTAATGAAGGACGGGTTTTCCTATAAAAACAGCCACATACAAGTACAAATATGAAAAATCGCTGGACAGCTCGTAACGTATAGATAAACTATAAAAGGAGACAAAAGAAAAAATCTCTTCTAAAACTTTTTACACTCCGAAAAATCTCGAAGTAGACGGTTGATGCTAGTAATCCCTATTGGTCGGCGAAGTCATCTTTCCGCCCAGGTTCTGAGAGTTCGACGGGGACTTGGAGCCTGCAATCGAAAGGAGCGCGATGGACGGGCATGCGATGTGTATTTAAATAATTGTCGAACTTACAGCTTCTCCCTAATTTGTTTCGCGGATTGTTTGTGCAAGGATGATCGCCCATCAGATGCTCCCTCCATTTATTTTGATTGACAAGGGCGAAGCAGAGTGGGCAACGATCGTAGCCCTCGATGGGTTCTGTAAAGTCAGCGATCGTTTCATATGCGATAACGTTTGCAACACATCGCGATACGTACTTGTACACTTATTATTCTTTCTATGCTCCTCGAAGGAACTCTCGTGGATTGCCTGCCTGCACGTGTCACACTTTACGTAATTGCTTCTCATATCACATTCGTCTGAAGCAAAGTAGATCTCCATTACGAGGGAACGCTTAATCCAAATTACGATTTCAACGAACAAGTACTCACTTAACAAGTGTAAGTTTAAGTACGAAATTTCCACCACTTGTTTGCACGCCTCGCACTTCGTTAGCATGGGGCAACTCCTCCAATAGTGGATGTTCAATCCCTCCTCGGAGTACGCTTGCCCCTTGGAAAGGCAAAATATACACATCCTGCGACAGAAACGCACAAGTGACAGATATTTTGTGATACACCGTCGTAGTAAGATTGCACGTCACTTACTTGTCACCCTTGTGATCTGTACTATTCTCGGACGGAGACGTTATGCTCGTTGAGCTTCCGGTACTGACAACAGGGCTGGTCCTCGACGGCGACTTCGCTGAATTCACCACATTGTTCTCCGTCGATTTCGTTCTTGTCGGCGTCGTCGTCTTGTGACTCGCTTCCGCCTCCTTCTTCCTCTGTCGATCGATACACGGTATAAATACAAACGCGGGCATCTACGATCTCTCTATTAAGGATACTATACCTGAAGATCGGTGAGATCGAATTCATGAAAGAGCTGACGGTACAGCAAGTTCCTTCTGGTGATGTCGTCGTCAGGAGGCAACTGCTTGCGAACCAGTCTGGGATTTACTTTGTACACCAACACTAAGATCCTTTCGGAAACTTTCCTCACTGCCTCCGCTGGGTGGTGCAAGCCCGAAGAACCCAACTCGGACAAAGTTCGGCAAGTGAGTCCGCTGCAACAGTTACAATGCCTTATCAGAGTAATTGCGTTTTGGCGACACAGTCTTAACGTCGAGGATGGACCTCTGCGAGTGACATAGAGATACAAGTCCACTGTCACTGGCAGAGGTCTAATATACCACAGTTCTATGCATTGAATGCCAAAACGTGCGATCAGGATTACGTTCTTTAGAGTCACCTCTGTTTATCCGTAGATATCCCATGGTTCAGGATCAGTTGCTCCACCATCTCCAGCCTGCTAAGAGCCAGTCTTTGATGCGTACTACTGCTAACAGGCCTTGTTAGATGCACCGGTATTATATGCAGCTCTCTGACGCACTTGCAATCTGCCATGCTGAGTATCGTGTGCACTGCCATGTTATGAATCCTCGGAGTAGTGTCTCCTGATTTCGTCAACAGTTCCGGAAGCAGGCGCTCCACGCTCCTCGCGATTTCGGTCGACGATACCCTAAAAGAGACCACGGAGATGAATAATCAAATTGTCAGACAATTTAAAAACGTAGCCACAGCGATTATACCTGTCTGTGGCGAACTCCGAGAAGAAGATCCTAATTAATTGCGCTGCTAGACTGTACACGCTGAACACTTTATCCCTGAGAGCTCTGTGCAGCAGCAGAATCGCGGCCCTTGCCGTCTTGTTCGCCGAGTGCTTCGACACTTCCGGATCGAAGTTCTTCAGCTCCTCCTTCAGCTGCATCAGCCCCTCCTCCTTATCCGTGAATTGCTTCGAGTAGAATTTTTCTACCTAAACGATCGATTTACTAATCACTATCTCAAACATCAATCGAACCAGTCATCCGAAACTTGCATCACCATTTCCATTCCGAAGACCGATATGGGTAACGCGGCTTGCTTCTTCTCCCTGTCGTTCAGTTTCGAGATCACTTTCGTCTCCGCGTTGTCCATGTGGCATTCCCTGGTAAACTCGTTCGTGTGCGAGCTGAAACGCGATTTAACATAACTCCTGCATCTCTTGGCAACTAACAGAGGCTGCAAGCAAGAAGCTCCCTACTGTCTTAAAGCTGGGATCGTCCTTTCCTCGTAAGCTTCATAGCTGGACCGTAGCGCAGGTCCTGCGGACTTGGTCTTCCGTCTGAGGGAGCCTTTATTGCAGTTGTTCTGCCTCTCCACGACTCCGTTCGTGGGACTGTCTGTGACTTCTGTCGAGTTAAAGGATAATTGGTACAGGTTGTTACTGATCTCTTCAGTAACTTTTACTAATTAACCGAAAACGTACCAGGGCTGTTTGGCTTCTGGTGTAAAGGCGAGACAGGCGGCTGGTGCGCGGGACCAGTCGGCGATATAGCCCCGTCGCGATTAGGTGGGATTACTAGCCTCGGAGGAGAAGTAATTTCTTCAGGAACGGTGGCCGTGTTTGAGGTGCAGGTGTCCACGGATATCGGCTCCTTCCCCTCCACCGACGAGAAGTTGTTCTTTTCCAATGGCTAACCATGCAAATAAACAGCACTTGAGGCAGAAAATCTCGGGGAAGGACCCGCTTGTCTTCGCAACGAAATATACATACCCCGTGAAGTTCAAGCAGATCCTGCACCTCCAGACTCTGGTACACCTGCTGCCTATATTGTTGCGCTTGAGCCTTCTTCGCCTTGGCCTTGTCGTAGTCCTCTAAAGCTATAGCGTACTTCTTCTCTAGCTCGTACTTCCCCAGTCTCTCCCCAGCTTTCCTTAGATTCTCCATGGCCACCTTCAGCTTCGAAGCGTACTCGAACCTCTCCTCTGAAAAATCCGTTCCCACGTGGATCTCCACGAAGACATTTAATCTCACAGACAGTACGCACCTTCCACTGCCTGCAGCTTCTTCGACTCCATTTGCCTGATGATCTTGGCCACGTCCCGGTCCACGTACATCTCGAAAGCTAGATCGTCGTACGGAGACGTGTAGTGAGGATTGTACGGCGCGTCTCCTTGGCCGGTCAGCTCCTGCCCGTAAGGTTCTCCGAGGATATTCACAGCAATAAGCCCCACCTGCAATTCTCCAGCGTTACATTATATTTCTCTAACAAACCCAGAAGCTTTCTCCCGTACCTGCTGGTAAACATTGTGCGCGTTACTGTGCGGTTTGTGCAGCCTCAGCTTCAACGACACCGCCTCTGTCTCCGGAAGCGCGACGCTCTTAAGCTCTCTGCTTTTGTACATTGTCGAGGCATTGTCGGACAACGTGATGTACCCCAGGTAACTGAACTCCGTCGTCACAGACGCATTCTCCTCCCTCGACGTCCAGATCTCCAACTTCTCAGCTGTGAAGATTTACCATGAAATTATCAACCCCGGTAAAAGAGTCTTAACCGGTATTCAGAGCCGAGCAGAATAAGAAACGAGGGTGCAATGGGGAAGGATGGAGCGGTGGTAGCCTCGGGAAATTGGCGTAGGAGCGGTAATTCGATTTTCATTCGTTGCTAAATTGCTTTCTGCAGAATGCCGAGGGTTCGCGGCTGGAACCTCGGCTCCGCGGAATAAATGCTCCGAGCGAAAGAGAAGTTAGGAAGACGGTACTTATTGTTAGAAGACAACATACGAATAAGGTACTGGTGAGCCAGGACTTGTATTCTCGTAAGCTTCGTCGGCCCATGGAGGCGCAGAATCAGCTCCTGAGGATATGTACATCTCCTCGAACTCTGCCATCCCCTCACCGTCGGCCCGTGAACGTTCAATTCCAGCGAAGAGTGCCTGTCCTCTTCGCCTGCGAATATTTAAAAAGTTCACCACTTTGAAGCCTCCTTTAAAAACTGTTTTTACAGATAATAGATAATTCCATGGGATTAGGTATATCTATTTGATCTTCCTATTCTAGATATGCACCCCTAATCTATCTTTCTCGCGACGGTTCCGCCTTCGCGTGATCCCGTCGTTCTATTTCCCGAACAAAAATGGAGATACCGAGGCAATCGATAACGTTTTAACTATGAAATTATACTTTCAACGATGGACCGCTGGCACGGTACATTGTCACGCGATACTGCAGCTCAGAATAGGCTTCGGGACAGGGAGAATCGAAGAGGTCCGCTGCTGTGAACTTCTATGCGCTCGCGACTCGAAAATATGTACCTATCCTGCTTAATTCTGAATCCCGGCGGAGAGCATGAAACACGAGTTGCTCGCGACCTAATTAGCCACCCTCAAGAGCAATTTGCAATCTACAGAGAAACGCGGAGGAGCACGTGTCGCGTGGACGCTGTTAATTTGTCTGCGAGACGTCAATCGACCGGGAAAATAAAATACTTCCGACGGCGAAAAATCAATGCCCGCGTGCGGAAACGGCCACGCGGCTTTAAACAGTCCGAGGCTCTTGGAGCGATCCTCCAGTGATTTCTCCCCTTTTCCATCCCTCGGGGCTCGCGAAACCACCGCACAACTCGAGGTTATCGTTGCTCCACGGGTTTCACGGTTCACAATCTGACTTCTTCTTACTGGTGGCATGCACGACGTTGAATCCGATCTTCCTCGGCATTCCGGGGCTGGCTTTCTGGCGACGAGAACCACGAACAGGCAATCTAACAAACTGTGTGAAAAGAAAGTGTACGACGGGAGAAGGGGCAGTCGAAGAAAACGTCAAAATCTAAAAGGCACAGCCATCTGAAAGCTCGATAAGGGGAGCTTGCAAGTTTCACCCCGGCGAGTAGGCAACGCCACTTGCACGTCTGGCCGCGGCGAAGCTTGCGACAGAACTGGCGAACTGCACCCGCTTTACGCCGGCGGAAACTCGTGATCTCGAGCGTTTTCTGCTCATCGCGAGAGCCCCCTTTGTAGTTTCAAATCCCTTTATAGAGAACGGAAAGAGCGAGTGATCGATCGGAAGCGTATAACAGCGAGTCAACGTTTTCCTTTCTACACTGCGCCGTTTCTTAACACTTTGCGATCGGGGAGTTGGAAAATCTTTGGCTGGTGGAACTCTAAGTTTACACGCGGTGTAGTTACTTTTACACAGCGGAGCGTTCCGTTACGTTCGAACGTAAATGGACGTAGAGTAGGGAGAGATTAAATTGGATATTTGATTTTGTATTTATAAGGGTTGAAGGATTATTCTGAGCCTTGACTTCTCGTACGTGGCACATTATGGCACCGTCTTGCATTCCCCTCAAGTCGAAATATAGACTGTAATTTCGTAATGGATCAATAAACGGAGGCTGCGTGACGTCAGAGGGTGCGGCGAGGGTTGAATCGCTCGCGAGAATCGTTACGGTGCGTTTCATGTCGCCCATTCACGGCCACGTGTGCGTGCACGTGGTTCTTCCTTTTTGGGAGTATTTGGGTTTTGAGTGTCGGTGGATTGAAACCAACAATCAAGCGTAAAAATTAATTGTATTTATTTAAAAAACGGTCACCGACGTACTGTCCGTTTATACATATTATTGGAACAGCAGGAATGTTTTGTTAAAAATCTTGTATTATAATTATGTTGTGGCAAACAGGTACAGAAGACCTTTCGCAAATTGGAAAACCTCCGACCCTCCCAATTTCGATTCCCCGTAAACGCGATCCACAAATGAGATTGGCACCTCTCCTATTGTGTAGTCAAATTGCCTGGCTCTGACTATCATCTCCATCTGGAAGACATACCCTTTCGACACGCAGGACTTAATCAACTTCTCCAACACCTCCTTTTTGTACAGCCTGTAGTTTCAGTAATGCATTATACGTAACGTTGAAAGATGCGTGCCAGTCAGCTCCGACTTACCTGAAACTCCCCGTTAGGTCACTGGCGCCGGGTCTCAATAAAATTTGTGTTAGGAAATTTGCTCCTCTGCTTATAAGTTTCCTTTTAAAGTCCCACCCGTAAACTCCGCCTCCTTGCGCGTACCTAGTGCCGCTGACGATGTCCAGATCAAGGTACCTTTGCTGTTCTACCATTTTTGGTATGAATTTGGGCTGAAGGGAGAACGCGCATGAATATCGACGATGTTCCAAGGAACAGCTGTTTTTAGAGGAAGATACACACGTGATGGGACAGATCGGCGTCCATGATAACGATGAAATTCCCTGTGGCATGCTTCATTCCGTGTATATAAGCAGTTCCAAGGCCAAGCTTCGCTTCCCTTGGTCGCAGGACTATTTTGTCCTCTCCGTACATCTTCTGCAGCTGTTTAGCCATGTCCAGTGTTCCGTCGGGGGAACCATCGTCTATCACGATTATCTCGTAATTAAGTTCGCTGGAATGTTGCGTATTTCCCTTTCATTGATCATTGTTTGAGATTTCATAATTTTTTTAAATTACACCATATTGGTGCCACGACTCGGTTCGCTAAGCGAGGTTATGTTCCTATTGTAGTTACCTCTCATCCATGTATTTGATGATTAGCCAAATGATTATAGGTAAATTCTCCACTTCATTGTACGTCGGCAATAGAATCGAGTACTTGTCATTACTCGCCAACTCTTTTATATCGTTCTTTGTCAGTTTATTCAGTACCATCTTCGACAACAACTTTCGGCGCGCGAAATGTCACGGAGGGGTTCTTCCTTATCATACGCTGCCCTGGTAAAAACACAGATCAGGTGTGTCGGTAACATAGGAAGTGATATTTCAATGATAAAAAGAAAATTTCAAGTCGCCGAAAATCCTTCTCGCAAATATTATTTCTATGCAAAATGAAACAGTTTCGAAAATTTCAGCCAATTCGGAGCGTGGGGATTTTCGGAAGTAGAATCGAAGAAAAATACCCACACAGTTTTCGAAAGCGTGTCAATAAAGTAGTCATCTTTTGATACCGCGTCTTCCCACCGGGCATCGCGTCACGCGGAATCGCTTTTTTAAATTTCATTCTTAATCAGGCGAAGATTTTAAGATCAAAAGACACCGAACTGGGTCCCGATATCCGGCACTGCCGTTACCTTCGACGAATCTATCTTCCGTTCGATTCCAAATACAGGTAATGCAGGCGGTAGAGCGTGACGTTATCTAAAATCGTTATCTCATATTCAAATTTAAAGTAAAATTTTCCCGTCGCCGAAAATAACACGAAGAATGAAATGCAGAATTTCGTCTCTGTTAGTTATAGATTTCTGTAGTGTTTTTATTACAAAGGTCAGGTATCATAACAACCTGCTGCATCCCGCCATTTACATACGTAAACATGAACAACTCTCGGCACAGGCTATATAGCCCGGATATGCTGAGCAATAAAAAGCTTTAATAACGATAATAATAATACCGCGGCCGTTTCTGTGGCGCGCGACAAAGGTCGACCAACCGGAGTCCCCACCACGAGCACGGGAGAGCCAAAAGCGTATACCACGACGGCGACCCCCCACCGTCGACCCCGAGATCCCGTGAAGCAGCCGCTGTCCCGAAGCAAAACGACGCTCCTCGCCGCACTCTTCGGTCGTCCACGGACCTAGAGTGTTCGTTCTCGTTCTCCGAACGGTGTGGTCAGCGTGTGTCTACCCGATACTAATCGACGTGTCGTCGGTACGTAACCGGCGATCCAACGTCGCCGTTCGCACGTGCGTGAGTCACGATCCAAGGGCTTGTCGGCCACTTGCCCCCGCGACATTCCCGCATTGAAAAAACCGGTGTCCACCGAAAACCGTGACCGGCAGCACGGGGATCCGCGAAACCTCTGTCCCTGGGTGTGTACGTGTGGTGCGTTGTGCTCCTGTGAATACCGAGTGTGATCGTCGCGGGTGATCGTCCCTCTCCGACCTGCCCTTGGATCGGAAAGATCGCAACAGCCCGCTGCCTCGATTCGCAAATTCGTCGGGAGATAGGTCGGCAGGTTGAAGGTCGTCGGTCAGGGGGGGGGTGGGTTATCGGCCGACGGGCTGGATCTTTCATTGAAAACTGGCGAGGAGTCCGCGCTCGTCCACGCACTGCGACGTTCCACGGTGAATTATTTAACCGCGCTTCGAAGCGATTCATCTCACGCAGCGGGGGAGGTCGACGTCTGATTTCTCGAGCCGACGAGCGCGTGCAACGCTCGCTCCCTGTCTATAGCTCCCTGTCTGCTTCCAAAGGAGGTTTCGTCTTTGCAAAAGATAGCCACCGGTCCTTTGGCGTCGCGTGCAAGGGTGGTGACCTTCCGCGGAGGCGTAAGTGGGGGGTGGGACACCGGATGTCCCAGATCCATCAGTCGCGATGCCGTACTACTATCGTCATCGGGATTAATTGAATCAAGCACGAGCCGCGTGGCGCCGTGGACGCTGCGCTAGGTTTTGCACCTTTGGCGGCGGAGATTCGGAGGAGCGGGGTAGAGCAGTGGTATTTCTGGTGCAGGTAGCCGGGTCGTGGGGCATTTCGCGAGATCGGGGGCGGGTTTTCCAGATTTAGCGAAGGTCTGACGGAGGAGCGGAGAAACAGGCTGGCCGGCGAGCAAGCGGACTGGCTCGGGCAAATAGCAGCAAGCATGGCGTACGCTGCACGAGGGGTAGATTGGTCCGCTCCGCACCCTGCGATCAATAAACCCGCCGAGAGGGAGCAGCTCCGTGACGAGCCGCACTACTCCGTGCTTCTGCTTCTGCATCTCCTTTCTCCCTTCCTCTCTCTCTCTTTCTCTTTCTCTCTCTTTCACTGTCCTGCAACCTGCCTCCTCCCACCCACGTTCGTCATCCTCTTCCTACCTGGCACAGCCGTCCTATCAACGATTCAGCACGTGCACGGCGTTTCGCCGGGTGCTTCTGCAAAACGACCGGCAACGTGTTCCAGGGATTATCGCGAACCGACGGGCGCTAAAGGCTTCGCCCACTTTCAGTTTTCGCGCGCAGACTGCTTGCCTCCCTTTTCCTTTCTTCTCCCCGCTGCTCCCTCGCCCAGCTTTTCCAGCCCGCACGAAATGTTGACGCGCATGCATTTTCGTTTAACGCGCACGGAGCCGCGTGCCTTCGCTGTCTCGGCTAGGCTGGAACTCCCTTCGATGCAATTATGCCTTTCTTTCGCAGAGATTCTGTCAGACTGCTTTATTCTGCTACGAAACACCTTAGGGGTCGTCCTTAAATTACGTAAGGCTGTTTTGGGGTGCAGGGGGTCGCGAATTTCTGACGTTTTCTTACAAGGGGGAGGGGGGAGTCATGTAGCTTCTTACTTAATATTTTTTAACCTAATTTTTAATAAATACAAATTCTATCATTAATGTTCCAGAAAAGTTATTTAGTTTAAAATTCCCGAAACTGAGTTAAAGGAGTTATATAAACATTTAAAAGAATTTTAATAACTACAAAAATTCAGTGTAAAAAATATTACGTAAGAGGGGGGTTGCAATATCAAATCTTACGAATTCTTATACTAGAGGAGGGAGGAGGTAAGAAATCTCCAAAATTACCCTTACGTTATTTAAGGACGGCCCCTTAGGTATCGCTGCAGCTGGATGCTACTCCGCGGTTGCGTACCGGTCGTATGAGAATGTAAAAACAGAGGGAACTATTAAGTACGACCGATGACGCGTACGGCTTCCGGTCACTAGCTTGCAACGGTTCTGCATGACGAAGTCTAGCTTGAGAACACATTCGGCACGATCCCCCGCGTACCGAGCCAGCTGCCGTGAATCAACCGGTCGGCCTTGAACCGCATAAAGGTCGTTCAATTCAAATATATTCGGCGGTGGCGCGCGTAGGAGGAATCCGCGTGGATTCGGAGCGATTCGGGAAATCGTTTCGGGCGTCCATTCCGTTTCTCTTCATCGTGGAGGTTTTACGAGTCGGCGGTGGCTGTTGCGCTCTTCCTCGCGGTAATACAGTGAGCCCGTCGTTCAGTTCTGTGCTTTTTATGTGGGATCAGGTGAGAATCAGTGCGATCAAGGAATACAGGATCAGGATGTGGCGCGATCCTCCAGGCGGGGGTTGTAAAATACCCACCAACCTATCTACGATGCTCCTCTTGGCTCTCTTGGCATTGACGAACGGTGAGTCGCTGGATAATTAACTAAAAGATTCTTGTCATTGCGTCGCTGGGAACCTGCCGGCGAAAACAAATGGAGTACCTCGCGTATGACGCTCCGCAAGCTGTGAGGTCAGCAGCTGACGCAGTCACTCATTTCACGTTTAACGATCTTCCGGATCAACACATTCCACGCTCGCACGATCAATAGGGAGATTGCTATCGTCTCGTGACCATTAGAGGAGCAATGTACAAACGACTAGTGTCTGATTCCTTGGAGCGAGTGATTTAGCGCACTTTATGCTCCAATTGGAATCAAGAGAATATTCGCTGCAACCGATCGACGCGCATTTATGATATCCGCGTCTTGATTGTTCTTAGGAGATCTATGTCATCGTTATTAATAAAACAGATACCTAAGTCGTGCGCTATGCTCCGTTTCGCGAGACTTTCACTCTTTGTGAAGTTTTGGGAAGCCAATTTCCTTCCCTCCGGGAGGACAGGCAGGAAATCGCGTTGGTCGATGTCGATGCAATCTCGCGCCGGTTCATTCCGAATCCATCACTCCGTGAAAGGTCCACGGGGCGTAGGTAGAAACGGAGCACGGTGTGCAGCTGCCGAAGAAAAGGCCAAGAAAGAGGGGAAGTGGGAGGGGGCCGAGGGAAAGGAACAGCTGCTGTTCCAAGAACGGACCCCGATCCTTGAAAGAGATTCGTATTTTTCTGCCGCACCGCCGGCCGCCAGGTGAATCCTCTGATTTCGCTTTAGTCATGCCCTCGACGCGAGGCACGGCGACGATGATTCAGAGGACACGGGGATATCGTTCGATCGCAAGAATACCGCAAGAAATTCATGCGGTGTTGTAATTCCACTCTTACCGGTGCAGTGTATTTCCGCGATTTTCCATATGTGCGGCGAGGCAGAGGCTCGAAACTAATTGCAATTAAATCCAAGGAACCGACCGCGCCCGCACTTGACCCAACAATGAAACGCAGCAATTTTCCCCGTATTTCCAGCTCGGAGCACTCCAGCCCCGGCGTTTTTCCGCTTATCGCCAACTAGCGACACAGTTCTCGCCACTCGACGCGCGTTACACGAAGGAAATCGCGGAACCGGAATAGCGAGTGGCGAGACGTCGGACATGCTTCCACTCGAGCTTTTTCCCAAGTCTCGATTATAATGGCAGTCACGACCTTCTTCCGCTCCAACACGTGCAGACCCGCGGTCATGAATCCGACACGTGTACCGTTGACACACGCGTGGACCCAACGAACTACCATGCTTGCGTCCACGTTTGCTAGAAATGTATTCGACGCGGCGTGTCCGTCGTTTCAAAGCTTGCCTCTCTGTGGATAAAGATATCTCCATAGAAAAAATAATTCTTGTAGCACCCCTCGAGCTGTCGAATCCCTAATCGCGCGGGCGATTGGCCAGCATTCGCGCCGTTGATAAGAGAAGCGCAAGGCGGGGTGATAAGATAAACGTCGGTTGGCGCGGGTGAAAATGTAATAAGAAATTGCCAGTCTTGAATCATTTGTTTAAACAACTTATATATAGATCACAAGCCTGTCATCGATCCCGGAAAATCGCGTCTTTGATCGCGAGCGCGTAACGCTGGAGCTCTTTACGAAAACGTACCTCACACGCCTTGATTATCGGGTCACCGATCAATGTTCCTTCGCAGCCTTTCTCTCCAGCGGTTGCCCGACCGTGGGTGTTGACGGGTAAGCTGTTCATTCAGCTCGTGATAGAATGTAGGAAGAGCTATTCCGGAAGTGGCGTTGAATCCTCCCTCGCGCAACGATCGGAATGGTAATTAAATTCGCGGGATTCTGGCATCGAGGCGGTTGGCTAAGAATAGAGGCGCCAGGGAGACGAAACCGCCGGCGAGAGTTGCGATACGACGAAAGTTCGGAACACCTGTTCCCTCGTGCCTGCGCGCACCTCCTGTCGCTCGCTTTAGCCGGCCGTACGCCCCGCAAACCGGTTCTTCGTGACTCGATTTTACGGCGCGCTGCGTTTATCCGTTCTCCTACCGCGGAGCGAGCCGTGGTTGAGCCGGTAGGCGGTTACGGGCGAAGAAAGTGGCACAGGGAGCTCTTGTATAATCGTAAACACGCGACGGAAAATGCGTTTAAAAATAAATCGTGGCTTCAGAGGCTTCCGTTAGCTCGCGGAAATCAGGGGGGCATCGATGACGGCAAGTGCTCGAGGCTTCTGCCGCGCGAGCACATGCACACTCATTCCCTGTCGCTGTCGGCTCCTTGACGAAGTTAACTGCAACGCCGTCGAAACGTTCAAGTGCTCGCTGAAAAGGATAGCTACCGTTCGCGGCGAGGAAGCCTCGGGGCAGCAATCCGGGTCGTGGAAGACGCAAATACCTCGGTCGATGACGGCGCGGCAACGATTCGTGCAATCCACGTCCTGTGTCCCTGCAATCCCCGATCAATACGCGCATCGATGCGCGATGACAAAGTCACCGCGACGGATGCGGCAAGGAGCAGCGCTCTCCGTGACGAGTCGCCACGGGAAAAGGAATCACGCATTGCCGTCTCCCTTATGGTCACGTGACGTTGATAGCATATTATTCAATAGCAGACCGGCAACCTGTTGTTTGCTGCAATTGGCGACGCGCCAATTGAACGTGGGTGTCGCGTATCCTGACGGAGACGGGCGATAAGCGCGACCGAAAGACACGCAACGAAAGTTCCGCCTCGAGTGGCGATTTTCAATCAATTAAATCTGTCGGCGTCGCTGTATCCACGTGTTCCCGCGATCGCTAGGAGCGCGGGAAGCTGGTGGAGCAATCGAATCGACAACTAAAGATCTCCTAATCTAACGCCACTGTTCCCTGTTTGCTCGCAGTGGCTTGCGCTGAGGATGAATCGATGGGACCAGTGTTTCTCAAGGAACCACCAAACCGAATTGACTTCTCGAATGGAACCGGAGCTGTCGTCGAATGCCAGGCCAGAGGAAACCCACAACCGGATATCATTTGGGTCCGAGCTGATGGAAGTGCTGTGGGTGATGTTCCTGGACTGCGACAGGTATGTGGTACCCTTTTCTCTTGATAAAGTATACAGTGCTGTCTCTCAAATGGCACGCGTTTTCGGATTCTCTATACGCGCGAAGCTATCCCCACTACTTCGGTTGTAGTCGCCGCGCCGGGGCATCGGGTATCGGATGTCAAAGAAAAAGCCGAAGGAAGGTTCATAAACATTCTCGATAGTGACACACCTTACACTCCGACCACGTGAAATCAAAGGAAGCCGAATAGACTAAGGTAAAAGACCCAATACGTGGACACGTCCCAGTAGCTGGACACTGGTGCAAAATACTGATTAGTACATTTAATATGCGCTTTATCCAAAAAAGAACTATTTTATTAAATTATTCAAATATTTAGTAAAATATATTCATAAATATATTTGACTAAATATTTGAATAATTTAATAAAATAGTTCTTTTGCCGCAGTGTCCAGCTACTGGGACGTGTCCACGTATTGGGTCTTTTACCTTACTCGTCTCTCAAATTGCGTGCGCCCGGTCCCGACACACGCGGCTATAGAGAGACAGAACTGTACATGGCGACAATTGTTTTTGGTAATTGAACAAGCCTGCCGATCTCTGTCGAACGAAGGATCTTACTTCCTTCATACACCGCGATTGAAGTTAAATAAAGATCGTTAGATTCCACGGACACGAAGTTTCTCTCTGACGTGATCGTCTAATCGCGATATAATTAAGCATCCCATTACCGATCGCTCGCGCTCCCACGCGGTGTGCATTCACCGATGCAACGATCTTACGTCAGCCGTTCGACCGAGAAGGCCGAATTAATTGTCGCCTTATTAGCCACGAATTAGTACGTTCATTGGCGAGGAAAACCCTCGTGTGGTCGCAGGTCTTGCCGAACGGAAATCTGGTCTTCCCTCCTTTCCGCGCCGAGGATTATCGTCAAGAGGTTCATGCTCAGGTTTACAGCTGCCTGGCGCGTTCCCCAGCAGGTTCAGTTCACAGCCGAGATGTTAACGTGAGAGCCGGTAAGTGTCCCATCCTCTTGCTGTCGCCCCAAAATCACACGTTTGCCGCACAGTGGTTCGAAAAATGCTCATGTGAAGATTTCACCATTTATTATTATGAAGATGGTCATTTCGGGGGTTTTTGGGGTCGCGGAATATGAATCCGAGGTCAATTTTTTTTAGATTAAAACTAAGGTCTGTAAATGGGGAGGAAATGTCGATAAAATAATGTTATGTTTTAGTTAACAGTACTTTCTGATTTGATTACGTTGTTTGTGTAGTAACCCCAAAACTCCCTGGAATGACCTTCTTCATTATGATAAATGGTGAAACGTGAACGTATGAATTTTTTACCATGTTTTCGGCGACTCGGACCATTGTGCGCCGTAGCCTGGCCAGCTGTCACTTTTCAAACAAGATAGCGAGGTGAACGACACTCGCGATTAAATTTCGATTAAATAGACCGCGATATATGCGTGTACAATGAACGTCTTGCCATCCTCGAGGGGTAAGAATCAAAGTTGAAAAGTAAATTCAAGTTTTTAGGCAGAAAATATTCGAGTGAAAGCGGATATTTGTTGGAACTTGAGTAGATAGGTGATCTGTGATTTAAAAGTGTCAAGGGAGGCGGATTTGGGTATAACTAGGTTAAGTAGGCTGCAGTCTAGGGCGGCAAATTTTGGGGAGCAACAAATTTCATGCGAAAGAAATTGGAAAATATTTACACACAGAGACTTACGAGAATTTTAAAAATAATTACTTTTTTATGTAGCCAAGTAGCATTAACTCATCTGTAAGTTGCAATACGGAATTAATTTTGAAACCGTCTCGACTATTTCAAATTAAAATATTTGAAGATACCGAAATCCGCCACTGGGTGTCAACTGTTTCCAAAATTTGTTAAAAAACCAGGGTGGTGAGACGTTCTAGAACTGGCCAGGCACGGAGACATTAAAACCCCTTCTTTACAGCTGTTTTAAACAGCCAACGACCGAGCAAACTGTTCGAATTTGGGTCAGTACCGTGAGTTTAGCGTTTTACGGGTAGAGGATATCGACGACAAGTAGGTACCACGGGCTGTTGGAACTTGGAGACAAACTTAGACTCGGGCCTCGATGCGAAGCAATCGCTGCCGCCGCCGTTGTTTGCGAAAACATTCACTGTTCTCCAGTCCTCGTTGATCGGGGCAGTGGTCGAAAATCGATCACCGTAACTGGAGCACCCTCTCGATGATCCTCAGTCTCTCAATCGTCGGATCGAACGTTGTAATCCCCGCGAGCGTAACAACGGTGACCCAATTACTGGGCAGGGGGGCATTTAAGGGGGTATACCCGTTTGAACCCTCGGAAAATGTATACATTTTGTGGATTTTTTTACAAGTCAACGGTTTGATGCAGATTTCCCGTTTTTTAACTATGTTTACATAGTATTATGAACTACTTATAAAAAAAGTTCCAGTTAAAAAACTATTGTTTTTCGGAAGTTACGGATACATGTCCGAAAGTCTCTCGATTTTAGACGGCTAAACGGTGGCCCTAAAAACTCGTGCTACGTTCAACCAATTTACTTCAAATTTTGCATGCACAATCATAATAAGATTCCACATCGCGCAACGAAGGCGATTTTGAAAATTTTGAAAAATAAAGAAATGGTGAGAGATCAAAGGTAAAGTTAAATTTTTCTAAGAGAAAAATCCACTTTTTTCCTTTATAAATAATAAACGGGGAATCGAAATAAAAAAAGCCTTCGTTGCGCGATGTGGAATCTTATTATGATTGTGCATGCAAAATTTGAAGTAAATTGGTTGAACGTAGCACGAGTTTTTAGGGCCACCGTTTAGCCGTCTAAAATCGAGAGACTTTCGGACATGTATCCGTAACTTCCGAAAAACAATAGTTTTTTAACTGGAACTTTTTTTATAAGTAGTTCATAATACTATGTAAACATAGTTAAAAAACGGGAAATCTGCATCAAACCGTTGACTTGTAAAAAAATCCACAAAATGTATACATTTTCCGAGGGTTCAAACGGGTATACCCCCTTAAAGCAGCGTGAGCTCGAAGAGCCGGACGCGAAACATTTGAAACGAGAATGATTAACGAGGGACTGGAGTGCAGCAGTTGCTCGCGGAATCTCGGCTAACGTATAGTTTAACGGCAATCTCGCACAGTGGTGGCGCAGTACTACGACACAGACGTGAACAAGGAGTACGCGATCCGCGGCAACAGTGCCATTTTGAAGTGCGCCGTTCCGTCCTTCGTGGCCGATTTCGTCAAGGTTCTGTCCTGGCATACCGATCTGGGAGAGGAGTTCATACCTGGCGACGATTACGGTACACACAGAGCAACTCGATCGTACGATCCCGCCGCCGTCGTCCTCGCGAGCAGATCGGTTACGTCGGCGCGTCCTCGAGACACAGTACATACGTAACTCCTACAAGCCTCTCTATCTGCACCGCGAAACGATCGCGTGCACGGTGCTGGTCGATGCGACTCTCGGAAGCAATTGCCGCGCCATAGCGAGCCGCGAATCCATATAAAATGGAGCGACGGTTCGAAAGCAGGGGTCAGTCGCTCTCCCCGCTGGCATAATCGCTGTTCGGGCACGCGAGAGCATCCTCAGTCATATCTTGAACGTCGCTCCCGCCTCGCTGGTTTATAGCGGGGAGCCTTGTGGCCCAAATAATTGGAGCACATAGTCGACGTCAGACGGTCTCTTCCTTCCTCGTTTCTCTCAGCTCTCTCTCAACTCTTGCCGTGTGTCGGCACATGCGTGGAAACGCACCGACACACGAGCGCGGAGCGTCAAAGTGCACCGATCGTTCGACGGCCTGCACATAGAGGCCAAGCCCGCGACTGCGGCGTAAGACGCGAATCGATCTGCTCCGGGGGAGACGACCGCGACGGTGATGCATCGCCGAGGAAGCTGTCGTCAACGTCGTGCGTCCGAACTGGTCCCCGCGCTCACCCCGCCGATTCTGGAGTATGCTCGAGTATCTGGGAGATCGCGTCGCTACGGGTGCACGGTCTTACAGGCGGTCCAGAGAGATCGATAATGCCACAGAGTCGTTTCAGCTTCTGCGACCTCGCGGGCGTGGGTATTGATAATGAGCGGGGCTGGAAATAGCGCGATTCGTCGCGCATCGATTGCAAGCGCGCAGGATTATCAGCGTGTACACCAAGGTCTATTGTAGTGGTGCACCAGTACTACGAGTCGGAAGTGAACAACGAGTACGTAATACGCGGGAACGCGGCCATTCTCAAGTGCAGCATACCGAGCTTCGTAGCGGAGTTCGTTCAAGTGGTCAGCTGGCAGGACGACCAAGGAAACTCTTTTAACCCGGACGAGAAGAACGGTAGGGGTATACTGGGGAGGGCGATTTCGATGGCGGATAAAGCGCCTATATAACAGCTAGTTGTCGCAGGAATTAGTCAACGTCGTACGACAACGCGAGATCGTTTAGAGTCGCGAGGGGGTGCCCGACGTCTCGGTCCCGCGCGAACCGGGAAGCTCTTTTCACGCTCGAGATAAGGTAAAAGACCCAATACGTGGACACGTCCCAGTAGCTGGACACTGGTGCAAAAGAACTATTTTATTCAATTATTCAAATATTTAGTCAAATATATATATGAATATATTTTACTAAATATTTGAATAAATACTGATTAGTACATTTAATATCCGCTTTATCAAAAAAAGAACTATTTTATTAAATTATTCAAATATTTAGTAAAATATATTCATATATATATTTGACTAAATATTTGAATAATTTAATAAAATAGTTCTTTTTTGGATAAAGCGGATATTAAATGTACTAATCAGTATTTTGCACCAGTGTCCAGCTACTGGGACGTGTCCACGTATTGGGTCTTTTACCTTAGACAGAGTGAGTGACCAGACGAGCCGACCGGTCGCAACGTACGCGAACTCTAATTACGTAACCGAACTCACCGCACGGCCCTGTTTCCTCTAGTCGTCACTCAGTACTACGAAGCGGAGGTCGTGTCCGAATACGTGATACGCGGAAACGCAGCCATCCTCAAGTGCACCATACCCAGCTTCGTCGCGGAATTCGTGTCTGTAGACTCGTGGGTGGGAAGCGACGGTTCGACCTTCAAGCCATCCAGCGACTACGGTATACCTAACCACATTCTTCAACCTCCCTTTTTTTCTCCTTCCTCCAGCGATCCCCTCGACCGTCCCGAGAGAGCACTTTTTCACCCAGGCACCCCACCCCGTTTCCCCGCCAAACTTGGTACAAGTTCAAAGTGGCACGTGGTAACGATTCGTTTCCGGCGCGGTCCAGTCTGGCGGCAGTCGTGCACGGCGGCAGCGGCGGCGGCAACGGGAGGGTTAATGAACCATCCGCTGCGGCTCTCACGCCGGGGTTATACGGCTCTCCTAAGAAAATAAACGAGCTCGATCCCATTGCGCTCGACAAAAGTCGTGGCCCACGCGGAGGCGCGAACCGTTCATTAGGGGGTGAACTTTAACCCGAGAAGCTTCTCGGTATGCATTCGCGAGCGATACACTCGGAGTAGCGTTGAAATTCTCGCGGTTCGGTCAGCGAGCTCCGGAGATCGGAGCCATTGATAGAGCAGTCTGTTAGTCGCCTGTTTTCCGTACAGTCGTCACGCAGCCGTATCACCCGGAAATTCTCAGCGACTACGTGATCAGAGCTACCAGCGCGATCTTGAACCACAGCCTCCCGAGTTACATCGCGGAGTTCGTTACGGTCGACGCGTGGATCAGGTAGGACGGAAGGTCTAGCTTCCGGAGGATCCTGCTGTCGGGCGGGGTACCATGGAGCCAGCTTAATCGGGGTTAGACACGCCTCACGGTAAATTCGCTTGTCCGCCGGCGACACGCGAGATCTGCGGGAACTTTGCCCGCCGTTGCGATTAATCCGTCTCGACTGTCCCTTTTACTGGCAACTGGGTACCGTGGAACGATTATAGAAAAGAAGCGTGAAACCTCTGACGACTGCTTTGGAACGCGGAGGTTTTGCGGGGGACGTAAAGTGGCAGGGAATTCGTTAGATGGAATGTGCGAGTGGATACCCTGAGGCGTGTCGTTGAGCTCTGTGAATTAACGCGATCGACTAATAGCGGCGCGGCGAGTGCCAGTGCGCCGCGCATCTGTGCGATGTCCACGCGGTCTGTGCACCTAAACGTTTAACACGTAATCCTGGCGTGCCCGCGCGGGCAGTCGTTTCGCAGTTCTACGTCACCGAGGCCGAGAACGAGTACGTGATACGGGCGAACAGCGCGATCATGAAATGCAAAATACCGAGCTTCGTGTCCGAGTTCGTGCAGGTGGATCAATGGGTGGCCGACGACGGGACGATTTACACGGCTGGACAGGAGTACGGTAGGCGAGAGGACGGCTGGTGATCTCCCGATCGCTCCGCGAGTCTCACGTTAGAACGTTGTCCTCCGTCTCTCTCCCTTCCCCAATCCTTCTGATTTTTCACTTCCCCTATCCCTCGAAACGGACGCACGCGAGAGGGAATTGCGCGCGTCACGCGATACCACCCTCGGTCGTGTATCGTTCCCCGCCTCGTGTCGCGATGTCTTCTGGGAGAATGCGCGTTGCAGTGGTCCAGCAGTTCTACGAGACGAGGGTCATCGACGAGTTCGTCTTGCGCGGCAACGCGGCTACCCTCAAGTGTCTCGTACCCAGCTTCGTGGCGGATTTCGTAGACGTGATCGAGTGGCTGGCTGTCGAGGACGGGCTCACCTACACCGCGGCCAACAGCCAAGAAGAAAAGGGTACTCCTCTCTCGTCTGGATTACACCGGGGGATATTTAGCGAGACCGCGACGAGCACGGCTCGCTAAGACTTGCAAAGGCCAATTCCAGCTTCTGTCGCGAAGGAAATCGAGCCCCCTTTCACGCGGGCCGGCAGATTGATCGCGTTCGTCAGGAAGCAGTTTCCATAACCCGAGCGAACTCGATTCACCGCCCACGTTTCATTTCGCTAAGCGAGTCCTGCCGTCGCGTCGTTTCAATGCAACTAACGAATCGAATTAGCAGTCTGCTGATCCCTCGCACGGGTAGAGCGCTCGCTACGGCGCGAAGTATCTTGGCCTTTCAGGGGTGCACAGGGTGCGCGAGGCTCGGGAAAGGAGAGGTGGACTGGCAGAGTGGAATTATCATTCACCTCGCCCGCGAGAAGTTCGCCTTGTCGAAGCGGAGAAAGAAAGAAAACGGAGGCAGAGCGCGCGGCTGGCAGTGGCCTCGTTCCTCGCGGCGATCATTCGGATTAGGTCAAGTCGAATTAACCAGGCTGGGGGTAAATTAGCTTTCCAATGGACAAGGAAGTAGCCACTTTCGTTCAGCTAACCGTCCATAACGTGGAAAAGGGACTACATCTGACGATCAAGAGACGTCGGTCGATCGCGGTAGATTCACGCGCTTGAATCAGGACTCGAATAACTCTGTAGGTAGGGTAAACATACCAGTAAATGGACACTACCAGTGAATGGACATTTTTTACTAAAACGAGTAAAATAAGATACTAAAATAAGCAACTAATTAATTATATACTTCTTCTAGTTTCTCGCTTCATATCCAAACAATTTTCGCAACACGTGGAATCAATCGCGCTGCAAACATAATTTTATAAAAGTGTCCATTTACTAGCCTTAAGTGTTCATTTACTGGTGCGTCTACCCTATAGGAGAAACTAGTTTGGCCGTTCGATTCGCGATTAATGTCCATCAAACCGGACGTGGAAATATTTTTCCATCAAATATTTGTCGTTCGATCTCGGCAGCGGAAGAAGAGCGGACAATGCACACAGCTCGCCGGGAAACGGGATCAGCGGCGTCCCCGTTCGTGATTTCGGATTAGATTAAAGCCGGGCTAATCAAACCGACGAGGAAATTGATGTCCGCTGGCCTAGCCTAATTTCCATCCGCGCAAAGAGACCCGAGTCGCTCCCGTTTGCAGAGGAGGCCGCGCGAGCGCGGTTCATTGAAAGTTTAATCGCTCGGATCAAAGCCCGCCCGTACGCCGTCCGTACAAGCTGTCCTGCTATCGTTCTTTTTTCCACACTCTGTTCGCTTTATTGCAGTGGTCGCCCAATACTTTGAAGTTCAGGTTTACGATCAATTCGCGATACGCGGGAACGCGGCGATTTTCAAGTGTCAAGTTCCCTCGTTCGTCGCCGACCACGTGGACGTGGTGGGATGGATCGATTCGAACGGCGGCAGTTACCTGGCCGATGGACAATCATACGGTATCGATCAGCATGGACAGATATTCTGTGTCCCCACTTCTCCGCTGGTAGATTGATGGCCGCGCTTACGACACCCGCGCTAGATTCGTCACATTCGGGCCGGATCGTTCCTGAATTCGTGCTCTTCAAGATCAATGCTCCCCGCGGCTGTATCTCGCTCCGGTATCGCGGTAGATTGCGAGTAGCTCGCGGAGCTTTTAGTCAGAGACGCCTGATCCCTTTTAGTTAAATTGAAACTCGCAGGATCGCACGAATTCTCGAACGCGGCTCGACCCCGCGATCGATCGCAATCGCCGCGGATACCAGGCTGTATGTAGATGAGCGGCTTATGGTAAAACCGGAAACCGGTGTCTGGTTGCAGTTGTCGGGCAGCGGTATGCAGTGAACGTGATGGACGAACACGTCCTTCGGGGGAACGCCGCAATAATCAAGTGTCACATACCGAGCTTCGTCGCCGAATTCGTCGAGGTCGACTCTTGGATCGAAGACGAGACCACTGAAATATACCCTAACACCGATTACGGTACATACCACGTGCACATTCCGCCTGACACAATCGAGCGTTTCAATTCCCTGTTTCTTATTTTTATTCCACGTCGCGGGCGTTTTAATTTTCCTCTGTCGCGGTCGAAGCCGCGCTGACGCGGCTTGGTTACACGCTTGCAAATACGCTCCATTTAACCGCGGGAAAGCAGAGAAACGGACGGCTGTGCGATGGTTTTCGTTCGTAAAGGTACGGTGGACCGCGCGCGACCGTGTCAGCCGGCGACTCGCGAACGTTAACCGCGCCGCCGTTTAATAATCAGCGGTGTCCTATGCAGAAGTCGCTGGAGCCACGCAACAGGTCACCAGTGCGCCGATCGCCAGTGTACAGAGTAGAGAATTAATTGGCAAATCTTGCACAGACGCCAGTCCGTGCAGGTCCGTGAAAAATCATTTTCCAGCTGCATGCGCGTCGTGATCGCGGGGCGTAGAGAAAACGAGGCGGCGGAAATTGCCAAACGAACGAGGGTAGGATGCAGGAAATTACGAGGAAGGGAGTATGGAACGGGATATCGAGGCTGGACGAGCGAGAAGGGTTGGAGCTATTTCTTCGCGACTCGGGGTGGTGTCGTTCTTCCACGAGCGTGTTCGTTCCATCGGCCTCCGTTCGAACGTCGATTCGCGTCCTCCCGATGATCGACCGACGACAGAAATATGTCTGGCGCGCGACGAGATCGCACCGAAAGCCCGGATGCCCCTCGTTTCGAAAAGCAAATGCTGAATGCTATTCTTGAACTGTTCGTACGACGTTGACTGCCGCTGCTCGCGCTGTCCCAGACTTCCTTCCTTCCCCTAACACTCTGCCAGTTCCACTAAACTCGAACCTTTCCGTCCCTGTGTGCTCACCCCCGAGTATATTATTGTGGTCGTTGTTGCTTGTAGCCTTTTTACTAACTGCATGCGCCGAGGCTCGTTCGTCTCTCGTTTTGTAACCAGAAGGGTGAAATGGGAAAGGGGGTGAAATGTGTTTTATGAGACGTTAGAGTATGGACAATAGTGGCGCACTCTGGATTTAATCTTAGGGGGAGCCTAGTTGAACGGGGAGAAATATTCTTAATCCAGAATTCAATAGGAGATTATAAAAATTGATTTAAAGAATAAAATCCAGGCTTCTTTTTTTTACAAATCCCCTTCTTTAAGGGTGCCAGGGCCCTCGGTCCCCCTTTTGGGTGCGTCACTAATGGCCAGAGTGGTTACAAAATTAAGGCTCCAGACTTTTAATCCTTCCGCGTCTCGAGCGATCTGCCTCGAACGCAGGAATAATTCCAGAATAATTGCAACCCCTAACCAACGTGTCACCAACAGAAAACTCGAAGCGCCGGAAGGGTTGAAAGGGTTAAAGGGAATGTCGCGGGGCCACGAGCGATTCGATCGGGTCCAATATCGTTCCTTACAACATTTCACGGGCACCTGATGAACAATGCGCCCCCACGATATTCCCTTGGCCGTTGTTTGACGAGCGGGCCGGTACCGGCGAACGATTCGTCGAACGGTGAAAGCACGAGATAGATAAAGAGTCCGTCGCTATTCAACGTTCAACGAACTTGGCCAAGGTAGTAGAAGGTAATGGCGAGTGCATGCGGGCCGATGTATTAATCAAGACGGCATTGTACTCGTCCACACACACGACGGCGGGCGCGTCTGTGCTCCGCGTGTGTGGCTAGCAGAGAGGACGAGTATCGTGTGGTCGTCGGGATAATTGAATATTTCTGATTGCCGGAGCCATCCGGGCGAAGCGTAAAATATCGTTCTGCTCGATTAAAGCTGTTCCAATACCGATACGGCCGGCAAGCTGCTCTCCGATAAGTCAATTATCCCGTAGTAGAAAGTTACACGAGAGGAATCAGAGCCGGGCGAGAACTAATCTGTGTGCCTTTCTTTTGTGGCCGGGCCACCAACGAACAGATGGAAAATACTTGGTGCTGCCGTCCGGGGAGCTGCACATCCGTGACGTTGGACCCGAAGACGGATACAAGACCTACCAGTGCCGCACCAAGCATAGACTCACAGGAGAAACCCGACTGTCTGCCACCAAGGGGCGCCTCGTCATTACCGGTAAGTGACGAGCGCAAGCATCGATCACTTTCATCACCATTGAAATCACGATTCTGATTCAGTCGAGTCTGCCCTGTCCTGTCTTTTGTGCCGGTACTTGTTAAACCCTCGCGTAACGACCGTGAAAGTCCATTGCAGCGTGACTTCTCTATACATACTTGTCTCCTTCAAACGGAAATCAGAATCGTGTTTCTCAGCTTCGAACCTGGACGCGCAATTGTTCCTCTTCTTTATAACGACATCGCAAAGTTTCGGTCCTTTCACCGTTCACACGGTAGTTTTTCTTAAAAGCATTCGTTTACCAACCCTCTCGTCCGTGAAATGTGTGTGTAAAACGGAGAGTCTTTTGAAAGACATTTGCAGATGAAAGACACTGAGTTTCTATGCCGCGCCTAAATTAATTACAAAGTACAGCGTCTTATAAAAATCCGTCTGGGTTCGAAGCTACGCACCGAGACAATTGATTCTCCGTGAAACGAAAGCGATACAATTCGAGCCTCCCATCGAGCAGTCCGATTACTTTAGCTTCCAGGTGATTCCATTAATCGACCTTGGAAAATCAATTGTCTTGGGTTAAGTAGCCACGTCGATGTACGTGTAACCATTTGGACCAACGAGCTTGATCGGATTAGCTCTTGGCGACATTAAGCCCGATCGAAAAGCGTGACTCGCACGCTCGCTTGAATTTAACTCTTCTATCGCGACACGGGTAAACGGAAAGAAGAACGAGTCCCGCGGTAATGTTCCTAATAAAGGATCAAGCTCGTTGGCGAACCTGAATGCTGGGACAGGGTACCCCTGCGGGCACGCGCCACCGCCCGCCCATTATTTCACTCTTGGCATGATCGGTTTCGGATGACTCTCTCGATGAAAAGAGAAGGCAAAATTGATTGTCGAAAATGGGAAGAATTCTGACCGAATGATAAGATTCTACCGACGCTTTGCGGCGCCCTCACGCGATCTCCGGGCTCTGTCCTTCGCTCTCGCGTGGTAAGTTGAACGTCACATGTAATTATTCACACGGGCGCAAAGATATCCAGACACTCGCACGTGGAATAGATGTGATGCTCAATGCAGCTGTCAGCCATTAACGTCCACCTCCTTTATTCGCTGACTGATATCTGGTCTCGCGAGCACTCGACAGTCTTGTACGATCAGCTGCGCTGGAGCACACAGCTTCGTTGGGTACAGAGCTATTCTATCGTCGGAGCTATCGATCAAGGATGATGCACGATAGCGATCGGGCAGACTGAGCTGCGCCGTTCGAACGAGACCGATTCCATCCGAATTTGAGTTTCGTTCACAAGATGAGTGATAGAACCACGCGTTCGGGGCAACGATGGCTAAAATCTAGTAAAGAGGATCGTAAAGGGGCCCGAGCAGGGGGGCCCACGCGCCACGAACCGCTCCCGACAGTCACGGTGCTCTTTCGTTGTGGATCAGAACCGGTGGGCAGCGTACGGCCAAAGTTCCCCTCGATGGACAACCTAAACGGACTTATCATGGAATCGAAAGGCAGTTTCCCGCTTCTGTGCCCTGCCCAAGGATTCCCGGTACCGGTCTCTAGGTACGATATCTCTGATCACTGATGCGCGGAACGAGCACGGTCAAAAGAACAGGGAGTCCCGGAAGCACCGAGTAGGTGTAGCTAGAGCTGTTGGGAAAGGGCTTTCCGAGGTGTTTCATCAAGGATCCCGAAATAGACTTCCACCACAAGCCTCCACTATTCTGAAAGCATGGCTGCGTTGCCCTAGATTTCTCGTTTCACTGAATCTTCTTCGGAGTGCTATCAAAGTCGCATAGCCAGTACACGGGGGTCTCGTTTGAACAAAGCTGCTCCATCGAACATGAAAAGGGTGGCACACGAAGGACCCTGTCCCCTCAGGTGTTCCCCTAACCCCAGACAAATCATCCCCTGAACCGTTGCTCGCGTTTACTTCAGAACCCGTGGCCAGCGTCCGCCCAAAGATCCCTTCGACGGACGACATTCGTGGATTCAGGACGTCGGTCCACGGATCCCAGGCTCTGCTGTGCCCCGCGCAGGGGTTCCCCGTCCCCTCGAACAGGTAGAGAACCGCTTGAACAGAGAATAGATCCCGAGATCGATGCTTCGAAACCGAGATTCCTCTTTGATTGCATAATCAGAACCGGTCGGCAGCGTGAGGCCGAAATTCCCGACCATCGACGACTCCAGAAGCTTCCGAACGGTCAAGGACGGCTCGGCCACCCTCGTCTGCCCCGCTCAGGGGTTCCCTGTCTTGGTGTTCAAGTAAGTTTCAGTTGGAAGCAAATCGCCCTAGACTCCTCTCTCGAATTCTCTTCGCCGTAGAACCCGTGGGAAGCGTTCGCCCGAAGTTCCCGACCGTCAGCAACATAAACGGTCTGACAGTCGTCACGAACGGGATCCTGCCCCTCCTGTGTCCCGCGCAAGGATTTCCAGTGCCCAGTCATAGGTACGAAACGTTCTACGTCACTGGTGAAGGCTAGATCCAATCAAGAATTCGTTTCCGTGGTTGTCGAAGCTCGTTCAGGGGTCCCCCATCCCTCCAATCGAGCGCGTAGTTGCGATCGCGCGAACTGCAAATCTGATAAACGTCCAGAGCCCGTGGGCAGCGTGAGACCGAAGTTCCCGACCATCGACGACACCAGGGGATTCCGTACGATGAAAGATGGCTCGGCGACGCTGCTGTGCTCCGCCCAGGGGTTCCCTGTCCCCGTGCACAAGTAAGTCGAAGGTGACTCGGCGAGATTCGCCAGCCCCCAGACAGACAGATCGTCTGGGCGAACTTTCCCTCCGACTTTGCAATTCGACGACGATTCGCAGAGCCCGTGTCGAGCGCGCGCCCCAAGCTCTCCAGTACGGTCAACTTGATTGGGCTCACGGCGAAGATGAGCGGGAGCTTGCCGCTTTTCTGCCCTGCCCAAGGATTCCCTGTTCCGTCATATAGGTAGGGTGCTAGTCTTCTCAACTTTCCAGACACGATTCCAATCAAGGATCTCGGCCTGCTCGCTTCCGCAAGCTTGCCATTAATTTACGCGACGCGATACTTTGGTTCTCCTTGCTTTCCAAGGGATCAGAAGCTGGCGGATGTTGGTGACGGCGAAGGGAAGTGTGATTACTTAAAATCCTCGCGGTTACAAAACAGCTGTGCGCAGACACGAGCAGTTGTTCCCATTGATATTCCGGATCGATGAACACGATTCTCTCGACTCGTGCCCTCCCCAGTGGGCTCCCTGTCCCCGTTCCCTTGTACACGGAACGCTGACACGTTACCATCGTTCCTTACTCGCGCTTACCCCCTGGGACTTCTCGCAGAGCCTGTGGGGAGCGTGCGGCCCAAGTTCCCGACAATGGATAATTCCCGGGGATTCATCTCGAGCCTCGGAGAGACTCTCACCCTGCTGTGCCCTGCTCAAGGATTTCCTGTCCCCTCGCATAGGTGGGATAACGTCACGCAAAGGCCTGATTATACAGTTTAACTTAAAAAAAAAATAACACTCGGTAGCGAAGAAGACTCTCAGGCGTGACTAACTTGGAACCAGACACGGCCACCCTGTCCCGGCGTTTGGTAAACAGATTCAATTCACTGCTGTTCTCTCTCGCATAGAACCCGTGGCCAGCACGAAACCGAAATTCCCCATGACGGAAAACTCGCGAACCTACACGGTCCATTTCGATCAGCCGCTGACGCTCATGTGTCCTGCCCAGGCTTTCCCAGTTCCAGCCTTCAGGTACAGACAACATGGAATTCTCCAAGAGCATCGATAGATAACAGTCGTGTGGCGAATCGGTGCGTGGCTCGGTGTTGATGTAACTAGTGGGGTGGAAAGAGTATAATCGCTACTTAACTCGCATCTGTCGTCAGAAATTCTTGTTACTGTCTCTCGTAGAACCCGTCGCAAGCACACGACCGAAATTCCCGTCGTTGGCCGATTCGCAGACGTTCAAAGTGACGCTCGGTGGTGCGATGACGTTGATGTGTCCTGCCCAAGGGTTCCCCGTTCCGTCGTACAGGTAACACCTCCCCCTAGTCTCTGTCTTGCCTCTGATCCGGCGAATTGCTTGACTATTCCGTCAGAGCCAGCATCCAGCACGCGGCCACAGTTGTCTGGTCCCAGCGATCTTCAGAGATTCACCGCGTCTTCGCAGAAAAGCGTCACTCTCGTGTGTCCCGCTCAAGGATTCCCCGTCCCTCTCTATAGGTAGGCGAGTGTTGCGCGATGAAAAAGCTGTTGACGGCCTCGACGAGCCTGAGATTCGACAGGCGTACCGTGCCTCTTCTATTAACAGAGTTTCAGGGGCTTTCGATGGGCACGCAGCCGGTAGTGTTCGCGCGGAAGCCAGCCTTGCGACCCTCTCTATGGCGAAGGGGGAGTCCCTATTCCAGCATATTCAAAAGACTCTTCTCCTAGCTTCCTCTTCAACGCACGACCTTCGCAGCCGTCTCCCGTTCTGTTTTTAGAACCCGCCTCGAGCAGCAAGCCACAGTTTCCATCTGTGAACGACGTCGGATTACGCGTAACGAAAGGCACGGGCTTCTCGTTGCTTTGTCCTGCCCAGGCGTTTCCAGTCGCCACGTTTAGGTAGGTCGATATATCCGTCCACTCCGAGAAAAATAGTCGAGTGCTTGTAGGGGGAGCTTCTTCTTCGCCGTGCACGCGGAGCATCCACCCTGTCCCAGTATATCAGGCGCACAGACGCTACAGAATCCGTGGATATCTCCTCTTCTCGAAAGTGAACGCCGCGACCGGCTGGCTCGCTATTATTGTAGTAGCTTTCGCTCTTGCGGCCGTAACTGCATCGATCTCCACGTCGTCCAGTCGCAGGATGATCCTCCCCTTTCTCACCGCTTTCGTTTGTAGAGCCCGTGGGCTTCGCGAAGCCAAAGTTCTCGACGATCGACAAGAGCCGAACGTTCGAAGTCCCGGAAGCACAGGGCGTCCCGTTACAGTGTCCCGCCCAGGCGTATCCAGTCCCAGTCTTCAAGTAAGTCCACCAAGGCGCGTAGGAGCTATGGTTAGCTCTGGCAGATCTCCCTCGCTGTAAATCGGTTCGTTTCTCGTGTGATGCAGAACCGGTGTCGAGCTCGAAACCCAAACTAACCGCCCTGGACGTGAAATCGACAAATCCTAGCACGATGCTCGGTACTATGACCACCTTGTTGTGTCCCGTTCAAGGATTCCCCGTGCCAGCACTCAGGTAAATCGTTTCGTTGATCGTTGGTTCGCCTGTTTCCGGAGGAACGATACTTTTGCTGGTAGGTAATGGTACAACGGTCGATCCTCCTTGGAAATAATTAGCACCCTTTGTTCCACGGTAGATCAGTTCTTCCGACATGTGAATAGTTTAATCGATATCGCACTCCAGGCGCTCTTTTCCGAGAATTCGATGGTATCGCGGTTCAATTGCCTCGGCGCGACGGTGGATCGATGGAGACAATTAGTTGATCGTTATCGGGGCCCTGTCCCAGTGACTCACAGCAGATATTAAAGCGTGATTGGCTTCCTCCCGTAGAGCCTGTGGCGAGCACGAAGCCGAGATTCCCAATGACGGAAAATTCCCGTACCCTGACTACTTACACGGTGCAACGCGAGTTGCCTTTGACTCTGCCCTGCCCGGCGCAGGCGTTTCCGGTTCCAGTATTCAGGTACATTAGAAACTGTGTTCTCATCTCGCCGATGCACATATTTAGTGGTGGAAGGGATTGAAAAGAAGGTGTCGATCGTCTTCCATTCGAACCGAAGGGTTACCCAGTTCCAGCGTCAAGGGATCGAAGAATCTATTGGCTGAAAAGTGTCGAATGAATTTGTCCGTCAGAGCCTGTGTCCAGCGCGAAACCAAAGTTCACGAACGCTGATATTAAAGTGGTGAGGCCGATGCCGACCTCCAGCGAGGTGTCGATGACTTGCCCCGCTCAAGGGTTCCCTGTCCCCATCACACGGTTAGTAGCAGCCGTCATAATCGATTCTCCTATTATTCCTCAGAGCCTACCTCTAGCGTAAAGCCAAAACTACCGACCGTTCGTAAAGTCGAATTTATGGAAGGGAGATCCGGTGACGCAGTGAGTTTGATGTGTCCGGTGCAAGGTTACCCTGTTCCACTTTCGAGGTGAGACGAAATTTAATCGCGATCGATGCAGTTTCCTAATCCTGCCTCTCCGTCGTCGATGGCAAGTGACTCACGGCCCTGGCAGCCGTGTCTGTCCATTAATTCTAATTCCCCTTTCGCCGTGGCCGAGGCCCGACGGAGCGCAACTACAAACTCCTGGCATCGTAACGCTTTTTCGTAGAACCTGTTGGATTCAAGTCGCCCATTTTCTCCACCGACAATAGCCTTAGTAAATACGCGAGGCGCCGAGGCACGAGCATGGTGCTCGCGTGCAACGCCCAGGGATTCCCCGTGCCAACCACCAGGTAATCTATCGCGTGTAGCTTGGGAAAATCGTGCACGATCCCCGCGAGACGTATACGAGTTTCGGCGAACGCCAGCTGCGGATCCTTATCGAGCTTCGCTGTTCCACTTAATGGCTGTGGCGTGTTAATCGTTAATGCCGCGCTTTCTTCTGGCGTGCCGCTACAAGTGAGAGTGCTCTTTCGTTGTGTTCCGTAGAGCCGGTCGGATTCAAGTCGCCGATTCTCTCCACCGACCTTAGCCTTAGCGCGTACTCGAGGCGAATGGGCACGAGCGTGGTGCTCGCGTGCAGCGCCCAGGGATTCCCCGTGCCAACCACCAGGTAATCACCCATCGCTACCCCTTAGAGTATCCAAAGCGACAGTCATCGATTCGACCCGACTAGCGAAGCCTTTCGAGAACACCTCCCGACTGCCAATCTGTCTTCTCTAGAGCCAGTCGGACTGAAATCGCCGATATTCTCCAACGACGACAGTCTCAGTAAATACGCGAGGCGTAAGGGCACGAGCGTGGTGCTCGCGTGCAGCGCTCAGGGATTCCCCGTGCCAACCACCAGGTAAATCCTTCCACGCGCGTGTTCGTTCCAAGTTCAAAGCGAAGATCGAACGCGAAACATGATCGATTTCAGAGCCAGTCGCAGCGAGGTCGCCCCGATTAACGTCGGACGATCTGAGCCGCACGATCAGACGGTCCGAGGGCCAGCCCATCTCCATTTTTTGCGCCGCGCAGGGAAGCCCTGTGCCCACCACTAGGTAAAGAATCCACCGTGCCCCGGTCGATCGATTAAATTCCGCCCGCGAGAGCACACAACGGTCCCGCCGGGATTAGTTGGACGTTGTCGCGCCCCTGTAACCGTGTATCGGCAAACGAAACTTGCATCGCGGAATAATCGAGCGTGTCGGTGTTGTTTAGAGCCCGTAGGAAGCAAGGCGCCAGCCTTTGCCGGGGACCCTAAACTCTCTCTGTTGGCACGAAGAGTAAATATGGACGTTAGCCTGCCGTGCAATGCCCAGGGCCATCCAGCTCCTGTCTATAGGTAGGAAACTAGGCGAGCGCACGGATCCAGCTTTGGTTTTACAGTGGTTACCGGGCGGCGTGAAGTATCGGGAGCGGAAGCGACGCGGTCGATTAAAAGTTAGGAGGGGAACCCTGTCCGAGGGACTCGAGGCGGAGTAGCGTCTATAAATTTAATGGCATTCCGCGTCACTTCGTTATTCCCTTGCTCCAGCGCCTATGGGGATCAAAGCGCCCGCTTTTCTGGGAGACGTAAAGTCGTTCTTCTTCCTCCGTAAAGAGGGGTCGGAAGTGGGCATGCCGTGCAATGCCCAGGGGCATCCTGTTCCCGTAACCAGGTACTAAATTACCCATTCAAAAGGCATCGACTATCGCGCGCGCCGGATCATTGTCGCACGCTTTCGAACGTTGCTGGAGGCGCCCCTTGTACGCGGCTTCGAGTCTGAGAACGCGATCCACGGGGCACTGAATCCGTAAGTCCGTCAAGTGGCGACGGTCAGGTGCGAATCCCTTCTGCCCGCGAGTATCGTGTTCGGTAACGCGATACAGTTAGTCCAGTGGAAACGGTGTTTGAGGCCGACGAAGGCGGTCTTCACTCCCCTCTGCATTCGCTAATCCCTGTGACAGAGCCGGTCGCCACGAAGAAGCCAAAGTTCTCGAGTGACGCGAAGCTGTCCTGGTACGATCGTGTCACCGGGCAACATCTCACCCTGTTCTGTCCCGCCCAGGGGTTCCCAGTTCCAACCTATAGGTATACATATTACCGTGATCGTATCTAATCGCTGGGTGTTAGTCAAAGAGCGGCGAGCTCACAGCATGCTCCTCGTGTCTCTTTGTGTGATTCGTTAGAGCCGGTCGGCAGCAAAGCGCCAGCGTTGACGGGCAATTTAAAGGGTGGATGGATGGAGAACAAAGCGGGCTCCAGCGTCGTGCTCTCCTGTCCTGCGCAAGGGTACCCAGTGCCTTCATTTAGGTAAATGTCTCTCTCCCCCTTCAACGTGTCCCGACTATTTTTTTCTCCCCGCTACTTGCTCGCGAGTTACTTAACACGGCCACCCTCGTGACCCCCTTTCGTTCCCTTAAACGCCAAGACCTTCGCGCCGAGCCGCCTCGCATTGTTCGCCAATCGGTGGAAACAGAAGAGCACTTATCGGTCCAATTTCGTTCCATTATGTTGCCTTGGCCTTTTTTTCACGTCGATCTCCCTCTCCGGGTGGCTGTCCGGTCCGCCGGAGTCCCCTCTTCCGACAGGCAAACTAGGAACAATTAATATCGCCCTGCTCGTCGCGTGTGCATTGTTAGAACCGGTCGGGAGCAAGGCACCGGCGTTCACGGGCGACGTGAAGGGCGTGTGGATGGAAAAAGGATCAGGAACCAGCTGCGTACTGCCGTGCCCGGCCCAGGCATACCCAGTGCCCTCCTTTAGGTAAAGCCTCTAGCAGTGATTAAAAAAGCGCGACGGCTAGGCTCACAGTCGATCTCGACTAGCTAACAAACCGCAAAGAGAAAGCGCTTCAGGCGTTTCAGGATTCAGTTTCATCGGTCACTTTCCCCGGCGTTGCTTCTTTGTACTCTTTCTCCGATCAAGGGTCCCCTGTTCCGCTAGGGGAATCACGTAGCCGTACGATAAAACCTGCGCTCACCCAGAGGCGTTATCTTGCTGACAGCTTGCTTGTTTTGCGTATAACCAGAGCCAGTCGGGAGCAAAGCGCCAGCGTTGATGGGGATCATTAAAGGGATGATACTGGAGGTCGGATCTATGTCCAGTGTCGTGATATTTTGTCCAGCGCAGGGCTATCCCGTGCCTTCATTTAGGTAAACGTCAAACTCTTTAAAGAGAATGCAACTAAATTTCTAATCGATCTGTCTCGCGCTGTATGTCGTCACTAAACCACCACCGTCACGCCTCGTTTCTGCCTGTCTGGTCGTACTCTCACCTGGTCCAAGGGTTTCACTAACATCTTGGTTACATGTCTGATATCGCACACGAGCCTTGAACGCATGCACCGCGTGAATTCCGCAGAGCCGATCGGTACCAAGGCTCCAGCGTTGATGGGCGAGTTGAGAGGGGGTTGGCTGAAGAAGAGAGCGAAGTCCAGCGCCGTTTTGTCGTGTCCAGCCCAGGGGCATCCTGTGCCTATGTTTAGGTAAAGAGATTCGATAGTTGGATGCTTGCGTCTGCGCGCCCCTGAACATTTCGAAACCGCTGTTTGAATAGAGCCGATCGGGAGCAAGGCGCCGGCGTTGACGGGCGACTTGAAGGGCGGCTGGAAGGAAAGGACTTGCGAGTCGACACTCAATCTGTTCTGCCCAGCTCAGGGTTATCCCGTGCCCAGTTTTAGGTAAACGTCCCGTGGACATAGAGCACTCGCGTGATAGTTTGCGTTGTTTGTGCCGCTAGAGCCAGTCGGGAGCAAAGCCCCCGCGTTGACGGGTGAAATGAAACGGGGCTGGAAAGAACAGTGCACGCGTTCCAGCGTGGTGCTCACGTGCCCTGCTCAGGGATATCCTGTACCCAACTATAGGTAAAGTTCTCCGTGAGTGCCTGACGATTGGCTTCTCGTTTCTCTGCTCGATAGAACCGGTCGGTAGCAAAGCACCCTCGATCCTCGGCGAAAAGGGAAGTTTGATGGAGAGGCGCACCGGTACGCACATCGTGATCCCCTGCCAAGGGCAGGCTTACCCTGTTCCAACGTTCAGGTAAATCGCGAGCGAGCAAACTTCCATTCTTCCCCCTTCTCAAATCATCTTCCTTGACGGAAGGTAATTCGCGGCAGAGGTAGCCGGGAAATTCTTGCCTCGAGTCTCCTCAGCTCGCGACGTTTCCTTTTCACAAGTTTTTACCGTTTTCCTGGCGAAGAACCGGTAGGAAGTAAGGCGCCTTCCATATCTGGCGACGCAAAACGATGGCAGAAGACCAAAACCACGATGGGATTCGCGGTGCAGTGCCAAGCGCAGGGTCACCCGGTACCAGCGTTCAGGTACTCGAGAGCCCGACCGTCTCTTCTTATCGATCGCCTGTAATTTTATTTCCCGTCGCCATGCTCCTCCGAATCTCCATTCGGAGGAGGTCATGCCGCAGCTCTGCCCTTTGTCGAGGGCCCTTCTGAGCAAACTGCGGAATTGTTACGTTGCCAGAGCCTGTGGGAGCGAAGGGGCCGATATTCTCGAGCGAGTCTCGCGTCAACTCGTTCTTGCGCGCCGCGGGAAGCTCGTCGACGTTGCTCTGCCCTGCCCAAGGGTTCCCAGTTCCGTCGTTCAGGTAAATTTCAGAGAAACAGGGCTCCGGCTAGACCTGCCTCGCGTTTCTGTTTCGCGTAGAGCCCGTGGGATTCAAGGCGCCCGCCTTTCAGAGCGATGCGAAAAGTGTCACCTACATGAGGATCGCTAAATCGTCGGTCGCGCTCACGTGTGCCGCTCAGGCATCGCCACCCCCGACGCACAGGTAACCGTTTCGCTCCTCACCTCTCCATGCTTCCACGATATCGATTGCCCGAAGAAGCAAGGGACGCAGAAATGATGGCGGTGGCGCGTTCTGTCACGAGGCAACCGTGCGTAATCGCGCCAGCGACAGAGCCAAGTATAACATTTTGCACTTTGTGAATGTCAGAGCCAGCGGGTCGGGTGTCCCCGAAATTCCCGAAGTCTGCAAAGTCGGATTCCTTCGAGGTGGCTGGCGGTGCCGAGATCAGTTTGCTCTGCGACGCCCAGGCGTTCCCTGCTCCCACGTTTAGGTCAGTCAACCCGTCCATGCTCGTCGATTCGTAGATTACATTGATTCGGTGATTGTGTAGAGCCTGTAAACGGTGCCAAGCCTAGAGTCGCGTCCACTGCCAAGTACGACGTCCTCGCCAGCTACGTGGCAACCCCCGTAACGATGCTCTGCCCAGCGCAGGGCCACCCTCTTCCAGTGTTTAGGTATTTATCATCGATGTTCCGCGATGCCCAGCTAGGTACCATTCCGCTTGTCGTTTCTCAGAGCCAGTGAGTGGCGCGGCACCAAAAGTACCACCCACGGCTAAAATAACAGTCCTCTCGCTAGCGGCGCAAACTGCCTTGGCCATGCTGTGTCAGGCCCAGGCGCATCCAGTGCCGATCTCCAGGTACGCTTGGACGAGCAAAAGGAAATGGTCCCTCGATGCGTTCTGCAATTATCCTCAATGACTCCTTTAACATCAGGGTAACGGGTCGTGTGCCTGGAACGGTCTCAGTCGGCGGATCGCGTGTTTGAATCTCTTTGGTAGAAATTGCGAGAGAAACGTGAAGATATCGATTGATTTTCCGACTGCTGGCGTGAATCTTTCCTCGTTTTGCTTTTTAGAGCCGGTCGGGGGTAGTCCTCCTCGGTTGCCGCCTAGGTCGAAACTCGATGCATTGGCAAAAGTCAACGGTCAAGCTGTGACGTTGCTTTGCGAGGCTCAGTCCAGCCCGCCGCCTTTGTACAGGTGAGCAACGTAGGCGAACCTCTTGCAGGTGCTTCCACGTTTCGTCCTCAGTCTCTGTCGATCGTTCTTTATCTTCACGTCTCTAACTTCCCTTCGAGACACGATCGCGTGCATCGACGACGCATTCGACAACGACGACAAAATGTTCCCCATGCCCCTCTATTACGGTATTGCAGAGCCACGGGGCAGTGTACGTCCGAACGTACGGGACAAGGACGTGAATGGACTGAAGAGGGACGTTCTAGTTGATCTAATGGTGGGCCTACCCTGCCCTGTTCAAGGTTTCCCAGCGCCCACGTTCAGGTACGGGATCGTAGGATAGCGAGAGATGGGAACTGAGAGTCTGCTTCAGGCGGTGGCGATCCTGCTCGGGTATTCGGCCATTTTCTACGTCACGTACTCCCGAAAGCCGCGAGCTAGCGCGTCGGTTCAGTCGTGTTTTTGCTCGGGTCCTGTTCACAGAACCGACAGGTAATGTCCCGCCGCGTATTGCTGGCGAACGTTACGAGGGTGGCAAACTCGTGGACGTTCCGAGGACGATGGTGGTGGCTCTGGACTGCTCGACTCAGGGATTTCCTGTCCCAGTGACAAGGTACACCCGCGACTAACGGCCCGTTCGTTCTCCAGACACGTTGATCGCGTTTCAGAGGGTACGACCAAGATAGCGCCGCGTTCCTCGGGCAAGAAATTCGAAAGGGAAGTGGTTTTGGCTGCTAGAGGTCAGGAAATCGCGTTGAGTCACTCGCTTCAGGGATTCCCCGTGCCCTTAACAAGGTAGACACCCCCTTCATTCCCCCCGTCGCTCCCCCTCGCACCCCCAAGTGTATTGTCGTCGTCGTCGATGAGTCGAATCAGTTGATTTCTGTACGTTTCGATGAACGATTGGATTGCCCGGTTGGAGGGCGTGATTCTCAGGTAAGTTGCATGCGATGACTAACTATATGTGACGGTCGACTCAAGGTACTCGCCAAGGGGGATGAAGAGGTACGTAGTTCTGTGTTTAACTTTGCTTACGAAAGGGGTTCTGTGCGTGTAAAAATCGATAAGCGACGTTGGTCCTCTACATGGTGCATAATGTCACGTTAGTATAAGAGGCTGGGTGATTTGATGGGATATTTACACGCTAGGAACCATTTTCTGCGAAGGTAACGGTTGATATGTTAAGACAGGGCTGTTTAATTGTGGATAACTTTAAAGAAATGAAGCAAAGGGGGACGAGTTAGTTATTCTGGGCAATGAATGATATCCTTGCAGAACCGTCCGGTCAAACTGCCCCAAAAGGGACTGGAGACGGCCTTAATAAGTACCGCGGGGTAGAGGGCGAGTCTCTGGCGCTGGCGTGTGCGGCACAAGGCTTTCCTGCCCCGATCTCTAGGTACAACACAATTCCGTATAGCTTCTATTTTTTTTCTTTTCTTTGGTCGTTTGTCTTGCTCCGCAGAGCACGGTTCCTATTTTCGAAGCGTTCCATCCTTACCCTCTACCCCGTGTCGGGTGGCGGTACCGCAAAATCCGAGAAGTTAGACGTTTGACAGAGGCAAAGAAACGATATATGGATAGACGAGGATAAACTCAGAGAGAACCACAGATTGCCAAGCATAAAAGATAGGTGAACGAGGACAACGATTCAAGATCTACGGCGAAGAGCAGGAGTGGTAGATTAAAGAAAAAGGAAGAAAGTAGGGCAAACTTTGCTTGTCTCGTACTGTCTTGTCTGGATAATAAGTTGATCGCGAACGTGGCTCTAAAAGCTAGATAGTCGCGAACGATGGGGAAACAGAGAGAACGTAAATGTGGATTAAGATGGAAAGGAAAAAGTGTGTATCCCGTATCCGGGGCCAATCGGACGTGTTGGTTTTCAGTGCCAACTGGAGCCCCGTGGCGGAACCCCGAGATAGGTGACGGAAGCGCGACTTCGAAAAGGATGCGGGCCCTCTTCTCCTTCGGTAACCTCGGTGCTGATCCGGGTGGTCCGAGAGGGTGTCACCCGATCAATTGGGGCGACCAATGTTGCCCTGCACCTGCACACCTCCAATAAGTCCCACGATATCTGGCTGGTAAGTCCTCGCCACCTTCGTGCCTCCGTTCATCCGTTCGTGTTTTTCACTGCCCCATCGTCCTCCTCTATCTCTCACACGCCACGATTACTCGTGATACGTACATCGCGTTCTCCAGCTGCACCATCGCCACACCACCCACTCCACCCATCTCTGATTTAAAAGCAATCACGTCTGTACATGGAAGCTTATTTTGATTTCGCCCAATCTCCTCCTCCATACTCCAGCAATTTTCTTCTTCATTTCACGCGGTTGTTCGTTCCTTTTCGTTTGTTCGACAAGCTCCTAGAACCGAGAAGGCTCGCTGCAATCGATGTTACGCTTTCGACGATCGCCCCTCACTTTCTCCCTTAGGTCTACCAATCCGACTCGGGGCTCGCGTGTCGCGCGCTCGCGTGCGTCACGCGTTCCTCTGGTATACGCTTTTTGTTTCTGCTCGCGACGAAGCCGTCCCTGCCAGCCCGTCCCTCCCCACCGTATCACGACCTGCTCTGCTTTACGACCGCTCTTATGCCCCAGCTGCGTTGATAGCACTCCTTCTGTTCTGATTAAGTTTTGCGCGCGAGACACGCGCTAATGAGCCGGCAGTAGAGACGGAAGCCCGTGCCCAGAGACGCCCAAAGCCCTGCATATGTATACGTACGAAACGAGGAGATAGAGTCAGTGTGCGAGACGAAGCGAACAGAAACGTCGCTTTCAGAGCGTTCCTCCTTATTCGAGGACGTTTCTTCTTTTATATTACACGAAGACCAGATCGAACGAGACAGGCGCCTACGTTTCTATTCGCTACGTGTCGCACGAGCTTTTTCATTTTCTGTGGAAGTCGATTTCGAAGCTAGTTCGTTCCGGGCCAAGCAGCTCGCAAAACGATCCCCTTTCGTTCTGTCGTTGCAGATGGTATAAGTTCATCGAGGGCTCGTCGCGTCGCCAACCGGTCCAGCTGAACGAGCGGGTTCGTCAAGTCAGCGGAACATTGATCATTCGCGAGGCTCGCGTCGAGGATTCTGGCAAGTATCTGTGCATCGTGAACAACTCCGTCGGTGGGGAAAGCGTGGAGACCGTTTTGACCGTGACGGCGCCGTTGGCCGCGGAAATCGAGCCCAGCACCCAGACCATTGACTTTGGAAGACCAGCGACCTTCAACTGCAACGTTCGCGGAAACCCTATCAAGACTATCTCCTGGCTGAAGGATGGAAAGCCCCTTGGACTGGAGGAAGCCGTGCTCAGGATCGAGAGCGTGAAGAAAGAGGACAAGGGAATGTATCAGTGCTTCGTGAGGAACGACCAGGAGAGCGCGCAGGCGACCGCTGAATTGAAGCTCGGTGGAAGATGTAAGTCGAAATTCTCTGCAGCGCGGCGCTGGATTCTGGGGGGCGATGTTAATTAAGGACAAACGTCTTCACATCCACAGTCGAACCCCCGCAGATCCGTCAGGCCTTCGCCGAGGAGACTCTCCAGCCCGGACCGAGTATGTTCTTGAAGTGTGTGGCCAGCGGAAACCCAACCCCTGAGATCACCTGGGAACTCGACGGCAAACGACTATCCAACACCGAGAGGCTTCAAGTGGGACAGTACGTCACGGTGAACGGCGACGTGGTTTCTCACCTCAACATCTCCAGCATTCACACCAACGACGGAGGACTCTACAAATGCATCGCCGCGTCCAAGGTGAGGAGCGCGGAGTTCTTTTGTGCTGTTTTTTTGTTGTTTTTTTTTTGCTTCCAGAGGAACAACAGAGCACAAAGGGGCCATGTAACGATCGGGCAATGATTTCGTGATTACAGGTTGGATCCGCTGAACACTCTGCTCGCTTGAACGTCTACGGTTTGCCGTTCATCCGACACATGGACAAAAAGGCCATCGTCGCTGGCGAAACTCTTCGCGTGACCTGCCCGGTAGCCGGATATCCGATCGAGAGCATCGTATGGGAGCGCGACACGAGAGTCCTACCGATCAACAGGAAACAGAAGGTCTTCCCCAACGGCACGCTTATCATCGAGAACGTCGAGAGAATGAGCGATCAGGCGACTTACACGTGCGTGGCACGCAACGCACAAGGATACAGCGCGAGAGGAACGATCGAGGTTCAAGTCATGGGTAAGTTCTTTGATAATTTTTCTTTACGAGACGCGTCTCAGAATCCGTTAAATCGTTAAAGTTTCGAGGATAATTCGGTGATCAAGTTTTTCACAAAGATCGATGGATTAGAATTTTAAATTAATCAACTATCTAGCGAATATTTCTACAGATGAATTATAGGGTGTTTTAAGAAACAGTCCTTTGTCGAATGAATGCGTACAGTCGCGAGTCGCGAGCGGAAAGCCGCGTAAAATATTCTTTACAGGTACCCAGGCTGCGTTAGATAATCCAACGAACGTTACACGATAGCGTTTCAATGTTTGGTTATAAGCATAACCACTCTTTCAGCGAATCCTGGCTCGTTTCGACGGTGTCGATAGGGCCAGACACGTCTTGTCGATTGACAACTCGGACGCGCGTAATCGACCACTCGCGATTCGAAAATCCGCGAATGCAAACGGACACGGACGCGGACATGCACACACGGACGACGACCCCGTTGCTGATTTCACGAACACTGAATCGCGTCGAGCGAGAAACGCCTCGAAAAAGAGGGACTAGCGGTTTCGTTGGAATGTTGCAAGTTGGTATGGCGGTGGCCGACGATCGACCGTAAGAAATCTGGTGCTTTCTTGTCAGAATTGTTCTATCATCGCGCGTCCACCATTCGATAGCAACCGATGCTGCACAGAGTGCCTTTGCCTCTGTACGTACTGACTATCAGTGGGCTAGAGGTCTGTGAAGTTGGCACCTCCAAATGCGAATTTGTGGAAAAAACCGACCGCATTCGTTTGTCCAAAAAAAAATTTCGTTTGTCCACCCTCCAGAAAAAAGTTATGAAATTTGTTTGTTAGTACTTTGTTTTCTTCGTAAAAGTGCAGGCTCAACGTAAGAAATGAGAAATTAGGCCCATTATTGCGATTTCGATTTTTCCCAGATGATTAAATGAATTGTCGATATCAATTTCGGTCGAATAAAATGATTTTTCACATTATTTCCATCGATTTCACCTGAACTATTGAACCAATTTGAAATTTTTGTGAGAGAAATTTGTTGGTAATTCAATTATCTTTAATTTGATATAACTTTCGAACAAATCGGAAATTCGCAATTAAGTGGGACCACTTTTTCGACAGACAGGTAAAAAGTTCACCTGTCGATATCTCAAAAAACGTATTCATAGAAATTTTTTTAGACCTTATTTTCGGAATCAGCGTTTTACACAAGAAAAAAATAGTGGCATCTGCTGCGCAAAATGACTGTAAACTAGTGTAATTCGATTCTGGAGGATGGATAAACGAAATCATTGTTTGGACAAACGTGTACTAATCGTGAACAATCGTATCCCACGTACAAAGGAGCGGTAAAAATGTTCATAGTTCCTGGATATGCTGATGACGAATTTTTTAATTTGTTGATAACTTTTTCCTAGAGGCTAGAGAAACGAAAATTTTTCTTGGACAAACGATGACTAAAAGAATGCCGTCGATTTTTTCAAAAAATTCGCATTTGGGGGTGCCAACTACACAGACCTGTGGGCTAGTTGTATCACACTGGTGTTCCCTTCAAGACTTCTTCATTTAAAACTCTGTTGAAAAGATTCCCAAATCACTAGCGATCAGCTAAAATCGATACAGCCAGCCTATCGACGTCCACTCGACCACACGACGTACGACACGCACACGATCACGCTCGCATACACACATACGCTCGCGACCTGTTATCATACGTCCAAGCATCGCATCCTCCACCCTCAGTGCCGCCCACGATACAGCAGTTCTCGTTCACGAAGCTACCCATGAACGCCGGAGAGTTCGCAAACCTGCAGTGTATCGTACCGACCGGTGACCTGCCCTTGAACATACGTTGGAGCTATCCCGGAGAAGAGATGGGCGGTTCCTCCGGCGTACTTGCGAAGAAGGTCGCGGATCGCGTTAGCATGCTCATGATCTCAGTCATCACCGCGAGACACGCGGGGGAGTACGTTTGCACCGGTGAAAACGCGGCTGGAACCGCGTCCCACTCGACCACACTCACCGTCAATGGTTCGGGACTATCATCCGTTCCTAGAGAGCTACACTTTCTCATTTACATTACGTTTCTTTCGTTTCCTTCGTTTCTGCACAACCCTGGCAAAGAGCACCGTAGCGAAACCACCCCCTGGTATCCTATCCCCGACATCCTGCATCGAGAAGCCCAGCAACCTGTCGACGTTCAAGTCGTACCCCCTGACTCCCTGAACAGTTCTCTCCAGCGTTCGAACGCTGTGATCGCGAGAGCGGAAGGATAGAACAGGACTGTAAGCATGCGATCAGACTCGATCTTAATCTACGATGACTTCAGTTGGCCCCCAGCTTCTGCCGATCGCTTTCAACGCGGAGGTGGCCAACTCGGGAGACTCCGTGTCCGTCCCTTGCTCGATCTTGAAGGGCGACATGCCCATGGACATATCGTGGGCGTTCAACGGCGTGCCGATCGACACGTCCAGAGACGCTAGTATCACGGTCACGAGAATCAGCAAACACCTGAGCACCCTTAGCATCGACGGTGTCTCGGCAAGACACGCCGGAGAGTACGCCTGCTCCGCATCGAATCTTGCCGGTTCCGTCAGTCGATCGGCGACATTAACGGTGAACGGTACGAGCCCCTCTCATCCACCACCACGTCCCTTCTCATTCACGCAGTCCCTTCCTTCCATAGTCACTGATCATCCCTTATTCTTCCCCCCGCTCGTTTCATCCCCTGCTGCGCGCCAGTCGCATCTTCACCGCCATACCAACCCCATCGTCGTTGATCATGCACCGCGTAGAGCGCGCAGAAGCGTCGTCCGTGAATCGACACTCGTTCCTCCTCGGCTGGACTCTTCTAGTCGTTGTTTCCAGTCGCCCCGCAAATACTGCCGTTCGCATTCGGGGACGAGCCCGCCAGCTGGGGCGAACTGATCTCCGTCACATGCTCCGTGACCAAGGGCGACAAGCCTCTCGAGATCTCTTGGGCCTTTAACGGGACTCCGATCGACGGCCGCCATGGATCCGACGTCGTCATAGCGAGCACGAACAAGAAAAACAGCGTTCTAACTGTCGAGTCAGTCGCGGCAAGGCACGCTGGGGAGTACACTTGTTCCGCGTCGAATCGTGCCGGCGCAACGACGCACTCCGCTCAGCTGACCGTAAACGGTACTTGCGTACGACACCACCGCACGTGACTGATCACATCTTTGTGTTCCCCCGACTAACTTTCTTTCTTCTCTCCTCTGTGCAACGAATCACTCATCTTCACAGACATTCGGCGCCTCGATCCTTCATCGATCCTTCCTACCTATCGGCTTTCAAAGTTCCATCGCGAGTAGCTCTTCCCACGCGAACGATCGAGATCTATCCCCTTGTACGATCGACGCTCGGATCTGTGAGTACACGGCTCCGACCGAAGGGTCTCGTTAGGGCGACCCTAAGCTCGCCGAGGTGCCCCTCCTCGATCAATCTGATTCGTTTCCTTCTCACGCCGCACCCTTTCGTCCATGCTGCCGTGTCGCTCACGCAGTCGCGCCACAGATCCTCCAGTTCTTTTTCGGCGACGGTCCCCTCAACTCTGGCGAGATGCTGTCCGTCACTTGCGCGATCATCAAGGGCGACCTCCCGGTGAAATTGACGTGGACGTTCGACGACACGCCGATAGACTCGAGCACACCGGACGTTAATGTCGTAATTGATAAAAGGGTCAGCTTCTTGAGCATCGACAGTGTGGCGGCGAGGCACGCAGGCAGATACAAGTGCATCGCGACCAATGCAGCTGGATCTCACAGTCACACCGCCGTACTATCGGTCAACGGTACCCCCCTCGTTCACGAATTTATTCGTTTCCGAATGTACATGGCTATTAAAAGGCGCGTCAGTGATTCCAAGCGGTGGATGTTGAGGCGTGCGGGGAAAAGATCTCGACGAGCGTAGATCACTTGTCTGGTATCTACTTCTCTGCGAACAGCAGGGGAATAAGGTGCCGGGAGATTCGCAGTTCTAGGTTCCCCGAAACCGTTTCCCCTCGGTACATGAAGCATCCACCGCGGGGGATCGATCGTCGAGGGTTTTAATCGCTTTGTGTACCTACTCTCAGTATTCTGTCTCGTAACTTCTTGTTTCCCCGCAGTAAATATATTCGTTGCGTATAATCTGTATCGAAGGCCACTGCCGTCGTCGTGCCGATGATCGAAACGCGTGAACGTATGTCGCGATCCTCGAGCGGAGCGGGTAGGTGAGATTATCGTCAGAGACGACGGCAGGTAAGGACACGGTCCATCCCGCGGATGCAGCGAGGCGATGGTCCATGTTTCATTTTACTCTGTTTTTTCGTATTGCTTTTTTTATTCACAGTTTCTTATATTGTTGCTCCACGCCCATGAATCCCGCTCCCTGGTAGCCGTTCTCGTTTTCTCCATCGTCACAACGTTCCCCCACCGCTATCCGTTCGCGGTCCGACCGCCCGAACTCGCGTTCCTCTTTTTTTCTGAGCCCGGTCGCGTGATTCAGAGCTGTGCCTTGGAAATTGCAGTCACGCCGCAATTAGCGCCGTTCACGTTCGGCGACGAGGCGGCCAACGCGGGAGAGATGGCGACCGTTCAGTGCGCCGCGATCAAGGGCGATCTGCCCCTGAGGATCGTGTGGTCGCTGAACGGTCGGCCCGTCGATGTCGGACGCGTGTCGAGCAGCCACGGTTACGACACCCCCGACGTCGTCGTGACCAGAAGTAGCAAACGGATCAGCACGCTGACGATAGACTCGGTAGCAGCGAGACACGCGGGCGAGTATAAATGCACCGCGAGCAACGCAGCCGGATCCGTCTCGCACACGTCGGTCCTTTCAGTGAACGGTACGATTTACGGATTTACGATTTGGCCAGCTTGCAACCGAGCCGGTGAACCTTGTTTCGATCGGCTGGTCGGTCGGTCGTGTGAAACAGCACGGTGTGGTAGCGCTTCGCTTCGCGAGTCCGCGAGCCGCTGAGGGTGGAGGTGACGTCCAAGGACATTCCTCGCGCGTTCTCCCGGGTTCCTCTCTTCCGCCGTGGACCGTTATTTAACCGCCCCACCGCGCTTCTACGTTCCATAGCGTTCTTATCCCGTCGACAGTATCGCCGCGCATAGCCCCGTTCGAAATGGCCGACAGGGCCGTAAACTGGGGCGATTCCGTGTCGGCTGTGTGCACCGTGGTCAACGGGGACTCCCCGCTCGGGATCAGCTGGGCCCTGAACGGGATGCCCATCGACGAGAGTCACCGGATATCCGTGACCACCACCAAAAGGAACAGCCTGCTGTCCATTGACTCGGCTAGCCCGAGTCACGCTGGCTCCTATACTTGCGTCGCCTCGAACGCAGCCGGCGCGACCAGCTACTCAGCGGAGTTGACAGTGAACGGTACCTACGATAGACACCCCCGAAGGAACACAGACACCCCTACACCATCCCCTTTCAGTCCGCTCATTCGCCAAACATCCCTACCTCTTTCCCTAATTCGTGGAACTCGCAGGTCGTTTACGCTCGTTTCCGTCACGGTGAGAATTGGCAGAGTGAATTGGTTGCAGTCGCACCGCAGATAGCTCCGTTCGTCATCGCCGAGGAGCCAGCGAACTGGGGCGACTCGATTTCCGTGGTCTGCGCCATCCTCAAGGGCGATTTGCCGATCGAGATCACGTGGGCGTTGAACGGCGAACCGATCAGTCGGGAACGTTCTGACATAAACATCCTGGCGACAACGCGAAAGAATAGCATCCTCAGCATCGAGTCGGTGGCCGCGAGACACGCGGGGGAGTACACGTGCTCGGCGTCCAACAAGGCTGGGGGTACCAGCCACTCGGCTACCCTGGCCGTGAACGGTACTGTTCTCAACAGAGACGTCCCCCGACAATTCCCTGCTCGCAATCCCTTGCCATTCTTCACTGCTTTCCTCTTGCATCTATCTAGTCGGCGACGGTGGTTCAGGTTCGGATCCTCTGCCCGATGGAAAAGCTTTCTCTCAGTCCTTTGTCAGGGGTTCGAGGCGTTCCGACGCATCTACCTCTGTCGGGTAGGGATTGTGTCGTTCAAGGTCACTTGTAGGGAGAGACAATTAGACAATTAAGGATTCTCTGTTGACCCTAGTTGCCCCCGAGATAGCTCCATTCGTGATCAGCGAGAAACCAGCGAACTGGGGAGACACGGTCACCGCAACCTGCACCATGCTGAAGGGTGACTCTCCGATTCAGATCGAATGGGCCCTGAACGGCGAGCCGATCTCCCACGATTATCCCGATATATCGATCGCGACCAGCCGGCGCGTCAGCTTGCTGACGATCGACGCGGTCACGGCGAGTCACGCCGGGGAATATACCTGCGTGGCCAGCAACGCCGCTGGTGGAACGAGTTTCACCGCGACTTTGGCCGTGAATGGTACAATACGTGTTCCTTATCCCCCTCGGTTTGCTTTATTTTTCTCGATGCATGCGCGGCACTCGGCCAGACAGCTTCCCACCGCATCCCATTCGTGTCACCGCCATCAAATACCCCCACCCCTACAATCCCTTCGTTTCATCGAGGAACAGTTGACTTTACGATCTTCCATCAGGTACATATCACCGCCATCGTGAATTCAGTCCAACTCTACGATATAGGTATCTCCGCGAAGGACGCTCCCCGTTTCCTTTCATATCGTCTGTTAAATGTGTCTGCTGTTGTGGTGACCCGCAGTTGCGCCCGGAATCGTACCATTCGTGATCGGAGAGGGACCAGCGAATTGGGGGGACACCGTGACCGCTACGTGCACGGTATTGAAGGGGGATTACCCGATCCAAATCGAGTGGGCCCTGAACGGGGAACCGATCTCTCGCAATCATTACGACATATCGATAGTAAACACCAGCAAACGCGTCAGCCTGCTGACAATCGACGCTGTGACAGCGAGACACGCGGGCGAGTACACGTGCTCCGTGAGCAACGCAGCCGGTGGAACAAGTTATTCCGCATCTCTCGCCGTCAATGGTACAGCAACACCTCTCCCCCGCACTCTTGCTCCTCTAGAGAGATTCACTGTTTAATTTTTCTGTCATGCATGCGCGCCAACACTGTGCCATCCCTCTCCCGCCTCCTTGCGTCCCGCATCTCCGCCGATCAGGTGAGACCCTGTCGCGATTCGTTTAATAATTTAATCGCCTGTTCCGATTCCGGCGACCTGTGGCCTCCAGGAATATCGAGCGAATCCCTTCGCCGATGTTTCGACGTGGGCGCGACAGAGATTATCGACTCGCTCTCCCTCAACGACTCCCCCCGCTAATTACTCTCACGAGGTCAACTATGTCGCAGCCGGTGCTGGTGACGCTTACGGGGGGCCGTGCGGCGGTTGGAGAATTAATATCGATTAACCAGCACACCATGCCGCATGAATGCTAAACGGAGTTTCGATGCCCTTGTAGTTGTGCCGCATATAGGGCCGTTCTCGATCAGTGACGGACCGGCTAATTCCGGGGACATGGTCTCGGCGACCTGTTCGATCGTGAAGGGTGACAATCCGGTAAAGATCGTGTGGAAGTTTAACGATAGGACGATAGGTTTCAACGATCCAGACGTAACGATCACGAAGATCAATAAGCATATGAGCGCACTCAGCATCGAGTCCGTGGCGGCGAGACACGCGGGCGAGTATACGTGCGTCGCGACGAACCGAGCTGGAAACGTCAGCCACTCGACGACCCTGTCTGTCAACGGTACCTATCTTCAACAACGCACGCTTGCACGTCAAACGAACTCTGCACAACAAGCATTGCCTATGAGAAAACCATCCCTCGGCATTGCTTTCCCACCAGTCCCTCCACGACTACCCCGTCCTTGCCCTGTTCGAAGCTTCAACCCCGTTTCTACCCCCTACGAAAGTGTGAGAAATATAAGAATCCTCGAAAAGTGGTGGTACACTTAGGTATCTCACGTCTGTAGAAACGTCCATAAGCGTGCTTTCCAGTAGACATTCAGTTGGTTAAAAAAAATACGCGCGTTTCTCAGTTGTACCGCAGATCCTCTCGTTCTCGTTTGGCGACGAGCCAGCCAACTCGGCAGATATGGTCTCGGCGACCTGTTCAATTATGAAGGGCGACTCTCCGGTAGAGATTGCGTGGAGGTTTAACGGTAGGACGATAGGCTTCAGCGATCAAGACGTAACGATCACGAAGATCAATAAGCGTATGAGCGCACTGAGCATCGAGTCCGTGGCGGCGAGACACGCGGGCGAGTATACGTGCGTCGCGACGAACCTAGCTGGAAACGTCAGCCACTCGACGACCCTGTCTGTCAACGGTACCTATCTTCACCAACGCACGATTGCACGTCAAACGATTCTGCACAAGCATTGCCTATGAAAAACCACCTCCCTGACAACGCATCCCCCGTGTCTCTCGACGATCCCCCAGCCGTGGTTCCAATCAATGCCCAAAACGCTCCCGGTACCACCTGAAATCTCCCAGATGAATGCTCGGCGAAAGGTGTATTGTTGTATCTCTCGCTCTCGAAACGTCTAGCCGCGGTAGACGCCTGGTTTGCTCGCACCTCGAGGCTCAAGGGTTAAAAGCTATGGGCCGGTTTCTCAGTTGCACCGCAGATGTTCCCGTTCTCGTTCGGCGGCGAGCCGGTGAACTCGGGCGAGGCGATCTCGGCGACCTGCTCGATCCTGAAGGGGGACTTCCCGATGGATATATCGTGGGCGTTCAACGGAGTGCCGATCGATTCCGAGACCACCGATCAGTACACTATCACGAAGAGCAAGCGGCTGAGCGTGCTGGCGATCGATGCCGTGGCCGCCAGACACGCGGGGGAGTACGCTTGCACCGCGTCGAACAAAGCTGGAGCCTCGAGCCACACGGCGACGCTAGCCGTGAACGGTAATAGGCACGCATGTGTGTAGACGGGCACGTCTGTTGGTTGGCTTTCTTATAGCCGTCGGGAAAACCGAGAAAGCCAAGAAAGCGACCTTTTTCATCTCCCCCTACCCTCCACCTTTTGTGCACCATCCACCTCTACTCAAGATTCATACCTGCCCCTTTTTCTAACGTGTGTGTTCGCGTGGGCGTGTGTGTATGTGTGGAGAGAGAGGTTCGGAGTAAGGTCTCCTCCATTGAAATCCAACGCCGGGATTGATTGATCCGATCGGTTGATTCTCGACGTGGGATCGTGTCCATTCCTGTGGCCGTTAAGTAGGTTAACGAGGATGCTAGCGGGATTCCGGGTTGGTCGGTCGGGGCTGATCGATTTTGGGTGAAACGTTTTCAGTCGCGCCGCAGATCGCGCCGTTCTCGATCGGCGACGAGCCCGCGAATTGGGGAGAAGCGGTCTCGGCAGTCTGCACGGTCGTCAAGGGCGACCTGCCGATCGAAGTGTCCTGGGCTCTGAACGGGGAGCCGATAACCAGCCAGAATCACGGGGATGTCTCGATATCTAGCACCGCGAAACGGGTCAGTCTGATGACCATCGAGGCGGTGAGCGCCAGGCACGCCGGGGAATACACTTGTACAGCCTCGAACGCAGCTGGAGCAACGAGCTATTCGTCGACTTTGGCCGTTAACGGTACAGAAATGCACGATCCGGCTCCCGCCGAGTTGTGCCATGCGATAGATAACAAAGAAACGAAACTGCTATCACCACACCCCTTCACCAGCACGCGTCCGACGAGACCTCGAGACTATCTCCTTCCCGCTGGCTAAACACAGAAACCTCTTTCTTCCATCATCCTCCCCCTCACGTACCCACGCATCTCTTTCCCGTGTGTCTGCCTAAAATGGAGTTGCAGGAACGACCGAAACTGGTATCGTGAATCGAGGAATATTGAACAGCTCGGGCATTGTTTCTAGTCACCCCACAGATCGCGCCATTCTCAATCGGCGAGGAACCAGCCAATTGGGGCGAGCAGGTCTCCGCAATGTGTAGCATCTTGAAAGGCGACTCACCGATCGAAATACGGTGGAGTCTGAACGGGGACCCGATCACGCGTGCCACTCATCCGGACATAACGGTCACGAAAAGCGGGAAAAAGACCTCGGTCTTAATCATCGACTCCGTCACCGCGCATCACGCTGGCGAATACACGTGCGTCGCGAGCAACTTGGTGGGATCCGTCAGCCGTTCGGCAGTGTTATCGGTGAACGGTACTACGCAGTTATACCATTAACGCATCTCGCACCATTTCCCACGAAAATCTTCCTGGAATCGATCCCTAACCACCCCACACCCCCAACTATCACGCGTCAGACCACGTCTCGTCATCGTTCCCATGTTTTACACCCTCTTCGTCGTCGTATTTCGTTTTATTCTAGCATCGTATCGATCAGTCTCGAGTACAATGAATCCTCGAGACAGCCACGTTTTCAACTTCCTCCATTCGTCTCTCTATGTGGTTGTTCGTCTCCGTAGTCTCTCCGCAGATCGCCCCGATCTCCTTCGGCGACGAGCCTGTGAACGCCGGAGACTTGGTCTCGGTACAGTGCGTGGTGACCAAAGGCGACTCCCCTCTGGAGATCACCTGGACCTTCGATAGCCAGCCTATAAGATCCGATCGAATGGACGTGATCCTGTCTAGCTCCGGGAAGCGCGTCAAGCAACTGACCATTGAGTCCGTAGCTGCGAGACACGCCGGCGAGTACACCTGCGTCGCCTCGAATGCGGCTGGATCGACCTCGCACTCGGCTAAATTGGACGTCAACGGTACACACTTCACGACGAAAAGCCCCCCGAGCACCGTGATCCCTGACCTCGTTCCCTATGCATCTTCACCGCCCCCTTGTCCGCATCCCTTCGCTCCCCGACGCTGTTCCATTCGGTAGTCTCCGGCTCCACGCTTTTCTTCTCCTTCCTCTTGCTTCTGTTCGTCGTTTTCTCGGTTACCTCTGCCCCGCTTTTCATCCATTTCTTTTCTCTCTTTCATCTCTTTTATTTCTCATCCGTTCAGGTCGATGATATCCGCCGTGTGAATCAGGCGATGCAAGGAACGGGACCACGAAACGCGTGTACAATTCGATACGCGTTTCTCTCGGCGGGCAACTGGGTGAAGCGTTGCGTGACGACGTCCACGCCGCGACGCGACCGTGGCCGAACAATTTCGCCCTCCTTTCAGTCTCTCTCTTCTTCTCTTCTTTCTCTCTCTTTTTCCAGTCATTCCGAAATTATTGCCCTTCTCGTTCCGCGAGAAGCCGCTTAACTCCGGTCAGGTAGTAACGGTAGCGTGCGCAGTGGTCGAGGGCGATCCACCCTTGAAGCTCAGCTGGATCTTAAACGGTCATGCGATTTCGCCGCACTCTGGAATCTCGATCGTGGATCTCGGCGGACGGGGCGCCATCCTCAGCATAGGATCGGTCCAGGCGTCGCACGCTGGAACGTACACGTGTATCGCGGAAAACCTTGTCGGAAGGCACGAGCTATCGGCCGATCTCATTGTCAACGGTGCTTAAACGTTCTCTACACAGTGATCGAAATTCGAACAGCCCGCACTATTGTGTTGCTCAAAGACCCCTCTTGTTCTCCCGTAGCATCCCTTGCTCGAGTAAAGTTCGATCCCCTTTTCGTCTACTCTTCTTGGTTCGATTTTTATTTTCTTCCCCGGTCGCCTCTTGTTTATCCCGAAGTTTCTTTTGTTCGCAACCACGCCTAGTTTACCGTTGCATATGATTTTCTGGCACTCTCGGAATTTCTTTTTTTCTTTTCGCATCGAATGTCCTATCCAGCACAGATTACTCTGCTTCGCCCGATGGTGGGTCACACTCGAGCCACAGAACATACATATATCGCGTCGCCAAATCGTCGGCTTCGTCTCCGCGACGCGTTAACGTTGGCGCGGATCGCGCGAGAAGCTCGACGGTTGAATCATCCCTGTTAAGTGAAACGTGTCTATTTTCCGCCGCTCCTCCGCGTATGTATATCTCTCTGTGTGCCTGACTCTAGACCTCTGTCTGTCTGTCTCTATCTCTCGGCAGTCGCTCCGCATCTGCAGCCGTTCTCGTTCGACGAGGCCAACTCCGGCGATCTGATAATCGTCCATTGCGCGGTCGTAAAGGGGGACACGCCGATTTCGCTCAAGTGGTTGTTCGATGGACGCCATTTAGAAGTAGGCGACGGAGTGGGTATCACCGCGTTGGGGGATAGAGTGTCCGCTCTGACGATCCCGGCCGTCAGGGGAGAACACGCCGGAGAGTATGCTTGCGTCGCCGATAATCCAGCCGGTCGTGCTAGGCACAGCGCCCATCTGAAAGTGAACGGTACAGATACGTGATCGCACGTCACGATCGCACATGGTATATCCAGCGAGGACAATGGAACGTGGTACCGAAGGAAACTGAAGTCGGCATGATGATGTATTAACCCATCCAGGCGTTTAACGCGTAGACAGAGTCGCAATGAATACGTTTATTTGTAATGCGTGTTTACGTTACGTTCAAGATCGGCAACGTGAAACGATGTGTCTTTCTTTCTTTCTCTATTTTCTATTTTCTTTTTTTTTTTGTCATTCTTTCTTTTCGCTCTTGCTGCGGTCCGTAGTTCGAGTAGTAGTCGTAATATTGAAACGAACGAACGAAACGTCTCTACTGTCTGCTGTTGATTGTTGTAATAGCGTACACACACATATCTATACAGAATATATTTTGGAAGTCTGCATTTGCTCGACCGTCCGTTCTTTCTTTCTCTACATACATACATATATAATTATCTTCCCGCATCATCGTTTGTTTCGAAGCATCATCGTTTAGGTAGGTCGCTCGGCCGAGTGTAGCTTTTGGACCACAGTCCCACTCTCGTTATCCCTGGGCTACCATGATCAAAGGTAATTTGTCCGTAGTTCAGGACGAGCTAAGTTCCCCATTCTCTCCCCTGGCCCAATACTCTCTCTCTTTCTCTCTTCTTTTCTCATCTTTCTCTCTTTCTGCCTCTCTCTGTCTCTCATATACACACACACGTACATCGCCTCTGAATCTCTCTCTCTATCTATCTATATCTTCACGAAAATCCTTCTCTCGTCGCACTCTTCTCGGTGTATGGAGAACGAATCGTTTCGCTGGCGTCTAGTGTTTCTCCGTGCCCTCGTGGCGAGGTAAAGTCGGTTTCTGAAGCATAGGGGGAGATTGGCTACCGAGAGATCGGGCGAAAGGCAAGAGTCGTGAGAGTCGCTCTCGCGGATCGTAGGGATGCGACGAGCCGATGAAAGTCGACGATGAATATGAGCAACGAGGCTGCCGCGCGGCCGGTCTGCCATGACGGGGCGATCGGAGAACTGGGATCGCGTGCCAGTTTCGGATCTAGCTCTAGCTTTCCAGCCCTATCATTCCAGTCCTGCCACGGATCAGTCCGTTCGATTTTGGGGACCAACCGATCTATGCGGGGCAGGCCGCCCAATTGGCGTGCATGGTGCTGGTGGGTGACACCCCGATCAATATAACCTGGACCCACGAGGACCAGCCTCTGTCGCAATTCATGGGATACAGCATCGGGAAACTCGGGCCACGGACGAGTATCATGCTGATCGAGCCGGTTACGCCGGAGCACGCTGGACGTTACACGTGTATCGCTAGCAATCCGTCGGGCAAGACGGTGCAAGAGGCGACGTTACGAGTTCACGGTTAGGGCCAGACTAATGGGAGCATTGAATGATGTACTGATGATTGATACGATGATTGAATTAAGTCGGAATGTGAAAAAGCAAAAAAAAAAAGTACAAACGCAACCGCGCCGGGCTCGTGAGAGTATATTTGATTGCAGGCTTTGACTAATGCATCTTCGTCGTTGCCGAAGCTGTCGTGTTACCTTGGCGAAAGCTTTCTGGATATTTCAGTTGTCACCTGGAGAGTTTAACACCACAGCGCGTTGCTTTCGTCGCTCGGGGACGACACTCTTGCGCGCCGTTCCTTAACGTTCTCTTTTAACTGTCTATCTTTCGCTCTGTTTCTCTATCACTTTCTTTCTTTCTCTTTCTATATCTCTCTCATTCTTTTCCTCTCTCTGTATTTCCTGATCTGCAATCTCTAGTAATTCTGTATATAACTGTCTGTCTATTTATGATTTCCACTTCTTCTGCGTTTCCATTCACCCTTTCTGGTACCGCCTGTGTCTTTCAGCCGAGTAGCGAACGCAAAAGTCACGCTCAGAGACCCCCACATGTGTCCCCCAACCCCCAGCAAGTTGGTTGAGCTTGACCCGCATCGTATCTGTGGCTAACAATAAGCATATTCGCCTCGTTTGATTTCCCATGTCTCGTTGTCATGCTCATCGTCGCTAATTTTCTTCGACGACACTTTTCGTTGGCTTTCGGGTATGATTTTCTCGCCGCGACAGCAAAGAAAACCAGGCACATGGATAGGCTACACAACCGCGTCTCTTCCTCGTCGCGCGACTCCCGTGGTCGCGTCGCCTTGCCCCACGGAATCGTCGCGATCTATCAGGCGATCGCTCTAGGCCCTACGATCGAGCTTGTGTCTCTCGTGATCACGCCATCTCGAGTGTCGATTTTATACATCACCGTAAACCCCGTCGCGCTACAACGTGTCCTTGCTCCAAGATGACCGACCGACCAATCCGATCACCCCCCCTCGAACCCGAGAATCAACCCCCTTTCGAACCTGTGCACCTCACCATATCACCGACAAAAAAAAATAAGAGAGAACCCGCCCTTCACCCTCACCGCCGCCCTGCCTCTCACCACACGTCTCGCCTCGTTCATTTTCTGTACATGCAACCGTAGCCGGTAGTGGATATTTTCTTTAACACGCATGCTTCTCTCCATTAGTACTAACCGAACGTAGATCAGTTTCCACGCGGTGCAGCATGATGGTCCGTGCTCGAGTATCATTGCGAACCAGTGTCACTATGCATGCGCGACGCGCGCGCTCCTTCAGAGCCGCGGTCTTTCTATCTGCCTGTTGACCTTCTTCTTTCTTTTCTGTTCTCGTGCAAGTAGTCGCCCGCATAATCATCTCGAATTCCCGCATGCTGAATTAGCGCAGTGTTGTCGCAGTTGCGGGAGGGAGTCGCGCTTCGCCAAGCACGCGGCAAAGCCTACTTGTCGTGGACTCCAGCCACTTTCATTGGCCACGGAGAATCGATTGCGCGATAACGCCTAACGACAGTTTCAAAAGATACACCGCTATGGCTGGAGGTCACGATGCGACTTGCTCCCGGTTTAACTGCCTATTGCTGGGTGCGCCAGGGGAGCATCCTGACTAACTCGTTCGTTCTGTAACAGTACCACCTCGTTGGATCCTGGAACCCACCGATAAGGCATTCGCTCAGGGCTCTGACGCACGCGTCGAATGCAAGGCCGACGGTTTCCCTAAGCCACAAGTCACATGGAAGAGAGCAGCTGGTAAGCATTTTAATGCCAGTGAGGTGCAGAAGGTGTCCTTACCTTTTAAATGCCTTCTCTGCTGTACCGTGCTTTCTATTCTTTCTCCGCAGGGGATACGCCGGGCGATTACACGGACTTGAAACTGAGCAACCCGGACATCAGCGTGGAAGATGGAACCCTGTCGATTAACAACATCCAGAAGACGAACGAAGGCTACTATCTCTGCGAGGCTGTGAACGGAATTGGCTCTGGACTCTCGGCTGTCATTCTCATCTCGGTTCAGGGTAAGCTGCTTCCGAGCATGCCTATTCTATTACCGTTTCAGCAATATCAAGGATAATTGATCCGGTTGCAGCTCCGCCCCACTTTGAGATCAAACTGAAGAACCAGACTGCGCGACGTGGGGAGCCGGCTGTATTGCAATGCGAGGCGCAGGGCGAGAAACCGATCGGCATTTTGTGGAACATGAACAACAAGAGGCTGGACCCGAAGAGCGACTCCCGTTACACCATTCGCGAGGAAATTCTGGCCAATGGAGTACTGTCTGACCTGAGCATCAAGAGAACCGAGAGAAGCGACTCCGCCCTGTTCACCTGCGTTGCCACCAATGCCTTTGGGAGCGATGACACCAGCATCAACATGATCGTTCAAGGTTCCCATTGAGTCTCTAATAATCCTAGCATATCGACCATTTCTTTTTCAAACCTATCAAGATAATCGATGAATTTTTGGTCACAGAGGTTCCCGAAGTGCCATACGGCCTTAAAGTATTGGACAAGTCCGGACGTTCGGTTCAGTTGTCTTGGGCAGCACCTTACGATGGAAAGAGCCCGATCAAACGTTACGTTATCGAATACAAAGTCAGCAAGGGCTCTTGGGAAACCGATATCGACAGAGTACTCGTGCCAGGATCGCAGCAGAACGTAGCTGGTGTTTTCAATCTGAGACCCGCCACCACTTATCACCTGAGGATCGTCGCTGAGAACGAGATCGGCGCGTCTGATCCGTCTGACACCGTCACCATCATCACTGCCGAAGAAGCACCCAGTGGCCCACCAACCTCCGTCCGCGTCGATGCCCTTGACCAGCACACTCTCAAGGTAACGTCTCGATCGGTGGATTAATTTAGAAAGGTAGTTGAGAGTAATCGAGAGAATTTTGAACAGGTGACATGGAAGCCACCCCCACGCGAGGACTGGAACGGCGAGATTCTTGGATACTACGTTGGCTACAGACTGTCCTCCTCCGAAAAACCTTACATGTTCGAGACCGTTGACTTCTCCAAGGAGGATGGAAAGGAACATCATTTGCAGATCATGAACCTTAAGACTTACACCCAGTACAGCGTCGTTGTTCAAGCTTTCAACAAGGTTGGATCTGGACCGATGAGCGAGGAACGTAGACAACACACTGCCGAGGGAGTACCTGAACAGCCGCCTCATGACACCACCTGCACCACCCTCACTTCTCAAACGATCAGAGTCTCATGGATGTCACCACCTCTTAGCGCTGCCAACGGAGTCATCACTGGATACAAAGTTAGTAAATGACGAGGTTGGCAAGCGTTTCCAGAGGGATCTACAGCTACGTTTTGCAGGTCATTTACGGACCGTCCGACACCTGGTACGATGAGAATACCAAGGACACCAAGATCACCTCCTCCAGCGAGACGATTCTGCACGGATTGAAAAAGTACACCAACTACAGCATGCAAGTTCTGGCTTTCACCTCTGGCGGCGATGGCGTTAAATCTGCACCCATCCACTGCCAAACTGAACAGGATGGTAACGTGGAATATTCAGAGATATGCTTGTATCACACTAGAGAAGCGTCTTCAATTTCCTCGTGCTCTGTTGTTCCCAGCCCCCGAGGCGCCAATCGCTATCAAGGCTCTCGTCATGTCGGCTGAATCGATCCTCGTCTCCTGGCGCCCACCAAGCCAACCCAACGGCGTGATCACCCAGTACACCATTTACACGAAGGCAGACAACGCAGAGGAACCGACTAGTCAGAAAGTACCACCTAATCAGCTGACCCACGAAGCTTCTGGACTGGACAAGCAACACAGATACGACTTCTGGGTGGCCGCCAGCACTAACATTGGCGAGGGAGAGGCTTCCAAGATTGTGGCTTTGGCACCGAGCGTTCGAGGTATTTCGAAGACCCTCTGTACTTCATTTCTCTACATTTTTTAACCACCCCAGGATGATTCCGTGGCATTGTTACTTTCAGTACCGGCAAAGATCGCGTCGTTCGACGACAAGTTCACGGCTACCTACAAGGAAGATGTCAAACTGCCCTGCCTTGCTGTTGGAGTACCCGCACCGGAAGTAACATGGAAAGTACGCGGCGCCGTTTTGCAATCGAGCGACAGACTGAGGCAATTGCCCGAGGGATCCCTGTTCATCAAGGAAGTGGACCGCACCGATGCTGGAGAATACTCTTGCTACGTCGAGAACTCCTTTGGCCACGACACCGTTACCCATCAGTTGATCGTACATGGTGAGCATCCAGATACATGCTACATATCCCGAGCTTCAGCCAGTATCTAGGACGAGCGATTACAAAGTGGCGTTCTCCCGTAGCTCCCCCGCACTCCCCACAAGTCACCCTCACCGCTACGACCACCAACTCGCTGACAATGAAGCTGCGCCCCCACCCAACCGACAACGCCCCGATCCACGGCTACACGATTCATTACAAGCCTGAATTCGGCGACTGGGATACCGCGCAGATCAGCTCGACGGCACAGAAGTACACCCTGGAGAACCTGTGGTGCGGCTCGAGATACCAGATCTACGTTACAGCGTACAACGGGTAATCATTCACAATTCTACGTGGAATGTTAAGCGCACGGTGGGAGAGTGTAATCGTTACCATTCCCGCAGAATTGGAACCGGCGACCCGTCCGACATGCTCAACACGCGCACCAAAGGCTCGAAACCGATCATCCCCGAGGCATCTAGGTTCATCGAAGTGTCTACCAACAGCATCACCCTTCACCTGAGCGCCTGGTCCGACGGTGGCTGCCCCATGCTGTACTTTGTCGTCGAGCATAAGAAGAAGTAAGGGGAAACCACCCACAAAAGAATCCATGAACGATTGAACTCGGTGGAAACGTAAATATTCTCGTTTCATGTGATCCAGGCACCAGCAGGAATGGAATCAAGTCTCTAACAACGTGAAACCTGGCGGAAACTTTGTCGTGTTGGATCTGGACCCTGCTAGCTGGTATTACCTGCGAGTGACCGCTCATAATAACGCTGGTTTCGCCGTGGCTGAGTACGAGTTCGCGACACTGACCGTAACCGGAGGTGAGTATGACGGTGAACGGGAGAGCAGCGGCGCTCGTAGCCGGTGTTAATGGTGGCTGGATCGAATGATCGCCGTATTTTCTGTTCCAGGCACCATTGCACCGGCCCGCGAGCTGCCGGACGTGAACGGTGGTGGCAACGACGAGGACCCGATGAAAATCTTCATGGCTAACCTGAATCTGGTGGTGCCGGTGGTGGCGGCTATTCTCGTGATAATCGTTGCCGTCATCGTGATCTGCGTGCTGCGAGGAAAGGGCCACGGTGGCGACAAAGGTAATGAAACGGTTTCTCTGGTTGGTTTACTGAACAGGTACGATCGCACCCCCCGTAAGCAAAGGCGGTAACGACAACACGGACGTCAGACGTTACTTCCCGTGGCTACCGAGCTGGCTTGACGTAAACGTGGTGGTGCCGGTCGGTGCTACGGTTGTCGTGATTATTGTAGGGATCGTGGTGATTTGCGTCGCGCTGTCGAGGAGAACTCGAGGTCCGGAGCAAACACGGCTGCGAGGTATCTCATCAGCCGACGAGAAATATTACGAGGGACAATGTATATCAATTTTTTTTTATTATTTTAACTCGCTAAGTCACGAAACTGTTGGAACGATTTGTCAGAAGGGTGATTCCTTTCGGCGATACTCGGGTGCGAGTGGATGCGTGGCTTTGTGCACCGACGGAAGCGATACCGATGGGAGAGAACACTACTTAGGTGTTCGGGCGGAACGAAGAGATGATCTTTCTGACGATCGGTCCACGCGTTCGCCGCCCTACTTTCGGAAAATCCTATTCTAAACCGTTTTCCCGTTGTAGGTGTCGGTGGACCAACAATCAAGTATTGAATACATGAAATGCTAGGGTATCGGAATGGCGATTCATGCGAATTGATTGATCTTTTCAGACGACGTGGTCTATCAGCAAACCGGAGTTGGCGGAGCTACCCTTGACAAACGCAGGCCGGATCTTCGCGACGAGCTCGGCTACATCGCACCACCGAATCGTAAGCTGCCCCCTGTACCAGGATCCAACTATAACACCTGCGATCGCATCAAGCGAGGTACAGTGATAAGTAAGCCACAACTGCCAACAATATGATTTCTAGCTAAATTCCAATTTAATTGTCTAGATGTTGTCGCATCGGCACGATAGTGTTACCGTTTATTTCCCATTTTACACGATTTACGTGACACGATCGGCACAGAGAACATGTTAGACCTCACCCCGTTGCCGGACAGTCTCGGGAGACCGATATGCCGTCGAGTGTCGAGCAGCACACACATTTACACAACATAGGTACACGCGTCCACCACAGACACTGCCAGTTGTTCCATTGTTTGCCTCGCTTCAAAATGTACTTCTCTTTTTTTTCTTTCTCTTCTATATTACGTATCGAGATGTATGTCCCGCGGGAACAGTTCACTCTTCTCCCTTATTTGCGCTTATTATCGGAGTGCTGCGCGTACCAAGTGCGTGGATCGCGTGTTAATTGTTCGTACATCCCCGGCATCCCAGCCAATGATACATAATTACATATCACCCGAAATGGCAGCGAGCCAATATCGAATCCTTGGTAAGCGTCAGCCAGTCGTACCACCTTTGTAGTATATGTTCGATAGGTGGGACAGGTTCGATAAGGAGCCACTCGACGTGGGATCCCAGGCGGCATATGTACGAGGAATTGAATCATTGCCCGCCGAACCGAAGATGTCCACCGCCTCCACGTATGGGCAGTGCCGAGGCTCTATCCCACAGAGGTTGGTAACAATAGTTAAAGACCCGAACGAAGCGCTCTTTCTCCTCCGTGTGGCCGCGCCGTGACGAGCCTTCCGGCTGGTTGCAGCCGGTCCTCGTAAGTCCTACTCGTTCCACGGTTCTCGCCGTGTTGGCGACCATTCACCTCATTAATGTTGCACGCCCACGCATGTTTTGCGCTCTTACCCTTTTCTTTCGCAAACAGATGAACACGTTGCACTCATGAAAAACACCTCTCTCGATTCGTTTGAATTCTCACGGCGAGGCAGGGCCAGCCGTCCACTCGGCTCTCGACAATTTCAATTCTTTCGTCGCATTAAAACCGATGCATCGCGTGTATTACACGATTGAGAGGATTGGTGGACGTGGCTGGGCCTTGCGACCCGCGCAAACGCGAGACTAACATTTACAAGCATGACATTCTCCTACGATCGTTACTCGTTTAGCAAGGTGGGAAGAAGAGGAAGACTTATGAATGTGATACGTAGGTACCCGATTTCTGTGATAACAGTGCATGCGCACCACTACCTGCAAAAGATTGGCTCGTGTTTCAGAAGGGAGAGAGGACTGTACTGCCTTGGACGCATCGAGATAATCTTGTACCATGCATAGATTAGTTCGACTAGGACTATAATGGCGGAGTCTACCCTCGGTGATCTTTTCTTTCAGGCATGGAGGATGAGATCTGCCCGTACGCCACCTTCCACCTTCTTGGATTCCGCGAGGAAATGGACCCCAGCAAGGCTATGCAGTTCCAGACCTTCCCTCACCCTGGAAACGGACACTCCGGCACCATGGGACCACCCGTCGGCCACCCTACCAATGCTTCCGCTCATAGCCGCTCTGGATCTCAATCTATGGTACCAGAATCCCTCCAAACTAACCACTGGTTCAAACGAGAGCCTAAGTCTCATAGTTTCGATTCGTTCCTCTTTCTAGCCACGTCAAAACGGTCGCTACTCCCGAGTACCATCCCAAGGAGGCGGCAGCGGAACTCACAACGTCTTCTCCCCCGAATACGACGACCCAGCAAACTGTGCCCCGGAAGAGGATCAATATGGCTCGCAGTACGGACAATACGGCGCTCCCTACGATCATTACGGATCCCGTGGCTCTGTCGGCCGTCGCAGCGTAGGATCCGCTCGCAACATCCCCGTCTCTGGATCACCCGAACCACCCCCACCTCCACCAAGGAACCACGACCAGAACAATTCCAGCTTCAACGACAGCAAGGAGAGCAACGAGATCAGCGAGGCCGAGTGCGATCGCGACCAACTTGTGAACCGCAACTACGGCGGTCAGTACAAAGAACCGCGATCGAGTGGGGGACCTAAGGGTGGAGTCACGAGGCGATCCGAGGGACGCGGCCACTCGAATCGGCAGACAAGTTTCATCGTTGTCGCCGCTTAGAATTGCCTCGCCCCGATCCGGCCCGTCTAGTGTCCTCGCCCTTGATCCACTCCTGTTGCTCGTTCCTCTATGCAGTAGGCGATATAGGCATGCCGAGCGAGTCACATCGTACAAGAATGAACTCGGGACTCGCTCCGGAGTCAGTGTATCTAATCGTTATAGCTTACTCCACGAATTGCATGCTACGTGTCGTCGTAGTAGTTTACCGTTGTGTCAATCGTGCCGTGTGTTTTTCTATTTCAGTGAATGCTCGCGGCAAGGACGGCATGACCACCGAGGAGATGCGTAAACTCATAGAGAGGTCAGTAGAGATCGAGTGAGTTTGGTTAACGGTGAACGATCCATAACGTGTCACCGTTCCTGCCGCTGTGTCTCGAGCGATTTCTTTGCCTCGAGAACTGTCGTTGACATTCTCGAAAGCGAATTGGCCGACCCTCGAATTCTAATCACTAGCCCCCTTCTGTCACTCTCGCAGTTTTGCGTAAACGTCGTACTCGACGCTTGGTACTCTTTGCTAGACCTGCTCTCTACAGTGCACAATGCATTTCCATTATCCCCAATTGGCATCCTCGGATCACGATTCGATACGACTCGTGTTGGGCGTTTGAAAACGATAGTGGTGATCGAGTGCACGGTGGTTCCGCTAAGAACTTTCAACAATCCTTTCGACAATCTGCCTAACGTTTTATTATCTCTGACTTTTCTTCTTGTTTCATGACTCTTTACGCAGGAAGCCGTAAGTCTGTTAGAGAATAATCTGTAATTAAAACGCAGGGCGCACTCCCGTTACAACAGTTCGCGTTAGAGATGATTTTTGGAAAGTTGCTTTAGAAGTTGCGTTCAATCTGTTTTTAGTTAGTCTGTTTTGTGGCCACGAGAAGCTAGGTCGGTGAATGCTTGGACAGCGACGCTTCCGTACCAACGACAATCAGATCTCTACCTGGGTCGATAGCCGCTTGCTAAGCCGATACATGTGTTTCGTTGCATGCGATTCTTTGGTGGCAAGTTTGCCGTGTGTGATATCCGTAGTTGACACTAATTCTTCCCTAGATTGACGTCAGATGGGCTCGAACGATACCGAGTCCGTTCCCGCTACAGCTGTCGCTCCTGCCATTGCTACAGATCCTGCTGCCATTGCCGCCGATGCTACTAACCTTGATTACATTAAAACGCCGCCGCTACCGATTACATTTCTCTGGTCATACTCATTGATGCAACGGCTCGTCTCATTAACAATTTGCCGCCGGCCGCAGCTAGTGCATGCTTCGCTGTGCCCACGTGCAGAGATTACTTTAGTTACTGTCCTTTAGACGCCTAGCAGCTATTCGTCCGAGCGAAAATGCCAGAGCGTCTGCACGTGGATAGTGTTAGAGTACCGCTGACGTCGACGGGGATCGCACCGTGCCGTGACCAACCGGTAAAACTCCAACCTTCCTGTTACAGAAACGAAGCTCCCGGCCGGCAAACCGGCGGCGGCCACGGCGGTCACGGGGGACTCCTCACACCCTACGATACTGTGGCAGTGTAACCTGTAAATCGTCTTACGTGGTCTTCCGTACCTCTCCCCGTCGCCAACGGCCGAAGAATAGAGAGAGACGGAACGAGTGCGCACGCTAACTCTTCCCCCGGTGCTGTCGTCGGTCCAATTTTGCAACGATCTATCCATAATAAATTGCCATCGTCGCGAGTAGATATACTTGTAGATTCGGCCCATCGCGTATAGAATCAAGAATGCACCGCTCGTTCGGGAACTCGTTTAAGATCAATATCACGAACGGCCACGATATTTGCCTCCTGAACTGCCCTCTTCGTCCTCGACCATATCATTTTCTCACCACCACCTCAACCTTTTGGCCTTTCTTTATTTCAATCTCGCATTTCTGTTCTTCATCGTTGGTTTCCTCTTGCTCAATCGTTGTGTCGTCGACAAGGCCAGATTACGAAACTGCCAAATTCATTGACTGCCGAACAGGACGAAGGGGGAGGACTTTTGCTCGCGAGGCAACGATACAGTGTCGGCCGTGTGTGATTGGCGAACGCGAAAGAGATGAGCGATCACGAACGAGGGTGGCATTCGGAATTGCGAACAGACCCGGCATGTTCGTGGACGTTGATAGTGTTGATACGCGCGACGTGTGCTCTCGGCGACGGTGAATTTCACGGGGGGATATTCGCGAGATGTCCTAGGTTACGCGATCGTCGCTAGCAAGCGCGACGAGTCACGGGAAGTACACACGAGATACGTTAGTTACTCGCTTTTTTAAGTCATGGTTGTGCCACACTGCCTCTCCCCGCAGGCATATGATATTATACATACATACGTATATTAATGATACTATACATATATATACGATTTATAATTTCGTAACGAAGGTTGTGTCCCCCTAATTGGTGATCGACGATCTTGAGTCTCGACGTCGCGGAGAGCAAAAGTCTTAGGAGCACCGGTTCCGCCGACAGTGCGTCATTGTTGTCGTCGTCGTAGCTGTAGTCGGACAACACAGGTCGCATCGATGCCGTGGTGGCGTTTATCGGGAATCATTCTACTATACTTCTGCCGCGCGGGAGTCGAACGAATTACTTAATTCGCGAAACTCCGGTAGACCGTACGTAGGAAGAAGCGCGGCACGCCATACAGCACACATCGGAGAACACGATCCAACGAAATTCAAATTGCTGACAGCACGGCGTCACGCGATCCAAGCGAAAGAAAGCACATACACACCACGCTCGCTGCCGATTTTTAATCGTCCTATATGATAATATTTAGTCCGCTGTACACACACATATATCCCGCAAGCTAATCTCGATCAATTATATGACGTAACGTGAATTTAACTGATAACGCGACGATGATATTATTATATAACGTGTAAGCAATTCGAGCAAGTACCGATTTAATCGTAAGTAGGACTTAAGTCGGACGGATGGTCGCGAGGCGCGCCGTTTCTCTCTCGTTGAATGGTGGCGCGTCGAGCCTTCGGTGAAATATTTAAGCAAACAGAACCTGGGAGCCTTGCAATAGTAAACCACTGATTAAAGATAGAAGATAAAAATAGACGGAAAAAGAAACGAAAGGATCGCATCAATGGAATAGTCGATCGCGTTTGCTCGATACTGACGCCAGGACGCGGTCACGGCGCGTATCTCATAGCTCGTTTTTATTACAACACTATTTAGATATATACAAATATATAAATATATATATGTATACATTGACGTTCATATACATACGTTGTAAGTAGGTATGTCTAGATGTCGCATTTATTTGCCGAGGCGATTCACGAGTGGTACACCAGTCGGAGAGTTCACGATCGAAGGATGCCCCGTCGTGGACGACGGGGCAATGCCGGGGTACTTTGACCGTGAACACCGTTTCTTTTTCTGCCCCCGTCCGATCGTCGAGAATTTCCTAGCCTCTGATCGGTAACGCTGGCTACGACTCGACTCGCCGACGCATTTTTACTCATCGATGTGATTTTAAAGGCTGCGCAAAGGTCTCGTGTCCCGTGTATGTGTTACGATCGCGCTCTACCACATTTAAATGTAGCCATATCCAAGTCACCCTTTTACGATGGTATATCACGTTTTAATCACGCAACGCTCGCGGGGCTTTTCGCTTTTCAAGCTTTTGGAATTTAACGCGATTAAAGGGGAGATCGAAAGGATATTTAACTTATTCGATATTAACCGTGCGATCGACCACGCGTCGATATTAAAATAAGGCAAATGATGGCAAAAAGCAGAAAAAAAGAAACGTGATGCTCGCATAGCTTTCGTCTTATTACCGATTTCGAGGAGTCATTCGTTCGTCGTTATGGTTTGTGTGATCGATCTGGTATCGTTTTCCTTCGCAAGGTTCAATGTTACTTTTGAGGATGCTGTGAAAAATGAACGGTCGGCGCCGCCGTCCGCGTTATATATATTGTAACAGGCAGTATGGTTTTATTCCATTGGAAATATCGGATGTTCGTTTCGTGCGACAGCGGGGCGGTTCTTCGAGCTTCACCTTCGGCGGGGCGCGTATCGTTTTCTCATTCGGTTGCAGACTCGGGACGTTTTCGTGATTTGTACCGTTGTGTTTGCGCTCTGTGCTCGCCTTTAAATTGGCCGTAACTTTGCATTTCTCGTACAACGATACTCGTATTTCTCCGCGTTCGTAGGGACTCGAGGATCCGCTCGCAAGTACACCGTTTCCTCAGTACCACTATTTTATGTTTTTGTACCAAAGTCGTAGCGTCTAACTTTACGTTAAATAAATAAAACCAAAAAAAGAAAAAACAAAGACACCCAAATGCCTACAAGTGATTTAGTACGCCCGACTGTCTATCAGCACCGCCACGCCAATCTTCGCTCTCGGGTTAAATAAAAGATAAAAATGATTATATCGACGTAGTCAGTCTTACTTAAGAATCCCTCAATCTTCAATCTATAATACTACAATAACAACGCGCCACCCGCTCGCTGCTTCAAGTCTTTTATAGAACTTTCCAAACGATAGCGCGACGAGTTCCAAATGCGTGGTAACATTTGAACGGTGCTCGTGCAGTGATAAGTCGTAGTAGTTGGTAGCATCATTTGTTCGCACGATGGCGTCTGGCGGTGGTACGTATCCGTTTATTTTGCTTTTTATCGTTTAATAGGTAACGCTCGTCCATACGTTTCGGGCGAGAACACGTTGCGATGACGATGTTGACTAATCTGTTGCTCTCATAACGACAGAGAACACAACGGAGGAAAGAACCGAGCCAGCGACGCCGGCACAACCCCTCACCAATGTCGTGAGCGAAACAGCGCACGTAAGTCGAATAACCTACAAATCTAGGCGTACCCTTCGACACATATACCTCCTTCTAAATTACCCACACAACTGATACTTCAAAAACCACCGACACTAATCGCTCTATCTCGTCAGGCGAGTCTACTCCTCCGGATTAGAATTCAAAACAAACCAATCCTCCGAAACAATCACGATATTTCCCGCCAATCTAATTGACAGCTGTTGTATCAAAATCTGAATAAGTAATTCGCGTGATTCCGCTAATATAGAATACATATACCCAAGTTGTTGTACTCCCCAAATATGGCTCGGCTCTTGAGTACGCTTCTGCTTTTATAACCGTACCAGCCACGTAAGGATCGTGTACATTGGCGAGGAGTTGTGTTCACGCTTCTAAAAGCGACTCTAGCCAGTAATTAATGCTGCGACTCACCCTTCGCTGTTGCAGAGGATACTAGCAATGAACAAGGACTCCGAACTGCCCGGTGTGCCGCCAAAGAAGTCCCGCGTCGAGGTGCAATCTCTTCCAACGAGGCAGTACTTGGATCAGACGGTAGTGCCGATACTGCTGCAAGCGCTGTCTAGCCTAGCTAAGGAACGACCAGCGGATCCGATTAGCTTCCTAGCCGGATACTTGCTAAGGAATAAGAGCCAATACGACAATGGTGAATCTCCGCCAACTAGTCAATGAACTGCCTATGCTTTTATAAATATGTGGTGAAAATTGAGAGATCGTTTGTAAACATTTATTGACAATTTCTTCGGAGCAAGTCGGGCGAGGTGTACACGTGTAATTTCAAATTAAATAGAAATGTATTAGCTTTTTATCGTACGATAGTCTACTCAGTAGGTCCAGCAGCCAACTTGAAACAAATGCATTAAGTTTTTCTAAATGTTCCGAGTGGTGTATTTTTCTACGGTTACCCCAGTGTTTGCCAAGTATCCCCGTCGTGTAGCGAACGTTTTAAACCGTTTAGAGGTTAACTTCGTTATCTAAATACAGAAGCTCGGCGATAATTGATACCTGATAAACAGCCTGTGCCGAGCGACGGACGCATCAGCATAAATTATTCCCGTGGAACGGCGTCGACTGTCCGTGTATCCCAATCATATAAAGCGAGAGGGGATCGTTATCGGCGGCTCGATAAATTCTAATGAATCCTCCGCGTTGCCGCCGAGTTTAATTGGGACGGCGATTTAATTGGACGCAATTAAATGTAATCGTTGAATGAATCCGCGTGAAATTTATTTCACGGTCCGATAAGGCCCGGTAATTTGCACAAAACACGCGTGTAAACTGAATTCGCGCTTCGGAGCGGGATAGACTACGCTAATCTTTTAGTGTCCAAGTTTTCCCGCCATTCGTGGCTTTGCCGCGTAACCATGGCAACCGGGCTCGATTAGGTTATTTGTTTGACGAGTGCGGTGTGCCGGGTAAATGGTTTTCCCGCGTAGTGAGTTCGTTTCGTTTGTGAAGAAATTTAATCCGCGCGGATCCAAGTATCGCGGCATCGTGCAAAAAAGACGTAGATAGTGGAGGAGATACCTAGGTAATTTCGTCGGGAACAATTCGCGCGGCGGCAGCATCGTAGCGAGTCCAATTAACGAGCTGAAGTCCCATCCAGGCCCCTCGTATATCACCTCGGTTCCTTGATACCGTTGTCCCGGTGCATTCGCCGCACAGATTTCCTATTACTTTCATTCATCGCACGGCGTTCTGGTAAGTGCTTTCAACATCCTTAATATACAGTAGTTCCCCGTTATGAGTGTCTTTTTTTTACCACTTCTTGGAAGCCTGCGGACGAGAGTGAGAGAATTGGATAACGAGCGAGAGGAAACGAAAGAGTCAGACACGAAATAGCCGTCGGGTATGAAAGAGAGAAACTTGTCCGCAACTCACTATGAGTGCACCGCCATCCCCGTTCGCCGAACTCATAACGGGGAACTACTGTACTGCGAATTCTTTTTTAATCAATTCATTCCTGATTCGGGTAGCAATTTGTTGTATTACGTATGTAGAGAGAGACAGTTAGGGGAGGGGGTCACAGTTATTACGGAGAGACAGACAGAGGGCGCAGAGTGAGCTTCGCTTGCCAAGAGGGCCAACAAGATCCGTTGAAGACGTGAAATTAATTGTAACCATTGATTGCGGTGAAATAGCAAGGAATAGAGTGAGCACGGCTAAATAGTATAATGGGGATAGTTGTGTAGCGGGTGACGAAGGAACTGTTCACGGCATGTATAATCTCGCGGCGCGGAATTGCATAGTTGGCGCACTCTAGGCGGTACACGGGTAAAGAAGCTGTGCCAAGAGTGAACCGAGGCACCGTATTTAATGGGTAAATCGTGTCACCGGTTTCGCCGTGCGCGTACAATCTGCAGATTCACGCCCGTACGGCCATACGGCGCCTCGGTTCAATTGGCACGCATATTGGAATTCTATTAGCGAGATTACCGACAATAATTGCTCGGTTTGGCGCAATATCGTACGCTAGTCTGTGCTCTGAAGCCAGCCAACAGGCTGGCGAGCGTCAAACGGGGATTTAGCCGAGGCGTCTTGGTTCGCGGCTGCGGCAACTCGGCCGTGTCATCCCGCGATCGTAGTTATTGCGCAGTTATTGGGAATACAGGGTCTCCTTGGAATGTCTGCGTGAACTAATTACAAAGTAATTATGCTATGTAGAAAAATGTCATGCTAGGTTATTTACCGATCGATAATGTCACTGCGATGTGCCGATAGAGTTAAAGTGTAGATCACGTGACGCGTATTTCAGTATGCACAGCTACATTAGCAGACGCTAGTCGCGTCAAAGGATCGAGACGTTCGGTTGGAATTACCCGAGCCATTTGGGCGAGCGTTACTCTCGCGCGGTCCTCTGTGAAAATTTAATCGAAAGTTCCTACGGGCTAGGAAATGAAAGTCGAAGGTGGATACGATAGAAAAAAGACGGCATAACGTGTTTCACTGAGGGCGGAGGGAAACTTTTAAGTTCGAATACGATTTAGTAGTCGCGCAGTGCAGCGCGAGACTTCCAAGCCGAGTCGTGATTTTTCGAAATCTCTAGCTTCGAACTGGCTCGCGGATTATATAAAAATTTCCCCCCATAACTAGAAACTCTATCGTCGCTGGCTTTTTCCTCCTCCCCTACCTTCCTCTGTGTCAGAGTTAGGGAAAAACGCTTACCCGGGCAGATTCGCGCAGAGCTAAAGCCCTCTTTTCTCTCGTATTTTTTGCCACCCTACAATTCTATCTGATAACGGAAAAGTTTTTTCGTGTCCCTTCTTCCGTCGCGCTCTCCTCTTTTTTTTTCCCTTCTCCTTTGCCTCTCGGTTTTACTTCCTCCGTGAAAGATGACGCGCGGCGGCGCGCAGCGAAACAATAAATGCCGGGTCGAGTCTCGCTCCAGTTGCGATTATTATAAAACGTAATATCTGCTTTTAGAATATCGAACGGTCGCTGTAATATAAAATCGTTAATTGAATATCGAAGCTGTTTTTCCTGCAAATTGAAAGCTGTCGCGCGCGGTCATATCCAGCCCGAAAATGAAATTCGTAATTCGGTCACGTTGTAGTCGGACGTTTTAATCAGCCTGACGGAATGCTGCAGGACTGTGAAGGAGCGTGTACAAGGACCGCAACCCTTCCTCTCTGCCTCCCTTCATTCTCTCTTCTCCTCGTTCTCCGTTTCCCGCTCTTTCTGAATTATCTTGCGGTTCCTCGCTCGCGGGGCCACAGATTTTCATTTCAGATCTGGCTCCGGTACAGTGCAGAGGAGAAAATAGAAGTCGCTTCCCGTTGATTTCAATCTGTTTGACGGTGCTCTCCTCGCTCTCCTTCTCGCTCCGCGGAGCGTCGCGGTGCCCGATGCCGGTGCACCGCGTCCCTGTCCCAGGCCGAAGACAACGAGACGAGTACCGCGACGCGACGCGGCCGTTCGTTATCGCGTCGCGGCATCTTTTGCCGGCTATTTGGCGCTCTCGCGTCCCCTTCCTCGCCCGGCCATGCTCCCAAGGACATATTCTCCGATCCTGCCCAGACGATCCCTCGAACGACATTGATACGCAATTACGCGAAACTCCGTTGACTCGTCCTCGGAAACTTGGTAACGTTGAATTTGCGACTCGCTTCCCCGGAGCGTCTTGTTTTTCCTCTCCCTTGCAGCATCCTTCTCCGCCGAAATTCCGCTCGCTGGCGGCAGCGGGATCGTTACCCTAGAATCTTTTTATCGCGGTGTTGGGAAACATTACCAACTGGGATACCTGAGCAGTCCAGGCCACTCTAATCCCTTACGTCGAGCTTCGCAAGGGTCCCCAGATAATTCTCCGCGAGGAGAAACTCCGTTCTCCAAACTTTCTCCAACATTTGCAACGCGTTTCTCGCTAAACTACCCGAGTATCGGCAAAGAAGGGAGACAGAGCCACTGGCGTTTTACAGTTTTTTGCCCCGAACACTTTGTCAAGATTAAACATCCCCGTATCTTTTTCTTCGTGCAACTACGGCCCGACGAGCGGCCAGAGCGATACCAATATCGATATTACTCGGCAGAGCGGCGATATTATCAGCGCGCAAATTTTGCACAAAGCACGGCAGGTACATTCCAATGGTACCGAGGCGGGCCGGGGGTTTAACGCGCAGATCCACTCCCCCGGGTTTCAGTTTTCGATCGCAGCTGGACGTAGAATCGACTCCGTGTCCCGACCCCTCGTTCGCTCTTCATCTTCCCCGCAGCAGCAGGTAAGCGTCTCTCGAAAAGCGCTTAATCCTCCGGCCGGTCGAAAGCCCCACGCCCGGTATTACGGGTAAACGTTGATTTGTGGTCGCGCCAGCGACATTATTTATAATTTGCGGGTATTAATAGCTGACTAGCGCGTGCGTAGCCACCGGCAGCGTGTAGCATACCCATACATACACACTTTCTGCTCTCATCTGTCTCGCCTATCCTCGATAAATTCCCTTCCTGTTCGCGGGGTTAGTAGTTTAAGTTTCGGCTTAGCCGCCATTCCATTTCGCAGGATATACTTCATTGTACCTGTTTCGTTTTGAATGTAATCTAATCCAATATCCAGCTTGCGAGTATACAGGGAATCACCCCCGTTCTCTGTAATGCAAACTCCTCCTGGCTTCATACATCTAGAGCATTCCGATTTCAGCCTCCCCTCCAGCGATCCACCACTTCGTGAAATACTTATCGATCACCGCGCAATGTCCCCCGGCACGTGGATATCACCGCACAGAGCTTCATTGTCGTTTGACCCGCGCGGACGTCGGACAATGAACATATTTTAATTTTTCAAGGAGCAGAGGGTACATATGCGACCAGTAGGCTCGACTTCGTTCCGTTCCCGTTCCCATTCTCCAGCATTGTTCTCCTTCTCCGTCTTACCGGGTCTGGGGAGAGAAAAGAAGCAAGGGTTGGTCGTTGAAAGGCGAACGTGTGTGCTCGGGCGTACCTGGGAGGACGCTGGAAGGTCCCGTCCGGCGGAATACGTTATTCCTTCGGGCTGTTATTTCGCGGCGGGAATCCACGGACAGCGCATACGAGGCGCCGTGATAACGGGATCGGATAGCTGCCGTGCCATCTGTTCCCCGCGGAATAATACCTTACGGGGACATAACTCATCGCCCTCGCACCCGATAGTTTCGCGGGTGGGACACGCACGGGCCCCCCATCCCGCTTCCTTCCACGCTGACACCCCAGGCGTCGCGACGCCTTTCATTTCCACGCCAATGTCCGTGATGGCTTATTCTGGAAATTGCCGGCCACGCCGCGGCCGTAATAAACCGCTGGGGGTTCGTCGATCAGCCGATAGAGCTGGATCGTGGGAGTGGCGGCGGCGAAACATTGCCAGGGCGTGGGCGAGACGAAAGTGGTCCCCCGCGACGATCCTGCTTCTTTCCTGTTGTTTCCTCGGCTTGTCGACCCGCTTCCAAGCAATTATTGGGTCGGTGAGAAAGTCCATTCGGTTTCCGCCCGAGCTAAGTTCGGTCGTTTGTTGGGCACCGTGCGGGGCACACGGGGCGAGAGAGGCGTTGCTCTGCCGAAGGTAAGATCTCGTTAACAATGGGAGAGCCTGGCGAGCGTCGGAGAAAGGTCAGGTCGCGTTACCGGCGAGAGCATTAAGGACGTGGCGCGTGACTGCGGACGGTTATCTAAAAACAGCCGAAGGATCTTTTATCGTCCCCGTGAAACGTTCGACCCTCGTCGCGATAAATTGTTCGGCGACTAATCATTGGGAACGCGGGGACGGTAGGGTTGGTATAAATGGGGACATTCGGCGACGGCACACAACGCGTGTACCAGCGCCGAGGGGAATTGTCAGGAAGAGGATCGAGAAGATGTTTAGCGGATTCGACTGTGGTCCACGGCGAATTGGAATTCCCCACCTAATAAATCACTCCGTTGTGTATCTCTGCGTGCAGCGGGACGCGTGCACCGCCATTCTCTCCGGCCGGCGTCTATTCCACGGAATAGAGCGTCGGCTCCATCGTTCGTCGGCAACGGCCTCGCCAGGAAAGCGAACATTGTTTCGTGTGACCGTAGAACCGATTACGGCGGAACGATCGAGCGGATAACGAAACACGCGCGAGGGCACGGGGGCCACAGCTGCGGGGGAGGATCCGGGAGAGGGAGCTGGATCGATCCCAGGGATCGATAGACCGTTGTCCGCGGATCGAAACCGCCTGGGCTGTGCCGTGGGGCTGCGATGGTTATCAACGTCCCATCGTTTATTCGCGGCTTAGATTCTCATTGATAAACAAGGATCGATCGAACGGCAAAGTCCTGCTATAATGGCAATAAGGTCAATCCGCTTTTCACCCCCTCTTTTCTCGCGGAGGTGGTTGCTGAGAGACGTTAAGAAAATCTGGACTCTTGCACTTTGCGAAACGACCACCCCTGTCGACGAGAGTCGTATTGGAGTTTGAGCTTTAATATCGCTGAGAGCAGCGCTCGTTGACAAAAAAGGGAAGGGAGTTTTTATTAAAACCCGCCTTGTCTCTCTGTCCCGCCGCTGCGCGCCTCGCGCATTGATTTTCAATGTAATTTCACAAATTTATGGGCCATTTGCAGAGGGACCGGACGCACCGATACGATCGCGTTTAATAATTTTTTACTTCTGCGCCGATCTCTCTCTCAATTTCTTTCTCTCTCTCTCTCTCTCTTTTTCGTGGAATGGATTTCGCCCCATCGCGGATGTTGTCCCCGCGAAAATAGCTAACCGGTTATCTTTCTTCCCGTTTCAGGACATTTTTCAAGGCCTATCCAGCCGCAGTATCGCATTTCGGATACGTCGCGAGGACGCTATAAACCACGGAACGAAACGATCGCCGCCCTGTTTCTCGCTTCTTCGTCACCGCCTCCCATCCCCCTACGTGCCGCCAGCCCCCAGCAGCCAGGACACCGAGGAGCGCTGTTGTCGACATTCGGATTCACCATTAAACATGGCCCGCGCTTATCTTAATGGACATCTAGTTGGTTCCCCCGAGGATCTTGGGGCGCGATACAAGGAAATGTTTTGGGACGCGGAACGTTCCTTCGACTCTCATCCCGGATAACCGATGACCGACGACCGTCGCAGGGATGGAACAGCTTGGATCGATCGTGCGTCACGGGGAATCGGCTTCCTGTTCCTGATTATCGATGAGTCCTTGCCATCTAAAGCTTGTCAAACTGTTTACGCGTGCGAGAGCAAAGAAACAGGGAGGCCCAATAGAATCTTGGGAATGATGGGATCCCAAAAGTTTGCGGAGTGATTAAGGGAATTACCCTTGTTTTGGAGAGGAAATCTAATAAGAGGAATTCCGGTGGATGGACGAGGTCACGGATATTTTTAAGGGTTGATAGAGTGAATTTATGGCTTCTTGCACGGCTGCTATGTATTTTATCTCGTTGGGTAATCAGAGGGTAGAGCGGATGTAGATCCAACGGGGACATTTCGACGGTTCCGCGTTTTAGCTTAAACACCTTTTAAGCGAAGCTGGAATAACAGGGCACCGTGAATTTTTTGTCGAACAAGACGTCTCCTCGCCGTCGCTTCTCAGAAGAGGCGCAATATATATCTCTTTCTGCGCGCGTACTCTTTAATTTACTGCTGCGCCCCTCGTCTCGTGCAAACTGCATTAATAACAAGTCTGCCTCCTCCTTTGACGCCCGAGAAGAGGGCGAATAAAAACGCCGCCTTCGACGTCGCCGCGAAATCATGGCTCGCATTTTTCTCGTCTACGACGACGACGGCGACGACGACGACAATAACAAGCTGCGGAGTAAGAGCGCAGGGGTGGGAAAGGGCAAAAATTAAAAGAAATGGGGAGAGATTCTTAAAAGATCGGATAATGGTTCCGGCTAATTTGCCGGTTATTTCCGGTGAGCGATGGACGATGATGTAGGGTGTCGATGACGGCACGAGGAGGTGGTCGGTGATTTCATCCCCGACGAGGATATACAGGGTGATCCTGAATCATCTATTTCATCAAACTTTACGAGCGTATTCGTCATTCATAAAACCATATCGTGCAAACATTGTTTCTCAATTCTCTTTTCGTTCACTACTTTTTGGAGTTACAAAGATTGACAGGTGTACTTTAGTGGAGAGCTTCTAGTTATCGACAAGGCACTTGATTTTTATTCCCGTAGACACCTATAACACGGAAAGAAAACACCGAAGGATTTGGGAACACCCTGTACATGCCTTTTATCCGCTATGCAGAGTGGCCGTATTAAAATGTAAATGCGTGGTAGCTAGTTATTATGCGGAGCGGCCGATGCGATCTCCACCGGCGGCGATGCGACCCTCGTCGTGTGTGCCGCCTCCTACGCCCCTCGTCGTCGTCGTCGTAAACACCCGATAATGGGGAAACCGTGTAGCTCGCCATCCGCCCCTGTACGCCCACGCGGGCGCGAGAAAGAGTAAAAGGGAGAACACGGTCGGCTGGCGAGCCGCTCACGTTGTGTCTCCTGACCTCTCGCGATCAAAAATCGGCCTACGAACACACTCAGCCTTCCGCTACGATCCTTCCGCCCTTCTCCGCGGCGCGCGGGATCCTCTCACGATCAAATGGGACGTCGATCAATTTCCCCGCGACCGGATTACCATCCGGGCCGCACACGTGAAGCCTCCAGACCCCCCCGCTCGCGTAAAACCGCTGACCTTTTTTCCACGGCGTTAACCGTATGATTTCGATTAAGATACCTCGTTATTGAGCTCGTAAAACCGATCCTCGTCCATTTCGAAACGATTGGTCAGCCGTTGGAACCTTAAACTCGGGATAGCGCTCTACAGGAGTCATTCAGGCGCAGGAGTATACTCCCTCCCTCGGAGGCCTTCATTTTTACGCTCCCCTGCAAACTCGCCTCGTGCAAAATTCTAAGGTAAATGCAGCAGGAGAATTGCTCGACCTTCCTTCACGTTTCCTCGCGAGTTAATCACGGGGTAACCTCCGCCGCGTCGCCTTTGCACGATCGGTCCGCTTCGCTTTTCGTTACGGGGCCGTCCGCCGTGAAGAACGGCGCTCCCACGGCGGAGGGCACGTTCTCTTCCCGTTCCTCCCGCCCTCTTGTCACCGTGCTCGCGATGTTATCACTGCCGCCTGTTCCGCGGCTTTCGCATTATTTGTGCATTTCCACGGTTATATTCCTGCGGGCCTCCGTTCTACCGTATAATAAAATCCCTCTCAGCAGACTGTCTTCCCGTTCCCGGGGCCGCCCCGAGCATCTCGCCTCGGTACACAGTATGTTGCCGTGCCGTGCTTGCACGGGGCGACGCGTGGTGCATTCTTGGCGTGCGGAAAGGAAGGGACGGAACGACGGCAAGGGTTGGCGGCGGCGGGAGACGGTTCGAGCGGGGAAGCGGTGGGCGGAGGAAAACATAGGAGGGCTGAGTAACTGCAAACAACAAATACCAGCGGGTACCGGCGTGCATTCCACCAACGGTGTGTATAAACACGGAGCCGACGGCCGTGAAATCCGCGCAGGGGAAACCCGGTTAATGCCGCCGAAGTACACGATACCCAGGCCGCCGTATATTTGCCGATCGTTCCCAAAGACGAGCGGTATAGGTGCCTCTGCCCCCCTAAGCGCAAGCTAATCGGGGGAGCTGCAGTCTTGTCGGGGCTGGCTGCCTCTCCCCGCTTTGCTTTAAGGCTGCGAGAAACTTTGTACACCGTCGGTCGCGAGCTAATGAACCTGGGTCACCTTCATCTCCGCCGAAAGGCACATCGTCGCGGGAGGCTTGCAACGACCAGGGGGAGCGTGGAAGGGTTTCAGGGTGGAAGGGACGTGTCGGAGGATGGACGATGGGACAGGGAGCGTGGGGGTGAAATCTGTGGCGACAACAGGTTACAAAGTCGGGTGGTTAACGCTGGCCGCAGGTCAAATTTCTCCTCGTCGCGGCCAGGTCAAAGGGCATCCGGGATGGTTGCTGCTAATGAGATTTTTAAGGGCTGGATCCTCTTACCAGAGAGGTCCGGAAACGGGGGATGCGCGTCTCGAGCAAGTGGCACGTGAAATTGTGTAGCACGATGGGCTGTTTAAGATAGGTACACCATGCTCGGACGTAAGTGGGTTTTAGTACGGAATGGAAATAAATTGGAAACTTTGCTGGCGATTATCCGCGGCGGGGGATGCATTATCGACCGTTTAATGGGGATCGTTAAGGATCGTGAAGGATCGCCGTTGGAGAAACGAGATCGGCGATACGTCGCGGTAGAGGTAGCTGGGGGAAACGAGCTGGGTGGGGTTGCATAAATATTTTTGAAAAATTAACGAACCAGCAGTAATATATTTTACAACGCTTGATAAGTTCTGCCGTAACGCGAGCGGCGAAGGCCGGCGGGGCTGCGCGGGTGGGGGGCGGGGAAAGGCCGCTGATAAATAGGTCGATCATAGAGGCCCTAGCTGGAGCGTAAAGAATTAATCTACCCCGTGAACTCGCGCACGCTCGACAATTTTAAATATTAAATACGAGTTCTCGCCGCGGTCGACTATGCGCGATTAATTGATTATCGCTTTACGGATGATGAACGAGCACTCCGACAAGTTACGATAAGGAAGCCCGTGCAGGTATACGGGTGTCGATACGACATTGCTTGTAGATTGTTAGTAGGCAGGTGTGCTGGGTCGATGTAACGACTTAAAATGAAAAAAGTAGAGAGCAGGAGGGAGAGAGAGAGAGAGAAAGAGAGAGAAAAGGCGAGAAAAACGAGTCGCCTCAAAGTGCTCGCCTAAATAGCACGTTCCATTAGACTGGAAAATTCGAAGGCCTCGCGGGTCGATATAAGTTGCTCGTTACAACGATCGTCCGCTTTAGTAGAATGGAGGTCGGGTCGATCGAATCGGCGATGCGATTAATCGCCTAGCCTTATTCTGTTCCTTGCTCCTGAGGCCTAACGGTAGGCTCGATTCACCCTTAAAATAATATCTACCCGGTAATATCCAACACTTACTAAGAACGCCAGCGTATCGTTAATTTCTCAGCACCAGCATGACAGTACCTCGAGCGACGTGTCTGTTTTATTAATTTGACACGCGATTGATCTACATTCGCGGGTCACGAAGAATGGGAAGCAAGAGGTGCTCGAAGGATCGCACGGAGGGGGATCGATGGAAATTCGAGCGTTTAAAAATATAACACGTTCGTGGCGGTGGGTTGATAATGAGCGTCGTCGGGTCGTTCGCCGGATCGAGCTCGCCCCGGCAGATCGATGGATTTCTTTTTAATTGCGGCCGAGGAAGAGGAAGGCGGGTCTGATTGTCTGCGATCGCGGGTCCTCGCGGCTGGTTCGATCGGCAGACGAGCCCGGCTCGGCTAGCGAGAGACCCTTCTCCAGCTTTTTCCAATAAGTTGCGGTAAAGGCAGGCCCGTGCACCGCGGCACCGCTAAATATTCGAATCGCCGTTCGCGATACAAGAGATTATTAAAATATTTAAACGAGCCCGTCGACCGGTCGTTACCGGGGTCCGGGAGTCCTCTCCTCGCGAGGTTCTCAATTAAATGCTAACGAGCGAAGAGCTCTTTCCACCTGAATACTGCTTCGTTGGAAGCTGCAGCAGCCACCTAGCCTCTGCCTCCTCTACTCTTCCTCTCATTCTCGTCTCCTCTCCCGCGATCCGGTGGCCTCCTCTCTCGCCCTTCGCCCCTGCCCCGCGCCCTCGCGACGACATTGTTTTAACGAGACGGGGAAGTGCAATTTGTTCGTCCTGCCCTCGGCCCGTCGCAAGAGGGGTTACCCACCCTTTCTTCTCTCGTCGCAATACCTCTTTTCCGCGCCTTTCTCGCGGAGCCCTGTCTTCCTCGCCCCAGCGGCCGTCTGCGCACGTCCGCGTGTTTCACATCCCGCGCCCCTTGTATCTGCTATCTGCTATCTCGGTCGAGCCCGTGAAAAATCGCTGGCGGCAGTTTCGAAATTATTTTGCAGTTGCACGGCGGGGCGACCAGGCCACGCGGCAGGGGAGGATTCAAAGTTGTCGACTGTTCAGCGGTAACAATGGGATACGTCGAGCGGCAATTGAAATGTTGTACGAACGAGAGCACAGGGTGCCCTCGTTGTAACCCCGTTCGTGCATTCAGGAGGAAAAATTATGTACGCTGCCTCCCCATTATGCCTGGCTAACTAAATCTGCCGGTTGCCCGCCGGCAGCGGTACCGGCCGTTGTTACTGCGGTTGTTAGGAATAAAAGTGTTCGCCCACCGCGGCATGCTTTTCGCTATTTCGCGGATTTTCGTCGGTTTTGGGAACAAGCATCGCGGGGCCAGTCGCCCGAGTTTGCCGTTTGTCCCTCGACAATTCGTTGGATTACTCGAGCCGGCCCCGATGTCCGTGGAAGCGGGAGCAACTTCGTATGCACGAGCTTGTATCTGGGAAAAATTTAGTAACGGCCACCGCGTGCGCACGAGCGTGAGCCTCCTCTCGCGTTCCTTCGCCGTGAAATTTTGTAAATTACGGAAATCATCGAAACCCCGGGAATCTTCGACCCCGTAATTTCCAGCAGCCTCCTTTTTAAATCCACTCTCGCGGAGTCTCCCTCTGTTCGTTCGCCTCCGCGCGGCTTCCCTCTGGAGGCTCGACGAAACGAGAAAGTACGGGGAGACGTCGGCAGAGGCGAGGGCGGGCACACTCGAGTTAAATTTTAATTTGCAACTAGTTAAAAAGTTAGCGGGACCCGCGAGCGTAAGAAGCGACCCGCGGCTGGCTGGCTGGCGGCGGCACCGCGACGATAATGCAAGGGGGCGAACTTTCGTCGGTTAGCTTAAGACACCGGGGTGCCGCGAGTCACCTTCCTCCTCCCGGGGTGGCTGAAGGTGCCGGAGAATCATGCGAACATCCGGGAAATTCGAGAACCGCGAACTCGTTAGCTCGTAAATCGTCGTTACGTGCTGCGCCCGCGCTAGGATCCAGCTGTCGTGGCTTCGTCGAGTGGGAGGGGGTTCAATTACAAGGGAGAGGCCACCCGGTCGTCTTTATCGTTACTTTTACCCGGGAGGCAATTACGCGGCGATGTCGTTGCTTATCGTTGTCGTCTCAAAGGGGAGCTGCGAATAATTAATTAGCCGCTTTGCAGCTCGCGGCAGCTACGCTCCAGGCACTCGGCTCTCGTCTTAACGAGGATTTTTTAAAAGACATCTTCGCTGCGCTGGCTTCGATCTAACGTGATACTCTTCTCTCCCCTGCTAATTGACATCGCTTATCTCGTACACTCCGTCGGAAAATATTGCCTCCTCGTTCGACGGGCGCACGAAGCATGGTATTCAGCGATTAAAGCCTCCGGTTAACCGATGGATCTACCAGGCTTTCCCTCGATGCAACGGGTCTCGTTCGTTATTCCCGTAGACAGTTATTCGGTGGGTTAACTCGGCACGAGTTGCCGCGGAAAGACGTTCGGATTTATCAGTCGAGTCGTTGCGGAACGGTTCAAAGGCGTTTATACGACAAATCGTTCAATTTCGAGCGGCGCAGCTGAATATCGGCCGAATCCCGCGACGGGGACCGTCTTTCTGTCTTCGTGCCAGGGAAGGGAATAGGCTGTCCGGGACGATCGCTGGGAATATACGCAGGGAAACGGGGAGAGAGAAGGACGGGATGCCGGGGAAGGAAACGTGGCGAGCATACAAGGGGAAGAAGATCTGTACGAATCCCCTGGAATAGAATAAAGAACCGGCGTATCGGCGAAACTACATAACCGTAACGATATTACGTCGCAAAAGGAGTTATTTGCCGCGGTAAATAAGACGGCGAGGAACGAGGGGGACTATGGGGGGCGGCGGCCGGGGAAAGAGTGGCTGGGGTAGCGAAAAACGAAGGAAAAAGGGAAATAAAAAGGGTGCACCCCCCGTGAGAAGATGAAATTTCCTTTTCCGGGTCGATCGTTAAGCCGCGTACCAGTCGTTCCGACGACGGAAATATCGGTTTTTGTGGACGAGAGATCCCATTGTCTTTGCGGATTTCGCTTGATAAAAAAAAAAGAAACCGGCGGTTGGAGGAAGGGTGGAGGGATGGGAGAAAGAGGCGAGGGGTAGGAGCGGGACAGAAGGGGATGGTAGTCGGTTCGTCGTCGTTACCGAGTCCTCCCCGGCTGCCGTATATTAGTACCAATCTGCCTGCGAGATCGACGCGACGTTATAAATCAACGGCAGCCCCCGGCTTTCCAATTAAATATAGAGACCCGTTCCCATCGCGGTTCGCCGAGGGTCGGCGCGGGTCGGGGTGACGCTAAAAACCGAAGGAAATCCGTTCGGTAACGTCTTTATCGCGCTGATACATGATTGCAGTTTAAACACTCCGCTCGCCGCAGTTACCCTGCCAAACGAGTTTGTTACCGGCCCGTTAATTGCATCTTCCGCGTCTGACTGTTGCCGCGCGGACGTAAGTCGCGGGGATAAGCCCCGTACAAAGGGAAAGACAGAGGGACGAGGAGGGGCGAGGGTTCTGACTCCTCAGAACCGATCGGGAATCTTGTGATTCCAATTAACCGATAACGAGCAAAAGTAATATCCCTCATCCTTCTCCATCGCTTTCTCTCCGGCTCGGCTTATTCCGCCCGGTCCTCCTCTCCGTTTCCCATCGTTCCACATTTCTCCGCGTGGATCGATCGACGGCTCACCTTCGCCTGCCACTTCGCCTTCCTCGAATAACAGAGCAAAAAGGACGGCCGAGCTCAGCCTGCTCATACATACGTATTACCGACTGAATGCATATAGAAAAAGCGCGGCCAGAGGGCGCGGGCTGGATACGTTGGTACAGGGAACCGTAAAACGGAATGTCGGCGGGGATGGAACGACCGTTTCGATTTTACAGCGAGGCCGCGCGATAACGGATCTCTCCTCGTAATCGAGTTACGACTCGATCCCGACGCCGCGGATATTTTCGAAGATCGCCCATCGATCCGCCGGCGATCAATTAGCCGGGTCCGTTGAAAAGAGCTGCGAAATTAATCGCCCCGCTGGCTGTCGGCGGTTCTATCGCGTGGGCGTTCGGCCGCGACATTAAACGACGGTAAACAGGAGTTACGCTCGCGTCTTAGCCAACTGTAGCCTGTGTCCAGCGTTAATTAATGAAACGCGGAGGAGCTGGGGAATAGGAAATCACGGGCGCGGCGACGTTCCCTCGCGTGAATAATAGCCCGCGGACGTGGACCAGCGCGGAGAGTATCATTTACGGAGCGTGCAGCTACCGCGAATATGTCCTCGGTGTGCAATTTTCGTACGCTCCGAGCGTCTTCTCCCCTGGGGGAGTATACGTACCTCGTAACGCGTAAGTATTTACAGGGTGTCCTACTCGAACCAACCGCCGCGAATATCCTCGAGTTCGATGCGCCGTGGATGCTCGCGATTAAAGTGGGACGTCCTGTAGATAGAAATGGAATAGGAGGAATAATAATAATAATAATAATACGCTGGGTATCGCATCGGTGCCGTGGTACGCCGATAAGAACCGTATCTACGGGACGGAGGCTGGAAAAAGGAGCGATCGGGTATTTCGAGCGCGTCTGCAGCAGCACGGGATAATGCTACTTTCCTCGTTCCGCTTCCATCGGTCTGTCATCGACGGTCGCGAATCACCGGTGACGTAACTGCCTGCAGTTACGCAAATTACAGCGTGCCGAGGGGTGTAGCAGGGGTGGACGATCATTAGCGTGGCGTAATTTAATGAGAGAGAGACAATGCACTTTTCTGGAACGGAACGAGACTCGAGAGCCTACGGATCCAACTACGAGTCCCTCGTAATGGGTACTCATTATGCGACGGCGCGCGATACAGAGTGGCCTTTTATCTTGGCTCGATTGCCATAACGATCCAACGGTAATAACAAGAGCTGCGTATAATAACGTGCATCTTCCCGTGCCCGCTCGCCTCTCTGAATTCCAAATTTTTGTTCCATCGATCCCGCCCACCCGGAATCGCCTGGCAGGGTAAATGTCCTCCGCGGTAATCACGTCCCAATCACGAACTATCGTATGCATGAGGAACGTGCGCGTGATAAAGTGGAGCAGAGGAGAGAGGGATGCGCCCGTCCGTGGTTTATTCCACAGAAAAGCGCGGGGCGTCTCGCAAGACAAATCCGGGTGTTAACTGGACGTGTAACGAAACGCGCGACGGCACAACTGAAATCACGTCGGCCCGGGTAAATTTATATGAATCGTCCCGCGTGCTCGTAGATATTGCGGCATCCGTTATCCGCCCGGCGCGGCGACTCGGCGTTCCGCCGCGAGTAGGTATGTCTCGTCTCGCGTCTGGCCCGTTCATAAGGCATGGTCGCTCGACATACGCGACAGAGGAAGCTGTATCGGTTTACGGGTCCCCGAGGAGCAGTTAGCCGGGACACGCGGAAGCCCCGGGCCCCTGTCCGCGGAGATAAAACCGAAACGTTATTTTTTGCCGATCGGAAAGGGGGGACGATAGCGTCTGGCGATACGGGGCTGCGGCCGTGTCGCAATCACGGTTACACGGCATTATAAACTCGCTTCGGCGCGCGGGGTCGGCGAACCGACGAAAGTCACGATTTATGGGAGTTTGTTTACGAGCCATTAAAGAAGAATTATATCGGCGGGGAATCGCGCGAATTGTCTTATCGCGCGAAACGACAACGGGACGCGAGGCCGCGATGATTTAGTCGAACGAACGCCCACGGCTCTTCTCCTATAAATCACCGTCCCCGATGAAAGCCTGCGAAACGATTCGGCGGGGGGCAGTCTCTTTCTCTCTGTCCCTTGCCGGCCCTCTCTATATATCTGCGGGACCGCTGATCGATCCCCGCGGACGATTCGAATCTCGCTGGACGATTAATTAAGAAGAAAGGGAGGATCTTTAATCCCGGGGTATGCGGGCGTTCGCGGCAATATCGAGTCGGCGGCGATCGAGCGCACAAAGGCGGTCAATTCGTCGAAAGCTCGCCTCAGAGACGTGGAGGAGGCTTGTCAGCCACTTCCTGACTAATTGCCGGCGGGTTCGCCGTTTCTCGGAAGTCCCGTGGAAATATTGCTTCCGCAGGTCGAAGTACCGAAGTCCGACCTCAGGAAGACACGGGCCTATTTCAGAGCAGAGAATTGAGGTCGTAGATCCTCCTCGAGTTACCCCAGTATTCCTCCCTCTCTCTCTCTCTCTCTCTCTCTCTGTATCATCCCCTTCCTGCTCCTCTTCTTGCTCCGCTCCTCCACGTCCTCCATCTCTGCCTCTGGTCTACTCGAGTTCGAGTGGCCCGAAACTATGGCGCTGATATACTAAATTCCCATGTTTAATTAGAAATTAACGGAAGACTGCGCGTCTGGCCGAGAAACGTTAAGTGGAGTTATCCCGAGGGTAAGACGCGTACAGGAAGGAACTTGGCTTTCTTCGTTGTTACCACGTCGTAACTTATCGAGGGCCACTCGAATAAATTTGCGAGCCACCCCTCGAATATTTGTACTTCACTACCGAGTCCGAAACGAGACAAGATCGACGCGGTCCGACTACTGGTGCGTCTGCCGGAGGAAAAAAAATTCTAAATCTCACTCCCGCGCTTATTCTACTGGGATTGTTGAACCTCGGCTCGCATAAATTGCCCGCGATACGACGATGCTGGGGATTCCTCGCCTAACTAATCCCGCGCAGCAAAACTGACGGACTCTCCACTTTGCCGCGCGATCGCGGTTCCTCGGGAATTCTTCGGCTGTCCCTGGCGTACTTTTATTACCGGCAAAACCCACCCGACCAGCGTCGAGTCTGCAACGTGGAAGCATCAAAATTCCCCGGTGCTCGCGGAGCTTCTGAGGGTTTTTCGCCGCGGTTGCAGACTTCTCGATGGCGTCTGGCAGACTTTCCTCGCTCGGTGGAGAAAGAAAGCCGCGGCTCGGAGCGTGTTACCGCAGCGAGGCCGTGCCTTGGGACGACGCGTAATCGTAATTAACGAGGCAAAAATAGAGCCGGCGAGTAGCAATGGGTTCGCGCGGCGCGCACCAAGTGAAAACTCATATTTACCGGTTAGCGAGCTCAGACATCCGCAGTAATGCTGCGGCATTACGCGATGCGCCGGGAATACAGAGTTTCTGCCGGACGGTGAAATAAGCCCGGGCCAGTATGTGCATCGCGAGAACAAACGAGAGAGAGAGGATCCCGATAAAAGGAAAGGTTTCGCGGCGAGGGGCGGGGTGGAGCGTGTACCGTGGAAAATGACACGTCTTTAATATCGAAAGTATTACGTCGCTGGGCTTCGTCGCGTCACCGTAATTGTTACTGTACAGGAAAGCCCATTAATTCCCCGAGATTACTCGATTAATCCCAGGGCGATTATTGTTCGCAATTGTTTGCCATCTTTGACGCGGCTTATCTAAGCCATTTGCATGAAAATCAACGCTCCAAGATCACCCTCCCGCCTCCTCGTGATTGCGAAATGCGGGGATGATCGGTAGGGATGATAATCCCGTGGTGCTAACTCGCCAGTATGCAACGGAACATTAATTACTTTCCCAGCCGTGCGGCTCTTTTTCGAGGCAACATCATGTGTGTCGCGGGCGGTTATCGCGATGGCTTCTTTCGGTATTAGCCTTAATGACGGTAGCTGATTCTAACCGATTCGAGGCGTTCATTGCATTCCAGGAAACTCGTGCTGCGTATTTCAAACTCTTCCCCAGAACCAACAAACGTCACGGCCGAATACACCTCCACTAATTCTCGCAAATGGCTCTCGAGAACCGGGAGCGGACGCCCCGGTCGTGGTCACGAAACAAAACCGTTTCAGAGATCTAATATCCCGCAGGCGTGGCGATTCCCAGATACGTCTCGCTTGCCGTGTGTTTTTTGCGACGGTCGCTTAATTCCTTTGCGACGTAAACGTCGACCGTTCGTTAACGTCCGTGCGTAAAGTGTCCGGTGTACACCGGAGAACCGTGGCCCCGGCAGAGAGGAAAAAGCGGCGGAAAGGGTCGCAAGATCGAGACCGTATCGATAGTCGCCCGTTAATCGGAGAATTGAAAGGGGGTATCGGCGGAATGCGCTTTTCACGGGCTCACGGTCGCTCCGTAACAGAAAAGTAATACAATATTTTGAGGGGGCGACGGAAGGGAGGGCGCGGCCAGACAATTAAAAGCTCGCAGCGGTGGGCGAGAATAATTGCTCTTCGTTTCGACGCGAAAGCCGGAATTTTGGCGGCGCTGACAATAAAGCTGACCCGTGGCAGCGAGCTCGCGCGGCCCCCGACAACAGGAGGATGCGATTGTACAGAGTGACAACCCAGTATGTCGAACGACCAAATGGATTTTACGTGTACAGGAAAAATACAGCGCGAGCGAGGCTATTGTGCCCGATACGAGGCAGAGTCACGCGTCCGCGGGTTTTACACGGACGCATTACACCTACATTTGCAGTACCATAATCCGGGGGAGACACGCTCCCCTGCTCGGCCGCGATACCCGCGAAAATCAAGGGGACCGAAATTAATTCCCTTTCCGTACGGACGTGTACAGCCCCGACCGGCGGTTCCGTTTCTTCTCCGCGGCTCTCTGCTTCTTCCCCCGCTGAAATTGCGCGTAACTCGATTCCCCGAGGAATTTTTCGCTCGGAACGTTTCGAAAGCTTTTTCATAATGCCGCGACAAAGCTCTTTCCCCGTCGCGGATAGGTATTTCCGGGCTGCCGCGGAGCCAGGGGGGGCTTTAATCGCGACGTTGTAATTAGCGCGGTCGTGAAATGGCATTATGGACCGGGCGCTCGTAAAACCGGTCAGATTAGAGGAGACGCGGCTCCTCGTGGCGCGTTCTGCGCCAAGGATTTTTCAATTTGTCCCCCGAATCGTTCCGCGACGATTCAATCGTCCCTTGGTGGAATTAAAAAAAAAAAGGACGGGGGAAAAAAGAGAAGATGGACGATCGTGTCGAATCGCGTCCACCGTCGAGCAGCCAGCAATGTTTATCGCTTTCTGACGAGAGAGCTAACTCGATTTATAGTCGATTCGACGCGGCACACCGGCCCGCTGGAAATCGTTATCGCGTCACGCTTTATCATAGCGGCTCCCGCGCCTACGTGCCGGCGTTACACACTCTGTTAACAGCCCCTGTTTCCGCCTCCTTCACGCAACCCCTTTCCACGGCCGAGTGATTCCGTGCGGCGGTACGCGGCGCGGCGTCTCCGAGCAGCGGTTGATTATCGAACTCGCATACGTATTAATTACGATTAATGAACGCGGGCAGGGAAACGATCAGCCGCAGCTTTCAGCGGGCTGTTTGTCTGGCTCGGCGAGGGATACGCGCACACGTGCAGGTACCGCGGGGAAGGGCAGGCACGTTTCGGGGCCATTCATCGTTAAAACGTGACGGTTACGTGTATTGTTCAGTTTATGAACGGGCGTGTGTCGTTGGGAAACATTAAATAAATCGATATTACATCATAATGGTAACGGCCGGAATCAAATAAATATTTGCCGCGGCGCGATACAGCCCGATAGCCGTGAAATTTAATTCGCGTCACCGCGCCCGCGGATGGCAGACGCGACGGTGGATGCGATGGGACGCGACACGAATTTACATTCGTCGCGTGGCGCCGCGGGGCACGCTGCTGTTGAACGTGCAGCGCGGAAATGCTCGCCCAATAATTTCCCGTTTTTCATGCAGCCCATATTTGACGGACAACCGGCGATTTTGAAAACTTTTTCTCCCTCGTTCGATGGCAATCGCGGCGGAAGTAAAGGCCGAGATAGCCGTATAACGGCGGGGGAGGTGGAGCTGGCGCGCGGCCGCGCCTCTGTATGGACGCGCATCGAAACGAAAGCGTCAGTTTTAATTACGCGGCCGGCCGGTGTATCGCGCTATCGGGAATATCGGGGATATCGACTGCATATACCTATGTATCCGCCAGCGGGCACGTTGCGCCACGCGATATTGGCTATCGCCTCCGTTGGCCTTTCCCCGTGCCACCCTGTCCACGTAATCTGGAAATATTAGCTCGCAATAATCATCAGCTTCGCGCACCTCCGACCCAATCCCCCACTGAACCCGCCGCGCCGGGGGATACTCGGCATCGAAGTTGGCGCCTCGAAGAACCGATGGGATATAGACGCCTTGTTCTTTCGTCCGATGTAATAACTCCATCTTCCATCTGTCCCAGGGCGCTCTCTTCCATCCATTCTTCTAAAAATTCCCTCGTTACTGTCCGAATCAGCGCTGTATCAAGTTTTCGACTTTGATTAAAGCGGTTAATGTACATACGCCCCAGATTCGAAATACCAGGCCAATAGGTAAATTCTCCGCGATAGGGGTTGCTCCCTTGTTGTCCAATAATTTAGCAATAACGAGGCTAACGTTCCTGAAAAACTCCGCGCTCGCACGTTTGCTCGAGCCAGCTTTCACCAGGGGGCATTCTTGTTTGCCTGCTTTTCAATTATCGGGCGTGCAATAGCTCGCGATATCGATGCCTGATCCGGACATACCTGGCCCCCGGGCAACTTTCCTGCATTTCCGCTTTACCTCTTGCCCGTTTTCCCGCTACGCCGGATACTGACGTGCCTCGGAGGAATTTTACGGCGATCGAACGCTGAGGTATGCGCCAGCGTCGTGGCTCTTTCTGCGCGGCCAATGCATACCGAAAAAATGTGCAAAGGCGAGCTCGATTCATAAAGTCTGGGGGGCACGGGACTATCGAGAGCTGCTCCGCGTTCCCCCGGCGCAACGTAAATTTCCACTCGAGCCGGGGCTCGCCTCGCGATTTTCCAGCCAGGCGATACAAGTTTCTCGCGTTGCAGGAAACTTCTCGTGCGCGTCTCGTTTCCAAGCCAGCCCGTTGAAAATTCGATCCGCCCCGATTTTAATTCCCTTTCGCCCGGAACGATGCAGTCCGGTGGAATAATCCGCGGGCGCGGGGTCCGTTCGATCGCTGGACGGGCGTCGAACGAAAGAAGAAGTGGTAGTTAATTTTAGCGCTGGGGTAAAATGGCGCAAAGTGGACGGGCCCCGTTGGAACGGCAATGTGTCTTTCGCCCGGTCCAGCCCACGGCACCGCATCCCTCGCCCGGGATACGTCCGGTAATTGCGTTTGTGTGTAGCCAGGAAGTTTTATTTGGCTGGCATTTATTCGGCAACGAAGAGACAGCGGCCCACTTAGGTGGAGAGACAAATGTATTTACGTCGTGAATCTGCCAGGAAGCCCGCATCCACCTTTCAAGCTTACCCCTTTTATCCGGGGATTCTCGCAAAATTACGGCAAGCTCCCGCGGCCTGGTACTTGGACGATAAAAAAGGGAAGGGTGAAGAACAAAAGAGAGGAAAGGAATACTTGGTACAGCTAGCAAGACGGATCGCTCTAGTAGTAACTAATTTTTACTGGAACTTGACCCACGAATCCCCACGCCGAGCGATCCCACAATGCGAATCCTCGATCCATTCGCCAACCCCTCGTTGTTCCTCCCGGGACAAAGGAGCCGCTAGTGAATTAATCGAGGGAACGTCGTTACACGCGGGACTCGGCGCGTATATACCCGAGCGGAGACAGCGGAGCGCGCAATCTGGTGAACCGGGGGAATCGCATTATCAGTCGAATCTCGGGCTTCCTTGGACGCGAGTAAAAGTACCTAGACAACGCGAGACGGGGCTGCACGGATCCGTCGGCTATGACAACGTCGCGGCTGGCAAGACGCGTAAACGAACGTGTACGTGTAAACGCTGCTTCGATAATAGATTCCCCATTTGGAGTTCAGAGTTCCACGGTGAATCTGTAACTCCGACGATCAAACTGCTTGCAAAGTTTGTCGCTCGAATCGAATGGGAGTTTGGGTAACTCGTAGCTAGGCGCTGCCTCTTCCCCCTTTGTACACGGCCCCTGTACATGGCCGCGTATGTACGCGCACGTCTCTCCTCTCTTCTGGCCGTCTCTGTTCTTTCTGCCTGTGCGCGCAGCGATGCCAGAATCGCGGGGTTTCGCCCACGGTATTCTATTTTTTTTTTGTTTAATTATGCTCTAATTTCTCTTTCTATATTCTCAGAATGCTAAAAACTTCAAAACTGTTCATTTACAAAGCATTTTCGCAGTTTAATTTGAAGGTAGAGAAATGCTGGTAGTGGTGAATATAACAAATATCACGTGGGAATTACAATTCAACTGAATTGATTTTTATTAATGAATTACAGTCAGTGTAAAATGTATTCGAACAGCGAATAATTTAAAGTAAAACTTTGAATATCCATGTCAGTAATACATTTTATTGGAAGAATTAATTAATAAATTTTATTCAATGTTTGTAGAATAGATTTTGTACAAAGGAAATTTTATTCTCTTTAACATTTACAAAGATATTAAGAGAAACAGATAAACCGGGGTGCAGAAATGATTTGTGTGATTGCCCTTTGATTTTATAACAGCTTCGGGGCTTCTTGATATGGAATTTACTAGGGTAGACGCACCAATAAATGAACACTTAAGGCTAGTGAATGAACATTTTTATAAAATTATGTTTGCAGCGCGATTGATTCCACGTGTTGCAAAAATTGTTTGGATATGAAGCAAGAAACTAGAAGAAGTATTTAATTAATTAGTTGCTTATTTTAATAACTTATTTTACTCGTTTTAATAAAAAATGTCCATTCACTGGTGCGTGTTCACTTACTAATTCATCTAATTGTAAGTTGGATGTTATAGCAGGCTGTATTTTACTCTACTCTTCTAGCAGAACGGCTTTCAAACTTTCTTTAGATGTAATATTATAATTACGTATTTTTTTATCCAGATAATATCATAAATGCTCTATGGGATTTATATGTGGTGATTATGATGGCGTTTTCAAATATTTTGGTGTGTTATATATAACGCTCTGCCTACTTATTTAGTATTATATGCAGAATACTTAATAGCATAGGTAGTAACCAATATAGGAATGACGTCACCTATGATTCCTACAACTATATAACAGATGATATGAACAAATATCTGACCCCAGAGCATTTACAATATAAGTAACATTACATAACCAAGAAATTTACGTTAACACGCTTACACAGCTCCGTGCTAAATGCATTTTTACATTTATCTGAAATACATAAACCCCATACTGATAAATCCGTTCGCTTTGCAAGTAATGTACCTATTAGGATCTGACAATGCGCGCATCCCTCTCGGGGTCTGGCCGAGTCGACTCGTGCCGCGTGATCTGCCCGCGCATTGTCGATGCCACGGCAAAGTATCCGGGATTTTTCCTTCTTCCAATTCTAACTTTCCCTGTTTTCCGGGCCCATCCACGTACCCATTAAACTGTCTCCCCGCGACGCACGCTCCCGAATGCGTCGCGATGCGACTGCATGCATAGTGTATAATCAACGCCGGCAGCTGCACCCCAGAAAGCGTGCCCTCTGATGGAGAGGCCTCCGCGAGACGGGCATTGCGATACTATCGCGGCCACGGGCCAAGGAAATGGCCGTTCTTCTTTGCCCGTTACCGGCTTTAAAGCTTGTCTATTTTAAGAGCACCGTTGTCTTTTGTCCGCGAAGGCGTTCGTGTAAGGGTTCAAGCTGTGTCGCGAAATCTCTCCTCGTGGCGGGAGCGTGCGGTGGAAGGTACAGGTAAATCGATAAGAGTCTTTCCCGGCCGAGAGTATTCTTTATTGTCGCACAAGGCATTGTTTCGCGATGCTGAAGGATCTTCCAACAGAGCAGCGAGGACCCACCATTATCACGCAATATTCTAGTAACGTTACAGCAGAGCCAACATCGCGGTACAACGTTCTAGCAATCTGTGTACAGTGTTTGCCAATATTTCACATCGCTCAATAGGGTTTCCTGATTGCACCGTGTTCCGACAACGTTACCCATCGTCGTACAATGCCGCGCAATGATTCAAATTGCGCCGCAATTCGCTCGACGAGTGGAAAGTTTCGCTCCCGCGTCCGCATTTTTCCTCCGACTTCTTTATCGTCGATCCTTTCCATTCGTGCCGATGGAGGTGAATTAAAAGCCTGGGAATAAAGGTAACGAAGGTAGTGACATTGATCCGGGACAGTCGGGTTTAATGGATAATTTGATCAGGGGAACTCGATAGGATGCCATAACAGCGTGGATGTACGGGATGAAATTTATATTTCAGTCCCCTTCGATCAGCGCCGCGACCTTTCAACGATGTAATAGCACGACTTCCTGCCTGTTACGTCGTCGCGGCGCGGGCTCGATCAACCGTGAAAGTATTTTTCAGAGTGTTGCTCCAGCATCCGACGGGGGAGCGTGCTTCCTGCGCAACGAATATTTTAACACCTGCGAGCGGATTTCATCCCCGCATCATCCCTCCTCCCCCTCCCCCCCCCACCCTTTTATATACAGCCGCTTCTCCCCGTGGATTTAACACTGAAGAGCACTTATCGCTCTCTTGCACTCTCCTCCAGTCACAGCTAAATCGTCCTGCTCAAGTTCGACTTGGAGGTGTGACCTCGCTGCCGTCTCCTCTCTCTTCCACACCGTCTCACCCTCGCCACTCGACCCGCTGTCTTCCTCCCCGCCGCTGTCCTCCGCTTTGTCGGTCCTCCGTTCCTCTTGCTTCGATGCTCGAGGATCATCTAACGGAGCGTGGTATGGTTAGGGAGAGAATTCCATGGAGAATAGGAGCGGAGTCGATAATAACCGGGCAAAGTCCATTATGACGCGTTTAAGGATTTACGTGGAGGGATTATCGATGCTCCGGGGAGGAGGAGGAGGGGGAAAAAGAAATGAGGAAGAAGGTCTCGAATCCCGCACCTCCACCGTTTTCTGCCACTTCTTCTTCACTTCTTCTTTTTTTTTTTTATCCTCGGCTGTCTTTCTCCTCCCACGTCCTCCGCGAGATTTACCCCATTCTCATCTTTCTCCACGGACATCCCCCGCCCAGCGATCCTCCGTTCTCCAATCTCACCGTGCTCGTAAAGGATTCAAAAGAGATTGAAAAAGATTTGCTCGACCTGCCGCGAAGGGTAGGTAACGGGAGAGGGTTGGACGGCAGCCACGGGGAAGACGAGGTAAGAGTCGCGGCGATTACAGAGCCGAGGCATCTACTTCGTGGATAAAATAACTTGAAAAATAAAGAACCCGGACGATCTGGTTAATTTCTACGGCGAACGGACCCTTTGGGGAGAGAATGGTCCCTCCGGGGCTTACGTCGGCGCGTAGACTCTGCTGGCAAAGCATTACGAGTAATTTCTACGATGAAACGCTGGTCGGTGGATACACGAAGGTGTATGCAACTCGATATGGCACTATGCGTCGCGCACATCTCGTATTTCTTCGAATAACGAACGTCACAAGTGTTACTTTACTTTATATCATCGGCGAGCGCGAGGGGCTCGATATTTCCTCGCATTATATTACCGCAAAAACTGTTCCCCGCGTCGAGTCGCTTCTGCAAAGTGGGCGATCGGTCCCAATCGATTTGCTCTCCCTTATCGCGCCCGGTACAAATCGGTTTCACGAAAAATTGAACCTCGACGTGGCGCGGGCGTGTTCACGGCCGCGAAATTCCGGCGATATTCGAGCCACGACTCCGCTGGCCCCAACGAAACAGAATTAATTCAGAAATCGTTGGACGTTGTATGATAATTCAGGCAAAGCCGGGGCCGAGCCGGGCGTCACGTACGCCTCCATATTTCGCCCGCGGGGAGCATCGGTTGAATATCGAAAAATCGATATTTGCCGGACCATCGGCGCGTTGTCACTCCCCCATAAATCAAGCGGATTCGGGCAGCGTACGCATGAGCGACGTGCCCGCAAAAATATCTGGCCACCGCCGCCGCGTCTCCATCTTTCCCTCGTAAATGCCGGTCCAATTGAATTCTGCGGGGGCATCGGTGACGTCGACTCGATCATCGAACGTGCCTGAGAGTTTCGTTCGCGATGCCGTCGACCCACCCGCGTGTCGTCGAGGGTTGTAAACGACGATGGCTCCCAGCTGTGCGCACGATTCGCGGTGCTTTTGGGTCCCTCCTACGTCCAGCCTCGAGCAAGATCCCAGTTTAGATTCCCTGCCGTTGGTCGTCGGCCGAGATACATCTGTTGGCAGCCGCCAAGTTTCAGCTGCTCTCGTTCGGTAAACGATAGCGGAATTAAGAATGCGAGATAAGTGAAAGGCTGAAACACCTGTCCTCCCCCTCGTCCTCCCTTCGACGAAGCGAATTGACGAGATTCCTCGAGATTGCCATTTCTCCAGCGTCACAGCCCGATTGTGCCATCGCGACGAGCGAGACGGCGCGGAGGATATATTACAGGGAGGGTTGAATCCGTTGCCGCCCGGATTCCTCGTGAAAATCTACAAAATTATTATCGAGCGAGCCGGGCTCGAGGTAATTCGAGAGAAAGCGTTTCCATCCCAAGCAGTTCTATCGCGCGTACGTCTCATCAGTCTGTTTACGGCGGAGGATACGCAATATATCTTCCCGTTTAATCTCCCGGCTTTCTTGCGTATCCTTCCACCTCGGCTGACTTTCCCAGGGATTAGCTCGTTTATTTTTTTTCGTCAACGTTTCATGCAGACATTCCGTGAGCGTAGCTTGGCTGGTGGGAAGCGGGCGACGGAAAGGACGCCTGGTATGCTTTATCCCCGACGTTTCTTTCGCCTGTTACGATTTTTCCAGTGATTATGACGCTGGTCGAAGCGGCGTACGGCGATTGAAACGTATCGCTTAATAAAACGAGCGTTTATCGAAATAATGAAACGCGGCGGTAAAATATCGCCCGGTCGGGTCTGGGCCGCGGTGTCGCGCAATCTGGACGGTCGGGGCGCGAGAGGAATCACGGGAAAAAATTCGGTCATCGACGAGCGGGGCTGGTGGGTGTGCTCGTGCGGCGGGGCTCGCCGTGAAAGAGGGAGCACCGCCGGCAAGGGTCGGGAGGGTGGAAGAATGGACGATAGGACGATGGCAATGTACAGCGGGGGTTGGACAGGTGGGGTGTGGGGCATGGCCACGATATATCGTGGCTGAGCCTTTATTAAAACTGCTTTCGGTATTATTGCTTTCCGGGAACGTCGAGTCTCGAAAATGGCATTTCCGCGAGATAGGCTGTGTGGCGGTGGGTGCACGCCGCCGAAAATATATATCATGCCCCTCGTCAGACCTGTCGTCTCTGAGGGCGCCGTTACAACCTGGCCCACTATGGCCTGCAATAAATATGCTCTTCACTTTGTACATACAAGTCCCTCTTATATTGCGCTCCCCTGGTTATTGCCTGCCGAGCAAAAGTGACTCGGCCACTTTGTGCCCTCTGCCCTGTCTGGCTTCGGATCATCCCCGAAATCTGCATGCGACGACCTTCCCCCGTCTGCCTCAGTGGTCACGGGCATTTTTCTACTGGGGGCAAGGAGATCGGGTCGGCGCTGGGTCAGACGCCCCACGCTGTTCAAGACGGTGGAGTAATCAGATGGGATTTAATCGTGAAACTAAATGTCTTTGTGAAATACTTGGATGATCCTCCATATTCCAGCAATACATTCTTGTCCACATTCGCAGGTACATCCGAACGATAATATTTAAAGAGCTCTTCCCCCTTACGTTTTATCGCAACACGATGGTTATTTCGCAGCCGATCATTTTATCCCCTCGATGCTGTATCGTCATCGAAATATGCGCGAAAGGGTGCTTCACGCGTTACAAGCGGGCGTGTTCGGGGTTTTATTATGTTTTCCCGTTTTTCGATTAAAAAGCCGTGTATTCCATCGACGCGAAAACAACGACGGGTTGCGCTATTTTCGGTAAACATGACGCCGATATTTGACGGGGATCGGTGGGTTGGTCGGGAAAAATTCGGGAAGTTCGTTGCAACTTGACCCACATCGCCCGAGATTGCCGGGCATCGAGGATATCTTGGAGCTCATTGCTGGTTCGCCCCTCTTTCTCCTCCATCGAGAAACCACCAGAAATTCTGTCGACGCGGAACTTCTGCCGCGGACGAAATCTTTCATATCCGATTATACGCGCGCGTGTCTGTCCCGGGGCGAAGTGGTCGGGTCTTCCTCTCGAAACGCTACTTGTCTTGCCGAGAGTGGTTGGGAAACCCCTTCGACCGTATGGAAAGCAACGGAACGACGATAGTAATAAAGGCGTCATGACGGTAATGGATGGTATTGACAACCGTTCCTCTTACCACCTCCCCTCCCCACCCTCCCCTCCAACTCCCGGAATCTTCCTCTCTGTCTCCCTCCCCTCCGTCGCTCGCCTTCTCCCTCGTTCTATCCGGACTCCTGGAAAGCAGGTAACAGGGACCAAGCGGCGAATAGTTTCCCCCGGATCGTCTTCAACAATGCAAATTGATGCGGAATCGATACTAAGCCGGTAGGAGTTTCTAATAAGATTCTCTCGCTCGCTTCGACACGGTATTGCGTGCCAACTCCTTCGCCGGTTTCTTCGCTCACCGAGGGTCCTCGACATTCCTTCGCGAGGGCTGCACGCGTCGCGAAACGACTCGCTCGCCAGAGTCTCCCCGAGCAAATGTGCAAACAGTAACAGGGCGGACAGCTTTCGTTCTAAAAGTATACGGTTCACGAAGTTAATAACAGTGGAGCTGCTCGAGACTGCTGCACCGCGTCTTCATCCATACTTCCACCCTTACGCGACCAACTACGCGTGTCAAAGTAGCTCGCTCAATTTTATAATACTCTTCCACGTCACTGCCGCGTCTCGACACCGACAGAATTTTTACGACGCGCGTTATCAACACCCACCACCCCAGGCACTCCGAAGCCCGAAGGTGGCGGCGTGAAAACAATGCAAATGCTTTTCCGGATCATATGGTTTTATTCCACCATGGCGTTAGATTTTATCGAGGATACGGGGGAAGGAACGACGCCGTAAAACGCGCGTACGTAAGCCGGTGGTGCACGGTGTTCCTGTAAACCTGGCGGAGGTAACCGTTCCTCCCCGGGGGATGTGACGTGGCGTTTTTCCAGCGCGTTACGCGTGTGTCAAGTGGAATTCAAGTTTTTCAAAAGCCCCGGCGAATCGGTCGGAACGACGGTGATGGACAGCTTAAAAACAGCGGCGCGAAAGGTGCGCGTATCCCGTCGGACAGGGGCGCGGGTAAAAATTGACAGACGTCGCGCTGAGTTTCTCAAAGCGCGACAGGGAAATGTCTTTCGCCTCCCCTCCAGCGATAGTTCACCGACACGTTCCCCCCGGCAGAGCACGTCGCGATCTGTCTGTTTCAGCTCCGAGCGGCGCGTCTTCTGGCGTTGCAGGGTTGTTCGTAAAACGCGCGGCCGACCGCCGGAGTATCTGATTCCGACCCTCGGGTCGACGGCGGAATAATTTATAAGCGTATTTCACGGTTGATCACGTCCGAGTCTGGTCATTGACAATCGGTCGGTGAACAGTAGGTGGCACGCGGCGTCCACCTAGACGAGCAAGTTTGGCCGGGATCCACGTAGCGTCCTCATTATTCGTAAATTATTTCCCGGCCGTCACGTTTGCCTGGCCGGTGGAATTGGAATTGCTCGGCCCCGGCACCCTACAGGGTGCAAACTCGCCGGATCGTAATAATATAGAACGTCCGTGTTCCATTGGTTACGTTTCCTCGTACACACGAAATGCATTGCGGCTCGCATTCGAAATGTCCGCCGGATTCGGGCGGCGCAAGAAGGGGGTTGCCGGCTTGAATCGGGAACAGACACCGGGAGGGAAAAATCGCGGTCAATCGATATCGATTAAATTATTCGGTTAAATCGAGCGAGACTTTCGTTTTATCTTTCCGTCCGTATCTCCCCCCTTTGCGCTGTTTTGTCAACCTATCGGCGATCAAATTATCGAGCCAGTGGAACTGTCGAGTCTCTTCATCGAATCCTCGATTCGCGCGTATCAGCTGGCTTGTCTCCCTTTGAAACACTCGTAGCAAACGGGGGGGAAGGACGCGGACGGAACTACGCCCGACAGATTTCTTCGAATCTTTGACACAGATTTTCTCCCTTCCCCCCCGACGTTCCTCTGCTTCAAGAAGTTCTCGAAAACTGTTGTGTTCTCTCGAGAGCTCTTTCAACCGTGCGGAAGCAAATCGGCGCGCTAACGTTCACCACCACGCTCGCGATTCCGTACGTTTGCTTCGGCGAGCTGTTTATCGAACTCCGAACAACCGTCGCCGCTGCATCGAACGGCGCCATTAAAACAGCGTCGCGGCTCGAGTGCTGTGTGCATTAAAAATAACAACCTGACGCGCCGACGGAATAAATGTGATTAAATCAAACCGTTTCTCCTAGGTCCTATTGTGCAGTCGCCCGCGCCGCCCGCCAAGCAATCAATTCCCGATTTTCGTCGCCCAGCGACGTCCTTCCCGGCGCAGAAATAATAAGGATAACGAACCGATACCGGGAATAATAAAGATAATGAAGGGGACGCGTTCGGCCGAGGGAAACGGGGCCGTGTGCCTGGAGAGCGGGGAATGGATCACGACGTGGACACTGTTTGACTGCAGCAGAATTAATGACCCTGCTTCGTGTACAGGCTGAACCACGGTTCCAGTATCTTGATACTCGTGCACGCGGAACGCCGACACGAATCCACGTTCATGAAACTGTTGTAGGCTCCACCAGTTCCCAAACCCATCGTCGTACGATTCTTTAGTTAATCCTTCGATATTTACCTGAATTCCATATGTAGTCCTTGCTCCCCAATCAACTTGCACTAACGACCAGCGGAGAATAAGCTGGACGAGGCACGTGGCTCGGCCTGTACACATCCCTTTGCTAGTTTGGAATCGACGATAGAGTGGAGCTCGGCTAATTACCTGCGTACTCTCCACAGGGAAAGAGATTGCTTGGCCGACAGTGGCCATACAACGCACGACGGTTCTGCCAGCGGCTTTCCCGCGAGCGTACTAGCTTTGCCGCCCGTCTACGCTCCCGCGTGTGCGTGTCCTACACCCGCGTGCACGCGCACACACGCGGCGGCAATAATCGACGAGCGTTATATTTCAGCCGGTTGAATTGGATTCAACGAGTCGCACGCACTGTGCCAAATTTGCAAGCTACACTCTCTCCCCCTGCTGTAATTACACCACTTCCGTGGAGTCGCGCGAACTTACCCACGGCTGTTCGTCGGCTGGCTGGTGTGGGTGGCGTTTGCACGCGTGGAAAACGCGCGGAAAGGCTCGTCCGTGTGGCTGGCCCCGCTAGGCTTATTTCGCGGCCGCGCCAGTCCCGCGCGGACGATGATGAATGGATTAATTAAGCGTTTCGCGTTCAACCGGTCGCAGCCAGCCGCTGTTCGTTAAATTTCGTCCGTCCTCCGGTGACGTTAACTTTAAGCGGCGTCGAACCGCGTCACTTCTGACGGGTATATCGAATCAACGTTGGCAACGCTAAAAACTCTCTCCTTCCCTCGATCCCTCTCCTCCGTCGCACCTATTCCTGGTCACGAGGTACATTCGCGTGAGTATTACAGGTATTCAGCTCTCCAGAAAACGCTAGCGTCTTATAGTAATGCCTCGGATCGATCAGATCGGAGGAATTTATAGCTGGAGGAACAAAAGAGGGTCGGGATTCTTTTAAGATGGAAGGATAGGCGAAGTGACTTTGCGGCGCGGGCATCACTGTCGCTTCAGAACGCCAGGATTGATCAATCTGCATTTCCTCTAGTTCCTCGGTGGCTCGGTTTGAAAAAATTTCAATCAACGTTCCCGGGAAGTTAGTTGGCGAATCTTTTAATTAAATTCGCTGATCGCCGGATGACTCGCGGAGACATTGGGGGAGTCAAGGGACGGTCTCGCTCGGTCGGAGTGCTGGAACAGATGGCTTCTGTATCGCGGGCAGTGGCATTGTTCGGCTTAAGTAGCGTCTAGTTATCGTGTTCAAAGGGAATATCGGAGAGGACGAGTTTCAGGGCGGTTAAAGGGCTATTTAAAGGGAAAACAGAGGCGGACCGGCGCGGCGGGTCTCAAAGAGAAATTTGACCGACGCCATTGCGGGCGTAACGCTTCCCTCTATCCTTGCTGGCTTCCATGTGGAGGTTGAAATTAAGACGCTCAGGGCAACCATAATCGCCACGTCTCGGGGATCCCGTTGTCGGGTCACGTACAGAAATCCGGGTAGCTAATTAGCCTTCCGCCGCTGTAGGATTCGCCCTGGTCAATCAGCGGCGGAGATTCGGTCTTGATTCGATCCTCGGAGCCTCGTTAGCACTGCCGTCTATTCCACTCCTCTCTCTATCTCTCCCTCCCTCTCTCTTTTCTTTTACAGCTCGCCTCTCTCCCTCTCCCATCATCTCCGACCCCCCTGTTTCCTTCTCTTTCTCCGCGCTTCTACTTTGAACCAACGTATATACCCGCGAGGAAGTATACGTGCGTGTGCCCACTTGGACCGTTGCGGTTCTGTTCTATGTCATTTAATTGCGCTACGTGAGAGCGCCGACGATCCGGCTGCTCTCAGAAGTGGCCAGAATTCTTTTACCTCGAGAGATCCTCGAATGTGTCGTAATTGCGAGCCAGCAGCGGCGGAGCCGTGGGGAAAAAGCCACCCCGCTCCTCCTCGCTCGGCCGCGTTTAAGCATGCATTCCCGCTTTTTTGAATATTAAGACAATTGTACCGTCGCGCGCCCAACACGCTCGCGCGTAATTCGCACCTCGCTAACTCGCCACCCATTTGAATTCTCGTTCCCCGCGGAGTCGGTCATCAGAAAGGGACGCTCGGCTCCCGTCGCTTTTGAAAATTCGAGGAAGCAAAAGGGAGTCGGTCGATCGGATTACCTCGGAGAATCTAAGGGGCGTTAAAGATTCCGTTTCGTTCCGAGTAGCTGGAGGATCCATCACGGAGGCTATCCGGGATTTATACACCGGCGCACAGTGGTTCGAGTAGGTATACTACGTGCTAGCTGGACAAAATTATTTATTGGCGGGTTTGGGATTATTTGGGGTTCAAATTGTTAGAAAATAAACCTGATTCGTATTACAGTTTATTATTTTACTGCAGATATCAATGAAATAAAAATATGACTAATGCAATAAAGGAAAAGAGCAAAACGACAGTATTGTAATTTAACTATAATTATCAGTTATAACATTATGTCTATTCCTGTAATTTCTGAGTTTTGAAGTTTAAAACCCGGTTTTTGAAATTAGTTTTCTGTGCATCACTATATTATAATAGTATTTTACTGTTCCACGTAACAAGGGTTGAATGTACGGAAAGTAGATACTTTCTAGTTTTTTTTAATCAAATAATCTATCTGCAAAAATTTGCAAAACTATGTTTGCGAATTGTCTTCAAGTGCGACGCTCGGCAGGAGAGATTTTTAGTGACATATGATAATAAACTGTGATATAAATCAGGGTTGATTTCTAACAATTTGACCCTCATATAAATCCAATACCGCAAAAAAATAAGTATGTCCAGCTAGCACGTAGTATACTCGACCCACTAAGTGGCTACGGAGCATCGTACTCGGAAACAATTCACAAAACATAGTTTTGCAAATTTTTGCAGATCGATCATTTGATTAAAAAGAAACTAGAAAGTCTCTACTTTTCGTATATTCAACCCTTGTTACGTGGAACATAGAGTAAAATACTATTTGAATATAGTGATGCAGAGAAAACTGATTTAAAAAATCAGGTTTTAAACTTAAAAACTCAGAAATTACAGGATTAGACATTATGTTATAACTGATAATTATAGTTCAAGTACAATACTGTCGTTTTATTGATTTTCCTTTATTGAATTAGTCACATTTTTTATTTTATTGAAATTTTTAGTGACATAATAAACTTTAATACGAATCAGGTTAGTTTCCTAACAATTTCAACCCCATATAAACCCAAACCCTTGAAAAAATAATTTTCTCCAGCTAGCATGTAGTATACTATAATCACTGTGCTGCAGTCTAAATAAACCTTCAACCGTGAATACAGCGAACTCGATGGCGAAAGTCCTCCCGTCCTTTGCACCCGAGGAACTCGGCTCATCGTCAGATTCCATCGCCCGAGCCTGCCGCTCGGAAATGGAACATATTAGATCGCGATCAGGCTCGCGTCGCGTTTCCACGGGCGGATTTGTCAATGGGATAGAAGCGTCGCGCTCGAAGACGACGCACGCGGATCGCGCGTGCTCGCTCGCCCGTCGCTTAACGCCTGATCCATTAGCCGAATTAATATCTGGAGCAAATTGCGTTTGCCGCGGTAGGCATTCGGGCAACGGGGCGGAGGGCCGTGGGGGGTGGATGCCGGAGGGTGGCCGTTGTCAGGGCGCTATTACTAATTCAGAAGGCGGTCGCAGCACCGCAACGTTATACGGCAGGCGACGCATTCTGCATAGCGTATTCAACGGTACAATGGGCCGTGGATGCGAGTTTTGAAATATGAATATGAATACGGGCGCGAGTGCACGCCTCGTCGAATCGCGCCAACGAAGACAGGGGCTGCCGATCGATGACTTCCCTTTCTCTTCTGCTCGCCTACGCTGTTACCCGTTCTTCTCCACCCCACCCCTCCCCCCACCTCCATTTCGCCCTTCCCGTGCTCTAGCCGCCGTGAGATACGGCTCGGTCTGATTTATGCGTTTTTGTCGAAAGCGGTAGCTCTTGTGACTCGGCTACTGGCGAAATCGGCGAGCCGTGACAAAGTTTCCGTCTCGGACGGCGAAAAGCCTGGGGATCCCTCGGAACCGAAATCTACCAGCTGCTTCGGTCCACTTCATTAATACTTCAGAATCTCCAGCTTCGGTGCATGCTCCACGTACTCGAAATTAGAACGCATCGCGAAGTCAAACATCCAGCGTTCCCAACTTCGCGAGTTTTGGTTCATTTCACTTACCAAGGCTTCCTCCTTCCGTTTCATCCCTCAAGGCCATTGACCAACGGTTTAGAACAGGCAGTCTCTCCTCACCCCCGAGAGACAATCTCGCCGGTACACGTTCCATTAGCTTTTTCGTTCGTTGGACGTAATTTTACGGGGTGCGGATCGAACCGGTGTATCGATCCACGCGGAAAAAGGGCCGCGGCTATTTCCGATAATACGGATCGTCCTACTTTCCCGCGCGAGGCATTAAATCTAATATAAAAAAAAAATATATCCCCTCGCGTCGGCCGGCGTAAATTTTACGGAAGCTCCATTATGTTTGACCCGGGGAATATTTTTCTGAAAAAGCTCGTCGTAATATACCCCTCTTCGATTACTCCCTATGCGAGTTGGGGTGGGTGGGGGGAGGGTGGGACTCGAGGCGATTGCCAACTCGCCGAAACTTCGACCACTGGAAAATCGTTTGACGGAAAAATTCACCGACCCGCTATCAAACCGACCGTGGAAAGGATCTCGCGGTTAATTTGACGCGCGCGTTCTGCCACGGCACCGGAATCGGCGGCGGTTCGCGGTGCCACGGCATATTTGGCCCCCCAGTGCATCATACCGTGCCCTCCGTCCTCCCCTCTCCATCCTGCTTCTAGCCGGGGCGTTCTTGAACGACTTCTCGAGAGGGTGGCCCCTCGGCAAGATGCTGCCGCCGGCAATAACCGGTAACGTATTACCACTTCTGCTCGGTTGAGCGCATTTAGATCGCCTATTTGGCAAGGTGGCCGAATAACTTTGCGTTTTAGCCCGCTCGCCGGCACGAATCAAGCGCGAAACCAGCGCCAACCGGCGAGTTACGGTGAACAGGGGGCCTCGGCATGGAACGCTCCGCCGTTCGGGAGGCGTGGAGGATGCAGGAGCCCGACCACCCCCCCAGCGCCCCGCTTCGATAAAACTTGACCCGTTCGCGCGTGAATTATTCCGCAGCGTCGAAGCCGCGACCCGCGACCGCCGACCGCAATTACGAATTACGCGAACGCGGTCGTTTCGATCATCGAACCGATATGCCTCGACCAGGGCCGCCTCGTTGCGATGGATCGAGCCCGTCCAATCGCTCCCGCGCAGAATGAACCGCATAGCTTGCGTTTCATTTCATCACGGATAATTTCATTTAGCTGAAAAGGTCGCGGGTGTAGCGGCGACGCGGGCAATGCTCCCCGCCAGGACGAGACCTACCTCTTTCCCGAAGATTTCTCGCGCTTTACTAAAACTTCCTTCAGCCCTGCGTCGTACTCTTATCTGACTCGTCGCTGCAGCTAGGTGAAAGAAATAAGAGTCTATAGAGAGTCGCAGGCGACCTTGTAGATCCTCCGCAGCAAATCATACGAGATAAAAGAGAATTTAGGTCCCTCCTGCTAACAATGAAAATAATCGGGGCGGGCAATTTATGTGGTTGGCTCTGATAACGCGACGATGTTCGGCGCCGATAAGCCCGGCCAGAGATCCACGGTAAGCCGCGATAATGGTGCGAAAAATACTAGCGGAGTGGTGGCTCCTGGTCCCCGGACCAACGAAAGTGGCTTCCTATCTGCGGAAGATGCTGGATGTATTTTATGTAACGGCATCGCGCTTTAACCATCAACGCGGCCATGGCCGTGCCTCTGCGCCGTTTTTTCCGAAACCGAACAGTTTGTTCGAGGCACGGGTAAACTCCATCGACCAGCTCAGGGTAAATTTGAATATGGATGCATTTCAGCTTTAACGAGTTCCTTGTATCGATTGCTCCGCCAATATTATCAGCACGTCAATATTATCAGCATCCCTCCCCCAGAACGGTAAATACATGCTACCCGTAATTTCAACATCTGCTACATTCGACCGGGATCAAAGTCACGAAGCACAGTGGAGAGTCGGCGGTGGCCAGTGGGACTGCGAACGAATTATTTGACCACGCCGTTCACTGGCGGGCCCGTGTTTGTCGTAACGGGCATGGCGTGTCGCGATAAGGCTGGAATAGGGAATTTTCTTGATACAACGACGACATTACGTCGGCTCGTACGGGGCTGCTGGGCTGCGGGGACGAGGTGTTCATCCAATCGCATTATATTCCCATTTTCCGTGTAGGTCGGGCGTTGGTCGGTGGACCGAGCTCCCTGGGGGGACGGAAAAATCCCATTTCAATATTTCACGGCTTACGCCCTATCGCTCCTTGCCGGCTGGGTGTCGTTAATACACGAAACAGCCTTGCAGCGAGCGAGCGAGGAGCGCCGCGGCTGGCGGGGGCGCGTCGCGACGCGATGCTCCTGGGGTTTCGAGCCAGCCGCGAAATGACGTATAGACGCTCCCGCTATTCGCTAGTTGAGATACCCAGAATATTCGAGAGTAAACCACACCGCCAGGGACCGTAGGCCTACCGGATTACGCGACTGGCTATGCCTCACCGCATGCCAAAAGTCCGTGTACCCGATATCGTTCAGCCCAATTACCTCCACGCTTCGACCCCATAATGGAGCTATTACTTGCCCCGTCACCTCAGCGCCCCGATTAATATTATTAACGGGACAAGAATAATTCACCCCCGCCTCGATACCGCGGCCAGCTTTTTCCTCGCGCGAACCTTCACCTCGACGCGGCTTCTCTTTCACTCGCAATTGTACGCATTCCCGTGTATACTGTTATCCTAATCACCGCGCAACTCTCGGCGCAATTGGCCGAGAAGCTAGCCACGCGTGTCCAGAGCCAGCTAACTGGTTAACTTGCCGGGGAACAACATTATCACCGAAATAATCGTCGAAACGTATCAGCTGGAGTTATTAATGGCTCCCGACGTGTACACGGAAGCGGTATCCGTGTTCCTGTCAGGGTTCGTCGACACGTGAACAGGCATTACCCTGGTTCGTGGTATTCGACGTATTCGAGGCGCGAGCCTCCCGGCCGAGGCTCGCCATATGTCGCCGCGATGTCGCCGAGGGGTGACGAAATGGCGGAAGAAATCTGCGTAGTTGTATAAAGGGAGCGCGATTTTTCACGCACCGGCTGGCCGGGATGACGTCGTCGTCGTCGTCGTTCCTCGGTGCTAGCTCGTATCCCGTCGAACGTAGCAAATGACTCGTGCAGCTTGGGCACCGGGGGTGGAGGCAGAGGGACAACGGAAGGAAAAACGGTGGACGAGCATGGCGAAGGGGTTGGGCGAGGGTGGGACATGTCACGTACACGCTACGTGCGTCGGATACGTTAGCCGTAAACGGCCGAAGAATCGCGCTCGGAGCGAAACTGGCGAACCGGCTCGCGACTCGATCTTTGCACGAGGACGAAACGGCACGGATCGAGCGTTACTTTAAGCGCACTCCGCTCGAGATACCATGTATCCTCCTCGTAAGGCCAACGAACGCAATACCACCGGCTAAATCCCGTCGATACCATCTTCCAGGAGTACATTTGCGAAGTATTTGGGACTAGACGCGGGTAGTTAGTCGTTTCGTTGTTTAGCTCTGTCGGGTGATTGGGACTTATTGTGGGTGGATATTTGGTCTTCTTCAGCTGCTACTTCTTCTAGGAGTCTCCTATATCCAGAGACGCGGTAGCGTCTCGACGCCAAGTACATGTCAACACGAATATTGCGAATTTCGAGATTCCTTAAAAATACCAATACTCTCAAAATACTCTACTGTCAACTGACCAGGCCTATTTTGGAATATGGTAGTATAATCTGGTCTCCATACTGGAAATCAGATATCAACAAAATTGAGAGTGTTCAACATAAATTTTTAAGACTCGCCGCCAAGCATAATGGGCAACCCATGTCATTCGATTGTCACAACTATGATGAAATTCAGAGAGAATTAAACCTTCAGACATTAAGTAATAGAAGAATATTGTTCGATATTATGTTTGTCAGCAAAATTGTAAAAGGAGTTATACAGTGTCCTGCCATAATTCAACTATTCTCTCTAAATGTACCTTCAAAAGACCTAAGAAATTACTCTCTGTTATATACTGAACTGCATCGCACAGTATATGGTTAGTATACCTGTGTAAATCGTATGTCTAATCATACTAACTCTGTCCATGGGAATATTGACTTATCTGTGCAATCCCTTGAATCTTTAAAACGTTCTCTTGAAGATATTCTATAATTAATCTTTTATTCTATTTTGTCTTGTTGAAATGTATTTTGTCTTTTATGTGATATGTCCCCCCGCATTATATCTATTATATTTTTTGTACCAAAGGGTTTCTTTTCCCGTGAATAAATAAATAAATAAATAAATAAACACCCTGTATATGTCGACTGTCGCTACCGCTATATCATTTACTCGTCCCGGGCTAATCCCACCTAACCTGAAACTTATTTCATTAATATTTCATCACGCCTGCAATATTTTCTAAATTTAAAGGCATTTTTCTTATATAAACCACATATAAGCTTTCGAATAAGACCAAAATCAATAAAATCGGTCCACGCATATCAGAGATATCATAATATCATCTCATGGATCTGTGAGAAACGGTAAGATTTTTCTTCTTCTGATTCTCCAAGAATTTCTTTTACACAGAACGCGACCCGTTTGGGCAGTTGTATCGCCAGTGGTATCGTTCGTCATCGATCAGACGAGGCCAGTGGACGGTCTCGCGGTCTCGCTTGGAAGCCTCCGGCTGGTCGACGGGCGATCGCGTGTTCGCTGGACGATATTTTGCGTTTGGCTGCGCTCGGGAGATGAGCGTGCGTGTGCCACCGCCTGGCTGTGGACACGGGCGCGTGTGCGCGTGTGCGCGTGGAATGATCTATCGCGACAGGCCGAATATTGCGCTCGGTATTATCCAGACGCGACAGGCTCATTTGTGCCGAGTGGCTCCGTGTTGCGCCACTCGATCTTGGAATCGGTACGCATGGACACTAATGGGCCGAAGGATCTCATGGTCCCTGACACGTACTCATTGGCAGGGATAGGTAGAGACGGATAGACGCAGGAAACGGAGGGGGACGGGTGAGAGGGGCGGGAACAGAGGGGAGAAAGAGACGACGTTAAAGGGGTAAATAGAGGCGGTTCGACCGTCCCCAGTGTCAGTTATACGGATGGACACGTGGCAAATGGGACCGAAGGGGAAACGTTTGCATAATTGCTGGTTACGATTCAAGCTTTGGCAGCGGGCTGTGATTTAAACATCTATAGTTTACCGTGAAAATCGGCCCCGCGATTAAGGGGACTGGTCCTTGGCGCGATAACGCGATTTCGCCAACTCGCCGGGCAATCTCGCCGCCTGCCACTTTTCCACGGTTCGAAAGGTCTATCGCCGGTGGATTAGCATCTAGGGCAGAGGAACGCAACGAGAAGCGTGGCGCAACAAAAGGAGCAACCGGTTAACGAGCTACCCAGCGGGCAGGGTAAGGTGAGACGACGTAATCGAATAGTGGATTGAAATGACATCCGCCAGTTACGAGTAACTCGACGAGACTCGGTGTACCACCTTCGGGCTGAGTGGCTCGCCCGTACTATCTAGAGCGTATAGATAGACGTTACACGTTGACCATTATCGGTGCAGGTTACACCTAAGAAACGGCTCCGTCCTGCAACCGTATCGAATTTTCCACGGTACAGGGAATCGTCGCTCTCCCGCTCTCGCGCCGTGGAAACAGGATATCGGAGGATCAGAATTCGCCTAACATCGTGAGTCACGTTATGACGAATGGTTCTTGGTCGATAGAATTTCAGTGGAAATCGAACAAGTCCTGTGTGCACTCGGTCGCTCCGAGGCGAAAATTTCGGTATAGTGGACACGGATAATCGGGGGGACACGACGAACTTTCGTCCCGCGAATATTCACGGAGCGAAGGAACTTGAATTTTCTCCGCGGCTGTATCGCTCGTTCCCGCGGAAGCTGTTCCGAAACAGGAAGCAGTGCTGCACGCGTTACACCGAGATTATCCGCGTTAATTGTTCCGTCGTGATGGAAACGGGGAAACAGAAGCGGCGAGGAACGAAGGGCGAGGGGGTTGAGCGCGACAACAAATTGCAGAAAGTTTACGTAATCAGAGAAAGTGATTCTCCGTGCATGAGCGTTCTTCGGTGCAAGTTTTACGGGGTAAACAGGGAACTACGGAATCCTATTACGCAAGCAATTGACTCCGCGTTCCTTTCTCCATCCCCCTCGGTTGGCCGCTTTCCCTCTTATTCGGCCAGCCCTTCGTCGCTCCCGTGCCTCTTTATTCCCACCCTCGAGCGCGTTAGCACAGCGGCCACCAAAAAGCCGCGGATAAGTCATCGCCGGGCGAGGGGCTGGGCGCCACTCGTTGCGCGGTTTCAAAACAACGGACCTTAGGCGGGGGCTGTGCACGAGTGGCGTCAGCTGCCGGTTGTTTACATTTTTTACCGCCAAACGACTGGCGGGGTCGTATTTTATCTACATCAGGCTCAGTGACCGCTTCACGAGGACACGAGGAGCCTGGCTGCGAGTACGTTAGAGCGGAAGATATGACTTTTTACGGTTGCGACAGCGATGGAAAGGTGGAGACACAACGACAGATGGTGCTCAACAAGTCGAGCTGCTGCTCGGAGCGACGCGACGCTCGCTCGTCCGTCTTTCTCCCATTCCCCCCCTTGTAGCCCGCGACGCGGTTCTTCTTCGTCCCACTCGTTCTGCAACCCGCCGCCGTGTCTCGTTTCATCCCTCCGTTCCCTCGCTCCACTTCCACTTCGAGGTACGTAATAACGTCAAGGCTCCGAGACCGAGAATTTGTTACGTTTGCCGCGCAATTTCTCGCCTTTCGAACGAATCGTTTAATTAGACACGTGCGCCACGCGCGCCTCCACGCTTCCAACGTCTGTCCGCGCTCGGTCTTATTCTACTTGAAGCCAGCGCGGTCGGAGGATCCAGCCGGACGGTAATTTTTAAACGCACGGCATTATTCATTAAGCTCCTTTGGGCTGGCGATTCAACGCCCTCCAATTTACACACTCCCCTCTCCGTTCTGCCGCGGCTGGTCTTAGAAATTTAATTAAACGCACCCCTTTGTTCCCCCGTGCCGCGGTTGGGAATCGTCTTTGAGCGGCGGCGGCTTTTTCGCTCGCAGCCCATGCGTCCCCCCCGAACTTTTGTCCGGCATTAGTCGTCGCTTTGGCTTGTACACCGAGAAGAATGGTCGGACGTGCCGGCAAGAAGAAAGCCACGAAACCCCGTCCTCTCCATTGGGAGATGGCTTTCCTTTGCCGGGCACATTTGCATCCAACTTGGTTACACTCGGTCGAACGACAAAGACATAGAGGAGAAGACAAGCAAGCAGTCGCAGATGGCCGAAACTTTGCCTCGGCTAGGACAATGCCGGAGGAAGAAGGGACAGGAGCCCGAGGTGGGTGAGTCGTTGCTTCGGGGGAGGGAATGGTTTAATCGGCTACCTTCCCTACCCTCGGCCCTTCCCTCCCACCTCGCCTCCCCCCTACATATCAGCCTTTGCTCCGGTTATCCGTCCACTGACGAACAATGCCTCGCTCTCCAGCTCGGATGGAAACTGAGCCATCTCTTGTCTCTCTGTTCCTCCTTCCGCCCTCGCCACCTACCTCCTCCTTTTTCACCCTTTTCGCCCCTTTCTCCTTTTCTCCTCCGCCTTCGACGCAGTCGCTCACGTACAAGCTCCGAGCCGGGCCGGTGTGTGGGAGCGCAAAGCCCACAGTTTCCCCTTTGGAGCACCACTTTCCCGTCGGAGTTTTCGACTGGACCAGCTGTTGTAAAGCCACGGGAACGTGGAACGAGTGGATAGGGGGTTGGGCTCCTGTTGCCTTATAGAATTTTCGACTGGCGATTACCGGAATCGTTTTAGGGCATTTTACACTACTCGTTAGAGAGGGCTGTTCCTCCTGCGGGGATAGCCAACACCCCCCCCCCCCTCTCGCTATTGCGTCTCCGTTGTAACCGGAAAACTTTCCACCGAACAAAATGCGATTCACTGGCAACTGCGGTTTCTCGCAATCTCCCCTTCCCACCCACTCGGCCCCTCGTTCGCGTCTTTTTTCCTCTCGCATGCGATTCCGAAACGATATTGGCGACAGCGTGCGCGCGAATCGAACAATATCGGGATGATGGCCCGTGCCGGATGTCCGCGCCCCGCGGCTCAGGAAATAAACTCTCGGTCGTTCGATTAATTAAATTTCGCCAGGAAATTAATTAACCCTCTTGCTGTAACGAGGCAGGCTCCTCGATAGGCGGATTAGTCGATCGCATTATAGTTCATCACAGACCGTTAGTCGAAGTTCTCAGAAAAATCGGTAAAAATCCTCGTATGTGGTGGATAAATGACATCCAGCGGATCGTGGAGCACCGTTCCTGATGTGCTCCCCGCAGTTTGGCGCAACAAACAAGAATCGCCTCCTTTGTCGCACGTCCATTCGCCTGGCATCCAGACAGCAAGAGCGCGAACGCAAATTGGAAACGTGAGGTGGAAATAGTCACCGTAGCCGGCTGGTTTTCCCGAGGATCCGCCGTGGGCGCGCGATTTCCAGCGACCCGGGGTGTCCCTCGTTTGTTCGGTTTTCCGTGGCGTCGTCGAGCACCGGCGTCGCCGAGTCACGATCGACGCGTTCCCCTTCTCGCGAGCCGGAGAATGGCTGAAGGCATTTGTTCGTCGAACACCGGGGGGCCAACGACCTCAACGAGCGACGATGAGTGTGCGGAAAATCGCGATGAAATATCGGCTCGCGCGAAAAGAGGGAGGCGGGCTCTTTGTGCGTCCGAATATAACCAAGACCGAGGAGAAAGCCGTGAAAAGGAAGATCCCTGCGAGCAGCAGGGTTTTAACCGTGCCCTCGATTATATTCCAGGCCCGGCCCTCTTCAAATCTCCCGGTTTAGCTGATACATCGAAATCGAGCTTCTTCCACCAGCACCTTCGAACCTCTGTTACCAATCATCGCAGGCGAGCATTCCTCCACCCGCGATCGGCTTTCTACACACCGCGGCAGAGATATAGCGCGCTCGTAATTAACCAGACAATCAGGTAAACACATTTCAATCGCTGGGACAAGCCAATGAAAGCGGCGCAGTCAGCAGTCAGAACTCATCGAAACAGCTGTCCACGGCGCTGTACTATAGGCTCGCGTGCATTCCTCAATGGGGGATGAATGGAGCCCGAGCGAGATGCCCGAGGAGCGAGACACTCACTCTACACCACCCCAACCATGGCTAGCGGCTCTGTGTTTCCACGACTTTTCGGCGAACTTGTCTCGTCGCTCCAACTTATTCACTTTAACGCCTCCCCTCGCTGACCCTCTCCCTCATTCCGCTGACCACGTATATACCACGGTTGGCAGAGAAATAGGGGAGTAGGTCAAACGCATTCACGCGTAAAGTAAACAAGCCTCGAGGCAAGGGCGTTGGAAAGAACGAAGGGGAAGCCGTATGCCTTGCGCCCTTTCTTCAAGCGAACCTCCTTAAAGCCGACAATGATATTCAGCGGTTCGCTTGGAGCCGCAGCTAGAGTATTCTCGCTATGATCACCGCGTGTGACGTAAGGTAAGTGGAGAGGAATACCTTGAAGCTCATCCGTTGGACAGTCGGCGACAGGGAAGAGTAAACACAGGAGGCGTGTTGCCGTAACGCGATTCCCGCGCACGGTGTCGAGGCTCACGGGGGCCGCTTTATGCGATTTGGAAAATGTCGAGGCTCGACGTGGCGCGAAGCACCGCTGGCAACGGGTTGCCTTGTCGGGGCACGTATTTTTCAAACACCTGTCGGGTTTGCCGGGGAAACTATAAATCGAGTTTCGTTGTCGATCTCGACGCTGGCTCGGTGGTACGTGCCCCCTTGACGCAGGATTCGGCGGGGTTTCCAAGCTCCTCGAGGGGGGCGCCAGCTCGCCGCTGGCCGTGTCAGCGACAAGGCCTCGTAGATTTCGCCGCGGCCGTGTTGAATCTATTCTTGATACCGGTTGTTAACAACATTCGGCGTGTAGTTACAGCGGCGGGCGTACGCGTACACGGGACCGATTCTGTCCTGGCAACAGCGTGCTCGGATAATGGCGTTGAATTTTCCGCGCGCAGCCCCCGCGGCACGGATATCGGAAAAATCTCGGCCGCGGCCGTTTCGATAGCGAACCGGGAGGGGGATTGGGATCGTTCCTCCGTTCCTCCTCGCGCCGACACGTCGAAAACTCGCGTGTCGATCGATAATCGCTAACCGTTCATACCGGTTACCGAGTGCGACCCTCTCTCTTCCTCTTTTTCGTTCGCCCGAGCAATTCGCCGATTAAAAACGCGGATACCCGATATAATAGCGTGAACGAGAGATAGGTACGCGGACCGTTTCGGGGCGAGATCGCGGGGAGATTCGATCGACGTCGGAGGGCGGTGATGGCCGTTCGATGGGACGCTGGAAATAATATTTTCGACTGGACCCGCCGACATTTATAGAATTTTCTGCAGAAATCGCCTCCATTGTCCTTCGGAATTTACGCGACGAGCTCTCGCGCTCTTGACGAGCCCAATTCACGTCACGTACTCAGGATTTTGTAGTTGGTTGATTTTTTACCGACGACGCGGCGTCACCCGGATCCCCGTGGAAATTGTTCTACGCGAAATTTCCCGTAGCGATTCGCCGTCTAAAAGCCATTGGGACGAAGTAACAGGTAGGATTGCTACGGCACCGGTTATCACTGGTGAAACCGTCAAATCCGTCGTCGTCCTTTCTCTCCTATATTCCCCCTATTTTTCCCTCCCCAGTCGTCGTCCATTCTCTCCCCTTCCCCCCCGCAGCGTAACCCAGATTACGTTCGAGCGCATACGATCGGTCCCGGCCGCATCAGAATTAATTTCCTTTCAGCGAAATCAAATGACGTTCAATTTCCAGCGTGGCTGCAAATAATTGAGAAACCGCGGCGTCGATTACGAACGAATCGGCCCGTCCACCCGTGCTTGATACGTACAGGCACTTGAAATTATCCCTTTGATTTGCATTCATATTCAGATCTTTGCGCAGCGAGACTAGCTTCCCTGGTTGTCATACACGAGTGACATCGGTGAAGGGATAGTAAAACAACCCTCCATGGTATCCGCTCTGATTTCTCTGGAAATAACATGGAGCGAGGTTGGCGAGCAGTCGCATGAAATAGCGTCCTGTCGCTGGGTCCACCTGGGCACAGTAAAGTCGATGGAAATCAATGCGCTCGCCGTCCCCCGTGAAGCACGCGCGACGCGCTACCCCGCGCCGCCTTGGATACGCGGAGTAATAGGCGCATCGTGTGACGTGACAATCGTCGATTCGGTTTCTTGAGCGAGTTCGAGGTTCGAGGCCCGGTGGGTCGCATGCCCCGCGATTGGTTCGCACGATAATTCGCAACGAGGCGCGTATAACCGAGCTTGTCCGGGAGGATCGCGTGGTCGCTGGTCATCGTATCTCTGCCCTTCCTTCCCCGCCGACACGCTGATGTCCGGCCGCCACCATCGGTCGCCAGCAACAGCACGGCCGCGGAGGGTCCGCATTAGCCCATTATCTTAATCTGCCAGCGCGTGGGACAAATAACAGGGTAGCCCCGCCGCACACATCCCTCTGCCGCCAGCTCGGCGTAGCCCCCGATACACTGTCCTCTCTCACTCCGCCGCGACGTGGCGTGCCCCGTCGCGATGTCCGCGCCCCAGCCCCTCCGCTCCCGCTTACATTACTGCCGCCGGAAAGTAATATTTTTTTCCCAACGAAAGTAACATTTTTTTCCGCCCTCCGGGGCCGCAGGGGGACGCACTGGCTATCTAATTGATTACGATGATTGTTATCTGGATCGAGCACGTGCGTTTGACACGAGACGTTCGCGGCCCCCACAGGTGCCATTGGTATTTTTCTATCGTTAAGGGATGGAAAACGATCCATGACTCGCCACCCACGGTCGGGAGCGATCCGCATCGAGGTGGAAACGGAAGATGGTGGACAAAGGTTAGCGACGCAGAGGGTTGGTGGGTGTACGTGCGCCGTAATACATACACCTACGTAGCGTCCATGGTCACGATCCTTCCCTTCGCCCTCCCCTCTCGTATATAATCGGCCGCTGCCCATTCCGTGCGCGGAATTGTTTACCCGTGCTTCGTTCCGGGACCTCCAGCGACTTCCGATCGGGCCCTCGTTACCCGCGACATCCATGTGCCGTGCTTTATGCGACCTAAGTGGCAGCCAGCTTGATTAGGCGCTCCCCCGGCGATTCGGGCTTTTTTCCTCAAGCTCGTTTGATCGCCCACCGCTGTTTCCCGTCAATCGCCAGTACAGAGACGTCCCGCCGCGTTCCTCAATATTTGTCGAGCGTGCCGCGATGTGAATCGAACGCGATAAAACCGGGGTAGCTGAAAGTGAAACGACAAACACAAAAGTTTCGCGTGAGGCCGCGGATAAATATCTCATTACCGGGGGTGAAACACGGCTTCTGCTCATTTTATTAATTGTAATTTCCACGGGAACGTCGTTGGTACACGCCGCGACTAAGTGTACTATCACCGGCCGTAACTGGCACGGTTAAAACAATACTGGTGATGAATGTACGCTTCACGCAGCCCCTTGCGCGCAATTAATTATTCGCGACTATAGTGATTAATCGTGGTAATTTGAGCGAGCGCGGGACTGAAACAGCAGCAACGACGGACAGGGTTACAAGCCTCAGGAAACGCGTTTAATGCTGCTGTACCAGGCACAAGTGTTCCGCGGCAAAGAAATCTCGGAATCCGTTTAACGCCTGTTGTCTACCCGCCCTATCTCGTCCCTAGTTTTCTCTTATCACCGGGACACGTGCTTCGAACGAGACGCGTGGAGATCGCACTTCGGATTTACAGGACGTAGTCACTTGATAAGCATGGGGGTGATTTAAGGGGAGATCGAAGGAGATAGCGCGCGAATATGTCCGAGATACAAGCCACAGCTGGGTGCGCCAATCTCGTTCCATCCTCCGCGACGCCATCGTCATTCAGCAGCGACGATCTAACCCGACGATGCATCTGTTCTTGGACAAGGCCGCGTGCTCAAGGCTAGCGTGCGCGCGTATGGCAGCCCGTGCTCGGCCTTGACGCGTCGTTCTCGAAAAGCGCAGCCATCGGTCAGCATCGTCGCCGGGGTTGCGGTTAATCCAGTCCGTTGGTCGCGGTCGTGATCGTGGTCGGCGTCGTGCTCGCGGCCGGTCGCGGAGACGAGCAGGCAAGCCTGCTCCTGCGGAGAGGCGGCGAGAAGGGGCGAAGGAGGACCAGGAAGCAGATCGGAGGAAGAGGAGGTTGCGTGGTGTGTGTAGGAGGCAGGAAGAGGAGAGAGGACGAGCAGAGAGGAGCGGGCAAGCGCAAGCGCCCGTCCGATCGATGCCCGTCTCCCGTTCGTATAAAGCGCTCGTCCTCGAGGGGCGCGCGACAGTTGGCGTTCCGCATTCGGAACATGCGCCGCGTCGCGGGTACAGCGCATCCACCGATCCGCCGTTCGTCGTTAGTGTCTTCCGCCGTATCACCCACGATCAAACCACGATCCTGCCCCGCGGTGAAAGCATCGCGGCTGGCATCCGCCGAGTACAGAGACAGATCTGTCTCCACGTTCGCAAAGCCGCGCGTCCACCTCGGCCAGCCCCCGGCAATAACAAACGATCAGGGTCGCTCGAGAGAAATCTAAATCTGTTACGACCCTCGCCTACGCCAGCTCAACTTCGGACGTGGCACGGCTCGCTGCTCGGGTCTCGGTTCGCCGTATCGCGCGGTCCCGGTGTATCGGTAGCGTCGACCAGTGATTCGGAGGAGAACCTAATTGGACGTGTGATAGCATCGGTAGTGTCGCGTTTAGGGTCCTCGGCTCCCAGGGGGTAAGAGGGACCGGGAGAGCCAGTGAAACGGGAGACCGAGTACAGATCGTCGGTGCTGTCGTGCTTCGGGATTGGAGGCTCGACGAGTCCAGCACGGATGTCCAGGCACCAGGATCACCTTGCGCTCTGACGTCGGAGTCGACCACCTACGAGCGATCCTACGAAAGACCCTCGCGAGGATACCTGGGCCTCTGTTCTCGCCCTGTCCGCGACGACTCGGACTATCTGCCCCTTCGTCGCCGCGCGTCACCGCGCGACGAAGCTGCGGCTTGATTACTGGCTCGTTTCTCGCGACGTGTCAGCGACATTCGTCCCGGGCGAGATACATCCGGGCAGGCGTCAGAGCGGCGGTCGCTGGACCGTCCGGCGGACGTCTCGACCGCCGTACGACGAGCCGCTGGAGCCAGGAGGTGGAGGAGGAGGGGCTGTGGAGGTGGTGGAGGAGGAAGGCCCGCGGACGTGCAACAAGTTAAGAGGCCGCCGCCGCTACCGTCGACATCGCTGCCGCCGCCACCGTCCTCGCCACGATGTGACATGGATATCCTAGCCGTAGCCTGCGCCCTCGTCGCCACGGCCCTCTACTGCAACACCCTGCAAGCCGGCTTCGTCTACGATGATCGGTGAGTCCGATTCTCTCCGCGATTCTCCTCTTATCCAACACGCTATCTGCACTTCGGTTGGCTGCGTCGACCTTCAACGGTCTTATCGCTAGGCGTGGTTGTGGGATACACTTCTGACCACTCCTGTACTTGTATTAGAAGATATAACAACGATCAAGGGCGAATATACAGGGTTCTAAGTGAATTAAGTAGTGTTATGGTGGAGGAATGCGTGGAAGGTGAAAGGGGTACAGTGAAGTTGTAAATTAAGGGGGTTTGAATGAGTTCAGTAGCTAAAGCAAGGGTATCAATTTTCGTACTATCAGAGTATCTCGCAAGTTTGCTGTATCGCTTTCATCCACGGTAACTGGAGGTCGAACGAATTGCTTGGTCATTTTCAAAGCCTTTCTCGGTTGGCTTTGACTTTCTTTCGAAGATTTTAACGACGCTACCGCGTTAGTCTTGTACTGTTTTCTATCGTACTTAGAAATCTTTGTGTTTGGAAACTCGTTTCCCCTTGAAGTCTTCCTTATATTTTGAAGTAGACCTGATTTTGCAATAGTTGACCGCGTTTGCAAAGTGTAACTATCTCTCCCCTCAACATCGAATAGCCATTCTGTCACCGATTTATCGCACTGTTTCTCCCCACTTATCCGAACAACTGCAGTCGAACAGGGGACGATTCGGGGGTGGTTCGAACAGATCGAAAGACTCGCGGACCCTCGCTAAACTGAACCGAACGACTCGCGTGGATGACGTAACAGTAGCACACGCTCCCTAGGTGATTTAGCTGAAATACTCCGGGAACATTAAAGGTCGTGAGCGGGGCACGGGTCTGCTAAAACGGCGATATTTATCGCCGTCGAGCCAATAGGCAGTAAATGTAGAGTGTAACGGGAAACAAGCGTAAACACAATGAATAAAGGACAAGTCGCAGCTGGGTAATCTGATTTACGAGCTTACCACGATTTGCTCCGCGATTTCATTTAATCCGATTCCGGGGACGGTTTAGTTAATCAGATATTACTAATTACGGGAGCGGCAGCGTTACCACCGGCAACAGGACGCAAATCATACGCCACTGGATTAGCACGTGCCCTTTTTAGATGACCGAAATCGAACGCGTCCGTTCCGCAGGGGGTGGGTGGTCATTTATCCTGTTCGATTTCCACTGCTGCGGCCGAATCATCGGACTGTCGCTAAATGTTATCTCCATAAATTCGCGTTCTATCGCGCGCTGCTTCTCGTTACTTTCATCTCTTCCACCCATAAAATCGCCTCGCAAGTCGCGTACACGTTTCCAAGGGTCGATTTCTCAGGGATTCGACGTTTCCCAGATTCTCCGTTTGGGAATTCTTTGAGCTCGGTGTCCAGGTCCCAGTCACCCGCTATATCCTTGGTTATTATTCGCGACTCGCGGTGAGTAGATAGGATTCGGCACGCAGGCTGAGGCGGCCACTCTGCTGTATAATCCGGAGTTACTCCCGGCGATAAGCGTCCTTAATCCGAAGCTCTCGAATTCTATGATACCGAATCCCTTAATTGAGTATCCCGTAATCTCCGGAACATCGTAGTTGCGGGTCGATCAGCTGGGAAGGTCGGTGTGCTCGCCGAACGGCCACCGGTTACGTACTTTCGGCGTCATCCCTGGGAATCTGTTGCATCGTTATCGCGCTGGCTCGCCTCTGTGAACGCTGCAGAGGGTGCAACGGCCCCGCGCCGATATAACTTCACCTCTGCCCATTGACAGGGTGCACCGATAGCGGGCCGATTTATTCGCTTGTATTTTCGCCGATATGCTCTCGAGCGTAAGAACCGCGGCCGCGGTCTTTGTTGCGTGGCGAGTATGAGCTCTGCTTCGCTGTAATGAATCTACACCGGTGGGCAGGTTCTTTGGGGAATCGTGGTGTACGGGGGTGATCCCTCGGGGAAACGGGGTGGACAGTGTGCGGTAGATTCTGCTCGATGGGGCACGTTGTTTTCGGAGACAATTTTGCTTAACCATGCTACTGAAATTAAGACCTCGTAGGTACCTGTGTCGTAATTTACGCGTTAGCAAATTACTTATTAAGGTGCGAATCCATGATGAGGTTTTACATGAGACTTTTCTATCACGAGACAAAAATCTTACAATCAGCAAGAACTAAATAAATAAATGATAATAAATAAAGAATGGAAACAGTCGCGAGAAAAGAGATTTTTGAAAATATGTCATGAAACTTGTTACGCGAGAGTCTAATTTCACGAAACTAATGGAAAAGGAATTACAGAATAATAAAATAATGAAATGACTGTCTTGTGAGATTAAAGTTTCACGCGAGGCACGATATTTTTGTCTCACCGTGGATCTGCACGTTTAAGGTTTGAGAAGCTATATCGAGCGACGGACCGATCAATGTTTATTCCACACATTTCACCCACTTTCCCGAGAACATTAAGTCCAGCAGTTCATCAGGCAGCCAGTATCGCCAGCTCGACAATGCACCTCGATTCGCATCGCAAATAATGTAATGGGATAACGCGATCCGGTGGACGATCGTATGAATCAGTTTATTCCGGCGGTCGCGTTAGAAATCAACCGTGCAGCCTGTTCTAATGGAATCGCGTGTAACGGGGTCAGGCTCGGCGATCAAACGTTTAATCGCCGAATAAATTAGAGCCGCGTGCTTACAAACGAGCAAAGGGCCAGGGTATCATCCCTCTGCCTGCGCCCATAGGACGCGCGATGCTCCCAGCGGAACCTTAAAGCCGAGGTAATAACGAAAAACGGAGGCGCGCATTAAGCCGAGATAATTTTTCATCCATATCCGCCCCATTAGCGGCCGGCCTCGTTCGATGCGACCGCCAAGGCTAAAGCGGCCAATGCGCCCGTGGCTACCATAATCAAGTCGAGTCCAGTTATTAACGAGAGTCCAGCCGAGTTTCCCTTCGCCGTGGTCCTTTTTGCTTGCTCCCTCCGCCTCGTTTTCGCCTCCTCCATCTCTTCCCCCCCCGTTCCTCCCCATCCCCGTTCTTCTCGTCGCCCACGGCCTCCGAGGTCAGGACAATCAGAAAAAGTCCCCGCAACACCGACGCTCCTCCATCCCCTGGAAAATACTCCCTCACGATTTTTCCAACCCCTTCTCGCGACCAGCCTCGGTTCATCCAGCAAATCCTTGCCCTGTCTCCGCCCCACGTCCGCCTGAAACACTGGTATCGCTGCCGCGGTAAAAAATGAGCAGAAGTTTGTATGATAAATAGGAGATACGAGATCCGAAGATCCCGGCCGATCCGCTTCGCCCCCTTGGCGCATAGGTTTTACCCCGAGAGTTTACCGTCTCGAGAGTTTATTCTGGCCGCGGCTCGGCCCCGCTGAAACTCACGGGATAATAAAAGTGCCGTATTTTACTGCTCCGCGCCGTCCACAATGCCTTGGCAAAGAATACGGGGGCATATTTATTTGCCTGGCGGTTCGTTTTTTTCAGCTACCGCGAAGGAACGGGCAAAGGGAGGGCAATAGCAGCCCCGCGGAGAGGCTGCGAGGCAGCCACGCCGCGGCTGGTGGATAGAAGGGGGGTGGTGTCAGGAGGTGCGAGGGATCGCGACGCAGGAAAGTTTCGTTGTGCCCTGTCCCCTCGTCTAGCCAGCCTAATCTCGTAACCCGACGCATCCCGCGGATGTGCAGGCGCACTGTACTCGCACACGGCGCAGTGACGTTCTCAGAAAAGTTGCCCGGACTTACAAGTCCGTTCCCTTACTGCCGTTGAATAATACCGCGACTAGAGTGCACGCCATTCGGTCGCAAGAAATGTAAAACGTCCCATTACGATTTCAGTTCCGCGCGCGCACTTTTCCGGCGAGAATACGCGCCCTCGCAGGAATGCGAGTAAATAATTGACGCGGCTGCCGGAACGGTTCGTATCTTCGAGCGAGAGAGAGAGAGAGAGAGAGAGAGAGAGAGGCGAGATAGAACCGCGAGAGTGGCGCGGAGAATTCCTCCCCCTGAAACAATCTCGAGCGTATGAATAATCGAAATCGATTACGAGACTTTGTTTTCTCAGCGCTTTTTGCCGCTCGTTGATTCGCAAAACGTTCGCTGGCAGTGGGTCGCCAGAGCCGGAGAAAACGGCTGCGCGGCACAGTCGCCCGCCTTTTTCAATATGTTTTGTCGCGCGTCCAGAAAATAACAGCGCGTTTCGCCGTGACGCGCGAGGATATTTATGTTTCCGTTAAATAATGGAATTAAGCTGCATAGCTTTTTTCCGAGCTCTGTTATTTCACGGTGCATCCGTTTCGCGCCGTTTCGTTCACCGCGTCGAAGCACATTTCCCAGTGTTACGGCGCAACCCTCTCCCGACCGGGAGTTATGAAAAATTCGTAATTTCGTCGATGGGACCGCGGCCGTTGCCGCTCGACGCAGGCGAAAGCTCGTTCGGTCGTCGCATTTGCGAAATTGACGGCGACCGTGGCCCCCCCGTCGGATCGACAGCCCGCGATAATCCATTATGTCGCAATATCAAAAATTACGGCTGCATGCTGCATGCGAAAACGATTACCCCGTTGCGTCATATTTAGTCCCGGATTACGCGAATCCTCTGTTCGCTGCAACCGCCGGTCGCTCGAGAATATTAAAAAATTGCATCCGTCCAGCCTGCGCTGTGGAAACGAGCGTTTCCACTCAAATGAGCCCCGCGCCGCCCCGCGCCGCCAGCGCAGCCACCAGTCGATTCGGGGAACGGTGTCTGAAAGCAAAAAGCCGAAGCCCAGGTTGGGGAAAAAAGTGCTGCGCCGCCTCTTGCAACGCGAAATAGATCTTGGATCGTATGCAAATCCGCTCGTTATTTCGTTCGCGTTGTCAGCTGCCACCGACAATGCCACCTCTCGGGGATAAACTCCGCGGGAAGGGGTTGAGTGTCGGTGGGAACTCGAAAAACCGTGCTAGATAAACGTGCTAATATTCTAGTTTTAAATTTCCCCGCTAGCAATAACGCAGGCCGTTCGAATAGCTGTCTCTTCTTCCATCGAAACGAATTCTACTGGAATTCGAGAATGATAATGTCACCCTAACGGTAAGAGGCATCCACCGTGTGCACCCACGATTTGACAAATCTCATTCGTCGTGGCGCGGCTAGCTGCACGGTCGAACAATTAATGCCGAGGGGTTGGAACGGAGAGTGTGGCCGCTGAACGTTGGCGAGCGTCATTTGGCCGGTCGGCTGGAATTCTTGCAATTCCGTCGCTGGAATATCGGTTTATTTATTCGTACACAGCCGCCGTTCCGCTTATGTAGGCGAGCGCGGATGAGAGCAGCCTGCGCACGAATAAAGCACCGCGATGCAGCGTCGTTGGACGGCGGCACGGCTGGCCGACGAGCATTTATCCGGCAAACTGGGGATCGATGCGCTTTATCGCGCCAGAAAGACTGCGAGGGATGGGAAGGGCGCGAGATAATTTATCGCCGGGCTCTTGGTCTTGATAGGGCCTTACCGCTCAAATGAAATACAACGGGTCGCTGATAGAGGCCGCCGTAAAGGTCGGGAAACGATAGGAATCCGTCTCGAAATTTCCATGCAGAGAGGGTCTTCGGAGCTCGCGCGTCTTCCAGCGTAAAATCAAAGAATGCCGGTGGATGGAGGATAAATGTAAAAACGCCGTCAGTAGATTGGGGATCAGGATACAGACGCGCGGGGGCCCTCGTAAAGTCGCGCCAGCGAGCATAACGACGCTGGGAGTTGACGTGGCGTAGATCCCTTTCGGTCGGTCTTCTTCTTCGTCTGCGCGCAAGAAAAAGTAACGAAAAGGGATACCGATCGACGTATCGACGAAGGTTTGCTTTCGCCGTGGTTGCCTTCCTTCCGAAATCACGAACAATGGTTGGAAACACTGCGGCTGCATCGTGCGCTACTCTTGGATAGTGGCAGAGACGATGAATACACCGTCCGTACGTGGATTTTCAGCGGTTCCTTGTATCTCGCGAAGTAGTCTCTTTCAGATCGCGCCACGTACTATTCACTGACCAGCCAATACCGCTAAGAGATCTCTCCTCGCTGGCAGATCTTCCTTTTGGTAGAAACGACGACCCGACAGTGAAATGGGCTCAGACTCCAGCCACGCTTTCGTGCTCCTCTCGGGCGCCGGCTTTCTCCGCGGATGAATATGCGACGCGTGCATCTGCTTTGCGACCGTAACGACCAGGGACGAGCAAGCGCAGTTTGTTTCACCTCGGTCCGCGCGAGATCAGTGGAACTGGTAAACTGATGCGCGGACAGGCCTGCAATTATACCGTCGCGCCGTTCACAGAACTAATTAGCCACGGTTAATTTGTGCGCCATTACCCGACGTAAGACTACTCGACGCGAGCCGGGCATAAAGATCCTTTCAGGGCCCTGGCAGCTTCAATTTCTACGATTGAAATTACCAGCGTGAATGTATTAGATTAGCATACGAGACACCATTAGGAACCGTAAGTCCATCTTAATCTATTCACGCTGCAAAGGTTTAGAGACTTACAAAGTATTTCAAATATTTGTTCTCAAAGTGCCAGCAGAAAATCGTTCGTTCGACTCTACGTATTTCTCCCCTGGTGAAACAATTCGTTCCCTCCGAAATGGCCCCAATGCTGCAAAAAACAAATGCCCATTGTCGAATGGTCAGTGGGGAAGAGAGGGTGACCTAATGGAATTCATTGACCGATCGAATCGGTGCTATGACCGGCTCCCTTTTTTCCGCGGCAGCTACGTAATTATGAAACGTCGAAAAAAAAGGTCGATGAAAAGTATCGGATTCTTCACCGACGATTGCGAATCGAATATTTTTGCGTGGGCTCGCGCGAAACGATGATATAATCGAGCCGATAGGCTGACGCCAGGTGGTATCGCCCTCTCACCCTCGATTCCACGTTTTTTTTTCGCCCTCTCCTACCCCTGGCGAAATCAGCGCCTGCCCGAATCGGAACGAATCGACGGGTGGCACGCAGAGCCATTTTTATGCTCGTTTCCTGGGTCACCCGTCGCGCCACCGCGAAAATAGTATCGGCACGAAGCAATTTCCAAACTCACGGCGGAGGCCGTGCGTGTAGCGGTAATGAATTCAGCCGAGCGATTTATTAATATATAAATCCGGCAAAAGTCGACGGCTTTAAACGGGAGTCACGTTTCGCGACTTTCGCTATGGCGGAGGGTGCATCTTCGTTGTTCGTTTTCAAGGTGAGTCAATAAGGATGTATTGGACCTGTTTTCGAAATATTGCCAAATTGATGAAAATTTGTGAGATTGTTCTTTTCAATCTTCCTGATGTGCTCTAAAAATTTTAAACGAATTCACTAAACGGTTACTGAGTTACAACGATTTTAGTTTTCACGATTTTAGATAAACTAAATGTTGAAGAAATAGTGCCAATGTTTTCAATTTTTTTTTGTACATGCAGTATATGGGTAGATGAAAATAGCTGTCGAGTTTCAATTGTTTTCACTACACCGTTTTAAAGAAATAAATTGCAACTTGAAAAAATTGTGAATTCACTGCCAAAAGTTTAGCAAATAATGCTTGAGAAAGCATTTGTAAAGTGAAGAATACCTTTCTAGGATTAAAAATAAGACTCCAACTGTCGTCCGAATTCCTTACATCTAGATTTACTATGCGTAAGACGTAGATATTGAAAACTTTCAAATTTCACATACTTTTATCTGATATTGTACGTCCGATACATCCTTAACCAAAAAGCAAAATAAGCACGTGCTTAGGGTATCGAGAGAAATAAGGGCAACCTAGAAATTTTCTGAATTCTAAAATCAAACTGTTGTTAGAAGACTTCATTACATTGAAATAATCTAATAACTCTAAAGGTCTTAATGGTTCGATCGACATTTTCACCAGTCTCCATCGTCAGTCTCTCGGTTCTCCATTTTTGAGAGTAAGAGAGAGACCGTTAGAGGATTTTGATAACATCTTGAATAGACTGGTTGGTTGGTGGTGGGTGTTAAGTCATCTGTCTTTATGCTTACCTTCCCTGAAAAGTATTTCCTTCCCGGTCGGAGTAAATGGACAAATATTAAGGACGCTAACAATGGGCGGACAACAAAGATCAGGTCTAAATTTGAGGTCTCAGATCCGTTCCTCATTGAAGCGAGCCTTTCATCGCGGGATAATGGTTCTCGTTGAAGGGAGCGTTCGCTGCTTCTTAGACAAAACGCGGAATTATTTGCAGGCGTCTGGAATAGAATCGCAGTAGGGATTTTCGCGCTTGCAAGGTAGGCAGCTAGCGAGATAAAAGGCGATTTCTTTCTTATCGCCTGGCGGCAGCGAGCTTCCCGCTCGGAACAACAATGTTTCGTTGTTCAACTGGCAACAAAACGTTGCCGCTGTCTCTCCCGCCTTCTCCCCACTGCCTCGCGCCTTTATTCTCCCTCTTAGATCTTCTACTCTGTTGCTCCGACTCTTCCTCCCTCTTCATCCACCCCTCCGCCGGGTTTTCCCTCTCACAGTTTCTACAAAGTCTCGCGAACAGTTTCGCCGAGCCCTCTGGAAAACTGGTACGTCGAGCAGTTTCGGGAGACGACTCGGTGGTAATAGTTGGAAGCGAGAGAGCGAGAGTGGAGAGAAAGAGACGGCGGGTCGCGATGGTGTGGCGAGGGTGAGCAAGGGGGCGGAAGAGCGGGGCGATGGGCGGAAGGAAGTCAAGCGAAATAGCAAATCCTCAAACAAACGGTAGAGTCTTTGCGAATCGAGCGAGCTTAGCAGTGGATTATCTTCGCCGTATACCTATAGCTCGCCGTCGAGCTTTTGCCCGGGTGTTCGATACCAAAGAACGCGAAATCGTGTTCCGCTGCTTTATGCTGCTCCATCGCTGATATCGTCGAGGCACAATCGCAGACGCGTAAACCCGCCATCGTGTACACCTACGTAAACTCGTATCCGTTAGAGGCGCTTGAAACCACCGGGAAGGTAACTTAACTGGCTTAAGAAGTTCTGCCTCCTGCGATTGATACCATCCATCTGAATCTTCCCAGGTTCCAGTTATGGGTATGAGGGCGCGAGCTCTGGTTTATGGAGATTCTTTCCACCTGAATTTACTATTCCAAGTAACTATCATCTGTCGCCCTTCGCTCCACAAATCGCTGCCTCAAATCCATCCAATTTCTTCCCCTTCCTAATATTCGAAAACAGTTGCTTCGTGTCTACATATACTCAGTAGAATGCATAATCCTTCCTATAAAAAGTTCAATCGATAATTCACTCGCATCGAAGCTTCCGCTATCTACAAAAGATTCCGTATCGCGATCTGAGGCAACGCTGCTCGGCAGCGAGCACACAGAACCAGCGAACTCCATTGGCTCGCTAAGCGGATCGTGAGAACCTCGGGAGCAGAGAGGAGCGCTCCGCGGAACCTTGTAGCTCATGAATAATTTCCAGTAATTAGGAGGCAGCCTGGGCTTGAACATTGTATAGGTACCGCGAAAGTTAGGTCGCTGGGTCGAAGTATGCCTGGGTTTTGCGGACTCCTTGAGTCGACGCGTTGCCGGCAAGTACCGTCGCGGTACATTTTAAGCCGCTACTCCTTTGACAACTGCTTCTCCTCCCCTGTTCTTCAACGAGGGAGGAACTTCGCCCGTCGTCGCGTCGCTCTCGAGTCCCGCGCCTCATCGGGCAAACAATGGCAACGCGTTCAACACGTGTGAAAGTTTAATGCGTGCGTGCTCGGGGCTCGTTGGATTTCACCTAGCGGCTGGCGAAAGCGAAAGGAATCGATCGGCGTCCATAAATAGGAAAGCCCCGCCGCTCTGGCGTGCCGTTCGTCGCTGTGTTGGTCGTTTTCGGATCGGTCGCTAATAATTAACCAATAGGTTGGCTGACGAGGCTGACGCGTGGCTGAAATCGAGTGCCGACTCGGAGACCGGGAACGCGCGAAACAAGGAGGGTAGTGGTTGAAATGGAAAATCGTCGACTCTGCACCCTCTATTCCCCTCTAAACCCGAGCACACGTAAACGACATCGATCGCCGACTCCGAGAATCGGGGAAACAGCCGTGAAACTTAAATTGGGTTGGCCGGGATAGAAAAACCGGAGTCGTTTGGGCCTCTATTCCCTCCCTAACTTTAAGCAGGCCGTGTACAGTGGAGCGGCGTGTTCCGGTTGGCCGTACGCGCGCGGCAATTTCGTCGCGTTACGACTGGCTCTTTTCCGCAAACGGCAGACTGCTAGTGCAGTGTGAAACGTCGCACAAAAGTGGAGCGCGGATAATGGAGGTCCTTTCCTGCCGCCCTTCCCGCTCCTCTTACGAGCGAGACACTCGGTAGATGCGAAATCGATGCCGGGACGTGTTCTCGCGGGCGAAAAAGACGAGGAGGAGAAGAAAAAAAAGAAGAAGGGAACGGCGCAGCCCCCGCGCGTTATAAACCCGGAGGTCTCGCAGAGTCGTCCGAGTGAGACTGCAGCCGGTATACGGTGCATTATAGGGCGATATAGCAGGTGTTTGTAGACTGTTTCCAGGGAACGTGCACACCGAGGAGAGTAAAACCGGCGATGCTCGGTCGTTCGCGTGTTTCCTGTCCTTTGCCCGTGGATAAGCGACCGGGACGCCCTTCGAGGTCGTCGAGAAACGGAGATACGGGGATGGTCGGTTTCTTATCGGGGCGAGCATCATCGTCGAGGAATCTTCGCTTGTTGTTTCTAGCCTGGCCGCTCGGTCGCGTCTGTTTCTATGTGGACGACCCTTAAGGGTTAACCTTATGTAATAGCAGAAATCAAGGTTCTTTTTGGGGAATTTTTTGTAAGAAACCGCTCCCAAACACTTGCATTTAATGAAGAGAAACGAAAATTTCTATTGACGATGGTTGAATGGCTTTTACACTACTTCGTGGCGATGACTTTCAAAGAGAGCACCGAATTTCGTTCCCCGTGCGAGTCTTTGGAGGCTTGCGAACCCAGCGAGTAGATCCTTAAGCGATCAATGGGGCATCTGATAACTGCTCGCCGTTAACGAAGCTCGCCAGCTGGAACTTCGTTAACTTGTAACGACGTAAGAGATTTAAATGCACAGAGAGATGGCCCTTTGACGCTCGGTTTCGGTCGGCTATCGAATCGTTGCCGCGACCGCAATGAACTTACTCCCTCGAGCGGCTGCTAATCGATGAAGTCCCATATTTTTGTGCATCGTTCCGTGAACTGCGCCGTTAATATCTCCACCGATGAAACTACCTGGTAAATACTGAAATTCCTTTGCGGGCGTTTCACGCGTCGCCAAGTACGTTCCGCAATCAAAGAAAAAATAATCGCGGCGAGTTACGAGGGTATAAACAGTGCGCAACGGGAAGGATGAAGTCCGGGGTGTTTTTCACGGAAGATTAGGCGCGTAAAAAATACGATAAATGATAGCGATGTTTAACCGCGATTGCGGTTACCACGCAGCCACTCTCTCCTTCTTCGTCCTTTGACTAACTACCGATTTACAGGGAAGCGACTGTATAGACGCTCCTTCTGTTAGGGGAGAACGATTAGGTAAATCGAAAACGTTTGGCGGCCCGCGAGAAAAGCAACGCGCGCAAACAAGACGCGCGCTGGGGTGGGCTGAGAATGTCGCGGAGCATGACTGGTGGCAAATTACACGGAATTAACAGAGTGGATTGTTTGTAATAAAGATTAATCGTCGGCTTTGTGACGACTGTGCGTTTGATACCAGCCGCTCTCGCGGTCCTCATCTCTTATTCCCTTGCAACCCCATCGCTCTGTCCTTCTTTGTGCGACGACGAATGTTGTTTGTGTAATCAACGGAACGAACAGAGCCCCTCTGCCACTACTGGGAGGGACCTAGTGCTCCTGTAGCGTGTAATTTGTAATTCTGCACGCTGCATTATTTTCCGCTCTACCGCTTCCCACTTTCCACCCTCCCCCGCTCTGTCATCCCTCTCGCGTTCGTGTTTCGTTACCCTTTCGCTGGCTCGCCTCTCGCCCTTCTCTAAATTATAGCCCGATTCGCGTTCCGCATGACAATCCGGCGGATACCCAGGAAATTGTGGAAATCAAATCAGCTAAGCGTGTGTCGGTGCGTCCACCCTCGAAACGGATCGCGGCTTATTACCTCCGCAGAAACGGCATTTGTCCATTACGCCACACCGCGGTGTTTTTTCAGGGGTGAATTGTTTATCAGGGGTCTAATTTACCCGATGGATCTCGATCTCCCTACCCAACTCCGCTAATTAGACTCCATTAAGCGCACCACTCGCGTGGCTTTGCTCCTGCAAACTTGTCTCGAGCTTCCCTTACACTACCACACTCGGCAACCTGAGCTGCGGCTCATTTTCGAAGGCTAGCCTCGAGTTAGAAAGCTGCCAAGGCAGCCATGCAATCGACCAACCTTCTTCTCCACATAATTTCGAAAGGATGCTCGACGATCTTACCAGCTGAGAAATCTCAGCCCCTTCCTTCTCGCTTCTTCCCTCCCGAGCTTCCCGCAACACGGTGCATCGTATTCCCCGCAAGGAAAAGGCTCTGGTCTGCGCGACACGACTAATTCGAATTCCCAGGGGGCCGCGTGCGCTCGCGCAAACACGCATTCATATTCCAGCGTCTCGCGATCCTCGCAAAAACTTGTCGCCCCGACGCCAGCTTGCCTTGGCGTTGATATTAATAATGTAATCGGCTGTGGGGGAGGGAGGGCGTTGAGAATTAGAAACGGTGTCACGTCGTCGAGGAACGGGGAGGCCTGTAGGACGGCGTCGCGGCGACGACGGTGGAAGGCGAAGATAATTAAACCACGACCTTCCCTTGCCACGTCGTCGTCGTCGCCGTCGTCTCGGTTACCTGGCCGCTGCCGTGCCAAGAATGAGAATCTTAACCGTGCGGAGGTGGTTAGGAACGGTAGGGCGACGGCTTACCAGAATCACAACACCAGAGACAAGCTTCAATAACGCGGACGTCTGCCGCGGTGTATTGGCCAACGGTCGTTCCACCGGGGAGGTAAATAAATCAATGAACGCTGACCAGGTTATAATTCGATCGGTAATTTAATCACCGGTAGCCTTGCGAAGCCGCGGCAGATAGGAAGGGCGTGCCTCGTAGGTTACAAGAGGCCTTTTATAAACGGGCAATCCCCAGCACCGGGAGGTGAACTTTGGCGTGGTCCACGGTTCCAATTAGTCGCGTTTGTGCTCTCGTTCTTTCGACGTCATTGATCGCCGTCCGTCGTCCGGCGATTGTTCCCGCGAAATTGCATCGTTGCAAACGTGCCCGGGCCAGGGGAGACCCGGGGGGGGTGCAAGTTGCTCGTTCGTTAAGGGATTCACGTGGATTTCCATTGAAAGGCGTCTGGCCATGATACTCTAATGAATTAGAGGCGGCCCGGCTGTACGGGATCGTTGTTGCGACTTAAAGCCCGCGTAATTGGCCCCCCTCACGAGGCGGCGCGATTATCAAGTGGATGGACGTTAAGCATCGGACTATATAAAATTACGCGCGGCGAGGTCGCGCGAGCCCAGCCCGCTAGCACGCCCCACCGCCACGGCAATTTCGAGAAAACGATGCCATTATCATTAATGTTTTACCGCGATCACCGTTGTTCACCGCAAAGTGCTCGTTCCTGTAATAATTATTATCATCCCATTTGCGACATTACGAGCGGTACAGGGAGGAGCAGTCGTTGCCCCGCGGGCCGACCTTTCCCCTCTGAAAACCGACGCCCGACGGCGCGCAATTTGTAAAAGTATTTACGGGCCGCTTATGGAAATTAACGGTCGCCAACGATCTCCTCGCTCGGCATGGGACAGCGCCACGAATTCAATCGTACCTGGGCGATTGCGCGCCGATTTAAAGGTCCCCTAACTTTTCACTCCACAGCGTTTGTTCTGTATATAATAACGTCGGCGTTCTTGTTTTTGTCGTTGTTACGATTGCGGACTGTATTATTACTATTTATAAGTTGCGATCACGTAACAGGGGTAACGGATATATATATACGATACGGCGGTGTGGGGTGCGTAAAATTATAGAACCGTTTGGCAAACATGCTGGCAGTTCCGTGGAAGCGACGTCATTATCATTTTAGCGTAATTACCATTCGGTAATTACCGGCCGTATTCATCATGGAGCAGCAGGATGTTTATACCGTCACACGCACCGTGCTAGTTAACTTTGTCACGTGTGTGCGCACGTTCGCCGGCTGGTATTGGCCTCTTCATCCCGGCGGAGGCCCAAAAACGGGAACTTCCACGCGTTTGGTTCGCTCAAGGGTGCCCTTAAGCGGCAGCTTCCCCTTGCGAGACGCTAAACACTGAAATTCGGTCTCGTTACACTTGCGTCACCGAGTGCAGCGGGCGCTGGCTTCTTCACAGCGACTCACCCTTTACCTGCACTCTTCTTTGTGCACCAAGGTGGCGGGCCCGCCGCGACACGAGCGCGTCCCCATTTCCCGGCTCCCTTGGAGCGTGTCATGCCGCGCAGCGATCCTCAGCATTCAGATTCGATATCTGTGACAAAGGAGCTGCGATTCAGCTCGTGGAACACGCTTCTTCCCGGCTCGCTGCATGCCTCGCGAGATGGAGGAACCCAGTCGAAGAAGGAAGTTTAATAATAACTCGTGCTGCACAGACAGACGTGGCCGACGCCGCAGCATTCGTCTTTATTACCTTCGAAATTTTCTATGACGCGAGACGCGGCGCGGAATGTTTAGGAGGGCGAATATTGCGCGGTGGATGAATAAGGGATGCCAGGCGGGAAATAGAGGAACCAAGAGCGGCGGCCGTGTCATTTTTTGGTCCCGCGGTGAATTTCCACGTGGAAGACGTCGCTGTCGTTGCGGGGCCGCCAGCGAGTTTAACCGCAACCGTTGCGGTTGCCCCAGGAAGGCTGAAAGACGGCAGAGGAGTTCTCGGTTCGGGGGATGCTGCTTCGACATTCGCCGCGGCCTCGAGGAATCACGCGAAAGTGAAATATGTACACCCCTGGCCCACCCTGGGCACCCAAGGGGTTCCGAAGATTCGTCTGGAAAATGAAACTGGGCGGACGCGGACGCGAGGGGCTCTCGCTGGCAGACGAGCCGCCACGTCAGAAGGATGAGGGTGGAACGATTTATAGCGCCTTAAGACTACCGCAACTTTATGACGGCCTTAATGTTTGCACCGTAAATTGGGTAGCTTAGGACAGCGAGGCAGCCCGAAAACAGTAAAGTGGAGATCCCTTCGCCGTGACTGGCATTCGTACATCGCTGGGAATAATTTGCTCCGGGTTCGAGAACCCGAGGGGTGAATTCCGTCCGCCCCGGGAAGTAAAAATCTTGCTCGCTTCGCTTCACGCTGAGGCAGCCCTCTCACGCCGCGGCCTCGCCGACGTGTTCGAGGGACGTCCGTCGTCGAATTTTTATGAAAATACTTAGCCCCGCGCACGCGAATCTTTGGCGACCTGGAAATTGCTCCCCGATGAAAGCAATTACTGGAGAGGCCGCGGGAAATAACGGCGCCATGTTTTATAAACGCTTTAATTCGAGGCGGAAGGGGAACAGACGTAGCGGCTTCTCTTTCAGATGGGAATAAATTAAAAAGGATCGCAGTAAGAAAGTTGCCTAAGCGCATTGCAACCTTTGAAAGTATAATTTCAGAGTTGCAAACAGGAAACTGAATTCCTTCATCTTGGGCGCAACAGTTATGAGAAAAGTAATTACGAATGTAACTGTACGTAAGCGGTTAGCGTTCTGAAATCTTTCATAGATCCGAGTAGAATTTACCTCGTGCAATGGAAATGTGTAGTGTAAGGTTTCTTTAAACTTCCCCTTAGGTTCTAATTATTTTTCTAGCTGCTACATGAAATCCTGCAATCGTTACAATTCAATCTAGAAAATGGCACCTGGTTGTATAGACTGCCACTTATCAGCCTGTTGGAAAGTGTTTACAAGTGTCGCCTGCCACTTTGCATTTCACACGTGTCGAGCACTATAAATAAGATCGCAGCTGGAGCGCGACGAGAGGGGTGGTTCGAGCAGAGGGTGAGCACACACGAGGAAGAACGACCCTTGTGGCTCGATGAGAAGCCTCTTGCTCGAGTCCTCATAATTGAGACAATGAGTGGCGCTCGATAACCGAGCGTGGCGTTGGCTAGCTGCTACCCTCCGCCGTTTCTCAAGTGCCGTCCTCTAAATTCCACCGGGGTGATGCTTCCTCTAAAGTGTCGACTTATTATTTTCATCCCTCAACGCTGGACCAATATTTGCATAGAAGCACGAGTCTTAAAGCTAGACGGTGACGGTGAAGGTAGAGGGATCTTGCACGGTTGCTGGATATCCTGGGGGAGGTAGACGAAGAAACGCCAGGGAGAACGTTGCTGAATTGTGCAACGCCGCTCGTAATACGAGATTAATATAATCCCACGGAATGTCTTGGCGAAACAGACTCCTCGTGCTCTGCTACGCGTATTAATTCCATAGTTGTGGGGATTTATAGTTCCACGGGCCTATAATTTCACGGACCTATATCTTTGGGGATCTACAGCTGCAGAGATTTATATTTTCGACTGGTACAGTCTTAGATGAATTCTAAATCATCTATGTCATTATCAGTAATCACCGTTCTACTCACAAGGGAAGATTGCAAACCCGAAAATTCAAAACTTCTGAAACTTTGTGGATATGTAGGGGATTTCCTTCTGATTACAAAGCAATTTTTTTGCTGCAAAAATTCACTCTACAGGGGTGAAATTAACCCCTGAAAATTTGGTTATGTTTCGATTTTATTTTGTAACGCAGAATCTGTAAGAGATAGACAAAAAGTTTCAAGGCAAAAGTTACTTTTTTTAATTAGATCTACCAAATCGTAAAGGTTTTATCAATTGTTTAAACAATTAGAAAAATTAATAAACAAAAATATGAATAATGTTTTCTAAAATTCGGCATTTCACGTGAAATATGAACTGGATGTTTAAATAATTATGAAACAGCATAACCAAATTTTATTTCCATACAATTTCAACTATTGTTGTATTGCGGAACTGTGCTCCGCAACAATGGAGGAACTTTTGGATCCCATTGTAACGTGCATTAAGCTGCACGACGAGCAATGTTTTTGCAACAATTATTAGGAAATAATAAGCGAAGCGTAGTAAGAAAGTAAGATAATTTATATAGTTTTGTCTCTAATTACACATGGGGCAAATATATCAGGTGGAAATAGAGGAGAAGAAGGGAACTGTGAGATATAACATTTACGATTTGGTAGATCTAATTGAAAGAAGTAACTTTTGTCTTGAAACTTTTTCCTATCTCTTACAAATTCTGTGTTACAAAATAAAATCGAAAAATAACCGAATCTTCAGGGGTTAATTTCACCCCCTTAGAGTGAATTTGGGCAGCAAAAAAATTGCTTTGTAATCAGAAGGAAATCCCCTACATATCCACAAAGTTTCAGAATTTTTTGAATTTTCAGGTTCGCGATCTTCCCTTGCCAGTGCACCTAAATTCTGATAATGAGATCAGAATCGCTGCTTTCATCGACTCCTGCTTATCGATAAACCCAGTCCAATCCCCCCCGCGATCCATAATGAAATTCACGAGTGATTTACAAGATTGACAAAAAAAGGGGTGGCGAACTCTCGCGTCGTTTCTCCAGTCATTTTATTCCCTCCTTCGGCGGGAAGAGACGCAGGGACGTATTAAAGGTTCGCGAGCCAGTTCGACGGACAAAAATGTCGGCCAGCACGGGGGAAGAAGGTCGTTAAGGTAATACAAGACTGTGCAGCATAAAATTGCTGGGCAAAAATCGGCGAGCGATAACGCGGAACCGAGTCCGCGCTGGTTCGCCGACTAGCGTAGAGCGCCGTTACCTTCCAACTCGCGGTTCCCTCGAAATCAAGAGTCAAGGGATCGTATTTGCAATGTAAATTCCAGCGATTCGCAAACAAAGGTGTCAACGGAAGCAGTGGCTAGATATCCATTCGCTTGGCCGATTCGATATCGAGCAAATGTATAAATAGTGGCGGTCTGACGAATCTCTGCGCCGCGGTGGAATCGAGTCCACTGTGCCGAGAGCGATTTTATCCTGACGTGAGTGGTATTTTTCGACGTCCTCGGTGCCGGAAGGCTTTCCTCGAATTTTGGATCCAAAATAAATTCTCGTAGTAGGTACGTAATTAGACCGAACATTAATAAGGCCTGGATCCTTTCCCATTTACTCATTATCCCGTGACAGATTCAACAAGAGTCCGTCGCTGTACCCGAGCGTCATTCAAACCGTGGTTCTAGAGGAACTGAAGTGTCCAATAAAGTCGCATAAATGATTACGCGATTTGTCGATTAGCACAGCATCCCCGCGGCATTATTCAAAGCTTTCAGCGACTAACGATGTCCTCGTTAATTCCCCATTATGCCGGGATCGAAAATATCATAGCCGCCTCGCGGATGATATTTCGAGCGTCATCGAGAGCAGGGTGGCCTCATCCCCTGTATTAGGGGATCAGAATCAGAGCCGGTAATAACGCGGCGGCGAGCCGTAATAGAGGGTCGCGGGACCACCTCGGAAAAATGATATCAGTTTAATGTCCAGACCAAATGGCGCCTCGGTCGCCGTTACCTCGGCCCCGGGCTTCCCTCTCGTTTTCCCGCGGCAAGTGAAAAGAGCAGGCTGCGCGGGGGGCTGGCATCTCGAAGGGTAGCGGGCAGGGACGTTATAACAAGACGGCGCGCTGTCGCTGGCACCCTTCTTACACCGACTTACCTGCCAGATAGTTACGTATTAGTGGCTGTTACGAAACGATTTAATAAACGGCTGGTGCACGAAGGGAGCGGAGGAACGGTGGGACAAGGGAACAGCGGGCAATCTAATCGAATATATCAGCGCCGCGCCCGGTAACGAGGGACCATTTCGTTCCGAGCGAATGCGTCCATTTCACGCTGCTTCTTTTCCCCACTGCGCGAGGAACGCCTCGCAGGAATCTCATATAAGCACGTTTCGAGTTGGTTCGCGAGCCGAGCCAAGGGGCCGCGTAACGGGATCGAGGAGGATCCGAGGAGCGCGGAAGAACGTGCTAAGTATATTACAATAGCACGCCGTTCCGCGAATACGCAATTTCGATTTCGCCTTGCGGCGAGAGCCCGGCGCGTATGTATCGCGCAGTTACGAAACGACGGCGATAAACATTGGAAAGATAGCCGGGAGGATTCCAGCGAGCGTGAACGGACGTCGAGCTGCGCTTGAAGCGGCGAAATGACGGGGGTGGGGTTTCCTTCGCTCGGGACGAATTAACGCGTCCGTCTGAGGTAATGGGGGGCATGGAGTGGCACGGAGGGAACGAAGCGGGAGGATGGGGGTGTAATACGAGGAGCCCAGGGGCGCGATCGGTTGTCGATTATCGCCGATATTCCAGTCGTTCCCGCGGAAGCCTGATTACATGGCCGACGATCGGTTTTTATGATTCTCTCGGTCCGCGCGGATCGAGATAAAGGGGCGATTGTGGCCGCGTCCCGACCGGATAAAAGTGTTGGAAAGCACTCGAGGAGCCCTTTAACGAGCCATAGCCGCGGAGAGGGTGTTTCAAAGGACAAAATGACGTTTACATAGGGCGGCAGAATCGAGAGAGAGGCGCGATGGGGAGGAACGCGGGCGAGCGCACATAGCCTCGCTCTTATGACCCCGGGAATAGAGGGGCTTTAACGGGAAACGTGACGCTGTATTCTCTTTCTTCTCTCTTTTTTTCTTCACACGCGTGGCACTTGCGTTACATACCATGTCGCGCGAGGCTCTGGGAAACTCTGAAAACTCCGAGGGCTCTCTCAGCGAGGCTCGGCACCAGTCGCCTGGCAGGATCGAAGCAATGAGTAAAAAGCTTCTACGATTAAAAGGGAAGGCTGAAATTGAAGTTGCAGAAAGTCCTCTATTCGGAAACGTAGTCGCGGGAGGATAGAGCTCAGGGCGACTGGATCAAAGGAGGATATTTGCCCGGTGGAGGGTATCGGGATCGAGGGAGACTCGGGACATTTGCTCGGGATCTCCATTACGCCGCTGTAAAAACCGTCAAACGGGAGCCGCCGATAAATCGCGCATCCCCTCCGACTACGAATGTTTACATTTCCGTGGAGAAAGGGGGAGCGGGAAGGAGTTGAGCCCCGGCGGATACTAGGCTGTGGGGTGGTTTCGGTAGCTTTGCCAAATCGAACGAAATCTTCGGGAGGATTTTCACGCAGCCTTGCGTCCTTCCCTCTCGCGGTGTACGTATGTGTGTGTGTTTGTGTACTCGCGGGTACGCGTGTCGTTTGCCGCGCGTGGGCACGTAACGCCGCTCGGAAAGTGTCTATAAAGGAACGCGTGCACGTCGACGTGCGCAGGTATATCGCGGCGGTTCAAAGGATGGTACAATGTTTACGGAGTGCAGGGGACCGAGATGGATAGAGTGAGGAGCGAGGAAACGGAGGAGCAGAGCCTCGCGCCCCGTCGTATCGAAGGGTGCACACACGCTCGCCGTCGAGGCATGCCACTTGTGGGTCTCTCGTGCAAACCCTTCCCTCAGACCTATGTACTTCGCTACCTACTCTATATTCCGTTCGACGAGCGTTACCGTTAGCCTGCCTCGAGCGAGCACTCGCACCTCGGCACCTGTAACACCACCCCCAAGCATTTCCGGCCTTTCCGTGCTCTCCGCGACACCCCCACCTCCATTTTACCTTTCACCTTTCTCTCTGTCTCTGCCAAGGAAACGCTCTTCTTCTCTCGCCCTCGCTCTACCATTGCACACATTTCCTCGTTCCTCTCGTTCCCACTCGCGCGACGCATACCTTGCTTGAACGCGAAGCTTAGCCATGGCCAAGAGACAAACCAAACAGGAGAATAGGCTTCCCGGTAGCTGTAATAATATCTGCAGCGCGGAGTGTCAGTACTCGACTGGGATGGGCTCCGTTTTCGCTGCAGGAGATTCGGTCGCGAGCGATCAGACACGCTCGAAATCGATTTATGCAGATCGAAGGCAGTTCTGTTCGGCTGGGAGGAAGTAATGGGGGAATTGTTAGTATCGGGAAGTCGTCAAGAAGTTTGTCTCTAGTATCGCGAGGCTTGAATGCGCATTCGTTTGGCTCTGCTTACTTTTATAGCGTGACGGTATAGCCGTCCCTGAACGATGATCGCATCGAGAGTCTCCTCGAAATAGTTTTACGACAGTTCCCGATGCGTGGGACAAGATTCGCCTCGGGCAGCCCGGCAAGTTTTTAATTCCAATTTGTTCCTACGTAAATGAAGTATACGACCCTGTCGTTCTAAACTCGGTTTTATTACTCGAAAAGGGGAGGCGGCGCTATAAACTGGCATTCTTGGACAGCTGCGCGGCATATTCCCCTTGGCACAGCCGGGCGCCTCGAATTTCTTTGCACCGCGGTCTCGAATTAACAATTTTCCATTCTCCTAACCGAGGAAAAGAAACACGCGCGCAAAATTTTCGCGAACGCCCATCCTCCGCAGAACGCGAGAGCTGTCGGTGTAATTTCACGTCGTTCCACTGAAACGAGTGGGCTCGCCAGTGAATAAATGTGCGGGCGCTTTTCAGAGGCGCCCGTGGCAACCTTGGCGCATCCGTCTGGGCTGTCTGGCCATCTGGATGTCTTGCCGCGTAATTTTTAAGTTGCGCCCGGCTATGGCGAAAGTGGCCCTCCTCGGGTCAAAGCCACCACTAGGCGGTCAAGCTTTGCATTCGCGTGCTCATTCATCCTCGTTTTCGTCGCGCTCCACCTTCTCTCTCCTCCGGTCGCCAGAACGCGACGGAAAAGCTCGCTGGCGTTCAACATTTCGTTTCACGCTAAAAATTCGGTCCACCAGGCGGACAGAAGATATTCAAATTTCCCGTAAAACCAACCTTCCCGCTGGGAAGGCTTCTCCATAGAAATTTCGTCCCGTCCACTTTTCCTACCGTCCCCCGGTTAGAGCTAATTTGCCGTAATTGGAATCGGGGTGAAATTTCGGCCGGCTCGTTTGACGTCGATTATACGTGCGCCCACGGCTGTGGGATTGGAGCGTCGCGAAACCGTAGAAACCGTCTAAACCGTCGAAACACGGATCCGATGCGCGTTCAGTTAGGGTGCACGTTACGCTGTATAAATTATGCAATTAGGCGTCATTGCTGACGGCGTCGCTTTCTCGACGCGAGCCTAATTCGAACATCCAGCGCCTGCAGGCAACGCCAGTTACGTATTCATAGCTTAAAACCGTATTCGCGTGGCCCTCGGGTTTAGAGTAAACACGCGATTCGAGCGGGCCGCGCGGCTCGAGCTCGACGCAAATCGCCCGACACTTATATCGGCCGCGACGACAATTAGCTCTATCTAAACGTTGTACGTGTAATTTACTCTCCACCCGGGGAAATTATTTCGGAAGTCCATTAGCGTCGGTCGAGCGAGCTTCTTTGAATAAATCATGCATCCGCCCGTTCAGAGTTTATTTTCCGCGGGTCACCCGGTCTATAAAGTCTACTTTTAATTACGTTGCCTAAATCAAGTGCCATTACCTAAGTTTAATAGCAGATTCCCCACTCTATTCGTATTTAAACATTCACGCGCGGCGAATCTGTAGCGAAGTGCACCGAGGTGTCCCCGCGATAGTGATTGCGAGACGACGCCCCACGGCGATCGCGTAATTTATTTCGAAAATCCATTAGAGCGTGGTGCAGCGAGTTTAAGATGAATTATGCACCATCTCCCGCGTCGCTGGAGGTCTTGTCAACGTTGAGCCTAAGGCTCTCAAGTGGCAAGCAGCGGGATATTCGCTTGCTCTCACCGTAGCGAAAGGAGGCAGGGTAATCGAACGGATCTCGAATACTTTTCGCATTCCTCGCGAAGTTTGTTTCCTTTTGCTCCTCGAGCGAAGTTCCCGGCCCTTTGCTGTAGCAGATTTCCCGCACGTCTGCTCCAATCCCCCGGCAAGATTGTCTCCGAGAGCGCTGATATCCCGGCAGCTGTGAACGTCGGCCCATTAACGAACCGAACGTTTCCATCTCCCGTTGCCGAGGGATTCCTCAAGATTCCATTTCGCGGCCGGAAGAAACGTCAATTAGCTGGGCGCGTGATTACGCCGGTAAAAGCTCCGATGGTGGACGCAACGGGTGGTAAATGCACGGATTACCGTCCGCGATGTCCCCGGGGGATCGGTCCTTAACTGACCTCGAAAGAAGAGAGGATGCGGTGGATGCAACGAGGCACCCGGCGCCGTGTCCCCCCCTGCTCTGTATGTATCCAGCGTCCCGATGTTAACACCGCTGGAACCGCTGCATGATTCCGGAATTCGCCCGGGTCTAATCCCACGAGGGAACAAAGTTCCCTCTTAGTCGGGACCGAAGCGTAATTAACGTTCGTAGTACGTGACCGGCCAATCGGTGACTCTCACGAGTCATAGCCCGGCTCTGTCGCCGTCAGAACAGTCCGCCGGCGGACGCACGTAGATCGATCCTCGTCCCGCCTCGGAGCACCGAAATTTGCATCGAGGATCGGGTCCGCCGTGAATTGCCGCGATAGAATAATTATCGGGGAATTCGGTCGGAACATCGTCGCTGAGCTCAGAGAACGTGTTCCGAAGGAATGCTTCGATTCCCACGTTCTAAACGATCCCGCATGGGAGGAGATGACGTTCGGTATGGGGCAAACGAGGTACAGGTTCAGAGGGAATCTGGTATTTTATTAATTCCAGTGAGAGGGGAGTAGCTACAGCAAGAGGCGACGGTCAAAGGAAGCTAACAGAATTTTCTAAAAGACCCGTCCATCGGCGGTGGAAGAGCGCCGATGTTCTTAAGGCGCTTCCACCGTCAGCGGTGCAGCGAACTTCTACTTTCCCTCACCCTCGACGGTATCCACACTCGTTGCACGGGCGGACAGACGGCGGCGAACGCACACGTGCGCGCACTGGGAAGATTTGAATAAACGTGGGGCGAGCGCGATCGGCAGCTAGCGCGTAGGATACACACGGTGCCGAGGGAAACAGTGGTAGCGAGAGAAAGCCAGAGAGGAAAAGCGAGGGGTTGGGGAGAAAATGAGAGGCGGGAGCACACAAGCACGTCTTCCAACTCCGTGCGACCCGGTTCACCATCCAGCCTGCAGCTAAATCCAACTTCATTGCGGCCATCCGGAGCCCTCCGCCTTCGTTCCTTCTCTTCGGGAATATCATTGAACGCCTTTAGAAATCTGGAACGCACGCAATTCTCTCTCTCTCTCCATTGCACCCGCTCCCGCCCTCTGTCCTGGCCCTCTTTCGTGTCTGCCTTCCGTTTCTCCTCGCCCCCTCCAATGAAAATGCCCGGGCTCCTTCTCTGTATTCCTCCGTTTTCGCGCGGTCGCCGCGGCAGCTCGCGCATAACGAACACCAGGGACTAGCGAAAGTACAACCGGCGCTGTGTTAACCGCGTTTAAGAAGGGATCCCGCCGTGTCCTCCTCGCCTACCATTATTCCGGCCTTTGGACGCGACGGCGCGCACAGATCCGTCACGCGGAGATTCGTTTCACGGGAAGGAATGGAGAAAGCGAGGGGGGCGGCGTTACGCGGCGGGCTCGGCGACGTTAAAAGCGTCGCATAAAAATCTCCCTGTCCCAGATTCTTCAGCCGTTCTCCGCGGGCCCCCATTGACGACGGGGGAGCGTGACGTTAACGACAACCACCACCAGGCAAATACGAGATTACGACGTTTTCCGCGTTGCTCGTTACCGTCCTGCCCCTCTTTCACGCGGCTCTATTTAGAAACTCCATCCACAGTCCGTCTTTTGCCTCTGAAAAGCGTGGCCCGATTTTCCACAGTCTGCGCGGCAGCCGTGCGCGTCCCTCTCCCGATATTCTTCGGAACGGTAAAGGACTTCTCATAGCGCTATCTTCGAAGTCCGTCGGCAGTTGTTCCTCCCCTATTTTTTTATTCTTCTTTTTCTCTCTTTCGCTCGTTCCGTTGCCTTGGGATTCGGTATCGTCGAAGGGCGCGCTCTCGTCGGCGAGAGTAGACCGGCAAAGGGACGTTGAGTGAAAGGAAGCCCGTCTTTCTGAAATCGTTGATCCGATGTTTGCGCAGCAAGATTAAAGGGAGCTCCTCGCCAGGACTCGCAGGCTCACTTTCCCTGCTTTCGACGGTAAGGAGTCTTGGAGATTGCTAATCGTGTTTAAGAATAAACTTTGCCGTCCCCTGCCGGCAGCGACAACCGAGCGAGAATACATTAGCATGATTACTTTCGCGAACAATGCAGCCCAGGCAGCTGCGACGTGTACAAGGGACTCATCTCGCCACGGCTTCGGAGCGATATATTGCGCAGCTTCCTAAGATCGTTTGTTTTCGGCCGGAATTATTCAGCCTCGGCCGACGTACGAAATCTTAACAACCGAATTCTCCAGCGGCCTCTCGCCCCTGCTTGTTTCCGCGTTGTAATAAACCCACCGTGGCGTGATTTATGCGCCGCTTTCGAAGCACCTCTCCGCGACTTCCTCCACTTCCTCGCTGTCAATTCGCATCGACGCCAGCTCATTTCTCGTTATGTACAGTGGACGCTCGATAATATGCCGCTGTTTAAAGTGCCGTTAGGAACGCCCCAGCTCACACGCATTACTCGCACGCGTGTGTGCACCTCCCTTTCTCTCACGCTCAGCGAGCCAATGAATGCTAACCCTTAATGGTGCCTCCACACTGGAGTTCGCAAGCAATTCGCAAGCAATACATATACGTGAATGTGTTTTTTCTTTTTCTCACATCAGTGTGACGCACCTTAAGAGTATTCTGGTAGGGGGCAGCCATCACGGAAAAGAAAACAGGAGAGTTATGGGGAGAGCGCGCGTTACATTGGCTCTCGTTAATATGCCGCTTCTGAGAAAACACCGCCTCTAGAGCCCCGACTGCGGCACATTATCGAGCGTCCACTGTACTTCGGTCGAGGCGCTGCCTTCTGGAACTGGACTGCGATCAAAATTTCACAAGGTGTATCGTCCAGCATGTTTTTCCAGTGGGAGGCTAACGCTCCAAGTACAAAGGTCCTCGGGTCGCCCTGCGCCCAATTTGCTCAGCAACAACTCCCTCGGAATAACGAACCACGGTTTCTCCGAGTCCTTCTGGAGCACCCGAACGATTCGTGGCCTCTTTATTTCAGCCGTGGCCAGTGTATCGCGACGCGCAACAAAGGTTTCCAAAGGCAGCTGTTCACGGTGTGGCGACCAGAGAGCGGGCAGGTTTAGACGGTATTTTGATAAGCTAGGATATCGACCGACACTCCTCTCGTGCCGGTGGTTTCTGTCGCTCCGCTCGTTGTTGTCCTCCGGGCCAGTCGAAACGAGAAGAATCGAGCGACGCCTGTAGCTCCTTTAACGGGAAAATTTCAAAGACTCGAGAAGCTCTGAATGGTTCTTTGAAGTTGCCATCTAGTCCCGGGCTCCCGTCCTTGCCCCCCCTTTTCGGATGCTGTTTCCCTACTTCCGTTCTCCTTCACGCGTTCCATCTCTCTCTCAGCTTTTTCCTTCCTATATAACTCTGACCCTCTGCGCTCGGTTTGTACGTGTGTACGGCAAAAGTTTCGAAGCTACGAGGCTTTTATTCCGAGACTCCTCGGACCATTGGGAACTTGGTGGATAAAGCTCGCTAATAAACCCCGAGTCAAAGCGGCGAAAGTCCTTACCGATGAAAAGGAACGGGGCAGGAAAGCGAAGATAAGGATGCTTCTTAGTGGGAAGGGGTGGATGTAAGAGAGTGAGAGAGGGGGAGAAGGATGAATAAGAGAAACGAAAATGGTCGGTGGGAAGCCAGGGTAATCTAAGAAAATAATAAATGGCCCGGTGGATGCTGCTCGCGGCGATCGATCCCGGCGGCAACAACGAGTCTAAAGCGTTGCAAACCGGGGAACAGGGTGAAACAGATGCGTTATTGATTAAAACGAGAGGCAACCGGGGACGAAATGGCGGACGCGAAGGAAAGGAAGGGGGCCACGAATGTCGGTCGAAGATGAAAGTGGGGAACCGGCGGAGGGGTGAACAGGTAGAGGAAGACGGGGTGAACGCCTTGGGTAGAGGGGTGGTTCGGCGTAAAGCGTGCCAGCCAACAGCTGAGAATAAATTGGAATGTCGTCGAAGACGCGCGGCGACGAAGGGGAACGGAGAAAGCCATCGGGGGATGATGCCGCGGGGAATTGGAACGAAACGGAACGTGCCTGGTTGGCTTTGTCCCCGTTCCGTGTCGCGCCTTGCTTTCCATCCACTGTATTCCCGTCCGCCGAGTGATTTTTTCTAACGTCGGGAATGGGAAGAAAGATGTCCCCCCGGCTGTCCTGCTCCCAGGGGTGTGTGGAGGGGGGTGTTTAATCGCCCTCGAAGCCGTCGAATTTATAACTCCTGAGGGGGTGGAAAAAAACGGCTCGCAGGAATCGCCGAGTAAGCGACGAGTAGCGAACTCTCCACCGAACATCCAGGAGGCTCGTGGAACTTTGTTACTCCAACCCTTGTCCTTGAAACGGCTACCCTAAATTTCCGCCGCGAGCCTCGCGTGTTAATTGCACAAGCTTCTTCTTTTTACCTTGCCTTCGCCGAGCTACAGGGTTCAAGGCTCCGTTACTCGCGCTGGGAGCTGGAACGGTTGTACTCTCAAAGCGCGAATCTGTAATTAACCTTCTAATCCAACCCTGAACTATCCTCACCCCAGCGACGCATCCAATTGTAGCGAATTATCAACGTCCGGCGCATCAAACTTTCACTCCGTCGCTGAAACATTTAAATGCGCGGAACGAAGCCGCAATCTACAGGGGACGGTCTGGTAAGGTCCGGCCTGGTCTCGTGGCTATGCAATCGAGCTCGGGTACCAGTTAATTCCAAACTAGGCAGAGAGTTGCGTGAACGTTAATTCCGGCCTGGGGCTGCGAGAATAATTCACGGAGCATACCTGCGGGGTATGCAGGTACACCTTTGTGGTCCGGAGCAGGTGGAACCTGCGGAATGGTCGGCACACAATGCCTCTATCGTTGATACGGTTCCGAAACTCCCTTTCAACTTGATTGTCCGTATAATACTGTGTCCACCTTGCTGGCTTTTCGTTGCTCCACCGTCTGCTCCTTTCTGCTCCTCGGCCGTGTTTGCCACTACTTTCGCACTTGTCACAATAGAGAGGCTTGGGAGACTGTGACTGGTCAAGCGTCCCTCTAATAGCAGATATCTAGTGATTGTACAGGACGGTAGGAATAACTAGGACGACACTACCATCGACTGCTACTGTACACTATGCCCACAAGGAACCGTGCTGCCAGCATTTCCATCATAAATCGAAGTGGGAAACGTTTCCCGGAACTACCCGAAGTTTCGACCAACCCTTTCGAAGCACATCCCCTAAATAGTCAAAGAGTTCCGCGCGCACTGGCACACGAGAATTTCGCCGGGGAAGTTTGGTGGACAGTGTTCACGCAGGTGTGCCTAGTGCGCGTCTCGTGGCAAGTGGGGCAGAAGGGTTCGTCGTTTTTGCGAGATAATTACGCTGGTCATTAAGGCACCATTACGTGAGCGAGCCTGCACGGAGCGACGCGTCGCCGCGACGCGCAAATGCAGGTTGCAGGGACGCCTCGGGTGCTCCTCCCCTCGGCGCAGCCCGAAATTTCGGTTAACTCGCGGAATCTCAAGTACTCGGGGAGCCGGGTGAACCTAATTTACGCGGCTGTCCCCGCGATCCTGTAGTTAAAAAGCAATTCCGACGTCACATCGCCGGCAATCTGGCAAACAGTGCCCGGCAACTTTCCCGGAAACGGATCGCCAGCAAATGACTCCCGACACCGTCTACTCGATTCCGCACGGGAGCAGCTCGCGTTCATCGGCCAGAGGAGAAGGAAGCTCTTGGACTGTCTAATAGCGAGCCAGTTACGAAACTGCTTTGCAATTGTGATTCTTCCTCGGCGAGATCCTTGGACCGTGTTCCTCCAACGGCACCTTGCGGGCCTTCCTTCTCTCCTCCCTTCGTCCCCCAGCTCGCACACTCTGCTGCCGGAACCCGCCGCTATTTCGCCCCCGGTTCTTCGTGCCTCCGTCCACCCTTCGCCTCCTGCACGCGGACAGGATAGATGGATGGACATCGGGCTCGCTTCGAATCTCGCGGGAGCTTCCAGCCCGGGCTATGAGCATGAAATTTGCAAAAGTGCAGGCTGGAAGATGGAGCGTTTCGGCTAATTCGGTTGGCGCGCTGAGAAATCGCGGCTGCCACGCAGCCTGGCACACAGATTACAGCCCCGTTACCCTCGACGATATCGTCGCCCGGTGTTGTTCGAGATTTGTCGGGGGTATTACGCGCGGCAGATGGAATCGAGGATTATCCGAATCCTCTGGGTGATTCGCGACTGGATGGAAAGCAGCAGACGTTCAACAATCGCCGAGATTCTTTTCTCGGTGGCAGGCCGTCTTTCATGCCTCGTTTCGGTGAGCGACGTGGATAGATGCCGAGACGTTGTATACGTACGGCGAAGTTACTCCCAACTCCCGCGGGACCTTCTTCTCGGATGAAATATCAAATTTACAGTAGCTGGCGGTACACCGAAACGCTATGAGCGATATCGAGAAGTTGGCGCCGGTGCAGGATGGCGGGTAAAGCGATACGAGCCGCGAAACGGGTCAAAAGTTTATGGCCAGGTAAATAATTTATATTAAATGGAATTGAAGCGGACACGCGCTCGATGGATATCGCTTTGCCGTTGCGGAAAGATTTATCCGCGCTCGTAATGCTGTTTCTACTTCCTGCCTCTCCGTTTCGAAGGGATTTTTCACTTTATTATTTCCCCTGCCTTTTTTCTCCTCCACTCTATTTTCCCAACGATTTCCAAGCGCGCACACACGCACGCACACGCCCGCGCCGCGGACAGTTAGACGAATGGACAGCCAGTTTGCTCGGTGGCGTCCCGCGGGGCAGTTTCCTTGACCGGAACTGTGGAATTTTGAAAATCGAGTCACGTAGGGACACGATGGAGCTGAAAAGTTCCCAGCTACGTCCGCGATGTAATTGCCAGCCCGGTGTATCGTCGGCTGAGCGTCGCGAAAAACCAATCCGCGGATCGGAGACAGTTTAATGTCGCTGCGCGTGCATTTGATTCCCTGTTCCCCTACGGATTAATGTTCGCGATGGCACGCGAGGCGAATCGATTGCTTGCAATGTGGGCTGGCGTTTCCGCGCGACTGCCGCTCCCGCGCACTTTTATTTCTGTTTTCAGCCGGTCTAAAGAACAAACAGACGGATGGATATTGAATTTACTTAGGATTCGACGGCGCCGGCTGACGCAGCCGGCACGTCAAATTTATAAAGGATCCCGCGGAAGCTAAAATATTCCGCGGCGCGTTCCCCAGTATTATTATTGGTAACCATTGGGCGGACGGAGGTTGGCGGAAACGCAACGTCAGGAAATCAATACAAGAACGAGGAAACTTTAAATTAGAACGCGTTGCCCGCGTTTCCACCAAGAAACCCGCGAGACGTTTCGAACTCCACGGCGAGTCGGCGCAATCTCGTCTAAATGATCATTCGATATCGACGTCGCGTTCAGCGGTGGTTCGAATGCGCAGAGAAACACCACCTCTGGAGTGCGCTGCGCTTGAAGAATTTCGGGGCTCTCTACGCGAATCCTTGGAAGTAGAGGGCCTCGGCAGGTCGTCGATCTTTGCCCCTTTTCTTCCCTTTCACGGCAAACGGGAAGGTCGTATCGCTGGCGGAGTGCAAAGATCGCAGCGAAACGTCGCCGCGTCTCGTCTCAGCGCTTTCCTGAAAGCAGCAGCCGAGGCAGACGGCGAGGCCGGGAAAAATGCTCCGGATGCTTGGCTGCTGGGAGGGAGACGCGTTTCGACGAAGGAAACTATCAGGACAATTTCACGCGTGCCAGAAGCCGCGCCGCTCGCGGTGCGACGGCTACGCTTGAAGCAGATATCGTCCGCGATATGTACGTGCAATCTGACGGTTGTTCTCGCGCCTCTCGAATGCCGGGGGAAGTTGAAAGCCAGGGGAAACGCGTTGCTCGGCCGCGCAAGAATGACGATGATCGGCGCGAAGCACGTTTCACGGTTTCCTCGTTCGCGGAAACGCCAGTAATTTCTCTAACGTGTGTATTTCACGAGCTGGTGTCGAAAGGAGACGTCGAAACAAAGCGGTGTCGCTGTCGAAAATTGCTCGTTCGGTTTTATAATAATCATCGAACCGAGCGGGGGAATTGTAACCTCGTCGACGTCCCCGAACTATGTAGTAACAATGGATAGGAAGCTTCGCTTTAATAACACTTCCATTGTCCAATCGACCAGTTTCCTGTTACCCGACCCGCTTGAAAACAAAAGCCTCCTGTATTACCCGCGTGTTCATTAAACATTTCCAGCTCGTCTTTCAATTTTTGACGGACATTCCGGGGGGGACGTTGAATTCGGCGACCGATAAATCTTCGCCGCGCGGAAAGCGTCGGGAGAGATCCCTGTAGGGGATGACACCCGAGCAGACGTTCGAATATCACCTCTCATTTCCGCCTGCGCGAAATTTTAACGAGTTTCTACAAGATCCCGTTCACCTACACCCTCGGCAAGTCCTCCGAGGAACCCCTCGACCCTGAGAATTAAGGTTATGGGGTGTAAAATAACTGTCTACCAGCGAGACGGCTGAAAATAAGTGGTCGCCGCGCGGAGAATGCTCGAGGTGGAGTTTCGTTGGACAGGGGGTCGGAGAACGGTTGGCTGGGTTGCGTCCGAAGGTCTATCGGGCAAAACGAATTTGGAGCGGCAGGAAAAGTCCGCGTCGCGGCGCTTCTCCGCCGGCGAATACGGTTAGCACGTAGCCATAGGAGGGCAGGCTATGGAGGAGCGATGAATGTGCAAGTTTCCAAAGTGAGTTTCCAAGATCTCCGATCCCCTGCTGCCTGCCGCGTCGAGGGTGCGAAAACGTGTAGGGGGCGAAGTGTCGCCTGGAGTGGCCCGAGGGGCGGAAAAGGTAGAGAGGAAGGGGTGGAAGGGAGATAGCAGCCGAAACTCGGTATCTCGATTGGACACCTTGATGCTGCCGCCGGTGAGGGGACACCTCCCGCGAGGTGCTAATGTCTGGCAGCTTAAATCAACCCCCGGCGCGCCCACCCTCTTTCGCCCACAGCAAGGGGGCGTCGTTATTCGTCGAGGCATCGCCACGGCAGCCGAGTAAGGTGCCCCCGGGTCTGAGGAAAAGTTTCTCGTCGCGGCTGGGCGAGGAACAGCTCTGGCCCCTGCTCTCCCGTCGAAGCGGATTTCCAGTTTTTTCTTCATCCCCCTCGGAGCAACTTGGCGGTAGGTATAATTCGTGGGTCGGCGCATAAGAAGGCGCGAGGGAACAGAGATAGGTTTCCACGGCGGGGGTTAAAGCGGCGCGCGAAGATGTGCCACCCCCTACCCCTCGCAACGTCGATTAATTCAAACTGGCGTTTTTGCCCGATGCCCTCGCGCTGCTGGCGTTTAAACGTTCCGAACCGGGCCGGCTATCTCTCGCGCGCTTGCATAATTCATTAATTGCCACGTTTGACCGTGGAGCGCGGTGTTATTTCAGACCCCGCGTACGATCGAACGTGTCCGGTTCGATGAGCGTGCAACGAACGGAATTGGGAATCATCGCGCAGCTTCTCACGGTACAGTCGCGTTTATCTTCCCGACGGATGGCCCCGGCGAAGGAGCCGCGATGTTGGCCGCGCGGACCGTTATCGTCGGATCAATTCTTTATCAATCCTCAGGAGGAACGATCAGGTCGATAAATTTAGAGCGCGGAGGCAGGCTTCGCCGCGCGTTCGAAGCACCATTCAGGTACAATTGGACCGCGATTTTTCGACGTGGCCCGACGTCCCGTCAAATGGAATCGAAGCGGTCGGGGCACGAGTGGCTGCTGGTGTATCCATTAATTTTACTAAATCGTGCGTTGAATTCGACTCGACTCCGGCTTGCAGGCGATTCGTAAAGGTTGCCGCGTGAAAAATAACGGCGACGAATCCGCCGAAGAAATATGTATGTACTGGCGCGGCGGAGATAGGCGCGCGTGTAAGTACGTGTGTACGTGTATCGAGGGGCTGAGAGAGAGAGGAAAGTATCTTCTCGGGCCGGGGACTGGCTGCGCACCGCCGATGGACTATTTATCTTCGCTTTACGAAGCTCCGCGGGGAAAAATGGCGCAGCTTTGTAACTGGCAGAAGGATGTTCGCGAATCGGGGCAATTTCGTCGCAGCCGGTCTAACGACGGTCACGTCCCGCCGACAGAACGGGGACCAGGAGGCCACGCTCCCAGCAAACAAAGTAATCTTGCTTAGATTCCACCGTTTCCGCGTATATGGAGGGGACGACCCCGTAACGCCGGCGTTCCTCAAACACGCTTCGAGATTCCGGCTTGCCCCATTTGCCTGGGGATTTTATGCGGACCGGTCGTTCGCGAAGAAATCGCATTGCGCCCTCGGACAGAGATCTGTGCTCCCTGGATCGGATTTAACAACCCTGCTGCCTTTCTTCAGAGAATCAACTTGGGAAGTGGAGGGATATGATTTGATAGATATGTGATCGATAAAACCGACCTTCACGGGAGGGTATCATTAATCCTGAGATCCTTTTCTCATTGAAAACGGCCAGTCGGTGACCGAGATTAGCGAGACAGCCCGTAGTATCTGGTCCAAGTCCCCAGCATCCGATATTCGCGGATATTGTAGGGATTGGCGGTGGAGGCGTGATAGGAAGTAAAAGTCAGTCCCGTAGTTGAAAAAAGGAAACTATAATAGCCGTATAACAGCGCGTCAAAATTACAGTTAGATATATGTGTACACGGATCGAAGTCTTACGCCGAACTGCTCTCGATTTTCTCTCATTCCAGGATTGCTCTTCCCTATGCCTCTGACGTCAGATGCGCCAGAGCGCCAAATTTAAACTCGCACATACACACTCGCTCTCTCTTTTTCGCAGATCCTACAATATCTGAAACGTATAAATGCGTTTTTCTTAAATAAGAACCAGCTGGCGAGGAAGCACGGTGCTTTTCAGCCCGCGGCCGTTCGCGATATTAAAAGATGTACACCGAAGTGTGTCGTTAGCGAGGACACGCTCGTCTTGGACACCGCGGCGGCTAGGGGGGTGGATAAGGGGCGAGGCAAGACGTCGCACAATGGGTAATCGCACAATGGGGCTCAATTGGTCGACGACTATAGGGTAGCTGGTGCCGCGCGCAAGCAGGAAGGCCCGCATAAAAAGGACAATGGATGACGCTCGGCTAGGGAAAAAAGGAAGCGGGGCGAAAGAGACGGGAGACGAGGTGGAAATTAACGGAGACACGAGTGTAGCAGTCGAGTGCAGGGGATGGGAAAGGGAACGGAAACCGGGACGGCTCGTACCTTCGTTCCTCCCGTGCTCGCGCGCCACGCTCGTCAGGCGAATCCGCCGGCGACTACCAAGCTACGGGCCCGATTAAAATGAAATCGGATCGCGAATGCAGAATGGCAATTATTGAAGGACGGCGAGCATGGATATTGCGTTTTTTTGCCGGCTCGAACGTCGCTCGAGTTCTAATGAGAACGTTGTATTACATCGGCGGAGAGGGCGAGGGAATTTCATCGGGGGCGAGCTTTATAAATCGTCCCCTCGATCTGACGAGAATAATAACCGATCCACGGACACGCCAGTCCGGAAAGAGGCAGAGGGAACCTCTCGAAAATACCCGCCTCCACGGATTTTATTGTCCATCGATTCTTATGCTCGGCTATATTACCTCGTTTAAAAAAGCACCATCGTCAAACTCTTCTCGCGTGCCCTTCGTCAACACGATACTTACCCACGATTCTTTGATAAACGTCCGTTTCACCGCGACACCCCGCGATTCAGTCCAACAAACCCTTCACGCCCCATGGACCGGCCAAAGAACGACGCCGTTGGCCGTCGTCCCCCGGAATCGAACTCTCGATCCTCAGCCCCCGGTTTCTTGCCCGAGTCTTTTCTCTTTCTTTATTCGATTCCCCGCCAAAACTTTTCTGCCGGTGATATATCGCGTTACGAATGGCGTGCCACGGGAACTATATTCCCGAGTAGCTGTTACCCCGTTAGCTTCTTCCCCGTGGCCCGCCCACGCGATTTATCTTTCACGGCACCGAGTCTCTTCCACTTCCTCTTCCTCCCCATCTCGCGCCCGCCACCCCCCTCGAGGCAGGATCGGGGGGGGATCGTCGAGGAGGCGATTGCTCCGCGTCGTTGCGTCGCTGGTAGACGCTCCGCGGCCAAGGACGACGCTTCCGCGCGGGAGAATCAGCCCCGGAAACGGGCGCGCCCAATTTACGAGAGGCTATTCGCTGGTCGTACGTATCGACGTATCTACTTCAATTTAAGTCGAATCCACGGATTATTCTCTCTCCGCGGCCCCGCCGCTACTTTATCGCGTCGAGCCGTGCATCAGCGTGCTCGCCGAACGAGGACATTAGCGAGATCGTACGTTCCGGGAGATTATCTCGAACACTGCCGAGATACACACACCCCAACCCCGGTTCCACCTAGCAGCTCCCTGGAATCTAATATCCTACTTACTCTCCCCGAGTCGTATCTTCTTCTGCATCTTCCGGCGCATTCGTCTTTATTTGCATGCAGCCTGTTGCTTGGTACGCCCGTCGTCCAGGATCATCCGACTGCAGCGTACAGCTGCTCTTCCATTATTATTCGAGACATTCGGTCGACCGTCGCGCGCCGGCGTCGGTGTGCCTTCAGCTCGTGGTAAAGTCAGCCGCGGCAGGCTGCAAGCCCTGCGGCTTACGGCGGAGCCTGGTGAATCCGATCTCCGGGATCTGGCCGAGGAGAAAGGCTTAACCGTGCAGCGTCGCGACCTGGCGAGAACGCGCGCTCGAGTTTCCCCGAGTGTCGCGACGCCAGTGCGTGCGCGTATCTGAGACCGCAGCCTCGACGCTCACGCTTGATGGAAGGGCTATCGGGTGGCCGAAGCCATTACCGCGTCCGCCATTAGTAACGCGATAGCCCGAGGAAAGGAGATCGTGGACGCTGCAACCGGTCCCCCAGCAAGGTTTCGTATCATTGGCTCGGTTGCACGTTTCTCGAGCATCTGTCGAGAGATCGGAGATCGTGCAACGACGTCGCTCGAAAGTTCCCCGCTAATCCGTCGCGATCACGGGCAACTCGCCTCCGTCTTCTCAGCGGGCTACGGTTACCGGTGTAATAATTAGATCGATGTAGGGTAATATGCTCGTCAGCTTCGCTGGATCGAGAACAGTGCATTAGCTGCTGGAACTTAGCCGTCAGGAGGAGAATGGAAACGCTACATCCGCGTGAGGGAATCTCCTGTCTAATCGAGGATCGCGCTGCGCTAGGATCTCCACTTTTACGTCCCGTCAGGTTTCTTCGCCGATCGGGAGACGGAGCAACGGTTGGAGCTCGCGAACGTCGATACGAGCAGCCTATGGCTCGATAAAAGCCTCTTCTAAAAACCGAGGTGTCGGTAAGTGGGAGTTTTATTTCTTAATAAAATAGCTCGTCGAGTGCCGCAATTTGAATTACGGCTCATCAAAAAACATCGCTCCCGTTGGGAATGCCCCGTCTGCGCGGGCATTCGTTTTAACAGCCGCACACCCACGCGGAGATCACGGAAAAATCTGTCTCTGGCGCGCGCCCGCCAGCGTTCGAGATTCATCCGTGAACGAATTTCCCCCGGACGGCTGAAAGTGGCTCGTTATACGCATTCAGCCGGTCGTTCACGGGTGAGGGTATTTCCCTGGGACGCGGTGCGCCCCCGTAACGATGGAAATGTTCGCAAGAATGGCTGTGCATCGAGCCGTAAGTCGCGCAGCCAACGATTACACTCCGTCCAGCATTATTTCTTAGACGAAGCCGTGCTGCAGGAGCAACACGAGCGATGGCTGGCTCCCTGGTCGGCGATAAAAATAGTTGGCCCGTATCCAGCCGCGTTTATTGCTGGAATTTTCTTCTTGCTACGCGGCTGTCCGGCCACTCGTGCCGCGCATTCGTACATCGATTGCCAGACGGGCTGAGATCGCCTGTGAAGTCGTACGGAGCTGATGCTCGCTGGCTGGAAATCACGAGTGGCCCGCGAGCTCGTTTCTTTTATATCGAATTCCGCGATACATCTTCCTTCGATCAAACAGCGCAACCGTCTCGAACGTTTGCACTGTCCACCGGGATTATCGAGGGGTAAACATTCCGTTTTGCGTCGCCCGCTCATTCCCTCCGTTTCCAATTGCAACAGTCGCGATCGTGAACAGTTTTTCGCGGTCGCCTCTCCGTTTTCCTGCTTCCACGTTAAACCACCGGTATCCGAACCGGGAGCGTCGCCCTGCTATCGTTCCCCAGAAGTCAATTAATTTTGTGCTCGGTTTTCATCGACTCCGCCCGATGGGCGCAGTATTCTGTTACATGGATCGAGGGGCAAGGAGGACGCGAGGATGTATCAGGCTACGGGACTCATTGATCGAAGGTGGCTGAGGGTTTCGCGTCTTAGGCGCATGTGTGGTTAGGTTTTTGCGGCGAAATTGCCGGCGTCCCTTATCCGGGAATCAATGAAACGTTGATTTGCAAATTGCTGCTCGCCGCTCACCGTTTCGCCCTCGTTCCTTTATTCGTGCACGCGAGAGGCGACGAGTGTCGGCCGGCCGCGGCGTAATTCGTTCGACTGCTTATATTTGCGAAATTTACCGTCACTCGGTCCACGCGCACCGGCCAGTTCACGAAGGGGCTTGTTTGCGACGTCGAGTGCTCCCGGGATAGTTGAAGAGGTCCATTGTGTTCCCAGTTCCAGTGTTCGCCGTGCTTCTATCCGCTTGCCAGCGCTTTCGGGGCACACGTATACACACGCACCTAACCGGCGCACAGTGAAAGCTTCTATCGCGAATGCCACTCGGCCAAGCTTCGTCTTGTGGTCACCATTCTATCGCTGATACCGAGCGACGCTCCGGACCGCATTCACGCGCATCCTCGATCCTCCTCGATCCCCCTCGATCGCGGCAAGAAATTCGGGCCACCCGCGCGAACTTCCACTTCGCATTGACGTCGCTCGACTGGTGCAGGGTGGACGGATCGGCTTTGAGAAAAAGCCCAGACCGAATTATACGCAGGGACGCGTCGAGTATTCGTCGCTTGTTCAATTGAAATCGGCAAGACCCCGATGGGCAGCGCAGATTAAAGCGAAGAGCCTCCAACCTACCAGCCACCGTAACTTCTCCTATTCCAACAGTTAAGATACCTTCAATTTATGCGAATTTATACGCGCCCGGCGGTCCCCTTCGCCCATGGAAAATAATTGCCCCGTTCTTGGCTCGTTATTTAGTGTCTTTAATTTCCAACGAATCCGTGGGAAATGGTTTCACGGAGGAGCGGAAGCCTCCGGTAGACTGCTAGCAGCTGACGAGCCTGAGGTGCTGCGAAATTCGATCAGCGACCCACGGCTATCCAGAATTCTTATCCCGTCCGAGATTTATGTTCCGTTCGATGGAACGGGAAACACTTTCCGGGGCCGTCGTCGCGAGTTTTCTCTGCAGCTTCGAAACGACCGCGTCTCGCATGGGATGTGGCTAGATGGCTGCCACCCGTTCCATGCCCCCAAAAGCGGCTAGGCTCGGGCGTCGAAGGGCGAGGCGTCTTCTAAATTGAATTCTTCCGTTTCATTTGACGATAAACCGACGCGAACGCCGCGTCGTGGTAAACGAACGGCAACCACCGCGATGGGGGTGGTTGGCTGAAGCGAGGAAGCGACTGAGTTTGTGATTCACACTGTAAAGTGTAACTCGATGTGTAGCGTATTATGTATTCCACACTGTTAGTGGAACCCTGAGTCATCCGAAATTCCCAGTCGCTAAATGGTATGTGGGTTCGTTCTTTCGTAGGGTTTGTCAGTAGGTAGCACTCCCTATTATTATTATTATTATTATTATTATTATTATTAAACGTCTTTATTACTGGGGTAAAAGGCGAGGTGCAGCAAACCTGCTGTTATTATACCTGACCTTAGTAACAAACATAATACGACAAAAATAAAATAAAAACAAGAACAAAGAGAAGCATAATAAAATAAAATAAAAACAACAACAAAGAGAAGCAAAATAAAATAAAATAAAAACAACAACAAAGAGAAGCAAAATAAAATAAAATAAAAACAACAACAAAAGAGAAGCAAAATAAAATAAAAACAACAACAAAGAGAAGCATAATAGAGAATTAGAATTAGACCTAAGCGTAGCGCGTGCGTATATATGACGCAGCGGCGCGCTTAAACAAGAAAATAGAAGGAAGGGAGCGAATTTCGGATGGGAGGGACTTGTAATAGGTAGAGGAAAGATAGGAAAAGGAGGCCTGAAACTTTGACGTGCGATGAGAGGGAATGGAAATGAGCGACTGAGATCGTGTAGTAGGAGCATTGCTGGAATGAAAGGAAGAATTTGTAGGAATTAAAGAATAGAGATATGACGAAGATCTCCTGTGTAGAGAATATCTCCTGTGCTTCCTCATCGACAGTGCTGCCGAATCTCCACGAACGTCCGTCAATTTCCAGCAATCTGCTCCAGACACCGCTTGCTTGGTAAACTATTACCAGATCATTAGGGTCGACGCGGAAATAAGTTGACGCTCGGTGGAGACGAAGGCAATGACTCCCTCGCCGAAGGGACGGAGCAACGGCGATTAAACTTGTCTCGGCGCAGAGGGATTATCGTGGATATTAACGTGACCGTTACATACATCACTCGAGTGTCACGCGCGCATTGTATCAGTCAGTCTTGGATAATTATTAGCGGAGGTCGATCAACATCAGCCGTGGCCGAGGCATCGATCAATGTTATCAAGGTAACTCTATTGCCAACAGAACTGTTACCGGATGATTATCGACGCTGCCATTGGGCCGTCGATCGACCCGGGCATTACCAGACGACGCTGTGTGCGGTTAATTATCGTTTCGCAGCCAATTACCGCGCGAATCGATTGTTGATATTCTATACCTTTCCCACGAATTTACTTACCCCCCACCTCCTTCTCCCGGTTCTTTGTGTATTTTACGAAAGTTTGCTGCCTCAGCGGTTTTAAACCCCATCCAATCCAGTTGAGCGTTCATTTCGAGCTGGCGAAGATCTATAGACCGTTCCTACTAGAATCTGGAATATCCTCGTCTTGGAACACAAGATCCACCAGCTCCATCTGCAAAATTCATGCCCCCCGCCTGGCGAATATCACGCGGTCTTGGTAAAATGTTGGAGAATTCTGAAGGAATGTACCGGGACGACAAACGAGAGGCATCGATCACCGATTTCCTCCTCCCGCCCCGTGCACACACGCACTCGGTATCCGGAAATCTTTCCTTTGTTCAGCAAACACGCGGCAATACAGCGCACGAAGCACGCGGATCCCTCGAGCGGAATGTTTAAGAGGCTGGGCCTGGGGTGGGCGGGCGAGTTATACGACGGTTCTCGGACGGAATCTAAAATCAAGCGGGAGGGTGTCTTCTAGTTACTATTCCGGGGATTCTCCCGGATCCATCCATCCGCCGCGCGGTATCAACCGTTCCCCCGGATTATCCGAAAGTTTGGCGAATTAAAGCGGAAAAAGCCCGTCGCCTCGGTTTCCCGGATTTCGCTCGGAATCGTGTGCGAGCCGGCGACCAGCAAAGGGAGAAATAAAAGAGTAGGGGGAACGGCAGCGGGCTGCCGTGGCTCGTTCTGTCGCCTGTCTCGTTGGCCGCGCGCCTCCCTTCGGATCGATCTCCACGGCCCAATCATTTGTTTTCTAGCCCCTGCTTCCATTAGTAACGCTTTAAGGTGGGTGGACAGAATACGGGAAACGAAGTACGTGCAGCGTAGAGAAATCAAAGTAGCTGAACCTAGAGGCCGACAAAGCAGAAGAGAATAGTGCTTCGGTGCGAGGGATGATCGAATTTCGTTGATATGTTGATGCACCCTCGAAGGGTTCTTGAAAACTCCAACTCACATGCTTGCAATCTAAGGACGCTTGATCACCATCGGGTAGAAATAGATTGCCCGCGTTATCGCCACGGGGTCCACAATCAGCGAGCGGGAAATAAAGTTGCACCGTGCGCAGAGACCCCCATGCACCCTCCTATCACGCGACAGACAGGCTCGATCGTCGCCGGCCACGAATCGTGCCACGATAATCATCGCGTAGTCAGCGATACCCGCCCTCATGCTCGCAGACGATCATCGGGCCCCGGAGAGTCGCGAGACTCCCAGGAAATAATTTCCTGGGGTGCTGAACAGAGACGACCACGATTATCCGGCTCCCTTTATATTCTCGCCTATAGATTTTCATAATCCTTCGTCCCCTCCGGCGAGAGGGGTGAGAGTCGAGGCGTGACGAGTGCGAAATGAGATCCTTGAATCGTCGCCGGGAATCTTGGCCTCCCAGATTCGTCTTTACGGAGGGGGAGGAAAATGAAGAGAAACGAGAAGGTCTTGAGTCCGCCCCGAGATAATCGTTCAATTTCGCGCCGACTCGTGCGTGGCTCCTTGCTGTTTTCCCGGGGAAAAATGGAATAGATCGGCGCGGGGGTCGATGGTAGGATTTTAAGGGTGGCGCCCCCCCCCCCCCCCCTCACTAGCCGGTCGAACGCGATTTATAAGTTCCCGCGGTGGCTTAAGACACTTGGACGCAGTTGGAAGCCGGTGGCCGAGGGTGACTTAAAAGTTTGACGGGAACTTTCTTCGCCGTTATAATCGCTGAGTTATTATAGACGAATAATTGCGCGGTAATTAGCAGGAAATTTATGTGCAAAGACGCGGCTGATTGCCTCGGCGAAAGACTGGGCTTAACGGGGTAGCTGGGGGCTTCAACTTGTTACAATATTCGGGGAAGTAAAATGTTTTCGTTGGACGGCACTTCCAGCAGCTTAAAAGCCTATCGGCTCCGCCGAAGGGATGTGTGAGAATTTGGTTCGCCAAGGGAACAAGAACGACGGGCCGCAATCTATTTATCGATTCATGCGTCATTCGGAGGTCTGGCAATTTGTATGGCTTTCGACAGAGATTGCTGAAAAATTTAGGCGTTTAATAGAGTCATATAATTGCGAGTGTTACGATGCTACGAATATTGCAAGATAGCCAATGCACAGAAAATTGGGCGGGGCTGTAATAAATTGTCCTTTAACATCGGTGCGAAATTAAGAACACAGCAATTGCTCCTCGAGTAGCCATCGAAACCGCGATCATTCCTCGCCAAAATCCTTAAACGGGAACGTAGGAATCCGTTCGTCTTGGACTATCGTAAGCAATGCTGGAAGAAGCGATAGGAAGAGCCAAGAAGTATTGCTCTGTTATTCTAGGGAACGTTAAAAGACTTCGTTCTTAAGGGAAGTATCTGCAATGCGAGCTCGACAAAAGAAGTTTTGATTCGCGAGATCGCTTGCACTTCTTCAGGGGGAGACGGGGAGGGTTGGAAGGCAGAGCTAACGAGAGTTCAACAAAACAATTAGGGGCAGAGGGGAGAGATAATTGCGATTCATGAACGCGACGTCGCGACTGCGAAATTACGATGATTTTCTTCGTATTATTGAAATACGCCAGGCGGCCGAATTGCTTTCGAATGCAGAGTGGAAAGACGAAGGGGTGGCAGGGGGTGGATCGCGGAAGAAGGGCAACTCGGAGCTGCTAATAATAGCGGAAGGACTTGGAACGGTGGTTTGCGTTTGACTCGGGAGAGAGAGAGAGAGAGAGTCGAAAGTGGAGGGCGACGACGGTAAGGCGGAAAGAAAACCGTCCGAAGGAAGAGAACGCTTTATTATCTTCCCCTGGAGGACGTTCCGTGCAAAGACAATGAGATGTTATTAAGAGAGAGTGACTCATGGCGCAACGTGGCTAATGGCGGACAGATATATCCACGACTGCAGTTACGCCGGGAAAATATATCCAGGCTCCTAAATCATCCCACCTTAAAACTCCTAGACAGATTTGAAACTCGACATCATTCGATTTCTTTCGATCCCCATCTCGTGCATATTCATCGGGACACTTAAACCAACGAATCTCCCATCTAAAATCCTTCGAGCGATCAATTAGGAAGCCACAGTGAAACGACTCCATTGCCTCATGTTGTATTTCAGACCTCGATCCCATAATACCCCCGATAAAGTAGATAAAATATTCATTCCGAAAAACGACGAGCGAAATTAAACATCTGTGTGCAAGCTATATAAAAGTTTCCGTACTCGTTCCCGCCGACGTTGATATGGAAATTTTTGTCGTCCCTGGTTCATCCGAATCGCGCCATCTTCTACTTCACCGACAAATATACCTTCCCAGGTTTCTGCATGCTGTAGACACCTCCGTCTCTCCCCTATTCGTCTGCGTCGCCACGTCTATCTCCCCGCGGTTGATTCGATTACGATCTGGAGCGTTCGCGTCGGATGCTCGCGATATCAATAACCGGGAATCCTCGGTATGTCAGTCTCTTACGACGTCATCGAGATACCCAGTACCTACCGGCTGGCTGAGATCGGATATCCCTTCGCGAGCATTATCGACTCGCCCGGAATCCGGCGTACGTTCGTCGCAATTAAGTGGAATCGAGCGATCGGACGGTTATCCGGAATCTGATCGCGGCTGCTACCCCACGGACGGATCACTCAGCTGGCTCTATAATCTATATGAAATAAAAGAATTCAGTGCAGTTCTAATAGGTCCGTTCTCACTGGTCGCGGAATCCCCGCGACAGCCTGCAAATGTATGTAAATACGTGCCCGTAGTTTCGCCGGTGCCGCGCGATCATTTCCCTCCCGCAGTGTGGAAATTACAGAGCGGCAAAGGGACAAAAGCCCGCGTGGATATTCGTACCGGCTGGTAAACGGCTGGTTCTGGTTTGCAAAAGAACCGGACAAAGTATTCGCGGGCGGTCCGCGCACAAAGATCGACGCTAATTAATCTGGCCAGGCACTCGACCCGTTGACGAGCGCTCGAGAGCGGTCCTCCGGCGCGGGGAACATCGAAAGGCAAAGCGGACTTTATTCCATCCGTGATGGATACTCGCGAAACGGCCGTCGCAGGAGGGTCGCGCCGGGTCGGGTTAGGTCGAGCCAGCGCTCGGGTATTTCCCTTTTGCGGCCGGGCTCCGTTTAAATCCCGACGGCAACGCCGTACGACCACTCTCTTGGCTGCTCGACAAATTAATCGGTCCCGATGGTACGGCAATTCCGAGGATTCCGGGGATCCATGGTCCTCCGCCTCGCAGTCCGACCTACATCCCTCTGGCTGATCGATTGAATCGACCTTAACAGATATCCGGGCCGACTAGCCGGGCCACCGAAATCTTCCGCTCACTTCTGATTGATCCCGCGCAATTAACAGCGACGCGCGATGAATCGTTCGGCGAACCACTGTATACGAAACATCTCTGGAGGATCCTTTCTGTTCATCGTACTTCTGAATTCTTGCGTTGCGAGGTCACTAATACAAGGGTGTGAGCTTGAAGCGCAAGCTTCAAACCTTGTTCAGCAATCGGGGATTGAAATGGCTATGGATCTGTAAGGAGACTGTCGAATTATGAGCGTAGAGGATGTAGCCTTCCAGGGTGGAATTTTTGAAAGGGTGATAACTCAGTAACAGATGCCTATTTTGACGGGGAACGAGAGGCGGCGGGCACAGGGGCGCAGCGTGGGCGAGGTGTAATGCCAGGGGCGCGGGTTAGAGCCGGTCTAGAGGCTCTGTCGGGGGCATACATTATGCTAAGTCGGCCATTAGAGAGTGAAATATGTTTCGCGTGCCCCAGTCAGTTACCGGTCGAGGAGAAGGCACCTCCGTCTCTCCTTACGTTCTCCTCTTGCCCTCGAACAAACGACAGGCAACTCGGAGGCGTTGTATTATGTGGCCCGCTCCAAGTTATTTGCAACTCTAACAACCGCTAATTGGCTGCAGTTCTCGGTGTGTAGTCGCGCGCGGATCTCGGGGCGAGATGGCCCGCGCTTCAGCGGCCCTCTCATCGCGTCTCTTCTCTCTCATAAACTTGCTCCGCTTGTAACAACTGCGTAAGAGCATCGCGGGTAATTTACAAACGGGGTGGGGAAGTGTACTTCGTGGCTTCGGGACTATCGGTGATTCTCGATGATTTGCCAAACGCAGATTTAGTGTAAATCATTTCTACGAAGGTCTAGGTGCATCGGTGGTCAGGAGGGTAGCGCGAGAGGCGAACGGTGTCTCTTGAGAAGCGCCGATATCACCCTCCGCTTCCTTTCCCTCAAACTTGCCCACCCAACGCAATCACACGATCGGGTGAACTTCCCAATCTCGAGTTAACGGTGAACGTTCCTCGACTTTCTGCCCGCAGCCCTTCCTCCCTCCATCCCTCCTCGCCCCCCCTCCCGCGTTGCAATCTTCGTCCACGTTCTCTCACTGGGTCTCCATTGTTTTCCGACTTCCGCGCTATTCGTCCCTCGTTCAATCCCCTTTCACTTGATACTCGCTTTTTAATTTTCCACTCCTCACCGTTCCTCCGTCTTCACAGCTTTCCCGGGGTCTGGAAGACCGCTAGTTAACCCTCTGGTGGTTATCTCGATCTCGTTTGAAAGTAATCCGAGTTTCTCTTCGCCATTGGCTTCTGCCATCGCTCCTGCAATTAGAGAGGGCGATGTGGGGACCAAGGAGTGGAGAATTTTTTCATACGACGAAAGATTTCCAAGATTGCCGAGGACTTTATCGAAGAGTACTTACTAGCTACAAGTGCACGGTCAATTTGATGGAACCTCTGAATTAATTCACGATATTTTTGTATCTTTTGTGGGAAACGGAGGCATGGAATGAAGGATTTTCGGCGCAGGATCTCTCACGAAATTCACTCAGACTCCAACCGATTCCAGGGTCCTTACTGATCCTCCTCGAGGCAATACGTACGCGTTGAACAATGTAGCCGGCTATCCGGCAAGAAAGAAAAGACGTCCTTTTCGCGGCCGTCGTTGAAAAAGGGACGGTATTAGAAAAGGCTGGCCCCTTTGTCCGGCGACTTCATTGTACGCCCGGCGAAAATATTCGCCCCGGATACGCCGATGAAAATCCAGCCTGTCCGTTGTCCGCCCGTTATCGCGCTACACAAAGAGACCGATTAAGGTATGAATTATTTATGGGACCCGGGGCTCATTGGTATTTTAATAAAATGTACATGTACAGGGTGTTTCGTGCAACGAAAATCCTCGGCGCGAGGTATGCGGCCGGCGTAATTCATCGTGGACTCCCACCACCGCAATTGCTGAATCCTCGTTTCGGAATACGAAACGAAATACCTTCGATGATTCGTGGTATGGAGCAAATGGAGGGAGAATTGTCATCTCGGTTGAATAACGGTGAAATAGATCCTCATAAATGTCCCGTTTTCCGGCCCGAAAATCGCATTCTTCTTGGAGAAAAATCGCCAAAGTATCGCAGCGCCTCCGCGATCGAGTTAATCGAAGGGACTTCGTTACAACCACCGGCTCAGGAAATTTATTTTCCTCCGTGGATTTCGTGCCAGCAGGGTAATAAAGCCAGCAGCAAGATCGTCGTCCCGCGGAGCTCGCGTTCAGCCGAGCTGTTATTTGCGTATAAATGCCATCGATCGGAACCCGGTGCCCGGCGATTTTCCAGACATAACTTTTCGCGAGGAGTGGCCCGATTGGCTGATACACCCCTTGCTCGAACGAGCCCCGTGTTGTTTCGCCGTGGCTGAAGGGATCCTGGGCGATCTAGCCGCAGTGATCGTTCGCGTGAACCGAGAGAATAGATCTCCGACTACGCGATACTAACCCCAGGGCTTGGGGCTTGTTTCATGGCTAGTTATTCCCTGGAAGCGTGTCCTCGAGACGGGAACTTGCGCTCCCGAGGCACCTGAGCTGATTCCTTCAGACCAACTCAGTAATTCTCTCTCAATACTTACGTAAGAAGTCTGCTAGAAATTTAGAAATTTGAAGCAACAACCTTCACCCACGAAATAAATCAAGACAGCAATTAAATTAATGGAACCCCATCAGTTATTCCAAGAAATCTCCGAGCACTCCGCGAGGTGAAAGCTTGAAACCTGGCGACGAGCGAAGAGGCAGGAAAAAACAGAAGGCAGAGGATCGCGACGTTTTTCGCGGCAAGTTTTCTCGTTAGCATTCCGGCAGCCGTCCGCTTTCAGAGTTCAATTTGCTCTTTATGCATAAGACATTATGTGGCGCGGGGAACGAGCACGGGAGCGTCAGCTCGCTCGCAAAAGAGCATCCTCGAAGCTCGTTGGGGCCGCGAGCCGCTACGGAACAAGCTGGTAGCGAACGTGCCTCGGGTTACCGCGTTTACCGAACACCCGCGACTCCCAGCCATCTTTCCTCCACCCACCTTTTCCGCGGAGGAGAAAAGCTATACTCGTGGAACCGGGGGCAGGGGGGACGCGCGAAATGGATCTCACTTTTCTCGAGGAAATGGTTTCCCGCCGACGCCGGCGTCGCGATGCAGGATGCCGCTTTGTGCGACATCGCGGAACGTGTCGAATAAAGAGGGAGAGAGAGAGCACCCATGCCTCCTGTTAAGGAGTTTACGTGGCGGCACGCCTCTCGCTTTGTGTCTCCAGCGGCCTCTTTAAATGTCGACGGCTTCCGTTCGATACGGGCAACGCGACGGTTCTTTCCATCCATGTCGACAGATTCTTTTTCTCTTATCGGAGGCGCGAGCTATCGCCTCGTCATCGTTACTGTTCACTGCGCTCGGCGACGAGAAGCATTGGTGGGAATATCAGTTTCCTGTTAAAGGTCGCGAGAAGCTGTTAATTAGCGTCTCGAATTTTCAAGTTTCTTAAATTTTCAAATGGCATTCAGTGTCATAGGATCGATAATCTCACAGATCGAGTAGCATTCGAACCTCGACGGGTTCATCAATTATTGTACTTTGTCTAACCGTAGAGATCGATACTGTCCCTCCAGCATCATCGAGGATTAAGATTTCAAAGCTTTCGTCGCTCAGCATGAGGAAATCCTCTTGGGAGAGTGAAGAGCGAGTTCTACACTTGCTGGAGAGTATCTCGCTATCCACCGTCAGTGTCCCCAGTGTCTTTCTTCTGTCCCCCTCATTTGTTATGCGCACGTGATATTCCGCGTCGCGGGGGTCCTACGATTTTCTGATAAAATTCCAGAAAGCCACCGGGGCAAAAAGGGCGGCGAACGACCGCGCTGTTATTAAATTTCTTGCGAAGGTATGAAGCCAGCCGCGTAGCCGGCGCCATTTCTACGCGGTCATTGCTTCTTTATTAAAGCATCAATGCTCGCGCGACCTCCGCCTTTCGAACACCGGGCGGGTAGATACGTTTATAAAAATTCAAATTTCCCTAACGAGGAGAAACACGGGCGAAACACAACCGCGCGGTGACTACCGAGGGACTCTCTTAGAATTTCGTTGTTGCCCTCGCTGGGTGCGATGAAACGAGTTCACGCGGAGGCCAGCACCTAAGGACGGTATCAAATATATTGGCCGGTGAATTCGGTTTCGCGAGCAGCGATCGAGGAGAAATCAGCCACCACTATCTGACGATCGCTGATTTGTCAGTTGGAGTTGCATGGCCCTCGCAGGGTATGGTAGGGTAAAGGGAACGCTCCTCGGCTCCGCCTCAACCTAGCCGGTTGGCTATTATTTATCCTTAACGTAATAGTTGTGTGCGTTACGAAGCAATGCGTAGACCAATACGAGATGAAGCTATCGAGAAAGAATCGATGTTCTGACCAATAAAGTTTCTGAATTTTTTCGTTGCTAACGCACACCTATTCTGATGTGTGTATTTCTACCAGCGTGCGGACCAATTATGCTCAACAATGGAGGGGGAAAAACACCGACAGGAGGTAGTGGTAATGGTGCGTGAACTGAAGCCAGCGTTCAGTCCACGCACACATTCCCACTACCCCCTGTCGGTGTTTTTCCCCCTCCATTGTTAAGCATAATTGGTCCGCACGCTGATTTCTACGCTGACATCTCGGTTTGGCCTACACGTCGGAATCTTGGCACTATCCCCACCACTTCTGGCTCACTCTTGTTCTGTGAAGGCGAGAGCGAGATGGAATGAGAGCGAGTCAGAAAACGTTTGAGAAAAGGAGCACCGAGGCAAACAAACGGTGTGGTGGGATAATACCCCTCCGAAACTCACCGGCCAATATATTTGATACCGACCTTAGCTTCCTCCACACTCGAATTATGCGCGTCATTTAAAAGATTTCCAATGAGAGCGAGGCACCGTTGTCGTAGCCCCTTGAAATTCTGCAAGCATTGCCTGACACGGGAGCAATATTAAGGCTATCGCCCACTAGGCCGAACGGAACCGAACCGAAGTTCGTCGGCGCTCTTCTATCATATGGGCGATGCATGGTCGCTGCTGTTCTATCATATGAGCGATGCGTGGCTGTCGCGCTTCGCTTCGCTTCCGTTCTGTCTAGTGAGCGACCACCTTTATGGTTACCTGCTCCAGATATGAAACTTGGAAAATGGTCCTTGGTTCATCTCCCATTCCGCGAGCATCTCCGCTAAACGAATCGCTAAACGACTTTGAATCATCGAGCCCGGTCGATGCAAGACTTCTTTGCTGTACTAGAAAGCTTTCCTTGGACAGCGAGCACGAAGGCATTTTAATTGTATCGTATCGTCGCGGCCGGGGACGTCGCTTCTTATTGGTATGCGACCACACGAGGCAGTCGTTCCGCGGCATTCAGAGGCAGGAAACGAGACTCCCCACGGATATCTGCGTCTGAATAGCGATGCATGCACGAACAAAGCGGCTCGGCAACCAGGGGGCTGGTGATTCGGCGCGGGGGGATGCAGCGGGGAAATTGTGGCATATTCGTGCGAATCGTCGACGATAGATTCCGTCGCATGGCTCGCGGCGTTTCCACGATTTTTCCCTCCCTCCCTTCAGTCGAAGCCTGGCTCGTCGAGAGCCGCCGGGAACATCGTATTCAAGGAACATCGGCTCGATCTCGATCGAGGGAAGCCTCCAGAAAATCGCTGCACCGTATGCGCCACGCTTGATGTTTCACCGCACAATCCCGAGCGCACTGGCATGCTCGGTCGTCCTCGTACGACCCGCGGAAGTTAAAGCTCTCGAATCGTGCCGCAGACGACGGAGAAATTGCCATCTTCTTGTTACGTGGGGGCACCACGGAACCGTCGAGCTTTCCCTTCGACTGGACTTCAAAGGCACGCAAGTTTTTGAAACTTCGTTACGTACGTTTCATCGGAATTGTTACCCCGTGGCTTTCAGCGACCGGACAGAATCAAGTAGCCACTCGAAGCCACTTCTCTCGCGACTGCCCTTCTCCACGTACCCCTAGCTTGCACGAAGAAGCCGAGGGCTGTAATCTCGCGACGCTAGCCAGACGTGCACGGTGGTGGGTGTAACCACTTTCGGTATCCTTGCGCGGGCAATTAATTCCGCCACGTCTGTAATAAAAGTGATGCATTGCCGCGATAATTTGCCACAATGACTTCCATCGATCACGAAAAGAACATACTATTACGCGGCGCAATGCTTGTCCGCGACAATACCGAATCATTACGAGCACACTGGCTCCGGCTGATTGCGACAAAAAGTCGAAGGGTCGCGCGCGCGAGCCGTGGAAGGGGTTAATCGTGCTCGAGTTGATGGATTGGCGAACGGACGAGCGTAGAAGTTGGACCATTTGTCGGGGCCGGGTAATAAAGCTCCCCGCTGAAATTATCCGCTCGTCGTCGAAGGCAACCTGCATGCCGCGGCACGCTTAGCCGCGTATTTGCGTACGCCCGCCCGCGATCCAGTTCGCCTGGCGGGGGTACGGCGACGTTAATCGAACGAGTCGAGCACCGGCGAGGGTGTTAATCGCCGTCTGTTTGCGTGAAGCGCAAAACGGACACCTCGGGGAACGCGGCGATCGATGGACCCTGGAAAATATGCAAAACGCTCGCCCGCGCTTCGAGCAGCGCCTTTCCTTCCTCCAAGAAGGAGCATTCCACCCGCTCGTAGAAACCCAGGTGCGTCTTCCACTCAGAAGTTTGGCAAATTATCAGGGGGAAATAGGATATCGCTGGTAAATTTTTACGAGCCCGGTGGCGTACTTGTTGAACTTTAATAAAATTCTGGAAGTGCCGAGGGATCCAAATAACACGGAATAGTTCATATCGGAAATCCCTGCGGCCCGGTATCAGAGTACGTTCGCAGTTGTTTCGCGAGTGCCGCGCGAGAAAGCCGGAATTACCTGGAGAACGGCTTCGTCGATCGCGATTTGTCGGTCGATCTCTCGCCCAGTAAATACCCTGGCAACGATCGGGCTACGTTGCCCCGGCGAGAGTCGTTCCCCGCGAACATCAGCATTTGTAGTCACCGGAGTGCTGATAGGGATCGTGGATACGCCGAGAGGAAAGTAGTAGTCCCCGATAACGATCCGGCGAGGAGGAGACGACGGTGTAGCACTTTGCAAATCTGACCTCCGCGGAGAATTCAGAATTTTTATTCCCGCCTCGCAGCGCCCGGCAAGCCGGCGCACCTTTCCTCCACCTCGATCCTCGAATAAAAAGGTCCGCGAGAAACGCTCGATCCACAGAATTAAAACTTCTGCGGGCTGTTCCTTTCGCGGATACCTCCGGAAGCCTCCAAGCTTTCTTTCGCCAGCGATCCTTTCTGGATTAATCCTCCCGCAGCGGCTGAGTTTCTTCGCTAATTGAGCGATAAGTATGTTTGAAGTCGTGGAAAAGGGAGATTCCGGGAAATCCCCAATTACGTGCGTTTCAAATATGTATTATACTTGCGAAGTAAGGGGAACCTTCTCTCCTGCCCGACTATTTTCAACCGTCGATGCATAAACGCTTGACGGATAGTCGATACCTTAATCCCACTCGCGGAAAATCTGGCCGCGTTAAGATTCAGCGGCAAGCGGCTCGCAGGTCGATCGGTGGAAAGATTGGTTCGTCGATGCGACGGTGACGATGCTGTCAACGAGCGGAGAGAGAGAGATGAGAGGGAAACCGAAGGGAACATTCGACCCCCTCCCTCTGGTTGCCCTTCGGCCCTGTTCCACCGTCACTTTTACATCCTCCTCCCTTTGTCTCGCATTCTCAGCTCCAGGCGTGGCTTTGCCAACGATTAATAACTTCGCGTCGCGCCTCGCTTGCAACTTTTTAATCGGGACCAGGGGGAACTCGTGTGTATTACCGCCGCGGGTGCATATTTTTCAAAGCTTACTGAAAGCTCGTCGAGAGACATCGACAGGCAAACGTCACTTCGAAAGCGCTTTTTGACGTATTGTGCTCATTCCGACGAGCTCGTCTTTCGCGGTTCCACCGCTGAGGCGACAGTTCTTTCTGACGTATCAATCTCTAATTACCACCGTGATTCATTCTGTGTGCACGCAAATCGAACCTCGACCGTCTCCGTCCGTCGCGCTATGCGCTCTCCGCAACATCGTTCACCGCGATAAAGGAGAGTGGGACTTTGAAGTGGGCCACGAACGCCCCGAAAAATCTGTCCCACGATTGTTTGATCTCCTCTGTATTCCGTTTCTGCGGTCGCGCTCGGTCCATTTCGTCGAGTCCGCCTTTGCCAAACGATCTCGTCCCTCCTCGTCGATCCTTTCGACCCGCGATCCACCGAACCCGGTCGTGTGCGCGGCTATCGAACGCCAGCGCGGTTAGATCGCAGCATCCTTCCCGGCCAGCAATGCCCAGGCAACGGTAGATAGTGACGTTTCATTAAGACACGACAAAGGCTCGACCCGTCGGTCCCCGTGTGTATAGCGTATACGCTCGGCCCTGGCGCGCCAGTGTCCTGACAGGTACGCGGCTACACGAGCCGGCCAACATTAATCTCAAAGGGTTCCGAGGAACTAATTAGCGTTTAATTGCTGAAAGGATATTACGCGATGTTTGCCGGCCGGGCTGTAATTTTGTAACGCAGCTAATGGATTAATCAAACGGCCGTGCTGTGACAGAAAATGCACGAGGCGACCGCGTTTTAAATACCACTGCCATGAGCGAAACATGAATTCCTCTCTGCTCGTAACACGGAGTTGCGTTGGTGAATGTTATCTATTGTCTACCTTTCGCATTGGCTGTCCCTCGAATTTTGCTCACACTGTAGACAAGGCCGGTGTCCTTGTCTACAAAGGAGCGGGGGTGCAGGAAGTAGTTTGGGACCCCAAACGATGTCTCAGCAGAAATAAAAGTAACATTTTTTCGCAAAACGATAATGATAAGAGTAATAAAGAAACTAAAATAAAAGAAATAAAGCAATAAACACTGAGATATTTAAAGATATGATTTTTTTATTGCCGTGTCATTAATAATATTAGATTATTATATTAGAAATTAAGGATATATATTTTAATTTCTCTTTCATAATTTTAACCAAATAGAATAATTATTGTCCTCCCTTTTTTCTTTTTTACTTTCTCTTTTCTTCATTTTCCCTTTTTTCACTGCAACCCCCGGTGACCGGCCATTACTTCAAGTGCTCATCACCAAATATCATACACTCCCTTTAACGCCCCTAGAATCAACCCTCCCGTACTCATAATTTTGTCCCAACATAAAGGACGAATAGTTCAAACGGTGTTTGAGGACGTTTCTCGGGGAGGCAGGAGCAAGTACGATCCGGCGTACGATGGGCAAAGATAACCAGGCTTGCGGCCGCCAATACGATGCTCGTCCGTCATTATTCAGCGTTCACGCGACCCAGCCGCTTGCACTCAATTTCACTCGAGCGAGGGTGGACCGTCAAAGACCGACTCTGCCCTCGACCGGCGGTCCAACCTCGATCGAAGATTACGTCACTTACACTTTCGTCAGACCGACGCTCGTGACCCTCCGGCTCGCTCGCCCGATGATCGCGCGAACTCGTGCGCGAATTTCCAGTCACACTTGAGCGTGCACGCTGGATTCATCGCACCTGTCGCTCGCGATCAACGTCGAGGATCTCGCGATATACTTGCGTGACGGCACGTGACACTGTCCATCGTAGATTTTCATACGAAAGCTGTGGGCACGGGCGCATTAATCTGATTGACGTGTCTGGTAGGCTGCAGCTTTACGTGCGCCGAACAGAATTAACACGCGGAATGGAAGTAAAGCGGTTGCTGTATATCCACGCGAGTTGGATATCTGAATAGGTCCAGCGAACTGAGTAGAGTGCACCAATGCCCCGAGTAATCTCCGCTGTCCGAACTTTGACTACGAATAATTCGCGGCTCGCTCGTAATGCACGGTTATTATTGTCCCAGCATGCTTGCCTGTCGAACGAGACCGCCGGACGATGGATGGATCCTCGATGACGATGACAAAACTACACGCGGCGTGGCTCGCTCGACTTGACCCCGTTCGGTCCTACCAAACACCCTCTGTCATATGCCGGAAATGAATCGTCAATGATCCTAATACTGGCGCCCGCGTTCGGCACGGGGCCTCGCAGCTCCTCGAGCGCTATTAAATCGAGGGTGGGTTCCCCTATCCGGGTCAACGTTATTTTGCCGGAATAATAGCCGAAAGCGCTCGTCCCTCTGGCTCTGACTCGTTAGGGCCTTGGCGGGGATCGACGTAGCGCGATAACGCATCGATTCACCTGGAAATCGAGGCTTGGTCACCATCCCCCGCGGGCAGTATCGCGATTTTCGTTGGTCAATGGTAGTCCAGATCCATTTCATTCTGAATCACTGGAAATAATAATACTTGGATAAGTCGTTAGATACAGTGCTGTGGGGGTAGTACATTCAGCCTCCCCCATTCGCCACCCTTAATCTCATCCCTCGTACGGCGGCTGGAAATTAAAAAAATAAGGGGATCATGTCTGCCGTTGACGGACGAATTTTTGCGGCAGCTCGCAAAGGGGGACTGTTCCACGTCGCGAAAAAGGACAAGGCGTGTTAATGGCAGGCCGAGCTTTCCGCAGAGACGGAAGATGGAGCGTTTCCAAAATCCCTCGGGGGAAACCCTAGCCGATAAACAATTTTCCATGGCTATAGACCGCCGTGCTTCCTCCCCCACGCTCGCGGCTCCTACCTTTTTCCTTCGCCTGGACCCTCGTCAAAAGCTTAGGACTGTCCGTCAGCCTTTAGCCTGTCGCCGAAGCGACGGGGAACGGAGGAAAAAATACGCAACTGCGGCTGGAAGGAGAACCGTCGACGTGGCGAGCGCTTTTGAATCCCCGGCCGGCGTAATCTGGATCCCTCCCTGAACTTTTGAACGGTTCTTCGTTAATTGCGCCGCCTCCCCGTTAATCTCGGCCGAGGCAGTCGCGTTCTGAGAATATTTTTGACGCGACCTGGAAAACGGGGAGATTAATGGGAGCACCGTGGCGACGCGCTGAAACTTTTCGGCCATCGCAGGCGGACGTCTCAAAGCCTCTCGCCAGCAACTGCAACGAGGGGGGGATCGTTGAATAAATAAGTCCCTCGTTCGTTATACTCGTTCTCGCCGACACCTGAAAAAAAGTTTAATTTTTTCGCGACGGAAGGGCGCGTAAAATACCTCAGGTCCTCGTAAGGGGCGTTAGCTTCTCGCCCTCCCCCGAAAAAAAAGGAACGGAATAATCCGACCGCGCGAGACGGGAAAAAGTTAGCCAGTTCTGTTTTATTTTAAGGCTAATCCACACCGCCGTAATTTTATTGCCGGGCTATTCCATTAGGCGGGCGCACGTGTAATATCGGTCCACTTTTTCTTCGATCAAACTTCAGCGGCGTAGAACTTTTTTAAAACTTCCTGTACTTAATCGAAGCACTGTCTACGTTATCTTTCTCACCCTCCCTCCAACGATCCTCTGCTTTCGTTAATCCACTTTGATGGTAATTACTTAGTCCAGCCAATCGGACTTCGGGAGGGGTCTTTTTGTTTAGAACGCAAAATTTGCAACACGAAGGGAGTACACGTACTTTCGTACGCAGCGACCTAATAAATGTGTGCCACGGTGGCTGAAGGAACGCGGATCAGCGAGTCGCTGGTGAGTCTAGTTTAACCCTCCACTGGCTCGAGAATATGGGCGACGGAACGTAGCCGTCGTTCCCGTCGCACCCGTCGAATCCATCCTGGGGGCCAATATCGTAAAGAGGGGTGCGCGTCGCCTCCCTAGGATTTTTCGCGGAGCTGAGCCTCGGGTTTAGGCCTCGTTCACAGCCCGTCGAAGTTCGAGGCTTTTCCTCGCATGAATCTTATCTACGTGCCGCAGGCGCTGCCCTCCCCCCATTCCCACCCCCTCGACGCCCCTTATTTCCCCAGGAGCCACGATCGACCTCGTTTTAGCCTGCCATCGCGTCTATCTGCTTCCACGTTTCATTTCGTCAAGTCGATCCCGCGTTCTTCTTCGTCGCCTCCGGTTTCGCGCCATCCCACCGGAAGAGTCGGATATACGGGAACGCAACGTCGCGGGTGTATTCTTCGCTGGTTCGTTCCGAGGGTATCTTCATTTCCTTCGGCCCCCAGCCCCCTATTCTCCCGGCGATCGACTTCCACCGTCTCGCTCCCGAATGGATCCTGATCTTTCACCGTTCCCTATCGGGGGTTCACTGACTCCTCCGTTCTTTTCTTGGGTCGAGGAATCTTTGGAGTCAGCGTGTGCCTCGGCTCGGGGTTATCGCGAGGGCAGTGTTGTTTGCCGCTCCTGTTCTCCCGAGCCAAGAATTTCCCAAGGTAGAAGTTAGAGATTAGAAAGCATCCAGTCCGTGATTCCCCCGGAAGATACAAAGTTACCAGAAGCAATCTCGAATATAAAAGTCGCCGAAGACAAATCTCCGCGATCAGGGGAAGTTGGGTCGCGGGTCCGAGTAGGAGTAGGGCCATCAGCGGAACGCGTATACATCCCTCATCTGTCTTTCCTTGAGATCGTCGCGTCGGCTCTCCCCCCCTCCCTCGTTCACCCGAGTTCTCCATTCTCCGAGCGATCACCGTCAACTCCGAAAGCCTTCTTGCGCTGGATTTCCACTCTTTTGCTCGCTGGCATCGCGCTCGCGACGCCTTCCTCATTCACCGCCCCGTGGTCTCTGATCCTCCGTTTGCCTCCTGCTCGGGCTTTCCACTCGACAATGGAAGGTGGAATCGAGACTCGGCATCGACCCTCAATCAACAATGCCTTACCTCCGGCCTCGGGCGCCGGATATATACGTTATATCCCGACTAGCAGCGGCTATATAGCAGAGGGGCTGCTATAGAAAAGGCGCCAAGCAGCGTCATCGTCGATTTCTACCTAGCAACTGCGATTACGCCGCCCCGCAGAAGCCTAGAAAAGAGCTCGATCAGTCGGGCGGGGAGCTTTAAAAACCGGGGCGAATCGGAGGAAGGATCGATGGGGGGAAGAAAGGGAGGGTGGGGTGAAATGCGAGGGCACCGGGAGCTTTGAGCAATCATATGCGACGCTGCCGCAGGATCCTCGTTGGCAATTTAAGGTCCCGCCGCAAGAGAAATAGGATTCGTCCGATTCGTTCGTGCTCTGGGCCACCCTTTCATTTGAATGGCTCGCGTGGAGATTGCACGACGCTTCCGGGAGCGCGTCTCGTCTCCGTACCAGCGGGCGACCGCAGAAGGTTACCGTGTCCGGTCTTTCATTTGTCAGACCACGACCACGTATGCGGCCTGCCCTCTCTTTCCAACCCTGGTTTATTCATTTCCCTCGCTGTATCGCGCGGCTCCAGGCATCCCAGGTCCCGTAATTTCCCGGCCATGTCTTAAGCCCCCACGAACCGGTGGTGCCCGTCGCCTGATTCGATTTCCCTCGAGCAACCGTGCAATTCCCGTATCGATGGGACCCCACCAAACAGCTTGAATAATATCGCTCGATGTTGGCCGAGCGATTTATATCGCTGGGGCTGTAACGGTGCTTTTGTGAAGCGAATCTGCTGGGAATCCTCCATTCTTCTTGCGGGAGACTCTTACGGCAGAAGGTCTAGACAGTATTTGTCAAATTCCACGGAGTTGCGAGAATTCAAATGCGATGCTTTCCACTGTGCAAAGGAAAGAGAGTCGACTGATCGGATTCGCTGGACGGTTCTACGAATTTAGCTACTTCGACGTTCGACAGATTTTTCACCGTCGCGAGCTAACATTCCCAGATGCTTGCTGGCTGCGTTAAGATCCAATGCGTGGGAAACTTTCGACGAACGGACTACGGATACTAAGTAGATACAGGCACGAGAAAGAGAATATATTCGATATATCAATTTCGAAATATCAGATGATTGCATAAGTTCGTGCCTGATTGGAAAATAAAATTCAATGGTTAAATTTTAAAGCGTACAGTTTTATTAGTCAAGTATGTAGTCATCATTCTTCTCTACAATTGTTTTCCAACGATCTACAAGCTGTCGATTCCAGTTTTATTATTATTATTATTTATTCATTAACGGGAAGACCCTTTAGTATACATAGATGTAATACATATAAAGAAAGACAAGCCAAAGAAAGAAAACAAGACAAAAAGAAAATAAGTACTACCATAGGTAATACTATTAAAGTAAAACAAGAAAAACATAAAACAGTAACAGTATAGAAAATAAATACTACAATAATTAATATAAGTAAAATAAACAAGATAACATAAAACAGTAACAATAGCGAGCACTTTACCGAGGTAACAGTCTTTTAAACAGTAGACTTCTAAACGAAGCCAGGGAGACAGCAACAGTATGATGAAAATAGTTTGGGATAGACGTTGCAAAAAGAGGTCTCGGACGCAACGACCGTTGTGGGGCATGAAATGAAATCAATGCAACGAGATCCCGACAGTTAATCAGACCATGGATTACTTTGTAGAGAAATATTAGGTCGGTAGGTTTTGAAGAAAGAGCTTGGTTTTCTCGAAAAAAATGTCGGGAGGTAGTAGAAAATCGGGCACGAACTTATGCAATCATCTGATATATAGCAACGTCGCAGAAATTTGGGAATCGACGCGAGGTCGCGAAGAGGCGGTTTCAAAGATCGATGCGAAATGGTGCCAGGTATGCGCGTTCTACCGTCTGACGTGGATCCTCCTTGGCTTGGGATCTGAACTCAACGTTTCTGAACGCCATCATCGAACACGTCGTGCCTGTTGGCGAGGAATACAGACGTTATATCGGAGGCACTCGGCGTGGCCACAATTGAATTCACGCTGGGAACGAACGATTCGGCTGTGAAATAAAGCCTCCCGAGTTTATGCTCCATAAACCAAAACCTCCCCGCTCCAGACGCTCGCGAGCCACGCAACTGGATGGACGTTGAAACTATTCTTCCATCAGTTTCACGCAACTTGAGAGCAATTAAATCAAGACTGCTCGCGCGAAACGAGCCAAGTCACTCTCACCTCCCCACGCGGCTGCCTGTTTCGCGCAACACCGTGATTCGCAGCTTGGCTCGCGAATCGATTCCCCGACGCGGCCCGATCTCCAGGAGACGCGTTCCCCGCGAGCATTTTTCAACGTCACGCTCGGGAGCAGCCAGTCCATCGGCGTCGACGAATAGAGGCGTCGTTGTTGCAGCCAGCCCCGCGGAATCGGCTGCAGGTGTGGCTGCACTCCGCTAGCCGCGGCGCGATTGAATACAAAACGGAACGTGGGTGATTTGACAGCGCCACGCCCGATGGAACGAGCCTGAAGGTTTCCCGGTAACGGGGGGGGAGGGGGTACGACGAGGATTGGCATAAAGAGCCTCGAGGGGTTCGGATGCACCGTCAGGGCGAACCTTCTCGCGCCGTTTCGCCTTCCCCGCCCATCCGCCCCCACCTTTGAAACGCGAGCGAGCCGACTGAAAGACGCGAGAAAGGGCTGGATATTTTTCACCGAGGCGACCAAGCCGAACACGTCGAGTGTTCCGCCTCAGCCAATAAACCATACGTTGGTAAATCGGCCTGGGAGATCGCTTTCGACGTTTAGCCTCCGCCTTTGCCGTTTCGATTTTCCTTCTTCTGTGCCGCCGCATCTCCTACCCGTCTGGCAGATCCGTTAGGGCTTTCTACTGTGCGTCTGCTCTAACGTAGACCTGTTTCCCTGACACTGGCGTTAAATAAGACCGACCGTGAGACGCCGTCTACTTCTCAACGGCAGATAGATGGAGCTTCTGAGCTTTGCGACGTCTTCTAACCAACGTCCAAGAAAATATCTGCTACGTGACCCTCGCGTTTTTAGCGAAATTATCGGAAATTGGTGATTACGTTTAATTCAGCGACGCAGGCCAGGAACTGTGTTTAGCAAACACCGTTACGGTTATTTTATGCACGCACTCCTGTACAGCTACCGTTTCGTTATGAAGTGCTAGCAATATATTCTGTAAAGGGGGTGGCCGAGGGGGTATTTTATTAAAAACGCTCGGCTCGAACGCGCACAGAGATCGGCTGGATTTCGCAGCCGTTATCCCGGATTAATTTCAATGCTTTCAGTAGCTCTGCAGTCGTATTCGTCCCCTGCTTTCATTCGCCACTCTCGTTCCATTACATCCGCTCTTGTATGCATACGTCGCGCTACGAACAACATTGCGCGTTTTACTCATTACACACCGAGTTTACCTGCAATAATTCGTGTGCCAGGGGTCGTTTAGCAGCCGCAATAAAGCTAACCGACGCGGACCCCTCAATCCCGAGGACAGCCAGCCCCGAACCCAGTCTGTGTTTTCCGGCCTCCTTGATCACGCCGCTGGAAAAATCCTATCAAAGCCGCACTGCTCGCAGTCGAGAGCCTGCAGGCCCCGGGGTTGGATCTGTGGGATTGAAGGATGAACCTTTGGTGGACATTTCCGGGGTCCGAGCTTTGATCCTGGATCAAACCATCGATTCAATTTTCAGCTTTTTACCGCGGTCAGAAGCCGAGGACTGTTTCTCTTTCCTACGTATCCTCCGCGATGAATCGGCGGCTTGAGTGGTCCCCGGAGTATCAGATTCTCAGGAGCCGCTTCATGAATTTCGCGACTGTGCTTCGCCGCTAGTTGGGTTCCGCAGAAAAAGGGAGATAGCGGGAACGCCGGCAATAATCGTTCATCCGGCCCTTCCATTTCGGGCGTAACAGTAACTCAGTAGGAAGTGGCAGGGGGACAGGTGGAATTGGAGAAAGTGGAGCATCCGCGAGGGGGGCGAGGAGGCAAGACGCGGGAGAAGGAGAGGAGCTGGAAGATACGGACGACGCGGATCGTCGTCGTCGAGAGGAGCCGGACGGGGTAGTTATTCAAACTATTCGAGTAGCAAGGAATTTCCTGCAGCCCCGTCCAAGAGGGAGGCTTCCCTCTCGAGGCAGGAAGGCCGAGCCGGGCGTACGCGTCTATACCGTTCGTTCGTGCCATAGTTTCCCGTTGTAACCGCGATCGAACGTCCGCCGACCCCCTCGACGGCCCCCTGCACCCCCCTCAGGGGCATTGTGGCCCGTGCAATTTGTCTTCGCGTCGATGAATGGAATTACGTGGCCTCGAATCGCCCAGCGCCGCGATTAAATGCCGGAACAGGGGGCGAAAGGGAAGCGGGGATCGACGACGATGAGTAGGGAACCGCAACTTTATTCTTCCTTCGAACCGAGGGGAAGGTTATTGGCTGCTCCAGCGGGATAGGTGCTTAATGAAAAATTAAGGGTGCCACTCGCCGTTTACACCGGCTTTTGAGCGTCCATTGCTTTTCACGAGCGCCCGGAACGGCCGCCGTTACTCCGCGCCTCGCTGCTACCACCACGATTCCGATCGCCATTAGCGTTTACGAAATTCACCCCCCTTAAGAGGTCCGCCAGGAAATGAAACGATACGAGCTCGATCTCCCTGTTCTTTTTTTTTGTCTCATTGGGACGCAAGGCGCGTAGGCGATATTTGCATACTTCGGCGAAAACGAGGGTTGCTCTAGGACTCTTCCTTCCTCCCCATCTACCCATTTCCTCGTCTGACAGATTTTCCAAACGCTTTCCCTCGTCACACTCCTCTTCCGAAGAAAACTGGATCCGTCTCGGTGCGCTGCCCTCGCGAGCAACCTCGTCAACCTCAGCGCGACGACAATTACCGTTTCCGGGAATCAATTCCACACCCTTCCGAGCTCCCTATCTGAAACACAGGGGCGACGTTACGGAGCGTCGTAGAATTATTTCCCCCGACGCGCTAGGACCGAGTGGCCGATAAACGCGGTAAGAAACGTATAACGGCGGTTCTCTTAGCGACAGGTAAATCCCGCGCTGCCTCTGGCCCGCCGCTGGCCGCATTATAAAGGCAAAGTACGTAGTCGTCGTCGATATTGGCGACACGGGGCGGCAGTCGTAAAAGATTCTCTCTCTCTCTTTCTCGTCCAAGCAGACAAGCGGAATCCTCTACCGTGATCGGAATAACTAGTCCCATCTGAGCGCAGCCGATCGAGTGTGCGTAAATGGGACCCGCGGGGTCGAAGAAAAGTTTCCAGGGGTGGTCGAACGTGGCCAGGGTGGGCGCGTTTCAAGTGGCGTTCGAGGAGACACCGCGGTCTGATTTCCAGGCGACGCTATGAATTTTATTACGTGCCACAGTCTACTTCGGATTACCTTCTCCCATCGACTAATCAAATTCGGGACAATGAGTCTTCAGGGGACCAGGTCGTTGCTCCTGGAACGATTCCTCGTCGTCCTCGCGCTTTGAAATTCTCGTCTCGGTCTCCATCGTCCAGCTCCCATCGATGGGAAACTCTGCTGCGTCGCGCTGATAAGCTCCAATTATGTGCACGTACTTCCCCAGCCGCCAGCAACGGTAAATATTTACTTGCGAATAATAATTGCATGAATTCGGACCGAGGTCGAGCGCTGAACCAATGCAAACGCGGATCCTCGTCCCAGTTCTTGTCGGTAATTCCGTCCATTGAGAAATAATTGACGCCCGGCTATCGATCCGGCGACTATTAGTAGTTCCGAGGACAATAAAGGGCTGGTCGGGGTGAACTCTCAACTGGCAAACACCGCCAGTATTTTCGTCGGCTTTTCGAACGAACGGCCGAGAAAAAGGCTGGCTTAGAAAAACTCGATTGAAATTTTAATCAAACGCTGCGGCAGGGCTCGACCAATATTTTCGATAAAACTGACGTGCTTGTTTTCGCGGCCGCTCTCTCGACTCTTTCCACTCGCCCCTTCGAATTCGACACGGTTAATTGGATTACCGCGTTAGTTGTCGGCTGTTTGCCCGACTATCGCGGCAACTTTGTCCGCGGATTATGGCGCTCGTTTCCGTCTCAGTGTCGATTATTTCAGTGTCAGCCGCGCGAAGTCGCATCGACTGTGGCTTCGAAACATTTGACTAGCCTTCTAGCTTGTCATATTCGTAAACTGAACGTAGCAGAACAACGGAAACAGCTAAATTCCACGCTGACTACTCTGGATTCTTCGTGCCGCGACGCCCTTCATTCAATAACCCAACGTCAGCTCGACCTTTGATGCCCTAGTCACGCTATGAAATCACGAGAATTCTTCTAAACAAAGCGCCAATGTTTGAAAAAAAAATAAAGAAACGACCGACCGATGGAGCTTCGCGATTTATAGCCGTTCGATATGCAACGTCCAGGAGTCACGCTATCTGGGTTAAACGTCCATCGCTGGATCTTATTTTCCGGAACGCCACCCCCGGCGGAGTGGGGTGGGAGGGCGATGTAATAACGCAAAGAGCATCCGCGAAGAGTGGTCTCCAGGTGCTCGACTCCTCTTCTCCCTTTGAGCATTGATTTTCCTCGGCCGGGGCTGCCGTTGATCCTTATTGCGGTTCCAGCTCGTAAATCGAAAGAGCGAAGGTCGCGCGTAAGAATCCTCCACGTCCGTTGCCGCAATAATTCTCGAGCATCGTGCCAGCCGCCGGCTTCAATGCAGCTCTCGACCCTTTAATTCTATCACGAGGCCCCGAGCACGGGGAGCCTTTAATAAGCCCTCCATTTACGGGATCCCGTCGAAGAATCGAAAGGTCAAGTGGAACCGAGGGACCGAACAACCGTGAATCGCACCTCCGCCCACGCTTCCACTGCCTCGCAGGCTAGGACTAAAGAATAGAGAGAAAAAAAAACGGGGAGGGTTGCAGGGAAGAGTGGTGAATATGGGGTTGGCCGAGAAGGAGGCGCGACCGCCAGACGTCTACTGCCAACGGCCCTGAATGGACGCTCGTTCGCGACGAATACGCCGAGAGAACAGATAGGGAAGAGGAAACGGGCGGACAGATAGAGACACGGGGGAGGGCCAGGGGGGAAGCAGAAGGGATACCTTTATTACCAAATGGCGAGGTGGGGCCGGGCGGCGGGGAAAATAGAAGGGACTTTCGTCGTCTTCAACGATGGCAGGCTGCCAGAGGGTCCTCGGATAAAAGGGAAAATACCTTGGATACGGGGGAAAGCTACGGGACACGAATGATCCACGGGACCCGTGAAACGACACTGGCTGCAGGCCATTCTCGATGCAAAATAAAATATTACGTACCACCGTAGAGACGCGATCCCATTCACAGAGGCAGGCTTCCCTTTGCCCGGCGGAAAGGCTCGCGGATAGCTGAGGCTCCGTCGGGTTAAAAAGGGACGCGCGTGCTAGATATCGAAAACGCTCGATATCGTGAATTCGATATCTCCCCCGGAGCCGTGTCTCGCAGCCCCTGCCAAAGGTATTCCCCGGTTTTTGTCACCGCTGCGCAGCGGGAGCCTCAGCCGTTGGAATCGTGCGCCGCGCCGTCACCGGTATCCACTGTTCCCGAACAATGCGATTGTTTCGGATTCGAAGCGCTGTGACTGAAAGCTGTCGCGGTGGAAAACTACCGCGATGACGTGGTACGAACCTCCGCCGGCTCGCGTGATCGCTCTGAACTCGCAACACCGCGCTGAATCCTCGCCATTGTGGCTGTGGAAGAAACTTTGATATTACAGCTGCGACCAGGGAACAGTTCGGAAGTGTCACAATGCCACGAAGAATATAGAATGAGTGGGTGGTATGTACATCAGCCGGGGATTTTACGCGTAGAATAAAACTCGATAGTCGATTATTCCAGGTTTACGACGCGCATTAAAACGGAAGACGATCCTCTTACAAACCCCCGAAACGATCTTCACTTAACAACTCGAAGGGTGCGTGACAAAGCTTCTTTCTGGCCCTGCACCCCTTGGCAAGCATCTAGGTCAACTAAACTTAGGGAAGAATTACTCACAGTTCAGGGAAAATTCATTTTAGCGAGATACTCTAATCACCCTCGTCGATGCCGACGACGGCGACTGGCTGTTACTCGAGGAGCAATTTCTATTCGTCGCACGGCCCTTTCGAGTGGCCACAGGCGAGCAAACAGACTCGCGCCGGAGTTGCGACGTCGCCTCCGCGAACTCTGATTCGATCGTGCTGAATGCCGCGAACTTCCGAGTTCGCCCCCTCCCGCCTACAGTTGATGACCAAGTAATCTCGCCAGGGCCGCGGTAGTCCCGTGTTCGTCAAGAAACCAGACCACTTGGTGCGCCCCAAACACTCGACGATTTCGAACTCGAATTCCCCTTATTTACCGTCGAGGCAGATTCCCCAGACGGAGGCTGGGAGAGGCTTCCCTCGCTCAGCCAATTCCCCGCCGAGTCAGTTATCATTTTCAAAGTATTTCCCCCGTCGAGTTAAGAGCGTCAGGGGGGTGGGGCGTGGGTGCGGGGGATCGGCTGGCATGCAGAACGTCGGAGAGGAGTCCGGAAGAGAGGCGCAGCTTATTCGGGAATGGAGCGGGGTCTAGATCGAAGCAGGGATTGAAGTGATCGATGAATGGTAGCTAGCTTGGCTTTTCGGGATCGACCGTTAGGAGATTGACCCCTGTCAGGGGTTTCTATTACGACGCTCTCCGATTCCCCGCTATAAAAGGTATATAGGCGCGCGTCTGGCGAGAGACGTTCTTTCTCCACTTCTCGTCCTTGGCCCGGTCTTCTTCCTCCCTTTACACGCCGCTTCTCAAAGAAGACGAACGAACGGCGCTGCCTCGATTTACGCCCGTCGATTCTCACGCCCCCTGGTATAAGCCTCGAACACGTTCCCGGTGACCCCTCGAAAAAAGAAACTGATCACCTCGTAGACGCGTAAAAAAGAACCTGCACCGGACCCCGCGTCCACCTGGATCGCTCATGCTTAACGTTTCCGCTCTTTCTTTCCGTCCCGGTAATCGAGTCTTTGATTACGCCGCTAACGAGGCAAAATCTGTGCCGGACATTGATTTTCAATGAAATACGGTGAATGGTTGGACGGCCGTGAGTGGACACAGGGACAAACGAGTTTTAGGTTGATTAATGGGCGAACGGGGTGTTGTTCATTCACGTTACAGGCCCTTGATTTCTGTTCATTGCTCTTGATCTGATTTCAGCTAGCCTCGTGTACTCAATACCCCATACAATTCACTGGCTCGCCCTCAATTAGGAGCTGCAGCAAAGTACCAAACATCGCTTCAAAGCGTCCCAAGAGCAGCGGTATAGGTAGAGCGTCGAGCGAGATGGATGCTATTCGGAGGTAGTTAAACACGCGTCTACCTTAGACGGATGGCGGGCGAAATAGGGCCGACGTGTTTCGTTATAAAAGTGTCGGTTGCGTTGGATATTAGCTCCTTTAGTCGGGAAAGTTATTGGGTTCAGTGGCTCGGCCAGTTCGCAAGTAGTTTGCCTGGCAATGAGACTAAATACAGCCAGTTCCTTGCAGCGACACGCGCGGGCTGTAGCGAGCCAGGAAGTTGGCTGGCTAATAAATTCTGATCCAGAATCGGAGCTTTATTTCCCTGGGCAAATAAAACGGCGACGAAGGATGATTTACTTTTACGCCAGCGACACAGTTTTGCTCGCGATTCAACCGCGGTATCTGAATATTCCCCACGCATACCGGAGGCCGGGCTGTATTTCCCTTTATCAACTTCGCGGTCCCGTCTCCGCGAGATTGGATAACTTCCGTTATTTCGTGGTACGCGAAAGTCTGCGAATCTTATCCGCGGTGGATGATGCATATCGAGCAGTTGGGGCGGTTCGCTGCCGCGCTTTGTCGCAGCTCTCCAAGCACCACAATGCAACGGAGAATCATCATCGTTCATCCTTCGCACAGGCTTGCGTTAACAGCGTCTAATCGCAAAGTGCCGCGAGAAGCGATCGTAAAACGAAGCCGTCGATTGGTTATCGTTCGCGTCTGGTATCGATGAAGCTACTTCCCCATCAACCTTATTGTTTCTGCGTTCAGCTGCACCCCCTGGATGGCCATTTTACGACGCCAGAGCCACCCGGCGAACTTTCGGCGCTCTGATTACCGTGTCTGACCCATTTCGCGGTTATACTACTGCAGGGGCGCGCGCCTAAGATGTTGCCGGCGCTCGTAAAATATTCAATAAGCGAGATTACCCCGTGTAACGATTTTACGAGCACCCCGGAACCTCCTTGAACCGCGATCGCTCGATCGCTCGTGTTGCTGCCGTTCTCGCGGCTTTATCGCGATTCGCTACCGAATGTGACCGATTCTCTGAGAGGGATGAAAGTGCTGGCACATTGTTCAATCGTTGCTGCCGCGGGATTACATGCGACGTGGTTCTTCGCTCCGTGAAAGACACGCTAGTCCGAGGCACTTGGGAGCTCGATTTCTCGTAGGAGGGGCGGTTCCTTTACGACGTAACTTACGGCACGTCCACTTTTCCCTTCCGTCACACCTAGGCGGCCGTGACTTAAGCTTCACTTTCGAAATTGCACCGGGAGGAGGGAGAATGGCAGCGAGGGGCCATCAATGGGGCGCGGTGTGCCGCTCGAACGAACCTACTGCGGCCGAGGCCCGCTCCCAAACACGCCCGTGGGATGGAATGAGTTTTCCGGGCGATTTAGTCAGGTATTTATTTGGTCCTCCCTCGCCGACATCTTCGCGGTTCTCGCTCCAGGGACCATCTTCGGGGAAATGCCCGACATAATGTAACGTCGTCGAGCCTCGTGCTATCACCCCTCTGGCTCCTCTCCCTTCCTTGCCTCTGCTTTTATTGTTCTTCCCTACAAGTCTTTGGGTACCTCTACTTAACCGCCCTTTCTCTCTCTCTCTTTCTTTGCCGCGTCTCTTGGCCGTTTGTTCCCTCGGAATGGGATCCGTTCTGGGAAGGACAAGACCAGGGGGTGGGCGGCGGTAGGGGATCAAGATGGAAAAGGAAGCGAGAGCTGGTGACGCGGGGGGATGTCGTGCAAATTGCCGGGCGTCGCGTCATCCCCTGGGGGATCCCGCGAGGAACTTCTCGCCCGTGGAACGCTTCCGTCACGGCCCCGCGAATTTCTATTTATCCGCTCGGCGGCACCCACGTTCCGCCGCCAAGGTGGAACCGATCGTAACGCGGCCAAATTTATGAGAGGGACGCGCCAGGTGTTTTACTGCCGCCCCACGGTATTTAAATTTCGCGATTCCGACGCGGCTGTTCGGGCAAAAATTTCGACCGCCGTCGGGACCGCCCCTTCCAACCCCTGGGACGTTATCGAATTTCGTCCGCGGCGGCGCCCGTGAAATATCGTTTCACGAAGGGGTAAACGAAGCGCGCTGCGTCGCTGGGTGTCGAAGAATTTAACGCGCCGCACTCCCCTTTTTGCCACCCTTCAATCCCCCACCGCCTACCCAGCCGCTCTGATAAATAATTCCAGTCGATTCGTGGATTAAATATGCCGCTTCGCGATATTAAATTGTCATCTGTCGCGAAATTACGCGGGAATATTTATGGCGAGCCACCGTTCCGATCTTTCCACCGTCCCGGCGGTTAACGCGTAGCTATTAAAATCGAGCCGCGTGACCCGGATTTATTGCACGAGAATTCGAAAGGGGACGGCTCTATAGATAAGAGACAGGATACTGGCCGTCGACTCTCCGACTTATTTCGGTGGCGACAATCGATCGCCGACGATTGGACTTCGGGACAAACTCCATCCGGAGCAATTGCTAAGTGTAGTCGGCGTCATTGAGCGTCTCGAGCACATTTACAAAGATAGAACATGTTTGTTCCACTGCCGCTTGTTTCTTCAACTGAACGACGCCCCGTTTTCGATCATTTGCACCGAACCCTGTTCGTTGGATTTACAGATCCAGCTGAAATCTCCGTGTCCAAATTAATCTGTTTTTTATAAGTGGCTCTCGCTCGGCCATCGGGCGTGCAATCGATAGGACAGTCATCCCTGGCCGTGCCCCCCTGGCCACCCGCCTATTCAACCCCTCTTTTCCACTCTTCCGCGTGGCATGGTGCAGCGCACGACCACGGAGATTAATCATTGGTCGATTTTAATATCGCCGCGGTATCTATATCACCGTGGGGGTCAGGTGGCGCAGGGGGGGGGGGGGGTGCAGGGGAGGCGGTACGTGGCAGAGGTGTAATTTATTAATTCATTTCTACGCCGAGGGGGTCGGCCAATAATTCTAATTTGACCGCGCTAAGCGCTTTCCGATTCGGTGGCTGCTCACGAAGAACCCCGGGGAAAATTGAATCGGCGTCCCCGGCCTTACGTAAGTCGACGGGAGAGGCTTAAAGGGGTTGGACCGGTATTAGCCTCTCGACTTTGGGGCTGGAAGAGCCACGTTTCCGGGGCTCTGAACCCTCCGCGTGCAGTCACGTCTCGGGCTGCTCCGTTCGAGACCGGGCACCGAGTTTCATTAACGTCACGTGTACTGTCAGAAATAGTCCTCGGGGAATACCGCGAACGTGTACACACGGATAGTGGCGAGGGATGAGAGAGCGGCGTCGAGGGGCGGGCGAGACGCGGCCGAGGGGAGAAGCGTCCCCGTTTCGCGACAGTTCTGACAGATGCTTAATATCACCGATGCCAGCCGCGACTAACGCCGTGGATCGCGGCACGTTAGAGAGCCGATTCTCGAAAGGAGTCGCTTTCCATCCTGTTTAATCGTTAATTTTCCGCGATGGCGAGCAGCGGCACGCCGGCCTAAAGTGTTTCGCGCTGGATCGCGATAACTGCACCTCCCCTTCCCACCCCTCAACCCTCCCGTGCATCATCTCGTTTCTCTGTAATAACGAGGAAATTACCAGCAATCGGGGATCGGAATTTTATTGACGCCACGGCTCGTCGCGCCGCAGCTTATTCTACCGCTTCGAGGGTTTTCATTAAACATTCATATTTCCAGTCGGGCGGCGATCGCTAATGCTGCCCGTTAATAATCGATCAATATTAACGAGGGACGATAAAGAGTCGGCCGGCTGAAACGGATTGGTCCGCCTCGTTATTACATCCTTTCCCATAAATACTCGCGCCTACGCGGCAGGGGTGGTCGCAGGTAGACACGCAGATGGAAATAAACATCGGGAGGGGAAAAGTTTACGCGCCATCTGCTCGCTCGTATAAATATGTCGGGTGCTCGAGCGTGCCGCGGCAGTCGAGGGAACGAAACTCGAGTGCCGCCAAAGAGGATTGTTCCGAAGCTTCCGCGCCGCGATTCTAATGAATTTCGCGAGATTGTGGATCCCGCTTACGCTAACGTTCCGACGGTATTCGTCAGGCACGGTCGCTTAAATTGAAGAACTTGCGGCAACCACGGCTCCGCAATGTGCGTGAGAATCGTGGGTAGGAGTTCGTCTGGGTAACGAAATTGAAAAACAACAGTGCTACGTTGTAATAGAAGTGGAGGCAGTGTATGAGCTCGGTAAATCGGGAGGGTTTATTCCAGTTTGAAATTTCGAAACTGAGATCGCCGAGTCTCCTCGAAACTTTCGACTCTCGCTTACGATAACACCAAGTAGAATAGTTTAATCATCTGTTTCGGATCGAGCGGTGGTCGAGAAATAAACAGCGACAGCGCTCGATAAAGAGGCCGCGTATCCCCCGAGCTTTTCGCCCACCCCTGAGTCGTCTCTCAGAGAAATAACTCCGAAACGAGGCAGCAAAGCGCCGGCGAAAAACTCGCAATGCTGCAATCGGCATGAATGGAGATTAATTGTTAGCCGTCCCCCGTGCCGCGCCCCTCGCCGCGATTTTACAAGTTTTTATTATCCGTGGCTCGCGAGCCGCGCCGCTTCGACGCGACGACTTAATAAGACCGAGAAAAAAAGGCATCCGTTGCGAAGGGGCATCGCCAGTAATTCATTCGCACACGGTCGATGCCATTTTCCATCCCCTCGAGGGGAATCGATTATACCGAGCAGTAATCGGTGGCGCAACGAAGAGGCTGGAACCGCGGCCACTCGACGCACGCGTTATTCCGTCGACTGGATTTTCCACCAGCCGGCTCGTTTAAACCTCGTGCTCCCCCAAGAAGCACCTATCCAGCCAGCATTCTTTCGCATTCTGGCGTATAAAATCCCACGCATTGAGAAGGGGACCAGGCTTATCAGACCCCCGTGGAATTCGAAATTATTTTTTTAGAAGCCCGACGTTCATCAAACTCTGTCTCTCTGCCCCATTTCCCCCGGTCGATGGGACAGCTACGTCGCCTCCGGTATAGTTGGCTCGCGACTAGAACCATCGCGTGTTTCGCCGGTGAATATCGATTGTTCGCGTCGATTAAAATGCCGCGGGCCCTGCGGTCGACCGTTGGACGGATAGCGCCGCGAAAATGACGCGCGACGGGGGGCTCGGGTGACGGGGGCTACGCAGAGCGAGAGCACTCTTCGCGTGGGCGTTATTAATTCAACCGGTGCCTGCTAATTGCACGGCCTGGGGGAGGGATCGCGTTGGAGCACACCGTGAAAGTACAATGCAAATAGGTAGAAATTATGGGCTCGCGGCTGCCTCCAAGTAAAAATGGATTTAAAAGCGCGCGAGCGCGAAGAACGCGGCATTGCGTCGCTTTGTGGATGGAATGGAGGGCACTTGCGGGAAGGAGTACTCGTTAAATCGTTACCGAAGTCGTTACTCGGCTGCGCGCTTGTTTTTCGTCTGATTACTATGCTCGTTGCGCTCGGGGAAATTGGATCAGGCTCTTTAGCTCCTCCTGCGTTTATGATTCGCGCGAGGGGTAGTTTCTGCATAGACGAGTGGCTTTCTGCGGGGGTTCAAAGTGGGTTGAGGAAATAATTAAGTGTTACAGCATTCGTTCTTCGTTCGAGGAGATTTTATTTTCTTACCTTTTTATTATACAAGCACATAGAACGTAAAGGTTAACCCGGTGACTTGTTTCGGTTACAGAAGGGCTATCCTGACGAATCCAGACCTACTGTCCAGCACGCCGTGGCATCGGCTGCTGGAGAATGACTTCTGGGGCACGCCCCTTGAGGATCGAGGCTCCCACGGCAGCTACAGGCCTCTCTGCGTGGCGACCTTTCGGCTGAATCATCTTCTGGGTGGCCTGGAAGCCTGGGGTTACCATCTAGTGAACGTAGCTCTACACGCCGCCTGCACCGTTCTCGTGGTCAGGGTCGCCAGGAAGGTAAATTACAGCGCCCCGCGGGGATAATCGCGGTAGTTAAACAAACGGAGCATTTTAAATTCATGGGTTATTCAAACAGGAAACTAATTCGAGCGGCTGCTAGCTGGGGGTTGAACGGCGGGTGGAAAAATTCGCGTTCATCTGCTTTTCGATTAACGCCCGTCGCTCGTCTGCCCGGCCAGATTTTATATCAGAGCGGTAGAAAACGGGATAATAGTGACACCTGTAGAGCGTACGTCATGCAGAGTTGATAATACCAGACCTTATGGCGGACGTTGGAAATAAAATTTTACCAGCCCATTTAATTCCCGTATATTACGCTAATAACTGTGCGGGGATGCGCCTTCCACCTGACAACCGCTCGTGTCACCTGCCACGGCGATCGTAATGGAAACGCGATTACCGTGGGAAGTCCGCTGCTCCGTCCCGAGAGCTTTGGTTCCATTGAAGCTCTCAGCTCTTCCGCGGTATTTAAATCCACGGACCGACGTCAGGTCGCGCTCCGCGAATAATGCGACAACATTCCCGTCGTGCTTCGTTTATGAAATATCTTGCTGGAATAATAGCAGCTGTTTAAAACACTCGCGAAATATACGCTGCTTCCTGCGAGTAAATATTCCCCAAGTTATCTATCCTGCGAGACACTTTGAACAGCCTCCCGTCATGCACCCCGGGAGGGGGGATTTTATGCTGCAAGATACTGCGGACTGAAGTTGCAGCAACTTACCTATCGCTAAATTTCACGTATACTACGCCCATATAAGGGCGTCGTAAGATAAACAGAAATTAACGTCGAAAGTTGGGCAGGCCTGCCGCTCACCCTCGAGATCGGTTCATTGTCCTCGATTCTAAAGCCACCCGCTTTGCGTCCCTAGGAACGGTCGAGAAACACACGATCCACGGGCTCATTGTCCACTTGTTCAGTTTCTATTTGTCACGTTGCAGGTGCTGCCGGGGAGGAACAACCTGGGGCACGCGATCGCCGGCTTCCTCTTCGCGGTGCATCCGATTCACAGCGAGGCGGTGGCGGGCATAGTCGGTCGAGCCGACCTTCTCGCCTGCCTGCTGACCTTGTCGGCCTTCCTGGCGTACTGCGCCCATTGCGATCAAACGAGGGCGCCGTTCCCGCTGCTGCTGGCCCTCGTGTCGTCCACTCTGGCCACCCTCGCCAAAGAAACCGGAATATCCTCCCTGGCCCTCTGCCTCCTCTGGGAACTCTGTCGCGGCGAGTCGAATCGAAAGGTAAGCGTCTGTACTGACTTCCATGTTTGTAAAATGAACCTTCACTTCCAGTCCCGCGAATTTTTCCAGCCGGCGTCTGACTCCACACGGTGTGACAGATTTTTTACAAGGGCCGCGAATTCTCACGCTCCCCAGAGCATCCCCCGTTCGCGGCGCAACGTGACGCAACAAAGTTCGTCGAACCGCGTCGCTTCTCACGTGTCCCGGACACATTACCGTAAATTAACGTTTCGAGAGTTGCATTACGGCGGATTGCGCCGGGCCGCGCTTCCGCCTGCCATTACGAATATTAACAACTGAAAATGGACTGGCGGTCTAGTAGAACGACGTAATCAAATTACCCCTGACGAGGGAAAGTAGGCGACCGGGAGGAGGACGCGTGGGTGGAGAGAGGCGGACAAACCGCGCCGGGGGAGATTATTCCACGGGCGGGGAATTGATAACGGGGCGCAATTAGGTGACGCGGATACGATTATCCTCGAATGTACGCTCTGACGCGACGGTGATTATAAGCGAGCGAGCTGGCGTCGAATCTACTGCGCGAGCGTAATGTGTCTTTGCTAGGTAGGTAGTGTACTACTTGTAAGGGGGATGGATCGCGTAGTTCGAAACCCTTGGGTAGCTTATTTGTTCTTGAAACGGCAAGTGGGCTAGGGGAAGTCTGGGAGAGATGGTCGTAGTTTCGTTTCGAGCCTCCTACAGGCAACCTATTTGAAATCAAGCAACGAACAGGATTAAGAACGAAATTTCAATCCTTTGTCTAGATATCTGTTAATATCAATAAACGAAAAATTATTATTTAATATACAAATTTTACAAATGAAAAAAAAGTGTCAGTGTCCATTTGTTCTTTACTGTCCGGGAATTATGGTCGTATGTACCTTTCAGGCTAACAAGTTGTGGATTTTACCTGGTTATCACAGATTCTTTCTAGTTTCTGTTCACTTTTGTTTTTGCCCGCTCAAAACTTCTTTGGGCTTTTGCTGTGAATCTTCAAATCCCCATGTTGGACTTGGGGATTTTGGTTCGAAATAATTTTCTCCGCATCCTCTGCAATTATTAATATCAAAAGCTAACTCATGAACGGAATCACATTTATAGCTAACTTCTATTTTTATGGAGGACTTTTGTTGTTTTACTTCTTTTTCTGACTTTGCCCTGTCACTCATTTTTCGAGTGTTAATATGTGTTTGCGTCGTTAATAATTTTCCCGGTTGTGTGACGCGATTCCGAGTAGGGTACCTTTTGAATGGCACGGGAACGATATCTTCCAAAACTTGGGTTGGCGTACGTTCTTCATCAATTTCAGCAGCAAGACCCGTGGTGATTGGTCGATTCAAGTGTACATGCGGTTTCAAATTAGTAAAGACCATATTAGATACACCGGAATCATTACTAGGACCATTCTAGACTATACAAAAACAACCTTCAAAATATCAGAAATTACATCAAATACAGCTATGGCCATCTCTCCCGGACAAAAATTGACCATCCCTCCCTTAAAGCCCCGGTAATATAGTCATTCCCATTTCCCTTAAACTAACAAACGAAACCCCGAATACTTTAAGGTTAAAAACACTATAAACAATACACTATCGAAAATACATCTTGAAAACTAAAAATATTCAGCATAAATAACACAAACAAGTTGACCAAAATATAGATCAAACATTTTGAAGCACTAGCTTAAATTTCACAGTGGATAACAAACCTTTAAAAATGCTTTATCCCAACGCTTTGAACTGACAACCACGTCGAGGAATTTCCTTCTAAAAAATACTGTCACTGCCCATCTCTCCCGTATGACCATCCCTCCCTGATTTACCCTATGTAGAACACAATGTTCCCTAGATCCGGGAACGAAAGAATTTTCATTCCCCCCTGTCACTTAATTTCTCCAAGAGGTTCGCCAGCCAGTTCGCTCGTGTTCCGGGCCACCGTCTAGAGGTATCCGCGAGGGTGAGCCGGCGGTAGACAGTCGTGTAACCGATAACGCAACGGCGCTGCGCCATGTGGAAACGCGAGCCAGCCAGCGATCTGGCGCAGACAGGGGGCTGATGCACGGTGAGCCAGCTCCAGCCGCGTTCAACTAGCTCGGTACCGGCTTTAACCACCTTCAGACTACCTCTAGACACACACCTAGAACCTTCGGCTCTGGAACGCTCCTCCAGGCGTTCGCCTTTCGTGCACATTGCATCCGGATGCGCTGGATGCATCAGACGCCTGGCGTGATGCATGTCGCGGGCCAGCACCAACCACCCTCCGAGGGTTGGAGGGATGCCAAGGGTCGTTCGCGTTTCCCAACACCCCCCCGAGTGTAGCATCGCGCGGGAACTCGATCTTCCCGGCTCTTCGTCTCTGTCCTCCCCAGTTGTCTTTCCTCTCCCCCTCGCCCTTCCCCCAATTCCGCCATATTTTTCTTCTTATTATAACACCTTCTGGCCCCGAGATCCAGGCTAACCTGACGCTTGGACGCGGAATCGTTTCCCCCCGAGTTTCTTCTTCCGACCTCGCGCCAGCAGCCAAGCACCTCGACGCCCCGCAGAAAACCGGAAACGCCGCGCTAGCGCCGCGGAATCTCTCGCCCCGACGTTTTCCGCCCGTTTTGTCACGCCGAAGCGAGAAAATATGCGCGCCACGGATCCCCGCGCGGACGTCCCTCGGCGTCGAACGGAGGAAACAGGGGATGAGCAACGGAAGGCGTCGTTTTGCTGTTCGCGGAAACGAACGCGCGTTCGTGGCGACGCGACGGTGCGGTGGCTCTGTCGACGTGCACGAGTGAATTATTAATAAAACGACGTTGCCTGCAGCGCGATCTAATTCATTATCGTTGATAGTTGGCGTGCTGTTGGCGCCGCGACCCCGTTAATCGCTCCCCTTTCGTCAAAGGAGCCCTTTGTCCCGTAACTTCCGGCACAGAATTGCCGGTTGCAACGACACCGAGGACGCAGCCGACGCTCTCCTGCAACTCGGTTACATTACCCCCAGCGAATTATTCCTTCTCCGTGGCGCGTCGCAAACTTCCGCCAAGTTTCGACTCGCGAGAGAGCTATCGTCTCATGATTAGCCCTCGCTCCCGTGGAACATCCAGGGACCACGGTCTCGAAATTTCACTCCGTTTAACAAGCGCGGACTTTGCTGATAGCGCACTCTTCCAGCTCGTCGCTGAAATTTCACCGCCCACGTCGTCAGACGATCAATCATCTCGAACCCGGGCGTTCGCTGAATTTCATCGACGGATGTATGTTGCATATATTCTTTCAGCGCGGCAATGTCTGTCGCGGTTGTTTCGGGTAAACGAATAATATCAAGAGCTAGTAATTCCCGCGCGGTTCACTTTCCAAAGCGACCCGTACCGAGGGGCTTGAAATATCGGTCACGGAAGCGCGCCGATTTAGCATCCCTTCGCGCCAGCGTTTTTCCAAGCGAACGTTAAAAGCGAGTCGTTAGAGCCGCATTCGCGCGAATCTATCGCGAGTTATAGAGCACCGCGGCCAACAAAGCCCCGGGCTCCGGTGCGATTCTAGAGCCCGCAATTATCGCCGGCGACTTCTTCCGCGGTGGCGCAATTTCACGTTAAAATGTCGCTCTCGCGTTACGCCGACCGGCGCTGCCGCCGCTCGCTTTAAAAGCTTTCGACGTTACTTTTTCATTTGCACGGAACGCCGGCCCCCGAACCGCGTCGATTAAGCGGCGCGCGCCTCCCTCGCGATACCGCGATGACCAACCGCAATTACACTCGCCGCGCGCTCTATTTAGCTCTCCGTTGTTCACTTGGACCGTGGAGGATTTTTAAGAACCGTGGCACCTGCTCCGTTTCTATCCAGAACGAGCCATCGTCCGTTTCATGTCGGTCATCCCCCGTCAAAGGGGTTGGCAGCGATCATTGCCAGCGTCCCGAGGCCTGCCATATATCCGAATCATCCCTCGTGTCGCCCTTCAATCCTGTTTTACGCTGAAAAACGCTGGTCGCAGCGCGAATGGAAAAACAACGCTCGTCGAACCGACGCAGCGATATTCCTTTGGCTGTCAGCCTTTTTTTCCGGGGCGCATCGCTTTTTTACGATCCCCTCCCGTTCGACTGCACGGACACGCCGGTTCAAATTACATTTCGCCCCCGAAAATAAAGGCACGGAAACGCGTTGACGTTTCTCGCTTTGCTGGTCAGCTAAAAATCGCCCGAAGCCCGTCTCCTGTAAATTAATCGCGGAGCTCGCTGACGCTTTGGTCGCCGAGGCATGTTTGCGTGGCGGGGAAAATTAGTTTGGGTAGTGAGCCCCGCGTAGGAGGCATTTCGTTTAAATTACACGGGGAGCGAGGCGCTTTTGATTCGGCCACGTGCAATTATTAAGATTCCATTTAATTATCAGTGGAGCGCTGCCAATATCGCGATTACATCGTGTGTCAATTAATATTCCCGGCTCGGTGATTTGTATGCGTCACCGCCTTTATCTATTTCGATGACGATCGATTTAGTACAGATGAATATTTTATGATATGCGACGTCACTTGTTGAACGGTGGACGAGTAACCCGATTTCAAAAGAGTATTTCAATATTTTGAATAACTTTCATTGCTCTTTACGTGTTTGCCTATAAATCCATAAAACTCGCGCTCCATTTCCTCCAACAAAACTTCCCAAATTTCCAAAGGCTCCTCTCACTCTTCCAACAGAAATTAACACACACCTTTTCATCTTTGCAGGTGAACTGTGGTCTGACCCGCACCCGTAGCCTCGGCATTCTCTCCGGAAGTCTGGCCCTGCTGGCCCTCGGCCGACTGAGGATCACGGGCACGAGGCCCGAGTTCGCCAGCGCGGACAATCCAGCCGCCAGACACCCGTCGCGTCTGACGCGCGGCCTGACCTTCCTCTACCTGCCGGCAGCCAGCGCGAGGATGCTGCTCTGCCCCAGCACGCTCAGCTTCGATTGGTCCATGGATGCGGTGCCGCGAATCACGAGCCTGCTCGACGCCAGGAACATCGAGTCGGCCTGTTTGTACACAGCCCTGATAGGCACCTCGATCTGGGCGATCAGAACGCTCCGTCGGCCGCCCAGGGAGGCAATTTTCAGCCTCGTTCAAGCGTACCCCCGCTCCCTCTCCTCGAGGTGCCCGGTGTGCGCGGGCAGACGCACGGGGAGCTGCCACACGGACGGCTGTCGAGCCGCGAACAACAACAATAACAGCCCGTTCGGCGACTGCCACTGCGCGAAGAGGCCAAACGGCGGGGCCTCGATGACCTACACTAGTGGATTCGCAAGTAAACAAGCGGCAGCTACCAGTGTCGCGGTGTCGATCGGTTTCCTTGTGCTCCCCTTCCTCCCGGCTAGCAACCTCTTCTTCTACGTGGGCTTCGTCATAGCCGAGAGGATTCTGTACTTGCCGAGCGTGGGTGCGTGTTTGATCGTGGGCGCCGCCGTCTCCGGATGCTATCGGATAGCGAGGAGAAGCGGGTCGAGGAGGCGAGGCAGAACGGTCTTGCTGTCCACCGTTCTGCTCGTGTGCCTGATGTCGGCGAAGACACTGCTGAGGAACGCCGACTGGTTCGACGAGGAGAGCCTCTACAGGTCTGCCCTGCAGGTCAACCCACCGAAGGGTGAGTACTCGTTGCTTAACGATCATTCAAGCCAAGTTATTCGGTGCTCTTTCTCCGTATGAATACAATCATCCAGGGTTTCGCGATTCTTTACTAAAACAACCGAAAGAACGGCACGGAAAACCCGAATACCATAGCGATAGTGCATTAGTCCGTAATGAAGGACCAAGTCCGCTGAAATCCCCAGACACGCTCGGCTATCCCCATCCTCCGCGAACCCTTCTATTGTGCCCCAGAGCAAATACGTTAATACTTAAAATTACGCCGCTGTATCTCCCCCGGCCTGGTAACGCTTTAATTCTTCCCTCGCCGAAGGGACTAAAAGCCACCCTAACAATAGAGACACGCTGCACGTCCGGGCCGGCGAACGAATTAAAAAGATAAAGATAACGGATAGTCGCGTGCTGATGATGAACGGCGTGGCCTCGATGATCGAGACCAGATACGTCCGCGGGGACAAAATATACGGCACGATGTAAAAATGAAATTCAGCCCCTGCCTGACGGATATCGCTGGCAGTTTTCTCGTTATACGCTGGCGGTTGGCCCCCGCTATCCAGCCTCTCATCTCCAGCTAGCGGCTAGCCAGCGATCCGCCTACCGTGTACATAAAATTGCCCGGGAAGGTGGATACGCGACATGCAATAGGGTGACACGTAGTCGCCCGGCACCTTCTTCCACCCCCCGTCCGCTTTTTATCGTCCCCCACGTTTTATCCACCTAACCGCCAGGACACGTCTATACCCTTGTTCACCGTGTCGTCGAACCGCTCGTCCTTAGCCACTGTCCACGTTATAATTTCGATCGTTATCCGCGCTTTTATTGGCCCACACGGGCAAGAAGCTCGGACCTTTAGGAAAATTGCCGGCGCCCCAGTTCTCCCTCGCCGCGATCGAGCACACCCTTTTTATTACCGCAGCTTTGATATATCGTCGTCGATTGTGTTCGTCGCTCCTCTATCGCTGCTCCTTTTTTCCCCTCGCCTCCCACCCTCCTATTTTCGTCCGATGAATCGGTGATACGGGCCACTGGCTGAGACCCCGAAGTGCATCGGTTTCCCAGTGACTTTCTTTCTCTCCTCGAGGTTTTATCCTGCCCCCTTATCCGTCTCTGTCCGTTTTTCACCGTCGCTCCTCGTTTTTGCCGGCTATCTCCTCGATCTGAGGTTACTCTCTAGCCGCTTCATACAGAGCCCTCTCCCTTTCCCCCCCCTCCCCGCGCCTTCCTAATTACCAGAACGCCCCCGCTCACCCCGACGCAGCCGTCGGATCTGCTTGCCATCGCGGTCGCTTCACGCCCGTTTCCAAAACCATTATCGCGGTCGCTGCTTATTCCCCGAGTTCCGGCAACTTCATTCCGCCAGGAGTGCTGCCCGCGTTAATACACTTTGTAATACGCTCGTTCAGCCCAGCTAGCCGCGTTTCCGCGATCCTCCTCCTCGCTTTGTCGCGCCCACCAGCTTTGTTTCCCCTTTTAATCTTTCCGTCAAAAGCGCGGCGCGAGAGGGTGGTCACGCGAGGCCAGGCGACGCCTGCGACGCGTTACAACCGCGGACAGACCCTCCGGCATCGTTACATCGCTCTCGTCACGGCCGCCTTTTAATTACGCATTGCCTTGTGCTCTCGCAGCTTCGTACGCGTTGCAAATATATTCAGTCGTCGCTGGCCGGAGCGACGAAGGCTGGAGAGTCCTCTAAGGAAAGAAGAAATAGAAGGAAATAGGTGCTCTTCTGTTCCCTTCATTGAATTCTCCTTTCCCACCGGAATCATTTATTGATAGTTCAGCAGAAGTCGTTAGCATAGAGAAGGAATATAGCGCGCGGAGGGTCTTTTAGCAAATAATTAACACCGCTCCTCCCGGTCGTCCACTCTGAAAGAAACAGACTTCCAAGCTGACTCGTTGGAAGTTAGAGAGCACTGGGTCAGAAGCAGCACGGTCCAGCAAACAAAAGACCTGGAATCTTGGTTCGGCAAACTTGCCTGGCCAGATTCTCTCTCCTCGACTCTTTCCTTTTTCTTTCCCCGTGAACTCGCCCCAAAGTCACCCCCCGCTGAACGTGACGTCGGCTCGACGTCGCTCTGGCCCCCACGTAACCATCAGGCTGTATCCGAGCGCGATTTTCCACGGTTAACCGTGATTTCTCGACCTATCGCCTGGCTCGCGACGAGGATGATTAGGCACGCGTCGGTGAGCGAGCAAAAAACCTCGAGCGAAAACGGAATACATAGGGGAGAGTCGTGCAGTACCGACCGCTCTAAGTTTTTTTGTTATATCTTGGGGTAGAGTCGATGAAAATCAAAAATTCAAAAACGTATTTGTAGTATAGATAGAACTTAGTAAGAGGAGGGAAACTATTTTTGTGAAGTTTAATAATAAGAATTGATAATTCGCAAAAGTAAAAAAGTTGTAATTTCTAGGAAATGAAAAATTGTCGTCCAGTACCGACCAACTATTAAATTAGTAGATTTTTAGGTCTAAATGATTAACAATGTTAATAAAGACATTTAACTAGTACAATACAAGATTCTTTTCAAATTTTATTTGTACAAACTCGCAAGTCAGATAATTAATACATATTCTCCTGATCTGTGTATTCGACGTGTGCCCAACCGTCACATACGGTACGCTGCACCCAATCCTTGTCAAATGATTCCTTGCAAACAGAGATAGGCAACATTTTTATCTAAATAAAATTTCGAATAATGAATAAAAAAATTAACTTTATTCTTCAAATAAATTCTCATCGAATAAAAAAATTAACTTTGTTCGTCGAATAATCTAAAGTTAAAGTAACTTTTATTTGATCCTTATTTACATAATTTTTTATTTAGTTAATGCCCAACTTCGCTTGCAAATAACACACTGGATAACTTGTTCATTAAATCTTAGCTTCCTGTTTGTTAGGTTATGATACCTATCCTTATTTACTTTATTTTTCTATGGGAAAAGGTAGTAGGAAGGCTAAATGAACATCTTATAAACTAATCTGAGTTGCTAACAGATTGAATGCACAGATAAGAAAATTTTGTTCTCTACTGGTTGACAGAGTCTGTTGGTCGGTACTGCACGACAGTTGGATGGTCGGTACTGTACGACAAACACGGGGCAACATTTTAGATCATGGTATATTATGTAGAAAAAATATTGCAAAATCAGGACGTTTTATTAAACTTAATGGACTAGAGATAGTATACATAATAGAACAAAATCATTTACTTACACGAGAAACGAAATATTAGCTTTAAAAAATAACTTTTAACCCACTCAATATCAACGTATGCGTTTAATGCCGTAGAACATCGAGAGCAATGGAGTAAACAATATGGCCCCGAAATAGGTTACAGAGAATTGTGATTTCCATTGGTTAATTCAAATAAAGTGTTAATATCTGGTTGAAGAAGCGAGAACTAGCTTTGGTCGGTACTGTAAGCTGGTCGGTACTGCACGACTCTTCCCTACGCCCAGACCCTTGTCCGTCCCCGCTTCTTTCTTCGGTGTGAAACTTGACGATCGCGTTACGAGCGGAAAAGCCTGCCCGTGCTCGGAGAATAGCACGAACGCGCTCGATGGAATCGCGGGACGATGAAATATGTCCCCGCGGAGATTTATCGCGTTTATTTATCGCGACTGATTTAAAATGCCTGCCTCGGTGCCGGGGGTGGGCTGGATTATCGCGGAGTCGCTGCTCGGAGGATCCAGCATTCGTTTAGAACGGGAGATTGACTCGGTAGTCCTTTTATTTATGAATGTAAAGTGTCAGAGGCAATCTGTGACAAACGATGGTAATCTCTTTTCGTTCCCCTTTTTCTTTTGTTTCAATTACCTTCCTTCCTCTCAGCTATATTTCCCGCTGCCGTCACACATCCTCCGTTATTCCACATTTTCCCTCGCCGTCTAAAGGCCGAGTTGCCCTTTTGTTCGTCACGTGACACTCGATCTATCACCCGCTAAATTTGCATCGCGGCGCTCTCTGATTCGCGAACATTCCATTTTGCCATTCGTCACAGTGACATTGGAAAGAAGGACGTAATTGGATCGAAGAAAGCGCCAGGCTCGACTCGATGGGTAATGGATAAAGAAAGCGCAACGGCTCGTTGAATTTTTCCAGCGCTGCGTCGCGGAATTTTGCCGAGGCTCCGCCATCGTTAACATTAAACACTCGACTTCGTCGACCGACCCGCGCTCCAAATGCGCGCCTTAATCCGCGGCTCAATAATAAACCGAGACGCGGCTCGGAAATCGCCCCGGAATGCCCCAAGACGCGCGCGAGCTCACGACAGACGTTCCATTTTTCGTCTCGCGAGTTTCCCCCCGCGACTCGCCGGCGCACAAAAAGAGTTCCGAATCGTTTGGGATAATTAAAAGTCCTCGGCAAGCTTGAAAAATCCCTGGAAGAGACCGGAGCGCCCGGGAAATTCCGAATAGCTCGAATGCTCGGAGCTATTCATAAGTCTCGGGACAGCTAGAATTTCTTAAGAATCTCGGGACAAAAGGGATTAGTTGTTAATTAAAATTACGCCCCGCCTGCGCGCGGCCGGCTTATCTTTCTGCTGGAAATACGCGACACAGCGTTATTAAAAATAGCAACGCGGCAACAGTTTAAACGCGTTAGAATACAAGAGGTTTTAAGAATAATCGCGTAGGTGTTTACGAAAGGGGGAGCATGTTTTACTTTCGCGCACGTAATGCCAGTTTCCCGTACTCCAGCGTCTACTTGTCCCGTTATTAAATTTAATTTCTGCTTCGGAGGAGATTCCTTCGCGTGGAAAACGCGGCTACGTGGCGGGGCGCTCGCGTGCCCCTATTACTCCTCGAAAAACACTCTAATTTCTGAAACTTTCCCCGCTGCTCGCGTCGGCCCGAATTCGAAACTTTCCGACCGCTTCTATACCACGGATTCCGCGCGATTTCCATCCCCCGAACAGCTTCGCTAGATTCGTCCGCGACGTCGAAGTATCTCGCGGAGGGCGCGGCGTGTATCGTCGATGTGCCGCGCGTAACTCCTTAAAACGGAAGTAGCCAAAGGGGATCCTCGGAGTGGATGGATCGTCGGTTCCGCGATCGCGAAAGCAATTTTACGATCGCGGGATTCATTTATTACTCTCTGCTCGAGTAGCCATCGGGTGGAGCGACGAAGGAGCACCCCGGAAAATGTTTTATCGCCGATATTGTTGGCCGAGGATAAAGCGGAAGCGAGCTCCCGCGATCGCCGTGTGCGCTCTGCCGCGATATTCCCGCTATCCGGTGTGTAACGGCGAGCGGTCGCGTGTGTACGGCTTTATTGCTCGTAAATACAAAGAACTGAGAAAGAAGAAGCGGCACGGTGGGGCCGACGGGGGCGGCTAGGAGGGCGGAAAGGAAAGGGGTTGCAGGAGTACCTGGCGCACGTCTTATTGCCTTTCGAGGAGGAGCCGCGCGCCCCGTTTAAAAATATATTGCGCAGATATATATTGTCCCTTGTATTGGCTCGGTGCACCCGGCGCGACGTTCTTTTTTCAATCAAACTTCAAAGACGTAACTTTTCTTCGCAAAGCATCGCGTGTTTCGTCGAAGCAACTCTCCCTCTGATATTTTACACTCCTCTCGACGATCTATAACTATCGAGCATCAATGCGCACCGCCGCTATTTCCGAAAGCTGCTGCAAACCCACTGCACAACTTCCCAGTCGTTCCAGTACCAAGTCACTTCCAATTCTAAGTTCATCACTGATTCAGTAGCACGTCAGTATCAGCTCCGTCCGATTCTAGCACAAACCCATTCTTAATTCAACGCCAGCTGCAATTCGATTCTTAACCGAGCTCTGTTATGCCCCGAGTCAATTGTGGTGTAATACAGTGTGCCAATAAAACGAACTCGCTTAACGTCCGCGTGACCATCGATCGCACGCGTGCAACACTCTCGAGGGATTCGAGGCAGAGGAAAAGAGCCCACGTGGCAAATGTTCTTGGACACCCTGTATACATAATAGACTTAAAAATAAATTTACCCACGTGTGGTATGAAGATTATGGAAAGAAAAAAGAATATAGTGTTTGGATAAAATGAAAACTTTTTTAAATGGATGGCTTAGGCGGCAACTGCTCATCGGCCTACTTTTAAATTCACCACTGAGTCGAGGGATTCGAATTAGTCGGTGGCCCCGCATTCCGAATGCTCCTCCCTCTCTTTACTCGCTCCCCTGTTTTCCACGCTCCCGATGCCAGTTTGTAACGAGCGTTCCCGTTGTGATTGTTGCAGCTTATGGTAATTTGGGCAGCGTCCTCAGCGCCCAGGGACGCGTCGCGGAGGCGGAGGAGGCGTTCGTCCAGGCGCTTCGATATCGACCGAACATGGCGGACGTGCACTACAATCTGTAAGTACAACGTGTCGCAATAATCCACTTGGTCCCCTTTTTTACACACTCGCCGCTAATGGCGCCGAACGCCGGTAGACACGAGCCGGATTACAGCGAGGTAAATAAGTAATCGATTGGCATGGGGAATTAGAGCTGCATTTCAGAACGAGATATTTTCGTCCGTCGTCGACTCAGCAGATATATTTTCTATATCTTCGCGGTTTAGTAATAACAGAGACGTCGCGCAGCTGTCAGAATGCCTCTTTCTTTCGAAACTAGCACGGTTAGACCTGTCGGTCGGTTCGAATCCAGCAACGACTCCCGCATTTGCATAATCCGCGAGCAAAGCGGCCGTCGCTCCGCAAATCTCGCGAGCAATGAACTCGCTCCTGACTTAAGCAGCTGCGGCTGTGTCCGAAATCTCGAGACTGCTGGCTAGAAACTAGTACTATAGACCAGCTGGGCGAGAATAAGGGTCGAAGGGACCGCAGGTCGGTGGATCGCACGAGGCGAGGACCTTCCCTCGATCGTCTCCGTTTGCAGGATCAAATGAGTCCTGGTGCAGAGAGCGAGCTGGTATTATCAGTCGGAAGTGCCTCGGGCAGTATCTCGATACCTCGACGGCTCTTCGCGTAGAGTATAAAGGGTCACATGTACGGGGTGGCAACGTTTGAAATCTCGTTAACTCCGTGGACGATTCCTTTTCTATATATAAAGCAGACTTGCTGTCCTCGCGTGTCTTAGCCTCGGAAAATATGAGATTAATAGCGGATATAGGCTTCGCAAGGGGTTAGTATCAATAATTCCCCCGCCTCGGACACTTTCACCATGGATGGTTCGCCATCGCCACCCAGTATACAGCGCACTGTTCCCTTGGGAACCGTCGAAAGTCTCTCGGGACCTTCGATCAGCGCTCATCATCTTCCGACGATCCTCTCCGGCCGGTCGGAAGAGGACGTGGAAGCCTGACAAGCCAGCAAGTCGATAAGCCGCCGCTGGGCATCCCTCTGCGAGCTCGCGATAAGCCGTTCTCCACGTACCGCACGCCCTGTGCTACGTAGTTGTCCATTATCCACGTACAGAGCGGCACACTCGCGCGTGGGAAGAAGCTGCGCGAGTATCGAGACCGCTCGAACTTTCCCCGATAGAGACTGCTCCCGTGAAGGGAAAACATTCCGCGGCAACGAACGGACGATGTGGGCAAACATCCACCCCTATCTATTTTCCTTTCTCGCCGCGGCCCGTGGCTGGCCCGATACGAGCTTTACGTGTGGCGTTCCCAGGTTTTTCTTACCACCCACCCTACTCCCTCCCTCGGACCGGCTGAGCGATTAATAAAGCGCCAGGCCAGATAGTCGCGGGCAACCGCCCCTCGATCTAGCTTCATAAAATTTCACGCCGCGAACACGGACGGGCAACGTTATTACGATCTGTTTCATGGGAGGGAAACTTTTTACTCCGAGCGGCGATTTCTCGCGGCAAGGTGTACCGGAGGAAAAATTGCTCGGGTCATGCGGATAACCTGCGTTCATTCTTCCCGGCTATCGACTCTGCCGCCGAGGCGAAGCGTATTCTACTCTACCTACATCAGCGGAGTGTAGTATGGATTTCGGAAATCGGGGAAAAAATGTTTACATTAATAACACGCGAGTGTTCACTGCAAAAAACGTCGACGGGAGTTTTTTTAGGCTGGGGAATTTGATTTTCTGGTGGAAGTTTGTAGGGGAGACCGGGGCAAGTTGATACGTTTTTCAGTTTTCAATTTTTTTCATTTTTGCTTGTAGTAATTACTTTGAAGTTTTAAAAATTCTTTATGGTGGAAATTATAATTATTTTAATTAATTAATAACAAATATGCTGAAATATACTTTGGTCCTTCCTCTTTAATATATTGTAAATGAAATGTTGAGAATATACATAGAAAATGAATTAGAAAATGTTATTTGGACGAAGGTAAAATGTATCTACTTGCGGGGCAAGTTGATACATCTGTAAAATATCCGTTTAATGAGTAAAGGATGGATGTATGGAATATCCCACTTTAATAATCTTAATAAAGCTATTTTATCGATTCTGTATATTCTCGCGCTTTGACGTAACGACAATGACTCCCTTTCTATACCAACACACGCTTTTTGAAAAATATTTTGTGGTATTTTTCCCTGTTCCGTTTTTCTGACACAATTTCGTACCATTTTCCTAGAAATAAAAGGGAAAAGCCAATTAAAAGTAGTCGGGAAAAATTGATACACTCCACATGAGCATCAACATGCCCCAGAAAAAACGTATCAACTTACCTCACAGGAAGTCATCATGTACAAACATCTCCATAAAAAAATGTAAAGCATGTAAACAAAATAACAAAACAATTACCTTACCTTCAAAGGACTCAATGTGATGCCTCATTAATTCGAGTGATAAAATGTCACCCAATAAATAAGTAAAAAGACTTGATGAATCGTTGAATTCGGATCTTCATTACTTTCTATGATGCTTATATTATTCAAAACATTATATTTTGTTATGTTAATAGCTTAAATATTACAATTACAGCATTTTCTTTAACGCCTTGTTTTCTCTTTCGCTAGTAAGAGAGTCATCGTTTTCACTCTCCGAATATTCGCTTAAAATTTTTTATCGTTTTATCCAAATTAACGAAGAACAGTTTCAATTGTACAGTTTCAATTGTATGCTAAATTTCTTTATGCATTACTTCACAAGATTTATTCGTTATTTTACTTGAAACAGCTTAGGGTGACAGTAATTGTGTCCTTTACCCTATAATTGTTTCTTCGTTCGAAGAACCTAATACCATTATCAATTTAGTAGATTAATCTTCCATCGCCTGCGAAACATAAGTGCCCGTACTTGAACCTCGCGTACGAACATACCTACTCTCTTCCCACGCACTTTGAATCACAGACAAGTCAAGTCTTCAGTTACCTTTTCCCCACACGTCGCTCCAAAACACCCCTCCGGCAATTCAGAAAACTAAACAGTGGTGAAAAGAGAAACCTCGTCTAGGTAGAGACGTGCTTAAAGCCCGAGTGTCGTGACTTAGGCCCCTCCTGACACGTCGATTGCTGGGCGAGAGGGACGAGTAAGAACACCCTGGCCGCAACGTGTCGAGCACGATTCCACGTGGGTCTCGGTGTTGTCGCGAGATCTCCGTGGCGCACGCAAAAGAAACGGCCTGACGGTGCTCGATAAGCCAGCCCGACCACCCCCCGACGGGGGTACGTTGTCCCTTCGACGGATCGATCGTCGCGCGACACGGAACGACACCGGCCACCCTTGTTCGCCGACCGACAGGACAACGGGGATTTTACGCCTACCGGCGGCGTCTTCCGTGGTTTCCCCACCACCGCCGAGAAGACCGATGGCTGGTTTAGGGAGGACCGACGGGTGTTGATTTATTAAAACCCCAGGTTCTGATCGTAAGTCATCCGTCAGCGGCTGACGGCGAATGGGAAATTGATTAGTCCCCGGGACAGCCGAGTAGCCCAGCCAGCTTCGGCGAAAGAAAGTTGTCCCTACCCCCGTCACTGGTCCCAGTAATACTTTGCCGATTATGTAGCACTTAGGTAATGATGTCGCAGGATCGATAGGTAATTAACAGATACCCGCGGCGGCGTCGGGAGGGTTGGCAAGGCGTTTTAATCACACCGGACGTCGTACAGGAGCGGCCTGGGATTAAAAAATGATTGGCTGCTGGGAGAGGGTGGGCGCGCTTAGGAGGGGCGGTGGATCGCTTGAGCCGATGAATAATTACGGTGAGACGTCGGTTCGGGGGCATCGGGCGCAGCTAGTAGCTTGCTCTATAGAAACAAAGAGGCAGCGAGGAGCGAAGTGCTGGTTGAAGCCAGCGGCGCGGGAGGGGTTGAAGAAAAATGGACAAGGCAAAGAGTATCCGTGACACGTTAATTAAGCGGCGAGCGAGAATTATTGGCCGTTTCACGGCCGCCACTGCGCACCGGATACGCCGGCGGGGATAATTACCCGACGGTAAATAGAATCAGTTGATTCGCCGACGAAATTGACACCGGGCTTCAAAGGAGGGATTTAATTGTCGTCGCGACGCCACGGTTACACGGCCGCGCCCGCCGTGGAGCAACCGTTTGCTGTTGGGCCGCGATCACTAGGGCGACAGACTGCTTGCAGCGTGTACGAAGAGGGGTCGGAAGGGGCTGTAGTGGTGCATCGTCGTTGCGAGTGAAGGGGCCACGGGGTTGAGTGCAATCGAGGGGTTTTCACGACGAGTGACGGCGTCATTACGGGAAATTACGCGCGGCAGGGCGTCGTCTCCTGCGAGTGAAAACGCTAACGAAATCAAGCCGCGATCCGGGCGAATTAATTTGCTTATTGTCCCTGTGAAATTGACGTGAAACGAGCGGCCCGCGATGAGCACGCTAATTGCCATCGGCGACAAACGTTTCCTCGCGCCAGCGACTCCATTCCTCGCCCTTTGAGCGCCGCGCCGCGCCGGTGGCCCGTCGCCGTCGCCGCGCCACGATCACGTGCAAGTTCGTTAAACGGCCGTAAATATTTGCGTCGTTTGTCGGGGCTGAGTCTTTGAACGCGCCGGGGATCCTCGACGGGCCGGGGAACGTTTGTCCTCCGCGCGATCGTGGATTAAAATTCGCGATGCACGGGAAACGGCGCCGCGGAGAACTGTGGAAACAACCAGTTATTCGGTGGGAAGCTTTGTAGTGCTTGGTAGTGTTCACGGTATCCACACAATCTTACCGGGATATGATTCGTAAATGAATTCAAAGTGGGTCGTTATTTATTTAACGAGCGATAGGAATTATGTAAGTGATAGATCCCTGGAATAGTTAGACAGCACTGAAATGGAAGGATGGATTTAGCATGGGAGGGGTTTTGTCAAATCTAGTCCGTGGCACAGGATAGAGTTTTCTAAATTTAACGGCTCATCGCTACGATACTTGTGTCCCCTCTTCGAGTTTCATTTAATTAAATGTGCATTTATAATCTCGAATTCTAGGAATAGTCTTCATTTGGGGAATGTAACAACGATAGGGCTAATGATAGAGATTCTGCAGGGTTTAATCGATAAAGTAGTCGACGATAATGTGATTCAATGATTAAAGTAGGATAGAGTCGACCGAGGTGAATCGGACCACTTTGTGTTTAATGGTAAAAAATAATAGTCAAATATTAAGAAACAAATTTTTTATTATGTATTCGTAATTAGTACACCTTTGGCTTGAACATTAATAAATAAAAATTGAAATTAAACATAAGAATCTTCCATTTATAAACAAAAAACGAAATGGTGAGCAATATCCGATTCGCCCCGAACTTGGGGGCGGGATTAATAAATCCGATGGTGATCCGATTCGCCTCGGTAATGAAGATAATGGATAGCATGAAAGATTTACGAGCTTAATGAAACGGCTGACAAGTTGTGAAGAAGTTAATCGCTCAAAGAATGCATCAACGAAACCAACAGCGGGAAATCGACGAACAGTTCTGACATCTGCACGTGACATTGCATAATTGATGCGCCACAATAACGTCATTGACACGCCACCGGTAAATGAATAATTAATGAAGAATTGTCGCCACTAAAACAGCTTCTTTTTGCCGCAACGAAGCATCTCCAGCGGATTTCCGCTCACCGTGAAAATGATCAGAAGCTAGCATCCGCATGAAATTGCAATGATAAACCTGAAATGTATTCAACGGGTAAATTCGTATTCCATTTACACCGTGCTCGCGGTCGTTTCATCCCACTTCGTAGCTCGTTCACCTAAAATCTTCCTTCATCCTCGACGTTACAAATTCACGTATCGATCCATGGAGAGCTGTTCGGTATTTAAAAATACACTTTGTGTCGGGAGCGCGCAGAAGCACCCTCCGAAAACCACGGTGCTCTGCTAAATCTACTGCCTTTACAAGGTATAGAGTTACCGTGTCCAATATCAATGCTCGATTGACTTCGCCTGATATATTTACGAATAAACTACATCGTCGAGTGTCTACCGCAACGCTATTAAGGCTATAGACAGGGGCGGATCCAGGAGCCTTTCTTGGGGAGGGGGGGGGGGGGGGCGAAACGAAACGTGTAAAAGTACATACCTACATTTTTTAATTTTCTTTTACGAGATTTAAAATTTGCTTGTAATTTATATTTTAATATATCTATCTGATACTATAGCCTGAATAATTAAGTACACATTAATTATTTATACATCACAAGAAATCAGAATAATTGCAGTACTTACCTGTTATTGAATAATTTATTATTCTTAGGGGGGGCGATCGCCCCCCTCTAGATCCGCCACTGGCTATAGAATACGGGAATAGAAGCTACAGAGACTACCGTCGCCTTACTTAATTCATTTCTAATATCGAGAATAGCACTGGAGACTATTAAGTGGAGCACCCATCCTGTCTGGCAAGCAATTGTCGTTCATCTATGTACATTACACTTCGAAGTTACGTGTACATGTGTAAGTAGGAGTTCGGCGTTTAGGAACGACATATGCAGAGTCGGATTTACCTTTCAAGGGGCCCTAATCTGAATATTTGGGCCGTCGGTTAAATATAAAAAATAAAATGACGCTGATTTGATTTTTTTAATAATAATACTCGTATAATTTAAATAAGAATTAAATTTCAAAATTAACATTGAATATCAAAACTAAACATAACATTAACATAAATAAATAATAACGATACAAGTTAATAAAGATAATATCAAAAATGCTAATTTTTTTAAGAAAGTATTTAGAACAAGGGGCCCCCAGCTAAACGGGGCCCTAGGCTTCAGCCCTGTTAGCCTATAGTTTCTCACAGAGATGGCACCCAAGTTAAGTAGAGCCAGAAACACAGAGACCTCGGGAAGTCAGCTACAATTCGGAATTAGAGCAGCGCCGGAGGATTGAAAAAATTCCACGAAAGGTATCACGAGCACTCTGAAGCAGAAGCATCCCATCGCAGCGTCAACATCGCGAAAGTAATCGTCCCCCCTCGTCCGTTCGGAAACGTTGAAACGGCCGACGCCGTCTGATCGGAATGACTCTCCCCGGGAGAAGTATTACCCGCGACGTGTCGATATTTAATTCGCATTAAGCGACGTGACTAGACGGAATCGAGACGGAGGACGCCTGGAATCGACGTTCCTGTACGAGCATCCCCCGGGTAGGAAGTGTTCCAAGATGGAACGCGCCCTGGCCGCCTCCCTTCCCCCGGGCGTTCGTAGGAGTCGCGTCAGGTCTAGAATTCGCAAGGCGGGCAGGCGAGGCTGCGAATTGAATGGGAAATTGATGGGCTTCGCCCTGTCGGCCCGTGTACGCGGCGTATATCCGCCATAGACCCCCGCCTGGATTCCGTTGTGTCCCCGCTCGTGTATACAGCCTGTACCACCTACGAGCGTCCCGACGCTCCTCCACCTCCTCGCCCCGCGGCCCGCTCTGTCCTCACGTGTTCCTCGTCGCATACAGAACGCCGTGGACGCCGTTTGCCGTGCGTGTGCAGCTGTAGGGGGCCGAGGTAAACCGTCGTCGGTCCGTTTGGACCGGTGTTTACCCATGCTGACCGCTTGAATATGTATCGTCCCGGCTGTGCTTTGATTGTACGCCTTCGCATTTGCATGCGGAAGCCCCCGGGCCGCGAGCGCTCGGCGCTGGCCCGCCCCCGAAGACGCAACAGTCGACGGCAACTGGAGGCCTCCCACATTGTCTCCCCTCGACTCCCGTCGCGATGCCTAGCGTCCCAACTTCCGTCCCGACTGCTCTTGGCTATCAGAAGTATAGTTGAATTAGGAATGAACAGGCTTGAGTCGTTCAGACCCCTGACGGGGGCTTCTCGCTTGAAAGCGGAGGCTCTCGAGGGTTCTTCGCGAGGGATAGCCGATTTCTCGGCAACCTGGAGCGATCTCCAAACATTTGCCGAGACGGAATGTTTGCAACGACTGGGATAACCTGGATGGAAGATGTCTCGGGTTCGATGTCCGCGGGGATACGTGCGGCTGATGGGACGATGTGACGGACAGCTGGGTATCAGTTTTTAACGAGCAACGGTCTCTCGACTCCGATAAACTGGGGAAATGGAAGTGACAGTTAACGTTACACGAACTTATTAGTGGTGGTTTTCCGCGGCTGGGGAGCAGCTAGCTTTCTGTCTATCATATCGAAATGCGGATATCTTGGGAGTATTACAGGAACTGTAATACTGCCTCGAGCATCGCGTTAGCTCGGCATCCACGATCGATCATGTTCACGAGAAATCTGTCCATTCTTGAACCAACAGGCGAGCCGTTCCGCGAGGAGCACGCAAATCCTGACTTATCTCGCGGGGAACGCTCCTCGTGCCCTCGCTCTTAGCCGGGGAACAAAAGTATCGCCATTTTCGAGGAGGAGTCCTCGCGCAGTAAGCCTCACTTCCCAGTCGGGTTTATCTCCTGTACGCGATGAACATACTCAGCCGCGACGCTCCAACTTAAACCACTCGTGTCAGTGGTTAGTGTATAAGAGTATTATCTCAGGTTTACGTCTGTGATATCAGATACCACGGCGTTGTGGAAACTCGAACGCAGCGCGCCGGGTAGATTGGAGCTCGCTCTTTTCTGGATCCTCCTCCACACCGTTGCACAATTTTATAATTCACACTTTACATACTATTTCTTTTTAAACACCAGACTCGAAGCTTAGCGATCCATCAACCACCCAAATCACATAATTAGTTGAGGAATCCTGTTCGTTGGAGGACACCTTCGAGTTCGAATCCCAGTCCACTCGATCCTGCTTCTCTCTACAAACGATCGCACTAAATTCCAATCTCCCTCGACCTGGTGCGTTGGGATTTACTCGAGCCCGTGTCTTCTCGTACGCGTGTCCCGCCCGCAAACGCGAGTGCGCTGAGCGCGCAGGTGGAGCCCATACCTATCCGTCAGCCCCGCTCCACGTCAGCCGCGAAATCGTGGATTAATGCGCGCGAAGCTCGCGTCAAGTTGCCAGCGCGTTTGGCAATTATCGCGCGCACACTGCACACCTAGCCTGTGCTCCCTTCGCAGCGCGTACAGTTGCCACAGAAGCCAAGACTGATGGGAAACAGAAACGTTGATACCCCTTTGTCGCGGGACCTCCAATCCTGTAACTTTTTCGACGAAACACGAAAACGCGGGAAGAGGAGAGCTCGGCCGCGCAATTTACCAGGCGGCTGATTGGAAATCCTTTTGTTTCCCGGATTGAACGGTCCCGATCGATTCAGCTATTCGCGGAAGGACGCTGCTCGACAAAATTATACGGCCGACGGACGCGGCGCCAGCGGACGCGAAACATCTGCTCTCATCAGCCTATCCTTCGATTCGGAATATAGCTACGTACGAAACGCTCGAATGTTCGCGATATGATACGGGCTCGAACGAAACTTTGTTCGCCACTTGTTGCGCGTAACATCCCTCCGTTGCTGGCCGTGTTGCGCAACGAAGTTACATTACGAGACCTTGTTGCGAGTGTACACGCAACCGGAACTAGGAAGCCGCGGTGCATCGTTAACACTGAGCCACCTTAAACGCTATTAATCGTTTGGGACGTGTGATAAGAGGCTCGAACCTTTTCGAGCGCGAAGCCCTCGGAAGCTTTGATATATTGTAAACCCTTAAATATTTCCTAGAGGACCTTTAGTTACCTATAAAATTTCAATTCATACTCGATAGAATTTCGTCGCTAAATATTATTAATCTTTAGTGTAATTAGGTACGCGTCAATCAATTTTTTCAGCCTTTCAGAGAACCCATCAATGTGGCAGTTTCATTAATCTCTAATACACCGGTCGTTGACCGTTGCGCGCCGACTAAATGTATATTATAACGATTGTAACAGGCCAGCGCGCGCGTACCTGGGCTTGACGGCTATGGTTATCTTTCAATTTGTATGAATACCCGCGATTAAAGCGAGCCTGGCACGGTTTACCTCGATGGGAATAATTGGAACCGGCCAACTGAAATATTTGCGTATCGATGGTGAGTGAACGGTGTAGCTATCAAAGAGACCCGTGTAATTCGCGATCGAGCTGTTTCGCCGTGTTTCGCGTACGTCAATATTACTCGATACGCTCGTGGGTCCAGTGAATTTCGGAAAAAACGAGGAAAAATGAGCGAAGGCCCTTGACCCCTGACAGATTGGATCGGCACAACGAGTTCCGCGTCGATTTCCCTTCCCGTGGGGCTCGGTGCCTGGACAAGGCTAAGGGAAAAGGGAGGTTCACGAGGGACTCCTTGGAGGATAGCCTGTCGTTGATCCCTGGCAGGGAAAGTGATTTCGCGGTCGAGGCGTCGATTCGTTTCACCGCGAGCAGGCCTCCTGGCTCCTCTGCCCCCGAGTAAATATCTCATCCCCTGCTCGCAAGATTCCTCGACTCCTTCCCACAACATCAACGATCCTTCCCAGCCTCGCTATTGTACTCCCGCTTACTCAAGCCCGGCTATCGTTTATCGCCGCGCAGAATCCCCGCGAAAACCTTGCGCTAATTCCGAAGTTGACGGAGCGATACCGAATAGCCCCCCGAGGCTGGACAATCGCTAGGCCCCCGGTGAAAGCCGAGAACTTCGGAGTCCGCAGCATAGTTTGACGCGTTTCTCGCTCGACAGAGGTGCATAGAATCTTCAGAATGGAACACGACAGGGTGTCTAGCGGCGCACGCCGGAGTTTCACTCGCAGAACGGAAACGCCCTGGCCGACGATGGAAACTTCGGGCGATGTTTCGCCGAGTATTTGGTACGGTCGGTTGGTTCGGGAGCTAAATACTGCTCCTCGCAACAGGGTCGACCACTGATGATCGCGTCTCTTCCTTGAGGATGAGGGGCGTTGGGGATTGGTTAAAGGGAGAGAAGAAACGGAGGAAAGCATAGACAGATGTGCGAGGCACTTGCAGGGCCGGCGCCCTTATGCAAGATAATTTTTGGCGCCCCCAAACTTTTGCACCTGTTTTCTATTTAATATATTTTGCCTTTACGAGGTAGAATTAAAAAAGTATTACATTTACATTTTGTTTATATGGGTGGTGGGTTCCTTTATTATAAAGTGTGCGATATAGTTTTTAGCGCCCCCCTCGGCTGGCGCCCTTATGCGGCGCATTACTTGCATAATGGGTTCCGCCGGCCCTGAGCACTTGTAGCAGAGACCTCGATCTTTCTTCCCGCGTGGAGGCGCGATGGGACAGTTGGACGAGCGAAAGGAGGCTGCCTGGAGCTAGCGACGAGTCGGGCGACCGCCACGCGCAGGGGATCGCGATGTCGGGTATTAAAGTAAACTCGCGAAGTCGGTGGAACTTTCCCCTGTTCCCCGGGATCGTCGCGTAACTCGCGCCCCCTCCTCGTTCCTAGCTAGCTGGCGCGAGCTGGCGGAGGGGGCGTGATAGTTTGATACGTTAATCCGTTAAGTTGGAGAATTTATCGAGTTGAAACTTGGTTTAATCTGGGACCGATGTAGACGCAAGCAGCTCGTGCTCCCGTAGCCCGCCGCTGTAATGCACACCGTCAGACGGATACGAAGCCTGCGGGTCGAGGGGGGCGAAGGGCGTAGAGGATAACGGCCAGGGGAGGCCTTGACAGAGATAGAGACCGAGGCTGAGCAGAGAGACGAACGTTTGGAGAGCTTAAAAGAGGGAAGACACGAGCCGTCGCGGAGTTATCTGCTGCGTCTTGCCGGGCTCGAGGCTCCTCAAGGTAAACCAACTCCATGAATTAATTAGTCGGCAAACGACGAAACGAGCGGCCGGCTACTCCAGGCCACGAAAAGGTTCGTCCCTCGGCCACTTGCACGCGCACACCTGACCGGGGCCAGGCCGCGGGGACGTGATCGAAGGATCTCTGGACAGGGGAATATAGACGGCCCTCCGAATCAAGCAAACGAGAGGAATAACCGGGCAAACTGCAGCCATTCCTCCACTCAGACAATGGCTCTTAACTACGGAATCCATGAATCCCGGATGTGCTGCGAAGGAATTTCATCGAGGCCATTGGAAGCCAGAGGAGCCTGGCTGCGTTGAATAATACTCTGGAAGATCTGGGTAGTCTAGATGGCACAGCCGTCCTTCAAAAGGGTGCCCACGATCCGGAGACTTTAGAGTTGAAGAAGGGACGAGGGTAGCAGGAGAGGATGAGCCGAGAGCATAAAGGTTCTCGGAGGGACGCGGCCTCGCGGGTGATGTGCGCGAGTAACCGAGCAGCAACGTTTATTGGAAGGTAGAGCTACCTTGCTTGGTCCCCCAGGATCGAATAGCCGTGAATAATACAGCCACGATACGTATTCCCTGTTCGCCGTCGCGCTGATAGCATCTGATTCCGCGGTTGCGGGAGAAAAAAAGACGGAGAGAAGCTGGCGGACGCCGAGGAGGATACATAAATATAAATCGAGAAAATGAGGGTTCCGGGAGGGGGTGGTTGGTTGCTGGAAGTCGAAGATAAAGGAAGTTCGGAGTGCTCGCTCGCCTGGATCCAGGCACGAAACTTTTCGAGAGCTTTCCGACGGCACCCCCGGGAATCGAGCCACGCATACGATGTTCGACTCCGTTCCTCCCTCCTCCCTGCCAGGGATCCTCATAATATTTCTCGAAATCCTTCAAAATTCCGCGGAGGGAAATTTCCTCGAGCGTCGTCCTCCGCGCAGGGCAACAGCTCCCGCGGTCTACGAGGGGATTTATGAAGAGAGCTTCCGCGGGGATCGCTCGCTTCTGTCGCCATTCGTCAACAAGGAAATCCCTCGTTCGCGGTTTACAATTACGGGAGACGAATCGATTCGAGGGGCTTCCGAGTGCTGGAAAAATAATTGCCGTTCTATCGCGCGACCCGGCCGCGAGTAATCGACATTGCTAGCGTTGATACACTGCCGCTGATTTCTTTCCTCCCGTGCTCGGCCGATCGATCCTCCGATAGCGCCCCCGGCCCTCGGTGGCAATTAGTTCCTGAATATGTTCGTCTCGTGACCGAGGGCCAGCGTTATCCCCCAGTTACGAAAGTCGTTAGCGTAACAGGCGAGACTTATTGTTAGTGACAGCCCAGATATGGGGCACCCAGTTCACGTCGACGAGACTGCCAGTCGTATCAAGATGACACCGAATCGCCAACCGGAAGTATTCATTATTTTAATAAGCTATCCGGTGCTCTCTGCCTTCCTCGATACTCCTCAGTCACCAAAGCGGCCGCGCGGCAACGAGAATATAGAGCCAGACATCAGGAACAATTTGTCCATTGAGCACATCCTGTTATCAACGCCTGCACTCCACACGTACACTTCTTCCCCGCCAGTCGACCGAGTAATGACTGTATCGAGTAACGCGTCGCCTCGCTCCCTCCGCTCTGTAAACGCGCGTTTTCCGTGATAGCACGCAACCGTTCCTCCTCAAAGGAGCCGGTTTCCGGTCGTTGCTTCTGTTTGTGATTTACGGGGGAAACGGGCCGGCGGAGCCGACGCCGGGGCGTTTGATGGCTCAAAGTCGCATTCTAGCTTCGATTCAACTGGGAGACTGATACATTAGCGACTGCTAACTGGAGCAAAACCTGTACTTTGGACATCTTAATTGACGAGTAAGTAGGTATTCGGAATGCGAGATGTCGGTCTAGATAGCTTTCTCAAGCTTTGGTAGACGAACCACGGATTATATTCTCTTGAATATTTTCTAAAAACAGGGGTTTCTGACCGACAGTTGTGTTGAGCGTGGAAAAGACAATTTGAACTCGAAGCGTTTTCTAGGGCTTCGTCACTTCGCACGTGGCAAACACTTGAGCCGACCACCTGGGCCTAAAGTCTTGGGACGGAGTTATTTACCAGCATTGCCGTGAAATATGGGCTATTGGGCCCTTAGAGCATATACTATGAAGGTCTCATTGAAAGCTTGAAACTGTCCCCAACATGGTGCGAGAGAGAAAGACGTGCGAGCGAGAGAAGTATGTGTCCTATTCGACCGTAATGCGCAAGCGCCGATATCGTGCGAGAGAGAAACACATCTTGCGAGCGAGAGAAGTATATTACGGCCGATTGTTCTCCTATACTTCTCTCGCTCGCACATGTCTCTCTCTCGCACGATATCGGCGCATGCGCATATCGGTCGAATAGGACATATACTTCTCTTTTTCTCTCTCGCGTGATGTTGCCCGACAGTTTCGAGGCAGTCACTCGAAGGCAATGATACCTCCATGTAAGGTGGTTGACCCAGTTGTCGATCGGTTTAGACGTAGTCGTCGATCACTTAAATATTGAGATTTTATAAGGTTTTTGAACAATATTGTGATGATATATGTAGGTAAAGACTGTTAAATATTAATTTGCAATTTTGTCCTATACACAATATTGTTCAAAAACCTTATAAAATCTCAATATTAATTCAAATGATCGACGACTGGGTACCGATCGACGACTGGGTCAACTACCTTATCTCTAGGCGACATAAACAAACGGAGTCGCGCCGTTCGATTTCGTGGAACTCAGCTTCCCTTTCCGGTGCGTGTCGTCTCCCAATGCCACAGTCATTTACAGCCAATAGGAAATAATCTACCACCTCTTATCTTAAGACACACCCCTGCAAGGGTTTTCAAAGGCTTGGTAGAGCCTGACAACACAAGGAAGTTCAGATCAAACTAAACCTCTGTAGGGTAAACGCACCAGTAAATGAACACTTAAGGCTAGTAAATGGACACTTTTATAAAATTATGTTTGCAGCGCGATTGATTCCACGTGTTGCGAAAATTGTTTGGATATGTAGCGAGAAACTAGAAGAAGTCTATAATTAATTAGTTGCTTATTTTAGTAACTTATTTTACTCGTTTTAGTAAAAAATGTCCATTTACTGGTCGTGTCCATTTACTGGTATATTTACCCTACCATCATCGTCGACAGAATTGCATTCTTCATTCTGAAACATTGCCAGCGCACATTATAACTAAATCAAAACTCAAGTGTATAAGTAGTTTCAGTCAATCTTTGTCAGAATATATTTTAAGTGTTATTTTGTTACGCGCTGCAGTGTCAGTTTGACTTCACCACTACCCTTCCAAATACCTCATTCACCATTCATTTAGTGAACTCTTGCGGTGATAAAACCCGCAAGGAGTGTGACATTGTGTCGTCGGAGTCTTAGGCCGGTATTCATAGTCGCTACTTATTCTTAAGCAAATGCTTAAGCATTTGGCATCCTTTACTAGCTACTAGGTTAGTAGAGGATGACGCATGCTTAAGCATTTGCTTAAGAATAAGTAGCGACTATGAATACCGGCCTTACACTCTCCAAAGAATAAGTCGACATTTTGGGTACAACAAGTTGTTTCAAGTTAATAGCAAAGTGATTTTTCAATTACGACGAAACCCCCTTCGAAGCATATGCGAGGGAGACGCAGATTACGCCCACGCTTCCATCTCCCCGTTAGCCGAAGCGTCATTATAACTCCCTTTCGTCCCCTAAATTGTCGCACGTCCCCTAAATCGTCGCGGCCAGGGCGGCCCCGCCGCTGTCCGGGGGATGTAAACGCTTAGCATACACCCTCGGTTATACGGTGGAAGTTAGTGGAAGTAAATAACTTCCGGATCGATATCGTTTGTTTCGTGCGCTTACGTGCGCTAGGCCCTTCATAAATTCTCAGCCTGGGCGGCGCGGGGCGGCGAGGAGTACAGCGCGGCCCCCGGGGGGGTTCAGCTGCGACCTCGTCGATGGTCAATCTACGAGGTCCTATCCTCGAAACTGGAAAGTGGATTCGAGCATTCCCGTCTCGAACGTCGCGATAGCACGGTCAATTTCACGGACGCGACTTATCCGGCCGGTTGTTCGGAAAGCAGTGTCTGCAATCTCTAGCGCCGCGCGCGCCGCACAGGGCCGCGGGCCACGGGTGCACGTGGACGTTTGTGCACGGCCGACCCGAACGTTTGTGCATGCTACGTAACCCGTTTGCCAGACGGCAATGTCCGATAATACAAAGCCCTTGCCCCGTGCTGCACGCGGCTTTCCGTCCAGCGCCGCGGCGCAATCAGTACGAACAATCGGTTTGCGGAATGGCCGGGCCTCTGGACACACAATCGGCGTCTTCCGCTGATTCACCGGCTTAAAATACGATTATAATTCCCTTTTGTCCCCTAAATCGTGCTTGTCGCGCATGTATCTTTCGGCCCTCCCACACCGACTTGCCCGATGAGGCATCGGCGCGCACAGATGTGCCGGCCGCGTCAGAACGGCCGCTCGATATTCCACGGCGGCAGGAGGGGAGGGCCGGGACGTGGCCACTATCGCAGCATCTGCGGGAAAAGAGAGGCACTTGGGACCTTCTGCCGCGGGCTCCGAACCGCCAAGTTCCACTTCGTCGCAGGCAAACGTCCATCGCAACATCGAGGGCCCTCCTGCTGCCCGACTCTTTCGCATATTTTTCCTGCATCCGCGGCTCCTACGTGGAAACGTCCCCTATTCCCATATTACGACCGCCTCGTCCCACCGGCGGTCCCTCCCTCCTCTCTTATTTCGCACAAGGGTCCTCTCTTTGCCCAGTTTCGGCCGTAGTGCTCCCTGTTTACTTCGACGAGGAGGGATGGAGTGGACTTCGAGACGCAGGTGGAGCCGTTCCTCCAGACGGGGACGTTTCTATCACAAGGATTCTCTATAGACTGTCAACTGCCACGCGAAACTGCGCTGGTCAAAACTCTTAAGCATCATAGAACGGCATCATAGTCTGAAGTCCAGTATCAACCCGAATAGCCTACAACTGTATAAACGTATCGACGTCTACCCCCCAGAGAGTGAAAACCAAACAGGGAATATTTCCCGAGGCCAAACATCCAGCCTGGCGCCATTCTCCTGCACGCTCTCGGCCATACGCACTGGTCTCTCCATCTTCCTGTCCACCTTCCGCCTCGCCTCTCTCCCTGTCCCTGATTTGATTACCATTCACACATCTCCACCCGCGCCACCCTCAATCCTGGTCGCTTATCGTTCTCCCCAAACCCTCTCTCTGGCCACTATACACACAGCCCTCTTTATCCATCCGCCAATCCCTTTCGCCGTCTCTGTCTCCTCCAACCCCTCTCTGCGGTCGCCATACACGCAGCTTCCCCTGCATCCCTCCTCCCCCTTCGGTCAGTTCGAACGCCACCCTTTCACCACGCTCTCTCTATCACCCCTCTGTACTCTTCCCGCTCCCTATGAATTCTTCTCCCTCGTTTTTTATCCCGCGACTCCCCGTCTCTTCCGACGCGCACAGATAGCCGTATCCCACTCTCCGTCGCGAGCCGAGGCGTCCCAAAGGGTGGACCGATTTCGGCCCGCATGCGATATTACCATCTGCTACCGCAGCACCAGGTAACCACTGGTTACGCCGCCGCGCCGGGGCCCTTTGCAGCTTTGTCTCGTCCCATCAGATATTACCCAGGATAATGGTACGCGGCCGAGCAGCCTCCGCTCCGCGCCTATCCCCCGGCGTTCGACACACTCTCCTGCGAGCAGCTTCCCTATCGCCACGAAGCCATTCGACGCGCGTGCTCGCTCGCGTCCCCGTGCCAGTGCAAGCGGACGCCAGGCTGGCGCCCGATTCAATACCGGCGTCATCGCGTTGATACGCTCAAAGCGCCGCTTCCGGCGACGGGGTCGTCGGCTATCGTCCAGCGTAATCGAACATTGACGGGTTTAGAATCGGTTTCGGCTAATCATACGCCCGCGTACGGACCGCTGTCGTTCGCCGGTCAATACGATTTTCATGGATTGACACATACCGCTAATTAGTATTCCTGGCAGCCCGGCTCAATGCTATCGCGGCATTGTTGCCATCGAAACGACGGGCCGAACAGCAGCGCCGGTCCAGAGCCGGATTATTGCTGGGCCCGCGGAAAAAGGGAGACGTCGCGCCTCTGTGCGCGTCAATCAGATTTGGGCTCGTTACAAGGGGGAAAGGATAGAGGAAAAGCAAACGCGCCGCAACGGCGGCGTTCGAGGCTCCCACAAAGGGTCTCTGTTCAGAGGCTGGTCAGCCATTGTGCGGCTGAATGGGTTACTGATACCTCTTATCTAGGGACGAATCCTTTCGCCGATGGGAATTCAATGTAGGCGTTGGCCTCGAGCCGAGTCATGCGAGAAGCTGCCTTTGGAAGGGCACAAGTCAACCTGATCACCATCTTGCAATCCTCCCGCCATTGATTCGATGAAAGCGTAGCTGGTGCACGCACCCGGCTGCAAATTCGCAGACCTCGCCACGCATAGCTCCGCGGCATCGTGATTACTCGAATCCCGCGCAGACGTTCGGGTACCATAGACGCGTCGCAGGGTCGCTTAATCGCGAAGGTGTCGGCGCGAACGCGTACCGCGGAAATTCCTCGCGCGTCCCCGTCCGTGTACCGCGATATCGAGGCAGCAATTGAATTAATACGGGCGCGGAAACGGTCCACGTTCTCGTTCGTTCGTCGGTGTGATTCACGATACTCGCGCGGGTCGATATTACACACAGCCTCCTCCCCTAGCGATTCGCAAGTTACAACGGCGAGCGCAAGTAATCGGATCGCGAGCTCGCCGCAAATTGCCTCGTTCAACGGGGATCGCGGTTTTATCGCGAATTGGCGACGCGTGTCTTATCACTCGCTTCGAAATTAACGGGTGAAAGCTGCGATCGTGCCGCCCCCCTTTTACCGAGCCCATCACTCCCACCCCTTGGCCGCGGAAATTTACCATTCGAATTTTCCGTTTCATTAACCCGCGGCTCCCCGCGGCCGGGCATTAACGGGTCCGCGCCTCGTATTTATGCGGCGGTAATTAAGAGCTAATTAAAAATGCCGGGGATCCAGCGATCGGTAAATAATCGGGGAAACGAAAGCTGCCGCGCGGCAAGATAAATCGAATCGGCTATCTCTCGATCGTATAATGTATCCTGGATTTAAGCGGCGGCCCGCTAATTGCGCGCCGGTATTCCGGAACCATTTAAATCGGTTCACCGCGACAGATCTAATCGCTCCGACCGTCCTTTCCGCCGCCAGGCCAATTCCCACCCCCCAACGCCGCCCCTCCATGCCAATTCTTTTCACTGCCCCCGCAGCACGGCCCCGCCCCTCCTCGTGCCCCTGGATCGGACAGGACAGTCTTTTCGCTCGCCGTTGCCGTCGACACCTGGAATTTTTCATCGGGCCACGGGGTTGGGGTAAATGATCGCTGAGGGGATGTCGGCGAGGTTTAACGGATGAGGGGATGTAAAGACAGTCTCTCGGTGATTTCTGAATTGCCTTCATAGAGTTTACTATCAGGAATTGAATTGGGGTAGTTGTGCAAGATGATAAGGGTAGTTTCTCAGTTGCGTTTGTTTGCAGTTGATACGTTCCCTTTATCTCCCATGGAAATGAAGCTCTGCCTTCCTTCATCGTACACCATGCAGATTCATTCTTTCCCCTAGTCAACCACCCCAAGAAATTGAATTGCCGCAACGCAACGCTCTCTGGACGAACGTCCGTATTTACAAACGACAGGGCGGTAATCGTTGGCGAATCAAACGGCAGCCGCTCGCTCCTTGTTCCTCCCTCTCCGACGTTCGTCGCTGTCACGGCTCCAGGCTGGAATTTTTCGACGCGCCGTGGAAATTCCGCGCGGCGCTGACAGGTACAATTTCCACGGAAACGAGCCGTGAATTCTTCCCTTCCCGTGGCCGTGGCGCGTTCTACGCCACACCTACGCCCTGTCCGTTTCGGGGAAAAAATGGCTCGCATCCGGTTGAGGCGGGGGGCGAAAAAAGCTGTTGGAAAGTCACTGGCCGGGGACAGAGGGCGGTTTTAACGAGACCGCAGCCCCTGTCTAGAGGTTGGAGGGAGACGCGCAAGAACCGTGCGACTACCGAAACTCCTATCTTATTAGAAAACTTATCGATCGAAAAAAGGGAACGGTCGAGGATCGAGGGAAAAGGTGGACAAAGAGGGAAGAGGACCAATTTGCCGTTGGCCCTCGAGCAGGAGCTATTACCGGGGTGCTTCGGAGGGGAAACTTACGGAATCTTAGAGGGTGCTCGAGCGCTGCCTTAATAAGCGCCTTAACATCCCGTCTATAAATTTTAAGCGATGTAAAATTAGCGCGAACCCACTGCCTCCTACCCCCCACCTCCCCATCCCCCTCTTCTCCTAGACCCTGTTCCGTCGAACTCGTCGGAATAATAGGGTTTCGACGTTGAACCGATCTAGCCACTCTCTCGTCTGCTTATTCATCGCCCGGGGTCGGGCCGATCCACGAGGCTGCGCCCCTCTGGCGAAACCAACCCCCTCTGTGGCCCGTCCGTCCGCCAAAGTCGTTATTAACTGGTATTCCGTCGGCAGTCGGTAGGTAATTCGAGTCCGAACACGCGAATGAAATTGGGTCTTACCTCGCGGCTAGCGAGCCTGTGTGTGACTGTGCGTGAGTGTGTGAGTGGTGGCGGCGCGAGGAGGGCGTAAGTGGAATCGAGGGGAAATTTGGGGCCGCGCGGACGGCGCGGGCGAGTCGTCGCGGCGAACTAGGGCGAAAGGTAATTAATAACAATCGTCGGGCACCGGTGTCGCTCCGTGGCACGTTTTTCACCCGTTCTCGCATCTCACTCGAACTCGCGCATCTTTCACTCCGTGGCTGATCGCGTTCGATTGCACTAGTTTACAGTCTTTTTTGCGCAGCAGATGTCAGTATTTGTTTCTTATGTAAAATGGCCAGCTGATTCAGAAAATAAGGTGTACAATTTTTTCTATTGATTTGTTTTCGAGACATCGACTGGTGAAGTTTTTACCTGTGTGTCGAAAAGGTGGTTCTATTTAATTGTGAATATTTCGTGTTGCGAATGACCGACATGGTCGAAAATTATAGGGCATGCAGGGGCAAAATTGGGACGTTAGGGATAAAAGTAACTTAGACAATAATAACTTTGACAATATTAATGTAAAAAAGAAACTGAAATTTGGGTTTAATGGAATGAACTCTTTATTAAATAATAGTAGATATCCATTTTTCTTAATACAATAACAAATACACAAAAATTACGATTTAAAATGTGGTTCGATTTTACGGTACCATACTATAAACTGGCCCCAGCACCTATAACGACGCAATTCGTCCAATTCTTCAATCCCCCAAACAGTGCAGCCTTCGTGAGCCCACTTGCAACACTGCACCCAAACTTCATTCAATTTGTATGAACCATAGGATTCTTGAACATAAATGCAAATGTATTCACTGTCTTCATATCCACTGTTATCATTATCCTTCCGTATTTTGTTCAATTTTGTGGTTTCCTCTCTCTTTAGTTAGTCTCTACAACTTCTTCTTTTTTGTTTCTTTGTTATACACATTTTGTCCAAAACCGGGTACCCGGTTTTATTCCGTACGGTTTTGCCCCAGCATACAATTTTCTAAATATTACGAATTATCAACAATACCAGAGCGAAGTACAAATAATCTGTCTTAGTTATTTACACTTTAATCTGCAACAATTAACATAATTCGCAAGAAAGTACTTACCTGAACACTGTTAAGAGTGTCGAAGTTTCTTAACTATCTAAAATTAGATCAGAACCTCGAAAAACACACAAGTCGGTATAAATTTAGTAAGCACGCTTGTACACGATCATCTTTTGTTGATGAACGATGCGAGAAAATTTAAGGCCATTTTAAAAATAATAACAGGTTTCAATTTTATTCAGGTACCCGTTTTCGTCCTAATTTCCCCTATCAAATTAAAGATAACTGACTATGCTTTATTCGTGACTTCCTATATTGTAGCCTAGTGTTATTCGTCAAACTCCTGACGACAGAATCGTCTAGAATTACACTCTGCGAGGTGCAATTAGCCCGATTCTACGCTCTGGCGAAGCTCTTTCCACTGTTTCCAATGTTCCCTTGTATAATTTGTTGGTCCTAGCCTTTTGTCTCTACCTCGAACGTCTCTGCCTCGAGGCCACCGTTTCGCGTCGTGTAATTGCCTGGGAACGTCTCGACCGGAGGTCGACCATGCGGGGAAGCATAATTTTCGGATCGACAGGCCAGCCAATTCGGTTTCAGCCGGCCGAGCGAAATTGAATCCGACCAAACGACGATCGTGGGATGCATCGAGGCGGTCTCTCTCCGCCGTATCTCCGCGATATTCCCTCGCGCGATGTAGCAACGCGAGGACCGATCTGGTACGAGTGTCGCCTTTTTCGCGCGTTGAAGTCGGCGGAGCGTGGATCGTCGCGGCGACGGAACAACACGCGGATGAAGAAAGAGGATGAGAGAAAGGAGGGTGGGTCTGGAACGCGGACGATTTACTTTGCAAACGACAAGGAACTCGGTAAACTCCGAGGCGCCCGCGATACGACGCGGCCCCGTCTGAAAACTTGGCCAATAAGCGGGCAAAACAAGAAAGAGGCGAGCCCAGGGGGGGACGGCGAAATCGTAAGCAGGTACGTTAACGGCTTGAAAACAGTCGAATATATTTGTGGGGATCGACGCCACTCTTCCCCGGAGCGTCGTTCTTCTTCGCCTCTTCTTCCGCTTCGACTACGATTACGACGCTCGCGCTTTTTCCTCCGTGCCCGGCGACGAGTTGCCAGCAACTTGCAGCACAGCCGGGGACAATCGGCCGCGCGAGCGGTTGCTCTTGTAAACAGCTCGTGAACTGCGCCTTCCAACGGGGCGAGAAACTCTTTCGCCGGTCGACGAGAAACTTCCGCGAACCGTTCAAATCGGGTAGTTTTCTTGATGGGAAAGGTTCGTGGAAGGGATCCAAGTTTCGTGCCCGTTGCGACGCTGCGTTGAGTCTGCAACGCGGATTTGCAGGGTGAAACCACCGATTCAGAGTCGAACACCCCCGCGGCGAACACAACCGAGCGTACAAACGCATTCCTTGAAATCTCGCGCGTTTCAAGAAGCGTTACTTCCACCGCGGTTCGAAAATCGAGAAGAATTCTGGGTAGAACGGGACAGCTTAGGGGAATGGGGGGCGTTCAGAGGTCTTCCGGTGGCGGGGCGCGTAACCGCGGAAAGTTTCGAGTACGCGAGGCACGCGGGATCGAGGAAGCCAGGGAAAGATTTGCTTTGTGGGGGTTCGAAAAAAGTGAGGAAACAGTGGGAGGGAGAAGGGGAGAGAGTGGGGAGGGAAGATCTCTGCGGGAGCTGGCTGCAAAAAATAATTGAGGGAGAGGAAAGGGGGTTGAAGCGGGGGGGAGTGGAGATGAAGGAGGGAGACAGGAAGGGTGGGTATGGGAGGAGGGACAAGGGAGGGACAGGGAAGATCGCAATTGTGGCTGCGGTACTCGGTGGAAACGCGATTCACGCTCGTCGGAGCCGATCGATGCGCCGAGTCGGCCGACAGCTGCAGCTGCAGCTGCAGGTAGAATCCAGCCAGCCAGCCTCGACGGAGAAGCGACAGCGCGCTGTTGTGGCCCTCTTCGCTCCGATCGAAGCGAGGACGACGCATTAGCGCTCGTACACCGTTGCCTCCTGAACGCTTCGCGATAATACCCTTCCGCCACTCTGTGCGTGTGTGCGTCTGTCTGTCTGCCCTGGCCGTGGCTGGTTCCGCACGTAGGTGAATACGTGTCTAGCCGCGCACCTCCAATAATACCGAATGGAACACTGCACTGAGGAAGATTCAGGTCGCGCAATGTGCGCCCAACGATATCACGTTGTAACGTTACGGAAGAATTCGTCGAACCCTTCCTCAGCTCCGAGAGCTGACTTGGAATTTTCTACCAACAAATCTTGTAAGGGAGGATCGATACGTCTTCACTTATTTGTTAGTTAAGTCTCCAAGACTCTAAACTCTACGTTCAAATAACTAAGATTCAAGCTGCATGGATAGATTCCAACTCACTTCTCCGCTTTCTCGAACATTCTCATCGACACGTTTCCCCGCGGAAATTCCTCTTTCAAGCTCGCGGCGGCGCGAGTCCAGTCGTTCGATTGAAAGCGTCAGCAAACGATCGCTCCGGACCCGTCCCGGTGGCTCTATAAATTTTTGGGTTATCGCGCGTGACCGAGTTTTCCCGCGACGCGAGATGATAGGTGGGGAAACGACAGGCGAGTCACGCGCGGCCCCGCGCGAGTCAGATGGATACGATGGAGTGGCAAGTCCCTTCGCCTGTTTCTGCGAAGCGTGGGCTTTTAACCGCCTCTCGATCGTCGAAGCGGAGACGAGTGGCAGGTACGCGCGAGAGTCTCGGTTCTCCGCGAAACGTGTAAACGACAGGTGTAACGAATGGCCTGATTAATTTGTTCCGCGACGATGATCGATCCTCTAGGCTGAAGTTTTCCATTCGCCCGCCGCGAGACCGATTTCTAATAGCGGGTCGCGCCGCGAGAATTCTACCCTCGAGTTCAACGGCGACTCCTGCGTCGCGTTCTCCCAGCCCCTCGAGCAGGGAACATTGCCAAGTACCCCGCGTAGAGAGCACCAGGTCTGCTCTCTGAAAAAAACACTGTCCACGACGTCGATAACCGTCATACACGTCGAGGGCCATCGTTCCTTATCGGCTCGAGGCTTCTTCTTCCGCTTCGTCGAACGCTCTCCACGGAAACCCCAGGTCACCGATATTCAAACCGGCTAATATCCTCCAGAAGCTCCTTTTTATTAGCATCGATGATCAGACTGTACAAATACTGGGTACCCGACTCTGGTTTACGTCCTCAGTGCTACCAAGATTCACTCCGAATATTCCTGATAGACTCCCCTATCGGGCCGCGCCGCGCAGGCCACTCTTTATCCCTTAAGACTTGGGAATTTATTCCAGATTGAGCGGCAAACGAGGAAACTGGGAAATCCGGTCTATGGGAAATATATTGGCCCCGAAAGTTGAGGGGCGCGAATGCATTCACGCCCGGAATCTCTATTCCCCCGGGAAAAAAGCGATTACCCCATCTTCCGATCGAATTTTTACAGCCGCGACGCTTAACCCCGTGACGCCCTAGCGCGGAGTTCCTCAACTTCAGCTCGCAATATGCGCCGCCTGATGCTGGCTGAGAATATAATCCTATTAGGAAGCTACGGGACAGCTTGCGCTTCCCTAACAAACAATTAATACGCAAGAAACTTGCTTCGATGGAACGCAATCGACTCGGTGAGGGGTATTTTTCGCCACGATTATTCGTTGCGTAAAGTCATTTACAACTCGATGGGGGTGCAAAGTTTAAGCTAGACTCAAAGAGTGGTAGAGACTAGCTGGAGTCTCATTCCTGGATCCACTTCTACGACTCTTTCTTATTTCCCCGCGATTAGGGAGAAATATTGCCAATCACGGGGGTGGAAATGGCGCCGCGGAAACCTGAGAACTGCCTTTCCTCAAAGGGGGCCAATTTTCTCAAGTCCCGTGTCGCTGGTATTCGGTCTTAGCCGAGGTTTCCTCAAAGTGCAGCCTGTCAGCACTTGCTGCCGCGAGAAGTCAGAGCGGATCGTGATCGAGTTCTCCGGTAATAAGAACGTTCCTTATCCCGTTAACACCCTCTGATTCTTTCGTCCCACGTTCTCCGCGCGACCGAGAGGAATATTCGCAGGCTCCCTTGCGGAGCCCGGCTGCGCCGAGCCTCGGGGGCAGGTGGGCCGTTAAAACGCGTCGCGGGGGTCGTAAATCGTGGATCGTTACGTTTAGAACGCGGGTGCCCGGGAAGGTGCAATTATCGGACGTCGTCGAACGGGGCGGCCGATCCTCTCGCGAGCCGTCAATCTCGCGGCGTAATACGAGCGACGTAACGAGCGGAAAGGGCCAAAGGACCAACGTCCGTGGTGCCTTGGCGTGAATCCGCTGGCACATGGTTGCGGGCACCGGGGGGTCTTTTGTCGATGCGGAACGGTCGAGCGGGCGTGAACCGCCAATACGACCGCAACGACGTCGAGGAGGACGCCGACGACAATAGCCTCGTGCTCGATGAAGCAACGGTGACAGCGGGATGGCAAGCCCGACGCCCGACAGTGACGGCAACGACAATGCCGATGACGGTCATCACCGCGGCGCCATCTCCTCTGAATGGTTGGCCGCCGACCGCCCGGTCCCGCGACCCTCGCCGAAATTGATTTTCCCGCTCGATAGACGAACGATGCCCGTCGATCCGATTACACCGGTCCCGAGGAATTGCTCGGCTTTTCTTGGGGGATGGACCGCCTACAGCCGCGCACCGTTAACCTTCCGCCGCTGTGTGCGGTTATTGGATCGAGGGGGTCGAAGCGGCCGAGTGCTCCATACAGGGGAGGAAAGTCGCGGGCGTTTGCTGCGATGATGGATTCTTTGGTTAAATGACACGATTCGGGCGGGAACCGGTGTGGATTCTTTGTGAAACGTCTGATTCGATGTTGGGGCTGTGGTAGCATAGGTGGAAAAGTGGTTGGATCTTCTTTTGGCGGGGTTGAAAGTATGGTTGGAGGTAGGATGGAATGAGAGAAAGGGAAAGTGCGGTTCGGTCTGGACTTGATAGTGGACTGGTCAGTAGTGTTGGTTAGAACTATTATTTGTGAATCATTTGTCATTCGATCACGCTCGTTTCCAATCACTGTGATTTCTCACAATGATTCGTGATTTTTCGTGATCGCTTCTATTTGATGGAGAGTGGAGCGTATTAACTTCTTTTCGCGCGTCACACAACTCCAATTTCCAATTTTTCTTAAAACATTCTCAAGTCCTCACTGTCCTTGTAAAATCTCAATTGTATATTTTGAACCAATGTTATCGTTCTTGATCAATTTAAATTATCGAATATTTCTTCGCTTTGGTTAAAAAGTACAATGCATATGTTAATATGTACTTTAGACAATCAAATCAGCGTGTGCATATATTGACTATATATGAATGTATATATTCGCTGCATTAACACGTTTTGACTGTAATACAAGCTGTATCAATGAAGTACTTTATAAAAAATAATTCAATCAAGATCAAGAATTACGATTACAGTAAACAATTTACTCAAGTAAAAAAATTACGATCACGCTTGTGAATCCATCTTTGATTTTATTTATATTAGAAAAATAGAAATTTTATATAGAGTTTTAAAATATTTTATTTTTCACGTTCCGATGTACATACTGGACAAATAAAGTTTATTTGGGTTGCTCGGCACATTTCGTAACCCCACCTGGAACAAACATTACATCGAAACACCCATACTGCTAAAAGAAAAACACTATTTTCATCACGCAACATATTTGAATCGATTGCATACCTTAAGTACATTATTAATTAGATATTTCTAGTGGATAGTCTTGTATTCACGGAATTATTAGACCTTTCTTCCCCAAATGGGATTTAAAATTGTGGCAGTCCAATACATTTTTACACTATTAAAATTCTCTAAAATCCTCCCCTTCTGTAATCGTTGATCACATAACACTGCAATTACAGCACGTCTTCCTACATATGGTTAGGTACTAATCCAATGCATAACCGATAAATTTTACTGCTTACTTTGCGAGATACAGGGGATGTCGATATTAGCAACAGTGGCGATATTAGGTACAGTTACCCGTGGTACAGCACTCCGCTGTGCCTCAGCTTTTTCGTTTCCAAATGTCCCCGCTAGCCCCAATTACTCCCCGGCCGTTTTACCCCGCGAGTGACTCCATTTGCGCCCGGTCACTCGATACGTCCCGGCGAAAGTATTCGAGTCTGACGGCCACTCGATCCTATCGAACATGGAGTAATTTCAATACCGCGAGAGCTTATTACCGTTCACCCATTACCGAGGAGCGCGAAGCGCTATTATCGGACACTCTGCGCAATATCCGGCAGCGATAATTATAGGTACATCAGATATTCGCGGGGAACAATGCGACACGGGGACGTACGAGTTATCGAGCACCGTTCCACTCAGATCGCCGCCAGTGGTATCGAGCCGTAACTGGTCAGACGGACTCGTTAGCCCGATAAACCCGTGCTCGCGCACGCGTTCCTTTATTGGAATTTTTTTATTCGCCACTCCGTAATCCCCGTCATTATCGGGCTAAACGGCTCTTTGGAATCCATAATCCCGTGGCTGGTTTATAGCGAAGTTGGCTGCTCAGTGTGGGATGGTTTATCGCGGCTACCCGCGTAACGTATCTCTATCGACGATTAACGATCCCAAACATCGATACAACGCTCAACCGAATTTTATTCTCCGGTGTCCCCGATGTTTACCACCGTCCCTGCCCGCTCCATCAAACTTCGCCGCCTCGAGAGCGACGCCAATCGCATTAGCAGCTGTCGCCGACCCGTCGTCTCCAAAGAATCACCCCCGGCGTGTAGTAGATTAACGCGGCTCGAACACTCGACAGGGGATGGCGCGGGGCGCAAGATACACGGGACAAACACGTGTAACTCTCTTTCGATACCGGGGCACGTTCTTCTCGATTGAATGCACAGTGCCATCGCCTTAATGGTCCGTCAGCTTCGGCTCGGAGAAAGATTGCATTTCGGGGTCGATGCCTACGCTACAGAAGTAGGCGATTCAGTTAATCTTGCAAGCTCGTATAACATCCCTAGTTTGTATAATACCTCGCATAACTGAAACGTAATACAGCATTCCTGACGCGAGTATCGCCGGCACGCGATTTTCCACGGTTCGAAGCTTTCCATCGTCGGAGCGCGATCGCGGAATATTTTCATCCGGCGTTTTCGCAACGACCGACAAGCATTCCCCTATAAGCACGTCACACGTATCGTCGCACCGTTATTTAGCTCGAAGCGCGCGGCATTTTCGATATTTCGTCGAAGCCCCGCGGCGTTTGCGCGCACGCCGGGCGGCCGACTTTCAGCGCGACGCGTTTATCAGCGGGAACGTTATGAGGGACGCGACGAGCTTTACGGCTGTGCCCGTTTTATTGGCGCGACACCTAAACGAACAGATAGCCCGCTTCAATCCCAACGAAACACTCCTTCCACCCCCGCGTCCCTTCGTCTTCCTCCCCCTTTTTTATTTCATTTTTCCAGAATTCCCACCCTTTGTCACTCGCGCCTCTGCGACTCTTTGTCCCTCGCTACTCCTCGACAGCCGTGGATAAAATTTTCGACGAGCCACACACGCGGGGCCCAGTCGTCCACGAATATTCGAAGCCCTGCTCTTTGTCACGGAGCCGCGCCGGCACAAAGCCGCGAGCGGCCGTTGCGAAATGTCGTTACACGCCTCGCACGACCGCTCGTTACACCCGCCATCGAATAATAGCTTCAACGGTCCAACAATACCCTCCCCCGCGAGCAATGTTTTTATTTCAACAATCGCCCGGCTTGTTTATCCACGCCGCCCCCGCCCCCCTGTCGATTCACGCCTCATCGTTCCGCTGACGTAAACTACTCGAAATGAGGGTGGCTCGGAACGTGGACGCAGGATCGAATCGAATCAGTTTACCGTAAGGGGAAACAGATTTCCCGTGGAATAACGAGAACAATGTACCTCGCCTCCGCGCGATATAAATCGCCCGGAACGCGTGTAGCTTCGATCGTTACACGCCTGACGATGGACGGGAACCCGACGAATACACCGAAATCTACAAGAGTTGTATTTAAACGCCTCTTAAAACGATCGTCTCCCCGGATCTCCTTCCTTTTTCCTGCAACGTGACGAGAAACGCGGTTCTAATAGGGCGCGCCCGTTAACCGAGACGAGCGTCGAATAATAAATCGGGCGAAATACCGCGGACAATTGCAAATTGGTACAAACGAGAGGGATTGTTGTGAGAGGAACGAAGGGGGTAGCGCGGCTACAAGAGACAAGCGGTAATAGGTGGCGGAAGAGAGAAAGGAGTCCATTATATATGGCGCGAATATTCATCTTGAAAGTTAACGAACGCCGAGTAGCGTCTCGTTAACGAACAGGAAAACTCCTCTGGTCCAGGCGGCTCGCTTGCCCGGAAAGGAAATATCCTGTTTCTCCCTTTCTCTCCCACTCCCTCGCCTCTGCTCCGCCACCCTCCACCACGGCGACATTTTCTTTCTTTTCCCGCCCTTTTTTAGTTCTTTTTCAGCCCCCTCGAACGCTCACAAAGCGTGTCATTAGTGTGACTTTTTTTTTTCGTCCACGCCTGGGACAAGTTGGGGAGACTGGTTGGGGTTGTGTAGCTGGGATCCGGGATTCTCATAGTCGGTTTAAAATAATGCGATTCCGCGGAATCGGGGTCCGCGATCGGGGAACAATGAAATGGTCGCGATTGTTGCCGCGATATTAACGACCGCGATAGGCCCTTTGGTTATCGCTCCCGTGGTTCCCGCAGGTGTCGACGCGTTCCCACATTTCCCGGATATTTGCGCGCCGTATCGTTCGTCCGTTTGTTCCGCTTATCCCAGCCGATCGGAGAGCCCGCCTCCCCCGAAGACATATCTCGCGCCAGTCGCAAAAAAACGCGCCTTATTGACCATCCCCCGATCGACGTTCATGGAACCATGAATTATCGATCGCTCGCGAGGACACGCACGCTTCATTCATTCCTTCTTCCTCGATTCTCCACCGCCCTTTTTTCCCACCCTCTGAAGTCAGCCCCGACGCGCTCGATCGACGACGTGATCGATCGATCGCGGAGAAATCCCCGCGGGTCCCTTCGCCTTTGACGAGCCGCGGGAAAAATAATAGGACGATCGAAGTGAAATAACTGCGAGCGATATGGCGGGACCCACGCCCTCGAAAAACGTTGCACTTTGGCGGGAACACCCTCGGGGGAGAAATATTAACAAAAGCTCGAATATCTCAGCTCCGGTAAATCACCGCCCCTCCCAACCTCCGGCGACTGATGTTTTCATCGGTCTCCGAGTGACAACGTTCGAGGGGAGATTAATCACCGGCGCGTTAAAATGAATTTTTTCCTAAAATATGTGCCGCGCTGGCCTCGGCCTGTAAGCGTTATAAAGTTCGTTTATTGCCGCCCCTGCGCTCTCTGCAATGCCGCAACGTTTGGTCGCGTTACGCTGGGCGACTTTCGCGCGATAAGTCATCGGTTGACAAGTAATATTTTTATCGTTTCTGAAAGCGACATTGCCCGAAGAATGATTAATTGTTCGAGGCTCGGGATACCGGCGATCGTTGTCGGTGGACACGCTTGGATGCGTTCGGATTTCAGATCGGGGAATGAGGAAGGCTCTGGTTGTAGTCTAATCAAATGCTGCTGCTGGTTCAAGGCTGTATTTCTCTGTAGGGATGCGTCTAGGCCCTAGGGACTTGCAGCCCCATGTCGGCTTGCGCGAGGGGGCCCAGATGGGACGGATGGGGGAGATGGACGCATAGATGGGTTTATTCATAGAGATATAGATTTATTGGCCTGGGACGATGCCCCTTAGCGACGTGAATCATAGTAATTTGCATTAGCAATGCAGTTGGCAATCAACGTAGGCAGAAAGTAGTAAAAAGAGCTTTGTTTATTTATAGGTATATCATCGATGGACGTTTTTGAAAATGATCGGTAGTGTTTTTTTAATTATTTAGCAGGTAATAGGTATCCTAGAATCCCCATTAAAAATTACAATGCGTGCAGGGGAGAGTTGCCAATATCGTACTGGTCACCTAAATCGTACCTCACTAATTTCTCAGAAATTAAAGAATATGAACGGCATCTAATAATAGAAATATGTATCAAGTAAATGCGAACTATGAAATAGAAGCAAAATTTTTTGAGCTTACTCTTTATTTTGTGCGTGCTATAAACATTTAAAACAATCAGGTATGATTGATGTAACTTTTGACCAGTTTATTTTAGCTGATAATAATCAAACAATGCAATTTTGTCCTGTGTTTTTGTATTTTTCTAAAAGCGGGTTTAATGTAGAATATTTTACATTCATTTTAAGTGCATATTACATTCATTATAAAGTTTATATTGATATTTATCAGTAAATTGATCATGTTTCCTAAATCGTACCACTACAATTTTACTAGTAGGATTTGACAACTCGTATGTTATATAGGTTATGTACATATATCATATAAATAGGTTATTGCGGCCTGTGTGTGATCAATATACATATATATATACGTAACTATATATTAATCATTACTTTATGTTGAATATTTTCTTCTATATTTGTTATTTATACTATTTTTGTGGAGATACAATTTAGGAGACCGGTTACCTAAATCGCACCTTTTACAGTACGTGACAAAAAGATTAATAACAAATTAATTTGTTCTGAACAAAAGGTTAAGCATATAATAGTAGGTGCCTAAAAGATCAAGCTACAATATCCAATAGTAAAATGTCTTAAGTGGTACGATATAGGCAACTCTCCCCTGTGTATAGCACTTGTTTCTGTGCTTGTCACCAGCATTAATAAAAAATTTTAAAATGATCCTGGTATTGTGGGGGATCGTAGCTCATTGACCTTGAGCAACAAATAGATTTAGTTGGATCGGCAATATCGCGAGTTCTCGGTACGAAAGAGATCTAGGTTACACGTTCCACTAACCAGCTGTTTCTTTTTATTCCAGGGGGATTTTACAGCAGGGCAGGAAGAATTACGAGGAGGCCATTCTGAGTTATCAGCGAGCGATCCATTTCCGACCTTCGTTAGCTCGTAAGTATTTCCATTATTCCTCGGCGTTTCAATTGGTCGGGGGCGCTCACGATCGGCCGCTCCCCGTGGCCGGAACCCTCGAGGTTTTACGATATTTCCGTGCGACGTCAGTCGGCCTCGTCGACGTTCCACCGTCACGGCCCAGAGTCGGCCTCGCGCGGGAATCGACGTTAACGCCCTGCAACTCGAATTAGCGCAAATGTAATTTAACTCAGCCGGCGTGTACTATTAACGAACCGCGGGCCCGCGAGTTATCGCGGTTCATTAGGGCACTGAAGCGGCAGTTCTCGCGTGAAAAAAAATAGAACGACCCTTCAGGCGTTTCTCCCTTTTCAGCTCGGCGAAAGAGCACGCTCTATCGAGTATACCAAGCACCCTCCACGGATCCTTCGTTTACATTTTACAAGGTCCCTTCCGTTTCCTTATCGCTAACGTCACCCAGTCACTCTAAAACACGGAGTAATCAATTTGCAGCCCCTTTCTTTTTTCCCTACTAGACGCGTTACTAGGCGAGAAGTCTGTGTAGTCATTAAGGCACAAGGGTGTCTAACGACAAAGAATTTCCTCCTTCGTTGCTTCCTCGAGTATACTCACAGAGGTCGTAGAATCTCGCTCTTGGTACTTTGAAGAACGCGGGAGGACATTCTCGTGATGCACTGGCTATCCAGAGAACTTTTATTTGTCGTTCCTCACGCGTGCTATCACATTCGCGTACACTCTCGATGGAAAGCTCGGTTTTAAGACACCCTGCGAGGCGAAAGCGGCACCGGACAATGTTTGCCGTATAGCCGGGGAAATATTTACCCCTTGCCCACCGGTGGCCGATATATTGTTTCTAGCTAAGTCGTGGTCGCGGGCGGTCGGCTTTCGTCCACGTATCCCCGCAGCGTAAATATTATTCCTATTTATTTGGTCGTCGGCTGGTTACTCGCTACGATTTCTCTCGTACCGTATTAAACCCCTCTGGAATACCTTCAGGAAACATCTAGTATATTCTCGAATTCAGTGGACGGTTTCTTAACAGACGACGAACAGACATTGCGATTTCCCTCGGGCACAAGTTCCCGTGCCAATAGTGAAACTTTAAAACATTGCGTGCCAGGGGCTTGTGTTTTCTCTAGAAATTAGAATAAACACATCGACAGGCATTTCTTACTAATTTTCCGTGCCCTCGGACGCAAGACACAAGTACACGCGGTAGGCTCGTCTGGGTGACGAGCCAACTTCTGCCCTACAACCCTGGACAAGTGGTGAACCCCCGGGAACAAAGCACGAGCAGAGGGTTGCAAGGGAACGGAGAGGGCATCGTTTGTCACGGGACCCGTACGTACGATCCATGTACGACGATTTACTTGGACCGTACCGAGAACGGCTCATTACCGAGCAAATACTCCGCTGTGCCGCGAAATCGATCTCAGTTTCCACCTTCCACTTACCTCGCCACTTATTTTTAGGTCCTCAGCCCGAAAATAGCTGATTTTCCTAGAATATATTTGTGTATTTTTATCTTAATATATAAAGCAGAAAGTTTATATGCTTGTGTTTGTCGACTAAATACTTTCGAACGGCAAACTCTTGGGTCACGAAATGCACCTCAGCGCAGTATGCCTGGCTAATCCGGATAAATGTGACTATTTTTTTTATATAATCAGAATCTAAATTCCCAGCGAAACCGAGTAATAAAGCCTGAGATAGTATGTCCATACATGTGCATAAAATGCCAGAATAAAAGATAAAACTGCGTTGAAAAGTAAAAAATAATTATGCTCCTTAATTTACGACTCTCAATTCTTTTATGTCGACGCCTCATCATTTACCCTGTGTAAATCTGGCGTCGACTTAAAAAATTGAGAGTCGTAGATTAAATAAGGTACAGAATTATTTATTACTTTTAAAGCCCATTTTTTTAAGTCGGTTTCAATTTTTTATAATTTTTTATTTTCTACTTTTTAGTTATTAAAGTTATATAACTACATTTATTTAAATAAAGAAGTCGGTTAATGAAACAGATTTCTCATTTTTGGTATAACTTCAAAACTACTTAACCGATTTTGATAATTCTTTCTCCATGACCTAAGTTGATTGAACCTAAACTAAATGCAATAAGTTTCCCGAAAATCGATCCAGTATTTATTCGCAGACAAACATACATACACATCGAACATAAAACCTCTTTCTTTTTTAATCCGATTAAAAATAAGTTACCCGATTTTATAACTCTATTCGACTTACCTTGGGGACGTTGACAACGATCACAGGATCCTATTACATCCCCAAGACAAACCCAATAACCTCTCCAAGTTTGTCCACTTGCAACCAAGGTACCCTGCGTACCTAAGTAGTTACCCTCTGCTCCGACGCACTCATCCCTTTGATTTTGCCTCGCACGGTAACCCAGCAAGTCTTCGAAACAATTAACATCATCTCAGTTGAACTGTACGTTCTCTCCCAGCTGAAATCGAGGAGGATACAGCGAACGTTCGCAGAGGGGCGGGACGTGCGAGGGGAGATAAATAATCGAGAATCGGGTTGCCTGTCACGGGGGCGAGGACGATTGGACAGAGGCAGGAGGGGGCGAGCTTTATATAAAGCGCGCCGCCTACAGGATGTGTATTAAAAGTTCCGCGAAGTTTATGAAAAGCGCCCGGGAACGTAATTTAACCGATCTTCCGTTCGGGCTTTAGCCGAGTAATTTTATCGCCGTCATAAAATTTGTTGCGCGAAGCTCCCCCCCTTTCCCTCCCCGCGGACGATATGGAAACTTTGAATTTTAAGCTGCACCGTGCAAAGAGACATCGGGGCAAACTTCGTTACCCGACGCCGCTTTTATCGACGCTATCGACGGCTCGCCTTTTGTTTGCCTCTCGTTACTTTTTTGCCGTTTCGTTTCGCGGCGCTGCTGCTTTTTTTGTCTGTCGAGCGGAAGGAGCGCGCTTTGTTCTCCTCGCGGCCGTGATATTCGAACGAGAGGCGGGCCTCTAATCCGGCGTTTAAAGGCTCGATGGCGGATTAATCCGACTTGGATCGAAATCCCGCGACACCGGAGAAATAATCGACTTCGCGCTGGTTACGACTCGAGAACATGCTATGGTGTTAATTTACAAGTAATTCTGTATTACTCTCCTTTCGACGATCTTCGCCGCGCAAATTACTTTGCAATGAGTGGAGGGGGAAAGGAGTTTGACTACAAATAGAATTAGAAGAGGGTAGTGGTTTATTCAGAGGTTGGAGGGTGGGGGGCTGTCACTCTTCCAGAGAAATAGGAAAAAGGAGATTAGAGTATTCAGGAGCTTTGTAAAAAAAAAGCAACAGGATTTTATTCTTAAAATAAATTTTTATTGAATTTCCATTATAAATATTTCCATCCATTCAAATCGGTTCTCCCAAGATTAATTCCAGAATGCGCTACTGAATGAGGGGAGTTAACTCTGTTGAATTAGAGACTTCGCAGTTCCACCATAACTCGCGACATCGGAATCATTGCTAAATGAAACGTAATCTCGTTGTAATCGAGTCCCGATGAAACACCCGCCGTTGTCAGTCAGCCGCGATATCGACCTAAATCCCTGCTCTGGATATGCTGGAAACAAGAGAGGCACGGATACTCTGTTCTCCCGTGGCGAGCGTGAAAGGAATAACGAGGTCGACGGTTACGAGCGTAAATCAGCTTGGAAAGGGTTGGGGGTGGGCAGGAAAAAAGACCAGTCCAGGTGTCGAATTACGATTCACGGTTCTATCGGGACCGCGGAACACGGCGGAACAAAGAGAAAAACGGGAAGGGGTTGGAAGCTCGCTGGAACTTTCATCCGATGGAGATGAGTAAGGTATTGACCTTTCCCTCCCAGCGCGCTCTAACGCGAATGGAAGTAGACCCTGGAGGGCAATGAAACAAGTGGCCCTTTCAGCTACCTTTAATTATAATCCGAGCTTCAAATCGCTCGCGAGAAGTGGAACTTCGATTGTTGCCTGTCAAGGGAGGAGGGAGGCAGCGAGGCCGGCGACCGAAGGGCGGAAGGGAGTGGAAAAAGGAGCAGCCGTCGAGAGCCCCTTTGTAGCAATTTTCGCGCCTCCTGCGCGCGGAAAAATTCGAAGCGAGAAAAAGTCTTTCTGCCCCGAGGAACTTTCGCTCGCGCAGAGCGCCACAATTACACCGACCGTCGCGTCGGAATCGTTGCGCGACGGTTGCTTAACCGTGCACACGGAGCCACGTGAGCGGCTAATGCAGCCCGAGCACTTTCATCGATAATCAACGCGTAACGTCGAACGCTTCAAGTGGCCGTCAAGTGTTTGGGGTAAAAACGCGCTCCGTCCGGGTAATAATAAGCTAATAGCGTTATTAATATACGAGGCAACGGCTTCTGTATCGATCCTCCGTCACCCGAGGCGTCCGCTTTTATCGGAACCACGGCCTGGTGTCGGTGAAACGCTGCCAGCCCGGCTCGGAATGCAACGATGTTCCCTGCGTATCTTCGTCTCGCGAGAACTGTGCATGGAATTTCCGTGAAATTGGTTGCCTCCTTGTCAGCGATCTGCTCGCGAAGGAGCTTCCTGGATGCTGGCGAAGGGAGCAGTCCAGCGTCGAAGCGGCGCGGCGCCTCTCAAAGAAGGGAAAAGTTTCCTGCAGGAGCCGTCCGACGGGAAGGGAAAAAAATAACACCTGAAGCGCTGCTCTCGTCCCTTTGAACCGCGACGTCTCGCGGCAGGAAACGCCTCGGGCCGGGGACTTACTGCGACAGAAACTTTCCAGACTAACCCGTTTCGCCTGCGTACGTAAAACGCCTTGCGCGATACACAAGTGACTCAATTAAAGCAACCAACTTCCAACGGGAAGCGGGAGAACCCGGCGAACAAACAGACGTGTCGGCGAGCACTCGTCAAGTGTACACCCGCCGTTCTCGTCTGCACACAGCCAACGGCCTTTCACCGCGCAACAGCGACGGGCTTGTGGATCCTCCTGGCCCCAGAATTCTCCACGATCTTGCCCAACAACGGCCGTCCAATTCAACATCTTCGACTCTGACAGCTCGCCCGTTGTCCACGAACTTCGCGTGACGGGTATAAAATGGAATAGGGGCTGTCTTCTTATTGCTCAACAATGGGTCGGTTCATCGACCTTGCGCAAAATTCCCGGCGTCAAATATGCTCCCGAAGCGGAAGGGTGTTTCCTCCGTGGCACCTGTTTCGTGGAATATATTCCACGGGGTGAACAATACTCGCCAGCAACGCGACATAATAGTTAATGATTCCCAGCGCACGTGACTGGCATGACGGTCGAAGGAGGATCAGCGGGGGATGGGACTGATGGGTGTTAATTACCGCCTCTTAACAATCAACCGGAAAACAAGGGTGTAATCCGTTGCGAATAATGACGGTTGGATTAACCAGCCACTCAGAATTCGCCGTTGTCGTTATTAGAAATTCCACGGTGGCACTCCTCGCATCTTGATGTGCATTAGTTTGGGCCCGCCCGCGCGCCTGTTACGCCAGCCAGCCGACACGGAATCCTCGGTCGTCGTATCCGCTCTTAACTAGATTAATTGTGCTGAGGGACGGGTCTCGAACCGCCGCGAGCATTCGAGCGGGCGTATCGAGCTGCTTGACCGAATGCCTGTAATTTAGCCTGGATTATTTAATTAGAAACGCCCCCGGCATCAGCCCTGCCCGTTCTCTTTCACCGCTCGGTTATCCCTCGAGCTGCTCGTCTCCCCTCGCGCGCCTCGCTAAATGTCATTAGTTGGAGGGTGCACGAGCCACCGCGCGGAATCTCGCGATTTCCTCGACTTTCGCTTTCGACCTGTTCCTGCCTCCGCGATTAGAGCCCAAAGTGCCTCGAAATTGCGCGCCGCTTGTGTGCTCGAGTCTCCGGAGCAAGCGAGGGCTGTTTGCGACTTGTGTACGGCGCTTCCTACTTACTTCCAGTAATTAGAGATCTGCCGTGGAATATTGTCGTTTAACGTTTAAAGTTTAAACGACTGAGGGAGATGGTGCGGGCGATAAGAAGCCCGCGCTGTTTGATCGGGGAAACGTCTGTGCGCTGCAAGTAGAGTAGCCTCGTCCTTGGTCAGACACTGGCTAGTAGTGGAGGCACGCGCCTAGGCAGACGCCGGCCAGTAGTCCAAGTCAACGCAGACGTGCTGATAACGTCAGACATCGGAATAAACGGAGGCTAGTCAGTGTGGCTCGCACTGTTTTGCACCGATCGAACCCAAACAGCATCGTTCAGTGTATTTTCAACGACCATAGCTCGCACATCCGATCGCGCGAAATTCGAGCGTGATTAATTGGCCCCGCGGCAGACTTTTCCACGGTCGCCCGTGTCGCTCGCGATTTTCCGCGAACCCTGGATGGTTCCACGGTGTTGACTCCGAGCATCGATCACCAGGGAACTAGATGGATCGCTGTGCAATATCTTAACAGCGAGCAGATTCATCACGATCCCCGACGAGGACTTTCTGCGCGCGTCAGGCGAACGTCAAGCGACCTTCGTCCTACTTATCGTTCATCGATGAACTCATGCATGAACCGTGAATTCCACTAATTCCATTAATCAGCGAAATTAACAAGACCCCGAGGCGTGGAATGGGGGCGCCGTTTGATTAATTACGCTCACGCTGCACTTTGTATTTATCTCGAGCCTATCGACGCCGAATACTCCCGAATTTCCAGCGGAACTCGGCTGCTCGTCCATCGAGTAGCCACGTCACCGTTCCCGGGGCAATCTTACCGCGGATAAACCACGAAAGACGGGAGCGCACCACCCGGAGCGCGACAAGTGTCGGGGATCCCTGGTAGGATCGCAGGAAATTAGCCGGATTGCCGTACGAGCACTTAACACGATTGATTCCCCCGAACACAGCAATTCGACCGACGACTCGCTCCCGTTCTTCCTTACCTCAACCATCCCTTTCCGTCTTCTCCGTCGCACACACCCAATCCTTCCTTCCCACCGTGGAAAATCCTCAAAGGGGCCGTAGCTGCATCCAGGAAACTGCTGCCCGAGATTCGCGAAATTGCTTACAAAATTACGGTCCGCGAATTGGTGTGTTCAGAGCCCGACGACGACGTCAGTCCCGGGCGAAAGCCGATACACGGAATTACTTGCCTGCGGGGAGCGAGTTTCCCGGCTACCCCTGGACGGTCGCGCGAACCAACGTTCGCTGCACTTCTTTTTTTTTCCACGTCGCTGGAAAATATCGGGGCTGAGAGCACACCGCGACGCGGCAGCTCGAGTCGCTTCCTCGAGTTTACCCTGCCAGGTGAAACTTCCCTTTTAAAAGGTTTTTTTCACCAGGGAGTTTCAGATGGTATCGCCGAATTTCCTGGATAGCCGCTCCTGAGTACCTCTCCCGCGCCCCCGTTGCTCGTGCCACTTTTTAGCCGACCGCCTAACTGGCTCCCGGGTACCCTCGTCGAGTTCGAGGCACCGGCCGCACGTAGGAAAAAAAAAAGAAGGGTGGAAGAAGGGTAGCGGCGACAGGAGTCGTTGCCTCGGGCGATGGACACGCATTTAGATATACACACAGGGAGTTGTACGTGCGCAAACATGCGCCGAGGCGCGCGTGCACGCGCGAACGCGACTGTAAACAGACTAGATACACGAAAACCGTAAACACACGTATCGACGGGCTCACACATTTTCGCCTCGACCGGTCGATAGAGCTCGCGTACCTACTCTGTGTACACGCTACACGGGGCCAGTAGTGTCGCGGCTGGCTCGCATAAATTTTTCTCTTCCTTCGCACCCTCCCCGATGGCGTTATTAAGGGCGGAATTAGTTTACGAGGATCCGGCCCACGCGCAGCCTTTCTACTTGGAATCACGGAGCCAGCAACGTTTCCTCTTCTAATTGCACGCGGCCTCGCGATAAAACTCTCCCCTGTCGTGACGCGAGAAGTGCTGCCTCCACCGAATTAGCGCGAATTATACACAATAACTCAGCGAACGGTATTTTATCGCGGCGATTCAACGGAATATATTTCTCCCCGGGACTGTTTAATGTCTGAAGCGGTATTTCGGCCCGGAATCCGTTGCAGACGCGCGGCGTCGACCCGCTACCTCGTAACTCTCCTACAGGATTTCAATTTAGTTGAACTGAATTTTGATTCAACGCCGCGGGCGCAAATTGCTTTTGCCTCCGCCCGGTCTTTCTTGCGGTCGACCCTACTACGACCCATTAAACGCTCCGGCGTCGCGTTTTATTTATTTATTTACGCGGGGGTGGCGCGGCGCGACCTAAAGCCCCGGCGTTTCGCGTGCGCGCTGGGGGGGGGGGGGACAATAACACCGGCATGTGCGCGAGCGTGCAGCTGAATTCGAATTTCAGGGGAAAATTGAAACTGAAATCGCGAAGTCACGTAGTCGTGCTAGAGCGGCTGTTTCGTCGCTGAATATATCAAGGGGGAAAAGTTTGCAGGTTTGAATGGGGTAGAGGGAGGGGGGATAGAAAGCATCGTATGTCCGAAGCGTTGATTTTGACCTCGAGAGCCTCGCTAGTTGGCGAAACACGAGAGCGCGCGGTGATCCCCTAGTGGAGAGAGCCCCGAGGAGCACTGCGAAGGGGGTGCGTGCGCGGACTGCGGCAGTCGTCCACAAATTGGCGGCCGATCGGTCCACTAATTACTCGGGCGGGTCGTGTTTTAAAAGCCCAGCCGTTACGAGCGATTTGCCTGGGTAACAGGGGCAAAAAGAACGCGGCAGAGGTCCGTGGAATTCCGCTATCAATCGGGACACGGGTCATCCCGGTTCGTTGGTCGTACGTGGCCCTGTAACGACCGAAATAGATTGAAATTGGCACCGGTCTGCTGGCAATCCCGATGCAGGGCCCAGAGGGGAGCTAATAAATTCGCTTGCTTCCGCGTCGATAAGCCCTTGAACAAGAACACATTATTACTGTCCACGCGAAAGGAACGCACTATTTCCCCAAGCCACGGTGAAACTCGATCGAGCCATCGACGCGGTCTATCGATCCTAGACGCGAGTAGAGGCGAGGACGAGGGGAAGCAAAGGGTCTAAGAGAGCGCTCGGGTTAGCCAGGAAATTGCAAGGCACACACAAAACTCGCCTGCACTATGGAATCTTAATTCCGCGAGCGCTGGGCTTGAATTCACCCACTGCCTCCTGCCTCTCTCTCTCTTCATCTTTTCGCGTCTTCCCCGCGCCTTCTTACTTCGCCCCTCTTGCACCACATCTCCCACGTACCTCGGGACTCGCGCGTCTTATTCTCTCTCATTCGTAATTAGGAAGCAAACAGAGCGGCGGCCCTGCCAACTTGGCGGACTCCGAGATGAAACAGCAGTTTCCGTCCGCCCGTTCTTCTTCCACCTCCGCCGACGGCCATCCTGTGCCTCGCTGTTCCCCACGTGCGCCGCGCCGTTTCTCCTTTACTTTCGCGCGATCGTGGCCAGCCGCGAGAGCCTCTCGACGGTATAGAGTAAATTTGACTAAATCGTACGGGTTAAGAGCAAAAGGTTATTACATGAAAAATAACAGGGAAAATGAAACAAAGTTGGTGGTAATTAACTTTTTATTAATGGAATAAACAGTTTTATAATCTCACGCGAGAAAAAATAATCAACTTCTATTCGTAAAAAAGATTTATTTTTAATATGGAAAAAGGCGTTTTAGGATTAATGTTCCTAAATCGTATGCTTATCCTGATTCGTATTTTGAAATTTAATTACTACAGTCATCGCCAAGTTTACCGTATTTCACTGGCAAACGCAAGGGTCGTCGAGGTGTTTCGCGAGGGTGCCCTCGTTCACACTCCTCCGCCACCCTCTTTCTCGCGGTTAGCCTCGCTCCCCTCGGTTCACCGAGTCTCGAATCAACCGCCGCGAAAACTGTATCGGGAGCAGCGGGACGGTTTTTATTCGGTTTCCGGTCGAGGAGCTGCTTCGTCGCGGATGCTTTTTACGCGGACTCGAAAAGTCGCGGAAACGAGGGTTTTTTTTCTCCGCCGGTGAAATATTACTCTCTCCGCGGCCCTGTCTCCGTTCTTTCCCCTCCGTGGCTGAATATATTAGAGGTATTTTCGAGTTGTTATTCTTAGAGCTTCTGGCCGCGTTCGAGGTACACAGATCTGTCAGAGGAGAATATATCGCGGCAAGTGACGTTCGATGGGGCGGAAGTCACGCCCACGCGAAGCCACCTCCCCGATAACAGAATATCACGCATCGGACAACAAATGGGCGCCGGGGCGCGTTTTCCTTCGTCACAAGCAGCCCCGCGGGCGACGGATTACCGTCAATCGATCCCGGATCCCGCAAAACCCGCTCGTTTCCCGTGCGAGATTGCAAATGACATCTGCAATCGCGGTGGAACGCGCGAACCTAAAATATACGCGCAGCGAAAATTCGCCGCTTTTAATTAATTATCCGGCGGGTAAAGCGCGACAGCGACCTCCGCCCCCCCGACTCCCGCGACGAGATTGCACGCGAAATAACATAAAAGCTACATAATACGGCCGTCGGGGTATCGCGCTGAAAAATCGAGTTCGACTTTCTCCGCGCTCACAACGGAACACGAACGAGACTCGCGATAATCATCGAGGAGAAGGGCGCCCTCTGTGAGTTCCCGCGGATCCCACGCTGGCGAGCAAGATTATCCGCGGATAATCTCTCCCTTTTTGCAAAATTCCAGTCCCCCTTTCATTCGAAAATATGAAGGCAGACGGCGGGAGTGCTTATCCGACCGCGTTCCACGGAACTTTTCGAATCGTTACCCTATCTCGCCGAGCGGCCGCCTGCTGCCTTCTCCCTTCCCTTTATCTCGGTCGGGGCGGGACGTTTAATTAACAAAAAGTTGCCCGTTAAGACCGGGGAACCGTAGCGTCGGAGTAGCAATTTCCTGGCGAGGACGTCGCCCGGCCAAAGGAACCGCGCGCCGCCTATGGTTCACATTATTTTGAATAAGGAGGGCGGGGGAGCCGGGCAATCCATTTTCCTCGCCGCGGCTCTCCCACGGGATACTCTATGGAATTAGAGTATCCGAGCGCTCCCTCTCGACGTGGATACAGTTTGCGCGACGTTTATACATGTAGAACCGGGTCCCCTCTGTACACCTTCTGTCCGGGCCACCGCGAATCTAATATCTTAAAACGCCGACGTCGGGCCGGCTGACGAGGAAACGCTCCAATATCGTGACGGATTGCGCGGCGAATTGCGACGGGCGGCCGCTCCGCGAATGGAACACCCTGACCTACTCTTAAAGCGGCCGGCTCTGAAAGAGGGGGCCTCTAGCCGCGATCGCTGTGTGGGCAAATTTCATTTAAATCACGGAATTGGAGTCGGAGCTACGAGGGGGAAACTCGAGCCTGACGCTTTCCAAACGCTTCTCGATTTCCAATGGTTTTTGCAGCACTTGATCTTCGAAGGCTGGCGGATCTACTTTCCTGCCTGCGAGTGTGAAAAGTTCGGCCATTGACGAGTTACTCACCTCGAGGGGCCGTGATCGGGTATCGATTATTCATTAACGCCGATGGAAAAGTAGTTCTTGTAGGGGGTTATCGTTGGGGAATGTGTGTCGATGGGTTGGCAAGTACCGGTGACTCATTAGTACGTTAGGAAAATCTTTGCAGGGGGTGGTCGTCTGTAAGTTATCGTTGGGAATATGTGTTAGAGGTCCGTCATTAAGGGGAGGTTCTGGTCTAAATGTCGATTTTTTTTTATTTAATTTTTCGAATGTTCAACCTTTTAGGAAAACGTGTTTAAAAGGATTTATTGAAATTCGCAAAATTCCCGAAGTTATAGGCATTTGAGTATCGGAAAATGCATGGGTGACAACCGGCCGCTCGAAGCTCACGTAAAACTTTAAACGCGTTTTTCTCGAAACAGTGTTCTCAAAACGGTGGGAGCTGTATCTTCAAAAGTTATTATCCGATTCGACTGAAACTTATTTTATTTTGAAGATTATTCTTTTTTGTAGGAGGGGAACGGAAAAAAATTACAAAAAGTGGAAAATTTATAATTTTCAAAGGCAATGAAAGGACGAAAAATACAGAGAAAAGTGATTTCAAACGTGAAGTGTCGTTATTCTCTAAAAAAAAATGTAATTTTTGTAATTTTTTTTAGTTCCCCCCCTAGAAAAAAGAATAATCTTAAAAATAAAAAAGGTTTCAGTCGAATCGGATAATAACTTTTAGAGATACAGGTCCCACCGATTTGGATCAATTTTTTGACGCTTTAACTTTAACGACTCCCCAGGGCTGTCTGCACTGATTAATTATAAAACAAAAAATATATTTCTATAATTTAAGACATCCTTAATACAATGCAATAAGTCCCATTAAATTATACACACTAGTTTTCCGTTAATTAATTCCTAAAAATCACCTATTTTTGGGGGCTCTAGACCAGAACCTCCCCTTAAGCGCAGATGACATAAGGAGACCTCCGGGTTAAAGTTTTTCAGAAAATTCATTTTTTTTACATATATATGTATATTTGTAGTATAACAGCCCGAAAATACCCTGTGAAAGTCTCACGCCAAAATTCATAACAATATAGATTTTACAATCGCATAACTAATTTAAACTCCAAACGCAGGTATCAGTCATGAACACTTTGAACACATAACTACGATTTCAGAAGAACTAATGCACCGATTCAAAAAAAAACTTGAGGCATTTGATACGTAATTGGACTCGCTATTCCAGCACCGCATAACTTAAATTTTTGAAACACGTTTTTTTTATCTGCATATTTGTCCGGAAAACTATCCGCTTTTTTGCACTGCTTCGTTCGAATGCGTACCAACATAGTAGTTTTTGTCCTTTTTTGTCAAACAGAGGGTGCGGCGATAGCCATTGAAATAAATTGTATGGAATTGTTTGAATTTTTTATTTTCGACGATCCTGAAAGTGAATTTCGGGGTTACCGTTTTGGCACCAATATCAAAAATATTTGTTATAGAGTTATCATTGTATATAGGTTATATATTATAACCTCTTCTTGTAATAAATTCATAAAGATTTGTTAAGGGTGTAATCGGAGGATCACCTTAATGGTAAATTCTTAGATGAAACAGGGTTTCGTCAGCATACGGGGAGGATTCTTCTCATTTGATGTTGCTATGTAGATCTTAGAAACGAACGGGGACTGGATTATTGATAGCTCTTCGATCGTAACTCATATCCTGGAGTTAATTAAGTTCAACGTTTACTTTAGACGTCTCCTAGGGTAACTCTTACCTGCACCAAACTGCACAGGGTAAATCTAATTAATTTTAATCTTGTTCTAATTTGTAACTTCAATGAGATTCTCTGATGTTAGCTACACATCAGGCGCTCCCTTCCCTTTTAATTATTCAAGACGGTGCAAATCTGTTGGTACCTTTCACCCCTGGACCATCTTTTATCAGCCTGCTGGAATCAAAAAAAGATAGAGAAAACCGACAGCAAATATTGGCGAATCGAGAGGAAAAATCTAAACCCTCCACTCAAAATCTAATTCAGCCTCTCCGGGGTAGCAAAACCACCCCAATTAGGCCCCCTTACGTCAACCTACGACCTATATAATTACATCGATACCGCGCTCCGATATCCGATGGGCTAAAAAATTAGCCCCGATATCGGGGGAGGATTTCGTTAGCGAAATCGGATTTCCGTTGACGCGGCATCGGCGCCCAGAAAATTTGCCAATCACACGGCTCGTTAATGAGAGTCTACCCAGCCTCCCGGTCTCTCCGTCGCACCCTAAGGTGCGCCCGTTTGTGCTGCGCAACGCGGAGGCAACGAGGGTAAACGTCTTACGTCGGCTGCTGTAATATCGCCAGGGATGATATCAGGATTAGCAGCCGCCTTCCGCGTACTATATTACACTTAGCGCGTGGAACGGCAAACGTGGCCGTGGGTGTGGGTGGGCGAGAAGGTGGAAGGGGCAGGTTGAAGTTAAACGCGACGAAAATTAGGGGATCGAGGCTGACGCTCGAGAGGTCAGGAATTGGAAATCCGTCGACGGTAATCTGCTGGAAGCGGATTGCTTCGTATTAAGTGACTCCCTTTCGCCGATCGACCGGAGATGCGGAGGATTCACCTTTCTTCTTTCTTCTCACCCAACCACGGCCTCCTCGTCCCTTTTCACGCGGCCAAGGGATCAAGCCACACAGGGTCGACAATAGAAGTGGAAATAAACTTTTTAATACGTTTCACTTTGCCCTCGTTACACGGTGACGTGGCCTCCTCCGTCCTCCACGCCTCTCCCGGAAGAATGCCGCCCTGTTCCCGTGGAAACTTGAAATTTTTAATTAAAGTCATAGCCGACCGCGGGCTTTTTGTCCGGCCCCTCGTACAGCGCGACGTCGGCCCCGCCTTGTGTCTCGAATCGTTTAACGACGCCAACAACGGTGCACGCCCGGCACTCTAGCGAGCACGGGGCGACAAAGCGGCGGGGAATAAAAGCGGGAGGCGATGAAAGGGAAGTTAGGTCCGGGGAAGAATCGAAGATGTCTTTAACGGAAGCGAATCGGCGTTATCGCTGTCTCCTCGGAGACGCTCGCGAGACGAAAACGTTTTAATGAAAATTCTCGCTGGGTCCCCGCGGGAGGGGACAGGGGCGGCCGAAATTAGTTGGAAAGCCAGCTTAATCGTCCCTCTTCGGAGCGCTCTATGGGCGATTTTACTTCCGACCGTCCGTCGTTTCGCGCGATATTTAGTAATTACCGGCGAGAAAGCGGGAAATACGAGGAGGGGCGAGCGACAAAAGGCGGCCACTCCGCCGCGGCGGAAATTCATGCGGACTTAACCTGATTCGCCCCCGTGAAACCAGCCCCCGCGGAACCTCGGCAATGCCCTTTTAATTAGAAGCGGACAGAGCAAGAAGCGAAGTGGTCGCCCTGCCATGAATGTCTGAATTTACTGACTAAAGACTGACGTCGCTGCTGCAGGCGGGCTTGTCCGAATTCTAAAGGTACCGGCGGCCTTTTCGCTCGCAAAATCCCAAGCCCTCCCTCTCTTATTTACCCCGCGAACCGAGCCAAAAATTGCCCCCCTTTCTCGCTTACATTATTACACAAGATCACCGCGTCTGGGCGAAATTCACCGTACCACTGCGACTTCTATTTTTATTAATTAGACTAGCTGTATACACAATACGAAGAGACCTCTTTGCTTCAAACGGCCCTTGCGACCTTCGTTTCACGACCCCGCGCGATTGAAACACCGAATAGTATCCGACGCGTTGGCGATAAGAAGCCAAGGGAGTCCATAGGGGAGGAAGAAATGGCCCGTCTTAGTGGCTGAATCTACGAGGAGAAATGGAAAAAAAGTGGCTCGTTCGATTTATAGGAATTCATGGCCGTTCGCCGACGTGGCTGGGTGAACCCCCGGCGTAATCCAACGCCGCTGATGATCCTTATCGTTTGTCTTTTGCAGAGGCTTACGTGAATCTGGGCGCGGCACTGGCGTCCGTCGGACGGGGAGCGGAGGCCGCTGCGGTTTTGAGGGCAGGAGCGTCCTTGGACGGATCCGGTCTCAAGGACAAAAGGGCTCACGAGGCGGCCAGAGTGCAGGCCCTCCTCCAATTAGGCGCCCTCTACGCCGATCAGGGCAGATTACAAAGGGCCCTGGCCGCGTACAGGGAAGCCCTCGACGCCCTGCCGGATCACTATCCACCTCAGGTCAGTTCACCTCTTCCTGTTCGTTGCTCCATTAACGCGAAACAGCTGGCGGGTACGTGGAACAGCCGCGTGCCACTTAGACACCGTCGCGCATTCGAGCCCACCCTTTGACGAGCGGAGGCCTTCTTGGTCCATAGAAGCGGTTTGCAATGGGACTAGCATAGTGCATATTGATAGGGGATCGTCGTCCCGCGAACATTGCGCTTTCTCAGGCTAATTCTCGCTAATGGAAACGCCTGCAGCCCCCATCCCTGTCAGCTGTTCACGCCTGTCTTGCCCATCTGCGCGGATGAAATGCCGGAGAAAGGATTCGGCACGCGGCCCTGTCTGATGGCATCGGAATCTTTGCTATTGTTTAAGATTGTCGAGCGTTTGTACAAGACCCTTTGACTTTTCTCGGGAGATCTTCGATTAGGGTAAACCCACCAGTAAATGAACACTTAAGGCTAGTAAATGGACACTTTTATAAAATTATGTTTGCAGCGCGATTGATTCCACGTGTTGCGAAAATTGTTTGCATATGAAGCGAGAAACTAGAAGAAGTCTATAATTAATTAGTTGCTTATTTTAGTAACTTATTTTACTCGTTTTAGTAAAAAATGTCCATTCACTGGTAGTGTTTTTTTACTGGTATATTTACCCTACACACTCCTCAAGCTTCTATCTTTTCCCAGGGATATTCATCCTCTATCTTCCAACTTTCTCCCTGGCATTATTCCTTCCCGCAAACAGAGGATCCATTCTCCACATCTCTTTCCAACTCTCTCGCGACCACACTCCACCGGCAATCTGTTCCTCAATCCCTCAGCTCGGTAGCCTTTAATTCCACCAAATTCACGAAGACGGGCTCCGAACGCCGGTCGAATTATAATCGCCAGTTTCATTAAGAGGAATATTCGCGGTAGAATGCCTCGGCAACAGAATTCTTGCTGGTACCGAGGAGATATTTACGATATTACTCTATTTGCCTCGATGCATTTTGCAATTATTGACGCAGCCGTGGGCGGAACGGCGATGAAATACACCAGCCACGTGAAATTACGGGTCGCCGATCGACTGGTTTATAAATTCCTGACATGACGTTATTTCAACCCTCGCCATTAAATCAAATGAACAGTCGCGGGATCGCGCGAAAGTGTTTCCACGTATGTATGTACATACGTACGAGTCGCAATTTTCGTAATCACCTGTCGCCGGGAAGCACGCGAGGCTGGCACGGAGAGCTAATTAAATTCGCCAAGTATCGATCGCGAGGGGGTGAAGCGGCACGGTTTTTTCGGCGGTCAAGACGAGCTCGCGGCCGATGGAAAAGGCCCCGTGCAATTAACGATCCAGGGAGAACGATCCAGTAGTCGATGAGGGATGCAAAAAGTAACTAGCTGTGGAGGGAGATTGTCGAAGCAACTTTGTCTCCGGAATTCCCGAGTGGAGGGCGTATAGATCCCACCGCGATTATGATTTTCAGTCGCGTCATAAACCAAAATTAAAAATTTCAACCTCGCCATAATCCAGCGTGGTGATTCACACTCTTTCTGTTACGCTCTACCATCTCCTCCTTTTTCACAGCGCCGCGGAAAACTGCCGATGCGTTTAACTCTTTCAATTTTCGTTTAATCTCCCGCGAATTTCCCAGAAAAGAAACCCCCCATCATCCCTTGCAAACTTTCTGACCTCGATACTCCGTATTAATTTCTTAAGAATCCCACGTCGAAGCAGTGTTAAGGATAGTATCGACACTATTCTTGTCTCACTGTGAAGTTTCGTTTTCCCAAATATATAGGTTTAGAATAGACTGCTCCATTTCGCGGGTACGGTAACAGTGCGTTAAATTTGCATCGCGATGTGACGTGGCTCGGTGTGAAAATGGAGGAAACTTGCCGAGACGCCTGGATCAGATCCAGAATTTGAAGTGATCTAATGTACCGGGACATGTGTCAAAGCTTCTCGAAACTTTGCCGCGCGAACGTTGTATTATGTAAAATTCCATGGCCCGCGAGATCAATAACCGGCAGCTTTAGGTGCACGTAAATGTGGATGAGGAACGTGAGGCAATAGTCGAACGAATCCATTCCGAATCCCCGTGATTCCGTAACACGCAGATGGAGGGGGAAACAGTGCTGCGCGATGATTCAAGAGTTTCCATCATCCGGGAGACTGAGAAGTCTCTTAAACTTCGCTCAGCCTGGAGACCGATCAATCCAGAAGTGATTCTCGACCTTTCCATCGAGCATCCTCCCGCCGATGCAGCTCTTAATTGCTTTCCAAGGTTATCCCCCGACTGCGAGCAATTCCAAGTCAGCTGCTCGGTCATTGTCTCGCGAAGGGTTGTTACTGCGCCGTCTGACTTTCGCGAGAGCTGCGAACGCTCGCCAAAAATGCCGACGTTCCGAGGATCATCCTTGGTCGTGAATCCTCGTTACGCATCGAACCTCCCCGTTTCATCCCCCTCGCGAAACCCGTCGCTCGTGGAATCGTCCTCGCAGGTTCTCGCGAATTTCCGTGGCAGCGCGGTTGTTCCTGGGCCCTTCCTTCCACCGCGGCGAGCATCGACCAGCCTTTTTTCTTCCCCACCCTCCTCTCTCCACCCTCCCGCCGCGATGCACGTCCAACTTTTTGGATTCGCCGAGGGGGAGGAGGGTGGAGGCGCGACAACAACAGCTCGTACAACCAGCGGCTCTTCGCGCTCGACTTCGACGGAGAAGAGAGAAGTTTGCATTTTTACGAGGCACCCCGCCAACCCCCTCGCCCGGCCGACCCTCTCTACGTGCCGCAACCGTGGCCGCGTTTTGTTCAGCGCATCGTCGTGGAATTCCTGCGCGACAATTTATACGAAAAGTATTTTTCGCCTTTCCCGTGGACCACCGTGTGCAGCTTCGCCACACCCTCGCAGCCGTGTGCGCGCCAGAAATGTCGCCCAGATGCACCAAGAAAACGGGATTCGGACCCCACCGACGGCTTCCGGCCACCGCTGCGGATCCATGCCGCTGAGCTTTCGATGTGTAGTCGGGCTCGTTAGTGCGACGTGTCGGGAACAGGGACGCTCGCTGGACCAGAACCACGTCGTAAAAATAATTCACCCTTGCCTGGTACGACGGGGGTGGGAGTATTTTGACGTGACTCTTGGTTTGTCTTTAGATGGAATAATTTAGTAGGGCGATGCTAAGTGTTTAAAAAAATGTGGGATATTTTTCAAGATCGATTCATTAAAATAATAAACAAAGTTTGTCGCAGTTATAAGAATTTTTGTATTCCGTAAAACACCGGCCCGAAATATCTAGAAATGTGAAACGTTATCTGTTAGTTTGACCTTCTTTTATGCTTAAATGGCTAAACGGATTTCAATGAAATTTTGAATCTACATCACAGAAGCCCTGGATTAAATTATAGGATATTTCTGAAAAACCTGGCAAACATGATAAATAATTCGTGAGTGAAACCAGGCACCGGGTCAGCTAGTATATTATATTTGAATTCATGTCCTCTCTTTCTCGCTTTCCAAAAAATAAAGACGAAATTATATAATCAATATATTAATCCGCGGAAACACAGCTGGGCTTCGTTAAATACAGCTTTAATAGGAATCACGGTCCACGTTTTACAACTTTTTTAATTATTTTGTTGAGTAGAACAAACCCTGCAAAACTGTCCATACTATTTTTAAACACTCTGTACATCCACCAAGCTCGCAAATTATTTATACGCGACTTAATGAACCCCTAAATAGCGTCTATAGTCGTCCGTATCGAAGATCAGAAATGAACTCCAATGTTTCGATACACGTCTTTGCAATCGTGGAGTGAGACACAGAAACGCGAAATAATTCGCGAGCGCGTCCACGGTTGACAGAGGCAGCAGATATCGGCCCCGATACTGCCGCCACGGCTCGTCGATGAATTTAGATGCAAATGCAGGAAATCTCTAGTTAAATGGGATTAACAATTTATTACCACGGCAGCGTTCGGAATTTCAAGAACCGCCCCTTCCATCCGTCTCCTTTTTATTATTCACCCCGCATTGCTTTTATCATGTGCACGGTACATTACCTGGCTGCCAGCCCTCCCCCCGGGAGCCCTTCATCGCGCCTCGTATCACTTCCCGAGGCTGGAGCTCGTTGCGCGCCGCTCGGTCATCTGTGACCGACGAATCCGTGCCGATTGAAGAGTCCCACCCTAACTGGCACGTTTCCACGGGAACCTTTCCCCGGGCTTGATCCTCCGTCTAATTGATTAAACCCCTCTTACGGACGCTGGATTCCGAAATATTTGATATCGATAAGAGGTCGGACGGGGGGTGGGAGGCAAATTGAAATTCCTATCGTCGGAGGCTTTTTGCATTCCCTCTGCTCCACTTTGCGGGTCGTCGAGCGCTGGTTCTTGGGAATCGCGGCGAAGAATTCAGCGGGGTGGTGTCGGGCCAGTGGAAGCCTCGCGTGATTCGACGACTCAGATCGCACACGCGTTGCCACACCACGGTGCCGGGGATCGAAGGAATTCTCTCCGGCCGCGCTACGCTCGCGGAGAGGACAGAAGCGGTATCGTAGCGTGGATTCACGGTCGCCAGGGCGACGAGATAGCCTTTCGAATCGTAACTTTAAATTGGCCGGCGGAGTGATATCGGTGGCTTACGCGAACAGCATCGCGGAGAGCTCTCGCCGAACAGAACCATTGCTCTCTCTGACCCCTTCGCTCCGCTCTTCCTTTTTCTACCCTCTCGTTCGACGTTATTACCGCGGGCTGGACAGCCGGGGACTCGCGCCGAGTACGTGCCCGGTTATACTGTGCGCGACAGCTCCGTTTCAAAGGGGCTTTGCGTGAAATTATACGCTGTCTCGCTTCCGCGAATCTATGCCAATCGCGCGGACGCGTCGAACGCGTTAGGCACGAGGACTCGAGCCCGGTCATCAAACGCCTTCGAACTAATTCGACGGAGGTGGAAGCTTCGAGTCTCGTTGCAGGTATTACTCTTTACACGCTCTAATACCGTTGAGAGACATTGGCGTGTTCGTAGAGCCCTAGCGTATAGCTTTCCCGGCTTTAGAATTCAGAATTTCCATTTGTAGCTTCGAATCAGTAAGACGCTTACTTATGCACCGATTCGCAGGGTTTTCAGTCGCGCAGTCGCTTACACAGAGGAGCTATGTTTGCGAGGCACAATGAGCAGAAATCGGAACGTTCAAAGATCCAACTCCCCGCTCCCAATTACTCGCAATCGTCGCACAAGTGCGTCAAGCTGCTTGCAACTATTTAACCACCACTCATCTTATAATCATCCCTCGACCGAAGCAGCCCACTCGAATCGCCCTCCCGAGAGCAGTTCCTCTTGCGCCAGTAGTGTAACGCGTGGATGGTCAGCCCTGCATCCACTGCCGCTTACCCCTCCGAAGCGTGGCATATTTCGTACCGCGTTTAACCGACATCACTCTGTCCCCGCGCTTCCATAACGCTTTATCTTCCCCCATAAAACACATCGACCCACTTTGCCCGCAGAATTCCAAGACAGCCAGCTATATTTAAGGGCGCAGATAAACCGGTATCGCGGCAGCTGGGTCAGCCGGTCCACCTACAAAATTGAATTCACGACAAATGATCCTTGTATACGGCTGGGGCTTACGCTGCCCCGATACCCGCGAACCAGTGTTTAACAACGTACTTATCGAGGCCGTGGTCGCTCCCGTAAAGGCAACGAGACTCGTTAAAAGGGGAAGGTAAACGAAAATTGCGAGCCGTGTCGCGGGCGGCTTTTTATCGCGCGTGACGCGGCCGTTCGTCGGTCGTTACATATGTTACAGCCACCCTCTCCCTCCCGCTAGCTGGCGCCCACCCCCCAGGTATCACGTGCCCGGTACCATTAAATCCGACGTAATTTACGTTTCGCAAAAGTCCAGATAAAAACGTGATCGCTGGAGAGTGGCCCGAGACACGCGTAAGTTGCCGCGACGTCGGCCGGGCCGCGTGTAACGTTCATCCGGCGACGAGCGGGGAGCGCGACTACTTCCACCCACTTTCTGTGTGCTCGTTGAACGCCGGCTGTTTCATAACTCATTACCGCGAATTTAATTTATCGCCGCATTCGTTCGTACTTAGCCGGCGCAATTAGTCGTCCGCCGGTTGATTTATCGCTATTTAGTCGCAACAGGATTTATCGTCTTATTTCCCAGCTCGCCGTCGGGCTGGAATTATTAAGCGGAAGCGACCGGACACGGGAGGGGGTTGGAGGAGGCGCGGGCTCGGGAGGAGGACTCCGCGGCGGAGTTCGTTTAATGAACGTCAAAAATTTCGGAGCTTCCCCGTTGTCGGCGCCCCCTTCGTTCGCTCACCCCCAACCGTTCGAGTAATTCAATGAACGAGCGCGGCGGTGATTTAAAGCCAGACCTGTACTCCCTGTCACCGCGTAATTCCTCGCGAACGAGCGTAAATTACTCGGCGGAGTCGCTTCTCGGGCGAGGAACGGCGGAGGACGCACGGAACAGACGAAGGGCTGGAAAATGAGAAACAAGACGCGTAGACGGATGATCGTTAGGATCGGCGGGGCTGTTTTTCAGGGTCGAGGGGGAGGCGAGGGGTGGGATGCTGTGGGATGGAACGTCGGCGACAATCGGGGATCGCGATAATGAGAGACAATGGAGGAGCACAGTGGGTGCAGGGACGCATGGGTATCGACCGCGGTTTCTGGAACGACGGGAAAGGGCCTCGGCGAACGTTGTGCGGCCCCGCTATCCATTGTGCGCCCGTGCACTCGTAATTATGCGCCCAGATTCGCGGATCGCAAAGAAATTGGGAGGGATCCAGCTGCCGCAAGACTTTCTTTCATTTTCTATGTTCGGAAACGTTGTCGGCGACTGGATGACGCTGTGACTGATGGAGGGCTGATGGAATTATCTTTGCACGAGTTTACTGGCGAAGAGGCTAGTAACTTTTGCGTGTCTGTCGCGGTTTCGCAGTTTAACTCTTTAGCGCCGGCACCTAGATTCTATTGAAGGGAAAATATCTCGTGTTTCTTTATCGTTAAAGGTGGTCTGGATTTTTATACCTTTATATTTATTTTAATATTTTTTTCGGAGGTTAAAATACATCAAACTATTAAATAGGGGAAAGGTGGGATAGATGATCATCGGGGATACATGATTATATTAGTTTTTTTATTAATATATTGGCAATTTGTGTCTGCTGCGACGTTATAGTGGTAATGTTTGCGTTATCGCAACACTTCGTGTTGCAGTTTTCTTTCGGGAGCATAGAATAGTGCAGTTAGAAGCTTCGATCTTATTTGCAGCCAAAAATAAATATTTCGGTCACCTTGTTCTTCCTCCTTTTCGATTTAATGTTGCATTTTTAACGATTTAAAATGTGTTAAGTAAAAACAGCCATATCTGGTCTATTAATGCTAATTATTGATTGAGCTAAATATTTCAGGTAAGTTCAGTTTTTCACCTTTTTCAAATCGAGTGCATCGAGGGATACTTGATCTGTATGTCAGGTGGGATACTTGAACAGATGAAAAAGCTCCGGAAAAAACATAGAACGGCTAATAATAATAAAGCTATATACGAATATATAGCTATAGACGAATAAAGCTAAAAATACAGCAAATGAAGTGAGAAGGAAAATCTTTTCTGCATCGTCATCTGAATCAGATGGTATCTAATGAAATGTCTTTTAACACGTTCGCGGACAGTAAAAGTTTCAGCGAGGTGCAAAAATTGAGTCATTTTATTTTTAAATTGGTTGTGATATCCGAAATTTGATTAAACACATTTATAAGGGTAGTCAGATTATCATATTTTAATCGTTATATAGTCATTACCTTGACAGGTATAATAATTACAATAACTTAAGGTTATATAAAATTAAATTCAAAATAATTGACTTTAAGATTTGAATGCTATAACATTCATGTCATTCTGTATCATCATGAAAATGAATGCTATAGCATTCACGTCCGCGAACGTGTTAAGAATGCATTTATGTTGTTTTATATCATTCATCGGTTTTATTTTTTCAGTAATTCCTTCAAGTTAGTTATAGTTTACTTTCTATTTATGATATTTACTTTATTTCATGTTATTGACTAAGATAATAACTATTTTTTAGAAAATTAATGTGTTATTTACTCTTAAAGTTCACTGATCAAGTCTCCCCTTTAGTGTAGATACTTGTGCATAACGTCACTGCCGGAAAATGTTTAAATTCAGTCATTAAAATTAGTTCTCAACTCTCAAATTTGTACAAGTATATTGCGAATACTCTAATAATCGCAACTCAAGTAATTAAATAGAAATTATTATTATTTTAATAAAATAGCAAAACTGTGATCAACTATCCCACCTTTCCCCTACAAATTCCAGACAATTCCACCATTCTTAAAAAAATAAAACTACCCTAAACATCTACTAATCTTGATTTAACAGCGAATTTGTCCCATTTTCAAAGGTCAAGATACCCTTGCCCCTACTAATTCTTTAGTAAAATCGTTGCAGCAACAGTCCGCGGTGTCGCGAGCCCGAAACACTTTCCAAATCCCCAATTGGCATTAGCATCCCCATTAATTCGACGACGCCACCGTTCGATCGTTGAATATGGAAGACGTCGTTCACGAGGATTTATCGTATCGGGCGGAGATTCGCTTCTCCATTGATTCCATCCGACGCCAGAAGAATCGGTCGAAAGTTCCCCACGCGGGGATTTCGTCTGCCACCCCGTCTCCCACCGTGAAGTATCAATTATGACGAACAAACTCCGCATCAATCCCCCTCGGGGCACGAGTAGCGCCGACGAAACTTTCAAGGGAATCGTCGGGGCCGCTAAGAAAAAATTAATAACCGGAAAGTTTCTCGCCCCCCTTCCTCCCTCACCCCCTTCGGAACGCGGGCATCGATACGTCACGTCACGGAGCTCGTGCGTGACACGCGTCGATTTCGTTAATCAACCGCCCCCTACGGTTCTTTTCTTCCCTGCTCGACGTCGTCCGGCGAAAGGGGGACGGCGCTAGTCATTATCGCTGTTCGTCTTCTGTTTGCTCTGCTCCCCCATCGAGCGACGTCCCTCCCTCGAGAAATTCGATTCATTATCGCGGCAGGGACTTTGATCGAGTCCCGAGGATGGAGGACCAGCACGTGGATCAACAAATAATCCGCGGACGGATCGGGTTTAATTGTTTCGGGCTTAGGAGACGCGTATTGGGTCATCCGTACCAATTAGTCACCCCTGGTATTTGGCAGGCATGCTTCTTCGCAAGCACAGAGTGACTCCGGGTGAGTTTGCTCGCGAAAGACTGTGGTATATACTCGCACAGATTACTCTAGTAGATTAATTTCTCGTGCGTTACATTCGTAGTAGATGTGAATTATGACACTCGTGGCGGGCTTTCAATTGACAGTGCTTAAGCTGTCGTCATAGATGAAAAAGAGCGCAGAAATATATGTATTATGTTCCCTCGGTCATTTGAAGTTCTCAAGCGGTAGTGTCCTCCGATAACAACCGAAATTCCTCCCCATCGACTGCTCCTTTTGTCCGAAAAAAGAGAGGGCCGCAGCCCCGTGTTTTGCATGTCGTTTTAATAACAGAGGGCCGCTTTGTGCGGCGCTGTTTGAGTGGCTAATTAGGTGCTTGCAGCCCTCCAGGCAACGCACAATGCCGCTCGAGGTAATTTCACGGCCCCTTTTACTTTCCATCTTCCTTACCCAACCTACCACCACGATCTTTCCCTTCTCCCCCCGCGTGCACGTACACACGCGCACACCCTCCAATCTCCATTCCAGTCGTCCTTCGGTACCCCATTTCGCTGGCAACCCAGCTCGGACCTAACTTTCGCCCTCCCCCTAGAATCCATCCCCCGGCCCGTTTCGTAATTTCACGAGGAACGCTGGCGACCTTCCACCGTGCCTCCCCCACCGCCCAACCCCCGTTTTCTCCGTCATTACCTCGTACAGTCGTCGAGAGCTCGTCAAATCCCCCTGAAACTCCGTCCCCTCGCCGCGACGCACCTCCCCCAGCCACGGAGGGAGCTTAAGGCCGCGAGATTCACTTCTTTTCTGCCACTCGATGCCTTCTGTCGTCTGATTCGAGACGGAGCCGAGAGTGGGACAAAGCGGGAGAAATAAGTAGATTTCTTTCTTTTTTCCTCTGAGTGGCAACATCGAACGTCAACGTCCTTCGAGCCGCTGGGTGCTCGAAGGGTCGCCCCCTGGAGGACGAGGCAACGACAGGAATCGGGGTGGTGTCCGTGGCGTAATAGAGTCGATAATGTTCCATTCCGAGGGGCACTTTTTCCCCGCTTTTGATAGAATTTCCAGGTCCCTGGCGACGCCTATATGACGGCTCTCCGCGAGGGGTGGTAAATCGATCTATCAGAGTTCCTTGAAAAAAAAAAGGTCGAACGAGGTGTTCCTCCGGCGAGGTTCTAGTGACTCGAGTCGAGGGTAAACGCGTGACGACGGGAGCCCTCCCCGAAAAAGGAGCAGCGCGTCGATTACAACGCGGCACCCGAGGGGGTGAAATTCCAGGAAAGACGGTGGCGCATTAACGTTCATTCGTAGGCGCCTAATGCCTTGGCAGGGCCGGCGAAAAACCACCGAGAAGCTTTTAAATTACAAGCCAACAGCCTCGAACTGCGATCCACCCAGCCCACCCACCCTCTCCCTCCCGACGGGCCGCAGGTTTTTGCGCGCAATTTTAATTTTAACGCGAGCCATTCCCCCAGTAGCCGCCACCGCTACCGGCGCACTTTAATCTTCCAGAAGAACGTCCATTGTACGCCTCCACCCTCCACCCCTTCTACCTCACCTTGTGTCCTCCGCGCTGTCACGCTCTCCCCCCCTTCTCTCCCCCGTGGAACTTTACGCGTCGACCGCCGCACCTTTGCCTGGAACGACGAAAAAAGCGCGGGCACCGTTCGTTCCAGCACTCGCTCGAATTAAGCACTTTTGCTTTTACCGCTCCTCCACCTTTGTCCCTTAGTGTCGTCGGCGGCGTTCGGGCTTGCTGAAACTCGGCCGTTTGTCCTTCGGGCACCGCAAATGAGGGAACCGAAACGGGGCGTAGGGAACGCGAGGCGGGTGGGGGGGAGTCTTTTGAGAGAGACGCATTCAAAGACTACGGTCGAAGCTTCGTTAATGCGGCGACCTCATCTTCTTCTCTGATTACTCCCGCGTCGCTGTTACCTGGCCGTTTCTGTGGGAGGTTAGCGACGCTCCTCGGGCCATCCGCGGATCAGCCGCGAGCATTCGGGGCGCGAGTTGCTGCCGGTGTTTTTAAGTAATGAAAGCATCCGATGGGCGACGCGGCTCGTCGAGGACGCTTATTAAGGGCGCCCTTTGTTGCGGTACTCTCGGGGATTCGATGGGACGAGGGGGTATTACAATGAGCTTCGAATGGAAGGATTCCGTGGGGATAAAGGGAATAATATATTTGCTCTGGCGATCATTGCGGTAGCGTCTTTAGTGAGGCTTGTGAAAGTTGCGTGGCGTCAGTTGTCCGGGCTTCAAAAAATAATTATTTAAACAGTGTAATTTCTTTTCTGTACTACGTTAAGGTAGTTCGTAAGCGACTATGCTAATCAAATTAGAGTTGGGTAATAAACGGTAAATATAAAGTAGTATGATATTTTGGAAATAATAATAATATTTGTTAGCATCATGTAAATATATTTTAAAAAGTTCGATGTTAATATAAATAATTGTATTGCGAAAGTGGAAAATATTCCACTTGTTTATTCACTTGAGTATTCCACAATTAACCAATAGGTTAGCGTAGTGAATTGGAGCAGCAGATCTGACAACGTCGCACTCATTCGGAGCGTCTTTTATAACCAAAATGTCAGAAAAAATGTTCATATGAATCTGAATCTTTCTTCGCTATTTAAATGTCTAAACATATCGATTGTGCGACGTAGTTTCTCAAAAATTTGCACGGAAACTTATTTTTTATGGGCATTTACGATGAAACTATGTGGTCAGTTTTACAGAAATTAATAAATTCATTTCCTGACATTTCGATGTACTTTTGTGCCAATTTTGGTACATTTTTTAAATATGGTTTTCCTGTTTCAGAAGAAAAACTGAAACTATAATCTTCTTTTTTTGACTTTTTTTGACATCGACTTTAATTTAAATTTCTCGATAACTGTGCGGTAAATCAATTTTAAACTTTGTACAAGAGTTTCTTGTGTTCCAAATTAGTTTTGCACGAAATTTGAAAGAATTCTGTAATTTAGTAGATTATTCAGTAACTACCTTAAATGTACATTTCCCCGAAAAAAATGATCCCCTCGGAACATTTGCCGCCTTTTTTCTTAAATCCGCCACTGCATACAGGGGTAGTGTGGAAGTGGAAGGGTGCTACATGTCGAAAGAAGAGCACAGAGACTGTATAGAAGACAAGGAAGAATGAGAAGTTGATATATCTCTTCCCCTCCGATCGCGCTGTTTCCTTCGACCTCCTTTTCGTCCCCGAAACTAAGAAGAACGGCTGAAACCAATTTCCATTCCCCTGGCCTGGCAGTCGTCGTTGCTCGGCACAGCTTCAAACTCTCATCAGTCATATTTCCCTCGCTGCGAACCGCCTCGAGCGGATTCATCGATCCAGCCGTCTGATTAAGACCGTCCGTATCTACTGCGACGCTAATTCGACTAGCAGCCCCGAACGAATCATGCTTCTACTCGGGCGAAAAACTTACGACGCCCTCGAAACTCCGTTCTCACCTATCCACGACGGAAACTCTTGGGAACTTTGCGACACGTGCTATCGGTTTCCCAAGCCAGCCGGCACCGCAGAAAAAACTCCAAAGAAACACCCGCGCAGCGTTGTCAACCAGCCAGCCACCGTCCCGCGAATTAGTTTAGTTGTCGAAGCGACGCGAAAATAATCGCCTCGCAGTCCCGTCGGACACTTCTCCCAAGAAACCATAACTTCCCTCTCCACCTCACTCCCAGACCCACCCTCCACCCCCCTGTCCTTCTCCCCTCAAACTGAAAACAATTCCAGGGCGATTCAATTTCCTTCCTCCACGCGCAATTGAGCGGGCCGGAGGTAGATAAAAATCATCCCGGGGGGCCGGAGGAAATTTAATTTCGCGGGAACGATGCTCAAAGTATCGCGATACTTAAGAATGGGACTCGGTCAGGCGACGCGGCCCGAGTGGAAAAAGGGAATCTCTGGAATCGTGCAGCGGAGTCATTGCCCCGAAACTGCCCTGCTATTAGCAGCTAACGAGATTCCGTAGTTTCGACGTTGGATAGTCGTACAGACAGCCACGGGGCAAGCATACGCCTTCACCTTCGGCTACACCTTCCGTCTTCCAGGCGGGCGGCTCTGGAAGAGCCGGAGTTCGTTATCGATCCCTCGTCAAAGCGAGGCGAGCAGAACGGCCGGGCAAATCGTCAGAAACAGCCTGTCGAAGGGAAACGCGCGACCTCCGGCAGCGCGATGGAGGTCCGCGCGAAAATGGCCACGCAAAAGGGAGGGGGGAGGGATGGAGGGCTCGAAGGGGCGAAGGTTGCTCGGGACCCGGAGAAATTTAGTTCCCGAAACGAGGGTCTAATCGCTGCCGCGATATCTCTCGGGACTTTACGATGCCGTGCACACACACGCGCGCGCAATCTTGAGGGAACAAAGGGAGAGGAACGCGCGGCAGTCGGAGGGTGCACACAAACGCGCGCGGGGACACGCTTACGTCTCGAGAAAGTGTACGTGCGGGGGTAAAACATCACCGGGCAAGATTACACCGGAGTTTCGCCAGTTTCCGATGTTTTATCGCGATGACCCCCCCAGCCCTCCTCGCCCCCACCGTCGGAGAGGGTGCAGAGTGTGGCTGGCTAGCCGGCCGCTGGCGTGGAAAATCGGACGAAACTTCGGAATAATACGCTAAGGAAGCCCGCCCCGTCCCTCTCGAGCAGACTGGGCAAGAAAACGGTTATCGGGAATTCGTGATTCTCGTCGGTCCAGGGACGCCCTCCACTCGTCGAATTTCATACCTCTCGTCTACTTCGCCACGAGTTCTCCCAGATGCAAGTTTCCCGGGGAGTCCCGGGGGCAACCGTGTCCCGTAATTTTCGAATTCTTTCGAATTTCTCAGATTGCATGAATCGAGAGAGAGCCGGTAACTATTGCGTGGTTCTCGTGCTGTCGCCACTCTTCGAACATCCCCTGAATCCTTGGATCTATAGAATTTAAGGGATGATGAACGTTTCTAGGAATTGCTCAGAGATTCCAGCAATTTTTTCGTACTTTGAGAGGTCATTGGAGATCCTTAACAACCCTCCAACCCCCATCAACTCGCGGATAGTTTTACTCTTCTACCCTTCCCATACCGCGGGGATGATTTACGAGCGGGCGCTGATAATTACTTCGGTTGCGTTAATTTTCGAGTCTGATTAAAACGTCGCGGTGAATCGGATAACGGTGGATAAACGGGTTGGAAAAAATTGTCTGCCCACCGCAGATAACCCTCTATGCCCGCCTCTCGTCCCCTGCGAACTTATGTATTCAGCGGCTAATCTAGATCCCGTTCGGAATTTTTAAGCGGATTTAATGCAAACGAGACGTCGAGCGTTTTCGAAAATCGCGAAAAACCTGGGCGAGACGCGGCCCACTTGCGTTTATCCCGCGATCGTTCCATACAAGCCCGGGAAACAACGGTGTATCCTCGAGTGGATCCGGCGATTGTTGGGAAAAAATCTGATCTAATCACGGAAGAGCTGGAATTCGAGCGCTCAAAGGCTGGCCCGATGAAGACCAATTAGTGTGAAATTAATCGAACAATCGGCCGTTTCGACGAGTGGCTTGAAAACATAATCGAATTTCGACGGCCTCCTGCGCTCCATCGGCTGCCCGATTTGTAACCGGCATATCTAAAGTGGGATCGTAGCCCAGCGCGCGCCGAGCTCTCGGCAAAAACATATCTAATTACCGGCGTTAATTTTCAGGGGGAAACGTCCCCGTCGCCGCTGATGAAAATTTTAATTGAAGTCTACGTTCCATCGACGGCTACAGGAATCGCGATCAGTATTCGTTAATCGAATTACCTCGCACCCGTCGATGCATCGCGGGCGAGTGACGGTCGACTCGGCCGAGCGTTTTACTAACAATCGAGCGATTTAATGAGCGGCGCCGTGTAAATAGAAAGAAACTTCCTCGGGACGCGGAGATCTTTTAACCGCCACGGAAGTTTTAACTACCGCCCCGAGTTCTTCTTTTTCTTAGCCTCCCGGTAGCTTTATGACGCGAAACTAGACGCAATAAACATTCTATTGCCCCGCCTCTCCCCGCCACGGTTGTCTGTGCCTTTTTCCCTCTTGGCAACTCTGTAGGATAGCTACTTGTAGTTTAATAAAAATTCTAGGCCCGGGCGAAATAGAAGTTTGCGAAACGTGGCGGTATTAGTCGTCGAGTTTGTTTTCTTGAGTTTCAGCCCCCTCGGTCTTCTGTATCTTCCTCGCGCTCGGTCAGATCCGATATCCACTTGAATTCAAACGTTCAGTCGATTCGTAGCGGGATATGAAATCGCGGGGTTTGAAATATTCTCTGCGATTGATATGTGTTGCGTAAGTTTCAAACTGATAGGAAAGCTAGTAGTCTCTCTTCGGAAAGTTCTCGCGATTCAACCGATGACCGTTGCACGTCAAACACTGGGACAGGAGTGTACCACGTGCAGAGGACGCCACGTGAGTGTGTCGGGTCGCCAAGCGCTGTTTCCTAAAAAAAAAGCCAGGCCAATAGGCATTGTAAATCATCCAGTTCACCATCGAGCGTAGCGTGACATTGAATTCACTCGTGGCAGGTAGGAAGCCGCTTCTTCCTCGGCACACCATCAATACCGCAGCGCAGACACCTCTATCCTGTGAAGGCTATCGCTGGGGGATACTAGTGTCAACATTCAGCGACGAAGTAGTACAACTTTGGATTGTACTGACTGATCGTCACACTTTATTATATCGAACTATCCCCAATGAAAATTATAATTAAAATTCTCGCGTGCTTTCACTGATTTCACCGTGTGAAATAGGGTAGACGCACCAGTAAATGAACAGTTAAAGCTAGTGAATGGACACTTTTATAAAATTATGTTTGCAGCGCGATTGATTCCACGTGTTGCGAAAATTGTTTGGATGTGAAGCGAGAAACTAGAAGAAGTCTATAATTAATTAGTTGCTTATTTTATTTATTTATTTATTTATTAAACGGGTTAGCCCCGATAAAAAACACATGGTAATAAAAAAAGTAATGTACAGGACGCGAAACACAATGCAAAGATGAATACAAACACGCCTGATAATAGTAACATTGACATTTTATGGCAAGGAAATTCGAAATGAGGAAATAACATATCGCTTAAAGGTGTAGACAGAGCCTTCAAGTAAGTTAATACGGTCAGCTATCTCATTACCGCGCATACAAAGTCTAGAAATAGGATCACTCATGTGGATATTAGTTCTATGGGCTTTGATATAAAATAGCGGAGTATGTCGCAGCGGCCTGTTCGAAACATAAAAATTGATTAACCCCGGCAGTTGGGGGCAGCTAACTTGACCATTAAGAGCCTTAAACAGGAAGGTGAAATCAGCAAGCCAAAGGCGCTGCTGCAACGTCAAGAAGTTAAACCTGTGCAACCACGGTTGGGAATCGTGATCAAATCTATGCATAAGGTGGTTGACCCAGTTGTCGATCGGTTTAGACGTAGTCGTCGATCACTTAAATATTGAGATTTGATAAGGTTTTTGAACAATATTGTGATGATATATGTAGGTAAAGACTCTTAAATATTAATTTGCAATTTTGTCCTATACACAATATTGTTCAAAAACCTTATAAAATCTCAATATTAATTCAAATGATCGACAACTGGGTACCGATCGACGACTGGGTCAACTACCTTAGGTTGCCCAAGTCGCAACGCCGCAAATCGCAAGAATCTGTGCTGAATGTTAGTAACTTATTTTACTCGTTTTAGTAAAAAAATGTCCATTCACTGGTAGTGTCCAATTACTGGTATATTTACCCTAGACATACTAGAATATACTACCAGGCGACAGTGTCTGTCAAATCAGTGGCATTCCAAGATGCATCCTACATACCATTCCCCTTCCACTCCCCAATTAGCCAGCAAATTTTCCATCAGCAAAGGTATTTATTCCCAGTAAACTACCTGTCTTCTACGGAATTAGAATTCCCTTGGATTAGCTAGTCAAACGTAACGCTACCCAAGCTAATTACTCTTTAACCAATACCCCCCGCACTCGATGTACTAAGTAATACTCCCAGCTCTCTATCCCTCGTTCCATTTTCCCTTGCATGAGTTCCTCTCCTCGATCAGCACCACAAGCCGTAAAATCCGCTTGATCTATGAAGCCGGGAAGACGAATTACAATTTGCCCTCGCGAGCAATCCTCGAGTTCGATATTACGCCGGTACACTCGGAGGCGAGCAACGAAGCTTGATGCGAAAGCTCGCAGGGGCCATCGAAACATCAATCGGAGAGCCGACAGAAGTTAATCCGTTTCGCCTCGCGTTCTCTTAATCAGCCGTCTGATTGTTCGCGGGAGGGAATCGAGACGCGACGTCTCCGGAGGATCGTCTCTGAGAAACGATCCGGTTGATAAGGGGAGCGATTGTGCGTCAGTAGCAATTAACAGAGGAGAAACAGAGGGCATAGTAGAAATTTCTTTTCTTCGTTCGGCCCGACGCGCCGGTATCGCGCGTTTACGAGGCGGGATCGATTCGACCACGGTCGACTGCCGTAAATTAGCGACGCGCCGGGTTGGACCGGTCGGACAATTTGCCGGCAGCGAAACGGTTGTTTGCGTCGCGCCGACCGCCGTGTATTTATCTAATGTAAATTTAATAGAAGCCCGGTCGCGGCGAATTCGAAATAATTTTCCAAACTTTCCTACCGCTTCCCCCGTCGGAGTTTGATCAATTTTCCCTTTCCGCGGATATTGTTTATTCTAGTCGAGCGTGTGCAAGCCCGCGCTCGCCCGGCTAACGCGAATTTAATGCAACTCCACTGGCGGAATTAATTCGGGAATTACCATACGCGCCGCGAGCTACCGACGCGGCGTTTCCACGGCTTTTTGCGCCGCGCCAAACACCTCGGAAAACTTGCCAACGTATCACTCTCTAGTGGAGAGTTTCTCTTCAATTTAACAGAGCCGTGTATTCGCGGAAGACAGTTGACCCTGCGAGCAAGCCTGTCCTCCGTTATCCACTCTCCCTTCGAGGCTTTCACGGAAAAAGTAGCGAGCGTTGTCGCGGGCTCGTTTCACCCCGGCAACTTCTGCCGGGGAGGAACTCTTCCATCCTCCCCTTTCCTCGACGTTATCGCGGAGATCCCCCGGCAACGATCCCCAAGTTGCAGGGTCGATTCATTACCCAAGAAGTGTCGTTAACCGGACGTAGCCGGTGTTCTCGGCCGGGAGAGAAGCTGGGAACAGTGGTGTAATAATTGCGCGATTAACAGGACCGCAGTTTCCGTCGAGTTTTGCCAAATGGCCTCGGTGAACCAGAACTCGTGACGCGGCGTAGCAGTCCGCGGGATTAAAGCTCGCGGGCAAGAACGAAGCGTCTCGCGTCACGCCGCCGGCGTCGCGTCGAAGCATTAAGCGGCGCGCGTGCACGGCCGATTAAATCTGCGCCCGCGAAACCCCGCGGGGGACAGCAAAAATGCGACAGCGGGGGACGAGAGAAAAAAAAAAAAAGAGAAACAGCGAAGGGAAAGAGTGGAGAAATTATTTCATCCGACGCTCGACCGACTGCATGCACGCGTCGTTACCTGCATACGTGTCGGGAATATATCTTAATCCGCCGAAGCCCCGGCCTGAATATTTATGCGAGCCGCCGTTTGCGTTGTAAATCGCGACGCTTCCGCGCCGTTATATTTTCGTCCGCGCCACCAACCCCCCGGGGCGGTTCAAATGAAATCGTTGGGGAGCTTCGGCCGTGGCCGGGGACTGGAGATTTCTGTTTTTTAATTAGAACATATTGCAGCTAGGAAAACGGAAATTATTGTAAATTTTTACCGAAGGGAAATTGGTTATTTAGGTGGCTCGCGCAATCTATAAGTCAGTATAAAATTGGGATGGTTAATAATTGACGCTAGTTCTTTGAATTATCAATGTTTCTCGACGCTGCAGCTGTTCCGCGAGGCAAAAACGGACACGTGTGCCCATGTCTCCTATTGTTAGCTCGTCTCTTCCGCGAGCGGTGTAAATCAAAGATGAGGCCAGGGGGCCGATTTCGAATGCGCGAAACGCGAGCCCTCAATTTAATCCAATTATTCTCGGCGATTAGTCCTCTTGCCTAACGCGCCCTCTCCCCCACCCTCTCTCTCTCCCGCCGCCACCCCTTTCATCCCTCGAACACAGAGAGAGTCACTCCCCTAATTGGCCCGCTCGACTTACCGCCCTAATTGTTTGTCCCCTGCTCGCGACTCGGTGCGCGCACTAGCGGCGACGACAATGACGACAATGACGACAATGACGACGTGACGTCCCGTCTGGAACCGCCTCGGACCCTCCGCGCATCGACGGACCAGCTGGCCGAGTTGCAGTGCTCGCGAAACCCACGAACGTAATTATTGGCGAATTAACCGAGCCAACGGTTCGGTGGCCGAACTTCTGCCGGCGAGCATCGTCGATGAGGGCAATAATTCACGGATCGCTTCGCGAGACTGGCCACCGGAAGTGGGCGATTAGCGCTGCCAGGTGGGACGGCTCATCCACGGCCAAGGGAATCCAACCGTTGGCTCACACATCGGCAGCGGGGGAATTTCAATTTCGGAATGAAACTCCGATGCTTGACTTGTGTTTAGGTATATCTGCCGCGGAGTTTCTGACACGTTTTAATCGCGTCTCCCACTGATACGCGCGCCTCGAGTTATCAGGTTTAACGCTGTCCGGCGGACCGTGGCGTCGCGCGCTTGATTAATTATTCGCCGGCAGCGATATTAATTTAGAGCGCGGCGACTATTCGACGAATCCGAAAATTTCCAGGAAAATGTTCTGTTAATTTTCCCCGGCGAGGCAGCGCGCGCGCTAAATCGGGTTCCGGGGGCTTGATTAACCATTCATCCGAGGGGACGTCGCCGGAGCTAGACTTTCCCCCGATATCGCGAAGTTGCGAAATAAAAAGGGAGAAGGGTAAACTGCAGCGCCGCCGGCACCGCCGAATCCACGCTGAATTCCTTGTTAGACCGACCCGGAATCGCCGGGATTTCTTCGTAAGCGCGTTACCAGCCTAATTTCCACTCGGGGAACAATGGACCACGGAACGAGTAGCCTTGAGTTCTTTGTACATTCTTGGCGCTGTGTTTCAATCGTGTTACTGGATACGAACAGGGACCCATGTAGGGGGTGTGGTGCGCAAGCAGGGAAAACATGCAGACCGGCTAAATTGGTAGAATTGGTAGAAAGAGAAAATTAAAATCCGTAAGAAAGTAAAATTTGTTGAAATATCGGTAAAAAGTGAATACATAAGTAGGTAATACACTTTATTTCGTTTTGTTAGATACATTTTTTGTAAACAGAAGCTTTAATTATTAAACAAATAGGGGAGACTGGGAATAGTTTACTAAAGAGGGTAGTTGACTAATTCCATTTAATTATTGTATTATGGAATAATAATTTATTCAGCATAATTGCTGCGATTCGGAATATTGAAGCATAATAATGACAAGCTTGCCATTTAATGTGTCGCCGTAACAAAAACTTGCTTGTTCTGTCAGTGAGAATGAAAAATATAAATAGGTCGACGGGAAGTAAATATTTCTGTTTCGAATATTTATGAATTTTTGTCCACTAAGTACTGTTTGATGTTTTTTCGCGAATATTTTGTGAAAACATGATATATTGACTATAATTTATGAGATTTTATTTTATCCGGTGTGTGGAAGTTTTGTACATACGGTCCTTAACGCGTTAACAATGTCGGACGGGGATACATGACTAAGCATAGGAATATCGCTAATAATTGCATTTTTTATCTTCAAGATGCAGTCGAGGCAAAGAGTTTAGCTCCTCAAGTCCACTTCCCCCTCCATAAAATCCTTCCAGTTTTACACCTTATCCTCCCTTCAAACTCTCTGGCTTTCCAAATGGACCATAACAAACAAGTACAAAATAATTACAGTATCTAACACCATGATAATTAATAAAAAAAAAATAACACTGTGAAGTAGTGAAAAAAAATAAAAAAATTGATTGGTCGTAATATACATATGTACGCGTTTCGTATACTATATTGACCGAATTGACAGCGTATGTATACCGTTTTCATATATATTGATGGAACTATGACAGCAAATATATACGCCTTCGCAGACAAAGGTTTGTTGACTTATTCGTCTCACTACTCTAAATACAAAAAAAACTACAACCTAGCCTCAATTAAAACAATTTTAAAAATTAAGCCTATGCACCTAATGAAATTTGTAAACATTTAGTATACAGCACGTCAACAAAATACCGATGGTCTATTTATAAAAATTAGAAATATAAAAAATTAGTCAACTAACCCCGATCTCCCTACCTAAAAAAATGACTCACTATGAAAAATTAAATTTCAAAATAATTAAATAAGGTGGTATCGGCGCACTGATTCGGTCACAATACAACGATTTTATTTTATTTATCTCACTTATTTATCTCACTATAATCTCACTTTCCTTGATGAGGGTTCAAATCAAGAACCGAAACGTCGGATTGCTTTATAATTATTTGCAAAATAGCTGTGTTACTTTATTTTATTTTTAAATAAATAAAATAAAATCGTTGTATTGTGACCGAATCAGTGCGCCGATACCACCTTATTTAATATTTCCGGTCGAAAATTTTAATTTGATAATTTTCAAAATAATTATCTATAATTAAATATAAAGAGCGGCAAAGATCATTTTCCCCAGAGTGATGGAGGAGCTACTTAGATCGTCTGATCTTCCGAATGCGAATTCTCCGAATCGATAGGAAATCCATCCTACGCAAACACAATCCATCCCCTTCCCGCCAACAAGATCGACTGGTGAAAAGCATGACCTAAGGGAGGCGTTTCGCGATGCATTTGTCAGAAGCTCGGCTGGAGGGGCAGGGAAATTGGAAGAGGATCGAGGCGATTTCGCGGGAACAATGGCGAACGAGGGCGTCGATGACGGCGAGGCTGCGAAAGACATGCATCCAGCGGACTCGGAACGGCGGTATCCCGACGGCTGAAAGGGGCGGCCGCGCGTAATGCACTTGAAAAGTAGTCCAAGTGAATAATGACTCCGCACAATGGAGTTTCGAGACCTCTCGCACAGGGGGGAGGCTTAAACTTTCTTCGCATTCTTTCGCCGCCCCGCTCGTATTTACGTTTCTCGAGCGCATTAGCGCGTTCCTGGGTCCGTCGGTTGTTCCCTTCGACGTGTTCGTAAATTTTTCAGTCGGCCAGCAACCTTGCCGGGCCTTCGCCCCGGAATTATTCAACGACAAATCGTTACTATTTCACCGAAGGAGTCGGTAGCCCACACAGTGCTCCTCTCGAGGTTTTTCCGCGAAATTTATGAGCTGTTCGGAGCAGCACCACGAGGAGGATGAGCAACAGAGAAGAGTAGGGATCGGGATTCAAGAAGCGCGAGACATCCGCGGGGGGCAACTGGTTCGAGTGAATAATGACGTGAAACAATGCGTCAGAGCGCGTTCCGCTTTGCAAAAAGCCGTATTCTTTGACGACGCGGCCACTTCCGCCGAGTCGCGGAATTGCTTTCACCTTTCGAGGGCGACTGGGACTAGGTCTCCTCTTGCTGTATGCAGCCACGGGAACGGTTTCTAAGACGAGCGGCGTCCCGCGGCTTTTTCAGGAACGCGAACGTGCGCCGTTTCTCGGGCTTCCGAAAGCTATTCCTCTCGGGGACGGTGAGCCGCGTGGAATTTAATTGTACGCACGGAATGTTCGAGTCCGAGCACGACTGGTTTCAATTCGATCCAGCTTCAATCCTCCCCGACGAATAGGGGCTCGTGAGCCACGGTCGTAAACGATATATCATCGGCCGCGGGTCGATCGAATTCTTATGAATCCCTCCGCGATTGCTCGCTCGCGGATACAGATTACCGGTGGATCGGATAGCAAAGTATCTGAGCGGAAGCGGCGCGGGATCTGTCGAATCACGGGGCAATCGGGCTCGACTCAGCCGAGTCAGTTGGATATTCGACCTCATTCCCTTACCGACGCTCTCCGCCATTTGTCTCCGCCGCCCGCGAAAGACTTCTCTCCAGCCATTCCGCGAACCTCCCTCGCCCACCCGCTTGCTACCCTCCTCGTTCCTTGCTGGCTCTCCCCCTCCTTTCCTTTACTTGGCTTCTTCCGAGCAGCACACCCGGCACGAACAAAATCATAAAAGTTTTAGCCTACAACTCCGGGACGCGGGGCCAAGCCCGCGCGCTCGGAAAGAAGCTTTTCGGTGTTAGTCGTTCCGTAACGCTCACGGTCGTTTGTGTTCCCATCTTGTTCCCTCCTCTCTGTATACGCCACCTCTTTCCTCCACCGTACGTCGCGTACGTGTCTGGCTCGCGCGCGATACCACCATACGACTCGTATAGGTGTGAGTAGCAGCCGAGCTCCGTCGGCCATTAGCAGCAGCCGTCGCTCCTGAAAATCAGAAAACTTCCGAAACTGATCCCCCGCCTTCGCTGCCTCTCTCCCTCTATCTCTCCCTTTCTCTCACCTACCTCCGAGCCAATTACTTTCAGCCACGCGGATTTATCGCGCGCGAGTGGATATTAATTGTTCGACGGTTCGTTAAAAGGGACAGGGATTCATTTTCATTCGACACGCTACGGTCATTTGCTCTCCTGATCTCTCCACAAAGATCCTTCTCTCGTGGCTACCATTTTTTAAGGAGGAAGATGATGGATCGTTTGCATCTGAATCGAGGCCGTTTCGAGATTTCCGTGGAAAAAAGCGTAAGCGGAGTTTGCTGGGAAGAAGCTCGTCGACTCGAGACCAGCTTTTAGCGAAAGTAAAGCGACCGATCGCCAGACACCGCGCCCCGAGATTCCCCGCGTTTCCATGAGAGAAAGGAGCGATGGGAGGGAAGAAAAACAGCGGCGCCGCGCGGCAGAACCGCGGAAACCCTGACGATCGACCCCGTTTTTACAGAGCGTTTACAATCTGCTGGGTGAAACTCTATCGAGGCTGCAACAGTACGCCGAGGCAGAGAGGTGGTTCCAGGCGAGTCTGGCCAGCCAGCCTGACCACGTGCCGGCCCACATCACTTACGGCAAACTTTTGGCCCGAAACGTAAGTAGTTACCAGTTTTAGATCGGTTCTCTTTCATCAGAGTGCGGGATCCAGTTTCCCCAAGTTTACCACCGTCCCTCCCGCCGATATCGCGAAATTCCACGAAATTTCGTAGCCAGAGATAGCCGGCGGCCAGTCTCGATACCGAGGAAAAACCAACTGCGGGGGTTGGGGTAGTATCTCTCGAGTTCTCGATCGCCAACTCGCCCGGAAGAACGTTGCTCGTTCGTTCGCCAAGTGGCGTGTCCCACGTAGTATCGTTCGACTTCCCTCCGCGTCGCGCGCGATCATAGAAAATTTTCCACTGTCGTGAAACTCGCTCGCGACGATCCAACGGAAATCACGAGGAAGCTCGATGGTCGCAGGGGGGTTGAAAAATGGTGGCCACGACGCCTCGGAACTTCTCGCCTCGAATATGAAACGCGACCACCGATAAGCAAGCTGGATCCTCTCCGCAAGTCTGACCACGTACCGACCCACATCACTTAGCAAACCTTCGACTCGGCACGTAAGTAGTTAGTACTATTTTGGCGCGGCGGCGCGCGGCTCGCTCGACGGAACCAGCGATAGGCCGGGGAATCGGCTGACCCACATCACTTAAAGGGAAGCCGCCGACGGGAAACAGCGCGCAGTTAAGCTGATTCGGCCCGATCCACTGGCCGCTCTGTGCTCCGGCCAATCATTGACCGGAAAACGGTATTTCTCCTGAAAACATATCTAACACGACCGACGATTACGCTCACTGAACCGAGGTAGAGGCAGAGGGGAAGAGAGAGAGGAATGGAGGAGAGAGAGAGAGGTATTCTGTAGGCGCGCGATGTTACCCACGTACGTGCCTCGCTTTCTACCCAGACTGAAAGCCCGCAGCTCTCCTTCTCACGGCGATGCCTCGCGATCAATTAACCGTCCGTCCCGTAATTTTAATTCGAAAGCGCCGTGACGCGATTATCGACTACTTTTTTAACGAGCTCCCGTCCCTCGCCGTTGCTCGTTTTTGGTCATTTCCATCGGCATTGTCGTTCCACGCGAACGTAGATGCATTGACACTGATTATCCCGCGCAGCCGACCGTTTCGCGGCGTAACGTTGCTAAATTGGTAATTTGACGCTGCCTTGTATCGCGCTCACGAACGAGCCACTGTGACGAAATAATTCCAACTTGGACGCCCGCGCAGAGCCGTCGCTTTGCAGTTGCTGCTGCTTCTTTTTCGTTTTATATTAACCTCGTACTGTGGGAACAGCGGGGCCTTAAATTTAGCCGAATTTGTCGCACGGTTAACGATCATTCTACCAGCCCTCGTTCCCCTCGCCTGCAAGACAATAGTGCGTTCGTAGAAGGAAAGCTGCGCGAACTCGGGAGCACTACTCCGCCGGAACGGCCTCGAAAGTGTCGCTCTTAATTTGTTCGACCCCATTCTGTGGGAGTAGCGCTTTTTACCTTTGTCCCGCCGCGCCGGCAGGAAGTCCTCGTGCGGGCGGATGCGCGCCGCGTGAATTACGATGCTCGTCACGCGCTCGACCAGGGTCGATGAAAAGTCAATACTAGTAAACGATACGGAGCGTAATTGAACGCTTGGCCGGTAAAAGTTGTCGGTGCGTCGCACCGTCAATGAACTTTTTCGTTTGCTGTTACTTGCAGGGACTCCATTCCATTTCCCTTCCTTCATAGTTTTACGACGCTCGGCGGGAGGAGCGAATCATCTATGCGTCATTAAAGGATCGGTGCTATTGTCTATAATTGCGTAGAATGATTGACGTCCTAAACGGAAATCACAATTGGTATTAATTTTTTGTTGTTATCGATGCGTATGGACTCCTCATTAAAATAAAACATTTTGTATTATGTCTTTTATTTTAGAAAGATTGAAGGAAAATCAAAAATAAGCATGGTAATACAATCGAACGCTAAATTTTAATAATTTTTTCTTCATTAATAACTTGAAATTTTTATTTTTGTAAAGAAGAGATCAGACAGAAGAAAATTAAATTAAGATCGAAGTAGTTAGAGTCATCTGATTTACAAAACCATCTTCTCCACGATGTGGAACTCGGTCGGACAATTTTAATAAAAATTCACGGAGTTATACAACAAATATCAACTTTGAAGGATTTTACTGCAGTAATTCTGTGATAAATGTTATTTTAAATATTGTTAAAGTTACGTGGTGTTATTGAGCCAGTTCCACATTGCGGAGGAAAGTGTTTTCTAGGTTCAGTTAAAATTTCAACTAAAAATATCGATCCGTTCTCGAGTTAATTTTGAGAAAAATGACTTTAAACGGCTTTTACCTGTAACACTTGCGATTTTTCGAATTTTTAAATGAAATCCTTTTTAAAATACTTCTAGAACTTGTGACAATCGAACGTATTGATTTTTTGTTTAAAACAATTTTTTTTAATGCGCTCGAAAATCTGTCCATCTTATTCGCGAATTTTCGAATCTTTTCTTCTAAATCGCACCATTTTTACAAAAATAATTTGTTTATGAAATCGGTACGTGCAATGGAAACTACACTGATATAGTTTATAAAAAAAAAAATGAAATTTGATTTCGGACCTGCTGTCCTGTAGTTACACATTCGACCAGCACGCGTAATGGTCCAGAAGATTAATTAATACATCCAAATTTATGCATGTATTCTATTATTTTTTTATAATCTCTTAAGACATTCCACTAAAGATAGGTAATATAAATTTTCTATGAAGACTGTAAATTATTCCTGAAAATAATCTTAAAAACGACTTATTTTTACTTTACTTTCTACTTTATTATTATTATTATTATTAAATTAGTATTACATTATTATTATTACTTTAGTTTGTTTTCGCCCTCCTTATCAAAATTTACAAAAAAACACTTAAAACTCAGCCCTTTGTGCCACCGCTACCATAAAGATTTTTTTCTGGTGTTGCCAAATATAAAATGTGTAATTCAACGCCTGGAATTAGCAATGTTTATTAAAAGACAAATAAGAAATTGCAAAACAGTACTTTCTAAACTCGTGCTTCCTACTATGTGGCTTTTTAATCAGGAGTGCCAATTACTGCGGTTTACTAAATTCGTTTTCAACGTGCCCCGACGAACCGCGTGAACAATACCCCCGCCTGATCGTGTCGCCAATTATTCAAGGCTCGTTTGTGGTTTCTTCCGCAGTCGAGCCGCGTGCTGGAGGCCGAGAGGTGGTTCCTGAGAGCCCGCAGGCTGGCGCCGGACGATTCGAGCGTGCACCATCATTACGGTAAGGTGTAACCGCCAGATTCTCTAATTACGAGCCCGGGGACGAGAGGCGGGGGGAGGAGAAAGAATCAACGAGCAGGGGGAATTGAATGCACGCGTTTTTCTGTCTCTCCCTCCCCTCCCACCTCTCGATCCCCGAACGTCTCTCTCGGCTAGCTATCGACGGGAGACGATAAGAGGACCCCGATCGTTATTGAAGCAATGAAATACGACCCCCTTAAGCGTGCCTCGGCGATCGCCGAGCAAATTGGAGTGGCCGTCCGCCGATTCATCCTTCGCCCCCATTGTAACGAGCGGTATAATTGATTCGCCGGGAACCTCTGTGCGTCGCGAGGCCGCCGGGAACTTTAGACACAAGCCCCCGACGGTTCAATCGAACGGACAACGTTTACACGATGCTTTGAGAGCCTTGCGAGAGCAGTCTGATAGGTGAGACAAGAGGGACGCTTGAGCCGGTATAAACGCCCTGTAATATCTTTCCCGCGGATGCCAGTAGACTCTGAGAAGAGCCAGGGAAACAATAGAACGGTTCAATCGAAAAACGTAGGCGACTGTGTAAGGAAAAAGGAAGATAGAGACGGTAGATCGACGGACATTGAAATTCCAGAAAAGCTTAGCATCTCCAAGCCTCCCCTAGGTCCGTCCACCCGCGCCTCTATTGGGTCGCAGTTTTGGCAGACCCACGGTACCCTTTCACTCGCGTTTGACCCCTCATTGAAAATCTCTGCAGTCTGTTTTTCAGAGGCGCCACATGCCACCATGGCCCGTCGACCATCGGTCAACCGATTCTTTGCGGTCGGGATTAATCTACTAGCGGAAAAAAGCCACGCTCGAGTAGTATTTCCCGCGCGTAAAAAGCGACGCGGTTTATCTCTCTTAGCGGCACGCGTCATTAGGCAGTGGCCCGCGAAAGGTCGCTATACATCACCCTGCAATTTATGGGCGGCCGTCGTCGAGTGGCCGGGCGAATTTTTAGGACACGCCGTTGACGGATCTTGGCTATCTGGAATTATTCGTGCAACTGGGTCGGTTTGAATAAGAATTTGGTAGAGGAAGAGGTTTATAGGTAGAAGGGATATAAATAAATTCAAGCAGATATTCGCGTAACAGAGTGTTTATTCATTCTGAATACGTCGCTTTGGATACATTCGACAAGTTCAGTCCCGCTTATTTATTATAAGAGTCTTACTTTCCGGGATGATGATTCTCAGGTTGTTACTACTGGCTTGCAGGGCTGTTCCTGACCTCGCAGGGACGTTTATCGGAGGCGGCAGAGGAGCAGCTCCGCGCGGCCGAACTTTCCAGATCCGATTACGAGCTGGCGATGGCGGCGGCGTCCGCGCTCCGCCAGGCGGACCGCCTCGAGGACGCGGAGATCTGGTACAGGCACGCGGCCACCCTGAGGCCCCACGAGGCGCGCAGCCACACCAACTTAGGGGCGATTCTTCACCTGAACGGCAAATATAAGCAGGCGGCGGCGGCGTACAGCGAGGCGCTGAGGCTGCAGCCCGGCGACGCCACGACCATCATGAACCTTCACAAATTGGCGGCGATTCTGGCGTGACCTCGTGACACCGGCCGCGATAACGCCGTCACGGTGACCAGAGACAGCAACGAGAGAAACGAGTGTGTGTATTATAAGATGACCCCACGAAAGACCCACTATCATCGACTCGCCGTAATTCCTCACCCGACGTCTCCCCGATCTTCCTCCCGATATTCGTTTATATCCGTCGACCAGCGCGCCAATATCGCGGGAATCTTGACGCGCTGTCGACTCGTATCGCCTGCTATGGTATGTAAAGAATAAAGCTTCCTTTATTTTTCTCTAAAGTGATTGCATTTTTCTTCTAGCCCATATCAACTCCACCTTATATCCCCTTCTGCGTGCTGGAATGGTGGTAGGATTTCGATAGTATTGGAAAGAGTAGTGGCAGAAGCGAGTTAGAATGATAGGTGAGAAGGTAGGTGATTAGAAAATTAGAATGGTTTTGTAGAGTTTAAAATAGAACGAGGGACTTGGGTGTTGTATTTTTGCATCGTATTCACACTGTCTCGTCACTACTTTCATGCAGTCATTGTGCACTCTAGGTTATTTGGTGAAGGGAACAGCAACCTGAAGGTTACAAACAATTTTTGCAGTTATTAATTATTTTCCTGGGTAGACTCCACCACAACATATAAGTTTTCGAGACACGGGAGCTTTGAGTTGTAGGAGCCGGAAAAAAGGGAAGTCGCCTCAACGGGATTCGAACCCGCGATCTCTCGAACCGCAGCGCACTGGCCAGCCGCCTTAGCCACCTCGGCTACCGCCGACTCCCCCCCAGTCCCAGTCCCAAACTCCTTACTTAAACGACGCCACCTTATGGGCCTCACTCGCACCATAGGCCGTCTCCCTTATCTGAGCGCTTTTAGCGCCTACAGAGTTTTGGAGATCGTTAATTTGTTTGATTTCATATTTTGATTCTATATTGTTACAGAACGTAAAAAGACAAATCCAACGGTATATAAAACGTGTATATTAATGATATACTACAATGGAGAAAAACGTGTTATAAAAATAAAAAATTCAGCTTGCAACTTTGTTGAGGCTCTTAGGAAGGCAACAACGTTGCAAACTGAGATTTTGGTCTGCGAGCGTGTAATTTTCATTTGCAACTTTGTTGAAAAATTTTGTTTGCAACTTTGTTAAAAAAAAAATTGTTTGCAACTTTGCAGAAAAATTTTTGTTTGCAACTTTGTTAACAAATTTTCGTTTGCAACTTTGTTACCAAATTTTGGTTTGCAATTTTGTTGAAAAATTTTGGTTTGTAACTTTGTTGAAAAATTTTTGTTTGCATCTTTGTTGAAAAAATTTTGTATGCTACTTTGTGACGTTTTCGTGGGAAGCTTAAAAGCAGTTTGCAACGTTATGAATTATATTGTGTGTTGTGTTGTGTTCTGTGTGTTGTGGTGTGCTGTGGTGCGCTGTGGGAAGTGCGATATATGAGAATGGACTGGTATGATAAAGATATAGAAGTGATGTGAAGCCCTAGAATTGTACCACTGAATACTCTGTGTAAAATTTGAAGTCGATCGGACAACGGGAAACCCTGCCGCATCGAATTTGAAAATGTTTCATTTTTGTACCTCAATTTTCTCCATTGTAGAATATCAGTAATATACGCGTTTATATATCGTTGAATTTATCTTTCTACGCTTTGTAAAAATATAGAATCAACGTATAAAATTACTAGAAAAAAAATCATGACCTTGAAATCTCAAAAATTGGCTTTCACAAAAAACTATTTTCCTTAGTCAATATTGCAGCAGCTGTATACGTACGTAGGAAGTGCTAGAAGTATACAAGAAGTCTGTCGAATGTGGGATCGTGTGAAAAGAACCATTAGTATTAAAAGCATTAGGAGGTATCAGATACGAGATGTGTCTGTGACACGAAGAAAATATGGAATACGTAATGTCCTGGAACGCACAAGAAGTGTGGGAAAGCATATATTGAAAATCTGGGTTTGTAGGGTGTCTAGGAAGCGTGATATATGTGAAAAGTATAGGAAATGTGAAGTGTGTATAGTAAGCGTGTCGTGTACAGGATGTTACAAATATGACGCACAATATAAGACAAGTAGCTCACATGAATTATATAGGAAACGTAGGAAATCTGGTATACGACATGTCTGAAACACATGGGGTATGTCAGATATACATGGTATTCACTTTTAAATCGATCCAGGCGAGTACCTTTAACACTATTAAAAATATTGAACACATTTTGATACAACACCACAATGATTTCAAGGCTGCAATTATTCCAGGTAAGAATATTTCCAAAATCAAAAGTCCGAAGCCTACAACGAAGTCTTGATTATTCTGCAAGGGTTGAACTCGCTCCGCCACTGGCGTTTGGCGCGGATCTCCGTTGCCCCGGTCGCCGTGGCAGGGCGCTGAAGCTCGATTAATATCGAATCTACTTGCACGCCGCCGCCGACCGAGGAATATTTAAGTTTACACTTTAAATCACAGCCCGGAGCGAGTGGCGGCCGCTAGCCTACAGGAGAAAGTGGGCGAAAAAGACGGATGAGGGTAATACCGCGAGAAAGGTAGACGCAGAACGACGGATGGGGTCTGAGGAATAGGGGTGGAAAGGGATGGAACGAAGCCACCTGTCGCTCCCGTCGCCCTGCCAGAGACAGTCTCGACAAACACTCGACAGGTGCCGTGGCGGTTACCCACCTTTATTCCGCGAAGAACTCGCTTCGTTATCTTTAAAGCGGAACTCGTCGAGACGAACGAGTGGTTCGTTTAGTCGGTTCACTCCGGGCCACGTCGCGTGCCATTTCGTTTCGACCTTTGCCAGCCCCTTTTTGTCTCCACCGTCACTTACACCCCTGCGCTTCTTCCTTCAACCCCTCCTCGCCCTGCCGTTAATATTTCACGCGTAGTTATCGGGCAAAAATAACAGCGATCTTGCAAGTGACTTTTTCACGTTAATGAATGAACTAAGGGCATATGGAATATTTTCCATACCGACTGCCCTCAGCTTTCCTACGCCACCCGCCGTCACCTGTCCTGCTGGTCCGCCCCCTGCACACCGCCTCGAGGGTCGAGAGGGCAGCGGGGCATTTATTATGCCGGAGGAGCCTCTCGGGAGCAGGTCGACCTCTCGATACAAAAGCTCCGCTGAAACAGAAGGCTCCTGCTCGAAGAAACCAGTGAAAAGCACGGGACGATGCGGCGCACGGTTAATGGCCGTCGTTTTCCGCTCTGCTCGCTGCGTAACGGGGCTCGGGGGCTGCTGTTGGATACAGACTTGTCTCGGTGGCGATGCAGCCGCGGCAGTTTAGCACGCTGAGGGGACGAATACGTCGTCCCTAGTACAATGGAGTCGGCTGCGTCTTCCTGGAGATGGGGTTGTTAACGAAAGGGCTGCTGGGATATCAAGTAGCGCGAGCTCGCGATTAAAGTCGAAGATACGGGGTTTAAGGGGCTAAAAGGTCTTATAGATTGCACGATACTCGAAATGAAATAAAGATCGTTGAAACCTAGGGTAAAGGAGCCAATTACTGACACCTAACTAATTACTGTCACCTTAAGCTATTTTAGTTAAAATAACGAATACACAAACTAGAGAATATAATCTGTGGTATAGATTATGGGTTGAAATACATCATTCTTTTTGTGTATCACTTTCCAACGTTTATTTATTCGCTATTTTAAGTAAAATAGCTTAAGGGGGGTTCTGCTTTGTGGGACCGAAAAGATAGGCGATATTTGCGAATTTTTTATAGAAAAAACTGTTGAACGGATTTATTTGAAATTTACCAAGCTGTTTTATTGTACTTTGAAGTATTATTACAAATTTTTATGAGGCTATACGAAAAAAATATGTGTGTGTTGCAGGACGTTAAAAAAAACAGCTCGTGCTGGCGTTGATGGAAAGTGATCTATGGTTTATCTGAAACACTAGAAGGAAAAGGGATTCTTAATCTACATGAACGTGGTTACCTCTGGAACTAGGATTATGACTGTATCTGTTACCGTTCTTTTTTTTATTTACATAATTCTTTGCGATTTTTGGACAAAATTTGAATTTTTTATTCAAAAAGCTGCCATTTTAACAATTTTTAATTTTTCTGAATTGTTCTAGGTCCAGAGATAGTCATGTTCATGCAGATTAAGAATCCCTTTCCCTTTTTGTGTTTCAGATAAACCATAGGGCACTTTCACACGCACATTTTTTTTGTATAGCCTCATCAAAATGTGCAGCAATACTCAAAAGTATAATAAAACAACTTGCCAAATTTTAAATAAATCCATTGAACGGTTTTTTATAAAAAAATCGCAAATATCACCTACCTTTTCGGTCCCACAAAATAGCATCCCCCCCCCCCCCCTCCCTTAAGGTGACTGTAATTGGTTAGGTGTCAGTAATTGGATCCTTTACCCCACATCCAATTTAATAATTTTCCTCTCACCTGTCATCCACGTATTCCCATACCTAAATCGCGACAAATTAGTACCTACCCTAGAGTAGAAAAGCACTGCTTCGATTCACCGAAGGAAATCGACGTAAACCCTTGGACGGAGGAAACGTCGCGTTTCTCGACGTTGCGCGAGGGCTTTTCCCCGGCTGAAAAATCCTCCTTAATTATCGGGAGCCGTGCCGGATTAAGGCGCGCGTAGCGGCCTCGATAAAGCGCAACACAAATGAGAAAGTCGCCGTTGATCCTGAAGAACGAGGGGGTACGGGCTACAACGTAATCGTCGTGACTGATCCTATTGCGCGATCGATAAGTAATTAAGAGAGGTCGTTCAGGGCTTAATGAAATAGAGCGATTACGAAGGGAAGGCATCAGAGAGGGGAACGGAGGATGCGAGGTATTAAAAAAGTCGCACACTTCACAACTAAAAATACTTGAGGATTCAACCACTTGAAATCAAAGAAAACTCGCAACCATCCGCTTTAAGCTCAGCTTTAAGTTCAGAACCCTGAACCAGCAAGCGCAAGCTTCCCAGCGAGGAATACAATTAAAATATCTCAAAGATAAAAATTCTCGCCTCAAGAAAAATCTGAACCCTACCCAGGAAACCCACGCCCTTCGCCCTTCCATGCCTCGAGGTAAGTACTCCCAGCTAAAACTCCCGCAGAGTAGCAGGAATTCCCTCGGCATTCTCTGCCAGCAGCTCCTGGAATAAAAGCCAAGAGGCAGTGGGGCGAAACGGGAGCGAATTTTCCGACGAATCTTTCCGGAACGACGCGCCTCGCGGTGGCGCGTTGATCGAGGTCGAAATGAATCGGTCCATTAAGCGTCATCCGTCAAGCAGAAGACAAACGTCGAGCGTCCTCGGCTGCCGGGAAAAACGACGCTCGGGGTGGAAAAAGTTCGCCGGCGCCAGGTACGCGGCACCCGTTTCCGCGCCGCGGACAAAAGAGCTCCGGGCGGGTAGCAGGTGGCGGGCCGCGATGAAATATTCCGTAGGGTCGCGTCATTCCGGACAGCAAGGTCGCGTCCCCGCGAAACGACGGAAGGTCAAGTGGCGTTTTCCGCGCGCCAGTCCCCGAGCCACCCCTGCTGGCCTTTCCTGATTTATACCTCGGCATGCAGGGGGCCGCTGAGAAACGACCGTTGCAAAATTCAGGAGGCCACTCGGCCCCGAGCGAGCGCAACACGCCAACTGGCCACGTTTCATAATTTACCCCCGAAACCGCTCGCATAATTGATGCCCCTATACGTCAGAAACGAACGATTGTAGTCTTTTTCGGGATTATAAGAAACTTCGCTTATGGGAAATCTAAGCCGCGTTTTGGAATACTAGAAAATTTCACGCTTAGCTCGACACCTGCGAATATTCCTGTTCCCGCGTCGAATCGATCTTCACCGGCGAAGAGGAGCGCGTTTTATTGCGCGTGAACGTGGGCCGCCGAAAACTGCGTGTCGTAAAAGTGGTAAGTAGGGGATAAAAACCGAGCGCGAAAAATCGTTGTTCCTCGATACGCAAGGGATGCCTTCTGCTCCCTTTTTCTTGTACATCGTTCCGAGAGCCGTTTCCTCTCCGTGGAGCGCGCTGGGAATATCGATACCCACCGGCCACGGTAACGTAACCGTCCGATGTGTTGTTGTTACGCAATGAACGACCAACCCCTCCCCGAGACACACTTGCAATCTAACATTGTGATCCTTGGTCGTTAACAACGTGGGCGATTAAGCGAACGTCAGCTGCCTACGCTCGACGAGGACGCTCTGCGAACTGATTAATGAGGCGACCTTATCAAGCCGACGGTTATTTGCACCCTTGAGGCGTGCTTTCAATGACCAACGGAAGTATACGAGAAATGGGGTTTATTCGACGCTTTGTACCGACGATTTATTTATTCCTTTGCGCGCGACAAAGGGGATGCGATGTTAAACGAACCGTGGATCCATTCTGCTGTTTATAATAGCATTTATTCATAAAGGGGGTTGTTACGTGAAACCTGAGACTTTAATCGATGCAAGCATGGTCGGTTTAAGTCTGTTTCATAGTGTATTGTGGGATTAAATTAAAGTGTAATTAAATAAAGTTTATTAGGAAAGATGTAGATATAAAATATTAGGTAAATGTTTGAAAGGAAAGGAGAACTTGCGTTTAATATCCATGCAATGTCTTCACTAACTCTGCCTCTTGTATTCTCAAATTACATCCGTAAAATATCTGTTAACTTCGGTCTTTGTCAATAGTTCTGAATACTTTGTTTTTTATATGTATAACATATAAAATAGTAATAAACTCCGTAAACAGTCGGTATACAAAATCTGTGTATGATAATTATGTACTAATAAGTATGTAATATTACATTAACAACAAACTGATTAGCTTCCAATATTATGAAACATAATAGGGAAAGAAAATAACACAATAGAATTATAACATATTATATTAAACGGCGTAAATTACATAATAAAATAATTTTAATAATATCCTGTATTATAGTAGGATTGCAATGAAGTGTTTTCGAAAAGTATTTATGTAAAAAATAAGCTGAGATTATACCTACACTTTCGAAATACACGAGGTACAAAATTATACATGTTCACAGAAATTCAGAATAAAATCGAAAATCTGGTAGGAATATATTCCGTTAGAATCAACTTCGGATCAACTTTTCTCTGAAAATAACATGAATGTGACATATCTGTTTGCATGGTTAGATACGTTGATCCATTAGCTAGCAGAATAGAGTGATGAATACACAAAAATACAATTTCCATTTTAAGTTATTTTGAGCCATTTTGAGGCAACACTGTAAACCAGTAGTGTGAAGCAAAAGAGACGGACGCCCATATCTACCAGCCTAAAGAAATCCTCCACCGATACCCCCACTATTATACAACCGGTAAAAAATCACCCTCACAGAAATTAGTCAATTTCACATGAAAACTACCCACGCCTGACTATTTTCAGATCACACTACTCGCAGAGTTTCCATCCGCCTGACTCTGTATCCTACAGTCTACCACTCAAACTAAGTACATATTCTTAATCACCCACGACTCACAAAACCACGTCCCCCAACTTGTCCCAGCAACTACCCTTAACCAATCCCCACGCCCTTCCAACCCTCCTTGAGCGGCCGAGAATCCCAAAGCCTCCGAACAGCAGCGCAACAAGGGCTCACCTACATACGCGGGCCACCATCGACCGTCTACGCCTCGGTTCCGCGCAATTAACAATTAACAAGGTCTCGTCGCGACGGCCGCGGGTTGCCCGCGCGATGCAAGCGCGCTGAGGGCTGTTTCCGTGGGCGCGTTAAGCGTCGTGTCGGAGGCGCGAGCATTCAAAGCTCGGCGAGCCGTGAGGCCCGGCGCGTTATTAACGTCGACGATTAACGAGACGCCGGACCTCCCGGCGGGCTGGCCGAAAGCTTTGTTCGTTTCAGCGTTAATCGAGTATATAGCGCGTCGGTGGCGGCCAGGCCGCACAGACGAAAATACGGTGGTCCGCCGAGGGCAGCGAGCGCGCCACGCCGGATGTGGCTTGGTACCGGTGCACGTCCGGCTGAAATATTCCGACTAAACTAACATCCGCGCCGACTTGCCGCGCAACCACCCGAAAATTAATACGCGGGGAGGAAGACGAGCTGCCCAGTCGGGATTTATACATCGCAGCGTAAATTCGCGCGGCGTTTTACCGACAACCGAGGGTTTAAGGGATCGACTGGTGAATTGAATTGCGAAAATGCGCGCGGTCTCGACCCTCCGCCGCCCTCGAAATTCCACAGCAACCAGCTGCAGAAGGAAGGAAACCAACGTGCGCGTTTTCTGGAGAAATTAATTTGCTCTACGAGCTGGCTCAAATATCCTCGGCGAGGGTTTGCGCGTGGCTGCTCTGATGAAAGGATGTGGAAATATGGGAAACTCAAGGGGTTTCAGGGTAGCTCTCGTTGCCCGAGAGGGACATCTGCTTACGGTTTCTTAGTGGGAAGAAATTTTTCAAACTGTTCAAAGAACTTATGCGACGATTATATCGAATTTTACGCGTCGCCGTTTAATCCCTCGGTTTTCATCGGGAGGCTCGCCGAAATTGCGAATTCCAATTAACACAGGCGTTGCAGTTTATTTGGCCGGGACCTAATTACCGGGATATTAATTAACCCGGTTAGCTGCGTGTAAAATCACGCTGAATCCATATTATCGTCGGACGTGGCGGGGGTGTGAGGCAGCCGTGTTTACCCGATAGCGTACCTGTCAACACGGCTGTTGGCGTAGAATCGTCTAGGGCGAGGAGCCCGGAATCACGGGGCGAAAACGATAAACGCCTCGACCCTGTGCATCCAGCCGCGGGTAATGGGTAGCAGCGGAGGATTTAATGAAGGCAAAGTGGCTGAATAAAGATGGACGGCCGAAAGCGACTTCAAAAGCACGGGACTCTGGGATCCAATTGTGTAGGTACTTGATGGAACGAAGGCGGGCGTAATTTACTTTCCGTCGGTCTAAAAGCCAGTCAAAAACCGTTGACGCTGCTCTGCTATTGGGAGTAACGGTTCCCACCAAAAACTACGGCAAAACGCGAAACTGCGCTGGCCCAAGTCGAGTGACAAAAACGGGGAATTAGACGGGGAAGTTCGCCGCGCTCTCTTCACTTCTCAGCTATTGATTTAAACGATCCTCTTTTTCACTGATTGGATAGGTAGTGACGGGTAGATTTGGGGATGATGAATGGGTTTTTTATTAGATCGTGCCGAATACCTTCGTCCATTGAAGTAGAATATTCTAGCAATTCCTTGGTTAACACGTTGCGTCCGGGTGACGTGTACGGTCACGTCATGCGACTCTTGGGCCCGGTCCCAATAAATGTGGAAGGTGAAGAAGAATTTTTCAGGTACCGAATTTTCCTTTTGCATACGCATTCAGTACGAATGTGTTCATCGGTGTGTGCATGTCGTTAAAAGTTTGCAATTTTTTTCACCATGGTGCAGCTGTTTCTTGTATTTAGGTGAAGGTCAACTATTTTTGGTGCCGGACGCAATGTGTTAAAAGGTATTCCAAATACAGTGGACGCTCGATAATGTGCCGCTGTTTAAAATGCCGTTAGGAACGCCTCAGCTCACACGCATTACTCACACACGTGTGTGCACCTCACTCTCTCTCTCTCTCGCTCAGCGAGCCAATGAATGCTAACCCTTAATGGTGCCTCCACACTGGAGTTCGCAAGCAATTCGCAAGCAATACATATACGTGAATGTGTTTTTTCTTTTTCTCACTAATAATAAAACTCTTGCGAACATATTTTTGTCTTATACACATAGACACCTTCTCGCGAACTGTTTGACGATGAAGACACATCTTAACTCATACATTTTTTAATGACAGAAGTATAAGTACGTATAATATCGTTTTATTCAAATGTTTTTTTAAATATTTTGAATTATAATCAGTTACATTTTGTATTAGGCACATTTATTTCATATTGGGCATAAATAGTTATGTAAATGGGTAAGGGAAAGATAAACGGTAAAAATATACGACAGGTAGAAGGTCTACCGAAGTTACAGATTTATGTAAGCAGTGTAGGCGCTTTGGCGCTCGGAGATGAGAAGACGGCCTATGGTGCGGTGTGGCCCATAGGTGGCGTCGGTTAAGTAGGAGTTCGGGACTAAGGGACCCGGGGAAGTCGGCGTGGGGGAATCGGTTAGGCGGCTGGCCAGCACGCGGGCGGCCCGGGTTCGAATCCCGGCACCGCGGTTTTCCCTTTTTTCCGGCTCCTACACAGTGTATAAAGCTATTGCGTAACAGTAGAAGAAGAAAACTAAAACTACTGACACAGATGATTGGTTAAAAATAGTATTTATTTAAAAATAAAATTTAAAAAATGTTCGCAAGAGCTTTAGTGAAAGAAGTACGATTTCTACCTATACTGTTTGTGAATTGCGCGAATATCAGTGTGACGCACCTTAAGAGTATTCTGGTGGGGGGCAGCCATCACGGAAAAGAAAACAGGAGAGTTGTGGGGAGAACGCGCGTTACATTGGCTCTCGTTAATATGCCGCTTCTGAGAAAACACCGCCTCTAGAGCCCCGACTGCGGCACATTATCGAGCGTCCACTGTAGTGAACAGTAAGAAATAACAGAGAAACCCATTGGCGATCTCTAAAACAATAACAACCACCATCCACAGTGTTTCTCAAGCTTCCAGCGAACACACGAGCGCAGAAGTTGGTCCCTGCGCTAGGCGAGCACACTCAACTGCCATGCAAAACGTTTGCCCCGATAATGCCCCGTGGCGAACAGTTTAGATAAATTCACGAGGGATGATTAAAGGGCGAGGATCGCCGAAAGGATCGCAGGGAGAATTAGTAATTACAGAGCGGTACCAAACCGGGTCACGGCTTCGCAGGGTTCTTCTCATTGGCAATTCCTTCAGCCTCGAGCAGCCCGGCGCGCGTTGGGAGCTCGACGTCGCGAGATCCCCTCGCAGCTAGGAAAAAAGAAAGGAGCGAGAACGCTCGAGTGGAAAAGCGATCGGGACACGACGTCGACGCGTGATGGCGACACGTTCGCGTATTAGGAAAGGGAAAGAGCGCTCTAAACAGTCCATCGTCTCATTGCGGGTCGATGGGAGCGATAACCAGGCTCTCGAACCCGCGAAGGGAAATTCCAGCTCCCGTTGAAAATAGAAGCGCTGCCTCGATGGCACAAAGGTGGCCCCCGTGTGTCGCGGCAGATCTGGAAATTAATTAAACCCCGACGCGGGGAAAAGGAGCGCAGTCGAAGACGCGTTGCCGCGGCTGAAGCGACGGCGTGTCGAAAAGTGGAGTACGCGGGGCGGAACTTGACGCTCGCGACGCGGCTTATAATTAAACGGGGGTCTCGCTAATGAAAACGCGGCCCCGTCGCGTCGCCGCTATTCTTTTCATAAATCATGTCGCCCCAAAGTCCGCGAGCGGATCCGCCGAGGCGAGCGTCAGGCTCAAAGCTCCAGCCCGAACACTGGGCCGTGTTTGTCGGTGAAAAGCAAGAATACGGAGCGCGTGCTTTTCAAAGGATAAAACTTTGTACCTTTGAAGTGCTCGTCCTAGGAGTTACTCTAGGACTTCTAATTTCACTGCTAATTCGCGGCGCAGTTACAATTCCCTTTCTGGATTCCCTTCTAATCAGTCTGCTATATTCCACCTCGCCGCAGACGTTCGAAGTCGGCAGTGGGATCTCGATTATTAAAAGAGACGCTACTTTAAATAATCAACTCGAAAACTAAACTAGCATTGAGATGACCCGACATGACCTAAGATGACCCGAGCTGCTCCTCTGCGCCGGTCTCCCTTTATTTTCGCGTATTAATTTTACACACGTTGCGGATTATTAACGCTTCCCTCCGTGCCCGTCCTCGTTATCGTCGAATTATTTTTGCAAACAATGAGAGCAATTTTATGCAGAGAACATGAAGCACCTGTTTCGTTATTTCGCTGGCATTACGCTTACCAACGCGGGCGTCGCTATCGCGATCCACGGGCACGGCGAGCCTGCGTGTATCTGGAAATCCCTGCGAAGAGATGTAGGCTTTTAACGATCCAACCAGCGACTGCACGAATTCCAGAGGGGAACGCGTGGCCGGCGAAACGAACGAGATTCACGATCGAGCGAGTCATTCGATTTTCATTGCTAGTGGGAGAGATGGGAACGATTCCTATCTAGCTGACCCCGTGACGCGGGGATTGAAAGCAAACTTTCCCGCTGCATTTCCCGGCGGCCGTAACTCCGGCAGATTAATTCGACGGGCGATTAATTAGCGGCCGTTTTCAGCCGTCATCGCGCGTCTCTCGTTAACAGAGACGTCAAGGACGCAGCCTCGCGTCCCTTAATTAAATTCGTCCCAGCGTCGGGAACAGTCGTTCGTTCAGCTCGCGAGAGTGTCCCTAAATCTAGCTGGTGGAAACGAGCGGCTGGATGGCAACCAGCTGTCCCTCGGGCCAACTGGAACGTGGGAGTTTCGCCGGCTCACGGGACAATGCAAAGGCGGCGCTGGCCTCTGTCGAAGAAGCATAATTTCCTGGATACGTCGAGGATCGTGGCGATAGGTGTGCCAACGAGCGGGGCATCTCGTTCCCAAGGCAGAGAACCGTGGGCGTCATCCGGATATCGAATGGAAATGAATTTCTCCGTTTCAGCTGGCACGCTGAATGAAACCTACCCCCTTTGAGCCTGCCACCCACAGTTCTGCACCTGTTAGCGATCCTTCCGCGTCGCGACAATGGACACTGGCTTGCCGCAGGAAGCCGGGTTCGCCGGCCCTTCTTGCACCCCCTATCGATCGCGTACGAAAGTAATCCTCAAAGGCGCGTGTGCCGTCGTATTGTTGGAAGATCGGGGAAGGGTATTAGACTCGCGAGAGAAGAATCTAAAGTACACTCTTGCGGGGGAGTTTCGAGACCGCCGAATCCCTCGATCAAACCGGACGCAGCATCTACAAACATAGATGGTAGCCGACTAAACGACAAACGTGAAAAACAGCCAATATGCAGAAGGGAGAAGTGTTCATGAACCGTGACAATGGAACGGACTCGATCGCGTTTCAGGGGGAATGATTGATACCTAGGGAAGCTGATAAGTAAACAGTCGTACACCGGCTAAACGTGAGCGACGATTGTTCTCCCGCGGCCTCTTTCACGGGCCAATGATGGATGACGCTGTACCAACCAAAAACATTGTCATCCGTCAGGCGTGTCAATGAATGAAATTGAATACGTCTCTGCGCTATTCATCAGTTTCCCTGGGAAACAATAACATTCGTGGTAAATAGCAAATACCTCGTGTAATCCGACGCAGGTGTTTAATTTTGCACCGCGGCAAAAACAAGCGCCGCTTGGACCGGAACAGCGGTTCCAGCGGACAAGTAGAAGTAACAAGATTCCAGGCGGCCCCCTCCGAACGCCGTGGAAATATCGCGTGACGGGCCGGACGCGAGCCCCGCGCGTGTAATTAACCGTAAAAACGCGGCTGTGTTTTTGGTCGACACGGTCGGTGACGCGATGTTAAATGCGTGACCCGCAGCGGCCGTTGGATTCGCTGCGGGAAATTGTTTGGCGCGGCCTTCATCAAAAGAAAAGTTTCATTAGCCTAATGAAACGAGTGACTCGGGGGGAAAAAGCTAGGCCGCGGCCACGAGCCGCATCCTGCATTGGGGCGAGGGGGCTGGGGGAGAGGGAGGGGGGGGGGGCGACGAGATGTACCGAGCACGCCAGCACTTTAATTAGAGAAATTAAATTTTCAAACGAAACACACGGCCGCGACCTGGCCTTCCTCCTTCGCCCTCGTTTGCCCCGTTAGTTACCCCCTTCGCTGCAGGGGTGGTTGGCCGTAAACAGGGGAGGGGGTCTTCGTTAAACGGACCTCGTCGAAGAGGAGAGAGACTTCATCGCTGCGTGCGTTATGGCGCGGGTAGCGAGAAAATGAATGACTCGATTTAGATGCGTTCTACTTGGAACCAGTCGCGTATAAAGTAGCACTGGTGCTTGAGTGCTTGCAACAAAATCATCGCAGCGCTACTCTATTCGCCGAAGCGAAGGTTGTTGAGCGGTAGCTCTTCGTCTGACCATCATGGATGTAGGAGAGTCTTGTATTTCAGAACATTGTCTGGCAGAGACTTGGTCTGTCAGTCCGTGGGTTACAGAGTAAAATTGGAAAATAACCGAATTTTCAGGGGTTAATTTCACTCCCTTAGAGTAAATTTGGGCAGCAAACAAAAATAGCGTTGTAATCAAGAGAAAATCCCCTACGTAATCACAAAGTTTCAAATCTGTTTGAATTTCCGAGTTTGGGATCTTCCCTTGTCAGCCACAGTAGAACTCACCAAACCGTATAGGGGACTCAGTGTATATCCATATATTTGTTAAAGGGTCATTCTGGTAATCACGCCGCAAAATTCAGGTTTTTTTCAGTGAATGTAATGAATAACAATGTCAAACTTTTTTTTCCTTTATTAGGTTACTTATAATTTAAACTACACTGTTAATTGTATTTTTCAATGTTATCTGAAAAGACGGCGGGAGTGATTTTTAACTCCAGATAACATTGAAAAATATAATTAAAAGTGTAGTTAAAAGATTGTTCCGTATACATTATAAATAACCTAATAAATGAAAAAAAAGTTTGACAGTGTTATTCATTGCATTCACTTAGAAAAAAAACCTAAATTTTGCGGCGTGATTACCAAAATGACCCCTTAACTAGTAATTGTCATAGCCACGTTTGTTAAAATTCAATTAAACATACAGATTACAGTGTTATTGTTAATAGCGGGTCTTTTAAAAATCAACTTTTAGCTATAATCCGCGGTGACTGTGTCTAACTGCTCAGTGTTTGCCTATACTGTACATTATTATTTATTACTTATCTCCGTCTTCTGTTTCATGTGTATCTTATATTTTACCAAAGGGTACCCACCCGTATATAAATAAATAAATAAACATATGCGGTGTCTCAATTATTCCAAATCAACCTCCACCTCCATCATCCTCCTCCACTGAAAATTCTTACGATCTAAAACCACCGTACAGAAAATAACCTTGCGCCGTCTGACTCTTCTCATACCTACAGCCTTCCTCGAGCCCTCGTCGACGAAGAAGAGAAAATGTAAGCAAAGCGACGTCACCAGAATCAATTAGCGTTGTTGTCTCAGTCGAGCTGTCTCCCCTCGTGGCGGCAAGCCTCCGCTCGATGCCTCGGCGAGGAAAGTAGCTTCTGATCGAGCCCCATCGCGGCTGTATCCCGTTCGCCGGCCGCGGGGAACGCCGTTTGAATCATTAAACGCGACCGTATCGACTAGCACGGCTACGAACGTAAATTGCAGCGGGTCCTAAACGGTAAATCCTACACGGTCGGTCTTTCCTCTTTGTTGGAGAAACCGATCGCTGCCTGTCCCCCAGCCCCACCCTCTGGTCGCGGGAAACCGAGCACGAGACAAGTCAGAAACTAGGGGAACGTGAGTTCCCCTCGAAGAAACACGGCGCTCCCGTTCAGCGCGATATCGCGGCCCGTGGGAATTCCGGCCGCGCCTCCGGTAATTCATTTTGCCCGCGATCTGGGCCACTAAATAAGGTTATCATCGCCCTCGCATCTAGCCTTTCTTCTTTCCCACGAGCATCCCCCTTCGCCCCTGGTCCAAGCATCTACGGCTGGCCGCGTAAACTCTTCCCCTACTTTTGTCGCGCGCCCCGGGGCTGCTATCTAGATGGAGGTTGCGAGCAGGGTGGAAGGTGGGTGAGATCTGTTTCCGCGGAAAAATTGACGGCGTAGATAAGTCTACACCTAATAACAGACGTGGCGAGTGAAATTTGCTTATCCCAGGTACTCCGTCCCGAGAAATTGAAAGGCACCGTGAATTCCTCTGCGAGATGATTAAAGGAGCCCCGCAGCCGCACCCCCATAATGATCGATCTGGCTCGGCGAGGGAGCTCGACACGTCGTTCGCCCCGGTCGCGAAATTATTTAACACGGTGTAGCGAGAATACTTTCGCAAAGTCCATCTCCATTACCCGACTTACCGCGAACTCCACTCACACCAGGCGCCCGGCGTCGCGGCTAACCTCATAAAACTTCGGCCTCGGTGATACCTTATTCAATGAACCGTGCGTTGACCAGATCACGCCGTCGTCCCCTCCGTCAGAGAGAGGGAGCTGGAAGAGGGAGGAGGCGCGTCGAGGGAAATAAAGAAAAATAGAGGAGAGGTGCTGCGGAGACGGAAGATCGACGGAGGGGGATGGCCGAGGCGGTGGTTAATTCGCGAAGAGCCTACTTCCCCGGGGGAACGTGATATCGCCGTCGATGGAGGCTGGTTGGCCGGTGCTCGGACCGCCTAACGAGCTGGCAACTCGTTTTACTCGCGATCTCGAACACCAAACAGGGTTATCCTGGCTCGACTTTCATTCTCTTCCTCGAGTCGCCCCCCTCGACTTCCGCGCGGTCCTCTGGCACCGCGTTCCTCCACGATCCCCGACGATCGAGAGAGAGTGTCCCGAGGAAACTGGCGCGGGAAAGTAAAGAAAAGAAGCAGGCAACTACGAACCAACGTCAGAGGAGTCGTCGACTGGCGGGCGGCAGAGGGGGATGGAGGGAGTCGGGGAAAATAGGAAGGAAGGAAGGAAGGAAGGAAGGAAAAGAAGGCTGCCAAGGCTCTTTGGTCTCGGCTCTTGGGCGGTAACTCGATTTGTCGCCCGTCTTGAGCCAGATGGATCGGAAGTAGACGCGAACGCCGGCCGCATTTCAAGCAGCCCATATCCCCGGCTCCTTCCTGCAAGCTTTCGCGTGTTTTGCTGGCCACTCGTCCTCCGAGCAGAGCGAAGGATCCGTCCGTCGAGCAACAATCGGTACTTGCTCGCTCCAGCAGCCAGGGCCACGCGGAGTCCGAAGAACGGCCGAGGGATCCGCACGATCGAAGTTCGGATTAACTTTGGATTAGTTGCGCGACTAAATATTACACGGCCTGTTTGGAAAACTCCAGGCTGGAGGAAGAAGATAGTCGACGGTTCCCCTTGTCCCTCGCGATTCCTTGGAAGTTAAATTGATACTCGCCCCCTGGACCGAGCCGCGAGACGGCCGAGGTTCTCCCCTTGGAAACAGAGGCTTGCAGAGGGAGGAGGGAATTAAAAGTGGAGGACCAAGGCAATTCGATCGAACCGTGCGAAATGAGAGACGTTCAGCTCCGAGCAGAGAAAGTTCCAGCGAGTCTGTTACGTCCCGTCCTCTCCACCTGCCCCCGAAAAGACTACGGCTAAACACTGAAAGCTACGGAAACTTCGAACGGGTACAAGACGCCGGCTAGAGCCCTGGGCTAGTCTCGCTCTCGAATAAGCATCTGTCCGAGAACAACATTCAAACTTCGTAACAAGTATCCCCCGTAACGACGGGCCGGCATTACCGCGGATCTTCCCGGAATCCGCCGGCTGTATCCCGCGATATTAAGTTGCCGAATGCACGGAACTCGTGAGGTTTCACGAGTTCGATGCGCCGGGAATCACGTCGGAGGGTGTCGTCGAGGTGGATCCCTCGATGGCTGCTACGATATTGACTGAAACTACTCGGCGAGTCGAACGCCTAATATTTACGCGCTCTCTTCCCACAGGCGTGCATCAATCGCCCCGAAGTGTGCTCGTAACTACCCTGCACGCGATGTAAGCCACGTTTATACTTCGAAGCAGCCGTTACACCCCTACGCTCTCGCCCCATTTTCTGACAACTAGAATAGAGAATCGGACGTACGCTAAGCCGAATGAAATCCTCTGCAGCGGCGGAAACGCGACGAGACCAGAGTGCCCGTCGAGTACATCGAACGAAGGCTGCGGAAATTCCACGCGTCCCCCGACACCCTCTTTATCGGGGGATGGGGTGGCGACCGACTTTCTAACGAATCGCTCTCTCGATACGACAGCCCTCGAGCCGTGGCGCGACATAAAAGACGCGGAGAGCCGGAAATGGAATTAAAAAGACAGTAGGTCGAGTCGTGCTGGGGGGGTGGCGAGGAGGGGGTGGCAAAGGGCAACGAGCTCTGTGAAAAGCGAGACGGACACAGTCGGAGAAAGGGAAAGGGGGGAGGGAGGAGAAAAAAACAGAGGGAAGCAGCGCTCGTGGGGGCGCGAAAGGGCAGGAAGGGTGGGAGGGGTAGGAAGGTCGAGCATCAGGGTAGGAAGAGCAGCTAGCGGGGGCTGTGTAGCAGCGAGAACCGGATGAGAGGCGGGGGGTGAGTGTTGCTGGATAGGTAGGTGGTATATAGAGGGCTGGCAGGGTGCGGGTATCACGAGCAGAGAGTGCCGGGGGTGCCATTAGCGGGGTGTGTTTTGCGCCCGGGTCGCGCGATCAACTGCGAGCCCCCTGTCTCTCCTCTCTCTCTCTCTCTCTCTCTCTCTCTCTCTGGCGAGGCTTGCGAACGGCGAGGGACGAGGGAGCTTCTATTGTTGCCGCTTTACCCGGCATGCATATTTAACGCCCGCGTTCCTCTTCCCCACCCCTCTCTAATTCCGTTTCTCTCGCACCCCTCGCCCTCTCTGTCCCTACGGCCAGCAGCCTGCGTTCTCCAGCATACCTTTCCTCCCACCTACCCCGTGCCACGTCCAGCCCTTTCGCCTCTGCTACCTATCTATCGCGCTTTAATTTCCGCGCTTCGAATCTCGCCGGCGGTGTACGCAATCGCGCGTGGCGCTGCGGCCTCCGAGGCTGCCGCGACTTGGGACAATGGTATTCGAGGGTGCAAGGCCCTTGTACACTGATCCAGGGAGGCTCGGCTAGGGAAATAGTGTGTGCGAGGCTGTGAGTAGTATAAGAAGTGCGATAGTCAGACAGGAATATAAAAGAAGGCTCTTGTGTAAAGTACCTGCCCCACTGTTCTCACCCCCTTCTCAATACGTACCCTCGAAATGTCTGCATCAATTCCAGGGATTCATCCGAACTCATTCGATATATATATGACGTAGACCTAAACGCCAAGTTCGTTCACCCCGCACCATACTTTCCTCCGACTCCTCCGCGCACGGCGCAACTACCCTCCCTCGCTCAGATAACCCATTCCCACCCTGGAAATCGATTAATTATCGGGAATTATGTGTGTGGCCAGGGATTAAGGTAACTCGCCGGGATTATTGACGACGGGACTCGCGTTCCCCCGAAAGAACTTATCGCTCGAGGGATGATAACGACATACCCTTCTAATTCACCCCCTCCCGCCCTTACATCCACCAGACTTTCCGCTACATCGCTCCCCGATAGAATACTCTTAAAAACAGACCGCCCATTCGTTCGTTAAGGAATCGATGCCGGCCCCCGTATCGATTCCCCCGGTAATCGAGTGACCGTTACGCTGTTTCCAGCGACACGACGCGTTATTTTCCGCGCGATGTTCCCGTAATCGCGTTACTGCCGACGCCGCTTTCCACGGGGCGGATTCCTGAAATCCGCCGCTGCCTCGGAAACGCGCGATCGCGCGCGTTATCGTGCGTGAGGGAAGAGCACGAGCGCGGCTCGTAACAACTTTTCCTGCGATATTCGGCCTGCGCTTTGCTGGTGAGCTGGACGTGGCATTTTTCCACGGTTCGTATTAACGGACCCGACCGCGCGTTTTTACGGAGTTGCTCTTCGTGGTGAATGATAAACACGAGCGATAAAGCGTTCCCATCCTCTCGAATTACATGGGTGCTGTAATGCGTCGTTTAACGAGCGGGTGGACGCCAAGCGCCGCGCAAGGAGACCGTGCCGTCGAAAGGCGATAATTTATTTTCGCCGAGGATCGCGATGATAAATATTTCGCGGACAATGGGCCCCGCTCGGGGCGTCAAAAACGTCGATACGTCGCGCGGGGACAAAACGCAACAGCGAGTTACGGGCCAGGAGAGTTCCTCCGCGGCCGACGATTAATTGTTATCATCCGCGCGGTTCTCCCCATTGTCACGCGGAGATGGAAACGCGCCGCTCACAATACATCCCCAGGACTGTGAATGAACGCGGTGGAGGTGGGCGGCGGTCGCGTATAAGTAACGTTTTCGCTGACGCGAGACTCTGCTGACGGAAATGGGGAGATTTCGTTGGCTACCGTGTCTGCGCTGCAACAGCCACGCGTGGGGAATGAAAGGGGAAGGTTCTTAGTCGTTTTTGGAGGTGCTTTTTGAAGGGTCAGAGGCAAAGACGTATTTTGTTGGTGACAACTGGAGCACGGAACTGTCGAATCACAAAAGGCAGTATTAAAGATTTGGGGTACTGGTTGAATACAGGGAATGCCCACTTTCTACTGGGACGAAGCAAGGAATGTATCCGATCTTTCTATTTATTAAATATTAGTTAAACAAAATCTAACTTATTAAAAAAAAATACTTCACCAAAATTAAATTAATCTCATTAAATATTTCATAATAAACATCAATTCAAACATTAAACAAATTAATTCACAAATTAAGTATAACCGCTGTTGCTGGCACTAAATTTACCTTTATTTAATTTAATAAGTAAATCAAACTTTCATTCATTTTTAAATTAAATCTTTACAAAAATAATTACCATTTAAATAAAATTATTTAAAAATTAAATTTATAGATCAATTAATTCAATTAATTAATTAATTGAAATTAAATTAATGCATAAATTTGACCACCCCAATTTTAAATTCACCTACAATTTAAAAATTTACCACCACCACATGATTAATCAAAAACTGCATAAATTTGACCACCCCCATTTTAAATTCACCTACAATTTAAAAATTTAACACCACCACTTAAGTGGGAATGCCCACTTTCCACTGAGACAAAGCAAGGAATGTATCCGGTCTTTCTACTTAGAGTGTGTATTTTTGATTAGTGTAAGCTTGGAGTCACAGTTGTGCTAATTTAATTAGACTGTAATTTAATTACGTAATTTAATTAGGATAAGTCCTGGGTCGAGTCGCTATAATTCAAGCTCTTTATGTAAAAATACGTTAATGAGCAGATTAATTACTTTTCTAGAAGCCAAACAGTTGAATGAATAGCACCATTTCGCTTCCTTCTGTGTTTCTCTGGGTTTATAGGTTGTAAAAGGTAAATTGAGGTTCAATTTAACCTCTTTTGTCAAACAGCGGTGTACAGAATCGTATTTAAAATATATTTCTAAGTTTATTTTCGTTTAATGTTTGGGATAATAAAATAGTAGAGACATTGAGTAAAATAGTAGAGAGTTATGATTTTTTTTATTATTTTTGTTTATTTAGTTTATTTATTCACTTTTGCATTCATTTGCCTCGCTAATCGCAAGTGGGTAGTTCACGTTTTCTTTGATGTGTTCTTTACTTGTTTAACGTAAACTAATTAAATATCAATGAATCTGCAGTTGCATTCACTCATAAATCATTTTGCTTTATCCTTTGTTAATTTTCCATGAATAATTATGTGAGTGTTCTCTGCCAACGACGAAAACCATTTCTCCCGGCACCACAGAAGAAGTGGTCAGATGTCATGACTTCAATTTTCAACCCGATTTTCAGTAAATATTCTCTTAAAGCAAATATATACTAGTGTTTCTGAATCAGCATAAAATTCTGAACATATATGTTTGTTCTGATAAAATAAGTAATTTCTATATTAGTTTTAATAGCCATTTTATATTAGGTCGACCGCGTCTCCCGGATTTACCTACATTGTATTACAATTATAACATAATTGAATTACATAATTAACATAATTACATAATTAAGTACAACGCAATTACAATGTAATTGAATTACATAATTCAAACAATTAATTCAATTCCTAATTACTGTAATGATGCGTGTAATTGAATTACAATATAATTGAAACACAATGTAATTAAATTACAGCTCGGAACTCTGAAGAAGTGAGATAAATAATCATATTTACATTTCATCCCTATACAACGCGACGTAGGTATCGCATTTCCCGTTCATACCTGACTCAATCTTACATTTCTCACCTCTTATTACCTCTCAATTTGATTACCGCTTAATTCGCAATTCTAATTCAATTACATTGTACTTTGCAATTGTACCTCAATTGCAATTACGAATTGCGATGTAATTGAATTGAATGAGAGGTCTGAATTACAAATTACAATTTAATTGAATACGATATAATTTAATTACATTGTAATTATAATTCACGGAGTAATTCAATTATAATTCTGCATAACTCTGCTTGGAGTACGTCAAGAGCATTCGGACGTCACTGTGTACACATTCTTGTTTTCATAGATAGCAATAGAAGTGGCCAATTGGAAGTGGTTAATTTTGCCACAGTATTCCACGTGCAGTGTTCGACTTGAAAAATATTAAAACAATGTAAAACAATTAAGTTTTTGCTCAGTTCTTTTCTGATGCCTAATTAAAGTATGTATAACTTGTCGATACTATGAGCAATACGTTCAATTAATACGTAGCAATTAAGTTCATCGAACCTTTTTTATTTACTGATGAACTAAGTTTTGTGACATTCCTTTTTCCCCCTTACCATTCATTTTCTATCTCTGTGTGGAGTCTCTCGATGAAACTATTCACGCGCGTTCAGAAACATCCCCGTGTTAATAAAGGAGTTAGGAAACCTTGTAAAGCTCAGCCCTCATTGACCCTCCCCTCTCAATAATCGCCCATAACTCGAGTGTCAGAAGCGAGGAATTCGACACTTCGACCACTCTCCTCCTTAACTACAGAATCCCTCTCGGAATTCGCTCGACCGTCGAGGCACAATCAGGGGACGTCGAGTCCGTGAATCCTAATATCGTTGCGCGTTAATGGCACAACGGAGGATCGTTACGTATCAAACGCTGCGATTCAATATATTGTTACGGCTAACGTACAATTAATTATTCGGCGCGGACGTGCGTCCGTCGCGGTGAATGATCATAGAGAGCGATCGGGGCCTGCGCTGCATTGTCCGATCATTAGCGTCGTTAATTATTGGCCCCGCCGCGTTCCTCGAGCATTGTCTCGCGCGGAGGTTCTATCGCCGGGCAAAAGGCGCATCCAGCATTCCCATCGGCGTTCATAAACAAGCCCGCGAGGAAAAATACCGAGCGAGACAACTCGATCGAACGAAACCCCAGAGGGTCTAGCATTGTTCCCCCGTCATTGATCGACTTCCCGCCTCCAATTTACGAAAATATATTTTTTAATTCCGCCGTGGGAACAAAAATGAAGGGAACAAAGGCTCACTATCGAATTACTCGCACTCCCCGTTCGAATTACAACAATGGGGAGTAATACCCCCTGGAAAGCATCCGCGCGGCGGCCGAATGGAAACGAGCAGCGGCCGGGTCCGAAACGGAAAACATCGCGCACCATTTCCGCGGAATATGACGGATCGCTGAAAGGCATCGATCCCCGTGACCAATAACATTCGGCGAAAAAAGGGTCGAGGTTGGGGGCGAAAAGAACGTGAAAACGTGTCCAGTCGGTCGGGGCTGGAAAGCTCGAAAGCACTTTAGCTTTCCCCGCGGTTATGGCCTCCAGTGAAGCTCGTATCGTCGCACCCCGTAACCAGCTTGCAGCGTGTTCGTGTCTACGTGCCGCGCACCTGGACACTCGCACACCCCTGAAAATCCTCCCCCCTCCCTCTCTCTCCCTCAGTGTTTCTAGTACACGCGCGGAAAAATACGCCGCCATCGGGGTTCGAAGGGGTTGTTCCGCGGCGCGAAGGCGCAGCCGGGGCGAACTTGCACACAGGGGTGCGCGGGAACGTGGGCCCCTCGACGAGCGGCGTAAACTTTTAACGAGTCGCTATGCATCCACGGCCGCATTGCGAGTCGATTGAAAAATACTGCCGCCAGCCGCCAACTACCCCCGAGCCACGTAATCGCGGGACGCCGGGGCGAAAGGTCACCGAGGCGGCGACTTCAGTCTCGCGCGACTGAAGCGTTAGAACTGATAATTCTCTGCACTAACGAGTGACAAAACTCGACGAGCACCCTCGAAACTTTATACCCGATCGTCCGTTTTCTTCGATACACCCCCGCAAACTTTGCGACGAAGACAGAACTGCCTACCAACACGAAAGAGCCGGCGGGAAAGAGTCAAAGCGCTCGCAACGAGGTCAGCATAAACGCGTTATTCAGGGACCAGCGGGCGTTTTGGAAAAATATCGCCAAGGGGGAGGCGGGGTGAGGCTCAACAGGGTTGTCGTGTAGGAACTCGGATCGAGTTAGAACGAACTCCGCGCTGAATGGATCCAGAAAATTACCAGGGGGGTGGAGAGGGTGGGCAACTTTTCCCTGCGAGCGACTTTCGTCTTCCATCGAACCAGGGTTGAGTGAAATTCATTACGGAAGTTCGTGGAATTCAAGGACCGCGCGTGCATGCGTTGCGACGAGAAAACCGTGGACGTTTCGTGCCGCCTAGCGAATTCGTCCCGTCGATGGTCCCAACCGGTGGGATATTAACGCTGCGCGGTGTTTATAGCGAAACGAGATCCCAGGCTGAGTGGAGGGAATTAAACGGTGCAGTCGGACGGCCAGCGGATTTGTAAAAATCGACGGGTATCGGGTTCGATGGCCGGGTTTACGATCTCTCTTACAGAACCCTTCTTTTTTCGATCCTCCATGGGAACGACTCGAGTTCCTCGGTTATGACGCCGCCATTCATCGTAACGTCGAATAATTCACCGCGTTTCCGATTCGCGCGATCGTAGTTGCAACCTGGCGCGGCTCGTGACGGATTTATTTCAATTTATTCGATCCCTCGCGAAACGTCCAATTATTTGCCTCTTGTCTCTTGGCCTCGTTTATCGAGGCTCGTCTTTAATAAATGATATTAAATTGGGATATCTCTCGGGTTTTGGTAACACCTATGCAGAGTTCGTTTTCAAAAGCACCAACAGCTCACGAGGGAATTTTGACGACACGGAAATTCTGTTTTCTGTTTTGTGGAATATCTCGAGAACGGTGGGAAATATTGGAAAAAGTTTAAACAAAAGATGCAATCTTTTTAAGGATTGGTGATGGGGCTGAATTGAAAAGTATGGATTTTCTGGTAATTATGTTTGAAGTATTAAAACTTAAATTTCCCGATAAAGCTGTTTCGTGAAATTCTCTGTTTTTTCTCTTACCCTCCACATGTGTTGAATAAACTAAATAAATAAATAAATATCGACATTTCAGCTCCGTTTGCCCCACCCCCTGTTCCATTGCCATAGACAGGGGGTCGATTCGAAAGGGCACGGGGAGAGACTCGACGATTGTTCGCGATAATTAGCGCGCGCAGCTGGTCCGAGGCGATTAGCGAACTTACGGTCAAACTTTCGCCGCCACGGTGAAAACGGTCCCCCATGGAGACGAACCGGCAGCAGTAATCGTAATCTGTTTACAAGATATTCAAACTTTGACTACGAAATAACAGCTTTCGCGAGATTATAAATTTGCAGCGCCCGGTGTCCCCGGCTTTCCCACCCCCCGGTTCCCTCAGCCCTCGCCGGTTCCGCTGTTTTCGTCGAACGTCGGGAACGAGGTTAACGAAATGTTATCTTTACACCGTGATGAGATTACCCTACCAACGACGGCATAATAGGGTAGCCCTTTAACAAACATTAAATCTCGCCGAAGCGAATCACGCCGAGAGCCGGGTGGAATTCATTTGGGGCCGAGGCGGAAGCATCTCGGGAATTTTTTACGAATTGGGTCTACCTGAGCTGGGTACTGGACGAACCCGTCGACGAGTGCTCTTCCTCCGATGATTGATGGAAGAGACGCGAGGCCGCGGTTAAGAATAACACGGTGTCCGTAGGGTTTCTTTCCGAGGGGGCCTCCCATCGTTCTTAACGGACGCGCAGCGTCCTGGGGTGGCGGTTTTTAATTAAATTTTGATTCGAAACTCCTGCGCACCGTTCCACTTTTAATAATCCAGCCGCTTTACGTGCTCCTGCCCGATATTTTTCCGGCTCGGCCTGCTTCTTTCCTCCGGCTGGTTTAATTAAATTCCCGGCGATTCGCGAACACTTCCTCCTCTAACGCGCTCTCTATTAGCTCCGATTTCCTGCTAATAAATCAGCTTCGAGCATCGACGTCGCCCGGCGAGTTATTCGAGCTTTTTCGCCGGGCGCCTTTCATTTCATTCCTTAAGGTGGTATACCCGGTTGAACGCTCGGAAAACTTTTTTACAGGTCAACAGCTTGATGAAGATTTTCCGTTTTTGTATTATGTTTACTTAGCTAGTATTATGAACTACTTAAAAAAAAGTTTTAGTTATTAAATTATTGGTTTTTTGGTAGTTATGAATACATATTCGAAACTCTCTCGATTTTAGACGGCTACAGGGTGGCCTTAAAAAAAGCTGTATGTCGTGTCTGAAATCAAAAACAGTAAATTTCTTTTATAAAATATTTTAATAGCTATCCATCTACGGTGCCGATTTTGAAAAATTTGAAAAATAAAGAAATTGCGAGAGCAAACACAAATCTCTTAGATTTTTTTCTAAGAGAAGACTCCACGTTATCTTTATAAATTATAAACGGGAATCGAAGTAAAAAAATTGTCGTAGATCGATGTGAAATCTTATTGCGATTATGCGTTCAAAATTGGAAGTGAATTGTTCAAACGAAGCCCGATTTTTTAGGGCACCGTAACGAAAAATATAGTTCCTTTGCGATCGGTCAAGCCGCCGCGCCGCGCTGCCTCGTGCTACTTGGGTTCTTTCATTCAAATGCGTATAACTCCGTCAATTTTCCGAATTTTTACATAAGCCTTGATTTACAATATTTCTAAAATATCGATCTATAAAAACATATAAAAAAAAATCCGAGTTTTGACACTTTCAAACGATTATACCTCCTTAAGAAACCCAGAGTAGATGCTGTGCCTTTCTTATCGTTGACCTTATCTCCTTACCGATACACTCGCCTCTAAAAACCCTACAGTATAATCCCCAATCTCCTGCATGGAATCTTCCAAGTATTCAACCACCTTCATCAACGTCTTACACACCTTCCAACCCCCAAAGCACAAACAGCCGCCACCCCCCGAATCCCAGAAGCATTCAAGCGAATCGATGCCCTGGCCGAGCCTCGCGAGCCGCTTTTAATTAGATTTGCAATTAGATTTTAAAATGTGTACCGAGCGTCGCGAACAGCCGGCTTTGTCAGCGGCACGCGTGCGAGTAAATTACTTTCGGCGACGATTACCTGCCGCGTCGATTAAAGCGATTCCAGCGTGTGCACGTGTGTATGCAGCCGCACGGCTGCGTGTGCCCGCTCCGCTTCTGCTCGTTCCCGAGCTCAACAATCCTCTCTCGTGCTCCCCGGCCCCACCCCCGTACGCTACCTCGCCCTCGCACCGTCTGTCTCCCTTCAACCCTTTTCTTTCATTCTCGTTTCTCAACTGTTTCCGTCTGGCCGTCTCTCTCGCCCAGACCCCGGCGCCTTCCGCTCCTCCGTCCGCGCTCGTCGACGAGGGCTCTTCGCGAATGCACACGATTACCGGAAGTTCGTCGGGGATTGCGCGCTTCCTGAGAGCCCCGGGAATAGTCGCGTTCCGGGGGAAACAATGTGCCGCGGGGATCGACGATCTCGAACGCGCAAGTTCGTCGATCTCCATCGAGGGCTCGTCTCTTTTACCCCTCCCCCTCTCTCTCTCTCTCTTTTTTCTCCGTATAGATTTCTCTAGGCGAATAACTGCGCGACGCGGTTCTTGTCCCGATAGAAGATTCCGTTTATCGAGTGCTTTATTTGACGTGTGGTTAGCGACGGATCTCGTCGAAAGAATCCGGCGTCCCTGTTCCTACTCAAACATCCCGCGACTTCCGGACGCTTTGTCAGTTACCAGCTGCCCGGACCCGAGCATCCAACATGGCCGCCGACATGTCACAGTTTCCCGATCAGCGGCCCGCAAGTTCGATCGCGAAAGTTTCGACGCTTGTGTACGCGAGGCGACGTGGCCCGCGGCACTCCTCAACTTCAACCCCCTCCGATACACAGAGCGGTCCGCTTAATTCAGCAGCTGTTCAGCCTGCACACAGATCCGTGGAAATTTTCTGCCCCGCTGATTTCAATAAGACGCCCCGGGGATCCTCGTAAAGCTCCGCTCCCCCTCGCCGACTTCGCGAGTTAATATCTTTATGAAACGATAAGGCGCGGGGATAATGAAACCGACGAAAGGGTCGCGTGATTAAGTGCCCCGCCGCCTCCCGCGATAAATGAATTCCAGCTGCCAGCGGGCCGCCGTCTGCGCCCTCGGCACTGCGCCCCAAATATTTCGGGCCGGTGGAATTTCCACGCCAGCCATCCTCGATTTCCAGAGGTTGAATTTTTTAAGCTTCCTCCGAAGAAGCTGACCTCCTTCCCGCGGTAACTTCGCTTCCTCCTTCCGCGAAATAACACCTTTTCTAGAGAGAGAGAGTGGAGGAGAGACGTCAGAGGAAGAGCTTCGCGAAGAGAGAGACGAATCTCTTCGGAGCTTGTCGAGAGACAAAGCCCAAGGCTCGCAGAGCTTCTAAATCACCATAAACAAGCCTCGATCGAGTGTATCGATTAACGCACGCGCCTCCGAGAGACAAGTTTTAACGAGCTTCTCGACGCGTCGAGCTTCCAAGGATCCAGATAAAGGGACCACGGATTTAACGGATATTTCTCATAGCCTGCAGGGTACAGCGAAGCTTTCCCTCCGTCGAAGCACCAGGGAGCTGGTTTGCATGGGTCTATTTTATTAAAACAGAGCTGCTAATTTCTTTCCCCTGCCAGTCGAGGATCCATCCGAGTTCCCTTCTCGCCCTGGAGATCTCTCTGCCTCCCCCTCCCCCTCCCCCGTTGCGGGCAGGCGGTTTTATGAAGTCTGGTGAGCGCGGTTCAATTGCTCGTTTTACGATGAAAATCAACATCGAGAGACCGGACTGAGCGCGGGGCGAGCAAATATCGTCCGAGTTACTCTTCGACGGCGCTTCCTGCGTTATTCGTTCCGCCTTTTTTACGGCCACCGGTATAAAAAGGCGGCTCTGGTAAAGAGGCACGCCTCGGTACCTCTGTACAAACCCGTGGGGCCGCGATTATTCGACGCGCGTCAACGTTGTCCGCCTCCCTACCCACCCCGATCGTAACCGCGCGTTCTTTTTTTTTTTTTTCTCTTTCGTTACACCAGTTTGCCGAGTGCTCGTCGGCCTCCCTGTAAAAACACCGGGCGCGTAAGCTGATTAAACGCGCCGAGCTGGGCCCGGCGCGAGAACAGCGAAATTATCGCGTCAAGTACCGAAAGCAAGGAAAACAGAGAGTTAATATACTCTTTGGTTGCTGGTGCAGGCGCCAAGGGGTGGCTAATCCCGTTGTTCGCGCGAGCTGCCGGCGCCGAGGCTGTTAAAAACCAGCGAGCGGGAAGCTTGCGATTTGATTAGAATTCCGATCGATTATTCTTCCGGGAGGGTGTGCGAACGCGGGGCGTACAAGTGGCCATTTAGTTCGATGGCTCATTTGAAGGCCGGCTGCGGAGAAAAGTTCGGTTCAAGGACCGCATGGCAGCGGGCAATGAATCTTTCAATAGCGGCTCCCGCCCGATCCTCCGCGTTTTATTACACCCGCTGTCGGTCTCGCGCCGCTCCAAAGTGCCAATTACGCAGACAAGGGCTCGATAGGGCCCTCTCGCGAGCCCGCCAAGCAGCTTCTGGTCTGGGATTCTTTTTAATCCCGGGAACAGGATCCCCGGGACTGATTGGAGGGAGCCAGGGGACGGCGGAGCTTCGTCGGCGAGCTGAGTGAAAAGAAGAGGGGGTTAGCGGGATTTCCTAGGGAAAGTTCGAGGTTGTTTCTTAATTCTGGCAGGCTTTCCGAGCGACTGCTCCTTGGTCCCGCGCTCCCTAGACACCGGTCGCGAGTGACAGAAGGGAAAGAGGAAGAATAAGCTCTGGAGAAAAAGCGGACAACAGAGGAGACGTATGAATATGGAGAACTCGTAAGTTTCGCGGCTCTTTTCCGACACGTCTCGCGCTGAAGCCCCGGAATTCTGCAGAAGTTACGCGGCAGGTTTGTAGCGAATGAGATCGAACGACGCTTCGAACAGTTCGCGACAGTCGATAAATGTTTCAAGGAACTCGGGGAACGTGTATTGGACGGCCGCTTCGTTGGAGTGTCTAGCACCTTTGACTACTCGCACAAGGGAAACGGGAGGAGGAAGCATTTACCCGCGCTTAAAACTGAGGAATGACGGGACGAGGACAGCAGTAAATACTGTTAATCGCAATTGAAACCCATGAAGACTAATCTGAAGACTCATTCGCCAAACCACTTACATCCAACGAATCACTTGCATAGCTTCAGCAGTAGTCAAAGTAACACAATGGCCAGACACACCGCGGAGGACTCCCTCCGAAGTAGAATTAAACCGCCATAAATCAGCCAGCTGGCGGTCTGCAATCGGCCAGAGAACGGGGTCGGAATTGAAGAACAGGGAGACAGTCGATCGTGCCAAGGGGGTCGCCGAGCGGGGAGGCGATCTTCAGGCGAGCTTGAGGCTCGATAAATCTGCTTGGCGGCCACGGAACGATCTCCGCCACGTCCGGCGTTTACCGCACGATAGAAAGTATCCGGTGGAGAGCGAAGGGGAGGGGTGCCGTGGCGCCGTAGAAGAAGCCCTCCCCCGTTCCACCGCGCTCCCTTCCCGCTTCCCAAGAAAGTAACGAGCAGGGGAGACCGCAGGGAGCGCTGCCAAACGCCGCGCGATGCATCCTCTCGCGAAATTGAATGCAGGGGGGAGGGGGGCGAACGCAATCTGTTCCGCGGACTGCGACGAGAAAACGCGAAATCCGTGGAACGCGACGTTTCGCCCAGCCTCGAAACACGCTCCCGCCCCTCCGCACCCCCGCGGGCTCCGCGCAACGTATCGTCGGGAGACATTACGTGCACCGCGGAAACCAATATCGGCCCAGGAGAAATTTCCCTCGGCCACGCCGCCGACAGACTCGGGAAACCGGGGGCAACGCGACAGACAGACGATGGAACTCGCATACTTGAAATAACGTCTCGAAACGGAGCCCACGGCGACCGGGGAACACGCGTGGGGGGAGGGGGGGCCCAGGTCCCGCGCGCGGAATCTTCTTCCACGGCGAAATACGTTCGCGTGGAATGTAATAATCGCGCGGTCCGCTCCGGGCTCGTACGTTTCGCGATGTGCGTTTTAAAGGGCCGATGGAAGGGAAGGTGCTCTTGAACGGAGGGAAATTACAAGGTGCCTCGCTCTGGTTATCGTGAAGACGAGGCTGTCGAGTGCTCACAGAAGACTTGGCAAACGGCACGGGCAGACGCACAGTGTTCCGCGTATATGGGCGTTCGGGGCAACATTCATAACTTCCGAACTAATCAGTTTTCGGCCTAAGTACACTAATACTTTTTTAAAGAGAATATAAAAATGCATCGATTGGTGTATAAAAATATATACAGTTATATTAAAAAAATTAAGGCGATCTTGATTTTTTTAGTGAATAAAATGTTTTTTATTTATATTTACTTTCGCAATTTGTTGTCAACTGTATACTGACTAACTTTTGTTCGAAACATTTTTTTTATCTAATTATTCTTTTCGCGTGTATCGCGTTTAACTGCTATTTTAAAACTGAAGACAGCATCAAGAATGGAAAATTCGTGGTAGATATTGTATAAACAATTGGAAAAAGCATATCGGATGTGTAGATTCATATAAGTGTCTTATGCTTTCGCGGGACACACGAGAGGAGCACCAGCGACTACGCTAAGGGCCGGAGCGGTGAGCGTCTTAATAATGATTTTGGCTATATTTCGGTTTTTGCAAATATGTGCAGCTGAAATTGACGTGAATATAAAGTTTAATGATCCCTGATCTCAATATTCGAAAACATCACGGAGGTATTTTTTGGTGCTTTTTTAAAAAGTCCAATTGAAGTTGGTAAACACTTAACATAAAAAATTAGTACAAATTGTTAGTATTGTAAAAAACTGACTCGGCAGTTTTGAAGGTATGACAATATTAAACCCAACTTATAAACATCAAATGAAAAGCAAAAATATTCTGTCAATGGCACGTGTTTGAAAAAATGTAATGTAGGCATTTAGAGGACGATGGTGTCGACAGAGTATGAGATAAGGCAGCCAGGCGACCGATCGTCGCCCGACCGTCCTAACTAATTGTTAGTTTTAGGGTACGGTTACAGGTCACGCCATAAACAGGCGATTGTCGAAGGCGTATTGGCGACGCCATGGGGGTGAGCCATGTGGCGGTTGAGGAGAGGTCTTCGACTGGTAAAATAAGGCAGTTCTCTGTTGGCGAGCGACGTAAGACGTTGACTGGTAGAACCGTCCCGTGCGCGATCACATCTTCATTTAATAAAGTTACGTTATTGTTATTCTGGGTTTTAATTGAGAGCCTACCTGACCACGCCATACCTGAGGGTTTCCTTAACCCCCTATATTTCAGAAGTGGGATAAAGAACTGAGAAAGGATTGTTTGTGATTACGGGAAGCGGTGTAGTGAATTTGGCCAAAGAGAACGAGTTAGACTGTTTACTGGTTGTGGCGATATTGTCGGGAAAAGCATTTTGTGTTTGTGTGCTAGACGACGTGAATTGTGACAGAGGATAAGGACGACGCGTGGTGACGCGAATTGATTCGTAATTGACTCTAGTTCACGGTCGGATTTTGTTTCCCGGGCAATATGTCAAGTTATACAGTGGCAGATTTAAAAGAATTTTTGAGTGCGCGGAGTTTAGCAACGACGGGTACTAAAGCCGAATTGATAAGGAGGCTAGAGCAACATGATGCTAACATATGGCAAATCTTAGCGGAGGAAAATGCGCGGAAGGGTGAGCAAGCTGCACCAGTCGAAGAAGCACGAAGCAGGGCAATGGCGGAAGAATCGGCGACTCGTCGAAATGATGGTGACCACCTCCATATCAATCCAGCGGGGGAATGGCAGCAATTAGAGGACCCTGTTCGTAGGGAAATGGACTTATTGCGGAGAGAAAGGGACTTATTGCGAAGGGAAGTGGAACTTTTCAGGCGAGAGTCGGCAGGATTGCGAACTCCATCCACGGATTCAACAAGGACGGAAGGTGCAGGAAGTATGGATTCCAGGAGGACGGGAGCAGTTAATTTAAGCATAAGGGCAATCGGTGACCTTCTCAGTGATTTCGATGGTAACGATAACACTTTTTGGAAATGGGAACAACAAGTGGGACTGTTGCGTACGTCATACAATTTGGACGAAAATGCATCGCGAGTGTTGATCAGTTCCAAACTGAAGGGTCGTGCCGCGAGCTGGTTTCACTCGAAGGCGGAACACCTCACCTTAAGTATTGACAACTTGCTTGGGGAAATGAAAATTATGTTTGATCATCGACCCAGTCAAATGGCGCTTCGTCAGGAATTTCAAGATAGGAAGTGGAAATCTGGAGAAAAGTTTACAGATTATTACCACGATAAGCTAATTCTGGCAAACCGAGTCCCAATATCGAACGACGAAATAGTGGATTATTTAATAGACGGAGTACCAGACGTTTCGCTGCGAGATCATGCTCGGATGATGTGTTTCAAGACAGCGGCGGAGCTGTTGGGAGCGCTGGAAAAAGTTTCGCTGGAAGCGCGAAAATCAGCAGATCGAGACAACAAGGAGAAGAAAGAGATGAAGAGCAGTAGCGGCAAGGAAAAAGAAAAAGGATCTTCGATGCCGCCGAAGAAACCGGTGAAATGTTTCAACTGCCAGGAAGAAGGACATATTTCTACGAGATGTCCAAAACCGAAGAGGGAACATGGTTCCTGTTACGAATGTGGTTCAGCATCCCATCGCATAGCGGATTGTCCACAACGAATTTCGAAGTGGCGAGGGGAAAGCAGCAAGGCGAAGGAGCCCAGCGCAATGGCGTCCATGAACATGGTGCAACCGAAGGTTCTCAGTGCGCCGTACATGGTTTCTTTGAGTTATATTATTTTTGATAAAAGCGGACATAGTTGTAAGTATTCGATAAGCGCAATGTTAGACTCTGGATCACCAATTAGTTTGATTAAAAATAGTTTTGTACCGCTTGATGCGCGAACACCGGTAACGGGTACCGAACAAGATTTTTGTGGAATCAACGGTTCGAGGTTACAAATTTTAGGCAATTTTTATCGCGAGGTCGAAATTGAGGGAATACCAATCAGTTTAAAATTTTATATTGTACCGGACGATACGATGGCGTTTATGGCTATTCTTGGTAGAGATTTTTCGTCCCATCCGTCGGTTGAAGTCACGTTAAATGAAAACAGAGTAGTTACGAAGAGAGTGAAAAAAGCACCGGAGACCGAATTGGATTGTGCGATCAATCAAATTATGAGTATCGAATGCATTAATGATCCGAATACGGCTTTGGAAAATTTACAAATAAATCCGGAACTCGATGCCGAAGTAATAGGAGAGATTAAAGATTTGTATGAGGTAGATTATCTTAAAGTCAAGGAATCGAGTGTGTTTGAAACAGATTTTGAAATGAAAATTGTATTGCAGCATGAGCAACCGATTAGTTTTCGACCGAGACGACTTTCTTTTGCGGATAAAGAAAAATTGCAGGCGATTCTAAATGATTTGCTGGAGAGAAAGATTATTCGGGCGAGTGAGTCACCTTATGCTAGCCGGATAGTTCTAGTAATTAAAAAGAACGGTGAAAGACGACTTTGCATAGACTTCCGTGATTTGAATAAAATAACAGTAAAAGATAACTTTCCGAGTCAGCTAATAGATGACAATATTGACCGATTAAAAAACAAAAAATTCTTTACGACGTTGGATCTGAAAGATGGCTATTATAATGTGAAAATGGCTCAGGATTCGATTAAATATACTTCATTTGTGACTCCCCTGGGGCAATTTGAATTTTTATATTGTCCGTTTGGTTTGACAAATGCACCGAAAGTTTTCCATAGATTTGTGCAGAAAGTTTTCGCAGTTTCGATTAGAGAAGGGAAAATGTTACCATTTTTTGATGATTTTTTCATAGCAACGGAGACTTTGGAGGAACATTTGGAAATTTTGCGCGAGGTTTTCCGTGTAGCGGGGCAACATCGTTTAACCTTCCGACTGGACAAATGTTTTTTCGTTTATACCGAGGTGGATTATTTGGGGTATCACGTTAGTGCGGAGGGGATCCGGCCAAGTGACAATAATATTGCAGCGGTAATTGATTATCCGATTCCGCGTAACACGAAGGAGGTACTTCGGTTTGTGTCTCTAGCGAGTTATTTTCGTCGATTTGTACCAGGATTTTCGATAATTGCAAAACCATTATATAACTTAGTCAGGAAAAATGTTAAATTCACATTTGGGGAGATTGAAAACGAAGCATTTGAGACTTTGAAAAGGCACATGTCGGGGAAACCCATCTTAGCGATTTATTCACCTATATTAGAGACCGAATTGCATTGTGATGCAAGCGCGTCAGGTTTTGGGGCTATTCTTTTACAAAAGCAACTAGATGGTCTATTTAAGCCAATTTCATATTTTAGTCAGCGCACATCGGCCGCGGAATCGAAATATCATAGTTTCGAGCTTGAGTGCCTCGCAGTGGTAAACGCGATAAAACGTTTTCATATTTACCTAGGCGGGATACCATTCAGAGTAATCACTGATTGTGATAGTTTTCGTTTGACGTTAAGTAAGAAGAACGTAAATCCTCGAATTTCGCGTTGGGCGATGTTTCTGCAAGATTATGATTATGAGATACAACATAGGCCGGGGAAAAGAATGAGTCATGTCGATGCGTTGAGTAGATGTCATGGGGTATTAGTGATTGAGGGTAATAATTTCGAACAAACTCTTTCGGTATGTCAGGATCGGGATGAAGAGATCTGTAAAATACGCGACAAATTAGAGAAAACGGAGATGAAATTTTTTGAATTGCGCGACGGTTTAGTGTATCGGAAGGATAAAATGAAAAAATTGTTGTTTTATGTACCACATTCAATGGAGGATAATGTGATTCGTACATGTCACGACGATTTAGGTCATGTTGGTCTGGATAAAGTTATTAATAATGTCACAAAAATTTACTGGTTTCCGAAATTGCGAGCGAAAGTGAAAGAATATTTTAGAGTGTACAGTAATCCGAGTTATTAGAAGTAACTCCTTTAGTTAGTAGGTGTGCTATATTTAATTATAAGATTACATTGTAATATCAGTAATAATTTTATGTAGTAGTAATAAGCCACAGTTGTGTGTTGCGTTCTACAGTGTTACTCGAATTTTCTATTATATTGTATTGTTGTGGGTTGGTACTTATTATTTTGTGTGTGTATTGCTTAGTTGTGTTAAGGTTTAGCCGGGACGGCTAAAATGTCAGGATGGACGAACTGTAGGCATTTAGAGGACGATGGTGTCGACAGAGTATGAGATAAGGCAGCCAGGCGACCGATCGTCGCCCGACCGTCCTAACTAATTGTTAGTTTTAGGGTACGGTTACAGGTCACGCCATAAACAGGCGATTGTCGAAGGCGTATTGGCGACGCCATGGGGGTGAGCCATGTGGCGGTTGAGGAGAGGTCTTCGACTGGTAAAATAAGGCAGTTCTCTGTTGGCGAGCGACGTAAGACGTTGACTGGTAGAACCGTCCCGTGCGCGATCACATCTTCATTTAATAAAGTTACGTTATTGTTATTCTGGGTTTTAATTGAGAGCCTACCTGACCACGCCATACCTGAGGGTTTCCTTAACCCCCTATAGTAACGAAATTTCTAATGAATTTCTAGTATCACTTTTGACAACAAAATAACAAATTCAGCAGAAGTTATGGGTAACATTGAAATCTTTCAATGTATATAAAAAACATAAAAAACAACAAAATAAAAAATTCAGCAGAAGTTATGGGTAACATTGAAAGATTTCAATGTTACCCATAACTTCTGCTGAATTTTTTATTTTGTTGTCAAAAGTGATACTAGAAATTCATTACAAATTTCGTTAGATGTTCCTTTCTTAACATTTTAAGATAAATGAATTCGTGGATCAAACACTTCGGATTCTTGACTTTTGTCCATTACGCGAAACACTGTGAGACGGTGGAAAACTATAGTACAGGAATTCCACGGCGGATATTCGATAACATTATTGCTCTTGGTTGTTGTTATTATCGTGCAATTTTGTAATTTTGTATTTGCCTTAGTTAAGTGTTTCGCGTTCTGTACAGTACTATAATATTTTTTGCTAGGTTTAATATTGGGGTTAACCCCGTCTGATAATAAATAAATAAATAAATAAACATAGAAACGAATGCCTAGCTCGAGGAGGAAGTGGCGTGGCGCATGGTGAGTCTCCAGTATGCACGTTCCCGCGGTTTAAAAATGGGGTGTACGGGCGTCTGATGCTTCGGAAGTGGAGGAAGAGTGGTCTTGGCAGGCTTCCTCCCTGATTCTCAGCGTTTCGAGGCAAGCTAACGTCTGCTTCTTATCTGCCGCCGACTGGACGCGGTCCAGCGCGGACCGCGGGAATCGTTCCCCTGTCTGGTCGGATCTCCACGAACGGAAGCCGGTGAGCCAGTCGAACTACTGATTACACAAATACGAAGCGTCGAGGGAGCGACGCGTGTGGGGCGGCAAGTCCGACGTCCTCCAACTTTCCGTTCGAACGGGACAGAGGCGAGTCTCTGGAGGACGTGGCGCGCGCGAGCAATTCCGAGTTGCTCGAGCTTTTTTCGACCAAACGGTGACCCCTTTCCGCGAGCTCGGGGATAGCGCGGAGATGGGGAACCGTGGAAAAAGAGAGAAACTCGAGTCCACACTGAGAGGAGACGGGAGACGCGTAATTAAATCGAGCTGGAAGAAAGGCGAACGGGACACGGCGACCGAGGGAAATCGATTCATATCGCAATCAATTTACCCGTCGCTTCGGGGAGCATTAATTGCGTTAGATCGGGCACCGTGCGCTCTGCACCCTTAACGACCCCGGAGATGTAATTGCAGAATCTTGCGAGTAATTGAGGATTAAAAAATCGTGCGCGTTGTGCGAACCTCTGGTGTTTCGTGATCTCCGAAACCAGACGAATGCGATCCTCTTATCGATCGATTACAACCACGCGGAAGGGCAGAAAAAGGTTCCGCGAGGGGTGAAGGAAGGAGGTCCCGATGAGATCGACGTCTCGTAATTGCGCAATCAAAGGGGGCCGTCCTAGCAGCCGCGAGGACGGCACGAGTGGAGCGTCTTCTTGGCGGGGGCGCGGAAGGGTGGTTGGCAAGCGGAAAACCCGTGGGTACATAAGCACCGTATAACCGACTCGTATGAGAGCCAATATTTGCTCACCTGCGTCGCGGGGTAATCTCGCACGCTTCTCGCATGCGAGACGAGCAGACGGGACGACGACTACGCCAGCGTCTGGCCCGATGCTGGGCCATTCTACTCCTCGCCGACACTCACTACCCACCTTCCATCCATTTCTTCCGCGAGTTTGTCGGAGACTCGGCGTGGCCGCGAGGCACGGGAACGTCGAAAGAAATTCCTTGGCTCTCGACGACAGTTCCCCCCCTCGCGTTTCAAATCGGCGGGAATCGAAGTGCAAGAAGCGAGAGCCGTGATATCGATTCCATCGACGTCGGGTGCACCGATGCGCCGCGACTCAGAATATTTACGTTCGCCCGGCGCCGCTAAACGGTTACTTTTAATCTAGCATTAGACGTAAAGGGTCGTTTGCAATTCTGATTACGCGAACCTTATCTGCGCCGGTGCACTCCGCCGATAGACCGGGGGCCGTCTGCTCCGTCGTTTACCTACCCCGTCGGTGGATCCTTTTTCCCTGGGAGCGACGGAGACGCAGCGACAATCGCGATATTAAAGAGAGTATCCGTAAGGTGGGGCAGGGGGCGAGGGGTTGCGGACGAATCAAAGAGGAATTTTTGCCGTGAAAGGTATCCCCGTGTTGGCTGTCTCGATCTTTCCAGCGCACTAGAATCTCGGAAAGTACGCGGAGATGTAAGAGAACTCTCCTTTTTAACGAGACACCGGCTACGGGGGTGGGGAGCGTTGTTTCGTAAGCGAGTATCAAAGGGGGCAGATATTAATGGATCGAGGAGGGATCGGGAAATTTAATATTCGGCTGATACATATTGAAGAGGCGGGGGGACGGTGGGCGTCGCGCTCGCGCCAGGTGAAGGAACTCATTTTCATTTATCTCCATTGAAAATGTCTCGCGCAAGTTTGTAAGTGGCCCCCGAGTCCGGAAAAGCTCTTCGGGTTATGCCACTGGCTGGTACAGGGGCACGTTCGTGCAATAACGGTAATCGCCTCGATAAGTATCTGCCCTATCCGCCGTGGAACACATACTTCCGACTGGATCACGCGGTCCCCCCCCCCCCCCCCCCCCCCGCCTCGCTCTACGGCGAAAAAGTCACGACAACGAACGAATACAACGTATTAACGGCGATTACCCGGAAACGACCGGCCGCCGTCGAGGTTCACGGGAGAAAAAGAGGACTCTCCTCCGTGCCGCTCGAAACGGTAATACAGTGACGCGTGGATCAATGGGGCTGGAATGTCGGGCGAACGATCTTTCATTGATGCCTGATCGCGTGACGCAGAAGAAGGGGTGGCTATCGGGCTCGTGTCGGACAGAGAGTAATCACTCGCGATAATATGCGCGATTACAGGAGATCCGAACTCGACTGATAACTCAATGACACTTCTAACCGCGTGTTTACGCGGGGAGGCACACGATGCAGTGGAGTAGCCGAACGATGTATCAGACGTGGGGAGAGCGCGGACAAACGTAACGGTGGAATGGAAGTAACACGCCTTCTACAAAAGTTTCCAAAACGTTTGCTTTACATAGTTACGCGAGTTTTGTGTTTCTTTTTCTTTGACGGAGTGATGGTGAGCGATACGGCGATTCGTATACCGTGGGCAAGCTGATTTTGTTATTTTGATCTTTCGGATAAGTGGCTCCTTTGTTGGTTTTTTGTTAATATTCATATTTAAAGTATGGACATTGATCCAATTATTTGTTAGAGCGTTCTTAGGTAATGACTTTATAAGTTCCTGTATATGATTTTAATAAGTCTTGTATAGTTTGTACGTTATAACAATTCTAAATAATATAATTAAAATTTCGACCGTATTTATAGAATTGTTTCAATAAACGAAAGTGATATCGGCGCACTAGTTTGGTCAATTAAACAATCAATAAACGCTATTGTGCAATTTTAATAATTATACATTCCAACGTTTCAGTCTTTGGTTGCGACCATTTTCAAGGGAAGTTAGAAAGAACAATACTGCGTTCGCTTTTATACATTTAACACGCTTGTTGGAAACGTGCGACGTACGAGTTGGTTGAAACGTTTTCTTTGAATCGTTGAATCGTTTTCTTTTCTTGAAAATGGTCGCAACCAAAGACCGAAACGTTGGAATGTATAATTATTAAAATTGCACAATAGCTTTTATTGATTGTTTAATTGACCGAACTGGTGCGCCGATATCGCTCTCGTTTATTGAAACTATTATAACAATTGTATTATGAAAAACATGGCTGGGGACAAAAGTAACACGTCACTACGGGGAATAGTTGAATCCAATATTAACAATAGTTTTTATAAAAAATCATAAATATTAGTTACTTTTGGGGCCATTACACGAGATTTCATATTAAATCAAATACACAGTATCAAAGAAATATTTGAAGCTGGTTATGCTTTTTTATCGTTACCTACTTAAAATATATTTATTTAACCCTTCGTTGACACACCTCTTTTTTCGATCAACTTTGACACACCTGGGTGGCTCACACCCAGAACAATTTTTGAACGAGTGCGATTCTCATCCAAAGAATCCAATGGTTATGAAAAAAATCATGGGTCAATTTCAAGGTCTCTAGAATGTATTCCAATAATTTTTTGATTGAAATTTTGTCAGTTTTTGTAAAATAATTCTAGATTACCACATGTCGAGAAAAAGCAAAGAAAATCTTAGAAAAATTTGTGACTTTTACAAATTTCAATATTAGAAGCTAAAAAGTTAATATTCGGATATAATATTTTGAGTGAAAAAATAGTTTATAAGTTGGTTTTGTAAAAAGGTATTTATTTTGCATATAGAAGATTCAGAGTGTCAAAATCAGCTTATGGGTGGCTCACACCCAGAGAGTCAACGAAGGGTTAAATGCTTGTTTCTATCGTTCTGATAATAAAAAATCCTATTTTGCTCTGGAAGAAGTGTTTTTACTTAATTCTCCTCAAAATAATTAGTATTGCTTTCGTCCCTATGGTATGTCACTTTCGTCCTACTCCTACAAGACAAAAGTAACAATGACAGTCACTGCGGAAAATTTCCATGACTCTTTGACTACTTACCATGAAAGGCTAAATTTATAGTCAAATGATAGACCAAAAAACACACTATCTTAACGATCATAATTTTCGTTTTTATATCCGTAACAGGTAATTAACAGCTACGCCAAATGTAAAAAGTGTTACGTTTGTCCCCACTCCCCTAGATACTCCCTAGAGGACTCGCGGTCCAACAGAGCCGTGCGATTAATGTACAAAGACCTCCACGTAAAAAGAAGCTTACGTATTAAGCCAAGGAGATGAGGGATCCATTTAATATCGTCTTTGCGAAATACGCGACCGTTGATGCGAGAAAGCGAAAAGGGGAGCTGGAGACGGGCAAGAAAATGGAAATAGGATTAAAAGGTAGGTATGCGGCGGTCGGTCCGGCCACTGATACGGCTCGGCTATAATGCGTGCAGCGTAATTAAATAGACAATTAAGCAGATTCAGGCTGCCTTCTGATGCCGCGCGTTAATTAAGTGCGGGAGGGAAGTGAACTTTAAATGAGAAAACCGCTCGGGCATTCGTAATCTCGGCGAACGAAGAAGAATCTACAGGGGGATGGAGGGAGGCGACCGAGGGTAGGAGATTTTCAACTCGAAGCGTGTGCACGCGCGAGAACAGCAGAAACACAATCCACTCCCGGCAGAAAACGTCGTTACACGCGTTACACGCCGGGCAGAAGCGTCCCCGTTAATTAATCGGACAGCGAGTTCCCACTTTCTCTTACCGACGTTCCACGAGCTTCCATTTCGGGGCGGTAAATTCTAATTCGAATAAAAATCGTCAGCATAAATTTCCGTGGGTCCGCGGGGGCGTGAAAGGATCGCCGTCCGGGGAGCGCGGCGCAACGTTGCCCCGGCATTAACGCCGGCTGGGGATGCTTCTCCGCGGAAGAGGGTAGATCTTAACAAATTAATTTATATTCCGCGACGACCGCAATTTCGAGCTTCTCCCGTGGGCCGTCGTCGCGAGCCTCCCCGGAACACTTCGACGCGCCTTTCTCCGCCGGCGTCGTAAAAATACTACTCCACCGACGCCATCCTTGATAAGCGTCAAGATTACGAATTTACCACTGCCACCGCTGCACACCGTAACGCTTAATGCCGCCGACTTTCCTTCCGCAATTGACCCTCCCCGCTGACTTCTGACCAGCTACTAAAAACCCAACGCGACCCGCTCATTTCCGCTTCGCCAGCCGCGTAATACGCTGCTCTAACCCAGGATTTGCGAGGGAAAAAAAACGCGAACGAAGGCGAAGACGAAGGGCGCCTCTATTAAAACACCTGCGCCAATCGGCGGACAAGCTACGTCGCCGCGCACCCTGGTATCGCTAACTTTCCTCCGTGAGCCCATTTTACGACCACGTCGTCCTGTACCGGGAGTGGGAGACTCCGCAAGTTCCGTGGAAACGGAACGCGGCCGGCTATAAAACTTTCCAAGGGTGGAACGGTGGCGGTGTGTAACTGGCTAACTTACGCCCGGCAACGTCGAAGGGGCGTCCGAGAGGAGTAAGTCGGCGGAGGGCGAGGTGGGAAGGAATCAGGGCCAGGTTTCGAGGCGCAGGTTCAAGGTCTTCCGTATCGGTTGGGCATCGGAAGGACGAAGAGTTTGTGCGCCGCGGAAGCCTGGCAACCGAAGGGAACGGCGTCGCCGTCGAGGGTGGTACACGCGTTATTACGTCTTCCATGAGAGTCAAATAACGGGAGAGGGGTGGCGGTCGGAGAAGGCCGTAGCGGGCAATATGTTCCGAAATTGTTTTACTCCGGCTGGAGGCAAAGGGAAGATAAAAATGTTCCGTCGTAGCTACGTCGCGCTGCTTCCTGCCCTGCCGAGCGCCGCGGAGTAACTTTTGCGGGATGTGATGTGGAAAATTGGATTCAAGTTTGGGGCGGAGTGTAGCCAGAAAGGGACAGCGCGCGGTCGAGGGAGGAGGGGTGGAAAGGGGCGAAGAAGGCAGCGGAGAAGGCTGGAAGGGTGGAAAGAAGGCGGAGGAAGGATCGAGGAAGACGGAGGGAAGAGCATGCCGAACTAAGGGCGGGAGGGTGGGTGATAGAGAGAGACGGGGAAGGGAAGAAGCTTCCAAGGGAGAAGAAAAGCGCCAGGAGGGCAAAGACACGAGGAGGAGGTTAGCTTCGGAGCAAGGACACGCTCCTTTTATTGTATCCTCGCTCTCTCACCCCCTCGGGCTGCCCTCTGCCTTCCACCCTCGTCCTCGCGTGTCTGTTTTCCTCGTTCGACCCTTCGCCCTACTCTCCAGCTACCCCGCTGCACACGCGGTCCCCTCCCACCCCCGCTGCATCCCCTGCACGTACACGTAAGAGACTACGCTTCACGGGGCGACCTTACTTCTCGTGTCTCGTCTACGATTTTCAACTCGACGAAGCGGTTCGACCGAGTAATTCCCCGGTGGCCGGAAGCAGAATCTCTCTCCTCTTCCACCTTCTCCGCCTCCGCGTGCAGCTGCGCCTCCTCCGCCTTCTTCACCTTCCCCCGCCAGCATCTCCCGACGACTTTCAGACGTCTCTCCTCCGCGATACGTTTCCGCTCCGCGATGCGAGCCTCGTCGTTGATCGCGCGAGGAAAAACACCGAGCAAAGCACGCTGGCTAAACACGTATTAATTGGGACGGAAGGGGCCGCGGGCATTTTCTACACCGCCAGCTCTCGTTCCGCCGGTGATTCTTCCCAGATCGAGAATCCCTTCGAGATAGCCACGTTGACGTTCCAATTCCATCAGAGACAGAGTAATTATTTCCCGATCTTAGGCTGTAACAAACTCCCTCTCAAACCCCTGCCTCCCTGCCGAGGAAATTGTCCTCAATCTACCGGAACCCCTTTCCACGCGAGCAGGCAATCGAGCCTCGAAGAGCAATCCTCGGAGCCACCAACGACCTGGAAGTCGCCAATGGCAGTGCGGCCTTCCTGGTTCCGTCAATTATCGCGCTGGCTGTTCAAGGCCAGAGGCTTAAATCAAAATCGATAAAACCACGGCTAACGCGACCCCCTCGTGTAAACCAGCGCTCTTTCAATCCATTCTCGTTTGGTAATCGACGCGGCAATAGCTGTCGCCGTTGATTTTCTATCGATCAGGCGGACCGAGCAAACAAGCTGGACGTGGGAGGGGAGAGACAGTGGAGAACGAAGGAAAATGAAATAGTCGCGAGGCAGAATCTATGGCCGGGTGTAACCTGCGACAAAGACACTTTGTAACCGTTGAAAAACGCCGATAGCGCCGTCAATACGGCCGTGGAATATTTTATTTAGCGACGCGCCGTCGGCCCGGGCCCCGCGATTTGAGTTATCGAGATACGTCTCGCGGCGTAATTCGCCCGACCAGCCGGAAAAGAAATTTACCGGCTGCCCGATAAAATAGTGATACCGGGGGTCCACGGCAGCCGTAGATGGTTCGTGCGACAAGCCAGTAACGGTGGGATCAATGGGCCACGGAATTTTTCGAAACGTCGTTAAATCCCCCGTGTCAGCAAGGCTCCGGAATCGATTCCACGGCCAGCAGCCCCCGCGGCTATTTCTGGTATCGAGGATATCGAGAGCTCGCCCGGTCGGAGGTAAGCGACTTAGCCGTCCATAAGCGGTGAAACGCATCGCCCGGGCGATTTTCTTTTCGGCCAGCTTTCTCAGACCCTCCCGCCAGAATGGAATTCCCCCTGGCGGCTGCCTGGTCGCGATACCGTCTCCTCAAACCCCTGTGAAAATTTGCGGCTGCCTCCCTTCACCGCGCGCACGCTCCGCGACGAGAGCGGGAGGACTTTAGCGTCTCAAGTCTGACGATAGAATCTTTAGATCGCGACTCGGATGCTTCCCGTCGAATTAACATGATTTCTCCGCTCTTCTCTAGGGAATCTCAAACTCCCCCGGAGTTTCCATAGGCTCTCGTCTTTCTATAGAGAATCAACCAGCCGTAAACATCGCGCTGGACCCATATTCCCCGGAATGACGATCGTTTGTTCCCCCTTTCGCGGGAAGAGGGGCGAAATAAAGGCGAAATAAAGGCGGAAGGTGCAATCTCGGGCGGCAAGCGAGAGGAGCTAATCTCCAGACATAAAGTTCCCTCGCGGAAGCTGGGGATGGAGGGGGTTGTTTAACGCGTACCGCAAATTATACCCTGACCAACGGAATACGACGGAAGCAGAGGTGGAAGGGGAGGATAGTGGAGCGGGATGCACGCGACTCTTTCCACCAGCAATCTCTAACTTCTCCATTCGACGCTAACAACCAGCCAACACGAAAGGAGAGGTTGGCTGATGCTCTTCACAGTCAGACTGCTCGACCCCTAATACCATCCCCTTTCGTCGTCCCTTCACCTTGGCCAACTCCTTCACGACGAAAGTACGTCCCCCCTTCCGCGCTCCTTTGGCCTCGTTCCGAAGTGGCGTTTCTCGAATAAACAGTCCCGACGGGAAGAGAGCCGAGGGGGGTTGGAGAGGACGGCGGGGTGAAAACGACCAAGTCCTTTTCGAGGAGCCAGGAGTAACGTGTGGTCTCGGTGGCCGCCAGTGGCTTGCTCGCTCTACAAACGTTCCTTGATGAGATCGACGTGAGCTCGCCCGCAGAGCTCCGCTGCAGAGCCCTCGCCGCGGCCAGTCCTCCTCGCATCCAAGGCGACTTACTTCTTGAAAGTGTGCGCGGTCGGTGGAGAGTCGTTCGGTCCTCGGTTAACGAACTGAATTTTCGCGAGACGTTGCCCTCTAATGGCCGAAGGAACGTTTACGACCCTCCCAACCCCCCACCTATTCTAGCAAATTGCGCGCGACCACCAGCCCCGGCGTCCAGTTAATCTTCGACCACGGACTTCCGCTCCAAAGCCCCAGCGCGTCACGGCATTTTCGCTGTCGCGTTACCCGACGCCCGTCAAAAATCAAACGAGTTCGACGACTCCGCACACCCCCGCGGAAGGCACCTGTTGCCGGGCGTTCGACTAATTCCTCGCTGGACGACGTGACGGCCGCCGGTCCGTTCGAAATATTAATAACTCGCGCTGGAACGATTCCCGAGGACTGCGCGGAGAATCCGCGCGAGCCGGGGCCGAAATTACGCGGGCTAGGAATTCCACGGTGCCTTCGGACGATGCTCGAATAAATTATTTCGTCACAGCCCCCTTTCCGTTCGCTTTTAACAGGGTCGTTAAGCTGGCGGCGCTTCTAAGTCGACCTGGATAATTGCTGGCCGCTGCGAAAAGTCGGGGAGACGGCGGGCCAACGGCCGAGGGGGTGAGCAACGAAGGATGTGTCGATGGAGGAGCGCGAAAGGAGCAGGAGACGGTGTATCGTGCACCTGTTGCCCCCCTCGGGATCGGGATTTACATTTTAATAGACAGCGGAACCCGTTGCTAGGGTACTACCCACTCGGCTCGTCTTCGAGTCCGCGGGGGGAGCTGGCGCAGCCACGATAACCCGCAGGCAGAGCCGGCGTGCTCGACGCAACGAGACGGCGCGGTCAATCAGCGAAATTAAAGAAAAACGTTGCTCTAATTGGAAAAGTTCCTCCGCGGGGACGTGGACGAGGGGGCGGTCTGTGGGGGAGGCATCGCGATGTTTAAACTGGGGAGAACGCGAAGGAATTGCATTTAAATTAGATTACGGGCCGCGTAAATATTGGAATTCTACTCCCGCGACCGCGGACGGAATCGCATTACAAAATATGAATAAATACCGCTCTCGCCCGGGCTCCCTCGAGAGGGTGGCACGGGAGGGGTTGGGAGGGTTGTACGTTACACGATAGACAGTCAGGGCGGCCCCTCGACTTCCGGTTAATTTCGTTGATTCCATCCATTTGTTACGCGTTGCTCGCGCTAGTTTGCAGTTACCGGCGAACGCACGTTCGTCCGGAATTTAATTAGCTTAATTAAATCCGGATTCTTGCCGAGGCTTGCGCGCTCCCCACCGAATGCCGGGATATCACTTGACCTGAAATCACGCTGAAAGAATGCGGTCCAACCGCGCCCCTTCGCCGATGGAACACAGGCCGCCCGCAATTCACGAATCGAAACGGCGCCACGGTTTCTTACTCCAAAGATAAATTGAAAACTCGTTCGCTGCCGAATTCCTCGACACTGGTTACTTCTTTATTTATGTGCAACCACGTCGCGGATATATCGCGTGCACGCAGCATTCGCGGACGCGTGCATCGAGCGAGGCTTTCAAAAAACAGCCGTCGAATGGCCGCGAAATGCAGTGAATTTGAAAAATGGTCTCCGCGGAGGTACACGCCGGCCGAAAGCCGGTGCAACGCGTGACGGTGCTTTTTCGCGAATTTCAGCCACTCGTCCGCGAATTTCGACCGTCCCTGCGTTGGGAAAAAAGCATCCGCGGTATAAAGCCTCGTAAGGTAAAAAAATTGTTACCGCTGGTTTGGTGGAAGCCGGGCTGGGGAGGCGAATGGATTAAAGTTCGCGGAGGGAGTACCTTGCGGGGCGGAGGAGCGATCAACAGGAGGTCGACGGAGGACAGGGGAACGGCAGGGAGTGTCGGATCACGTCCCTCCCATCGATATCCCCTAATTTTCCCTTCATTTTCGCTGACTGAGTTTCCACCACGGGCTCCTTGCGCCCTCCTTTCGGCGAACGCAACGGGGGCTGGAGTTACGTGGCCTATCTACAGCCGAACCCTGTTCCATTTGACCTGGCCCACACGGAAGAGCAACCCTCTAGAGGCGCGACTCTCGCGTCGAAAAGGGCGAGTCTCGTGCTCGTCGTTCGATCGGGCAAGTTAAAGCGAGCGCGAAATGGCGCGAACACAGCAGGCCCTGCTTTCAGCCCTTCCGACTCGTTACAATGAACGCACCCTTCGTTCAATTCCATTGGCGTTGACACTCGCTCCTTGCGAGGGGTTACTTTATTTATGGACGATCGTATTGCGAGTAGGAATAATTCAAAAAATATTTTCTCTAGCAGCAACGTTTGGGAAGCCGCGCTTCCACAGTCCCTTTGCGATAATGGGTTCGGAGTTCCCTCGGCAGGAGAGGATCGTTAGAGACTAGCCACCGATATTCCTCGGTTACTTTGCCTGTATTTTCACAAAAAATATCTCCACGCTGAGGATCGCTTAAAGACGCAATTTAATCGGGAACTTTACATTCCATTACGCCGAGAAAAAAGTGCCGTATCGCCGGAAGTACGTTCCTCTTTGGACGTTCCGACAATCCTACCAACCCCTCTCAGCCGCCATCAACCCTCAAGCTTCCTGCGAGCTGGGAGGCGCTTTTTAAAAAGCTTGCCGTCGTGCGGGGCGTACTGCTCGAGGGAAGCTCCCTTTGAAGCTCCCCCGTCGAGCTTCCGTCACTGGAACCCATTCTTGGACATTGGCACACATTATCGGTCCGCGGAATGCTAACCCCTTAGCGCGCAGTGTCCCGCGTCCGCAGGTCTGACTTTGCTTTCATTTTATTCGCGAAAGAAGCAGCTTTCGAGTGTTGAAGTCAGTGGCGCACTCAGAGAGGGGTCAAGAGACCGTGACAACCCCTGGAGAAAAATGACAAAGGAGATTAATGTGACCACGACTGAAGAGATTCGAGAGCTTTGTAAAAGAAAAGGAGACTGGATTTTATTCTTTAAATAAAAGTTTATAATCACCTAATGAATTTTATTGAATTTGCTTAATAAATATAGCTATCCCTTCAACTTGGCTGCCACCAACATTAAATCCTCAATGCGCCACTGGTTAGAGTGAAGCAGATTTCGCTTCTCCACGTATCGAAACTCAGTGATAATATTTTGCTAAAGGTACAATGTCAGTACACTCGCATATGTGTACCTGTAGAAGTATACTATTTACAGAATATTCTGCGAAACGCTAGGACAAAGTGCGCGAATCGACGAGACAGTTATCCCACTCCGAATGAATAGAAAATACCGCCCGGGAATCCTCCCGGCTCACAAGCACATAGTATTCCACGTCGCTGGACAGTAGACATCGGGATCTTGACGATCCAAAGGAACGTCGATCGCGTCGTTTCAGTTTTACACGCCAGCGTCTCCGCTTGAATTCGACCGGCGTTGTCGACCTTTGCCGGCGCAACAGCGACCGGTACGCGGGACATTGGAAAAAAGCGAGGACGACATCGAGGAAAACCGCAGCGAACCAAGGAACACGCGTACTGCCCTGCCTCTCTATTTCCTCTAAGTGGTCACTCCGAGGAAAACCGCACCAGACACGGACTTTCCCGCGCTATAACGTTCCGCGAATCGCCAGATAAATATTTCACGCGGTATAGCACGGGACGAGTCACGGCCACAGATAGGGGAGACCGGGGCAAGTTGATACGTTTTTCAGTTTCCAATTTTTTTCATTTTTGTTTGAATTAATTACTTAACCCTTCATGGTCACACGGGGTGTATTGTACCCCAAGAGCAATTTTTTATTTGAAATGCCGCACCTTTATGTCTTCCAAAGGGAATTTATCGCAAAAAAGAAAATAAAAAAATTTTAAAAAAAATCGGTTTTTCCCACAACTATGGAAAATTGCTTATTTTCAACTACAAATGTTATCATATAAAAATTTACATTTCTAGAAAAATACTATTAGACCATGATTGTATAAGTATTACGAATATACAATTAACACTGAAAAGTTCAAAGATTCAGAAATGCGAATATGGTAACTCAAAAAATGACGCTGGGGTATAGTGAACCCCGTGTGACCAATTTGTGATTATAAGAAGGTGTGACCACGAAGGGTTAATAACAAATACGCTAAAATATACTTTGGTCCTTCCTCTTTAAAATATTGTAAATGAAATGTTGAGAAAATACATACAAAATGAATGAGAAAATGTTATTTGGACGAAGGTAAAATGTATCAACTTATCCCAATGCGGGGCAAGTTGATACTGCTCTGGGGCATGTTGATACATCTGTAAAATATCCGTTTAATGAGTAAAAGATGGATGTCTGGAATATCCCACTTTAATATGAGGTGCTTGCTTCTTTTTATTAATGTATCTTAATAAAGCTATTTTATCTATTCCGTATATTCTGGCGCTTTGACTCCTTTTCTACACAAACACACGCTTTTTGAAAAATATTTTGTGGTATTTTTCCGCGATTCGTTTTTCTGACATAATTTCGTACCATCTTCCCAGAAATAAAAGGAAAAATCCAATTAAAGGCTATCGCCCACTAGGCCGAACGGAACCGAAGCGAACCGCGACAGCCACGCATCGCTCATATGATAGAACAGCAGCGACCATGCATCGCCCATATGATAGAAGAGCGCCGACGAACTTCGGTTCGGTTCCGTTCGGCCTAGTGGGCGATAGCCTTAAAAGTAGTCGGGGAAAAATTGATACACTCTCCATGAGTATCAACATGCCCCAGAGAAAACGTATCAACTTACCCCACAGGAAGTCATTATATACAAACATCTCCATAAACAAATGTAGAGCATATAAACAAAATAACAAAACGTAATTCCCTTACCTTCAAAGGACTCAATGTGATGCCCAATTAATTTGAGTGATAAAATTCTCTATCCCGTCTCAAGACGGATTGGAAAGTGAACACAATTATTTACTTTTTGTGTATAAAAACGAAAACAGTTAAAAATGGATTGCTAAAGTCAATGTACACAGACGTACGCTAGATCGTAGTAAAGAATTGATCAAGAAGCTTCACATATCTCACACGCAAGGAGCTATATATATATACAGTGTCGAGATAATTCGTCTGTATCAACTTGCCTCTGTATCAACTTGCCGCGGTCTCCCCTACCGACATTTCGATGCGTCGGCGGCTTGCAGAAGCGAACGCTTCAATGTTTCATCCGTGCATAAACGCAGGGTGAGAGCGTAATTGAAAATTTTCTGTACCAAAGGCGCACAGTGGTACATAATCACATTTTTTGTTCAAATCACCCTACAAGTCGTAAATTTTCAGTGAACTTGACGATTTTATTTTAAATTCTTCGCAATTAAATTCTCTATCAATCTATCCGGACGGATTTTTCAATTTCGTTATTGATTTTTTTATATTTAACGAAATATACAGGACATTTAGGAGATCAGTATCAATGGGCTTTTTGGGCCCCACCACCGTGGGGCGTCCACGTTGGGATGACGGAAAAGAATAATATAGTAATGAAAAAATAATAATATATTAATGAATCTTGACACACTAGGTGCAAGTAGAGTAGCTTCTTGCTTTTTCAACACATTTCGTAGTGCCAATTTACCCGAACAGTATAGAGAGAATACAAGCGCACCCCCAGCAGCAATGGTGAACGCGAGACGCCGACGAGCACGAGTCGCTTATCTCGCGAGATTCGTTCTCGAACCGCGAGACACGCCGTTCGCGTGGAATTCCGCGTTTATCGCGCCGCCTGTATCTTTATGAGCCGCTCCCCGTTTCTCACGCTGCTTGGGCACGGATGCGAGGATCCGCGACGACGAAAGAGGCCGATGCCGGCGGAAGAGGAAAGAGGCGGGGGACGAAAAGCCAACGGGAACATCCTGCCGCGTTTAATCTGGCGACGGTAGACGCGATCCGTCTTTGTTGGCGACGTCTGCGCCTCGTCCCTTCTTCTTCTTCAGCTGGAGAACGCTCGTCTTCGAGCCTCCACATTCGCCTCGGAATCGACGCAACAGCCTCTAGTCGCGGGCAAAGCCTCGTTGCCCGTTGTTCTCTTCGCCGTCGCTGCGAGCAGAAGCCAGTTGACGCAGTCGGTGACTCGGCCACCTGGGAAATACCGGGTAATGCCCGCGAAGCTGCTTCCCCCCCTCGCTCTCCTCCGCCTCTTCCTCCTCATCTCCAGCATTCTTCCAACAGTTCCAACCACTCCTCCTCTCCCACCTCCCCTGCCTTCGCCGCTTCTTTCTTTTTTTTCCAGCCACCGTCTGTCTCCCGTCGACTGGCCTCGCTCCCTTCGTTCCTCGCTCCGGACTGGAGGCAACGAGCGCGCCCCGCGAAAATTACGGTGGAGGACTTCCGTCTCGAGTTCCGTAATCAGAATTACGAACACGCGACCCAGCCCCGGACGCTGATGATTTAATTTATTGGAGCCGCTCCGCACTCGCCGCCCCTCTCAAGCCCGGCCAGAGTTTCCTCGACGGCGGAATAAAAAGCTCGCCTGATTGGCTATTGTCGAAACGCAACCTCCGCGGCGAGATTCGACACGGAATGGGATCGATTGATTGTTTCCGTGGATGGAGAGTAAAACGGCTGGTATCTTGGTGGTTGTAAAGCTTGCGAGGCAACGGCCTATAACTACTTAATCCCCTTACGAGTCACCCTAGCATCCTTACCCTACTACTTAGTTTAAAAGTTTCTCTCTGTTCATATGTCCAAAACACTGTGTCACACTTTCTTTTACCGATGATGATTCTTTCTGTATTTTAGATGACGTAACCATCAATTCTTCTTCTTGTCTGCTACCCTTTTGTAGCTATCCTTTCTCCTCTTTCGACTGGAGAGGAGATAACTGACCCCCCAATAGACGGCATAGAGAGCGAGGGTCAAAATCGCTATCAGGAAGGCAGTGACATCGGCGAGTTCACGTTGCCACCAAGTCAGCTTCGTAGCCTCGCTCCTCAGATAGGGAAGATTATCGGAGCGAGCCACGTACTCTGTCCACCAAACTGCCGTCTCCACGGGGGTGGCCGGTCGGTCTCTGAAAGCCTTCGACAGCTTGCGAGCGTTGTCCATGTAGCTGCAACAGAAACGTCCCGAAATCGTCAGTTTTCGATGGAAATTACAGAGGAGCGTGGTTAAAGTCGACGGAGATTTCCATCGCCCCGCGATTAAACGCGCCCCATCTGCAAAGCTTGCAATTCCTTGCCCCCCTCTTAACTTTTTCAACAACTGCAGCTCGGATACAATACCGTTGCCCGTTGAATAATTCATGAAATAAAAGGGATCGATCGGCCACTCGATACCGCGGGCGAGCGGAAAAAGATGCCATGGGATACTTTATAAATATCTCCCGGAGCTTTTAACGGGGCGCTTATCGCTCAGCCGGAAACAACCCTTTCCATACCGATGAGGAGCCGGGGTGCAGTCGCTAAGAGGACGTCTCGCCCCAACGAACAGCGAAAACACCGTCTTCCGGTTGTTGAAACACGCGCTGGCATCGGTGCCGAGGTACACACACTCGGGGCGCGCTGTCCGTGTCGAGGGAACAGCGCTCCACGAGCAGAGAGACAGGGACGGGGAGGGAGGAAAAAAAATAGGACGAGAGATGAAGAGGAATGACAGAGGCCAGAGAAGCATAGGGGAACACAGAGGACAAGCGAAACAGGGGAGGGTGAAGGGGTCGCACGCTCGTTCCGCGACCAGCCCCGACGACCCGGAGCACACAATTTACCAATCGGTACTCTCCATTATTCGTGTTTACAGCTGCAGGCCGCGAATCAACCTGGTCCCCTCCCCTGTTATTTGCCTCGGTCAAATTCAGTCGCAGCCCCGCGGTGGTTTTGAATTAACCATCAATTTTAAGCGCGTCCCACGTCCTCGATGCTTCCAAGGGTGTCGGACGGACGCTGCGCCGAGGGATTTAATTTACCGTAGCGTGCGCCGCGAGAGGGTTGCTTGGAAGCTTGGAAGGGGTGTGCACAGCTTCCAGGAAACGTCAGCGTTCGATTCAATTAAGGGTGTCGATCGGTGCCTGGATCATTCGCTGACAACTTACTGTCTTCCTCCCGCGAGCGAAACACCCCCAGCGAGACCCGTTAAAAATTCAACAACCCTCGCTTCGAGCCTGTCACCTCGGATCGAATTATAACCGCACGCGGTATCGCGAACTTTCCGCCCGCGGAAATTTACAGCTCGCAAGGAGAGATAACGTACGATTCACGGTAGGGGTAGGTTCGACGGGGCGAGTTACCGGGGGATGTTCGTATCTTTCGCCTATTTAGGGTGCCGCGGAATCGATCGCAGATTCCAGCGATTCTTCCCGGCCGGGGCTTTGGAATCTGGCTAGGCGGGGGCGTTATCGGAGAACGGGGAAATTATTTAGCCGGGAAAGTCTGATGGCAGATGTCGCGAAAGTTACGCGAGGAACCGTTTCTATCCCCGTTTCTGAGGCCGACTCGTATCTCCGGGGGATCATAATTCCCGCGATATCTCGGATCGTTGTCGCTCGGCTCCCGCACACCGACGCGTTGCGAACTTACTTTCCGACTTGTAACGTTATCGCGGCAAACTCGGAGGCCTTCTCTACGCTCCACCGGCGCCACTTGCACGGCGGGGCAACCTCGGCACGCGCAACTCATTCGCGGCACCCTACGCGGGGAATTACTCGGTCGGGGGTGGTCTAATTGCGGTAGAGAAAGAAAGACGCCGCGCCAACCGTGAACGCTATCGCACCCCTGGGTCAACTGGATCGGCCCAACGCGAAAACCACAATTCTAGACACGGATATTGCTCCCGAGCTTGCGATTATTGCGATTTCCGGGGACAATTTCGAGGAAGGGAGTCGATAAGATTTATTATTATTATTATTATTATTATTATTAATAAACGGAAAAAAAAACCCATAGTACAGTAGACGCTCGATAATATGCCGCTGTTTAAAGTGCCGTTAGGAACGCCCCAGCTCACACGCATTACTCGCACGCGTGTGTGCACCTCCCTTTCTCTCACGCTCAGCGAGCCAATGAATGCTAACCCTTAATGGTGCCTCCACACTGGAGTTCGCAAGCAATTCGCAAGCAATACATATACGTGAATGTGTTTTTTCTTTTTCTCACATCAGTGTGACGCACTTTAAGAGTATTCTGGTAGGGGGCATCCATTACGGAAAATAAAACAGGAGAGTTATGGGGAGAGCGCGCGTTACATTGGCTCTCGTTAATATGCCGCTTCTGAGAAAACGCCGCCTCTAGAACCCTGACTGCGGCACATTATCGAGCGTCCACTGTATAGGGGAGACCGGGGCAAGTTGATACAGAGGCAGGTTGATACAGACGAATTATCTCGACACTGTATATATATAGCTCCTTATGTGTGAGATATGTGAAGCTTCTTGATCAATTCTTTACTACGATCTAGCGTACGTCTGTGTACCTTGACTTTAGCAATCCATTTTTAACTGTTTTCGTTTTTATACACAAAAAGTAAATAATTGTGTTCACTTTCCAATCCGTCTTAAGACGGGATAGAGAATTTTATCACTCAAATTAATTGGGCATCACATTGAGTCCTTTGAAAGTAAGGGAATTACGTTTTGTTATTTTGTTTATATGCTCTACATTTGTTTATGGAGATGTTTGTATATAATGGCTTCCTGTGGGGTAAGTTGATACGTTTTCTCTGGGGCATGTTGATACTCATGGAGAGTGTATCAATTTTTCCCCGACTACTTTTAATTGGATTTTTCCTTTTATTTCTGGGAAGATGGTACGAAATTATGTCAGAAAAACGAATCGCGGAAAAATACCACAAAATATTTTCAAAAAGCGTGTGTTGGTGTAGAAAAGGAGTCAAAGCGCCAGAATATACGGAATAGATAAAATTGCTTTATTAAGATACATTAATAAAAAGAAGCAAGCACCTCATATTAAAGTGGGATATTCCAGACATCCATCTTTTACTCATTAAACGGATATTTTACAGATGTATCAACACACCCCTGAGCAGTATCAACTTGCCCCGCATTGGGGTAAGTTGATACATTTTACCTTCGTCCAAATAACATTATCTCATTCATTTTGTATGTATTTTCTCAACATTTCATTTACAATATTTTAAAGAGGAAGGTCCAAAGTATATTTTAGCGTATTTGTTATTAAGTAATTAATTCAAATAAAAATGAAAAAAATCAAAAACTGAAAAACGTATCAACTTGCCCCGGTCTCCCCTACAAATTACCATAAAGTCGAATTACAAATTCTGAAACACTAATGAATAAACAGTATCGAATGTGAATTATTGTTGCTCTATGTACTTGTGTAACAAAGTCTTTAACGAGTTGAGGGATCCTAAAAAAGCATCAACACAACTAAAGGTTTCGTTGGCTACGATCATTGCTCTGTTAATTGGGTCTACCGCATAGTGGTAATATTTTGGAAGACTCGGGAGGAAGAGCGGCTAGTACAAAAATGCCTCACTGGGGCATTAAAGGAAATCGAACCAAGAAGATCAGGGCAATCGATATTACCATTGATAACCTTGACTAGAAAGATCATGTCAGCGATGTTCCTACGGCTCTCTAGAGTGGCGATATTGAACAGTCTCAGTCCTGGTCGATAATCATGGTCATCTCTGTCCATTGGGTAGCCGAGAATACGTGAATCGATTTCGATTGTGTGTCGCATTGTTTATGTTTTCTAGGTGAGAGGTACGATTCTCAGCGTTACATTAAATTGTTAACTGCGTGGCAGGAAGTTTGCTATCTGTTTAATCAATTTTAATGTTCCTAAAGGGTCTATTAGATACAGAAATATTGGGCTACCCTTCGAAACAGAATAACTTTTTAAAATTGGCCCAAACAACTTGTTTCTTTTTTAAAAGCTAGAAAATTAATTTACTAAGTGACGTGTTCCGACGTTTCGAAAAAGATTGCAACTGGTCGGAATGCCGATGAAAATATCGAAGGTCGGTTTTTCAACTTTTTTATCCGAGCCCGTAAAGAAAATTTAATAAATCCCGTTTGTAGATTCCTGTTCTCTATTAAATTCCAATGCTCTTTCTCTACTCTGTGTCATTCTCTCCTTTCCTCGGTTACGAAACGCGTGCCACCCGTGGAAATAGCAGAAATAAAATGAAAAATCATCCCTCAGCGAATAAGGGGGAATGTCGGCGGAACTACAGATAGCAAACAGCACGTTTAAAAGCGGGCAGCGTTTGTCAAGCATGGAGTTTCGCCGGGGAAGGTGGAAAATTTTGCCGGTGGTGAGTGCGAAAGCCAGCGCCACATAATAAATGAGACTTCCGGTTATCGAGATCCTGCGCCACGGTCCTTTGCTGCCTGCAAATTCCCCCGCAAACGAGTTACGAATATTCCGGGCCACGGCTCGCGCCGCTGAATATGCAGGTACACGCAATTAAAATATTCGTCGAGTCCTCGCGCGAGAAAGTAATTTCCGCGTGGAATTTTTCAAAGTTAATTCGCCGGCCCCGCCATGCGTTTTATTGGCCGATGGAGAAGTGGGGAGGGAGAGCAGAGGGTGTACCAACCAAGTCGGTGAAATTCGAGGCGCTCGGCGACTCGCAGAAAAGTAATCTTCGCCCCCTCGTAATTCCTTCGAAGTTACTTTACGATTTCCCGGCTCGTTGTCGCCCACCGTCTCACCCCCGCCGACCCAGCCGCGTTACCCAACTTACTTCCCCGACTTGTAACGTTATCACGGCGAGCCGCGAGGCCTCCCCCATCCACCCTCTCCCAATTAGCAGGCGTAACCGAACTCGCGCACCTACACCCATCTTCGCGACGCATTATTCAGGATCCTCGGCGCTGCAGTCTTCGAAATTATAAAGCATAAATTCTCCGAGCGTGTTGGAAATCGCGTGGCAATTACACCGCGGCAGGACCCTCCGCGGCCGGATGTATTTCTCTCGGGCACGGAACAGGACGGAACCAAGGACCGATTTCAGGCTCGAAGGAGAGTTCGTTTCGCGCCGCTGGGAAACTGCACCGTGCAGTGGACGATAACGCGGCCAGCGAATTGTCGACGCGTCGTTCTGGCCGCGGAGGTACAGCTGTAACGAGGACCGCGGAACGCTTAACAAACAGCTGGCGAAACAACCGCGAGCATGGCACAGGCCTGCCAGCTAATTGGCCCAGGAGCAGAAAACTCCGTACGCCGGGTATATGTTTCATTTGCACCTGACACAAACGCCGTTTAAATCCTCAATTACAGCAGCCGCGCGAGCGACAGGATATCCATTTGGCAGGGGTGCAGTTCTGCAACGCGGTGGAAATTGCCAGGCTCTTGAGTTTAGTTTTCAACGGGGGCAAGGTCCGCGACAGTGTTTCCCGATCCATGCACTCGGACGTGGACTAAACGCCGCGGGGGTTCGGAGACACCGGTCTCTGCCCAGGGACGTTTTTCCAAGTTGTAGCGAACGCTTGGAATTCAAGTCAGACGCTCGCGGAAAGCCCTCCCCGTCCGATCGTTATCGATTCGATCGAGCCGAATGGATTCCGGCAGCTACCTACCGTCACGGAGCACCGATGACCAACTGCTTCGAATTAATGGAATCCTGGGGGAATTGAAGGGAAGCGAAAAAGAGGGTGGGTTTAAGGAGCTGCGACGAATTTACACCTTCCTTTCATCCCCTTCGAGCTTCAGTCGGACGAGGCGCCGTTAACGACGTCAGTGCCTCGAAGAAGCCTGTTTCCCGTAGTCGTGTCTCGAACCTTTTCATTATAATTAATCCTTTCTGCGCTATAACTCTCGGAGTGTATGGGGTAAATAAATAAGAGTGGCGCGGAAATGATCGAGGGCTGGAATTCTCGCGGCAGCTGGAGTAAGTGAGATGCGATTCGAGGGAAGATCGATACAAGGCTAGATCCAGGGTGTACGGGGGAAGAAGAAGAAAAGCGAGGCGAGCACATCCGCGCTTACTTGCTCGCTTATCGGGTCGCGTGGTGTTGCGGGAGGAGGAAAGAACGAAGGAACCTCCGGTGAAATGGCCCTCGGGCCCCGAGCTCCGATCCAATTAGATTTTTAATAAAAGTTTACCCATCCCGCCGCTCTGTCCCGCGAGTCACGTACCGGTTTGCGTCCCTACGGGCTGAGAAAAAGATTAACTGGTTCCCAGGGTAACCAGCCTTTTGACACCGAAGCTACTGGACGCCCTTTCGCCAGTGGCGTATGAACACCACCGCCAACCAACCCCTGTAGCTCAACCGAGCCACAGAAATAATCCACTGTACTCTCGAGTTATCAGTCTTCAATGATTTTCCTCATTGATTCTGTTGATATGTACGGGTTCTTCGGGGGAATAAATTTAAGGGGTGATTCTGAATCACGTATGGTGGTTGAAGCTTCGTTTGGTAGTTATCAGCGTTTAAAGATTTGCCCGAAAGCAGGCAATCTGAAAAACGTGAAACTAAATTTTTCACCTGTTCTCTTGAAAATTACAGCATTTATTGGTGACCTTGCAAAAACAAAGTATACTGAATTTTAAAGGTCTATGTCAAATTAGTTTTCGAAATATTTAATGTTAAAATTTTATAAAAATAATGGGAATATCTGCTCACCATATAAAAGATTAGCAATAGTAGGTAGTTTTTAGTGATTCTTCCTTTTCTTTTGTTTTTTTTGTTATGATTTTTTGACGTGGGAGCGAAATTTGATTAAATTTATTTGAAATTTCATTGATTTTTGGGGGATTTTGTTAAAATTTTTGTTGGAAGAGCTGAATTTGAGTAAATTTAGTTGAAATTAACGTCGATTTTTTGGATTTTATGATTTTTTGTCGTAGGAGCGGAATTTGATTAAATTTAGTTGAAATTACATTGATTTTTTTGGATTTTATTAAGAGTAGTAGTTGGAAGAGCTGAATTTGAGTAAATTTAGTTGAAATTAACGTCGATTTTTTTTATTTTGTTGTGATTTTTGTCGTAGGAGCGGAATTTGATTAAATTTAGTTGAAATTACATTGATTTTTTTGATTTTGTTAAGATTTTTAGTTGGAAGAGCAAATTTATATAAATTGAGTAAATTTATATGAAATTAACTCAATTTTTTTATTTTTGTTATGATTTTTTGTCGTACGTGCGGAATTTGATTAAATTTAGTTGAAATTACATTGATTTTTTCGTTTTTGTTATAATGTTTTGTCGTAGGAGCGGAATTTGATTAAATTTAGTTAAAATTACATTTACTTTTTTTGATTATATCAAGATTTTTAGTTGGACGAGTTGTTAGTATGGTATCTGTAATCACCCCTCAATTTTTTTCAGCAAATTAAACTTATTACACATCCCCTTCTATTCACCACCCTCTAATCATCTTACCGGTCAACAATCTATAATCCATGATTACTAAACCCATCAAATTCCCTCCGTGTTTCTTTCTCCTAAAACTGTCCATCGATCCATTGTCGTCGACGGCTGCGGCTCAGCTGTCAATATTTTTCTAACACCCCTGGCGTGGCCAAGGTGAACGTCGCGAGGGTGAATAGGGAGAGTGGCGAGTACAGAATCGTTTGCGTTACAGGTGTACTTGCCGCCGGTGAAAATGGAGTACGAATCGGATAGCGGTGGACGACGTCCCCGTAGTTCCGTGGATCGAGCCGGGTATTGGATGGGGGACAGTTGCCCGCGTGGCGAAACTGCCAGCTCGTTTCGAGTAAACGAGGGGCCGGAGCCCAGCCAACGGCGATCTTTAATCGGGGGAAACTGCGCCCTCGAAGACGTCCCCGGTTGACTCCACGTCCGAATAAGTATTTCGAGTTCGAAAGGTGGGCGGGACCGTTGGCAGCCGGCTTGGACGCATAAACTCGTGCCTGTCCGTGGCAACGATTCTAAATTATCGCGCGCTCGCCTGGCGGCCGCGTAAAATCTACGTATTCGTAAGCCATTCGGCCCCGGCTGCCTCGAAATTCCTTGGCAGATCTCGGGCGATAAGATCGGCGAAAATACTCGCGCCCCCCGCAGCGCGGGAGGGAGACGCGAGTTGTTGCTGGGAAGTAATCCCCCTGGAGGCGCCAGTCCTCGAATCGCGAGCCTCGCCTCGTCGTGCCTTCAACTAATTCTTCCACAGTGGAAAAAGAATGGATCGAGGAACCCTTTGAATATATCGAGAACGTGTTAATTAGGCTTCTATGGTATTAATTATAGCAGAGATTTTACTTAAAAGAGACTCTAATTTCTTGCTTTGCAATTCTTCAATAATATTTATTATCTTTCACAGAGTCTGCACTCGAACTTTTGTAAGTACAAGTAAACATCCGTTTTATCTACCATTTCTTTACAGCTACCGTAAAATGGGGTGACTTTTCCCGCCGGGGTGACATTGCCCACTTTTTACTGTGACTAAAAAATTACCATATGATTGAATTCGCTATTGTTTTTTTAGTTTGACCATGTAAAAATTATTGCTATCGATTATAAAACACTATATGTTCTAATTACTTCACAATTAAATAAAATAAAGTTCTTCCGAAAAATAACCCCAGTTTACGGTATTACTTATATCGTTTTGTACACTAATCGGACTTTCCCGTTTATAAATATATATTTATGTGTAGGTTAACGCACGTAAGTCGACCACGGAATCGTCTCCACGATATTGTTATCATGGAGCGCTGGAAGAGGTCGACGATCCGCGGTGCATCGAGAGCAGAGCGACCGTTTCGAATCAATCACGGTAAGTGGAGACATCGCAATCAGAGGCTATGGAAATAAAAGTCAGCGCCGAGAGAGTGAGCTTAATAACGCAGTGGCCTAATGCTCGGCATCTTTCGACCTCGCTGACTCCGTGGATCCTCCCCCGAGTCGCCAGCTCCGCGGAAGCAAAGCAGAGTGGGATCGATTGAAATTCACGCCGTCATCGCTAACTTTCCTTGATTAAAGCGAGCCGCCGTCTCCTTCTTTCTCCCCGCGCGTTATCCGCGCTCCTCCAGCGTCCTCCGTGACACGTTCGCGCCGCCACGATAATCTGGAACACCGTCGACACCCTTCGAGGGGGATGGATTCTAATCGCCAGAGGGTTTCCCTCCCGACGCGAAAGAAATTCACAGGTTTGCGTGCCCCGTTCCAAAGCAGACGAATACGTGTTTCTACGGCTCCCGGAACTGACAACGATCCGATTTCGAGATCAAACACCCTGCACGGAGGACTCTATGACGCGTGTACGTTGCACCGTGCGTGTATACAGGGTGTCTCTTACGAAACGATCGCAGTTAAATTTAAAGCTCGCTAAACTATCTGAAGAATATCCACGAAGAGCAACCCTTCGAATGATTCCCTTCACAATCCTTCCAACACCCGCAAGGGTATCTAGAAACCCACCAAAACAATCCACCCACACCAGCAAGTGACAAACTCCCCGCAGCAGCGATCAAGCCCCATCTTCGTCGCTGGTTTTCAAAAAGAACCTAGTCCCTTCGGACTGGCGACCGCGTATTTCGGAGCACCCTGTGTGTAAAACCGATCTCGTTCCCCAGAGGCTTCTCCTTCGTCGGGTGCTAGACGGTGGTCGGGAAAATCCAATCGCTTCCCGACGATATACGTCTTTGTAACTCGATAAGTCGCTCGGGTAATGCGGGGGAGGGGTGAGTCTTACGAAGAAAATTTCGACGTCCAGCATAGGGGGGTGTGGGTAGGGGAAGGGGAGGAGAGGGGCAGCGCCGATAGAGGACGAGATCAAAATCCGGAAATCTTATCCCCAGCCTCGGATATTCGGATGCGGCCAGGTCGCTGGGACACGTGACGCGACGATTTAAACCAAAGTATTCCGCGCACCGAGATCGAAAATTGCACCCTCCGCCCCTCCGCGCCCCTCGTGGAAAAAGCGACGGCGCCCATAGATCGACGTTCTCCGAGGGTTGATCGACGAGGAACGAAAGAAAAGTTGCGCGTGCGAATGGGAGACGCGAGTTCTCAGCCGAGTGAAGCTGGTTGGATCGGGCGAAACGAGGCTGCAGGAGATGAAGAAAGGAGTGTAGGGTGCGTGTGTGTTCGGCTTGGATAATCATTAACGCCCGACTAACGATGCGATTTTGTTTGTTTAAGAATCGAGTCGCGAGATCGTCACAGCCAACGTGTGCATTTGGGGTAAAGGACCCAATTACTGACACCTGATCAATTACTGTCACTTTAAGCTATTTTAGGTAAAATAACGAATAAACAATCTATAGAATATAATATATAGTAGAGATTATAGGTTGAAATACATGATTCTTTTTGCGTAGCACTTTACAACGTTTATTTATTCGTTATTTTAAGTAAAATAGCTTAAGGTGACAGTGATTGGTCAGATGTCAGTAATTGTCAGTAATTGTAAATGTCACGCGATAATCACAATTATGGCCAAATTCTTGCGTCTCAGAACTTGTCTACGTTATCGAAGCGTAGGCGTATTGCTGATCTTTGTTTCTTTTTAAAATTGGTAATGGTTGCATCAACTGTCCTTCACTTTTGCGGGATATCTTCCTCTATGCACCGTTTAGAAACTTAAGACGAAGGACATGCTTTTACTGCTCAAACACTAAATCTAAGTTTGCTGCTCGCGATCCTGTAAATCGGATCGTCAACGTTGCCAATTTATACTCAAAACACATTGATTTTTTCGGTGGATCCATACAAACTTTCAAGAGCAATCTGCGTAAAATTGTCATTCACTAAGTAAGCTGCAATGCTTAATTTTTTTCTTCTTTCTTTTTTACGCCCAGGGCAAAGGACCCAATTACTGTCACCTTAAGCAATTTTACTTAAAATAACGAATAAATAAACGTTGTAAAGTCATGCACAAAAGAATTATGGAATTCAACCTACAATCTATACTATAGATTATATTCTATAGTTTATTTATTCATTATGTTAAGTAAAATAGCTTAAGGTGACAGTAATTGGTTAAGTATCAATAATTGGATCCTTTACTCTACTAGATTCTTTTTGTTCTTGTACGTATGCTACTGTATTCTTTATTGCACACATTGAGCTTGTCCCGTAATAAATAAATAAATAAATAAATAAATGAGGTGGCTGTTAAAGTCAGTCTTGAGTTCCCGTAGCACGAAGCGTGTAGTTTTAATCCACAATTCAATTCTCCCAACAACTTCAGATTATTATAACATGAAATCCGGTCGAGCAGGGATCACTGGGCGTACGGAGCTTAATGAGACGACCGAAAAGGCGAATAAAATAGGAAACGATGTGATAGACAAAGTAGAAATCTGCCTCGTATACTCATCCGAGATTTTTCACCCCTCTTCCTTAGTGACGTAATAGTTGCAAGTGGATCTGGTATTTCGTACCAGTATATACGCTCGTGTAGTGAAAGCTGCAATCGCTTCCACTTGAAAACTGGCGATAAATGTAACGATACCGTTCCAACGTGCACGCTAGTTCGCCGAACATGTTCAGCAGAGAATCCAGGATAAGTGCTTTTGGATTATTCGCGAACGGTTAGGGATTACACGTGTTCCCCGCTCTTTCGCCGAATCATCGCCGGCGAAAAATTCGCGTGGCATATCGTGCTCGCCGAAAGCACGGGGGAATATGCGTACGCTCGTGCGATGCATGCAATTGATCGGCGAGAGCAAGCCCCCCGTCGGGACGGTCGAAAGGGTGGCCCTATGAAGACGTCAAGCTGGCGGACGGGAGCGTCTGTATTAAGGCGTTTTCTAAATGCGCCGTTCGTGTACATCGCGCCCGAATGCATTATTCAAACACTTGTACCCGTACACGTAACTTAAATAATGAAATTCAACGGATCCGTGGAAGCCGGCTTTTTGCCATCCCCGCGCTCGCTTTAACTCCGAAGCGGAATATATTCCCGGGTAAACACAATGCCGAAGACGCGCAACTTCCATTTGCAAATAAGCAACTTTTTAATCCGACGTGCGAGGCACGGCGAGGGAGGCTCGCAGGGTCGGCCCTCGCGACGATGTAATTTTCCAATTCGTGGGGGGAAGCTATCCCTTCGGGAGCGAAACCGTTGCGCGACGCCTGCAGCACGGTATTCTGGAAAAACGAACGCTCTTGCAATCATGGGCCACCGTGGAAAACTGTGGCTGATTGTCTGTGCTCAAAGAGTACTTTCTCCGCGTGGGGGTTGTTACGCGCTACAATCGTGTAGATATAGGAGAGCTCCCATCAGCACCGTAATCGGCCGAAGGCCGTATCTTGGTTATTTGTAAATAGCTCGGGAAAGGCTCCGAGGGAAAGCAGTCCTCTAATTTATGAGGCTGCCTGGCAGACCCCAAGTCTGCCGTTCGTCCCGCCTGACACTTGGGACCGTTGGAGGGTGGCGAGTGGCGTAGAGCCTCAATGACCCTTTATGTAGTCGACTCCGGCGGTCCCGGGGTCTGGTGATATTGGCCAGACGTCCTGTTTCACCTTTAAGGCGTCTTGGACGACGATTCGGAGACGGGCTGTTTACCCGTATTTCATTCTGAGTACAAGTACGGTTTCCAGAGTTTTCCCTCTCTATGGGGCTGGGTGGGCCGTTCCTTTGGCTAAGTAACAACCAATAGGAAGTGCATTATTCGTGGGGCCCACCAAGGTATCAGCCTGGGAGGGAGGATTTCTGGCGGTTCACAAGAACGACTCCGTCGTGGAGTCAGACACAAAAAGACAGCCAGATAATTCGGACACGTTCGGTTACGTTCCGAGACTCCACGGGGGAGTCGGGTACATATCTTTTATTCCGGAAAATCACGGTCTCCTCCGGAGATGAGGAAGACGTGAACTGTTCAGAGTCGGCTGACAGTCATCTTGGTTATACTCACTATTCTTGTTATTGTTGTTATCTGTTAACGTTTTGGTTGTTTAAAATACAAAATCCACTGGTATTCCGTTACATGCAATCTTTCAATTATTCACCCTTTACCATGCTAAACCGTCATAGAGGGTATCGCGTAATTCCCGGTGTCGGCGGAGTTCCGTAGCGGGGCCTTACAACCCCCGTTGACCGGCTTCAGGTAAAGTCAGTCTCATCGAGGTTGCGCGAGAAACATTGGTCCTTCGAGCCGGATCTACCAGTGACATATGGACTTATACAGTGGCCCATTGCTAAGGATTAAGTGAGTGTGTTCGGATATAAAACGGACAGTGTCTCCATTCGCTGCAGTTCAGCGGATGAACAATAAGGTTTACACAACAGTGCCCGGATACGGCGTGGCACTAGAGTGTTCGTGCATCGGTTTGGCACAGCAGTGCCCGTGCATGGGAATGTCACCAGAGTATCGGTGCACAATTTGGATTTTAATCGGGCGCATCAGCGCGGGTTTTCTTTGGTTTGCCAGTGGCACATCAGTGCCCGGTACGTCCGCTATAAGAGACAGCGGATCGCGTTTATAATTTGCATCACAGTGCAATTCCTCCAGAGGTCAGTCAACCAGTCAACAAGGTTACGGAGGTGGGTGTGAACTGCCGAACAAGTGCAGCACCCCAGTTACAACACGTGAGCTGTAAAACTCACGAAGAGCGGAAGACGTAGCTGCCGACCAAGTGCAACAGCCTGCCAGCTCATCCAGGGAAGCAGAGGAACGGGTTACCCAGGAACGTAGCAGCCTCTCTTCACACGGCATCACCAGGAGCGTGGACCGTCGGCAAGGCAAGGACGGGCCTTGTCACCGCAAACCAAAGTCATCAGGGGACGGAGCTGCCGAACGGGCGCAGCATCCTCATCGGGACATCATCTTCGTCGTCGGGGACATCATTCCAGTGATCGACGTTTTGCGAGCGTGTACATTGCCGACAACACATGCGTAAGTCCGTTTAAATTGCTAATGTCGGACTCAATAATCTCGGTCTAAGATTTCAAACGCTTCAATATCATCGGTTTCATTGGGTAATTAGTTGCTATTCACAATGGCAAAGTTGACGGCAGAACGCATTGACTATCTCAAATCCAAGCGTTCAGCGTTCAAACTTAGACTAGAGGCATTCAATTTGGTACTTGGAACATACGGTTCGAACAGCTCAGAGTTGTTCTGTCATGTAGAGCATGCATGGCCAGAAATTCTAAGCGAGTACATCGCATTTGCAGACAATCAGTCAGATTTAGACTCGGCTGATGATTCAGGGGCATTAATGAGAGAGAGGATTGGCCTCAAAACTCTATACACGAAATGTGCAGTTCAGGTAGAGGACATCCTCCTTGGAGATGCCTCAGACAACGATTCACAATCGTGCATAAGTTCGGAAATGGGTGATTCAGGTGATTCAGTTTTTTCTGATCGTGTGTCGGACGAGTACGGTTTCTCGTTGGACAAATTCGGGATTGATTACGTATTCAATGACGGGGATACTTTCAATCATGAACTTTGCGATAGTGGCATCGCAACAATTCCACTACACATCGTTCAATCGGAAGATGTTATACCGAATATAGACAGTCGGTTAGGTGAATCACAATTCACGGGAAATAATTTAAAGTCTCAGGTCATTTCGAGCAACCAAGCAACTGGTCCGTGCTCAAGTAATAATATGTTACACATTGGAAAAGGAAAGATAGAGGACATTCAAAGTCCATTAATGTTACAATCATGTACATCAGTGTTCATGCCTCTCATGGCACTTGATCGTCAATCAAATGACGAATCATTCGGAACTCAGATTCGCGCGTCAGCCGAATCATATTATTCGCAAGCTCCAGAACACGGTGTTCGCATTGCATTACCCCCTAATTCTTTCATGGAAATTAAGCATACGGCAAATGCAGAGCTTGATTCGGTTCGTTTAAAATCAACGGACTACGGGTTAAACTCAATTTTCCTGTGCAATGGCAACACGGTCGTTAGTCATTGCACAGGTAAGGTTCAGGAGACCCTTCAGGGTCAGCAGGTAGCTTCGACGGGTGAGGCACCTGAGAGGGCGTCGGTCCCAATCGCGACCGCGTCAAGTGTATCGCGGCACAACACGGATTTTTGGGTATCTCCAACAATTACCACGACTACGGTTTGTCGTGAAGCGGAGAGCAACACAGTCGCGCTGCGGGAAATGCTTTCCAGCTTATGGCGTCGCGAACAATCGAATTGTTCCAACTCGGATACGCACGGTCAGGAACTTGTCTTTGGTAAGTCCTTGATGCATCACATCAAGTGTGATTTAGTATCCACTCGCAAGTTGATGATTACATTGCATTTTGCAATATCGACTGCGAGGACTTACGACCCGCGGAAAGGGTCACGCGTGAAATTCACGATCTCGGAATACATCCGGGTAATCGTCACAGCTCTACACGAGCACAGGCAAGAAGGTGCCTTAGACAATTCTTTGATGCATCACATCAAGTGCGATTTTGTAGCAATTCGCAGGTTGCTGAATACATTGCATTTTGCAATATCGGTTTCGAGGACTTACGACCGTCGGAAAGGGTCACGCATGAAACTCACGGTGTCTAAAAACATCCGTGTAAGAAGTATAGCTCTACGCGAGCACAATCAGGAATGTTTCTTCAACGATTCGTTGCTACGTGGCATTAAGCATGACTTGGTATCAACACGGGAGTTGATGAAGCCATTTCATTTTCGTATTTGGTTTTCGGGGATTTATGACCTTCAGAAGGGTAAAGGCATTAAAGCTCATTGTAAATACATATATACTTATATTTATATACTTAGTATATCTAGGCATTAATTGGGCTGTACACGAGTCCAGACGGGTGTGTAGGAACGTAAGGTTAGTTACATGGACTCATCCATGTTGCGGGTTCATGGTGGTTGGGTAACAAACATTGTTCCACATGAACTTGCAACTACACACGGGTGTATTCTGATCACGAATATATATCTACATTTAGTAATACAAGGTCAACATAATCAGACGGGTTTGATTTTGTTAGACAATTAAATAAGTGGTCAAATTTAGGTTAGATAGTTTCATATCACGTTTCTATCGCTCTGGGTATAGGCTCTCATTTGCTCTCTCAGAATTCCGGACGTGCATCCATGCTTGCACAAAGAGGCGAATATAACAAGTGCCATTGGTTTCCATAAAGCACAAGCATTTATAGTAAACAGATCGCGTGGAACCGACGAATCCACCAAGGCCATAGTCAGCGTACAGTTTGAACGCTGAACAGTTTAACTTCAGGTTTCAATACAAAGGGTTAAGTCCTTTGTTTTAAGTCATGTGGATTTAAGAATTCATTTCGCATCGCATTCAGGTTACAGTTCTTGTACGGTACAAGATCTAGCGATGTGATTACCGGTAAAATGAACACATGTAAAGGAGTTGCAGGTGAAGTACACCTCTTCTATACGTTCATTCAGAACTCTATGGTTCAATTACATTTCATGTTCATGGTTTGCTTCTGTCGTTCTCAACATTTCATTTGTTTTTCATATACTGGCAAGTTTACCCAGTTTCATTAGTATTCGAGCCGACATTAGCAATAACGAGACTTTGTATATACTTGTGTGTGCGAAATAGATTTAGGATAGCTATAAGTAGCGTATTTAGCCACCGTTCGGGCATAAGGGCCCGGAGGGAGCAGCAGTACCTGGTCAGAGGAATGACCGTTGGTTTCAAGCGATGGCCACGATTTACGAGTCGTAAATAGCGGAATTCATCTCTTCAAATTGGACACGGCCGTCCTTCCTGGAGATGACAAGGCATCGCCATGCAATGGACTCGAGGCAGGGTTCTCAGAGTCCATCCAAGATCTGGCGGCATCGTTCGCATGATTACCGTTGGCACGGTTGCGGACATGCTGGGTCGGGTGATCGGAAAGTTTGTACTGCTGCCCCACTAGATAAAGGACTTTTCATGGATACCAGCTTCCAAGGAGGAAGCATGGCAACGCTATACTCATAGTAATAAGTACACGCACATAAACACATACATTTTGCGCTCACGGTTTTGTTTCGGTTGATCGGTGTCCTCTCAACGGGGGAGCATGTTACGCGCTACAATCGTGTAGATATAGGAGAGCTCCCATCAGCACCGTAATCGGCCGAAGGCCGTATCTTGGTTATTTGTAAATAGCTCGGGAAAGGCTCCGAGGGAAAGCAGTCCTCTAATTTATGAGGCTGCCTGGCAGACCCCAAGTCTGCCGTTCGTCCCGCCTGACACTTGGGACCGTTGGAGGGTGGCGAGTGGCGTAGAGCCTCAATGACCCTTTATGTAGTCGACTCCGGCGGTCCCGGGGTCTGGTGATATTGGCCAGACGTCCTGTTTCACCTTTAAGGCGTCTTGGACGACGATTCGGAGACGGGCTGTTTACCCGTATTTCATTCTGAGTACAAGTACGGTTTCCAGAGTTTTCCCTCTCTATGGGGCTGGGTGGGCCGTTCCTTTGGCTAAGTAACAACCAATAGGAAGTGCATTATTCGTGGGGCCCACCAAGGTATCAGCCTGGGAGGGAGGATTTCTGGCGGTTCACAAGAACGACTCCGTCGTGGAGTCAGACACAAAAAGACAGCCAGATAATTCGGACACGTTCGGTTACGTTCCGAGACTCCACGGGGGAGTCGGGTACATATCTTTTATTCCGGAAAATCACGGTCTCCTCCGGAGATGAGGAAGACGTGAACTGTTCAGAGTCGGCTGACAGTCATCTTGGTTATACTCACTATTCTTGTTATTGTTGTTATCTGTTAACGTTTTGGTTGTTTAAAATACAAAATCCACTGGTATTCCGTTACATGCAATCTTTCAATTATTCACCCTTTACCATGCTAAACCGTCATAGAGGGTATCGCGTAATTCCCGGTGTCGGCGGAGTTCCGTAGCGGGGCCTTACAACCCCCGTTGACCGGCTTCAGGTAAAGTCAGTCTCATCGAGGTTGCGCGAGAAACAGGGGTGGTTCTTTGAACAGTAATCGACGTGCCACGTGCAAACTGAGAAATCCCTGAGAAACCCTAGGTCAGGCTTAAGAGCAGCTATTAAAGCCTCGCCTCCTTAGGTTCACATTTGTGTGATTTTCTATTTCTTTTTATTCTCCGTGTATATTCTTTCTAACATGTACACAATGCGAGTGTAATACTGTCTTCCTTAGTTAAAATGTCGTATCTAGTATTTCGAAACATCCGAGGAAATTCCTTGTAAATAAATAAATAAATTAGACTGTCTTTATATCTCTACGAAACACGCAGGGGTTTCTGACGTTACTCTAAAAGTCAAAGACGCGTGCCACGTGTGGAGCTTCAAATATTTCAGTACTTTTTTAGAAATGTAAAAATGTTTCTTAAGGGGGAACACCACTGTGACGGTTGGAAAAATGAGGCCATTTTTAAGATTTTTTTAGGAATAGCTTACAGTTTTCATATAAAATTGTTATTACCTATCTTTAGTACAATGTCTTAAGAGACTATAAAAAAAAATGAATAGAAAACATGCATAGATTTTCATATACAGTTAATCTTCTAGACCCCTTACAAGAAAACATAGGTCGCTTATCGAAAGGGTATCTTTGGAACGGCAACTCTGAAATCAATTTTTTTTGTTTTAATGTAATCTATATGAGTGTAGTTTTCGTTGTACGTACCGATTTTTCAAAAAAATTATTTTTGTAAAAATGGTGCGCTTTAGAAGAAAAAGTTTCGAAAATCCACAAAAAATGGATAGTTTTTCGAGCGCATTTCAAAAAATATGTTTTTGATCAAAAAATCGGTACGTACAACTGAAGATAATCTCGTTTTAAAGATCCTGTCAAAATTTCAAGTCGATCGGATAAAAATTGACAGAGTTATGGATTCGATCAGTTAGAAAAATGTCGTTTCGAGAAAATCTCGTTTAAAGTTTGACTTGCAATGCGTTTGTAAGCGTGATGCGTTTCACAAAATGCACTGTATCTTCGTAAATTCTTCGAATATCGACTTGAAATTTTCAGAGAGTATTGTTGACGAGCTAAACATTAAGAAAGTGAGAAAAAGAAGAATCGAATTTTTTTCAACTTTCACAGTGGTGTTCCCCCTTAAACCAATATCTGCGCTGTGACACTACTTTTAGGTTGGCAAATGAGCCTTAAGGCAGGCGTATGCACTAGAGGGTTAACTAAGAAAGGCAGAATAAACGAAACACGTGAGGTAATACCACTCAATGGCCAACGAGGATTCTCCCTAAGAGCGACCGATTTAAGAAGCATCAATCAGAGTCAAAGTCCCATTAAGTAGTCGAGTTGACCAGTCCATCGAACGACTAGCCATTCGTCAAAGACGGAAGCAGGACGTCTCCGAAGCCACCCCCGCGCCACTCGTCCAATTACTTTCTCGTCCGGAGACGTTCCACGCGTCATTACGCAGCTCCCCCAGCCTTGTTCATTTCCTCGACCCGTTGCTGGCCGTCGTCCACCCCTTTCGCGTTTCCCTCGTCACGGTCGACCATTACGCGTCCCTTACGAGCGAGCAGGTGCGCCGAAGCGGTCGTCGAAGCCGCAGAGCCTCGCGAAAGGATCCCCACCTCCCTCGTCCATGGAATAAGAATCCTCGGGCCGCGTCTCCCTCCCGCGAATAAATCCGACGCGAGAGGACGCCGAGCTGAACGAGGAACGGCGACGGGGGTGAGGCCAAGAAGCTGCAAGCTCGTCGGGCGAAAGGGTTACGCTCCGGGGAGAATAAGGACGAGAACAACAGGGCAATAAAGCGGAGGACGAGGTCGAGAGCTCGGGAGGAACGGCGGGGAACGAGCAAACCGGAGAAAGATAGATGTCTGCGGAGGGAACCGAGCGAAAAAGCCGGGGACAAAGCGAGAGAGAGACGGAGGGCGAGAAGGGTGAGTCTGGTGTCGGGATAACTTGACGACGGAGCTGCACTATGTTATCCCTCAGCCGTAACCGAAGAAGAAGCGGAGGAGCAGAGGGGGCGTGCCCCGTACCTCCTTACAAACTGCCGAAACTTTGACTACCAGCCCCTCCCCAGCCACCCTACTACCGCCCTTACGCGGCAGCTTGCGCGCCACCGAGCACAACACACCCCTTGCTCCGTGTGTTACACGCGTGTGCGTTCCTCGCCCTGCAAGATCGCGCGAGACACTCGCAGGAATTTTGTTGTACGAGGCGAGCTGATCAAGCGGAGCATGGCGAATCAAAGAGGTTTTAATTCCAGTAGAAAAGTCAGTGGATACAGCGCCCCTAGTGTTACCCGCAGTAATTCCTCTCCGAGTTCTCCTCTTTTTGCGCAGAAGAGGACTCAGCAAGCCTCTAACAGAGAGGAAGTCCCTGAAACTTCTAAAAATCGCTTACAGCTCGATGCCCCGGACTCCGCCGGCCGAAGAAACTAACGAGTCGGTCGACGACTCCGCGACAGACGGCCAAACACGACTTCTACCACTTCTTTCACCATAGTAAATTAACGAGGGAACGTGTGCTCGAAGAAGCCGAGCTAATTGCACGGAAAACCAAGTCTTCCCGTCTCGTAACTCCGGCCTGAGGGGCCGTTTTTGCAGAAGCACCCCCCGTGCAGGTAATATATTATAATTATACGAAGAGGGTGGAACCGCGGAGGAGCACGCTGTCTCCTGAGCGCAATAAAATTCGACGAAATTCTCGGGGACGTACAACCCAAGACCCCGAAGAATCGCATGGTTCCCAACTCTCCCCCAAGGGTGCGAGTACGACGTGAATATGATCGTCGACTGTGTCAGCGCCGATGCATGTATATCTACCGTTTGATCGCGACGTCGAATGGCAATAAGTCCAAGTCGCAATCACGCGCAGAGATCTTTGGGAATCGAATGGCCACTTGGCGCCGCCTGGCAGCGCCCAGGGAATCGAAACAAGCTGTACATCGCTAGCCCCTCTATCCCTCTAGCTCTCTCTCTCTCCTCGGCCAAGTCGTGAACCACGGACGATAATATAACTTCGGTTATAGCGACTTTAAGATCCCACTGATCACCCCCGACAGTCCAAGCGGACCTCCGCGACCTCGCGGCCAGAACGGACGACCGCCACTTTGACTCCGTCGATCCCGGTAATCCCGTCCACGTTTTATTGCTCCCGAACGATGCACCTTCCAACGCGGACAATCGCTGGTATCGAGGCCACCGCCGCCATTCCGCCCTTATCCGCGACGACTTTCTGGAACCGCGGGGTGGAGCGCAACAACCTGGCCCTGCCGCATAAATCACGCGCGAAGTGGTGATTAGCGAGGGAAACGGGCTAGCAGCCGCAGCACGACAACCAGCGGGGCCCCCGATGTTTCCAAATCGTTCGTTAATTTTATATCGCCGGCGCATGAGACGTCGCGCTCAACAATTGCGCCGCATCACGCGAGCCCCGATCAAACCGCCCCCCCCCCCCTCTCTCTCTCCCTAGCTTCACGCCAGTTCCCGGCTCTCGTTTCACCGTGTCGTTACCACCGGCATTCGTTCCGCCGCGGGCGTGCCCGATCGGCGATAAGTGGGTGCGTCAAACGGCCGCTTAATTACGTCGGGGATGCGGAGAGCAATGTTGAGTCTGTGGAACTGTTTCCCTGGGAGGAGGATCGCGAAGTGGGCACAGGGATCTGAAGTGACAGAGCTTCGGCTGGCGTCGAAATGGGAAGCGAAGTAGGATCGCAACGAGACTTGGCGCTGGGCAAATGCGCCGAGTTTTCAGAGAGTTTCAAGGGTGATAGCGCAGGGCAAAGGTTCGGGAAGTTGTTTTCCAGTGGGTGAGTCGGGACTGTTGGTTCGAGAGATGGGATGACGCGGGGTACTGTGACCAAGGGGGAAACTTTTGCGCTTGGGGATTATAATATGTCGATCGTGACAAGTATCGGGCATGTGTCAGTGGAGAAGCTTAGACTGGGGGTTGAATTTGTATGCTAGAGGCTCAATGATTGTAGGTGAAAGAGGGTCTACTCGAACCCGCGGTGTTTGGATTCGTTGCGCGCTGGCCAGCAGCCTTAACCACCTCACTCAAAGCGGTCTTCAATAGATCTCTATGTTTTGGACTTTAGTTAAGGGGTTAGGCCACTTTGGAGGGAGCAAAATTGCAGTCATTTTTGACATTTTTTTTAGAAGATAATGAAATAAACAGAAAATTTAATATGAAGAATTTTATTATCCAACTCTCGCCGGAAATAATACGATTTTTTTCCTACAAAATAGCGACGGTACAGCCGTGATACGCAAGATTTTGAGTTCAATCTCATGGCTATACCGTTTGACTTAGAACACAAAACCAAAAAGATTTATTTTCTGCATGCCTAAAACTAGAGAAGTACGTAGGGAAATCCGGAAACATTAATTTGTCACGAAATGGTGAACATCGGGAGAAAAACTGCATTTTTTTTATAATCGTGTCAATTGCAAAGAATATGTTTTAGGTATGTAGAAAATAAAACTTTTTAAGTTTTGCGTATCACGGCTCTACCGTCGCCATTTTGTAGGAAAAAAATCGAATTATTTCCGGCGAGAGTTGTAGAATAACAGGCTTCATATTAAACTTCCTGTTTATTTCATTATCTTCCTAAAAAAAAATGCCGAAAATGACAGCAAGTTTGCTCCATCCAAGGTGGCCTAACCCGCCATAGCTCGTTCCTAAACGCCCAACTCCCACACGCTGCCGTTTCGTTAATATACCCGAAACTCTTCATCGCTGCGCGCTTAACAACGTCCCGTCACATTGGCGAGCGAAGAGGCCGATTACCGAGGCCCTGTATTTCGATCACGTAACGACGGCACGCAAATCGCTATCGTCCAATTACGCGGCTCGAATCTATTTATTAATTAATATTCAGGGCGTTACGTAACCGGGGATACAATCGCACCTGCCACGGCATGGATCGCATCCACCCCCTGGCGCGGTGGGTCCAAGGCGGCGAGCCTCGTAAATCCAGGCTGTCGTAATTATAGCGGGACGGTGGCTGGTACCATCGAGCCCGATGCCGCCGACGCTTTCATATCCGTTCTGATTTATTAAGCGGCTTTCGTCGTTCGACACCGTCCACTCGCGTGCCGTCCAATTGTAATTAAATCACCAGCCGTCAGACGGGGATTCTTGGCCCGCGACTGATACGAGACTCATTGTCGGCATCCCTTTCGGAAGATCGATGGGATTGCAATTGGTAGGGACTTCGAGTGACCCAAGTTCGCGACGAAGAAGCACGCACTTCCTGCTTCTCGAAATTTCAGATGATGTACCCGTCTGTTACGCAGAATACGCACCAGTCGAGATCTAGGTAAGTGGTGTCTACTTCTTCGTTGACCCCAGAAAGTAGTGTCATAAATACTGATGAAATGCATTTAGTGCTCACTCATCTTTTGTTCGTGAATTAAAATCGTATGTCATTTTACCGATTTACACGTTTATATATCCTTCAACACTATTCTTAGCATAATTTACTTATTCTTTCACTTTTTACTTTACTTTTTACTTAATTTTTTACTGTACTTTACTTTTCACTTAATTTTCTTACTTTATTTTACTTTTTACTTAATTTTCTTACATTACTTTACTTTACTTTTTGTGTTATTCTCATGTTTAGCTTTAAGCCTTAAGCTAACTTTTAGTTTATTTTATTTTTGACGTTTGTTATGTTTGTTGTTGTCTCTATTTTATTTTAGTTTATAGTACGCGGTTATGCTTCCCAGCAGTATTACTACTGCAGTCTCTCCTTTACTCTTAATGTCTACCCCATCTATAAATATTCAGATTTCTCCTTTTTCTTTAAGTAATAAAGACGATAAATAATAACAATAATAATAATAAAAGTACAGCAATGAAATACAGATGTCTACAATCCGAAACCACGTAAACACTTAGAATTCATAATTCCTCCTCCATTAAACCACCCCCGCAGCACAAAGACAAGAACGTAAAACCTCCGCGCTTATTCCAGATCAAGCGAGAAACCCCTGTAAAAAACGATCAGTCCGCATCGTTTCGCCGGCCCGACTGAAACGCTTGTCCGGCAGCGCGCGGTAGCCGCAGCGTCTGAAAAATTCACCGCGGACCAATTATCGCGAGGGCGAGAGCGGATCCGTGGGAGCGCGTAAACAGTGGCTCGCGAGCCAGCGCGGTTAACAAGTTATCCGAGGGCGAGCCATTGAATAATGCACAATTTAATTTCGGCCTGGCCCCCGTCGTCATCGGGCCGCCGCGTTGATTCGCGCCCGTGAAACATTTAGCGGCCGTGAAATTTCCCATGCGACCGGATACGCGGCCGGGCAAAGCTGCCGTCGGCCTCCGGTATTTGTCGATGGACCGAGGGGATGCCACGCCGTCCCGTGGACACGTCCGCTCTTTCCGCGATTCGTGCCTGGAATTTAGGGGGCGCCCGGGCTGCGGCGACGCGCGGCAAAGCGGAGGTGAAATGGAGGAAAAAACGGGGGGATGACGCAGCTAGAGGCGAGACAAAGAGCAAAGTGGGGAGGCATAAAGTGTCGGTGGAAAGGGGGCGGGGGGTGAGCGAGGGTTGAGCAGGAGAGGGCGGTGGAGAAGGGTGGAAAAACGCCAGCGAGCCGCGTTACGGATTAACGGGGGGTCGCGCCGCTGCTGCAACGACGATGCACTTCCCGGATATCCGAGCCGTCCTGGACAGCTCGTGAGATATTCAGCGGACCGAATATCCGGGCAGATTATACGATTCTCCTTTTTGCCGCGACCCCTCCTGCCCCCTGCGCCCCTCGCTCCTCCCTTTTCCGTTTTTTCCAGGCTACCTCTTTTCCATCGACGCAACCTCTCACGGAGGGCTAGGAAGAGTGGAGTTTCGGCGTAAGGCGCAAGTGATGCCTCCGTAGCAAGGATCCCTGAGCGATGTGCACCGACGTCGCGTATGAATCATTTATTTATCAGGATGAGGGGGTCGAAATGAGTGGCGTGGATTTGACTTTAGGAAGGAGGAGCGGGCAACCTGTTATCGCGCCGTGGGACTGAATGGTCCTGTGCGTGGGATGGTCGTATTAAATTTCGACGGTTACCCCTGTTGTCTACGGTGAAGTACAGGATACAGTGACCAACGAAAGGGGCGGAATGGAAGTACCTTGTATTGTTGAATAATTCGTCCAACGCGTGCCTCAGCGTCCGCTCGTTCAAGTTCTCGTATTCCAAGACCAAGGCGGCCCCTCTGGCTTGAGCAGCGATAGAGTTAACGTGCTGATCACCGTATAATGGCATCATGAGCATAGGCACTCCGTTGTAAACGCCCTCTGACAGGCCCAGCAGCCCTCCGTGGCCAAAGTAGCACTTCACATTCGGGTGAGCTGCAACAGAAAAGGAGAATTCCCGTGACAGATCGAGGAAATTTAATGGGTGGCACTTGGCCCCATATTCCAAAGAGAAATATAATTTTATTTTAACAGTATAGATGATCTGTCCAGTAAATGAACACACCCCTGTGAATGAACGTTGCTCATTTAATACGAAAAATTAACGCCTATCGCGCTCATTTCACGTTGAAACTTACACCGAAATTTAGAGTGGACACTACTTTTTACTTATAACTTATACGGCATTAATTCCGTTTATTCAACAGTTGTCCTCACGGCTGTTCATTCACTGGCAAAAGTGAACATTTCTTACTTCACCAATGAATGATCAAATTTACTCGGTCTTTTCTTCTCTTGACATTTTCACCGCCAGTGTGGAGATTAACTCTTATGTACGCAACCGGGTACCCATTTCTATTTTTCCTTTAGTAATTTTTTTATGTTCTGCGAAAATATCGCAAAACCGCTCCGGCTCACCATTTTTTAAATTTTAAACAGTAAAGCTTCATACTTTTGTATATTTTTGGTTGCGTATATAAGGGTTAAGTTAACTCACACCAGAAACCAAATTTCAACCATGCATGATTATGATCTTATAACACTAGTAAAGTATCAAATCAATAATATTATTGCAATTGGAGAATGAAAAATTATTTATACAAAAAATCGTCTAAATACTTTGGAAACCGAACCGCTGTTATTATCCCGTTCATTCACTAGGGTAGGTACCCCTGTTCATTCATTAGAAATTTATGTCATAATGGACTGGTCATTGGCCCATATTTTATTTAATTCTCTACCAAACTTTTACTGAAAGTCATGACTATTAAACATTGCTAGAATTGTATTTCGAGATGTCTGACTTTAATAATAAAACAGCTCTCTTATAGCAATACCATTCAGGAGATTAACCCTTAACTGGTATCCTGGGATCGGTCATGACCCCAAGCTCGCAAAGGTCACTGCAAAACATTTGGTTGTCTGAGTTTCTAAACAGAATTTCTAATTAATTTTATAATAATACCTTAAATTTCTAAGTTTCTATTATTTTATACATTACCTAAAAACAAAATATTCACAGATGTTGTTCTAGCATCGACTTCACAAATTTCTGCGTCCTTTTTTAATTGAGTCTCTACCAAGACCCCACCATACCAGTTACGTTTCAAAAAACAACTCTTAAATACTAATTTTAACAGACATGCAGCTTAAGTGACCAGTTCACCCTATTTTCTTATAAAATAAATTAACCATAAATTAATTTCTAATTCTGTTATGTATACAGGGTATTCCAAAACATTTACCACCTGGGCCTCTGTCCATAAATCCGCCACTCCTCCTCACCCGAGTTTAACCAAAAACGAGAGCCCTTCGCTTCCCTAAATATGCTCCATCGAGCATAAAACACCCTCCACAAATTATTACATCGCTGAATGCTATCTCCCACCCTGAAAGCATCGCGACACCCCCCGCGTAATAAGGGTGCCCGCGGAAAGCTGCCGGCTGGAAAGAAATCCCAGCGCCGAAGGCTCGGCTGAGAAATTCCCGTCGGCCGCGTTTATCGCGAGAAAGTCACCCCGCGCGTCGAGGGACGCCTGACTACCCTATCTTTGCGTCACCTAGCACGATTCCTCCGGCGTCGATCCTAATGTCAAATTCCATTACCACCCCCCGCCGACAACTCCCGTTTCGGGTGCAGACGTGTACGCGACGGAGTTACGTGTACCGTGCCGAGCGTAAGGGCGAAGGTTCGACTCTCGAGGTTTCCACGCTCGATACGTCGCCCCTCGTATCGGCGCGCGTCGATACGTGACGACGGCGGATATCTATCTCGGCCCTGGCCTGAATTTTTGCCAGGCGACAGCGGCCTGGGAAAATCTGTCGAGGCGGTTCGCGCCCGATTTCCTCCAGATCTCCCTGGGCCGCGGCAGACATTTTTACGGCGCTGGTAACGAGGAAATAACGCGCCGGTATTTCCTGTAGACGCTCGCCCGCCTTTTACGACGCGGACGCCCCGCCGAGAATTGATATTTGCCGGGCGAATCGCGGGACAACTGGTAACGAGCGGCTGAGAGCACTCTTTTTTTACGGACATCTGCGAGGAAAGTGCACGTTAAAAGTCGCCGGCCCCTCTCTCCCGCCTATTGCGCGGCTTGACGACTTTGATTTATTATCGCCCCGTCTACCAGGGAATTCAATCTCACCTCCGCATTTGTCACCGAGGCCAGGGTGTGCAAGCGAAGGATTGCAAATCAATGCCTTTGACAGTCGATAGTTCGCTACCAAAGTTCCGCCGCCCTTCTGACACCCGGAATCGGTAGCATCTTCGGGGGCAAGCTTCCTGCCAGCCTGATCCGAGATCGTTTCCATGGAAGCTACTAAAGGGGAATCGTCTGTAATAAAACTGCGAAACAGCCCCGAGTTCATTCTACCGCAGAATCTGCGAAGCCGCGCCGGGGGCTTCCGCCATTGCGGAAGGGAAAATGAATTATCGTCCTCGGGCAGAGTTAATTCGAGACGCTGGTCGAGTCTGTTGCCGATACCGGGCTAGGTAAATCCACGGGACAAATTGAATCGCGATCGATTCGCATTCGAAATTTCCTCGATGCATCACCGTGGGGCAACGGCTTAGCATGCCCGCCCTCCAACCGACCCGCCTAATCTAATAGAATCGTAAAAGTAACAAAGAAGTATTATCCCATTCCTTAATGGATACCGAACGGAACAAAGTGGACCCTGGATACAATGATCCTCCCCCCAACCTCGCTTCTACCTCGCTCGAGGGCTAATGCGATCCCTCGTTCCACCCCCGCCTCTGCACCGCTAAACGCGATACTCGGGGGCGTTGCGTGTCAACAGATACGACGTCGTTGCCTCCAGAATCAATTGCATTAGTGGATCGTACGCGAAACGGTCAGGATCGATCGCGAGCGCGTCCAAGTATCTCGGCGATCGAAACAAGCTCGGGTCGATCTATCAAACTGTCCGTACACTGTTTATGGAAATGGTAAAATTCATGTTCCGTTTACCTTTGGCCTCTGTACAGCTGAATTTTTATTATTTTCCAACGCCGGGGTTACAGTGGACTGATTAAGGGGCAGGGATTAACGATTTCCGGGGTCTAGTAATAAGGACGTCTGGGGCCAGGTTACGATCAGCTGTTCGAGCTAAAAGGGCACCTTTTCGCATGCGAGAGCAACACGAGCGAGGCGCCACGATCTTATCGACATCACGAAGAGGGAAAGGGGTGGGCCAGTTTGCAGGGATACAGCAGTCACGGAGCGAGATAATAAAATTAAACCGATCGATCGCAGCCTCCGCTCGAGTTACCGCCAGTTCTAGCTAGATTGCCTGGTGGTCGCGCTACGCTACTGGGAAAGAAGGCTCGTCGGTAGGAACGTCGGTGACGTTGCTTCGGGATAAATCGTACCTGATACTGATACACCGCAGCGGATATAGATAAAAATTCCATTGAGCAGAAAAAAGGAAGCGCGAGCGAGTTATCTTAAGAAGCATCGCAATGTTGCGACACTTTGTTTGCTAGTCTTATCTGTGTTGTTTGACATGATTTCCGGTGCCGATGATCCTACTGAATCAATCTTTGACAGTTTCGAGTGTCGTGTTAAAGATAGCTGTCTGAACTTAGATAAAAATATAAAATAAAAATACTAGCAAGATATCCATAAAAGGGAACAAGCTTACTCGTCAACATTACTTAATCTGAAAAATCACGAAAGTCATCGTGACCGGTGGAACACCAATGCAAATTGACTGATAATTGTCCGATGGTGTTACGTGTTCAAAGAGAAGGAGGAGAAACAGAGTTGCGCAATGTGGACGGCCTTTACGTGGCATAATCGTTGACACGCGGGCAGTGACGCAACCGAGTGTTATTTAAGAGGCTTGCTAGACACATTCTGCGACCGTGGGTGTAACGACCACGCGAGCTCGTCCGAAATTATGCCAAAAGACTCGAGGAAACCCTGTTACGCGCGTCATTAATGAATGCGAGGCGTCTGACCACCGAAGGGGTTAAGCTACTGACTATGTGCAAAGCATGCTCGAAGGGGACGACTGAACTGGAACAACCACCACGTCCTTCTGCTCTGGCAATGTTTAACAGTGATTTATGTTGCCAGCAGGTCATTAGCGAGTCCCCTAATTAAAGTCGTTTCGGTCGACGAAGGGCAGGACCTGCAAAACTACCTACACGGGAATTTGCGCGGTCCCCTATCTCATCCTTGGCCGCAACGGCCTCAAGTTTGGCCTTTCCGGGTAACCTCTTTGTCGCAACGAACTCCGCAAAGTACTTGGGACAGGTTGGCGATACCCTGAAGAAGCTTCCTGTTTTTGGCTAAAGTCGGTAGCTTCCTGGGAACCTGATCCGGCGATGCTAATGACTCGGAGACAAAAGGAAGTTTTGCCGGAACGGCGATCGTGCACAGCGGTCTTCTTTTAACTTGACATTTTATTTCTGCGCGATTGGGGACTGACGATGATAGAGAGCGATGAATTATTCAGGAACAGCTGTGCTGTCAATAGGCAGCAACGCCGAGAGAGACGCTAATTTTGCAATTAGAAATATAATTTAATATTCGTCGACGGACACCGGATACAGGCGTATCAATGTTTCGATATCATTCGGAGGCATCAAAAGCTCTTCGACTATGCACAAGCCGCTTTGAAAGTTTCAAAACTATTTGACGCTCGACGCCGACGCCGACGCCGCGGTGCTAAAGCAAATACCGGCGCGCTCTGGAAACGTTTCGGCCTCGAAAATCCGCTTTCGATATTTCGCAACCATTTCCCGTGCTGGGGTTCGCTGCTTCGATTAGCTTTCATTCGCAATCGAGGGGCTCGAATTTCTACCTGTAGCCTTGGTCCATTCATTCTGGCCCTTTTGTCGCAATTAATTTGTATGAAATATAATCAGCAAAAGGAGAATATTTTCTACAGGGATTTCTAATTATCCAAATTTAAAATGTAAATGGAGCTGGGCGAAGTTTATTCTTTAAAAATTAACGCAATGAGAACGAGGGAATACAAAAATTTACAGCGACTGGTTCAAAGACTAATGGATGATACCATGCAGTGCAACTTTTTACACCACAGACGAATCCCCTGTTCTCCACCCAAATATGCAACATGCCCAATTGTTCGTGCTGCGAGAAAACCGTCGAGCGTGCATGAAAATGCAAATGTTGATAGAAGACCAGAAGGAAGGTTCTCGCGAGCGCGCGAGCAGGATGATTTGCGATTCATCCGTGGGAACAAGTTCCACCGGAGCGACATATGTAGATTTAAGTAATATATCGGAGCGTGCGTTCCACTCTCAATGGAGAGCACGATGAATCATTGTTTACCTGGCTTCGAGACGTATTAAAACACGAAACCAACGACTCGGTTGCCATTGCGTAACCACACGTCAGCAGCCACTGGCAGATGTAACGAGTGCATCGAGGAACCTCGAACCATTTTTCTATATCCACGACACTAAGTAGCCTGCTCTGAATTTATACTAACGACGGGAATCAATTTTCCCTGTGACACTTCCGAGAATCAGACCTATAGGAAAGTCTCACCATTTACGCTTCTCGTTATAATCTTTTTTCGAATTCCACTTACTTCCTTCGAAGTACAAGCGCGACGAGTTGTGAAAATAAAATAAAAATTATTTTAATCAAAATTTGTACACGAAATTTTTATTTAAAATAATTTTTTCTCCATCTCTGACCGTGACCATTGACACAGCGTCTGAATAATTGACCATTCATTGCCTGAAAGTTTTTTTAGTAGACTTTGCGCTGTCATCGCGCAATCTGTTAAAAAAGTGATTATACGTAATGTCGAGGTCAAAGAGGTGATTAGAGGGAAGATAGTCTTTTTCTTCGTAAATGGAGATAGCGTAATCTATTACCGACAATGTTCTACTAGTAAAAGGTTACACTTTCTATCAGTAAAACGAGCCTGAAAGATACTATGTCGGACTTTGTGTTTGCACAGTAGCAGAGGTATTAGAAAACGAGCCACTACAAGAGCCGTATCGGTGGAAGGCGATATCAGTTCACCTCGTATCAACGGAACATGCACTACGTGCACTGTTATCGAGCACAACACGGATCGCAATTGAAATTTATCATCGTATTCGATATATCTATCTCCGCTGACCGTGAAACGTAGTTGACTACCTCGAACGCGGGTAAAGAGCGATTCCTCTTCCACTATCGTCTTGCTGCTTCCGCCTTAAGGGGCCACTTTAATATAACTGTCCGTTCATCAACGCCTTCTTCGGGAATTTATTTAACAAAAACTATAAGCTTATACTGCCTGGCGTTTTGCCTGCATGTTAAGGTATGTTTGAAATAGTACTCTGATTTTTTTGAGCTTTTTTATTGTATATACAGTCATTGATAAAAGTTACGAAACAAAATAAGCGTCTGGGAATTACTCCTATACTTACACTTTATCTACCGAGATACATAGGTCAAAACTAAAGTTAGCAGAAGGAGATAGTAATTCATACATAAATATTCAATAAGTGTTTTTTCCGGATATACTTTTCTAAATTAGTAGTTGTCGAAGAATAAATCAAAAGCTTTCGAACGTTGTATGTTTATGTATGAAATGTTATCTCTTTATGCTAATTTAAACCTATGTATCTATCTCAGATAAAGAATATAGTAGTAATTCTAAAACGATTATTTTATATCATAACTATCGTCGATGAGAAGACGACGGGTATAATAGGGTAGCTCTTATTTACTTTTGGGAAATTTTTTTTCAAATATTAAGAAAGAATCTGTGTAAAGTTTGAGCCCGGTCGAATAACGGGAAAACGTGCCCATGGGCCGTTGAACATTTAAATAATTATTTAACTGCTCAAAAAGTTGATTTTATATAATATCCTCCAAGTTATTGATTACATGAAAAAATATGTCAAACAAAAGTTCTAGATCCAGATATGGAGCATCTTTTATGCTGTATTGCTTTTTCTCGTGCGGCAAACGGTTTTCGAAAAAAGTCCGAAAAACTAAAAACAAGATTGTATTTTTCAAAATTTTAAAGTTTAAATCCTTCCCGAACACTTTTTATTTATGAAGGCGGAAAAGAAATTTAGAGAAGTATTTTGTAAACATTTAAGGGGGACACATACCGAGATATGAGAAAAAAATTCTATTATTATCAGTGTTTGATATGTCATGAATGTTTCCTGAAAATTTGGGACCGAAATTCGCAAAAATATCGAAGATGTAGACATTAGAAGTGAAGTATGCTTATTGGTGACAGAAACGGAAAAGCATTAATCTTTAGGGTTGAAAATAACAAATACACATTTCTTTTAGTCTTTATAAATAAGAAATATCCAAGATACCTATATTTAAATTTTCAAAATTTAAAAAAATTTACATCTATGTACCCAAATTTGCGGCAAAAAAGATGGAAAAAATCTCAGTATTACTTCAAACATACCTTAATACGCAAGCAAAACTTCAGACAGTATAAACTCATAATTTTTACTAAATAAATTCTCAAAGATATCATTGAAAAAGGACAGTTACACTAGAATGCCTCCTTAAAACGATCACAAAAGCAAAAAGAATGAGAGCTCATCGATCACCAACCGGTCTAACCCCTTCCACCCTACTTTTAATCTTACAAAAGCAATAATCTTCACTCACCCAATATGTCGAACTGGGGTAGCCACTTCTTAATCATCACATTGCTAGGCTTATTCGGCAGATCCTCCGCCTCCCACTTCCAGATCACTTTCCTGGGTATGGATCCAAGCACGGAGATCAGAACCTGCAGCTTCTCCTCAGGCACGCTGGACATCTTCACCATGGATCCGAGATTGAAGTAGAGAACACCCTCATGAGCGTTGTCGAGGAACTCTGCGATGTCCTTCGGCAGGGTGTTGGGTTTCTGGGGTATATGAAGCCCACCCACCTCGATGACATTCGGAGGATAAGGTCGTGCGCCGTGGAGGCTGTAATGGGTGTTCACCAGCATCAGCGACATGCGCCTGCTGATTTCCTTCACATCAGGTAACTGGGGGCCGTAAGTCTCCTCAGCGATGGCCTGGTCGTACCAATGGAACACAGTGTCGAACGCGGCGGTCGTGATCCACACGACGACCGTGTTCCAAGTCCTCTCCAGGAATCCCATCGGCCTGGGAAGGCGAGCGAACATCGTCGGAATATAGCTAGCCTCGTTGGAGATAGACAATTCATTGACGGCCCAGGGCATCAGCTGGTGCGAGGTGATCTCTATGAACGGAGCGTTCAGCTTGTGCACCATAGCCATGAAGCAGTTGGTGTTGAAGTTCTCCGTCATCACCAGGTCGTACTTCTCCCCGGAGTCGATCAGCGCCCTCGCCTCGGGGTTCTTCAAGCCAGCTTCGCACGCCACCGAGGACATGAACCGCAGCAGGGCCAGTTCCTTGAACATTCTAACGAACGAGTGGTCGATCCGCTTCAGATCAACCACGTTCACAAACACGCCATGGTTTTCAGCCACTAGTCTGACGTCCTTGTAATTCGGCAGTGGCTCCTCGGCGATTTCCTTCGCTGTCCTCGGGAAGTACGAGATGACAGTAAGGTCGTGGCCACGACGGCCTAATTCTTCGAGCAGAGGCTTGAACACGTCGAAGTGACTCTTGCCCAGGTGACCAAAAATCGCTAAGATCTTCAGCTTCCCGGCGGAGGTGGAAGGTCCTTTGGCAGTGGAAGTTACGTTGGTGGTCCCTGAGCAGCACGCCAGGAGCACGATCAGGGATGAAAGAACGAAGCAAGTTCGTGAAGCCCACATGGTGGAATCTGAAGCCTCTGTCAGGCTGTCTCTTCTTCCTCTTGAGATTCAGACGACGACGGCTTAATTGACTCCGCGTGTTGCTTCCTCAACGGCCACCACGACGCAACTGTGTGGCGAGGTTTCGCGCGGGCAGTGCCGTTCTGCCGAGAGGGGTCGATTTCGGAATGTTGCGAACGATAACTTGCTGGTAACGATGAGTCACAGTGTTTAGCACCAATTCATCACTATTTTCGCGTGGTCATGAGAACACTTCGATATGGTGTAGAAAAGCTACAGTATCACTGCTACTTCATAATTGCGTTAGAGAAGATATCTTATCGGCACGATCGTTAGACCCAACCAGCTGACAGCTAATCCCGTCACGTTTGGCGAACGAACTCTCGAACGGAACGGAATCGATCGCTGAGGGGACGAAAACTGACACCGCGGTTAATACGCGCCTGACATATTACGCAAGCAATCGACGACGATTCGCTATTCCGGGCTCGTAACTCGAAGTCTGTGTTTGCCACGAGCAATCTAAACGGTGTGTTGCTCCAAGCTTCTTTCTTCGTCCGGCTTATAATTACCACGGGCCAAAGCGAGTCTGTTAAGAGCCTCTAACCCGTCCACGAACTCGACCACCGAAATGGCAATCTCTGCCGCGAGACGAAGCCCTTCCAAACGTCGTTCGACGGAGATGAATCCTCCAGGCCACTTTCAGACAGTTGATTGCGTTCAATTGGAGGAGTCCATGGCGAGCGTCTCGTTCCAACGACGCATCGGCGGCATAGAACGAGTTGCAGGGGAACAACTATTTATCACCTAGATTTATAATTGCGAATGCGGAGATTATGTGACGAGTTTGCGAACAAACACGTGATAAGCTGGCTAAACCAACCACTGCGCACTATTCAGCCGCGTCTAATGCCTCTCGAATGGAGCTCCGCGAGAAAACTGCACGCGACTTACGCGGCGAATGACTATCCACTACTGGCACTGATTACGCGGAGTGTTTACAGGCGGAGGTATGAATAGAGATGAACATTGGACGACACCCAGAAAAGATCGTAACCTTTGAGCTATTCCGATCATTTGGCAGATAGGTGTGATTCCCCGAGGCTTTAGAAAGAAGGAAGTGTATAATTTTTTAGATGACGCATGGTGGTTTTTCCACGTCGACTTTGTGAATATTGTTTGCTAAGCTTCGGGGCCTTCTTCTGACGGCTCTGAACGACGACCTCTTTCCTGTTATGACTTCATTGACTCGTGAATGGGTCGTGCCTCGGTTCTTGGAAGTGGGACAACAGGTAGAGGCTCGTTAAGATGTGCCATGAGGATAATAATTACCTGCGCGGAATCAGAGGGGAATGTCTCGTTTGCCGGTTCGATTCAAAACTAGAGCGCCGCTTCCCCGGCATCATGTGTTCCTCCCCATTCTTCTTCGGCATGCTCCCTCGACCGTATTAATTGCAAACGGCACTTTAGTTAATTACCTTCGAGTGCTATTCTGCCATCGTCCACCGTCGCGCGTTTCTGCTTGTTTCCCCCGGTTCGAACGGTTTCCGATACACTTCGATTCCCCCCGCCCCCCCCCCCGATAATTCCGCTCCGCGGAGCACACGAGGAACGGGAGACGAAAGAAAAACATACATAGGTACGTATTTTTCCTTCCACTCCCGGGCACCGTCTCTGCCTTCAAACTTCCCCGTCCTTCCGACTATCCACCCTTAATTTCCCCGTTTGCCCGTCCACCTTTCCGCTCCTTTGTTCCCCCCGCGCTGGATGTCGCAAAGCAAACACGTTAGACACGATACGATCCGCCGAGCATCGTAAATTCATGAACGGGACCATTCTGTAAAAACGTAGCGGCGGATCGTCGCTGCCGATTTTAAAACAGCTTCTATGTATTGTAGGGTGAGTCCGGGAGAGTTCGACCAGTGGGAGAGTCCGGTCAGTGCTGATGTTTTAAGACTGACGCAAGATAGGGCACTGTGTGTCATTGGCGCAGAAGAAATGAAGGCGCTTGTTGTTTATCTCACATTGACCATTATCACAAATCCATAGGTACAGTAGCGGACAAAAGAATTACCACTTTTTCGAACCACTCTACTTCTATTACTTTTCAATATCAATTCACAACTGCTGTATGTGCCTAATATACATATTCTGAAAGAGAATTAAAAGCTGTATAAAATCCAGTTACAGTAAAAGTTATTTAACTAACAAACAAAAACCTCACATAACATTAAACAAGACAACACATTTTTAAAGCGAACAAAAAGTTACCACTTTTGAACATTAATAAAAAAAAATCTAATATTTTGTGGTGGCACCTTTTGCGTTTAGAACAACCTAACAAAATTAATAAACGTGGTAACTTCTTTGTCGGTCCCAAAAATTTTACCCCATTCAATGTCATGTAACACTTTTGTTTGTCAGTTAAATAAATTCAACTTTAACTGGGTTTTATACAGCTTTAAATTCTTCATCAGAATATGCATATTAAACAAATACCACTGTCCCAAACGTATGCTAAAAAACAACAAAAATAGAACAAATCGAAAAAGTGGTAACTTTTTTGTCCGCTAGTGTATTTGAATTATAAGATACAGTTAAGACTTTATGCGAGGCTGAAAGAGTTTAGACCAGGCCTTCCCAAGTAGGGGAAATCTGCTCTTGGAACACATGTTCCGGTTCTCTCTCCAACACTCCCTCTCTCAGAGGGGACAGTAACGCCGCTAGGAAGCAGAGAGAGAGAGGACAGTAAGAATCGTCCCACCTTAGCTGAAGGCGCAGCGTTGGAAGGAGAACCGAAACATGTGTTCTAGGAGCAGATTTCTCCTACTTGGGAAAGCCTGGTTTAGACCAAATAATAATAATAATAATAATTATACATTCCAACGTTTCGGTCTTTGGTTGCGATCATTTTCAAGGAAAGTTAGAAAGAAAAATACTGCGTTCGCTTTTAAACACAACACGCTTGCTGGAAACGTGCGACGTACGAGTCGGTTGAAACGTGACTGAGGTAAACAGTATACACGAAGCGAGAACATCTAAAGGTTGAACCAAAATGCGGCCTAAACGGAGTCTAAAGCGGGAACCGTTAAATATTATGAACTGAATTCAAAATTGAAAGGACGACACTCCAAACCTCACAACGTGCTGCCAAAATACCACTAATGTGGTAAAAATCCATCATTCATGGATGTCCAAAAAAAATAACTACATAACGCTGACTGTAATGTGTAATGGTGGTTAAATCATAGTAAAGAATTACAGAGAATGAAAATTCTAATAGAAAGACCACATCATCGAGCCTTACTGCTTCAGTAAGGTTGCGTAATACTCTTGTATTTTAGGTGTTTCGTACCTAAGATTTACGCTCGGTTGTTTAATTATATGACATATACCTATAACTACAGTGTAACACCAACAATACGTATCTATGTATTCGTTTTTAATTTTTTTTGACAAGGTAGTCCATCACTACCTTGATTACTCGTAGTGGGTTGACGGTCCAACCCCGACATGCGGGTGAGACCGACCACTTGCAGTGCCAATGTTTTTGTTTAAAAATGAAAGTAAATATTTGAAATTATCCCACACTATAATTTACATATACCCTAAATTGCTTAGGCCTTGCTTTAACCTGCATAAAACAACAAAAATGTGAAAAACAACGATGCTACAATTTCTTTCCCAAAAACTGGTCGAACTCTCCCGGACTTACAATACAGCCTCCACCGCCAAATCTTCGCGTCGACGAATAATAAAAATCATCAATCTTCCGTAACGTTCGCTTCGGTGGAATATCCGTCTAGAAGGAACACGAGGAACCTCCCTCTTTACGCGCTGGTACGTAACAAACGATGCCTGGGAACCAGCGGCATCGACGACGAAACGAAGCCGGGGGCTTCCGAAACAGGGTCGAGGTTCGATCTACCTGGCCCCTATATTTATGAAGTCCCAGCAACGAAGAAGACCCGCGCCATAAATTCCCCGTGGAAATCTCTTAATCCCGGGCACCCTCGGCGCAGCCAGGGGCCAGCCGCCGATAACGAATCCAGCAAATCAAAATAAACGATACGGCCTGGCGAATATCCGTCCGTGGATCGGCCCGCTGGAAATTGATGCCTACCCTCCGCCGTCTCCGTCAGCCCTGCCGGCCGGCGAAGAGCGCGATATAAACCTCGGACTCTACCCCGACAGGAGTTCTGCCCAGCCTCGTGGCTAGTTGTCGTTGCAAGGGTCCAAGAATGGAGAAAATTGCGGCCTCTCGAATGGACCCAGCCGCTGGAGCGACGAGGGTAATTGGCTCGACTCCATCGCGTTCTCTGCCTCCACTTTTTTCTCTCCCCTTTCTCTCACATTCCTCCTCCCTTTCTTTCTCCTCCTTACCACTAGACACAGCCACCGGCGCGCGCCCTCGAGAAACCATCCGCGTACCACCGCGAGAGCGGCACAGAGGGCAAAGAGAGGGCTCCCGTATTTTTAGACACGCGGCGACGCAAACAAGCGACCAAAGCTCCGGGGGCCGCTTGTTTAATTCATGAAGTCCACCGCGTCTAGAAATTACCAGGGGGTTCGGGGCAAGAACGGAAGCCAAAAGCCAGGTTGGGGACGCGCTAATCTGCCGGGAGTTTCGCGCCGCTCCGAGCCAAAGCGACCCCACGCGATCGACCATCCATTTCATAATGCACGCGCGGATTGATCCGATACCGCGGCGGCCCGCTTCCCTATTGACTTTTCATTTAAAAGCGCCGATCGGCGCCGATACGATTCGCCCCGATTTTTCATCGGGGCTGGTTGCTAACTAGTGTTTATCAAACACTAACGCAAGCCCGTCCGGCCGAATGCCTAATATAATTGGAGTTCCGCCGAGCGGAATCGAAACGTAAGCTTTAACGAGAACCGGCTGGCGTCGATGGCGGTTCGAGAAATAAAGCGCAAGCGAAACAGGCGGCTGGATGATCACAAGTCGACACTGCGTTGCTGAATTCTATGGACGCTTTTAACGAGGGGAGAGATGTACTTTTTCGATCAGCCGAAATGCCAGGCAAAGCGAAACTGGCCACTGGGTTCGCAGATGAGTCCAGTTTAGAAACATTATCACTGCGTTCGTTATACTCCTCGAAGCATAAGATACTCGCACCGTGATTGGCACAATCGACGTGTCCTTAACCACTTCAATTCCCCAGCTTACTTTCCGCCCGGGCGATGCTTCGGGCAATCTCTCGCGCGGCAGTGAGCAGCGGCAACGCGGTGGATTACGGTAGCGTCGAAGGATTAAAACCACCCTCGTATCCCTGGCGGAGGTTAGGGGTTGGCCGGAATATTTTCGCGGGCTGCAAACGGCGCTCGGTCGCTTCTTTTTCGCCAGACCCCTGTCCTTTTCTCCTTTTCTCACTCCCCCCCTCCCACCCTCGCCCTCATAAAAGTTAATAAGCCGCCGGGGCAGGTTCGTCGATCCCGAGGAAATTGCGGGGAACCAGCGCGCCTTCCCCGCGACGTTTTATGCTGCTGTTCTATTCGCCGTTACGACCGACCCTCCACCCACGCCACCCTTCCTCCCCCGCGTCCACTCTTTGTCGCCTCTCGCGGCCGTTTCTTTTACTGCCCACCCCCGCCGTGTACACGTATCGGCGCGGACGCCACCTCGAGAAATGCTTGACACGCGTAAAAGTGGACAAGCCCGTTCCACCTGGGGATCCACTCCAAGCTCGAGCACCGAGCGGCTAAGCCACTCCGCGTTAATGACTCTCGAATGCGACGGAATCTTCGAGTCTGGAAGCTTCGCGAGGCTCGCGCGGCGGGGTAACAGCACCCCGTTCTCCCTCTCTATGTATCGCAGGAGGTAAAGACTCGAGAACGTCACCGAGATCCATGGACGGTTTAACGATCGAGTCGCGTCGGAAAAATGCTCTCTTAATTGTCTCCTTCTCGCGCTTTAATCCACCCCCGCCGAGGGCCCGTAACTCACGGAGACGACAAACTTTAATACACTTTCAGAGATTCCGTCTTCCCTCGACACTCGCAAATTTCCGCGCGGAATTATTCCACGCGACCACCGCTACGTGACGAAACCAACTTAACGCGCCTCCCTCTTTCGCCCTATCTCACCCTTCCCCACGGTTTCCGCGCGGACGTGGGCTCGTACCCATTCAAAAATTTAATCCCTCGCAGCGATCAAAGCGCGACCGTGCGATCGATACTCCCTGAATGGCAAATGATCTCGCCGCGGGTCGCGAGGTTGTTTCAATCATTTAAAGCTACGATCTTCCTCTTTGCTTTTAAGAATTCATGCGATATTCTATAGTTTCCTCTAGAAGAATCTGTCTGTTTTGAAAATTGAATATGTCAACGAAAATGGCGGAGCCACTTCGCCTCCGCGAATCGGACGAAAGAGTGTATATTAAAAGTTGATTTTTTCTTCGCAGTTTGCTCGATGCTATTTATTTTCTCGCGCACAGCATCCCGCGATATCTGGGGCGCCATTACAGCCGCAATTTCAATAATACCGCTTAAGCTGGTCGCCGTGCACGCCTCGAAGAAGCGTCGCTTCTGGCGCGCAACGCTCGCGGGCCAATTTATTATTCCGACGGTGCACAACGCACGCCCAACGGGCCAGATGTGGCCCCATCGACGCAAATTACGCGAGCCACGGCGATATTTCTCCAAAAATTGCTACGTGTCTCCCTCCGACCCTCCCCGCCCCCTTGCCGACACCGCCGAGGTATCGCGGGTTTTATTAGACATTACAATAACGTATGCACAAAACGCGGCGTAATTTCAGTAAGACGCATTCCCGCAAAAATTGCGCGCAATCTTGGAACGCTCGACATCCGCGCGAAATAGGTATGGGATTCACGGGGAGCGCGGCTTTTTATTAAACGCTACGCGGCAGGAAAGAGACGGACAAATGCCGTGCACGGCTTTATTACACCCTTTAATATCGCCTGGAGACAAGAATCGTTTAATCTGCTTGACGCGCGTTCTCGAGAACGCGAGTCTGATGGTCAACCTGGGAGCGTTCCAGATTTCGATGTTCCCATCGCGGATTTAAAGGGATATGAAAAAATTAGTGGAGCGTTACTTTTGCTGGTCGAACCCTCGAAAGGTTCGAGTAACCCACATTGCTTTCTCGAAGCGTATCGATCGATTATCGTCGACTCTTATCTGAATTTCTGATTGTAGTACGAGTGTCGCGTTAGCCTAGCAAACTGTGGATTAAATTGATAACAGACGTGCTGGGGTGTGAGTGGGGCAGACGTGCTATAAAAGGGGCAATTTCATTTAGCGGCCAGTTCTGATAATATCATGATTTATTGGCCTTAATGCGAATATCTTGTAGACGCATTAATATTGTGTAACAGGAAATAAGGGAATCTTTGATTTTTAGAAAAGTCGAAAGTGTCAGTTTCAAGACTACTTAGGTAGCGGTAAGTGGGACGATAGACGTCGGAAAATAGACCCATTGATGAAAATATGCAAAATGAGAAGGGAAGTGAGAGAAATTGTTAAAATATCACAGAACAAAATTAAACGATTTTATTTGAAATGCAATAAAACCTAAAAATAATTAACTAAAGGAACTTATTCTTTTATACTTAGCAGAGAAATCTCATCGCGGTTTACAAGAGAAGATTCCCAACCCGAAAATTAAAAAAATTTGAACCTTTGTGAATATATAGGGAATTTCCTTTTAATTACAACGCAATTTTTGTTTGCTGCCCAAATTCACTCTAAGAGGGTGTAATTGATACCTGAAAATTCGGCAATTTTCTGATTTTGTGTTATAACTCGTGAACTGTAAAATATGTAATCTTTTTACTAAATGATAGATCTAAGCAACTTTTGTCTCTAAATTTTTTTTCTATCTCTTACAATTCGCGAGTTATAACATAAAATCAGAAAATAGTCCAAATTTCAGGGGTTAATTTCACCCCTTTCGAGTGAAATATATTCCCAAAGTTTCAGAATTTTTTGAATTTTCGAAATCCTGACCTTCCCTTGTTAGTGATCTCTTGCGACTGACACCACAGTGGTGTTTACGTCAAACAACTAAGCCCTAGTAAGGTAAAAGACCCAATACGTGGACACGTCCCAGTAGCTGGACACTGATGCAAAATAACTATTTTATTAAATTATTCAAATATTTCTCAAATATATATATGAATATATTTTACTAAATATTTGAATAATTTAATAACATAGTTCTTTTTTGGATAAAGCGGATATTAAATGTACTAATCAGTATTTTTGCACCAGTGTCCAGCTACTGGGACGTGTTCACGTATTGGGTCTTTTACCTTATTGCCTGAATCGAGAAAGTAACTTATATCTGTAATACATTTAAATCTTCGGCAATACCCTACATCCTATTTAAAACCCGTCCCTTTTATAGCACCTCTCCCCACCAAGAGAAACATTTCCACAGAATTCCGCGCCTACAATTAAACTTTAGCATTTCCTCCGTCCCCAGATCGAACCCCCTCAATCATTTTAATGCACACCGCTCGCAAACGAGGCAACCGAGCGTCCCCTTTTTTCTCCAGCCACCCCCGCGCCCCGTTTGATCTTTGGCCGGCGTAAACGTTCGAACCGCGCGCACATTGGCGCGAGAGAAATGGTGGTGCGAGGTACGGGCTCCCAGAGACAAGGAAGCAGCAGAAGGAGGAGCAGGAAGTCTCCGCAACGGGAGGAAGCGAGAGGGCGCGAGAGACAGAGGGGGAAAATGGAGAGGGTTGCCGAGAGGTCGGTGAGACGTATGACTCCCAAGGGAAATTTAGGTGCGACCTCCATGTATCACGGAAGCTAGCGTAAGTAGGTACGTAACCAGCGTACGTACACCGCATACGCGCGCGCGCGCGCGCTATCCTCCGCGCTGCGCGCTCCTACACGCGCGAGGAAACCGCGCGCGGACCGCTGGCCCGAATACGCTGCCAACCATTCGGCGATCGCGGAAAATGCCGCTGCCTGGGCAGATTGCTTCGTTGATATTCGAGGTTTACAGAAGAGGGGGTGGAACGGTGGGGAGCCTGGTACCTTCCGAGGGTGGAGGTGCACCGAGTTAGTAACGGTACCCTCCGAGAATCGAGATTCCAAGCTGATATCTCTCAAGAGGGAGTATCGTTAATTCTTTCGAAGAATTTACCGGCGCGCGGAGGAGGCACCAGGATATACAAATTCCCAGGCAAATATTTCCCAACACTTGAAGCTTTCCCTACGTCAAGCGAAGCCTCTGTCACCCGAGGACTCTATCACCCGAACCCTGTGTCATCCCCCGCCTTTGTACCACCGAATCTCGCGTTTTACTAAACCTCCCCTAAACCCACCACTCCAGGATCCCTTAAAATACCCTACACACGCGCACAGAGCTACTCCAAGTTGATTCAGTTCGCTGCAAGTCTGATTCTACCTCGCCGCGGTTTCAATTCTCGGTCCGGCCTTAACACCAATTCCCAGTTCAATTCTAATTCAGTTCTACCCCTTATATACCCCCCGGAGCTTCCCTGTCTGGAGGGAATAAAAATCCCGCGAGCGGTCTGGCCCTCGATATTCGCGAGACGTCTATCCGCCGCGGAACGCTGTGCATCGCGAAATGATGTCTCTGGAAAGATTGAAAGACGCGGGATGGAAGGACGGTTATTGATACCGCGCGAGCTCCGAATGGAAGCGGGTGATTATATCGCTGGAAAGACGACCGGCCTCGGAATAAATTTCTCCGAAAAGTTCTCTCTGAAAATATACGCTGAAAAGCTCCTCCCGCGCTATAAAAATCCGCTATCAGATCACTTTACACTCGAGGGGCGCGAAGCACGTGTAATGGCGGGTACCCGCGAAACCGCGGCGGATCTTTATTACGCGCGAACAGGTGCGGAAAACTGAGTAACATCCACCGCCGAGTACGAATTCCCTTTCTTTTTTCCTTCCCTTTCAGCGAGGCTGCAACGCTTTTCCACGGAAATTTCGGCGGAGAGTCTGGCCAGATTCTCGATATCCTTAATTCGAGGATGACACTTGCGCAGGTAATTAGAGAAATTTTCTGTTCTTTCTATAGAAAAATATTGTAGAGTGTACTATTTCTGAAAACGCCAGATTAGAAGTGCTCAGGAATGCAGCAGGGCAGGAAGCCGGTGACAGCTTGTCCCGCTAACGAAACACCGCCTTAATACTTCAGCAAACAAGTCTGCCATGGAGACGGGCGATTAGAACAGTTCACTGGTGTTGTTTCAACCGCGCAAAGCTAGGGACACGCAAAATAGAGACGCGCTAGCTCAATATTACACCACGTTGATATTATTACCTAGCAAAGGAAGATCCTGAAGTAGGAAATTCAAAAAAATTTGGGGTAAAGGACCCAATTACTGGCAGCCAACCCAATTACTGTCACCTTATAATAACGAATAAATAAACGTTTAAGTAAAATAGCTTAAGGTGACAGTAATTGGGTCCTTTACCCTATGTAGAGAATATATAAATGTGTATTACGAATTTTTTTTCGTAACCAAATTCACTCTAAGGAGGTGAAATTAACCCCTGAAAATCCGACTGTTTTCTTATTTTGCGTTTTAACTCGCGGCGAACTGTGAGTTGCGAAATGATAGTCGTAATTAAAGAAAGTAACTTTTGCGTGAAAATCGGAAATTTCCGGATTTTTTAAATAATCAGATTATCCAGAAAAATTATGTAATAGATACCTATAAATCCTCGACATATATCCACAAAATTTCATCATTTTTTCAATTTTCAGCTCTTCCCTTGTAAGAAGATTCTATCTTGCACAAATTTCTACAGATAATTTTTTTCCAAACAAAAAATTTTGTCATCCTCTACCTCCCTCCCTCTCTCCCTCTCGTCAACAAAAATGGAAACCGAAAACAGGCCAAAACCTTCGGCGACAAAGACGAGCCCCCGTGCCTTCTTTTCCCTTCTCGCAGCCAGCGAGCCCAAAGATCCCGATGGTAGTAGGAACGGCAATAAAATCGATGGCCCGGATCTGGCGTTGGTTTGTAATTGAATCAAATTAATCACCCCCCGCCGATCCCCCACCCTCGCGGGAGGTCCGCATCTCGCTGGCAGCGACGGAGGCCGCTTACCATCCCCAATTAATAGCAGAAAGCTGCACGTTTCGTTGGAACTTTATAAAACGAATCCAATTACGGGCGACCGTTTGTCAAAGGCTCAAAGCCACGAGGAAAGTTTTACCTTCGTTGGCTCGGGAATGACGTCGAACGGATACGAGGGGCGGAGGGCTGTTTTCCTTCACCTCCGCCGCCGCCCACCCCCCTCCCCCGGTTCTGTCAATAGGAATAAACGAGAGGCCGTCGACAGATGCGCGGCGTCGACGGCATTAAAAGTCGCCCATAAAATGATATAATGAAAAGTTTCTGTCGATTTATACGAATCCCGGCCAGGCGGGCGTGTATACGCTGGCAAAGTTTCACGGGGGAGAGGGCTGTTTTATCGAAAAATCCTGGGGCGCGTGATGCCGCAGATTTAATTCTCCGATTACGGCCGTCGATGTCGTCGCCTCGTCGTTTGCGAACGCGTGCCTCGAAAGTAAACGCTCCACTTCCCCTCGGGCACCTTCGTATTTTCCCTCGTCCTGGATCATGCGTGGGAAGCAACAGATCGTTGAATTCAGGCGCGAAATGGAGGTGTCAAATTTGGAAGAGTTGGGGAGGAACTGATGGACATTTCGATGGAGATACAATTTTATGGAATGTCATTCGGTTCCTACGCGATTTCGTCTTGTGAACATTCACTGAGATTTGCAGAACTTTTGTGCGTTGAGAGATGTTGAGAGGGAATTAGAAAGGACGAAGAAGCGCGCAAGTAGAATAAGTCCGCGCGTAGCCGGACATGACACTGCACCAAGAGCCTTAAGGTCGTCGCACTTAATTAATAATCGCAAAGAAATTAATAGTAAAATAGGCAATATAAGCAATAAGCTTGAAACGTCATCCTGCTTAAAACGTAGGAAAAAACAGTCTTTAAATCCTTTTTTTTTAATAGTAAATAATTAGTTGTCGCTGCGCCTCGGTCATCAATTGTTTATAAACTTTTCTCCTCGCATCGCCAAAATGCGCGACGGCCTTTAGACTCAAAGCTTTGCTCCATTTGTTTGAGTAACAATTACAAGAACTCAAAACACCTTCCCTATAAAGCGACACGAAATTTCTAAAACATACACTATCGTAAAAGCGACAAAATCAGAGAAAAGGAATCGCTAATCTCAAGCATATTTTGCTTAATAATTTACGTTTTCCAAAGACAAACATACACACACCGAGCCACGCGTATTCCCCAAGCACACTGGATGCCGCGAATTGAACACCAGAGCAAATAAGGAAGGCCCCCGAGCGCGAGCTAATCAACAATCCCTTAATCGCAACTAAACGCGTCTAATGGATTCGTGGAGGAAGGAAGCGGACGGATGGCGTGTTTAATCGACGATTAAACCGCGAAGGGCGAAGATAATGTAACATTCTAAGGAAAGAAAACATGCCAGTTCGAACTATAGCGATTGTATTTGGAAACGGCGGTACTCGAAGGTAGATTGAATTTCAAACTCGTTCGCAAGAGAAGAAACATTAACTTTATTGATGCATATCGAGTACCAACTGATTAGGTATCTTAGTAGGAAAGTCACCCCTTAAATGTTAAAAAATATTCCCCGGCTAGAATGTTGGCTGATCTCTCGTCGCGACCAGACTGATTCACAGTTGTTGTCCGTGATTGTTACAGGCTTACGATAGGGTACAACTTTAAAAAACATTGTACACACTTTGGTTCGGCAATGGTACGTCCGCGTAACGTCATGACGCGTAACGGAACGTCTCGCATATGCGGCTCGACTAGGTCACATGGCATTTACAGATTAAAAACGACCCATTAGATTTCTATTAATTCCTACAACCTTCCCTTTATTCAAACAGATCGATATCAATTCGCTAATAATGCTCGTTAATTTTGTTGTACGTGGCATACAGATCTCGCGTGCCGCCCAACATACCTGTGACGTTACAATTTAACACGGGATATCGAGGAGTTAGCGATCGCAGGTCGCCTCTGAACGGCAGGTACACCAAGCACTATATAAATTGGCTTTATAGGCGAGCAAACGTTGCCCGTAACTAAAGGCTCGTCTCCTTACAACACTTTACAAAAAAGAAGGGCTCAAGCCAACCCAAAAGGAACGAGCAACCCTCGTAAACTGTACTGCATTCTACTTTAACAATCACTTAGAAAGATCAACTACGATATACATATATATATATAAATCTATGTACATTGATAAAAACACATTTGCCCAACATTACCTACACTTCATACCCATCCTAGTGCCTTAAAATATAATTTATAATTTATTCCTCCGAACGCAAAATGCAGCAGGTATGTGCAAAGCTTGGAATTCGTAAAAGTGCTAGATTCGGAATTTCGAAATCAAACCTAATCCCTATTGTCACCGGAATTCCACGCCGAAAGGTTTACCATGGAAAGAAGAGAGTAACAAGAATTGTCCGCCGCCGTAAGTTAAAACTATCAAACGATACGTGCTACCTAGAGCTAAGGTGTTTAAAGTAACTTAGGTTTATCAACGTATTGCTTGCCGTGATGGATGATGGTGGCGAATGTGCCAGCCACCATCGCGCCCCAGAACAGCATATACAACAGAATCTCAGTTGTGTATCTAGAGGGAAGAATTATGTGAGCAACCAGCATCGACGACGCGACAAGGAGTACCAAAGGAAACGTGGCGTAGCGCCAATTTCTTTCGGACTCCAAAGGACATTGAACCAACGTGCATTCCCCATCTTGCACGATATAACGACCCAAGAACAAGTCCAGCGAATCCTTGAATAAATGCGCAACGATCATTTCACAGAATTCCAATTATAATCGAAGGAAACGCAAGTGTCACGTACCTGTCTGTGACCGTCGGTGAAGTTATTTTTGTAATATCTTGTTAAAGCATTCACGCCGTCTCTCATTGCGCCCAATTTAGTACGCTTCCCTGTCCTCGTGAAGTCCGTCTTCAAAGCGCCAGTGCCTGAATACTGAATACTTATCACGTCCGCGTTGTCAGCCCAGATCTGAAAGCGTTAAATTTGATATAAAAGAATTCCTGGAATAAATCACGATGGAACGAGGAACTAAGTTGCGCCGTTACCCGTTTGAAATGTTCTTCGACACTCGGATGATCCTCGATTCTCCTAAGGATATCTAATCTCGACAGAGCGTCGTTGAGAACTCGCTTCGCTATCATACTCTGAACAACATTGGTTCTATCAAGACAATCGATGCAATTAGTACGAAAGACGCCGTCCTGCGCGAATAACAGCGTGCCGTCTTCCAGCAGCAGAAAGTAGCCCATTTGCTCCAATTCAGGAGCTAATCGATCGAGCAGAACGTTCAATCGGTCCCACCTCATTTTCCTGCATTCAGCGTGAAAGTCGAAGGCTTCGTATCGAACGTTCTGATTGTTAATGCGCTGCACCACGCTGCGGTACGCTTTTTCTAACGCAGCTTCCGGGCCGTGTTGATCGATCTACGAAAGAGAAGCTACTATAGTACGATAACGGAACAGACGGACGCTGAATTCTGCTTTCCACACGAAACCTTACCAAATTTATCAAAATCTGCTTCCCGTAGTGGAATATCTGAGCTTCAAAGTGGCGGGCGCAAGCGGTCTGGTGATCCTCGTGCACGCTCAACTGGGGTTTAGGCTTGTATTTTAAATTCGGCGCCTGGTACCAGAACAGAGGAATGGATCCGCGTGTTTGTACAAAAGAAGTCCGGTGCCCATTGAATTCGATCAATTGTTCCGTTTCCACATAGTTCGAAACGTTACCAGTAGAATCTATCCCGCGCGTGAACAGCCTTGTTCCCGCGCGGTGCACGCTGCGCCTGGACACGATGCCCAAATTAAACGACGTGCTACCAGTTACAGTGATAGTGTTCAACGATATAACTGAATAACTATTAAGGAAACTACAGACATCGCGGAAATATAAAACCAAAGGAAAGTCTCGCTCGTAAGGATACAGCCGTGAATAATAGGCAGACAAAATTTGTACTGCTCTGGCCTCGAAGTTAGATCCTGCAGAAGATAAGTGTTCCACACAAATCTAAGGTCTGCTCTGTCGTGAAGCGGCATCTAGGCATACGGATACAGAGCTCTTCTATTATTGGATACAAGTAATCGTGGGAGAGTAACTAAATATTATAGTAACCTGCAGGAATTCAGGCGTAGTGTTGTGAAGCCTCTGCATGGTATGACTAAGATCATACGTGTAACTAAAGTAGAAGTAAGGCATGCTCAACACTGACTTAATCATTTCTAAGTATGCCGTATTATTCTGCATCTGCTTCTCGCTAAGATGCAGCGAAGACTTTGTATACGGTATAACATCCGTCGAGACTACTTTATAAATCTGTTGGCCAGCGATGGTCCCAATCTCTGCGGCATCTGTAATAACTATAAGATACCGGCAAGCCAGCAGCCTTATGGTTCCTATTATACCCCATATTTTTCTGCGGCTCGCGATAGACGGGATCTGACTGGCCGTCCCAGCTGAAACGTGAAAGGAGCGTCTTAGAAATTCACGCGTCGCAATGACGTCTGCGCATCATTGGACGTAAACATGTAATTACCTTGCGTGTAAATTTGCTGACTCAGCCGATCAACGACAAGCAACACTTTAGTTCCAACGGGTTCCACGTAGAACTTCTCCGGAGTTATGTACCTAAAGGGGGGATCGAGAAATCAATCACCTGTCAGCGAAATCGAGACGATTGCACAGCGACGTCGGAGGAATCGTTGAGTAATTAGAATTTGCCGCGAAGTGCGGAAAGGAAATACTCACAAATACAATTTGTCGTACACATCGTTATGCAGCTTCATATTGGTACGCAACGATCTCCGCGATGCGTTACAGGAAAACGATAATGTGACAAGAAACGGGACACGACCGGGAGAAAAAAATAAACTATGAGAATAAAAATCGTAGGCTATACATGCGCGCGGAATGGAGCTCTGTGCGCACTTGTCGCTGGAGAAATCGTGAAACCGTTGTCAACTCGGTATTTGAATTGGCATGATCGAAATCTGATCTGTCAAAATCGGAGTAACCTCCGTGCGAACTTAACTCACAGCTATTCACCGCGGCGAACACTGCTGAAGGTGCTAGACAGTGTTGCTAATACACGGGCACAAAACATGTAGAGATTTTAGGTTATCGTGGGAGGCGACATGCCTCGAGTACCACTTACGAGAATAGGTTAAGGTTCACAGCCACCTGGTGGCAAACTTCCGCAACACGGAAAGTAATGGCCGCGCTCTTCGATTTGATATTATCGAAGCGTGGCTTCTACTGGCGCCCCCTGCAACTATCGTTTCATATATATATATATGTGTATAGAATCGTAATAGCGTGCGATTCCATGAAAATCTGCCAAGCATCGCTCATGCATACGCGCCTACGCGGTTATATGGAAACACGACTTTCGCGAGAGCCTCGAGTTGATATACCGGACTATACTGAACGTCGCGTAAATGGCGAAATATATACGACGACACTAGGGTAAAGAGCGAGATCTTTTTGTTCGGAGGAGTGGTTTGTCGGTGGGTTGGTGCAATCAAGGTTTCGTGTCGCGGACGGACCAAGCACCAACGACACGGTTACGTTGTTTTTCGCAGTGGAAAACGACACGTCTTTGGAAGGATGGCGACCTGACCCCTTCCGAATAATGGAACACTGTGCACAACGGTACGTATCCCCGTGTAAAGCAGGTCGTGTGTATACCAAACTGTACATTATTATTTCTTATGCATATCGGATTTTACAACATGCACCTGCACGGCAACAGCTGCCCCTCGGAATTCCCTGAAGGTTACACAGTGTTATTAAGACAGTGTCACGCTTACGGGCCGTCGTCATGACAAATTTTTTTTTCACCTTTCTTTCCACTTTAACGACAAACAGGACCGCACGGTATCGATCCCGTGGCCACGTGCCTCTATTTATCGGGCCCCGTTGTAACGACCCCGGGCACCCGTGATTCACGATCGCGATTATTCATACCCCCGTCGAAATCTTTTCTGGAACTCGCGTTTCGTTAGACGCGAGCTACAGTGGGAGGGAGAATGTTGTCAATGTGATTCTTAATATAGATGTATCAGTGGAATTTTATGCATTTATTTTGGTCACCTTTGTGTTGTCGCTTTGCACAATCCGCTTGTGACATTGTTCGGCGATTTTTGGGAAAATTGAACTTTAACTCTATTATCTCTGCTTTGCTTTCAGATTGTCGGTTTGAAATACATTCAATTGGTGCTATTAAACATACAAGGCAAGTTCGATTAAAGAAAAGAGAAATCATGAAGTGAAAGTATATATTACTTATTATTACGTTTTATTTTCATACTGCTCGATTGCTCAAGCATCTGTTCGCTTTGTTTTTATAATAATCTTAAATGCCGATCGTTTCTCTAATTCTCACGCAGATGGCTGACGTCGATCCGGAAACTTTATTGGAATGGCTCAGCATGGGTCAGGGAGATGAAAGGGACATGCAATTAATTGCTCTAGAGCAATTATGCATGTTGTTACTCATGTCTGATAACGTTGACCGATGCTTCGAATGGTACATGAGAATTGTTTAACAACGAATAATCTGTCCCTAGCGAATGAATATTCTAACTAAGAATCTTTCCGTTCCAGCTGTCCTCCACGCACATTTCTTCCCGCGTTATGTAGAATTTTTTTGGATGAACTCGCACCAGATAGCGTATTAGAAGTGACCGCTCGAGCCATTACGTATTACTTGGACGTTTCCGCGGAATGTACACGCAGGGTAGTAGCTATAGAAGGCGCTGTAAAGGCTATTTGCAGTCGCCTGTCCGGAGCTGGATTAGGTTCCAGAACTAGTCGGGATTTAGCGGAGCAGTGCATAAAGGTATTACGTCGTCCGAGCTCTGTCAGATACGATGCGAGAGGATATTCACACATATTGTGATTTCAGGTGTTAGAACTTGTTTGCGCGAGGGAGGCTGGTGCTGTGTTCGAAGCTGGTGGCCTCCCGTGTGCTCTATGCTTTATTCGGGAGCACGGGGCCCGTGTTCACCGTGACACCCTGCACTCGGCGATGGCTGTAGTTACCCGTCTGTGCGGAAAGGTGGAGACTCAAGACGCGTCTTTACCCGATTGCGTGGAAGCTTTGTCAACATTACTCAGACACGAGGATGCACATGTCGCTGACGGGGCGCTTCGCTGTTTCGCGTCATTGGCTGATAGGTTTTCAAGGAGAAATACAGACCCTGCTCCGTTAGCAAGCAATGGATTAGTGTCCGAGCTCTTGCACAGGTATCCGTTCGCGATGGTTGGAATTACGCGGGGATAATTGTAGTGGAATTGCTGTATTCATTACGTTTATTCGCAGGCTATCAAACGCAGCGGGGCCTGGCACATCGATAGCAGCTACTTCCGGAAATCCAAAGACACCACCACCTTCTAGTACAGCGTCAACGATCCCCGCTCCGGAAGCAAAATCCTGCGCTTCTGTTTCTACTATAATCAGCCTTCTGTCAACGCTTTGCAGAGGATCACCTTCTATTACCCACGACCTTCTACGCTCCGAGCTACCAGACGCGATCGAGAAAGCTTTAAAAGGAGACGAACGATGCGCTCTGGATTCCATGAGATTAGTCGATTTATTGCTGGTTTTACTGTTCGAAGGCAGATCGGCGTTGGGTCGCAATACTGGCGGGGGCTCGTCCGGCCCACTGTTGCCGCGCTCGAGGCGTTTGGATAGCGCCGGGGAAAAGTCTCACCGGCAGCTGATCGACTGTATTCGATCGAAAGACACAGATGCGCTGATAGAAGCTATAGATTCTGGAGGCATCGAAGTTAATTTTATGGACGATGTCGGGCAAACACTGCTGAATTGGGCGTCCGCTTTTGGGACGCAGGAGATGGTTGAGTTTCTGTGCGACAGGGGGGCAGATGTGAATAAGGGTCAAAGGTCGTCTAGTCTGCATTACGCTGCCTGCTTCGGGAGACCAGCTATTGCTAAAGTATTGCTTAGGCACGGGGCGAATCCGGATTTACGGGACGAAGATGGAAAGACGCCGTTAGATAAGGCAAGGGAGCGCGTGGACGAAGGGCACAGGGAAGTGGCAGCTATATTGCAATCGCCCGGAGAATGGATGCTGCCGAACCAAGAGCACAGAAAGCCAGAAACGGAAACCGAGACGGAATTCACCGAGCCGAAAGGTGATCCCGAAATGGCTCCGGTGTATTTAAAGAGGCTCCTGCCTGTATTTTGCGCAACCTTTCAATCGTCTATGTTGCCGAGTGTTAGGAAAGCCAGCTTAAGTTTAATTAGGAAGATGGTGCATTATATACAACCGGAGCTACTTGTCGAGACATGTGGCTCGGATAGAACCGGCGGTTGCGGCGCTATGCTTGTCGAAGTGATCGCTAATGTTCTGGATAACGAGGTAAGCTGAAGGCATAATTTACGCTACGTGATGATGATTATCTTGTGCATATTTCTTTAGGTCCTAAAGGAGCGTAAATACGAAGTAGTATTATTGCAAGACTAGTTAATGATATGTTTTAGAATCTTTAATGTTTTCATGCAGGCAGGCAGGCAGCCAAACAGACAATACTAGTGATTTAGTTAAGATTGTTCGCAGGAGCTTGAGATAAAAACACCACCACCACCTCCGCCTCTCAAGCCGATAATTGGCCCAAAATTGCGTTGCCTCTCGTCGCGCAAGTCTTGCAGTTCCCTGAACTACATTGTTGATAAGACGGTAACGTCTGTTCTATATTTGCCAGTCGCTAGTTGGAAGACCCTTTGTGTCCCCTATAAGCTGTTCGTGAACCCGACAGTTTCGTTCTTTTTTTTTTTAATAGTTACATTGACAATAACCACGCAAAGATTTCATTTAATATTAACATGATGCATTTCTTCTATAATTCACACGAAGCGTGAGATCTAACAAAAATAAGCATGTCTTACACGTTTTCTGACAAAATGTCTTTCACGATGTCAAACATACTTTGCAATACCGCAAGTCCACCACATGGAGCGGAGACTTTAACTATATGCATTAATATACATATTTATAAAGCCCAAGGTGCAATTTATTCTTTAGCACAGAACTTGACATAAGAGGACAGTTGGGGTACAAATTTTTTAAATGCTAAATGCAAAGGACATTTATTAAATTTGTTGGTGAATGGCGAGAGAGATCGTTCTACAAACCGATGCAAGTCACGAAAGATTAGACACGAAGCTGGTTGTCCACTTCTGTCGACTGTCTGCCTGCTGCTGATGGGATTAACGGGCATATGCTTGTGATTTCGATGAATCGCGTAATCGTGTTGCTCATAAAAAAATTACCTGTGCCGTCACATTCATGTTGTATGCGATACGACTCAACGAAACAATCATAGACACTACGTAGAAACTTGTGTAGCACTTATCTTATTAAACCGAGAGAGGACCATGAATATTTGTTTAACTAAACTGGCTCTTGAGCATTAACAGAGTGCCCTGTCTAAAGTATTGTCTTTTTATTTCAATCCAAATAGGAGGACGAAGATGGACACTTAGTGGTTTTGCAAATGATACAAGATTTGATGATAAAAGGGAAAGATGAGTTTCTAGAACATTTCGCTCGCCTGGGAGTGTTCTCCAAAGTCGCGGCGCTAGTTGGACCGCAAGAGACCGCCCCGGAGCCGGAGACGGAGTCGAGTCAATCGGGAGAAGAGCAGAGAGTAGAGGACGCCAAAGAGCTTCTTGTGGGAAGAGCTTATCACTGGAGGGATTGGTGTATTTGCAGAGGACGCGATTGCTTGTACGTCTGGTCGGACGCGGCTGCCTTAGAATTATCGAATGGAAGTAACGGATGGTTCAGGTTTATACTGGACGGGAAGTTAGCGACGATGTACTCCAGCGGAAGCCCAGAAGGTGGGCCAGACACGTCAGGTGCGTTTCCTTCTTCTACCGATACCAACATTTATTCATCCACGTCTCGTCCATCTTGCCACTGTCTCTCTTGTCGAAGTGCTCCTTTCACCTCCTCGTCACCCTTCGCGCCAGGCAACGCTGGCTCTCTACTCGCATCACTGTTTATGTTGTATCTATATCATTTGTGATTAACTTCCGCGAGGGGAATAGTTTAGTAAATAACTGGTTTTACTAACTGCCTACAGGAAAAGGGAGGAACACAGAGTCGCTTACCACTGAAGGTAGGTACACACATGTTCAACTCACCTAGTTGTGCACGCTATCCTACCCTTCAGTGTACATCATTGACCGCATGACAAACTACCACCTTTATTTCAGCATGCCCTAAACATTTTCTGCCATAACATTATTCAGTTCATTAATAAATCTTCGCACCATTCCGCCGGCCCTCCCTCGGACCGTATGAATTAATAGAACATGTACATTGCAGAGAACCGAGGCGAGTTTCTGGAGAAATTGCAAAGAGCGCGCAGCCAAGTGAAGCCGAATTCCGCGAGCCAACCGGTGCTCTCGCGGCCGGGCACGACTCGGCTGGTTGTAGGAAATTGGGCGTTGTCTAGCAGAAAAGAAAGCGAATTGTGTATACATAATAGCGATGGCCAGCAACAAGCTACGATTTTAAGAGAAGATTTGCCGGGATTTATTTTCGAATCGAACCGTGGTACAAAGCATTCCTTCACAGCAGAGACAAGCTTGGGTAAGAGAAAACGAGAATCTTATATGTTTTGCGTTGTGTTACGGGAAGGTTTACGTTGTTACTGGTCTCTAGGTCCTGAATTTGCAGCAGGCTGGGCTGGCAAGAGAGGAAAGAGATTGAGATCCAAGATCGAAGCTATTAAGCAGAAAGTCAAAGTTCAGGCGCAAGACATTTACGAGCGTTACTTCAAGGCTGCCCAGGCTCAGCCGCGCGGAGTGGTCGCCAAGCTGGGTGGCATCGTCAGTCAAGTGGAGAAGGCTTGTCAGAAGCAACAGTCTGGGAATCGAGAGTGGCGTAATATGCTACAAATCGCTCTGGAAGAACTGAAAGTCTTGCTGAACGAGGAAGGAAGAGTTTCCGCGTATGAACTGCATTCTAGTGGTTTAGTTCAAGCGTTACTCTCGCTACTGGCAGCTCCGCCGGGGCCACAACCCCCGACGTTGAGAGCAACGAAGCTCAGGATGCAACGGATAGCAGTGTTTAAGAGTTGCTTCCATACCGCGGACGTTAGCAAAGAGCACAACTCCGCTAAAATTCTAGTCCACAAATTGGTTTCAGTCTTGGAGTCCATTGAGAAATTACCCGTCTATTTGTACGACACGCCGGGCTCGGGATATGGTTTACAAATTCTAACCAGGAGACTGCGCTTTCGGTTGGAGAAGGCGAACGGCGAGAGCTCTCTGATAGATAGATCTGGTAGGAGCCTGAAAATGGAGCCGTTGAGTACAATACAGCAATTAGAGAATCATTTGCTAAAGATGGTAGCGAAGCAATGGCACGATCACGATAGATCGACGTTTACGTTTGTTAAGAAATTGAAAGAGGGGGGTAGAATAACATTTAAGTATCAATATGATTTTGACGAAAGCGGTTTGTTGTATTGGATCGGTACGAATGCGAAAACATGCTCCGAATGGGTGAATCCCGGACAGTACGGCTTGGTCGTCGTCACGTCCAGCGATGGAAGGAATCTGCCGTACGGCCATCTCGAAGATATCCTGAGCCGCGATCCGTCGGCGTTGAATTGTCATACGAACGATGACAAGCGCGCGTGGTTCTCAGTCGATTTAGGAGTCTGGATTATCCCGAGCGCTTACACGCTGAGACACGCGAGAGGATATGGCATGAGCGCGCTGCGAAACTGGATGTTCCAAGCGTCGAAGGACGGCGTTACTTGGACCATGTTGTACGCTCACGTGGACGATTCGTCGCTGAATGATCCCGGTAATACGGCCACTTGGACGTTGGAGCCGCCGATAGATGAGACGCAGGGCTGGCGTCACTTACGTTTGCAACAAATCGGGACGAACGCTTCCGGCCATACGCATTACCTATCCGTATCTGGCTTCGAAGTTTACGGAGAAGTTACCGGAGTCTGCGAGGACTTGGGTCGCGCGGCCAGAGAAGCCGAGGCTGGAGTTCGGAAGCAACGAAGGCTAATCAAATCTCAAATGCTCCGTCATCTGGTTGTGGGCGCCAGAGTCGCCAGAGGTTTAGACTGGAAATGGAGGGATCAGGATGGTGTTCCACCGAGTACGTATATACAAAGTCGATTAAATTATATCAAAGCCGTATTTAAATTAACAATTTAATTTTCTTCCCTTATCAGACGAAGGCACTGTAACGGGGGAACTACATAATGGCTGGATAGATGTAACATGGGATCACGGTGGTTCCAATTCTTATAGAATGGGCGCGGAGGGGAAGTACGATTTAAGATTAGTCGGTACCGGCCTCGACTCGGATAGCGGGTCGAAGTGCAAAACGGCCACTGGAGTTTTAACGGGACGAAAGTCTAGTAGCACCCCTAGTTTACCAGACTGCACCGACACTGTGATGCGCGGCTCAGTGGCGTCCACGGACCAAGCGGCCAGTGCAGATAATTTGGCAGCGAAGGTACAATTTAAGGTGTTGATCGTTTTATACGTAACCGCGTGCTCTAATTACCGTGGCGTCCTGTTAGAATCAAAGTAGACGATTGGCGTCATCTTAACGTAGCGTTAATGTTTTTTGTCATTTGTGACGAGCAGCAAGCCGCCGAGTCGATAGCGGAAAGTGTGTTGTCGGTTGCTCGCGCCGAGGCGGTCGTTGCCGTAACCGGCGAAGGTGGAGCAAATTCGACGGGCGAATTGTCCGTTGTGTTACATCCGAGGCTTGACACTACCGTGACGAGTGATCTGGCGACAATTGTCGAGAGTCTTGCACTTAACACTGACTGTCCTGCCAACAGTAACAGCAATCGCGCGTCTAGTAGTTCGAAACCTCTGTTTGGTACGGTGCGAGGAAATAAGGTGTGAAGCTGCTAGCATAATCACTAGTCCAACGAATCTTTGCAGGCGTAGGCTTTCCTAGTAGTTTAATAATGTATTCGTATGCATTTACAGCCAGGTGTAAATTTATTGAGTTTGGAGGCCGCCGAAGCGTTGGACCGTGTTAGAGAAGGAGCCGACAGACTGCGCAATAACACTAACAGCTTCCTGAGCGGAGAGTTACTTAGTTTAATGCCCGTTAGAATCAACGTATCAGGAGAATCCGAGGAAAATTCACTGAGGATCAAGTGCGTTCAAAGTCACCACTCTGAGATTGCTGATGGTACGATGATACTTCGTATAGTTCCCTTTCTAAGCGCTCACTTCTCTAAACATTTCAGAACTAATATCTACATCGTTCCCCCTTTTTTATTATTTCCGTACATATTTCCTGTAATTAATCGTAAAACTAAGCGTGTATCCTCTGAACTAGCTGCCAAAGAATGCAGTCGGGACAAAGAAGCTAGCTCGTCCACGCAGAATACAACGGGCGGCTGTCCTGTTGTCGTTACCAATCCCATGTCTGTGTCTGTCCCGAACCTTGCTTGTTCCGATGCTAACAATACTTTGGAACCAACGGCTGCTACCGGTTTATTACAAACGTTTGCCGCCATGGCTCGAAGACGAACGCTGGGTTAGTGTCCACGTAATATTGCTTAACAGCATTCGTACATTATTTCTTCTTTTTTCTCACTTTTTGTCCTTTTTTATATACATAGTACCGCTTTGCAGCGAGCTGGGTTTGTCAGTTACGAAATGTGTTAATAGTGGAAATTGTTTTAGGACCTACAGGTGAGCAACACATTGCTTCGAATTCCAATACTGGTTCAAATTCGCGCGGACCTAATTCTGTGTCGAGTCTAGTTCGACTCGCCCTAAGTCCTAATTTTCCTGGTGGCTTACTGAGTACTGCTCAAAGCTATCCAAGTTTGACCAGCAGTGGTCAAGTAGCTGGTAGCGGTGTTACAACGACGACTGGACCTGGCTTAGGGCAAGGGCTTACAATGTCCCTGACCAGTACAAGTAGCGACAGCGAACAGGTAAAGACCAGCGTGCAGTGGGCGATGTTTTACGGACGTGTGTTTGGAGAAGCGCAGCACGTGTACAGAATCGAGCACGGAATGTATGATTTTATATAATGTAATAAGCAGTTATGGCTACAGGTCAGTCTGGAGGACTTTCTGGAGTCTTGCGGAGGTGTCGCGAGCTCTAGTGTCGGTGGAGGTAGAACAACAGGCGGGCCGACCCTTTTGACCGAATTAGAAGGTGATGAGGATGGTGTTCTCGAAGAGGAAGAAGACAACGATGAAAATGACGAAGACGTCGGTTGATGAACATTTAATACCTCCCTGTTACAAAGTAAAGTAACAGAAGAATGATTATCTGTATTCATAAATGCTATTCTTTTGATAGGAGGATGACGAAGAATACGAAGAAGTTGGCGATGCCTGTGAGGATGATTACGAAGAGGTGACGGTAAGTCGCAATCTACTCGCGGCGTTTATGGAGGAAGAGACCCCTCAGACCAGCAAGAGGCGTGCTTGGGACGATGAGTTCGTTTTGAAACGACAATTCTCAGCCTTGATTCCTGCCTTTGACCCGCGACCCGGCCGAACAAATATCAACCAGGCAAGTACTGTTTCGACAGTAGAAGCTTTAATTTCCAAGGACTTCGCGTTATTATAAAAATTCGGTTTACAGACTACGGACTTGGAAGTTCCACCACCGGGCAGTGAAACTCAGTCGAGTGCTCGCGTAGGATTACTGCCAATGCCTAGGCTTTCGTTAACACTGAAAGGCCCCGGACTTCCAGGAATACCGGACGTCGAACTATCCCTCACGGAACCGCATTCTAGTATTTTCCAAGCAGTACAAGAATTAATGCAGCTAACAGAATTAGGCAGCCGACAAGAGAAGCTTAGGAGAATATGGGAACCAACTTACACGTAATGCGTCTGTCTTTTCGTATTATATTACTCAAGGTTGTATATCTAATGTTTTATTTCTATCTTCGTAGTATAATATACAAAGAATCCAGGGATGAGGAATCGTCTGGGAGAGCGACGCCTATCGTGACATTGTATTCTCGCAATACTACCCAGAACTCTTCAGTGTGCACTGTGGAAGACGTTTTACAACTTCTCAGGCACGTTTACGTTTTAAGTACCTCCCGCGACGACGGCAAACACACCGATTACGAAGAGTCCGAGGACTCCACGTGCTGGGTCCATCCGGACGATTTTACTTCGAAGAAGATTACGAACAAGATAGTACAACAAATTCAAGATCCTTTGGCGTTGGCTGCTGGGGCGTTGCCGAACTGGTGCGAGGAGCTGGCAAGGAGCTGTCCATTTTTGTTACCATTCGAGACCAGACGATTGTACTTCAGCTGCACCGCCTTCGGAGCGTCGCGGTCAATCGTCTGGCTTCAGACGCAAAGAGACGCGGTCCTCGAGAGGCAGAGAGCACCGGGATTAAGTCCACGGCGGGACGATAGTCACGAATTCCGCGTGGGTCGACTGAAACACGAAAGAGTCAGTGTACCTAGGGGAGAGAAATTATTAGACTGGGCAGAACAAGTAATGAAAGTAAGTTGAAATCTCGGACAGTATCGTCAATCTACATTTGTTGCGCGTTTGTAAATGGTTACTTACCTGTGGTTTCTTGTTTCGCAGGTGCACGCGAGTCGCAAAAGTATATTGGAAGTTGAGTTTGTCGGCGAGGAAGGAACTGGTCTTGGGCCGACGCTAGAATTCTTCGCGTTAGTCGCTGCGGAATTGCAGCGCAAAGACCTGGGCCTATGGTTGTGCGACGACGAAGAAACACTTGACACAGAACAATCACGGGTCTCTGGTGAACAGATCCGACCTGCTGGGTATTATGTTACCAGACCGAGTGGATTGTTCCCCGCTCCGTTACCGCAGGATTCCGCGGCCTGCGATCGCGCTGTTCGATACTTCTGGTTCTTGGGTGTATTCCTGGCGAAAGTTCTGCAGGATAATAGATTAGTTGACTTACCGTTGTCCCGTCCTTTCTTAAAATTAATGTGTCACGGCGACATCACAAACAATGTGAACGAAAAGATCGGTCTCTCCGGTGTCGCGCAAGAGAGTATGTCGTCCAGCATGTCTAGTAGCTTCATATCGGAGGAGGGCGAAGCGGACACCGCGTACTCCTCGCTGGAACCCTCGCCGTGGTACGCCGGCTTACTGGACATCGAGGACCTTACGCTGGTGGATCCAGTCAGGGGCGATTTTCTCAAGGAAATACAGGCCGCGACTGCTAAACGTGATAGAACTTATTCCGATGGTCGCAGCTCTGCCGACGAGGAATCATCGCTGCACATTACTCATCCATCCGGGATGTCGGTGTCCATCGAAGATCTGGCTCTGACGATGACGTACTCCCCAAGCTCGAAGATCTTCGGACACGAACAAGTGGAACTGATAGAGGGAGGCGTAGAAACATCGGTCACTATAGAGAATGCACGAGAATACGCCGAGGTGACAATAAATTATTGTCTGGATCAAGGAATCTCTAGGCAGCTCGAATCGTTTAAAGCCGGTTTCTCGAAAGTCTTCCCCATGGAGAAGCTCCACGCTTTCAGCCCGGAAGAGGTCAGGGCCATGCTCTGTGGAGAACAAAATCCACAATGGAGCAGAGAAGATTTGCTCAATTACACGGAGCCGAAGCTGGGTTACACTAGAGAAAGGTAAGCGAATTTTCAATATTTAATCCTCTTTAATACCCCAACATCTTGTGTTCTCTTGAAAACATGATATTCTATTCTGTGTTTTACAGTCCCGGGTTCCAGAGATTCGTCAATGTTCTGCTCTCGTTGACCGGTCCAGAGAGGAAGGCGTTCCTACAATTCGCTACAGGATGCTCGGCTTTACCTCCCGGAGGATTATGTAATTTACATCCTAGATTGACTGTTGTGCGAAAGGTAGACGCTGGATCAGGTGGTTACCCCTCAGTTAACACCTGTGTTCATTATTTAAAATTACCAGAGTACCCTACCGAAGAAATACTTAAAGAGAGACTCTTGGCCGCGACTAGAGAAAGAGGATTTCACTTAAATTAATCTCATTTCTGCCCAGGCATGAAACTGCTACGATAAAGTAATAATCAGAAGTGCACGCTCTTAAAGCGTGCGAACCCGAACGTTGCTTTAACAGATTGAAGTGTGCAATCTCCGTATAAAAGCAGAGATCTGGCCTTGATGTTACTTGAAAGAAAACTTATAACAGTTGTCCAATAGGAATCAGTACAGGTTTACAAGGAAGATTTAATGATATACAACCTGGAACGGAGGCTGTAAAGCGTTTAAAATTAATCGAATGAAATCTATAATAATTGTCAGTGCTCCAAGTATTTAAATTTATAAGATATAATATGAATATATGTATATGTATTATTTCGCTATTCGCCGTGAATCTAATATTTTGTAAAAAAACGAACTACTCTGGCGCGCTGATTTGCGCGTCTGATGGTACAGAGAAGTTATCCATCCGTTCCAGGTATCGATCGTACGATATGATAACGAGTTTTGTCCAATACAATAGAAGTTGTATTTTCTCAAGAAATGTACTATTCACGCGAGTGTTTTTCAAGTATATATTTGCTGTCCTTGTGGAACAAAAACTTTACAGTTCCTCGTTTTAGAACGAATGTTCATACTGTCTTCTTTGTGAGGGTATCGTTGTGCTTGGAAAGTGATTCGTATCGTAAGGGAAGAGGCACCTTCAATGGAAATTTCTATTTTCTTTATCAGAATGCCTCTACCGGGTGCACACACACACACACTTACACAAACACATACACGCACGCGTGTCGTATCGGAAACGCGCGAGAAGATTGTAAATCAAAATTGACTTGTGCGAAGTGCTAAGTTTTTATTGATCACAAAATGGAAAAGAATGATGTTTTTTAGCATCTAGACCAATTTTCACCGCTTCAAACGTTTGTCCTTTTAACCGAATGTCAGCGCATCCCACCATAATTCGAAAGACGCGCGCGAGTGTCTTTCCCACATTGAGGAGATATGAGGATGATGAAACGGGTGTAAAGGATCTTGGATGAAAGCATTACGAAGACTTGGCAAGCTGAGCACTCTGCATCTTTGTACAATATGCTACTTAATGCTCACTCGATAATTAATAATTATAGGCGGAAATCAGTATACTTGTAATAATAGTGTTTAGAAGAAGAGTATGAAGATAATATAAACGTGAAGAAAGATTGATTAATAATATCGATATATGAGGAATAGTTACTATTACTGTAATATAAATTATTATTGATTCTTGGGGAAAAAGAATAAAAGAAAAAAAACGTTATAAAGTATGACATGTTTTCCAACGTAATTTGTTACATGTTTTATACAGTCTATGAATATAAATACGTGTATTTAACAATTCCATTCGCCATTTAGAAAAGATACGCATCTCGTTACATCCCCAATTATAATATATATATATGTCTTATAATATACCACTAATATATTGTACATTAGACTTATCAGTGTGATTTCAATAAGCTTCGTAAGACAACCATCGCTACGGCAATATATCATGCAAAACCTTTGTCGGTAATTCTTTACAACTTCGCTCCCACGGGCGAACGGTTCTCAGAACTATTCTTCCCGGTGGCTAGTCATTTCTTGTGCAGCACTTTGTTCGCTTCCGCGCTTTCTTCCTCCAGCTCGTTGGACGTCACGGTCAATTTCGATCTCGCGAATTCGCTGATCGGAAGACCCTGAGAAGTTATTATAAAAAATATCAGTTACATTCGCTTTCTGTGATATATTTCGATATTAAGAAACTACAAGAAAACGACGGACGTACTTGGACGATCTTGTACTGTCCGTTCTCTATAGTCACTGGAAAAGAGAACACGATATCCTTTGGAATCCCATAGCTGCCGTCAGACAGGACACCCATGCTGACCCATTCTCCTGACTTGGTACCCACCCACCAATCTCTCATGTGATCTCCAGCTGCTTTAGCAGCAGACATTGCAGACGACATTTTCCTAGCAGCTATCACAGCCGCGCCACGTTTCTGAATAGTCTCTACGAAGGCAGTGTTCAACCAATTGTCATCGTTCACGGATGAAACTACTGGCTTGGTGCCAGACTGAAGGCTGACGGTGGCATGTGCGGCATCAGGGTATTGAGTTGAGCTGTGATTACCCCAGATGATCACATTTTTCACTTTGTCAACCTGCTCGCAAACATTAATTTATCAAATCTCAAACCATTTAGCGTAGTGTAAATCGTCTAATATTAAAACTACCTGAACGCCCAATCGTGCCGCTAAAGCTGCCTGCGCACGATTCTGATCCAGTCTAGTCATGGCAGTGAAGCTTTGCTTCGGAATCGACGGTGCGTAATGCGAGCAAATTAAGGCATTCGTATTGGCGGGATTGCCAACAACCAGGACCTTAACGTCTTTACGGGCGTATTTGTCTAGAGCTTCCCCTTGAACTTTGAAGATCTCTACATTGGCTGCTAGGAGATCCTTGCGCTCCATTCCCTCCTTGCGGGGCATAGCTCCAACGAGGAAAGCGGCAGCTACGTCTTTGAAAGCTACAGCTGGGTCGGCTGTTGGTACAACTTCTGCAAGTGAAGATTTAACGGTGTATACTTTGGTATATATGACACTGAGACTCTGTTGGAAATGAGTGAAATAATGCTTGCGAATTTGGTAGTTGAGAAAACACGTGATTCAAGAATATTTATAGAACTCGGGATTATTTACCTCTCAGCAGAGGAATAGCTAAATCTTCCAACTCCATAACTACACCATCCAAAACTTTCATCATTACTGGAATATCTAACAAGCGGAGATTGACCGGTTGGTTTGCTCCAAAAACTGAACCAGCAGCGAGCTGGTACAGCAGGGAGTAGGCAATTTGCCCCGCAGCTCCTGTGACAACCACATTTATTGGGTCATTCTGGAAAATAAAAAAGAAATTTCATCGTACAAGTTTCATTCAAGTATTTCATCCCAATGAACAAAATATATTGCTCTCTATTTATATCTGCTCTTAGCTAATGAATTAATTAACGCAGGGCGGTTACCGCGAACGCCATGTGCAAGATTAATTAATGATTATTCCGGTGTAAGTACTACACATTTTCAATGATTCTTGAAGGTCAAACGTAGGTTAACAAAATGGTACACGGAATTGAAATTTTACGAATTATTCGGATTATTTTTATGATTAAAAGGGTAATTAATATGTTCGGCTTAATGCTTACCATGTTGTAGCGATGCTTGTTATCTGTTACAGTACGATCTCAAGATAACGCGAAAGTGAGCGAACGAACTTTCCAGTGATACTAAGGTCAAACAGGATGAATTCAGTGTACAGCAGCGTTCACGATGACTGGTCTGGAAGATAGATTCGAATTCGAATGACTGCGCTGGAGGCCAAATGTTACGGTCAATTAACTCGGCGTTTTAACCAATCAGTACGGGGGATTAGTTGATTTCTTAACTTTCTGACCACGTACGCGAGCCACGTGACATTGGAATTACACGAGTGTGTTAAAATTATGCAGGGGGATCAATATTTTATGGAAAATAATTCGCAACTTCAGTGTCCGCTTTCTCCGTTCTGCCGCGCGTTCAGCTTGCTGCGCGATTAATTATAACGCGAGCAACAGTTGTCGGAGATAATTAACGGATATTTTCAACTTACCGCAGCGTTCACTGCATACTTTACATGCGAGATTTAGTTGCATAATATTTACAGATATCGCAGGAGAGTTCAAAAATTTATTTATTCATATTTCTGTTGGCAAAATCAACACCCTCTGGCGAATTGTTTTCGTAACTAAATCATGAAAAGCGGGGAAATTGAATTCTGGAATTATGGTGTTGGTTATAAAGGAATGTGTGGAATCCGTACATGCAGATTTTAATGGGGCTTAAATATATTTTTCTGAAAAAATATTTTTTCTCGCTTGTCGGACCTCCACGATCCCGCGGGCTTGAAAATTGCAATAAAACAGAAGGCCAGCCATTCGGTTGCTGGACCGCCACTCCCGACGTACACTCCGAGACCTCTGTGCCCCGAGCACACTCAGGTACTGTGTATCACTGTGTGTGTACTTTATCATCGATGAAGTATAGTGTAGACCTACCACCTTATGGAACTTCGTGGCACACTCAACTGTGTTACCGACCCATAATTTGAGAATTGATTTTAGCGGCCTCTGCTCATGAATAGCGTCCAACTCAGGAACTACTCTAAAATGCGTTGAAATGCTTGAAGGTATGTGCATGCTTATATACGTGTGACTTGTTTAGGGTGAGAGTTTGACATAGAGGGCTTTCGCTACGCTTTGGCTCGGTTTGGCAAGAACTCGTGTGGAATTCTCTCCGAAAATCTATTTCAGGATTCCGGAAACTTTACGTGTAATGGAACTCGCGAGCCCCCGAGTGTCTATCACAAAATTACATTGCGCGATAGGTCTATTCTATACTTCATCAATGGTTTCAGCCTTACCAGCCCTTACCATTCCCGTATCGCATGCAACGTGATCAACTCAGACTTGAATTGCATCACAATCCTCCTAGCGGTTAGAATTGAAACTAAATATGTTGAAAATTGCTACGAAAAACGCAAATATAAATCGATTTGGATTCGCAATTTACATTATGCACTAGCTACTAAAAGTGACAACAAATCAACGCGGGAATCACCAATATCGGCAAAATTAGTAAAGGAAAAAATATTGACATTTAATTTCAATTCTAACCGCTAGTAAAAACTGTGATCGAATTCCCCTCTGAATCGATGCAGTTGCACATGCACTTAAATAAAAGTTTAGATTGGATGGAAGAACTATTGGAAACTTCCGTCGGTAATATCGTTTCGATGCCATTCTGCCAACAGTGCAAACCCTAAAAAGTGGAGGGGAAAAATGTCGAGGAGGGCGACAAAAGCGACCTCTGTTGTGGCAACGGCCGCGCATCAAACTATGCATTGCATTGCTGTCGAAAATGGCGTCAGGCTCGGAGCTGCCAGAATATTCGTCCCCAGCGAAACGACGAAAAGTGGAGGGTAACGGTTACACCGGTGCCAGTACTACAAAACCGGATTTCCAAGATTGTGAGACGTCGCATGATACCCCGAACGAAGATCTCGAAGGTATTTTCATAAAAATATGGTCTATTCATTAATGAAATTTGCGAGATTACAAGATGGCGGCATAGAAGGCGTCCGTTCTTCTCGCGTGATCATCGCGCTTCTTCATAGTGGATGCGAGAGCAAAGCCGCCATGACAGTTTGCCTCTTCGCGCAATTCAGTTTTTCATTTGTTCGAGCTTCTGATGACAGCCCTTTTTAATTAGGATTCATTCTATTGAATAAAATTCCTGCCCAGTCATCCTCTTTCCGAAAATTTTTATACAAATTTCTTATATCCAAGCGGAGAATTAGTTGCGCGAAGGCGCGTATAGCGAAAATAGAAAGACTGGTGACAGTTGACTAGACAACACCAAGCTGTACACTTGGTTCGATCAACGTTCATAGATGGCACGGCGTTCTTGCGGCGCCAACTCTATACACGCGTTTCTCTTCAGCCCGCCACTTTTCAAACTTCCAAAACTGAGAGTCAACGAAATTTCATTCCATTATAAAGTTTACAAATACGAATACAAATATAAAGTAGGAATTTCAATGTTATCCTAATCATAAATTTAGCCGAATTTGCTTGGCAATAAATTGAATAAACCACCATATCCTCTTTGCAGAAACATATGGAGGAGACAGTGGGTTTAATGAATTAAGCGACGAATCGAAACCCGCATCCGTTTCCCCAGATGCTACAAACTTGACCACAAGCTTGTCTAGAATCGATTCGACTTGCGACGATACTGGTTGCCCGTAAGTTCATTTCCAGACAAGCAATAAATGTTAATACATTGGTAAAATAAGTTGTTTAATTATACTTGATATATTTCAGAATCGATATCGCAGATGAGAAAGACGAGGTATCATCCACAGTCTCAAACTTGTCTGATTTATCAGGACTGTCTGATTTTTCTGGCGACGGAGGAAACAATCACCAATGGAGAAACGCGTCCTCCTGGGTTCAGAAGCAAATGCTGATAGGCGCTGATCCCCGCAATCTCCTGCATCATCTCCTCATGGATTCTACTCAGATTCCAGAGCAGGTCGATGACCTGACTCTTTGGAAGGTACAAAGAAAGAAACTCAAACGTCGAGGGTGTAGAAACGATTACCGAAAATTTCTGTATTATTATATTTCAGATTATAATAAATATGATGTCCGAACCACCGCGTCGACAGAAGTTGAGGCATATAAATACTTTGTCGGATGTGGTCAGATTAATTCGCAATAGTAAGAGAATTATAGTGTTGACCGGCGCAGGTGTAAGTGTGAGCTGTGGCATCCCCGATTTCCGAAGTCGAGACGGTATTTATTCCAGACTGGCGCAAGATTTTCCGGACCTACCCGACCCGCAGGTATCCACAGGCATTCGAATTTATTCGAATAAATTCACGATACAAGATATTTCATCTTCGGCTATTCTCCGATTCCTCCAGACTAATTTTATCAATGTTTGTCTTGATTCTTGCAGGCCATGTTCGACATCAATTACTTCGGTCAAGATCCAAGACCGTTTTACAAATTCGCGCGAGAAATTTATCCCGGACAGTTTAAACCAAGCCCTTGCCACAGGTTCATCAAAATGCTGGACAAACAGAAGAAGCTTCTAAGGAATTATTCGCAAAACATTGATACGCTCGAGCAAGTAGCGGGCATTGAGAATGTAATTGAATGCCACGGTGAGTGAAAGAGGATGTTTCGATTCTAAGGCGTGTAATTGCATGTGGTGAGACCGCGGTGTCCCCTTGCGCCTCTTACAATTGCGTTCTACGTTCAAGGTTCGTTTGCGACTGCATCGTGCACGAGATGTAAATATCAAGTGAAAGCGGACGATATCAGAGAGGACATATTCGCCCAGAAAATACCCCTGTGTCCGAAGTGCAGAGTTAACGCCTTGCCTCCCATATTGGACATCAATCCTAACGAAAGTTACGGAGGTAATTCCAAATACCTAGAATATCTGTACATATGTAAAGCTTGTTTATAAGCACATGAACTAAACTTAAAAATTGCCAGAAGTTTCTGACTAGCCGTTGATACATTTCGAATCTACATACTTGAATAATTTACAGATTTGGTGACGCAGGGCATAATGAAGCCGGACATCGTTTTCTTCGGCGAAGGTCTTCCCGATGCTTTTCACGACGCGATGGCCAAAGACAAAGACGACTGCGATCTTTTAATCGTAATCGGATCGTCCTTGAAAGTGCGGCCAGTGGCATTAATTCCTTCTTCCATTCCGTCGCATGTTCCACAGATTCTCATCAACCGCGAATCACTGCCGCATCTAAAGTTTGACGTTGAATTGTTGGGAGACGGCGACGTCATTATAAATCAATTATGTCACTTGTAAGTAGCTTAATATCTGTGATCTACTGATTATCTATCCACGCATCGCGCATGCTAACACGTTTTTATGTTCCTATAGAATGGGAGAGTGCTATAAACAAGTATGCTGGAACGATGTAATCCTTAAGGAGGCAACGCAACTTCTGCCAGTACGTTACTTGGCGGACGATGCTTGGGAGCAGAGCCAAGACGCCACCACAAATACTGTATTATCCCGAGACAGCGCCGAGACTGATATTAAACCGTACGATCCTTGCTCTGCCGAGAGTCAAGATAGTCTAATGACCGATAATACTGGCACGCAACGGCAACATGGAGAATCTATGAACTCCTGCGTCTCACCCTTTCGTAACGAACATACGAATAACATGGATGAGAGACTCACGATTTTGGGGGATAGCCCAAAGAGAAGATTGGGTGAATCGAGCGCGGAGAGCAGTCCCAAGAGAATGAACTTCGGTTACAGTTCCGCGCTCAACTTGAGCTCGTCATCTTCGACAACGGAGACTTCTGATTATTCCAGGAGTGACTATAAAATTCATGTCGTGTCGGTCGAGTCCACCTTGAAAGACAATGGGAAAGTTTATAATTTAGAAGAGTGTCAAGTATTCCCAAGGATTACCGAATTCTCCTCGAGAAACAGAATATTGCACTCGACGGTGTCGGCGGTGTCGGACACGAGTGATGCTTGCACCACAGCAGATATCACAGAAGTTGATAAAATTAATTTCAAACCGAGACAGGCATCTATTGATTCCGCTTTGGATTCGGGGATAGGCGATAGCTGCAACAGCGTCGACAGTCGCGAGGGGAAAGATGAGAAGGATGATTTAAAGGAGGGAAGACTGCGGAGGCACTGTTGGCAGCCTACAGCTCGCGAGGGCCTTGCTATGAGGCTACCAGGTACGCGTGATATTCCTTTAACGAGTACACGAGTTTCTTCTCTTTTACTCTCTTCTGTATAATCTCAACATGCAAATACTATTTCCCTACAGAAAGCTCATATTATCAACTAACTCCCGGCAAGTATATTTTCCCCGGAGCGGAAGTGTACTCGGACCTCGAGGACTATGATCAATCTTCTCTTTCAATAAATTCCGAAAGCTCGGAAAGCGATAGCGACTCTTCGTCCGTTGAAGAGGAGGACGGGGAGGGGGACGAGGAGGATGATGAGCAGGAGGAGGAGGAGGATGAAGAGGAAGAGGTGATGGAGGAGGCGATAGCGGGGGTGGCGGGAGCGAGGGAAGGGCTGAGGCTGAAAGCGGAGGTAAATGTAGAGAAGGACAGCGTTGAAAAAGGGGAAAAGGAGCCGAGAGAAGTTCACGAAGAGGCTGTAGTCGAAGAGACACGTAAGTGTTAAAACAAAAGTATTCCGTTACTAATGAAACATTAAAACTTGATCGTTAAGTAAACTTCGATACAGGCCAGAGGGAGAAATTGTTGGAAGCTACAAACGTGAAAGCCGATCTCGATACCGAAAGCGAAGAGATAAAATGGGCAACGAGCCGTTCTGGCAAGCATGTGCACGGTTAAGGGTAAACTGCATTTAAAACAATGACAATCTTTATTCTTACGGCTTCCATGAAACATGGAAGTCAGATAAAACAATACAATGAAAAGACGGAGAAGAGTGCAATTGTTACCAGTTATACATTACACACGTGTACGCACGCGTGCGTAGGTACGAGCTTTTGCAATAGAAATAGGGCCCACATTTCCCTCTAATAGGATCTGTTAACCGAAGTTGTAAAAAAAACAGTCTTGCGAAACTTTGCTAAATTCTACTCTCAGGCATAGTTGCAAGTTGCGGATTTTCAAACGTGCTATAACTCGCTGTTTCGTAACTACGGTAGAAATAGATATTTCCAGGTTCAATATTTCTATCCGATTTAAGATATCTTTACGAAAGAAGCTTTTATGACGTTTGGCGATTCGCCTGGCCGGAAGCAAGTACCGTCGAAACGAGTAGTAGCAATCTGCCGGCATACGAAACTGGGAATCTTACTAGTTTCTGTTATTTCTGAATTATACTTTACGTGCATAGGAGAGATATGCGACGACATGGATTTGTTATTTATCAATTATGCTTACCATAGAATCGTGTTCGTTATGATTTATTAAAAGTCGACGGTAGCGCTCGTTCTGTTTCGGCAGGCTCGCAATCAGTCCACACTATTAAGCGCGATCCGCGACGTTTTCTTGTGTGTAGCGACGTTTGTAACGTATAACTGTAAATACTCTATTGGTTAAGTAGGTTAGACACTCGGACTATCGTGCAATTGTAAAGAGGGTGAAATAGTATCTAGAAGCTCTGCTTTACTCCCGAAGAAGACGCAAGACTAACAACTGTGCATGTAACTGAACAACCGAGAGAATCATTAACGTTCTTCTCGGTGAAGTCGACGCCTGCAACTTGGGTCATGGAAAATCAGTTTACCTCCGTTGAGAATATTTTGTAGACGTGCACATGTGCATGCATGCTTGTAACATTAATCTTTGTATAGACAGAAAATAGAACGAGTCGCCGCAGCAGGTAGTAACGGCAAACGATGAAGCTTTTTTTCTGATAGAGCAACAGAATGGGGATGTAAAAGAAAAATTGCAAGATTAATAATTAGTACTGACATTAATACTAGCGCTACTTATCATTGTCGCTCTTATCATATTAATGTAATTGCTGATTACTATTACCGTTAGTCCTCTCGCTGTTACGTCTATTTCTACAGAATCAATTATTATTAACAATTATTTATGTTTTCTAAACTATCGTGTAAGCTCGATGGCGGGGGGGATCCTAGTTAATTAAAGATCGCGTATTTTTAAGTAGTTTGTCCGATAATGTAAGAAGACACGAACAAAAAGTATTAATTCTGTCACAAGGCTTGCTAAAGTATATCAGCGCGTTCAAAGCAACGTTCGACGAGCGAACGAACGAACTACCGATGGTATACATACGCACGTACATACATATGTACACACATACGTGTATACACGCGCAATGTACATACGTGTATACGTGTAATCGCATTTTCAAGAATACGAGAGAAGGTGCTGCGCGTGCGATAGAAAGAGAAATATGCACCGAAACGAGAAAGTTGTACCACAGCGACGATGACGGCAAAGACGAGGACAGTCTAGACGCATAGCTTTAAGTTTTAGAACGAAATTTCAATGTCAGAACGCCGAGTTAGTCCCAATGGTTTCGCATTGAACGATTTTTAGTTTCGTTAGGTTTCGATTCCTTTTGATTGGAGCACGGGCGAACGTACAAAGCAATGTTGGATAGCTTGGCATTGCGCGTTATTTTTATATGAACGGGAGAAAGTAGAATAGTAGACGTACAAGATTAAACACCAGAAGCCAGCGGAACGCGACGATCTTCGAGAAATCGCTTAAACAGTTTCCACACTTCTCTGTGCGGCCGAGCGATCTCTTCTCGAAGCTCGTCAGCGTGAGTATTTCTAAGGGACGAGAAGTGGTTGTGTGAACATTTATTATAATTACTAGCATCGTAATTCTTTATTCACCTCCGCGCGTAAATAAAAACAAAACAAACATGCACACACGCGTTGAACTGCCTGTCGACGATCACGATTCTTTCTGTGTGCGTATGTACGTATGTACGTATGTATCTGTGTAAAATACATATATACGAAGCGGCGATAGCAACAGTGCAGTGAAACCAATGAGATTATTAGATCACCAAGATCACTCACTGTTTCTTACATGTATGTTTCCGGTGTGTGGCATGATGCTTTATTCATTTTCGTTTCGCTGTCCATGTAAAGATAATGTTACGAGGTGGCGGTTGAACAATTCAACTCGGCCAAAATAGTTCGAGCGATGAGAGCGAGAAGGCAGAGAGGGGGGGGGAAGGGGGCAATTGTGTGGTTCCTCACGGGTACAGTCAAGTTTTATACGATTTAGAAGATTTATCTTCCGCTATGTACAAATGGCTTTATTTATCATTGTTGTGCAAATCAATACGCAAAAAGAAAATACGGATTAGATATTATTTTCTAATGCCTTCATTTTGTCTATTTATTCGAGGACTATATAAGCTAAATTAGGTACCTTAGATTGATAGGTAGATAGATAGATAGATAGAGAGATAGATAGATAGATTGATAAATAGTTACATGAATGGATGAATGGATGGACGGACGGACGGACGGACGGAAAGACGGATGGATGAATGGATCGATGGATCGATGGATAGCTAGGTAGATAGATAGACTTGTATATTATAAACGGAGAAATACGAAATATGCATATTGTACGCGTGCATAGGTGTCGTATATTACACACACACGTATGCATACGCGCGTGCACAAAGGGTATATATATGGGTGTACGTATACACGTTTTATGTATAAAAAGTTGGTTCTAATCGGCGCTCTAAAAATGTTACAACCATTACGGGACTTTCTCTCTGTTGATCGATTCGTACGTGTGAACCACTCCAGTTTATATTCTACTTAAGCATTTACTTACCGTTTTAGCGACTTAAAGGCTACTTGTTTATTAAAAGAAAAAGGTGTTTTAAAAGGGTATTTATCGTTGCGTCGTTCTGTACAGTTTGTCACGCATGCAATGTTATTTCGCAAACGGTCGATTCAGAGAGAAACATTAACTTGCAAAGATTTGACAATCATACCAACTTTTTTTCCCCCACAGTACTGACTTTTTGTATAAATGTGTGACATGTAAATATTTATTATTTTTACCGCATAATCGAATGGTGATTTCTATCGCATCGGCTGAACAGTGAACCGCTGTTCGAGGATAATTAGTATTACCCTCCGTTTACCAAAACTCTCGCCGTTCCTACACTCTGGCCACCTTCGTATCCTGTCTCACTAACACTTCCGGGGAATATCATGTTCACCGTTCAGCCAATGCGAAAGAAATACGCGCAGGAGCTCCGAATTTTTTATAATTTGTTATTTAATATACTGAATGTTATAAAAATGTTCTCTATTTCAGACGTTATAAGTTTTCTGTTTCTTTGGTATTATTAACGTGTAAGCTTATCTCCTAAATTAAACATTTTTCTATGATAATAAGTTGTTGACGTGTTTGCATTACGCCTACCACCATCCTTTAACTTTTACTTTACGCAGATGTGCTAAAGCTTGTAAACTCGAGGACGTAAGTATGACGAATTGTTTCTTCCGTCGAAGAGAGGGAAAGAAATATATTGAGAAGCTGAGAGATACCCAACACTCGAAAAGGAGACAGTTGTATTGATCCATTTATTTGCTTTATTGTTGTATGTCATATAATAGTTTTGTGTTGTATATCGCAATTATTGTAAATCAAATTTGAAAATAGGCTTTAAATTATAACAATGTATCTTAGAGAATAATCGAAGCGCTCCCTGGAATAATAGATCAAAAGCTCTCGTACAATTTCCACGAGCTTCATCGAAAACTTACGCGTGGGGACCGTTTCAATTACAGTATCATCGCTATGTATTGAACACTTGTCGGAATCCCCGCCAAGAAAGATATTTCAAATGTTCAATCGAAATGAACATTTTTTTTTTCTTATGTATGTATATCGAGTGTTTATATCTAGAATATTTAGTATATCATACTAGTCCAGCTGAAACAGCAGGTGACGTTTTCTATTTACCTTCCATTTCCTATAATTACGTCTTGTGTAATAATAACCATAATATAATAATAAACATTATTACCACCACAGCAATAATAGTATATTATAATAGCACTGTTTGCTAGGGACGCACGGAGTTATATTTATGTATCCACGACCCACTACCTGTTTAACAATCAACGATGTTCATTGACCCGGATAGGATTCGGTATACATAATGTTTAATGTATTATTAGTACAGCGCGTATTTAATTCCTGCCAACATCGTTATAACTTCCATCACGTTCATTTCGACATCATCTTCGTCCACATATAAGATGGTGTTTGTCAACCACGTAGGTATGTCGAAATCGTGCTTGTGTGCTAGTCGTGTAGCGTGTGCTAGCGTATGCAAGTCCTTTGAATTCCTTTCCTTTCTTCGGCTATGTTCCTTTTTACATTTTCTTTTCGCTCTATACGCCTCACATACACATACACATACACATATACATGTTCGCCTTTCTTGCGCCCTTTTGGCTTGCGATTGCTTGTAACGTTTAAGTTTAAAATGCATGTACTGGGCGCGCGCGGTGCGTTAATCACGAAGAGAAAAAAGAGAAGGAGCAGTACCCGTCGCGTACCGTCTTTGGATAAAACAATTTCTTGCATAATTGTCGGCGTCGAGTTTCACAAACTGTACCTATAAAGCGTTGTTTCTTGGATTTAGCTCCGATTCGAAATTCAGTCCGTTTCGAACCGAACGGAAGAAAGTCGCACTCGAAACTCGAAGCGCGCAAATATTTCGGAGGCTGGGGGGGTAGAAGGTAGGGAGATACGATAATGCGCAAAGTTGTATAAAGAGATGGAGACGAGACGAGACCAGACGAGACGAGACGAAAAGAAAACAAAGCGAATGTAGGGCAGAGGAAGAATAGCAATTTCGCGCACCAGTTTTCCGAATGCCGTCAGCGGTTTCTCAAATTCTCTCTTCTTTCGTCTTGAATAACCGGCGAATACAGAAACTCTTCTTCTCGACACGACAATAATACGTCTTATTATCATCGTATCGCCAGTATCGTTGTTTTCTTTTATTAGCCATTGTTTAGTCGACGTAATTATGCACTACTTTTTGCTGTTATCCTTGTGGCAGATAAATCCATTGCCATTGTGGTCACACCACTTTTAATTTAATACAAGAAATTTAAAGAATAAAAACAAAAGACAAAAAAAGGGATGCAAAGTTTTAATTTCACAACTACTAAAGGTGAATTATCGAAGCCGACGGTGTAACAGTTATATTGTATGGTATCGTATCGTATCGTATCGTATCGTGTCGTATCGTATCGTATGGCATCTGAATTTATTACGACGAATGCCTATGAAATACCAATCGATAAAATTCGAATGTCTCGCGACCGAGGCAAATCGAACCGATAACGATCGAAGTAGGATAAAGTTTGTGATGCACTTTCGCCGAGACCAGACGCATATGTCGTGAGAAAGTAGTCGCTGACATTACGAGCCTGGATTACAGAAGCGGCACGCGGCACTGCAACACCGAGGAGAACGGAGCAAAGTAATACAACCATCAAATTTCTTTCTTCCGTTCCTCAGCGTTGCGCGTGGCCATCGTTTTTAAACTCTTTGTATACCATATTTGGTAATTATTGGTGATCGTATAATTATACTAGATAACAGTAATATGTTGTAACATGGTTTTACCGTCTTATTACCTAGCATGACAAATAATATTTAATCTGTGTTTTAATGGATATAATTAGAGTAGTAGTAATTTAAGTGCCTAGAAACAACGCTTCGTACTCCAGTTCCATCTATTTGCTACTTTGAGTTCCAAGTTTTATTTTATATCGTCCAGGTAAGAAAGCGAGCGAAGTTGTCTTCACAAAGGTTTCTCCCTCCCTTTTTAATGGCTCCATTTACTCCATGCCTGTAATAATCGAGTTATTAATACTCTGTGAAAGTTATACTACAGCTGTTTATAACTAACAGCGGGTAGAGAACTTTGCTTTATCTCGATTCGAATGATATGTATGTACAGTAGTTTTTTCAGACTACCAACGACGTACCGGATGTTGTTTATCTTGTACAGCATCTGGTATCCCCCAGGCCGGTGGATCCATTTTAGTCTGTTCGTTCGGAGGAATTTCTGTTAAAGTCGGCGTTCCAAATTGTCCTGGTAATAACGTTAATCCAGGCATTAACGACAGAGCCGCTGCACTTCCGTTCGGGAACTGCGGTTGTTGGGTATCCACGTGGCCCTGATTAGCAACAATCATTATATAATCGCTTAAAGAAAACGAAACCTACAGAGGTATACACAGATATACGAATTAAATACATAAAATTTGTTACCGTAAAATAACACCTACGCAATGTGGTTGAACAATACACATCGAGTACGATCCCGACAAATCACTCGATTTACACGAATGACAAAACGATGAGGCGACTTGTGCGTGAGGATGGGGACGAGGACGAGGAGAAAGAATCATCGATACACAAAAACCAACTACGTACTTGAAAGGAAGATTCCATCATCTGGTGGAGTTCAGTGTCGACGTTGGATATACGATTGTACGTGGCATTAGAGCGAAACATCTGATGCCTATCTATCCCTGGCGCCAGATTCGCCCAAGATCCAACGAGCTTCTCGTTATTAAGCATCCAATTTATGGAATCGGCATCTCCACCCGGCCCCATTCCCGCCGTAGCATAATTCTTCCAGGCTCTTTCTGTACCAATCGGGCGGGGTACTTTGCGATCCTCTATTTTCAGCTGATTCATTTCTTGGGCTACCTGTGCCGGCGACGATGGCGATATTGCCGGTGAACCGCCGTTTTCTAAACTCGTGATCAAGTCTATACTTCCGGGTTGCGCGGTCATGTTGGCCAAGTGATTGGAGAAGCCGATCTGACTTATCATTGGATCCTGATGGGGTGGATAGTTGTTGTGCGGAGAAGCAAACGGCCAACGTGTTTGTCCGTTGGCGGAGATACCGCCGGTGTTCGGAGTGCCCCGAGACGGCGCCTGATATTTTCCGAGGGGAAAATTCCCGAGCATCGCTAGATTGTTCGATTGGATCGCAGATGGAGGAGGTGGCGGTACCGTGGCGAACATATTCGGATGTATCCCCGCGGCTGCGGCGGCTGCTGCCGCGGCCGCCGCTGCCGAACCCGCGTTGAACATTGTCACTTGCGGTTTATTGTTCAAATGTAACGAACTAGAGAAATCAGGTGCCCGGGGGTTTAACCTTGACATGCTGACGGTAGTGTTTACCGAGGCGGATGGCGCCGCCATGGTTTGCGTGAAGTTCTGCATGTGGGGATGGAAAGGTAGAAGAGGATGAGCTTGGCCTTCGTTAGGTACCATCTTCAGCAAGCTCGAGTTTACGTTCGGGTGTTCGTAGCCGACGTTATTAGCTTTGAATAAACCCACATCTAAGGTTGGCTGCGATGCCGAGGGCTGTGGTATCACGTGCGGCTGGTGCGCTCCCGCGTTACGCGATGTCAGCTCGCCTTGAAATACTGGCCTGCTAAACTGCCCTCCCATTTCCATGCTCTGTTGGGGAATCACTGGCCGCGCTACGGCCAAACTGCCAGGCGGCTTGTTCGAAAGTGAGTGCTCGCTGTAATTGGTTCCAGAGGGTTGATACTGAGGCGGCTGAATCGGGCTGTGGCCCGTGTTCGATGATGTGCAGCTTCCTATGCTACTTGCGCTCGTGTTGGTAGTAGTGTTCGATTTGCTTGAAACGGGAGAGCACATCGTTGTGCCACGATAGCCCGGAGCTTTCGAAGCATCCACCTGCCCGGACAAATAACGTAATTTAGATTAACGCGATGTACTTTGAGTGTTTCTTTTCAAGCTCATAGGCAAGTTAATAACTTGGCATCCCCACACGTAATACGTTAAATTTAAAAAAAAATTAAAAGGGACTTCTAAAAAATAAAAATGTACTAAAAAGTAAAATATAATTTTTACCTTATTTAAGTAACGACTTAATTTTTTTAAGTCGGCGCAAGATTTATACAGTGTAAATGATGAGGTGCCGATTTATAAAATAGGAGAGTCGTTGTTTAAATAAGGGAAAAATTTATTTTTTAGTTTTTAGTGCGTTTTTATTTTCTTGAAGTCGGTTTTAATTTTTGTATTTTTAACTTTTTAGTTTTATATGTATATTGACACAACATGCTGAGGAGGTATGCGTGTAAGTACATAAAATAATAATAATTAGGTGACAATAGTCTTTTTCATTAACCTAAACTGGAAAAATATTGGGTCAATTTTGATGCAGTCTAAGATGGGACCACCCTCTGGGGAATCACCCTCTTTCGAATAAATAAAAGATCGTCAAAATCGATCCATATGTTGAGGATCAAAGCTGGGCAAAATGTAATCTAATTACAAATTACAAATTACGATTAAAACGTAATTATGTAATTATCTTGTAATTAGATTATTATTACATTTTGCCCAACTGAGCACAGGAGTTATGCAGATACAAACCTATACAAAAAAATCTATAACCACCTCCTTTTTAAAATCTCTTAAACACAGTAGAAAATCCGATTTAATACTGACCTGAGGGGGAACACTGTCGATAAATTTCGACGAGGATGAGCCCGACGTGTTTACAGAGACCCCACCGCCAGCCACAGTCGCAAAATTCATGCCTTTCTGAGATTCGTTCTCACGGCCACCCCACATCGACTGTTGAGTAACTTTCGTAAAGGTATCGTTGAACAAGGAATATTCGAGAGGTGTGTTATTTGTTTGTTGCTGTTGTTGGTGCTGGTGCTGCTGCTGTTGTTGTTGCTGCTGCTGTTGCTGTTGTTGTAAGTGCTGCTGGTGCTGATGGTGTTGCTGGTGCTGGTGCTGGTGCTGCTGATGTTGCTGTTGTTCTTGAATCGCGGATGCGATAGGTGTCGAGCTACGTACTTGCTGTTGCTGTTGTGGTTGCTGCTGCTGTTGCGGCTGCTGTAATTGTGGGCACTGCGATACAATTGGCGGCGATGGACTAACGCGAACAGAGTTCGAAGAAGTCGAGGCGATGGAGTTACTATCCGGACAGTATGCAACCATTGTGCTAGTTACTGGCGACACTGCGACGTTCGAGCCGGGAGAGTAATTTGATTTTCCAGAGTAATGCGAGACCATAGTTGGCGGGGCAGACAAGGTAGGCAGTGGTCGGCAGTGTTTGGGCGACGTACTGACTGTTGAGACAGGCTGCTGGGACGAAGCCTGTGCCGTTGCCGCAGCCGTGGCTGACATTACGGTGACCGTGTTTGCTTGCAACGATTTCTGCTTGTTTACCGTGGTATGAGTGGACTGCATCACTGTAGTGGATGTATGGGTCGAGGCAGTGATTTCTGATAATTTTGCAGCGAACGTTTGCGTGGTACTCGTCGTTACGATTTTCGTTGCCCGCCCGGCTGTCATTATTGCGCTTGTGTACGACATTGTTGTCTTTGTGTTGGATGACGAAGCCAATTGAGCCGCCACGGCTTGGGCTCGTTTCTCAGCTGCACACATATTAATCGCGTGTTTCATTGGAGATTTCAATTTTTTTTATATTTAATATTACAAGACATTTAACTTGTAAATTATTGAAAGGAACGATAAAAAAGAAGAAGAGTAAAGGGTACGTTACCTGCAGCAACCAGTCTAGGTGCTGTTGCGCGCGGCAGAGGTGTCGGAAATGCTCCAGCAAGCTTAATCGTGGATGACGATCGAAGTGGAATCAACTGATTGACGGTAGAAACTCCCGTTGTATAACTAGATTTATTAATTTGCGTACTATTGGAATTGGACGTTAGACTAGGAGGTTTACTTACAGCACCTATTTTCGCTTTGCTCGACTAAAATTGAAAGAAAAAATTGCATGAGAAAAGGAGCGCCGACGTTAGTTCGAAATTATTGTATTTGATCTTACAGCTACAGTAGAAACGGTTTTATCCCAAGAGGAAGTCGTCACAACCGTCAGTTTCGATTTTGGAAGCATTTGCCATATATCAACTTCCGGATCTTTAATAAGGGCTGCGATTAGTGTGTGAGCCTGCTTTGTTGCATCTGACGATCCTCTGAAAAGTTCCAAAACGGAAAAGGAGGAGGGAGGGGTGTCAATTACAATATACAAACTCACGACGTGAATATATAGCTAGATAAGATCAGAATACGAAACGCAAAGCCGACGTTGAAGATCACGTACTTGATAGTAATGATTCGTTCGCCCTGACACTTGCTTTGTTTTTCTACTTCGATATGCGCTCCTGTAACGCCTCTAATAGCATTTATATTGCTCCCGCCTCTCCCAATCACCCGACTAATGGCGTTCGGCGGAACGGAGACTTTCTTCGAGCGAAATGGCGAGTTCATAAATCTTCCCGAATCATCCGACTGGCCCCTATGTAATTGAAAAGCATTCGTCATTAATTACTCTATTAGTAATTAATTACTCTATCAAAAATGAAAGGGCAAACTCGCTTTCCTTACTTTCGCACTACTTCCTTCCAACCTTCTTCGCGCTTGCCGCCTTGCTTGGGACTTGTTGTACTGTTCGGCTTCGTGGTAGGGTTCAATGCATCCCCGTCGTATTGGTTATTATTGTAAGACTTCTTGCCTTTGCCAGGCATGTACGTTTCGTTCCCCGTTGCCTCGAAATCTTCCCTATCGGCCGGATGCCTCGAAGATTCGAATACCAGTTGGCCTTTCAATTTACGTTCGCCACAATTGACACCGGAGGACCGGCTGCTCGAAGTGAGGGAAGAACTTGTCGAAGCTACAGATACTCCGTTAGCGACGTTGTTTATGATTCTTCTGAAAAATGAAAACATTAGCATTGGAACCGACACGAAGCGTGAAGCTGATCGCTGATCTCTACTTACTTTTCAGAGGTATTAGCTTGAGATTTGGTTGGAGTGATGGAATTTTGTGATAACGCGGCACTTTGCGCAATCACAGACTTTGGCGATCTTTGCGGGGATCCATCCTTTTCATTGCTGGCAGGACTATTGGCTTTCTTTTTCTTCTTATCCTTCTTCTTCTCTCTAGTTTTCACGTCGCTGCTACTGCAACTGCCTTGGCTGTTCGCGTCGATTCCACTGTCGCCCTCTTCTCTATCAGGATCCTCCGGGCTTCTGTTAACCGGAGACGGCATACTGTCCAAACGCTCGCAAACGTCGCCAGTTTCATGTTCGCTGTCATCCCCTCTGTCGCATTCTTCGTCCCCGGATTTCTTCCCGTTCTCATCTTTCTCCTCGTAATTCGCCTCACTTTTCTTATACTCCTCGTGCAATTTTCTCTTCTCCTCTTTCTTCTCGAGCTTCTTCTTTTTCTTCCTTTCTCGCCTGCGGGCAGCAGTCGCTTTCTTCGATTCTTCTCTGGTCTTCTCCATATCAAGTTCCTCTAACAATATCTTGGCATTTTTATACGCTTTTGCTGCTTGGGTCTCTTTCGCTGCTCGAATTATATCTACGCACTCCTGGCATTTCTCTAGTAGTTCCTTGTCACTGACCGTCGCTATGTATCTTGTCATTTCTTGGTCACTTGGGAACTGAGTAACATGATTTACCATCCACTTGACAACTTTAACATGCCCCTTGCGAAAAGCAGCCATCAAACAAGACACCTATAATTTCAAAACAAGAAGAAGTGAAAGAAGTCGTGACACGGTTAATTAGATACAAAGTCTCGCATACCTTACGATTATCCTGCGAATCGATATCTGCGCCCGCATGGTACAGCAAATCAACAACGTTTAGGTGTCCACCGTTCGCTGCTAACCACAACGGACTATTCCCCTTTTTATTTTTCACCTCTACCTGAGTCCCTCTGCAACATTTGTAAAATATATATTTGCGTGCTGGAGAGGGAGAGATGGAACAATAAATCATTTACGAGATAGAGGAAGAATGAAATTTCACCTCGACAATAATAATTCTACGAAACGGCAGTGTCCTTTGTCAGCAGCAATAGTGAGGGCAGTATCGCGGGATGACGGGACAGGAGTAGCATTAACATCCGCCCCTTTAGTGAGTAATACACGCCCAACCTCGACATATCCGCCACTAGCTGCTTCCATTAACGGCGTTAATCCAGTCTGCGCAAAATATTTTACATACTTAGATATTTGCTAAGGGCGAACGCGTGTGTAAAGAGATACTGTCGTATACCTTGGCTCGATGTTCCACGTTAGCTTTACGATCAAGGAGAAGACTAACCACCTCGTGTCTTCCTTGAAAACACGCCAACGTTAGCGCCGTATTACGATTAGTTTCAATTTGAGCATTTATGTCGCTGCCCATATCGAGTAACAGTTTCACCGCCGCTGCACAATTTATCATTAAGAAATTTATTATGTCTTATGTTCCCTTTCCTTTTCATTTTCTTTTTATATAAAAAAAAAAACGAATAATCTTTTTTCTAATGATAAACGTACCAACGTGACCATTCATAGCGGCAAGCATTAGCGGAGAAATACCTAATTTTGAGCCAGTCCGGGAATTAATTTCAGCACCATGACTAAGGAGAAGCTTTATTATATTAACGTAACCACCGGATGCAGCAAGGCTCAAAGGTGTGTAATCAGAGACGTTACGATGTTCCTTATTCGCATTCCGACTAAGTAAAAGTTCTACCACTTCGTATCTACCACCACTGCAGGCAAGAGACAGAGGCGTGTCCTTGGTACGTTCAGACTGAGCCTCTATGTCAGCCCCATTATTCGATAGAATCTCTACCACCTTCTGATGCCCTGCCGTTGCTGCCAAAATCAGTGGAGTGAACCCCTTTTTATCTCTATGCTCTGTAAATGGATGGATTGCTGATGTTTATATCTGCGGTTCAGGACCGATAAGGGTAAAATTACACCATGTTGCCTGTAGACGCTACCTATATCCGCGCCACGACTTAACAGCAGCTCGACAAGCTCTTCGTGTCCACCGGCGCAAGCCAAAGTCAGGGCTGTATCGTGATTACTGTCCGTTTCAGAATCCACGTCCATACAGGAGAACGGTGCCGGAGGTACTTGGTTAGTTGTATAACCACCAACCGTTGGAACACCTGTCGTATATTGGCCAGCAACTAAATAGTAAACTTCCATTAGGAAAACGTAGACTGGATACGCATTCTCGTCTAATATCAGCTTGAAACTATACTTTCTCACCTGTCGTTGGGTCTAATTGGTAATTCTGACTTTGAAAATTAGGAGTTTGCTGTTGGGTATTGGCAGTTTGCTGTTGTTGGCATGACTGTTGCTGAGTCAGAAGGGGATACCTCCCCTTTTTACCTTTACCAGTGGTTGGCGCAGTATAAACTTGCTTCTTGTCTGAAGCAACAATGGTCGCAGCAGTTGTTGTTGCTGGTGCTTGAGTTTGAGTAGCTACTTGAACTTGATTAGGTAAAGCTTGTGTAGGAAATGCTAATTGGAAAATATATAATATATATACATGTATAATAAAATATATATATATACATATATATATACACCTTCATATTACGATTATTATTATTATTAATATTAGTAGTAGTATTATACATACAAATATATAACATGTATATATTTGTACATACGAAACTCACTTATCTGAGATGACTGGAGAGACAATCGTGACTCCAAATGAAATCGAAGGCCATCAAGATATCCGTCTCTAAAGTCTTTGTTTTCTAGCTGTTCACTGGTCAATTGCAAACCTGCTGGTATATCTGCCTGTATTTGAACACCAGCGCTGGTTACTTGAAGCGAAGGCAAAGTTGGTAACGAAACAGATGGTACCGACAACACAGGATTGGTAAAATATCCTTGAGATGTATAAGGACTGGTTGTCTGTTGAACTATTTGCGTAGTTTGTAAATGTTGTTGCTGCTGCTGCTGTTGTTGCTGCTGTCGCTGCTGCTGTTGTTGTTGCGGTTGTTGTGGATCCATGCCACCGGATATTTCTAATCTTTTTAGTTCCAACTTCTCTTGATCTTCTGTCGCTACTTAAACAGAGAATGTTCCCGAATAAATCACGCGAATTTACACGAATCAAAGACAAAGAAACAGACAACTGGAAATGGAACCTCGTGTCCGTATTGTATTTACTTACCATCAACAGTATCATCAAAACCAATAGATCGAAAGATTTCAAAAGCATCATCGAGAGGAATATGCGTACCATCCTCCAATTTTATAACACTTTCACTGGTACAAAGTGCCTTTGCTTTTTGAGCAGCGGCAACAAAGGGACAAGCCCCGTCTCGATGCAGTCTCGCCAACTCAGGATCTGTTTGCTCCGTGAGATTTTGCTGAGTTGTTTGCTGCGTATTAAATTTACACACATAAAAATCTGTATTCACTTTCTCTCTCCGTAATGCGTATATTTCTGAGAAACGATCTGTAAGTACCTGATCGTGAAGGTGGTGAGTATGTGTCGAATGAAGATGAGACATTAATTGGGCTGGCATGAGTACGTTGTTTCCATTAGCAGTTATTGCTCCAGCTTGTTGCTGAGGCTGCGCTTGCGGCTGCTGCGGCGGCGCTTGCTGCTGTTGCGATTGCTGTTGCTGCAATTGTAATGGCTGCTGTTGGGCTTGCGGTTGTTGCTGCAGCGGCTGTGGTTGTTGCAGTTGCTGTTGTTTCTGCTGCTGCTGCTGCACCTGATTATAAGTATAAATAGTCAGTTTTGCAATTACAATTTATCATTTCTAATATATGAAACCCAAGAATACAAACCTGTACTTGATCCAGTTGCAACTGTAGCTGTTGATTCAGTTGCTGCAGTTGATGTACCTGTTGAACTTGATAGGTATGTTGTCGTTGTTTCTGCTGGTACTGTTGTTGAAGACCTGCCATCAGTGTAGCTTGCTGCTGCTGCTGCTGCTGTTGTTGCTGCTGCTGCTGCTGTTGTTGTTGCTGCTGCTGCTGCTGCTGTTGCTGCTGTTGTTGCTGCTGCTGCTGCTGCTGTTGCAGCTGCTGTTGTTGCTGCAGCTGTTGTTGTTGTTGCAGCTGCTGTTGCTGCAGTTTCCCGCCAACTGCAGTGGACGCAGCTTTCCGAATATTTTTACCCTCCTTCTTGGAGACAGGTTTGGCTTTCGGGCGGTCACTTATGGCGGTATTTTGGCTGACATCGCTACTCGCGGTAATAGGTTGGGAAACAGTCATGACGGCGGGAGGAGTAGATATGCTTGGAGGATTGGGCATAGTAGCCGAGGATGTATTGGAGGTAACCAACGGAACAGACGACGTAACGGGTATCGTTGCGAGTGACAGTGAGTTTGTCGGAAAAATCTCGGGAGGTGAAGACAGCTGAGCTTCTTGGTGCGCAACCCGTTTTCCTCGGAGAAAAGCGTTATACAGCGTCATTGCCTGGCTGGCACCCTGATGGGTTAACGAATTTCCGGAAATACCGGTGGTACTGCAAACCAGACCTTTTGATCGAAAATACTGCTTTTAGGAACACTTCACAAAGTGTCTAAATTGCTATTAATAAATCGAAAGGAACAAAGAAATAATCGAGGCTTCAACATACCTGGTGACATGGTATCTGGTTCGCTTGGATCTTCTAGTTGTTGCTGTTGTTGAGTTACAACGGAATTTCTTGAACCGGAAAACAAGTGGCTTGCACCCTTTATTTGAAGCTCTCTTTCTACCCTCTGGCACATTCGTAGAATACAAAGAACACGTTAGCTATATCAATGAATAAAACGTTTTCATTTGAATTCGTCGAAAAACACTTACCTGTAGTTCCTCAAGAATTTGTTGCTTATGTAAAATTTGTTCCTTGTGAGTGTTCTTTCGACTCTCCGAAACATTTAATCCCGTCGTCGGCGCTGGTGCAGGGCTAAGGCTAATATTAGGTTCGGAAAGGTTAGTGAATCCTCCACTGCCTTTATCCAGAATATTAGTATCGTCTTTCGTTGCTACGATCGACTCTCCCGCGGGCTGGGAACGGACTTGCTGCGCCTCAGCGGAAGTAAGACTCATATCGGGCATCATGGTTACCGACCGATTCTTTCTTAACAACGATTTCTGTGTATTATGTTTAGGTTGGAGGTTTTGCGCCTGCGATTGTTCTGCGGCATGATGTTGTTGTTGATGGTGTGGCTGCGGTTGCGCGGATGCTTGTTGTTGATGGGACATGTGCTGTTGATGAGTTATGTGCTGCTGCGGCGGTTGTTGTTGCTGCGGTTGCTGCGGCGGCGATTGTTGTTGTTGCTGCTGCTGCTGCGGCGGTTGTTGTTGCTGCGGCGGAGGTTGTTGCTGTTGCTGCTGCGGCGGTTGTTGTTGCTGCTGCTGCTGCTGCGGTGGCGGTTGTTGTTGTTGCTGCTGCTGCTGCTGCGGCGGTTGTTGTTGCTGCTGCTGCTGCGGCTGCGGTTGTTGTTGTGGAAGCAACATGGGCGTAGGCGCCGCATTATGCGGGGCACTCATCATAATACTGTGGGGATAATCCAACAGAAGTTGTACTACGCTAGTATGTCCACCCTTGGCAGCTTCTATTAACATTGTAGAATTGTCCTACAAAGAGATATAAAAATGTATCCATCGTCATATGAGAAAATCAGGAGTTATTTAGATCGTACCTTCAACTTGTGAAACGGGTTCGCCGACTGTGCAAGCAGGAGTTCTACAACTGCAAGGTGACCACCAGCACAAGCCAATGAAAGCGGAGTATGATCGTTATTTGTCGTCTGCCTATTAACATCCGCACGTTTCGATATAAGAAACTGAACTGTACAGAGATGGCCGGCTCTACACGCCTTCATTAACGGTGTTCTGCCTCCTTCCGATTCGTGCTCCTAGAAAATCAGACGAATAATGCGCACGTGTATACACGAATGTACGAATTTGCGCGTAACTTTTGTCGATCGAACAATAACATACCAAATTAGCACCAAACTGAAGCAGGAGATCCGCAACATCAGTATGACCATTTTCACAAGCATACGTTAATGCCGTGTCACCCGTTTGCGTTTGGGCGTGAACATCTGCCGCAGATTCAAGTAAATAGCGAACGAGTTCCTGGTGACCTTCTTGCGCGGCTTCCATTAACGGGGTAGAGGCACCCAATTCTATATCAGCTCCTGCTTTAATCAGAAAGTCGGCCACTTCCAAAAAGCCACCGCAACAAGCTAAGGTAAGAGCTGTTTCCTGCGTTTCCTCCGTTTGAGCATTGATATTCGCTCCTATAGAAAAATATATATTCAGTATTTACAGTGACAACAGAACTTGTGTACTATCAAATGAAACAAGTTAATCAAGTTTCTACCTTGACTTAGAAGTAAAGCAACCATTTCCTCATGACCCTCGCGCGCAGCTTCCATTAACGGGGTATAACCTTCGTCGTTCACCTCCTCGATATTCGCTCCTCTCTCAATTAGAAGCATGGCGAGATCAACGTGACCTCCACAAGCAGCCAAAGTTAATGGAGATTCAAAACTGTCTGTTGGCATATTCACCTGCGCGCCTGAATCTAATAGTAAACGAGCTACTTCCACATGACCGTCCATCGATGCTTCCATAAGGGCAGTGTGCATTTCATCGGTCTTGTGTTCCTAGAAACTCCAGTCTTTTACTTTCTCGTCCTCGATTAAATACACAAAATTTGGTAAACACAAAAATCAACCGCATCTACGCGTACCTGGTCCGCACCAGCTTCTAACAGAAAGCGAACCATTTCCAAATGCCCTTTGTAGCAGGCCAGTGTTAGCGCGGATTCTTTAAATTCATTGGAATGAGTATTAATTCCGGCACCATGTTCTAGCAAGATCTTGGCTACTGGAACATGCCCAGCACTGGCTGCTTCCATTAACGGCGTATGGCCATTCTCGTTATGATCCTCCACATTGGCACCTGCTTCTAACAATACTCGCACTACCTCTTCGTGGCCACCCGCGCAGCCGTACATAAGGGGTGTGTTACCTGCAAGTATAATAAACTTTAAGCTTTCTACTTCGTACACACGAACTCGCACGCTGTGATTCAAGCTTCCCAGAAGCTTGTATTAAAACTATTCCTTACCTGAAGTAGATTGAGCATTTACATCAGCTCCATGAGCAATAACCAAGCTTACAACATCTACATGCCCTGCACTGGCAGCCTCCATTAAAGGGGTGCAATCCCCCTTTATGCCACGGTCCTCTACGTTTGCATTCATTGCCAAAAGTACCTGTCCATATAACAAGTTCCCGTAAACAGTTGAGTAGAACAGTGTTCCTCGTGGAAAAATTGTTAAAAATTTAGACAAGTTACAGCTTATACTCGCTGTAACATTCGCAACTAACAAGGATCATACGTACAAACGTTTTTCTGCAGGGAATTAAAGGGAAAATGGTAAAGGGTACAATAATGTTCTACAGGAATACACTATCTACTACAAACACTCGACAAATATTTCAATCGCTTTGGGTATTTCTTTCTCCCTAACGCGACGCGTATAATTCCAATAAATTGAATTTAAGCGTCGAATACAATTTCCCAAGGCAAATTATATAGGAAATAGTAACTGTTGCAGGTAAATTGCCTGTGTATCTAAAGAAAGTACGTAAGAAAATCCAAACCTGAGCAAGTTCGTAGTAACCGGCTTGACAGGCGAGAGAGAGCAAACTCTCTCCCTCCTCTGTAGTCTCGTGAACGCTGCGTCCTTCCGTTAATAATTTCCTAACAGTACCAACGTCACCGTCAGTGCAGGCCTCTACAAGAGAGCGTTTTTCGTTTTGTGTGCGCGGATTATCGCTACGCATACGAGTTAATGCAGCTGCTGCTTCATCTAATGCACAAGAAACGCTAGATGTTAAGCGACGGAGCACTTCGTGATCAGCCAAGTGCTTCCTGTCGTCATCGCCTGACGACAACTTGCCAATACCAGCCACTTCCAGCAAGGCTTCTAACCGTGCCTGAGTGTCAGGGTCCACGGATCTTTCTGGATCTCCGGAAGTTAATAGAAACTTGGACGATTCTAAATGATGACCTTCGTCTAATTCAACCTGATCAATCGCAAAACACTCCACCTGTACATAAGATAATAACACTATTCTTAGTAGGATCGCAACCTATCGTAGACACATATTACATAATTAGGAGGACGACAACACAAGTTACAGCAAGGATACCGTTCGATTTTATTTAAAATAGTTCACCAGTTTCCTTACGCACTCGCGCGTAGAAATATTTCCCGACGGTAAGACGTCTGGGACACGAGTAACATGCTCTGTTACTTTTGTAGTATAACGTGGTTAACGTAAGGTAAGTGTATAAATTTCTGGGTTTCTTATTCGTGTCGAGTACAAAAGTAACGAAGATCGTTGAAAGTAAGCTGCCGAGTCACAATCATTTTTATAATATTCTTATGCAACTACTAGGCGAGATAATAAAAAAATATGTACGATAACGGTGTGCTTGATTGTTCCGGGCAATAATTTCAGTGACGTTTGAAAGAACGCACTGCGAATGGTTGAAAGCGAAGCAGAGAATAACTGGAGAATTTAGAGGTTGTTTTACGAAGGAAAACCTGTCGGAGAAATATTACAGAAATGTAGTTGTTATTGGAAACTGTGCGGAAAAGGGAATGGGGAATGCGGAATACGGAATATTACGGAGGATATATTAATTGTATTATATAAATTAACAAATCGAATTAAATTAAATGAAACGTAGTGAAAATATGACAAAGTACTAAAGTGTTTGTTGAAGGGTTAAATAATAGTTACAGTGTGATTGATCGCGGAAAATAGAAAAGTATCCTTGCGGTGCGGGTTATAGCTTACGATTAGGCCTCTATATTTCTAATAAGAGGAAGTTAAGAATTCTATTAAATCGAAATCATTATCGTACGTACATCTCGCGTAGAGGTCATATCCTCTCGCGCGACCAGTGGAAACCGATGAGACATAAACGCAAATCAGAAGATGGGTGAAAGTATCGTGTCTTCTCTAAGCCACTAATACCGCTCGCCAGTGAACACAGACGTAAGAACAATGTGCAGCCATTCCAAGAAGGACGAAACTGACACTTTTTCGCTATACTCTGCCCGCGTACCTACGCGTCTCGGTTGTTTCTGTTTTTCTCTTTTCTTTTCTTTCCTCTCCTATTATTTTCTATTATTTCCTATTCTTCCCTATTCTTTCCATTCCTTTCCTCTCCTTCCCGTTTATTTTCCTCGAACCCGACGCAGAGAAATCGTCGCGTATCCACTAATCGCGCAAGTACGTCGTTTCGACTAGCGCAATCGTTCAGAGGGAAAAAAATCGTGGAAAAAAAAAGGAGTTCCGTGTAACCGCTGCTGGCAGAATATAGAATAATATGGTGGCCCCGCTTCTGCACACAATTTCCACGCCACGAACACGAGCGACACGGGGAGAGTCGAGGCAACCGCCGGTAGAGACAGAGGCAAGGATCGAGTCGGAACAACTGGTTGACAGTATCGAAGACGGAGTGAATTGTTAGGAGGAAGGTAGAAATAATACGTCTATGAACGTTTAGAAGAGGTATAGAGGCGACCGACCGACAGGCAAGCAGGCTTACGAACTCGCACGAATACGCGAGAAACGCGGCCGAGGAGAACTCCGCTGGGTGGCGCACAACAACGTAGTGCAAGCGGACGTAAAATACTAGCACACCACTCGCGTATATGTAGACGCACACGCGGGCAGCCGCGTATGCACGTAGGGCAGGCAGGAGAGCGCGCGCGGGCGAATGTCCTACACGCGAGTTTACTAGCGAACAGTGAAAAGAGGTACGTACGTACGTAGGTACGCGCGCGCGTGCGCCCTGTGTGTGCTTTATATATATGCACGTAAATGCCAGCTTCTATAAAACATATACATACGTGTACACAGGCGTACACGTGCGTGCGCACGCGCTTGATTATGCAGCACAGCTAACCGGAGTTCTTTACCCAGTGCTTGTATGCCGTGTACACTCATACAGCACTCGAAGCCACGGCGACGCACACGAAAAGTGCCGTAGAAAAGTTATTTCTCTTTCTTTCTTTCTTATTGTTCGCCACGAGACATCGCGATCTAAAATGCTCTAACACACACGAACGATCTAATAAATGAATCATCTTTATTCGACATCGGCGAATCACTCATTAGCGGTTACTCAACGGATCTTTAGTGAAAATTTAGAAAGGTAGATGAGTATGTTGTCCATAAAAACCGACGACTAATAAACACACAGATATGTACGTGTACCTATATACCGAGGAGCGGGAGGACAATGTGCAATCGTTGTTCGTGTTGTTCGCGATCTCTGTAGTCTGTACTGACGTTCCATTGTCTCCTAACGCATATATCCCGATTATATAACGACCCTGCGCAAATTCCCTTCTCGGTCTTCCTTCGTTTCCCCCTTTTAAAGAATCTATACATATGTAATTCTACTTTCGTAGTAGAGTGACCAGCTTGACGATTATACGTCAGTATACCTCGCACTCGATGTCAGATTTCCAACTTGCCGAGACGGACATTAGTGCTTCCGTAAATATTCACGAATCGGTCTTACTTTTATTACAAACCGCGCAGTTTGGATTTATATCGTAAGTAGGGTATGTTATGTCGCAGCGAACAACACGTTTTCTTTGAATTTCACCGAAGTTCTAGTCACGAGTAGAATCTCTTCTACGAGCAACTCGCCGCCGATCAACTCGGCGTAAATGGCAAAACGTTAGAAATTATAATAAAGAAATTACGCAAAATATCGATGTAATTCGATTGCCTGACAACTGCGTGTTTGTTTATGTAGCGTCGTACATAATTTTTATCGTACGAATCGACGATGTCACGAGGAAATTACGGGAAATAGGTATGCGAAGAAATAAGAAAATACATCGAACACGATCAACATCGATTCGAGTAGACCTCGTGAAAAGGAGGAGGAACGTAAGTATCCGTTGTGTGTGTGTGTGTGCCTGCTGGTGGTGTAAAAGTGTTGGCGCGCGCATCATGCATGTACGTACACGATCGCTGTACCCTACAATGTGGTATATGTGTGTGACGCGCAGTGAGTGAGCGAGAGAGAGAGAGCGAGAGTGAGAGAGAGATGGGCGCGCGCTCGCGCTCACTCATATACGTACACACGTCGTGTGTGAGAAAGAAGAAGAAAAGGAGTAGAAAGGAGGGAAGGGAGGGAAACGGTGACTGGACTGGACGGGACGAACGACAGAACGACCGACGAATTCGTTCGTGTGCGTGTGTACTGCGTATAGATGCGTACACATGCGTGTATTCAACTTCTCGCACGAATATCTTATTCACGACGTGGCATGTTTTCGGCTTAGTTTACCTCTGAAACACTATCCTCCTCGCTCTCCGACGAGTCTGCCATAAAGCGTGGCTGCAGCTCGGAGAAGGTCTCGGTCTCTGACTTCGTGGGACTGGAGTTCGAAGACTGGGGAGTCGACGACGTCTTTCCAATGTCGTGGTGAACGCTTACTGATTTTTCGTGCTTCTGACTATCCGAGGTCGTTCCTTGTGCTACATTCTGCATCTTTACCTTCCAGATGAATCATATGATACTGAGGTATCGTTCTGGTATTGCGAAACACACACAGAACACTTGCTTTTCGATAATAATCTCGAGCACGATCGCCGTCATTCACGTAAGCTAACACCCGCCATTTCTACTATGGCCGACACCGAGATTCCCGGATGCCCCTTCGACCATCTATATGATATCAGACGATTCGACGAGCCATCTTTCGTTTCCAGTGGCGGGCAAATTCGACTTCTGCCCTTTACACTTTACGAACCTTTACAAGAATGTACTTGAATATTAGCCAGTACATACACGTGCAAACTACTTTATATTTATGTAGTTTGTTACGTACTTTTTAAACAAATACCTATTTGCAACTTGTTAATTAAACTACGCGACGATAGAGCAGTTCAGTTTCTCAAGGAAATTATTCAACAAATTACAGTTACACGTAAAATTTCTTTTACGTGAAATCAATAATAAAAAACGCAGGAATATAATTTCTTTTATATTTATTTTGAAATATCACAAATACACCGATTTCATAAAACAAGCAACTCGAAAGTACGTAGATTTTCAAGTATGCCTGTTCACACTTCGCTCATTGTGAATAATTAAGTATACCCAGGTCAGGTGCTACAAAACAAAAGTCCTAGTTTCATATAATAACAATCATTAAGGGTTTCCTCCGAACATAGTGTTTTATTATTTATTTTGCACAATGAAAAGATGCTTGCAGGGTGTATGGATTATTTATTCAAGAATTCGCTAAACATCGGGACAACAAATTCTGATTTCTTATAAAAACGATTCAACATTGATCTCCAATACAGAGCACGGTACATTTAAGTCAAACTTTGCGATGATATCCGGATGCAGAACGCCCATTTTCCCAATCACTTTGCCATAGCACAAAATTTCTGCGCAACGATGAGGGAAGAAAGTGGAATCTGAAAGCAATCGCATGTGAATAATGTGCGCGCACGCGTGAATACGATAACTTTGCTAATAAAAATATTTCCTCGCGCGAAGCTTTACCTTCCACTGCGCGAAGATAGTACCCATTGTCGTCTTTGTCAACGGTCCACGGTACTTCTAATACTTGCAATATCCTGTCCAGTAAACCGTGAATTATCTCGAATCCGTCCGATTTATTGCAATATACCGCGCATAAATGCCGACTATTGCGCGCGCCCACTTCCACCGTATTATCCTTTAATACAACATCCGAAACCTCGAACAATTTCTGCGGTAGCGGCATCTTTTTGTTCGCAGCTAATGTCTTCAATAACCCTGGTAGCAAAGTGGTACGCGCTACCTATAACATCGTCCGTATAAAGTGGAGCATTCGTTTCATTCCTCCAACTAAATCCAACGTCTACAAGAATTTAAATAGTGTATACCTGAAATTCTAGCGTTTTCGGATTCGATATGTGAACCGCCGGCACGTCTTCCAACTTGTGGCCCAATTTATCCGAAATATCTTCGCGCGAACACTGTAAGAGAGAATTATTCAATTATTTCCGATTGACCCGTAGAAGCCAAAAGCGTTTTTGCTATTGCTAAGAAGGTTGCTTACCAAGGAGAAAGTTAATGCTTCTGTAAATCCAGCAAAGGCCAGTTCCATGCGTAATTGATCAGACAATTTATTAAGTGGGAACTGAATGTTACGCAGAAAAATAAAATGAAAGAAACACAACGATTAATCTCTTCTTTCAGTTTGAAGAAATTTAAGAATAGTCGAAACATCCTTACCTCCTCTGCGATCGTAGAGAAACGTGGTATAGTTTTCTGAATTTTGTTGTAGCCATACGCTATGGCGACGTCCTCGTAAATGTCGCATGCGTGCAGCACATCGTGCCTCGTGGGAGGCACTTGGACGCTCAATTTATTATTTCTTTCAACAACCGTTTTCAACGACATTCTTGAAAGTAAGCTCGCCACTTGTTCCGCTGTTTGCTTTACACCGATATAGTTTGTCGCTTTATCGCAATCGATTTCCTCCATTCGATGTTTTAAGTCAGGATAAAAAAATACTTGTTCATTAGGATATACCACTCGAACCGGTTCCGCTGTATACTTTGTTTTACAGTACTGACTAAAAGTGCATACTATAGTGTCCAGCACTATCCTTGCCTACAAATTTATCGATAAAAACTTGAAGCCAGTTCTGCTTTCAATTTTCTTAAACATAGAAAAAACGTTGATACTTATAGATTTGTTGTACCTTTGTAAGGTCTGTTGCTGTACATTCGATGAGTACGTTTCTAGTATTAAGCGTGATTTTCGAATGATCTCCGTTGATAATTGGCGGAAGCGATAAAATTGTTCCATCGCTATCTTGCACTACGGGATAAACTGGGCTATCTTTTATGATGTGCAAGTACTGTTTTAATTGAGCATGGTTCTACAAAACAGTTTTAAACGGACAGTTTTACCCGAGACCAACTTCAATGAAACTCTATTTATATTAAAATTCAAGTACACCCACAGTGTATAAGTCGATAATTTCTTCTCCTGTATACTCTTTATCTTGATTAAGCGGTTTGAAGGAAATTTTGGCTGGTGGTCTCGCGTCGTATAAAAATGGACCCTTGACGGTGTCTAAATCATGAGTTCCAATAGATACTAAACTCCGTTTTCTTCCAATATTTTGATGTAACTTGTCTTGCAGATCGATGAAGCTATTGTAGGAGTCTTTTGTAAATGTAACATCTCGTAAAATAGCTGCAACAATATGACCTCTAACTCTCAAACACTGAAACGTAATGCAACGCACATTTTATTCGGGTGTAATGCTTTATAGTTTAATAGTTTAATTAATTATTTACTTTGGCAACCAATCATGATACCAATTTCGATATACCTCGCTTGTCATAGTAATCTGTTGCGTATTTGCATTTGGAATTATCACCCTGTATGCTGGTATATCTATCCTATGTGAAAAGATTAAATGATATTAATCAGGTGAAAAACATAGCTATGCCGATTATACAGCACTATGTTTCAACATTTAAATGTTACCTAGGCGTGTTCGTAAAAGGATTTACATACATCGTTTTACTTGATTCTTATTAATGTGGAGAAAGTAAAAAAGAGAACTTTCTTTAGGAAATAAAGGACAAAGAACAGTTGTATAAAAACTATCAATTATTAAATTATATGTAAAGTGTACCCACTTCTTTAAGAATATGAGCAATCCAAGCGTCAAACCTTCCAGACACAACAAATCGTATCTATTAGCTGGTACATCGATTTTATATATAATTTCCTCCGATGCTTTCGTAGATTCATCTAAACCTTTCTCCTTTATTATTATCTGTTTCTCTGTTGTCTAAAAATTAAGAGGCCGATTAATACAACACACAAAAATATCGATTAATACACGAGATTCTTACCACTTCATCTAATTCTAAACCAAATTTGAAACACAAATCTTGGAACTCGTCATCGGCTGAAATTAAAAAACAAAGTTAGATGATTATAATTTAAAAATGAATATATTAAATGGAACTGATTATCAAATGAAATCAATGTTACTTATAAACGATCGATCATGCATAAGTTAATTAAAAACGCTATAACTTACAATATGTTTTTCCCAGAGCTTGAAATAATAAGTCACGTTTAATATTAATGGTCGGCATTTTTTATAGTACAAGTACTTTCCTTAAACTAGGAGGAACAATTAATAACGTAAAAAAACAGAGGTTAGAATCGCAATTGCCAGTGACCGCACATATGTGTGTACATGCATGCACACATGCATATGTACATACTACATGCCGCATAATAACTACCAAATGCATAGTATGCAAACTACATATGCATCAGTATGCATTGGGGCGATTCTACTCGATTCTTTCACAATCGATTATTTTTTCCGATGAATCGTTTATTTTATTTATTTATTTATTTATACGGGACAAGCCCATTTTGAACATCAGAAGGTACATGCAATAGTGTACAGACTATAAGAACAATAAAATATACAAAGCAAAAGCAACAACCAGGACTGCCTGGATTCAATTCGGCATACCAAAAGAGGATACCACTGAGCGCTTGAAAGCCTCGATAGAAATGCCAAAGAGGCTAATATTGTCGGCTGCATTATTCCCACATTTTAAGAATCGGTTGATTATTTCTCCCGATGAATCGATTATTCCAAGAATCGATTCTCGATAACTTGATTATTATAAGAATCGATTCTCAATTATTCTAAGAATCGATTCTCGATAACTCGATTATTTTAAGAATCGATTTTCGATAACTCGATTATTCTAAGAATCGATTTTCGATAACTCGAATATTCTAAGGATCGATTTTCGATAACTCGATTATTCTAAGAATCGATTCTCAATTATTTTTTAACCAAGAATCGACTCTAAGAGAATCGAGAAAAAATCGACGTCTCGAAATTTTAAGAATTCTCTAATCAGAATTTTTTATTTTTCATTCTCTAAAGAGGAAAATAGAATTCAAACGTCCAAAATTAAATAAGCTACATTTTACATTTTACAGCATCCATCTTTAGAATTTGAAAAGCGAAAAGTATGAAAATTTCAGATAGCGATATCAGATATCATCTCCACATATACATACATCTTGTATATGTAAAACAAAGAGTAATCGATGTATAAGAAACAGACACAGAGAAAATTTAAAATAATTTGCAAAATCGTTTCATGAAGGTTAGGATGCATTGCTTAAGCTCCAACGCTCCTAGCCCGACATCTTGTCAAGTGTCGCAACTGACAAATTATATTTCTCTTATTGGATTGTTTTTAATCGTGAAGAAAATGGAATAGTACTCGAGTATGAAAGTTTATTTTATTTTTAAAAAACTTTAATGTTTTAACACAATGAACAATGTTGTTTATACGTTATAAGAATAAACTATTGGCTCTGCGGTGTGTATCGTACCGGAGAGATATGGAAAATTATAACTCGGAATACAATACACGATACTTGCTCGCATTCACTGAATCAATGAACTGATCATGCTGAAACAAAGCGAAGGAAATAGATATGAGAAAAAAGTGTATAAGAATTTATGTACCCGTATAATGTAAACACTTACCCGTACAAATAGTAAAAAAACGATAACAGATAGAATGCAAGTTTAATCCATCCTTCTCTCTGGTAAACCATTAAAACCTGAGCATTCATTATACTAGTGGGATCGTAAAGACCCGGTTTAGACATGACTGGTCTGTGACAATAATGCCACAGATGATACACAATTAGCGGAATATTTAGAAGCAATGAAAACCACTGCCCACTTATTAGAAATAAAATGTTGATGAAAATGTGCAGGCTATACTCTGGTAAAACTAGCTGAAATGTCAATACATAAGAATAATAGTTCTGATCAAAATTGTCCTTATTCGATGATACCTTACCGGATTTAAACTGTTACATTGTTCAATGGGATTCTTATATCCACTCTTTAATTCATCGAACGCGATAACCTGAAAGATTTAATTTCTGTAATTACTAATACTAACTATACGCACCAAATACGAGGTTATAATTCGCATTGACTATTCGCATACACGATTCTGGCTAATATTTTTCGGCAGAAATCGTCGTCAGCATTTGTGAATGGCACCTACATGAAATATTGCAAAAAATATTAGAAAAGCATCTACTATTAACGCCACGATATACGAGAAAGCGGCCAAACTGAACGCCATTCTGACTGTTGTGTGTGGGTTCTGCGCTGTGTGTACTTACATGTATGTAGCAAGTCATTCGATGTAGTGCCGGGAGATATTTATCGATATTGTACAAATCGATGATCGATACTCGCCTATCGATATATCCATACTTTTTACACTATCCAAATAGCACACCTCGTCTTAGAGACGTCTAGTTTATGTCCATTTTAGGTCTGAACGTCTTGATTTGTAACAAAACGTCTTTAAGACGTCTTTAAGACGCCTTGTGGATGTCTTTAAGACTTACCAGAGGTTGTACTATCTGGGTTAGGTGGCTTGGAGTCCACCTGTGACGTCACATTCGTTTCGCGTTGTCGCCACTCGACTGGCTTCGCGTTGGCATCAATTCACGCACACATTACCACCGTAAGTGTGGTGCCAAGCCGGAGTCCTCCAAACCCTGGTGAATAGTGTAACACTGTCTCAAATACTCCGAGCTGAACCGTTGCAGCGCGTAGGTGTAACGCAGAGCAAGGAATTCAAAGTGATTGTACCACGTGTTGTACCTGAAGTTTACGAAGAATTCTAACATCTTCGAAACAACAAGAAGAGCAAGAGATACGTAATTATGAATAATTATAATTTTATATTATCTCCTTCGCGGAAATCGGAATATATAAAACATGTCTTGCACGCTGCAGACTAAAAGAATAAAACGCAGGAGATAACGTTAAAAATGTTATATTCATTCGATAAAGTATAACGATGCGTCGTCGTTGTTAACGCGATACATTCACGAATGCTTCTTGGTATCGCAGTTGTCCAAAGCCTGTCTTGTTTAGGCGACGACGCAGTTCTCGGAAAGACTTGGTTTATAACAGCCTCAAGTGTTGATTTTTTAATGCCTAAGTTGACGACCGCTAAATGACCGTTTGGGAACTTGCTCGTCTGTCTCGGGCCTAAGGGTTTCCCGTAATTTCTATCGTATCTTGTTGAAAATTGTTTGATTGGTGAAGTTTCCTGATGGAAATAACCCGAAACACGACATACATCGCACTAGTTTTAATAGTAACCAATTTGAATATATATTATCTTGAATAATGATCGGGGTAAGACGTACGAATTAAGATATTGTTAAAACTAGCCTCATTTGCCGTATTTTGACTCATTATTGGTACTATTTCCAAAAAGATGGAACGAAAATCATAGAAATTGAAATTCTCATGATTGGATGATACTAAATACATCTCGGGATCCGATATCGCCAGTTTAATGCTTTTGACGAGAAATCTTGCGACCCAGTACTCGCCGTCCGATCATGTAAACGAAATATATTTTGCATTGTGTCTCTCCGAAACCTGTTTTTGCATAATGTATTTATACACGTCCTTCAGTCGGGCACAGCATGCTGTAAGCCGTATGTTGATAAATATTGAAGGAAAGTGGCATAAGGATTTAAGGAAAGTGGCACAGGTGGCAAACGTTATGAGAGACAAAATTTTTATTTGAATAGACATTTCGAATAACGAATGCAAGTTAACAAAATTATTCGTCATGTGTTTTATAAATATTACCCAGTTTAACTTTATTTGACGCACGACGAATCATGTTTTCCCGATGAAATTGGCTCCCAAAAACGACAAAATTCGGGCCATAATTAAGGAAATTACGTGAAACATTGATTTGCATAATTTAAAATTAGCTTCGTTAAGTAGTCCGATTTACAAGACATTTAACATGATTTTAATTGAGGAGTATAAAACTTATTGAATATAAAATGTATTAAAAATATATTTGATGATGGAGGTCGTTATGTTTGCACCTAACTCAGAAATAAGTACTAAGAGTGAACGTCCTTCTGTAATGTACTGCGGTGGTTTCATGATGTTGTGAAGGTGTATGGTTGCAACTGGTACTGGAAATCTCGTTTTTATAGATGGCAGTTTAGATAAACATACATTTTTAAATATTTTAAAAAACAATTTAGGAGAAAGTACTACCAAATTGGGGTTACTGGGAAATTTTTATTTCCAGCAAGACAATAACAATTGTATAATACACCTTTGTATAATACAATCTTTGATATTTACAAACAATAAAGTTTTCGCGGTCGCTGATTGCGAATCTGAAGTCAAAGTGGCAAAAAACAAAATGGCGGATCCAATATCCCGTTTTCTAATTTCCTCTCTTAAGAAAGAAAATTGATCATCTACTTTTCGATTTGGAAAATGTTGTAAGTTATTAAAAAGTTCTTGTCTCGTTACAAGAATAGTATTTGGATTCACATCTGAAAATAACAAAAGATATAAATATTTCAATTAACAGTGTTTGCAAAAAAAAATTATTTTCATGAACTAGGAACCTTTTTGAATAAATTGAAATTTTAGGGTTTAGAGCAAAAACGAGCAAAATCGGAAAATTAATCTGAGTTCTTTGATAATCAGAATGTTTGATCCGACTTGGAAGTTATCTAAATGTTTAATTGTTTTTGTAGATCAGGTATGGTAATTAAGGTTATGCGAGGCAATTTTGAATTAAACCTTATGAATGTATTATTGCTTGCCGCAAACGTATAACATCAAAAAGTAATTACTTTTAAAGTAATTAAACACCTCAAATTGTCGTGTAACATTGAAAGGTCTTTCTCGATTCGAGGACTGGACTAGACTGCCTTTCCGTCCGGTGGGAAGTCCCCTATTGTTCTTTAGGGAAACTCCTAAGGACCCCGATGCCAATTCCCAGATAGCACAACGTCTGGTAAAGTCTTAAAGACGCCCACAAGGCGTCTTAAAGACGTCTTGTTACAAATCAAGACGTTCAGACCTAAAATGGACATAAACTAGACGTCTCTAAGACGAGGTGTGCTATCTGGGTTTACGACGTCTATAACGTCGCGCCAGTCTGCCTCGTCGCTGATTACGTCACGCTAGCCTCATCTATTTAGGCCCAACGTCATGTACTCGGGAGAATGCAAATACAAAACTTGTATAAAAATGTCCTTTATTATAAGCAAGTTCGAACTAATTGCTCGTGCGAAGTACAAGTCAGATCTGAAGCTAAAGACGAACGGAAGAAAGGAACGTGGAAGAATCGGAGAATCCTATTGGTAGCTTCTATTGCGAGGATGTGGAAAATGGAGCTAGGATTGGTCATTGAGTAAGGGGGAAGAGGTGGTTTTTAGAAAGTTCGGTTGTGACTGAGACGTTAGCTTCCACTTTGGAAGGGGGCCTTAGGACCCACGGCCTAATCCGCTTGTTTACGGTTAAGTCAGGTTCGCTCGGAAGGGACTAAGGGTCTTTGAGGGGGACGATGACCAGATGTGTAGAAAACAGAATGTTGCGAAGTGGGTATCTAACACCAACCACGCAGCCCCTTTTACGAGGTGGTGCTTCAATATTTCTAACACTTGGTAGTGTTTTTACTAATTTTGACTGTATCCTTTGTACAGGTATACATTGTATAAGGTGGGGTCCTCCGCACTCGCAGCTCTTTTGAGTCTGTTCACGCTGTACAGTGTCTTTATTGCTGTGTTATACATGGTGTGTGTGGGACTGATGTTTGATGCCGTCGTGTTCGTTAGTGGGTGCTGCCTGGTCCTCTGGGCTCTTCTGGCTGTTACTCTTCCTACTTCCTCTCTCTCATTGACACGTGGAAGAACCCTCCTCCAATCGTCGCTCTCATTTCGTTCCTCTCCACCCCCTCCATCCATTCCTCCCTTCCGAGGAATACTGTACAGAAATCCCCTAGGTCGAAAAACCCCAGCCAGTTACACATTTCTTTTACTATTATTTTTTTAAGATATCGGAATGAAATTTGCGCTAAAAAATAGGAAAAAATTATACCTTTCTAATGATGTATGATTTAATATTTTTTACATATTTCATTTATTTTCAATTTTTTTAATTTATTTGTGATAAAAAAATGTAATTCTGTTTAATTTCTACCTTATTTGATGCCCTTTACAGTGGTTTAAGTAAAATGTTTGGGAAACGTTTCATTTCCAATTTACAAGGAAAAATTAAAGTTCAATCTTTAGACTTGTCGCTTCAGGTCGCTGCAGTTGGCTGCACTCGGGGTCCCCGGACAACGTTTTGTAAAGCCGGATGTTTGGCGGAGGGGAACCACCTACAGGAGTGGTGGCAATGGCTGTGTTTCAATTCATGCATGCTGTGCATGAAATTGGTGGTATCGCATTGGTGGCATCGTACGATTCCCTAGAATTTCTCTCACTTGCCACCAATACGATGCCACCAATTCCATGCGCAGTATGCGTGAATTGCAACACAGCCATAGGCAGTAATGGTGCGTGAGACGCCACGGCCAATCAGCGTCGCCGGGAAATATGTTGTCGACACTGGTCACTCGCTTAGTACTGGCGTCGGTTCGTCTCCAATCGGGGCTTCCCACGCACACATTACCACCCCTGCCAAACCTTGTCCGGGAACCCTGGCTGCAGTTGGCTGCATTTTTTTAATTTTTGGGGAAGTGAGCGCGTGTGTGAGGCGTTTCTTTTTTAAAGTTTACAAATAACTCATACATTTAATTCTTATGCTTTTATTTACTGGTTATTCTGTTCATTGCTCGTCATTTTTCTGTGTGATAACGAGGTAATTTCTTTTACATCAATTCGGTAAAAAGTACAAATCTATTCAAATTTTGCGTTTGGCCATCCAAGTAGGAAATTCTTTGATACGTAATATAATCTACCTCTGCTACGTTGTAGGGATGAAACGGCATACATCGAGAAATTCGCATCGTGATGAAAAACCTAAGCCCTCGCGTGATGAAGATAGTGGCGCGGTTCTACGTGCAAGAACGGAAGAGGAGAGGCGACGGCGTAGACGCGACTGGATGATCGAACAAGAAAAAATGGACAGGCATAATAGACTGAAAAGAAAAATGGCTATGGAGTATGAGATACGACGCGCTCGTAATATAGGCTTAGCGCTTCCCATAGGAAGATGCAACAGATCTTGTAGGAGTAGAAGCGAATCTCAACCTAGTCGATGTAGAAGAACTTCTGTGTGTTATACACCCGAAGATACTGTACTTTCAAAAAAGTAAGTATAAAGTGTCTTTAATTATTAACTGTTGAATTAAACGCAGTGTCTCATTCTGGAGGATTTTATAGACAAAGAAGAATTTTAACATTTCATCGTCGGGTCGTGGAATTTTCTGCGAAGTGTTAAAACTTATATTTATATACAATATGAAATTTAGCTGATATAATTTCGCAATACAGTTGTATACTATAAAACAATATGCTTAAAGAAGCAATCAAAATATTAAATTGTAGTAAATTTTAAGCACAAATCTATTAAATCATATATACAAATAATATTATTCTGCACTTTAGGCTTGAAACACCAAGTGGTAGAATGCCCTTATTTAAAGGACCGGAAGGCACAAAAATTAATCCCATAGAACTTTGCAAAATCAAAGTAGATATTCATAGAAAAATTCCTGGAAGAGTAGCTACCAATGAACTCAAGCGGGATATATCAAACAAGGAAGATGTGGTGCTTAAAAGAAGAGCGGGTAATGTGTTGTTTGTTTTACCGCAATTTCTTAAGAATTTTCAGTCATTCAGCGAACGAGTACCACAAAGGAAAATGAGCTCAACGCGGAAGATGATTCTGAGGTTTTCTAGAAATCACGATCAACAAATTGAAGTTTCAGAACATACTCTCCGCTTTTTAGAATCCATTTAGTTTCTATTTAAATGTATTATCGAAATCTTGATAAATATTTCCACGTTTTCACTTTACCAAGTGCTACATTCGAAGAATGGAATCCTTGCCACTAATTTCTACAGTCATGAAGATTCTGGATATTATTGCGTCCCCTGTAATATTCAAGAATTTCCTCAACTTTGTTCATAAAATTAATAACGTGTTTTTGATATGCCCAGGATATAGCAAATTTGGAATACGACGTTGGATAATAATGTGCATTACGTAAGCACAATTTTTTCACTTTGATTGTTTTAAGATTGCTATGCTTAACGTATCTCTTGCTTGCTGCTTTATGTACAGTATTTTTTTCTTACGAGCTTGCACAAAGAATTATGCTTCAGCTATATTAACTGCTATAATGAATATATATTTTATTACAAATTAATTTTTCCCTGAAAAACGTAGTTCATACACATTTTGTGCATTCTCCTTGTGTTCTGGTTTTGGGAATATGTGCATGTCCAAATGTGTGGATTTTTTAAATGGTTTATGTGCTAAGAGCTGACCAACTGGAAGATTTTCGCATCTTGGAAGATGTTTTAAATATTGATATTCAACAACTGAAGAGCCATGGTGAAACATTAAACATTAGACTCCAACACTGGAAGAAACGAAATCAGAAATTAAATCTTAGAATTCTTCAAAATTTTTGCATATTTCTTATTCTTATTCATCTTTTATTGCATTAAATAAATAATTACAATTGGGAAATAGGTACTTTCGTTTTAAGGTATGAGTACTCGTAGACTTAGTTTAGTTGGTTTGAAAAGCATTGTATATAGAGTGAATATTGTGGGACCTGGAAATTGCGATTCAACGAAGTGGAAGATTACTTAATCGTCCTGGAAAACATGAACCATCTCGGAAGATTTTATTGTGGTATCATGAATTCTCTACACACAAATTAAACTAGTTTATTTGAATTATATTGAAAGGCGTATCAATGTGTTTATATTTTTGTAATCAATTAGTAATAGACAATGAGTAACATTCCAAGAATTTATCTACATTCTTTTGAAAAATTATTTAATGCGATTTGTATGCGCTTTGTGAAAAAGAAAAGAAAATATTAAAATATAAATTAACAACAATTTATTTAACTAATTTGAAATTGACAATACAAAATGACTTGGCTTGCAATTGTTCAGAGCAATTCAGTTGATATCTTCAAGATTTGTCACAGCTGGTATTGCTTAAGTGCTTTCCCGATTTTTACATAAGATTGTTTTTATATTATTAAATTTACTAAACTGCAGGAGAGGGAACCAAGCCGATATTTGATAGAGAAGAAATAAAGAGAGCAATAGGCGAAACAGAAGAAGTTGAGGAACATCGTTCTGTCGTAGCTGTGAATTTAGAAAAATCAGGTATGTTTATTATTTCAAATTGCTAAGATTTATTACAACTTCTGTTTCGCAAATATGGACACTTTAATTTTTAGAAACCAAGTTGAAAACATTCAAAAGGCATTCAGCCCAAAATCACAGTCCTAGGAGCACGTGGTCCCGTCACCCCAGGTTCGTGCCTGGATTTTACACAGAGTATTGCAATATAAACCTAAGTTAAATATAAGTGTAAATCATGTACAAAGAACTTACTGTTTTAAATGTGTTAATGTGTACTCTGAAATTGTTTAGGAAATTATATTTTTGCTAATTTGTTTACCCTCTTTCAGATATAACGATTCTAAGCATGAAGATAAAGGAAGTTGCAGAAGTAATAGGTAAAAAGCTTTTATTACACTTTCATGTATCTGCGTTCATTGCATTTTTTCCAGGTGTATTTCACCAGATTATTACATTATTTACATAGGGAGAAAGATCATAATAGAGAGCGAAAAGATGGTGAGAGATCTTCCCGAGAGCATCGAGAGCGGCCCAGAGATCATTCTCGAGACAGGAGAGAGGAAAGAGATAGGCCTGGAGAACAAAGGGTTCTCCGAGAGCATTATATTCAACCAATTCCTATTCCTATTTATTATGGAGTAAGTTCTTTATTTATATAAAAATGCGAATAATTTAGTCATGATATAAAATTCATTCATTTCTTTGCTCAGAATTTTCAACCGAGACCATTAATGGTTCAACCATGGGGCCCAATTCGAGGAACTTTTGGAAATAATATACATCCTCCTATGATGAGACCTTTCAGAACATTTCCACCACAATCAATAGGAATGCCTCCAGATAGGTATGGATTTCATTCACCTCTAAATTCTAGTAAGTGTGAATTATAAATGTACAATATAGCAACTTCAGTTTCAGGGAGATGAGAGTGCGGATGACACAAGGAGCATTCAAGATAATGGAGAGCAACGAAATGCAGGCGACGATGGAAGGGGCAGTCAAAAAGAGACTGTACAACGTGAACCGATTAGATCTTAAGCCTTAGTATATGTTAATATAAAAACTCCTTAAATACTGAAGTCTTTAACCTAAGCCTTCGAATACTTTAGAAATAGGATCGTAATAATAAATATTAGCTATTATATTTACATATATATATTGACACCTTTTTTTACGAACCCTCGTTAACAAACACTGGGAACAAGGGAGGGCAACCGAACGCGCTTAAATGTGCGCTCCAATTTTGACTTGAAGGCAGGGTTCCAATCGCTCGCAACGTTCGTCTTGTTGCGCGGCCGTCTGGGAAATCCTGATTTCCCAGACACGGATAAATAAAACGGATTTAACTGATACAAATAAGTAATTCACAAGATTTATAATTGTACGTCCGTTCACTTTCATTTTCGGAGCAAGAGTGCCCGTTTTACAAGGTCCATCGGTTTTACAGTTTTTGTTAATTGCAAAATAGTTTCTAAGAGCCAATCGCAAATTTACTAATTAATTAACTAAATTCCTATTTGTCGATCCATTTCCTTTCGGTTATTGATTTTTGTAAAAACAAGCGTTTACCAACGTTGCACTGAATTTACACACCTAGGAGAAAGGAAAAAATGGAGTTCATTTATTCAAACATCGAATGTTAATTTAAATGAAATAATTTCAATAATGGTCCAATATAAAAACTTTTATCTTCGAAAATTCTTAATTCAAATTAATCAATATCGATACTTTTTTGAATAATATATTTCGTGTATCGATATTGAACGAGAAAATATATATCGATAAGCATTATCGATAGTTAGGACCAATATCAGCAATATCACGCATCATGAAACGAAGGAAAACGGTTTTCTGGACTGCAGTGAATTTATCTTCAGCCTCGGCATGTTCAGGCTGTTCGATCGTAATGAATTTTTGGAAATAAGCGTAAGGCTGTGATTGCTGTGAACAACGTGTGCCGTGCGTGTGCCGTGGTGCCTGTCCCCGTTCGCCGTGGTTGCTCCCGGTTGCTTCCCATAAAAGTAATCCAAGAACATAAAATCCAACTGACCGGACGCGAAAAATGATAGACTTACGTGACGACAGTGCGAAGAACGCCAACAACAGTAAGAAATACGGTAATCTAAATATACCGGGTAAGTTAAAGAATTACTCAATAGTGAATAGTGAATAGTGTCATTCTATAGTGTAACACTAAGCACGTGAATTCAAACGGTTATCGAGTTTTTGGAGCAAGACACACAATTTCACAATTATTACACAATAGTGTATTATAAAAAGTATACATAGCTTCAACGTACACGCTTGCGAATCGAACGAAATACTTGGAACGATATCGACACGCACGTATAACCTCAATTCTATAGCCTCCATACCGTAACCTATATGTATACTAAATGAAGCATGTACCTTTAATGTCGCAAAGAATGACAGAAATATTTCACACCTAAGAGTGTACAGGATGAATTACATTACGCGAATAATATATTTTCCAATATTCCTCACGGTATTTCTTTTAGTGTTAAACAATTGAACATTGTCATTAACCTAATTGGGGGTTAATGATTCTTTAAATAGTGCTATATTCCAAAATGATTTTCGCTTGAAGACTAGTAAGAATATATTGTCAAGTGTCTACTTAGTCACTCGCACCACACAAAGCATGTTGAAAGTCTTTGTAATTAGTAATTTCTACAGGGCGACTTCTTGTGCGTTAACTCTAGCATTCGATGTATTAAAAGCAGAAGAACTTGCTCGTGAAAGCTCAAAATTTAAAAGATAAAGTACCATACCAACGATACATTAAAATATTAATAAATGGTCTTTCAGTTACGTCCCACCAAGGATTGGCACCGCTAAGTCCATATTTAAATTTCGATCCCGCATACCTTCCCCCTAGTCAACCTGAATATATATTTCCGGAGGGTGCTGTGAAACAGAGAGGTCGATTTGAATTGGCGTTTAGTCAAATAGGCGCAGCATGCATAATAGGATCTGGTATCGGCGGTGCCACAGGTTTCTACCGAGGTATCAAGGCAACGTCATTGGCAGGCCAAACTGGCAAGCTTAGGCGAACACAGTACGTAATTTCAGATACTTCAAACGTTAATCGTTTCGAAACTGCTGCGAAACTGGAATAAAAATGTCTGATTCTTTGTCAACAGATTAATTAATCATGTTATGAAAAGTGGTTCCTCGTTAGCAAATACGTTTGGGATAGTGTCTGTGATGTACAGTGGTTTCGGAGTACTTTTGTCTTGGGCAAGAGGTACAGACGACTCGTTCAATACTTTAGCAGCAGCAATGGCGACAGGCATGCTGTTCAAATCCACAAGTATGTCTCGTTTAAACAGTTTATGAATGGATATAGGGGAAGAGCGGGAGTAAACGTTTAATCCTTTCAGCTGGTCTGAGAAAATGCACATTAGGCGGTTGCATCGGACTAGGAATTGCATCGGTGTATTGTGTGTGGAGTAACCGTGAAGCACTGTCAGAACTGAGGCATCGCAGCATTAATCCAGCGTAAGATTGTGTGTATACCAGCAAAACCTCTATGTTGTACATTTTTTCAATATTTCTAGTACTCGACTCTTTTCATTCGAATGATCTACTTACTACTACCATCTATATATATATTTTAATACTATCAAAAATCTTTTGAACTACATACATGTATCGATCTCCTTTTAGTTTCTTTCTCTCCATTTGCTTGAACCTAGGTTCACTGTTGCACATGTCTGAGATTAATAGTCTTGGAATGTGAGATACAAACACATCGTCGTTCCGTAGTCGATATCTTACGGTAAAAGTTCATAGGCTGGTAAGTGTGCACATTTACTGGCTATCAAACTGATAAATGTGCACATTTACCGATTTGTACTTTTACTGTAACAGATACATACACATATAGTGCAATTACTTTTATAGAGACCTATCGGACAATTCGTTGTAAGATGCATATAAGCCTATATACACATACATACATACAAAATACATGTATATAAAGTAGATAAAGTACGTACATGGTGGTTTTTACACAGTTCCCGACACTACGTTATTATAGTATTATTGATGGATCCGGCAAAGAATGCTCAAATTTAAAAAAGAAACAGGGATTTCCTTCTCGAGCATGTTGCAAAGTTCCGCATCTATAATATCTACATTAGGGTGGCTCTTATTTTCGACTTCTGAATTTTCTTCGGGGCAACCTCCAGAACAGTTTCAATTAATTAAAAAAATCTGTGTAAAGTTTGAGCGCGATCGGATGACGGGAAAAGGTGTCTCTGGGCCCTTGAATATTTAAATAATTATTTAACAGCTCGCGAAGTCGATTTTATATAATATCCTCCAAGTTATTGATTAAATAAAAAAATATGTGATACAAAAGTTGTAGATCCGAACAAGGAGCATCTTTTATTATTTGCATTACTTTTTCTCGTGCGACAAACGGTTTTCGAAAAAAGTCCGAAAAACTAAAAAAAAACTTCTTAAATTTTGAGTCTATATCTGTGATATTTTTTGCGAATTTCGGTCCCAAGTTTTCTGGAAACATTTCTGACATATCAAACAATGAAAACAAGGAAAAAAAATTATCTTTTTCGCATATTTCAGTTTAAAAAATAATCCTCGAAAATAAAAATTCCATTTTGTACGCTTTCATAAATAAAAAGTATTCTAGAAGCATTTAAACTTTCAAAATTTGAGAAAAACAAGTTTTTCTGTTTAGTTTTTTCGATTTTTTTCGAAAATCGTTAGTCGCACGAGAAAAGTAATACAACATAAAAGATGCTCCTTATCTGGATCTACAACTTTTATCCGACCAACTTATATTCGCGAGCTGTTAAATAATGATTGAAATGTTTAAAAGCTCAAGGGCACCTTTCCCCATTATCCGATCGAGCTCAAATTTTACACAGATTTTTTTAATTATTTGAAGCTATTCTGGAGGGTACCCCCGAAGAAAATCTTGAAAAAAATTTACCAAAAATAAATAAGAGCCACCCTAATCTACATAGCCCGCGATTATCATCAAAGCCGTTTTTACCACACGAACCGTATTATTGCGTTCGGCGAAGAAATTCATTTCAAACTGTGAATCTCGAAATCGATAATTTTCAATCAATTACCTACAGCTATTACCTACCCTCGCATTAGTAAATTATCTTGTACCACATGCCATCGGCGTATGTATGCATGTATGTATGTGTGTATGTATGTTTGTTGTATTATAGTTTTGTTTGTTTAACTTGGACGCCGGACTCGAGAGGGAAAGAATCACGAGAAAAAGTAAAAGTAGGAAACTAAACTTTTCGAACAAACTATACTTTACCTACTTTATATTTCTTCATTGGTATAACTTCAATGGTAAAGTTATACACCAACGAAGAAATACAATCTTCACCATATATATATTCACATACTTTTTCATTTCTTTTCTTACAGATTAAAGTGAGATCAATATGCGATTCCAAACTACTAGAAATTTACAATACTAACTCGACTCGTGTGTTTTGTACATAGAAAATCTCCTCAGACAATTCTATAGAATAAATAGTTTATCCAAATAAACAGAGTCAGTCTGTAATATAAATAAAGAAAATTGTGCAGCAGTATTTCTAATTTTCTACACGTTGTCCAATTGTCAATTATTTCGTCGTTGTTATTATTATTATTATTCTAGTACATATTAGATTATAGATGTTGGAGTTGATCGGTATTGGATCACAGATTCTATATATCACTAGCACAAAACAGGATGCACACAGCTCGCGACACCTGGATTATTGGTGACTGTGTGACAGTAATAACGCACGATAATCTTATCAAAGTTTATCTCCCTGCTGTTACAGTCAAGTACGTCTCTTGTATCGCATCGGTGGTGGTTGTACGTAGGCTTTCACACGCCATATTAAGGAAAATAGTTGAACAACAATCAAGTCGATTATTGAAATTGATGGTGTGATTACCTAAAGACTCGGTCGCGATTGCACCGTGGATACAAAACGCACACCTTGTGCGTCCGTACCATTGGAAGTGTCGACTCTACACGTATGTACGTATGCCTACGATAGAAATGTGCGAAGAACTTGATATTCCTGGAGCAAACACGCAAAACGACGAATTAGCGATGCGAAAACAAGCCGTCAGTTTTCCGAATTTCAATTAATAACATATAGAGCTCGACACACTCGCGTGAGCAGACGTGAATACTTGTTGGACGAAATGCGGCACGCCAGTCTCACCGAGTAAATATTTGTCTTTAATCTTTACGATCCTTGGGGCTCGTAGATACTGCATCGTTGAGCTTCGACAAAAATCCACGGCTTACTTGACGAAACAACGAGCACGTAGTATTCACGGCGTGCGCGTGGACGAGCCTGTGCACGTTGTGGTAGTAACGTTCTACGAGTGAACCGGGCGAACCATTAACGTTTTGGCGGAAAGTGTGTTTAGGAGTAGCCTGACCTTTATCGTAACGTTTTCGCGAAACGATTTTTGCCTCGCGGTACAACGCTTTTACATGCCTTTCAGTTGATCAGAACAGTATAAGCTATTATCCATTATTCGATAATTTTATGCATACATAAATATATCCGTACGTATGTGCATTGTGCAATGTATGTATTAGAGAATCGCTAAATGAAAAAGCACGGATATTCTATAGATTGTACAGGCTGATTAATCTTTCAACTGTCTAAGCATCTTTGTTGTTAGATTAAGTAATAAGTACAGGTGGTATGAAATTGCGTTTAAACGAATCGTAACTGAAAAAGACTCGCCATTACGCAAGAGGATCTCTGCTACGTATATTGGAAAGTTGGAAGGTTCGTCGATGAATCGTTATCACAAAAATAGTACGTTGAGGAAACGCGGTAGCTATGGAAATATTTACGCGGTAGATCACAGTCGTTCGTTACAACACTCCGCGTAATCCGTATACCGAAGCCATACGAAAATTGTAGTATGTAGTAGTCGTACAATTTTTCTCGCGGCATAGGTTTCTTCTTTATGTTCATTGCTATCTTTTTTAGATTCTTTGTATCCCTATCATGTCCCTTGGGTTCTCTCCTATTTAACTTTGGCCAGTATGTACAGCATGCAATGTACAAGTGATGGTTACTGTTTTTAAGGATGAATGAATCTCTACACAATCGATCCACGATTCATTTGAAACTTTTTCTCGTTCCAATTTTCACTGTTTATTTTTTATTTCACCCAGAGGTGTAATAGTCTTCCCCGGAAAGCAGTGACCATCATTTTTCCAACACCCCACGTTGTCATTATTGCGTTGTGGACCGTCACATCTCATCTTTATTACCAACCTACAGCTAATCAATTTATTCAATACTCTGCGATAATTGATTTCGAATACCGAGCGACTAGGATTCCCAAATTAATAGATTCATAATCCGATCGTCGATGGTCTACGCCCTAAATTTTAAGCTGAAATCCCGTAAATGCGATGTCGCAGGAAAAGAAAGCTATTCGTTGGAATTTCAGAGGTCCGGTGAGATTTCTTTCGCGCAGAAAGAAACGCCGCGATGAACGAAAAACGAGCGGAATGGATGTTGAGTGTGCTCTATGTCTCCTCCGCGATCTTGTCTCTGACATCGTTGATCAGCTTACTCACTGTTTGGCGATATTGGGCATGGACTTTGGATGTTTGCATCAACGTCGACTGCGGTTGCATACTGTACGGTATTAACACCTTTCGCACGTTCATGGGAGGCGACGCGAAGCTCTGCCACTTTGGAGTTTACGGCTTGATTCCCGCGATCTTGGTCAGCTTACTTCTCGGCGGATATCACGGGTATAGATGTTGTATTAGTAAGAACTTAGAGGAGCCCGTGCAAATCTACGACCATACTACCAGGTACATACCTATAGGTAGGATCTTGGGATTAGTTCCCTTGCTGTATAATTGTGTTACCTACTTTATGTGCGGATTATGCTGTTTTTCTTTCGGCAGAAACCTAAACAACGATCAAAGGACGGTGGTGATTAGAACAAAAAGAAGAAGACCGTACAAGCAGTGGATACCTGGGGTCTTTCTCGCAATTTTACTCTCTTGCTTGTCCCTGGCTCACGCAGTCGTTACGACCGATGGCTACTATAAAACGTGCGAACAGTATAGAAAAAGGCTGATACAAATGCTAGATGCGAGAGGCTCCGCCGCCGAGGTAAGCTATCCTAAGCTCACCTAAAATACTTTCTACTTTTCAAACAACAGTATTGTATGTGTTAGGGTGGACCTTAGGCACTTTGGTGAAAATTTTTTTGCGAATTTTTTTTCACGCCGTCTTATAAAATTCTTCCATTGGGTAAACAGGAAAATAATTTCTGCAAATGCCCGTGGATATGTTTAAACTAGGAAAAATTTCTAATACTCCGTTTTCTGCGCTTCATTTTGTTAAAACAGCATCATAATGGACAAAAAAAATGAGTCCTTGATTCAAAAACTAAAGACCTCAAGCGTTAAAATGTGTTTTTGAATTTTTTTTTCGATTATTTTTTACAGAGATACAGCCATTTGAAAATGACAAAATTTTTCGTGAAATTATAGTGTTCCTTTAATTTTGACGCGGAGTGTATGTGTGTTTCTCGTTCGATCGTGCGGTGCCGTTTCATCTTTGCCGGGTTTCGCCAGTCGCTCACGCGATGATTTATGGCTTACGCGGAAAATGAAATTCTTTATTTTCTTCATCGAATCAATATTGCAGTGACACCAATGGATTCCTTACGTTTATCCGATGAAAATCATACCAAATTTTATGTAAATCGGACTATTTTTAACGAAGTTAATCTTATATTATGCAAATCAATTTTTCATATGATTTCCTTAATTATGGTCCGAATTATGTCGTTCTTGGGGCCAATTTCATCGGGAAAACACAAGGAATCGATTGGTAACACTTTTGTGAAAATCTGATTAGAAATGCAGAATTCGAGATTCGCCGCTGCTTAGTGCGTAACATTGTTATATGGCCCCGTTGGTTTTGGGTACCTGGAAGACCAGGGAACTCAGCGAGGCGCGTGATTGCTGGCGGTATTTTATTTTGTAAACTAGTGTAATTATTAACTGCAAAAATTCTAAATAAGTACGGAATCATAATATTTTCTAAAATATAAAATATTTCATTTCAATTTTCAGAAACACGCCACTCTTTACATTTAGCGCGCAGTTACTCCTATTTCAAAACTTCGCATTCGATATGTCACGTTTTCTCATGAAATGGAACAACTTCAGGGGGCGGCGTGTTAAAAAATAATGTCCACCCTAATGTACACATTGCCTACATTCCAATTGCCGTGTACTTGTGTCTTTAAGAATTCTTCTAACCACCCTCCCACCAGTTTCCTTATTCTATGTATAGGTGATACATAACAGGCTTTCGTGCGGAGCAATCCTCGACTTTATGGATTATCTGCAGCCGGATATGAGCGTAAGTAATTGGATACGCGGCAAGGAAATTGACACCGGATTCGCTCTACGATTAGCAATCGTTTCCACATGGTTTAATTTCTGCGCGTGGATACTCGCGTTAAGTTTAAATGTTACGATGGCGTGGAAAAGGCTTTGCTGTCGCCACAGATCAGACACAGAATAGATTAATCAGCCGACTTTGGCTCTCATATAAGTGCCATTACCATTTTCCTGTCACCTCCGCCATTTTTATCAGCTCAGAATGAAATAAGAGTGCAGCGCCAGCAGTGGTAGGAATTGGAATTATAATCGCGCTAAAAAAAGTGAGCGTGTAAATGTGTTGTTGTCACTGTATATGATGGTGACTGTAACTTTCTTACATCGTCCCCTACAACAGCTCGAATGCAATGGGAACTTAACCGTTCTTTCGATTTTACTCTGACTTACTATATCCAACAGTCGAAGCGAATAAGGATTTACCTGAAATCGAAATTGCTCGAGTTTCATAAATACACATAGAACAGCACCCGCTTCAACACCGGCAAATAAATGCAGTATTTACTGCGACGAGTTGCGCCATGGATTGTTGCGTCGAGAACCTATTTATGCATAAAACAATGGGGTCGTAAATAGAAAACCAACACACTTGAAGCACCAATCTATCTTTTATTCTAACAATACTGCAAGAACATTTTGTCAGGACAAACCCGCGATCTTTGGATCGTTTACGTTTACGAAAAATTCACAATTTTTACTTGCGGAGAGAAGAACTCTTATCATTCTCATCATCTCTACCCCACCCTTTGCTCTCTAGCAGCATTTAAAAGATCCAGCTTTTCGTGCGCTTCACCTCCATTCACCTCCATCGTTTCGTTCCATTATGCACGTCACTCTTGCGAGAGAAATACAACTGATTTCATTGATCTTGAATTATAATTCTTCATACACTTCAAGAGTGACTCGCGCTCTGTACAGAGTACAAGCCCAAAACGTCAACTGAACGAATGGAAGGCACCTAATAATTATATGTATTGGCTACTATTATCTACAATTCTATTACACCAAAAATGCACCAATATGCGTGTAGAATTTTGTACGCGTATGTAAATATGTGACAATAGTACATTAATTACACAGGATACTTTCACGAATTGTCTCGATGGTTCTCCTGTTTCACTATATACAATTCAACTGTACAGGACGATCTAGAACACTGGGACGTACTTGTATGTATGTACATATAGATGTTTAAATCACCTTTTCCTCTTTCCATTTCAACGTATTCCAGCCGCACGACTATGCTGTATCAATATGATTCCTACGTACTTGCATGGCTACTTGACTGTAAATTATACGCGGAGACGTGGTTCAGCAGCATCATATAGCTTTAAGATACAGTATATCAGGCATATTCGATTTTCTTCCGAGCTTCAACGAAAGGCCACCAATTAATTACTAAATAAAATGATTACCCGAATATTAAAAGCAGTAAATACACATATAGGTGGCCTTCATCCACCCCTCTCTCTCTTTCTCTCCCCCCTCTCTGCCTCTCTCGACAGAAATGATTTCTAAACATTCGTACATCAATTACAGCCTACACAGAAAGCTCGATCGCCGCGCATCCTGGCTTTACTTGTATTAATTTACTTGAAAAAATTGTTTCACTCGTAGACACGGATTGATCGTAGTAGTAGTAATAATATATAATAGTAGAAAATCTACAAATCTCAAGTACAAACGTAGTGAAAACGCTTAGCTGCAAAAATAGATGCACGAGCTTCATCTACTTACCTAGATATACAATGCGTTCCCTTTTTTCTCCTCACTTTTTCTTTACTTCTTTTTCCCATTTTTCTATTTTCCATCGAGGCTATCTCGAGTGCAAGCGAATAATCATTTAGGATTCGGACGCTTCTAAAGTCTAACCCAGACCACGCGACGCAGTTCGCATACGCGTTGAATCGGTAGAACTCGTGAATTCTGGTATATATACAACATTCTTGTTTAATGCGATCTTACACGGGAATACCCGACTACAATATGCCTCGCTTCTTACGTACGCACTTGTGTAGGTATGCAAGTACATGGGTACCAATGTTGCGAAGTGAAGAAAGCAAAGCCACACGCAGATGGTAACACTTGAAGAGAAACGACACTACTCGTCGTGTGTAATAATTTAGATATACATGATCGTCTCGAGATGACTGAATGAACGATACTTTCGACTGCGAGTCGATTGATACCATCTCTGTTGCGACAAGTGGGTGTCTTCAAAACTCTACATATACATACTTGTATATTACCGTACGTGTGTTGGGGTGTGTGAATAGTAATACCATGTAGTAGGTGCGGTGTGGTGTTCAGATTGCTATTGCAAACCGATTATCGACAAGTATCTCCCATTGGGGACGCGTCGCACGCTGTATAGTATATATACCCATGTAATACACACTCACACACATACACACAAGTCTTGGACGAAACGAAATTCGTTGCAGCAGCAAGTGAAACACATTAATAAAAACCGTCCGATGGATATCATTGCGCGAGTAAATTCTTTTCGCAGCCCCGACCAGTGTTTCAAGTGAACGGATTACTTCTTCTCTTCAACGACCCGAATCGCTTCTCGGGTTCTCTGATTACTTCAAACGGTGCGATTCTCTGTGGCGTCCGAACTTGCTTCTCCTCGTTCTCGTCGCTTGGAAAATCCTCGAAGCTCATATTGCTGAAGCCGGCAGTGGAGAGAACGGAACACTTTTTCGCCTTTGGGGTCTTCTTGTGGCAAATAGGTTTGCCCTTGTAAGGCAACTTGCAAGATGGAACGTTGAGATTCGGGACAAGCCCGTGGTGGTTGTCGTCGTCGATCAAATGGTATTTGGATTTCTTTGTTTCGAATTTCTCTTTTTTGTGTCGCGACAAATCATCCGCGACTAGGGGTTCCGGCGACATGGGAGAACCAATGTCCGCTGTAACGTCTAGTTTTGATACGCTGTTTTGAACGGCTTGTACTAGGACTGCGGGAGTGTACTGGACCGGTTGAATGGAATACCGGGATCCCTGAGAGTTACTCGTCGATCGAACGCAACTCGAGGCTGTTGTTTTGTCCGATAGTGTCGCGATTACACTGTCGTCAACGAAACTTGCTGACCCCGGGGTTCCCGGTAACACCGGAGCCAAGGATGGCGCCAAAGGTGACGTTGAGGCTGCGGTCGGCGAGAGCGGTAGCGGTGCTGGTATTGCAACTGATGTAGGTGCAGGTACGGACTGAGAATAGGGTACAGAATTAGGCCTCTGTCTAGGCTCGTTGGTCCGAAGGGGTGCCAACTCGTCGAACGGAATGGAACCGAAAAGATCTTTCGAAGCTTCCGAGATACTCGAGGGATCGCAATTGGTACTGTTGAACGTCGTCGCCGTCGCCGCCAAGTTAATAGTAGTCGAAACAGTTTGCGGCAAATGACAGACGCTTGAAGGCTGGTGAGCCTGAATAAGACGCGCGTCGCGGTCTCGACTAGGAAACGCCGTCGCTGGCGAACTCGAATTGTTCCCTGTAACGCCAATGTAATTTAAACTACGATTGGCAAATGGATTCGCGAAACCACTCGGACTAAACGGCGAAGACCCAAACAGATCCTTTTCCTTGTTCTCTTCTTTCCGCTCCAACGTCTCGGCTATCTCCTTTCGGTTAATTGGCTCTGTTCCGCGGAGGATCAGTTCATCCCCGGAAGACAAGTTCATGTCCTCGTAACTTTCTTTCTTGAATCTCGGTAAACTGTACTTGAATAATCCCTTGCTTTCCGCATCCGCCGGTTGCGACGTCCGGTCAGACTTGGTGGACGATGAACTGAAAATCGGGATAGCAAAATTCGTTGAACGTTTCTTCACCTTCTCTTGCTTGACGATTCTCGGCTCATTATTTCCATCATCGTTGATTTTTCTCGAGCTGTCGGATCTAGGAAACGGTGCCAACGCGAACACATCTTCTTCAAACTTCATCTTTCCGTTTCTCTTCAACGAACCGTCGCCGTTCACCGACAGATTAGACTTGAGACCGTACTGCTGTTCAAGGAACGGATCACCATGCGATTCTACATCGTCTTTGTCGTCCGTTAGGAGAGGCTTTGCTCCATACTGATGGCCAACGACCGCATCATCCATCTTCGTCATCGTCGACGACTCTTGCCCCCGATAGTATTCTTTCCAGTTTTTAACATTACCCTCCTTTTCTTCGTGGACACCTACCACCTCGCATCTCGCGCGATCAATGGAACCCTCACAGGTTCGTATGCATCCCAAAACGGTTTCATCCACTTTGCCGTACTTCCCATCGCCGTCATCGTTAGCATCGCCATCCTTACCCTCGTCGTTCTCAGCACCTCCCTGTTTCCCTCCCTTTTCTTTTTTTTCATTCTCGCCCTCGTCGTCATCGTCATCATCGCCGTCGCCGTCGTCGTCATCCTCATCCTCGTCCGCTTCTTCATCCTCATCCTCATCCTCATCCAAGTCTCCCTCTTCCTGCTCCTCCTCCCTCTCCTCCTCCGCGTTCTTCTCACCTTTGTGGTTACCAATACCATTCCCGCAAACGTTGCCAGTACCATCCTTATAATTACACTCGCAATCATTCAGATTCTTCAAGTCATTAACAGAACTCGTCGAGCCCCTTGATTCATCCTTCTTCACCACAGTAGAATTCACTGTACTCTGTATCAGTTGACTTTTCTTACGCAACACACTCCTGATTCTTCTCTTTTGTTTCATTCGTTGCTGCGTTACGTCCTCGTCGCTGTCGCCGCTGGATGCATCGCCGGCATTGAATGCCAGCTTTTCGTATTTCGATCTATCCTCCATGGGAGCCCGAACGAATGACGAAGAAGTAGGATTGCCCGTCAAGAGGACCGTTTCGTCATCCGCTTCGATTTCCGAATTCCATTGCTTCGGTGGTATTCTCGATCTACCGTTTACAGACTTGCCTGAAAAATTAAACACCATCGTTCGTAAATTGGTTATTTTATACAACGTCCCCGCAATGGCCAGCGATCCATCGTATTTTTATTATAGCCGACGACTCAAATTCCCACATTTAACGAACACAACACCGGTTCCCACGCTTTTTATTTGTCCACCCAATACCATAAAAACTCTTTGCAAGTACTTACCTAGAACGCATACCATATACACCTTACGACAATACGACTCTATATGCATCTTGAGCGTAACTTTAGCGTTTAGTTTTTCTTTTCTCATGCTATAGTTGCATCTATCTAACCAAGCCCTTGGACGTTTCAGAGGTGGTAGTAGTAGTAGTAATAGTAGTAGTAATAGTAGTAGAAGTACTAGTTTTTCGCGCGAGAACGAGAAATTAAATGTTACGCCGAGGACCGCGTTTCAATTTACCGACAACACCAATATAAACTATTTAACCCACACACACACACACGCATTAGTGCATACTACTAGGACACTGGACAAGTACCACGTTCCTTTCCCGAGAGCCATCATTGTCACAATTAGGCGAGTTAATTACTTGACTGTTTAAAGAAGCGTTCACGTGATTTTAAAGTGAAAAGAGAGAAACGTTGTGACGTCTGATTAGGTCTGCTGCAGACGGTGTATTATACACTGTTAGACTCGTGCGTGCTCACAATCATGTACATACTGCTGTACCATCGAGTATGGGGCATTCGCAACCACCACGATTTCGAAGAGAGAAGACGGTTATAAGAAAACACAACAAATTGATAAATTCTCTTTTCCCTTACTTCTAACTTGACTTCTCTTCTCATCTCTTCTCCCCTTCCCTCCCCTCCAACCCTTTCTCTTCTTCTTTATCTAATCAATTCCCTCCCTCTCTTCCCGGGCCCTCCCAGACCTAACATCCTCCTCTCATAAATACATACTTTGCTCATGTTCCTTTCTAGATAACGTTGCTAGTGCCCCATCACCCAGCATCACCGTACCCCGTCACCATAAGGTCTGGAACAGTCCTAATCAGATTCAGGGGGTTAAGGATAATATGCGAGAAAACGCAGTAATCATCGTATCGCGGTGTTATCATTCAAATGTTAGTGGCGTGTATCAACACACACAAACACACCCACACAGAAGCGCGCGCGTGCGATAATTATAGGCCGCGAATACAAGATTGCTTAACGAACAAAGAATTGCTGCGTTTTTTATACCGTTTTGAGGAAAAACAATACTCCATATGCCGTGTGCTAATGTACATGTTTATTGCTGTAACATTGTTATCTTAATACAGCGAGAAAGGCGATGCCCAAGATTGTCGGCCTCCTACAGTGCTTTTTCATTCGTACGATCATTCGAAATTCCCGATTAAAATGCACGCGTGGCTGTCTCTTACACCTCGCATCGTACCCGAGGAGAGAGAAGGAGAAATACCGTAGCGGCCCACAGCAATTGCGTGATGTCGTTAAAAGGACAACCAAGATTATACAGTTTCGTAGTGGTTGCGGCGGCACAATGGGAGGCAAACGACGCGGGACGATCGAACAGAGCCCTCATTCTTTTTTTCCAGACAGTCGACACAGTTAACACTCGATATATCGGAGCGGGAGAAACAAGGGACGCGTTTCTAGTACGCTCGCGCCTCCCAAACTCATTAGGTTGTTCCAGACAGTGAGGACAAAACGCGGGATTCTCCCAGCAACGTTGACCATGGGAAGAAGCGCATTCAAGACATTTTCTCACGAGCCCGCTGTGCGGCAAGCGATTTCTAACGCTTTCGTGGATGTAACGGGCGGGAATGCGATGGCGAAACACTCGTTCGATCCCGATCCATGAGCACATTAGAAATAGAAAACAGAATCCCTGATGCTTCGCAATTAATTTCTGCCTAGTTAAGAGTTGAAGCAAGACACCGCGTGTTATAGCACCACATACATAGTTGCTAGATTTTTAAAATGTAACAAATGCGAATGTGAAAAAAGTGTGCACGAGTTTCCATGGGTCACAAACGGAGAAACAAAGTCTTTACGCAGAAAGGAAAGAAAAAGTACTGTGATCGACATAAAGGAAAAAATACAAACACCTTAAGTGCAGAGTGGGAGGCAAAGGATTAGAAGTGACGAATAACAGAGCAAAGCGTAGGGAAGCAGAGCAGATTGACGTGGAACAAAACCGAGCGCGCGCACGAGAGGGAAAGGAGAGAGAGAGAGGGTGTGTGTGTGTTTGTGTGTGAATGACAGAGAAAGGTAGAGAAGGGAGAGAGAGAGAGAGAATTTACGCATTTTGCGTCCGTCATGGGGACACTATTCTTCTCGTTTTAATATCTACTTGTCACGGAACGCGTGACGTAGTAATATAATATTTCCTCCACTGACATCGGCACCGGTGTCGCGTGGTAATCACATGTTCGTATCATATACGACAGCGCTTTCAATCGAAAATATTCTTGTTGTTGTCGCCTTGGACAAAACTCTACATTAACGAAACACGGACTGTTCGTAACGGAACACGACGTTATATGACCCTGAGCATTATTTAATTATCATTCGGCGGGAAATGAAAGTGATAAAATACGCGAATCCCGCGTACGCCTGCGTGGTTACTTTAAACTGCGGCCAGACTCGTTAAAGAAGACAAAAATTTAATAGAACAGTATACGAAGGAGTCTATGCATTACCTCCGGCAAGCGCAGCAGTCTTTGAGCCAAGTTTGTTCTTCTTTCCTCCTAAAAGCAGGTCAATGAAACATTATTGTATTGTATAAACATTCAATTATTAACTTGAGATTTCTATATTATATTGAGTTTGAAAAGCGGAGTAATTGTAAGATTAACGGGTGGACTTACTTGGCAAACTAAACGGTGCGGATTCGAACGGATCTTCCGGTAAATCTGTACAAGTCATAACGAGGCTCTCCCGACTCTTCACGCCACTAATACTCGTATTACTTCCTCTTCTAATCTTATCAAACTCGGCACCGAAAATATGATCTTCCGTTAATTGATTAAAAGGTTGTACATCTTCGAATGGATTCCAGGCTGCGACGTCTGCGCTTGACAATCTTCCGTCCGTGGCTATTGAGCTTGAAAGTTCCCCCTAATTCGCAAAGTTTTCGGTCATGTAAAGTATCGAAGCAATATCGAATTTACGCGTTCGAACGGGCGCATGCACGCGCGAATACGTCAGCGCGGGGATGCGTAAAGGATTTATATTACTTGAGAATTTTTCACGGCATAATCCGTGTATCTTGTCGTAGATTAAGGAATAAAAATAAAAAAATTTAAAAGAAATTAAAACCGACTTCAACAAAAAAAAATGCACTAAAAAATAAAGAGTAATATTTTTCCTTATTTAATCTGTGACTCTCATACTTTTTAAGTCGGCGTCGGATTTACAGTGCAAATGATGAGACGCCGACTTAAAAAATAAGACAGTCGTAGATTAAATAAGGAAATTTTTTACATTTTTTATTTTTAACTTTTTAGTTTTATATATATCGACACAACATGCTGAGCAGATACGCGCATACGTACATAAAATAATAATAATTAGGTGACAATAGTCTTTATTATTAATCAAAACTGGCAAAATATGAAAAAAAATCATCAAAATCGGTCCATATGCTGAGGAGTTATCCGGAAATAAACATGAAAAAAATTACATACGGGTCGAATCTATTACCTTCTCCTTTATTAAATCAGTTAATTAAACGCGAGACGGATGTTGACATTAAATTAATAAAATCCCTTCAATGTAGCCATCTACGAGGCATTATGTAAATTGAATTAGACTTGTTTTCCATTGAATTCTCTCCGAGCAAGTGCACAGCATTTTTGTCGAGTAAGTAAATACTATGACGACGACGATTATTATTATTATTATTATTATTATTACTCAATAGTAAGAATATTAAAAACTCAATATTAAGAATAAATATATGCAAATAGAAATGGGTAATATAAATGAAATAGAGTTCCGACTCCCTAATACCAGAAAGAAAAAAAAGAATAATGAAAAATTATGAAACCCAAGAATAAAAAGAATAATAAAGTAAATAAAAATAAATCCACGCTCTTTATGTACTTACAATACGTACATGTGAGGTGCTAGTTCCTAAACACGGCCTTATCTCGGCTAGAACTTTGGGAGGGCTACCATCTTCGGAACGGGATTTCACAGAGGCTTCGTACGGTGCCAGAAATTGCGTAGTTTCGCTCGCAAATGCTCTAAATAGAAGAAAAGCATTTAGAAAATAGTGGCTTACTCGATACTCGTGGTTTAGCTCCAAATCAAGAAGATCACGACACAACTCACTTGTTGCAGGCGCTTGTATCGCTAACGTTTCTCCGGTGACGCGCACAAGACAGCGTCGGGCTATCAGGCGTAAAAGACCCAGAGCTTGAATTTTGTCTCAAAGTTTCCGTCTTTCTGACGACCGGCTCGGGTAAACTGGTTGGCGGTGTTGCAGGGCTCGTGATCGCACTAGGCCCCGTTGTAATATTCAGTTTCGATGTCAACGACGTAACGGCAGGCGTAAATTTCGATGGCGGACAACTAGAAGGAATACTGGACACTTGTGCAATAGTTTTACAAGGTTTTGGAGCTACGGTAGGTGGTATTTTCGCAGGCGGTGGCATGGTTCGGGTATCATCTTTGAACGGATCGGGGTATCCTGTAAAAGCGTAAGAAGAAGAAGCTACGACTTTAGACACACACACGCACACACAATTCCACCCGACTTTCGCTTAACATTTGATATATCTTTTGCAAGAGACATTTACCCGATGGTGGGAATAATGCTTCCAGATTCTCTTCGCTCACGTCCGTCGTGGACTTGGAATAAAAGTAGTATGTACTCTTATCCTGGACAGTCACAGGCGATTGTCTATTCATAGGATCCCGCGACTGATGGTACTGCGACTGATGGCTCTGCGGCTGTCCAAACGCAACGCTTTGACTGGGCGTGGAAACTTGCGACGGAGCTTGAGCAAAAGACGCCTGCGTCGACGGCATTTGTTGAGGCGTTGTTTGCGCATTCACCGGCACCGATTGAACGCTGCTCTGTTGGATACTCTGCCCTAAATAACACTGGGATACGTTCAACGAAGAGACCCGCTGACCGATCTGACTTGTACTGGAAACCGAATTCCCAGTACAAGTTTGCGACTGCACCATACTACTCCCTTGACCAGATATTTGACTGACAATCTGCCCACTTAAACTTATAGGGCCAGTACCGACGCCGACGGCCTGCCCTTTCGGTCGCTGCCTCGGCGTCACCGAAGTACCCTCAACCGTAGTTACAGAAGACGGTTTCGGTGTTTTAACCAGCGACGATCTTTTAACACTTTCAGATTCCATAAGTGGGCAGGGTAGTGATTCCAAAACAGGATCTCGGACTTTCTAGAACGCCGGTAACGAGGGGGAGAAGTCATTGTAATTAACTTGTTTCGTGCTTTTCTTTCAAAATCATTATCAACGATCAATGTTACGCATCACACATTATACGTACGTGCAAATTCTGCACAGGGCATTCCTTGCCCTGAATTTGGAAAGCAATCACAGAAACTTGGTAAATGTCGGGGCGGCTATCAGGATCCGGCTCAAGCATATAACGAATCAGACAATGTAGGCTTCTACTATATCTATATAAAGTTGAGCGTTGTTCTAATAGTTTCATTATGTAAGACGTTTTATAGTAATATGTATATCGATAGAACATGGGTATGAAAAAGAAGTACACATATGTATAATACGTGTGTATAATACATATGCTCGTATACTTGATGAAACACGAACCTTGAATTGTCCGGTATAGTAAAATTTCCCGACTGGATAGCGAGCATGCTTTCACCAAATGGCAACGTGAAAAAACACAGTTTATATAACAAACATCCCAACGCCTAAAACCACGAAAACTTGACCCAATTTGTTCTGCACGGGTGGTTCTATAAGTCAAAGGCGTGTAGAAATTTCTCATACCCATATATCAGCTTTCGTGGTAATAGATTTCCCGCAGTACATATCGACCATTTCAGGCGCTCTATAACTAAGGGTGGTGTACTTTTTAATCTCTTCCTCGACTATCGACGCTCCCTGTACACTAGGATTAAGAACTTTCGCTGTTGCCGAACCAAAGTCGCATAAAACATAATGACCAGCATCCGTGTGCAATATATTTTCAACCTAAAAGAGATCCCATGATAAAGCAATTACAGGCATAGCCATATTTGGGTCTACAAAACACGGGGGAAACAATCGAAAAGACAAGCCTTTAAGTCTCTGTGTATTATCGGTGTTTGGCAATGGTGCAATCGGGATACGGCTTCGCAGATATCGCAGAATATTTGGAGGACCTCCGATTCATTGAAACCAGTCTGTAGCCTGAAAATATTGCAAGAAAAGAATTCCAAATTTTCCTCCAATCTTTCGAGCAGATGTTGCTTTAAAATTAAACATTATACTCGTGTTTCTATCACCTATTGTTCATCACCCGAAGGAGCTGTGACTTGCAATAAGGCATTAAAAGCAACAGTTCGTGCACCCCTCCGCCTATGTGAGAGATACTACTGTCCACGTATCCTATGATATTTTTGTGACCGTTCAAGTTACTCTGGAAATTAACCAAATCGTTACTTTCAACCTCTCAACAGTCTACTTCAATTCCACCGACGATACTCACCGCGATCTGTATCTCCCTTTTACATACATTGAGGTCATGTTCGTTATTAACGTACATGCGTTTGAGCGCATAGCGTCCACTCGAAGCTTTAACCAGGAATACAATAGCAAATCCTCCTATAATGCCGTTATCGAAAGATAATTGTACCCGCTGCGACAGACTTGCACATTAATCAGGAATACACGAAACGCAACGGCGCGACAGTCAATTATACTTCTTATAACCGAACCATTATTCTCTTTACCGGTGCGATGGAAACGTTCGCTGTGGATCTTGATTTCAGGCTTCGCGTGACAAACAATTTACTGTACTTCACCCGTGCGGGTACATGCGCCCGTGCACGCGTCGCACGTACACGTATGCATACGCACGCACGCACGCACGAAACATGCATAGATACGTGCGTATAGTACGGATAATTCGTTCTTTCTCCTCGATATTCTTGTCGCATCACGCGACGACGATGTTTATTTTTCACGATCGAGCGTGTATAAGAAGCAATAGAGACGGTAGCGCGTACGAGCGAAATGATGGGAGGGGTGATGAATATTCAAGGTTGCAGGTTGCAGACAACATGTATGTACGTGACATGTACCTTCGGCCAACACTTCCTCTACAGTTACAGTGTAACGTCCCACCACAAACACCTTTCCTAGATAACTGCTCGGTTCCTTGGACGTGTTTTCGATTTTCGAAAATAGCTTCTTCATATTGGCGCACGTCGTCGGCCCTCTCGACACTAAACGGACTTGACATAAGGCCTCCACTATACCTGCTACTCGTGTGTGTGGTTTTTCAAATGTACAATATGGCAAAGGGAGGCTCGCGGATTAATAGCGGGAGTAATCGCAGCCGTGACTTTCGGCCCTCAAGCCACGGCGGTTCTCGTGATGGCTCAGTGCCTTGGAAACTCGGGCAAAGGGAATCGCTCCAGTCGTGTCAACAGTTTGCGTACTTTTTACCCAGCCGACATATTCAGGCCGTAGGTATAAACTATAAACTGCGCAATGCCTGGTGCGCATGCACCGCTCTGCACTCTGCAGGAGCTTTGCTTGTACGTTGTACGTCTGGAAACTGTATAGAGTGTACAACTTGCGCTTGAATGTTTAGATACTTGAGAATCTCGAGACTCGCTCTGATTGCTCGAGCGGTTTTTATTCCGCAGGAAACATTGGATGATATTGTATTTGCTTCCACGTTTAATTACACGTGTAGATAGATGTGTATCTATTGTATACTTGATCTTCTAACTGATAATTACTACGATTAGATTAAGAATTGCTCGGACTTGTTTCGAACAAAATAGGATATTGCGATCGTACCCAAAAACAATGCGACTTGACTTTATATAAAGATTTTATGGCGCCGCGATTCACAATTCCATTATATAAGTTCCGTTTTGTATAATATAGATCAGTGGCGTATTTAGTGTAAACAGTGCCTAAGGCAAGCATATAATTTGCGCTCCCCTCTCCCCATGCATATCATTCCAATTTCATCATTTCTGTTCTACTACTTTATTAAAAGTGTCCATCACACAAAACACTTTGCTTAAAATTTAAATAATCCTTTTAAAGAAAGTGGAGCTGAAGGGCGGAAGAGACGAAAATTGGAGTCAAATGAATCCGAAAAGTGCAGCAATTCAATAACAAATGTAAACTACTAACATTAACCACCCAAATAAATTTATTCAAGAAACACTATTTCTTTCGGCTTTTTTACACCCCGGCATTGACGCCCAGGGCACGAGCCCCACCCTAGATACGCCTCTGTAAAATAGCTATAATCCGGCGAAATCAAACTGCAAGTTTTTCATGATCCTGCGACGTCAAGTATCGCGCATCGAAGCTGCAGGTTGATTCTTTTCCTTTTCTTGTTTCTCATCACCCATGCCACAGCTGCGGCAGTAAACTACATAACAAAACCATCTGAAACTAGATATACATCGGAATGAAATTTTCCTCGCACGCGCTTTCGAGTGCTTTCGAGTAAACGCGAGTTACGCGTTTCGCTGAACGTTTCATGCGCAATTGACATGCAATACATGTGTACATAGACTTAAATATATATACATCATCATGTGCCGTAGTAGTGTCGAGTCGATTAATCGATAATAACGTACTACATACACACATTCGCAAGTAAATGCATACATACACACGAAAGTAAAAACACCAAATTAGTGGAAACAACGGAACAAAGTTGCGGTAGACCGCGCGATGATGGACAACAATCCAACGGCGAATGAAAGTGACGATGTCGATGATTTCGATGAAAAAACCCTATTAATATTAGGAGACATTCCTCAACACGGAGGGCAAGATCATTATGAATATACATCCGTTATTAAAAACGACGAACCGTCATCCGAGGACATGGAAGTGTATATAGAAGATTATACCACGCAGGAGAGATTGCAGTGTCACGAAGTTGAGAATGAATTTCTGAACTGCGATGTCGAAAACTGCGATCGCATGTTGAATTCGAACAAACGAATAATCTCCTTTCTATTGGACTTGAAAAAGCACATAACCACTGCTCTCGAAAAGTGCGAGAAAAAGTTGACACTGGTAGAATCTAGCCTACGAAAACATTCGATCGGAGACGCAAAGGCTTTGATTTGCAACGCCGGTATACCGTATTTTAAGGACAGGGATTACTTTTTTCCTCCCAATAACGAAGATGAAACATTGAAAGAGAGCTACAGAGAGCTACAACTCAGGAACCTTCCCAGAGTCTCTCCGTGGACGCCAAGGGAGAGAAATACTCTGTTGAAAGCCATACAAGAAGAAGCTATTGCCGATATGCTATCGTCTCAAAAGACAGAACGTACAGAGCAAGTGAACGCGACGCTCAAGGTACCTGGCGATGCGAATCGACCGGAACAGAAAAAGAAGAGAAAGATAGAGAAATTCCCACCTAAAGATTTAAAAGAAATGATCGGACCGTTACGAGAAAGAGAATTCGATTGGTTTAAAATATCCTCCTTTCATTTCGAGGATATACATTCGCCACTCGATTGTCGCGTTATGTGGAATGTCTTTCTTTATCCTGATATTAATAAGGACTGTTGGACCAAACCGGAAGATACTAAATTGAAGGACATCGCGAGGAGGCATAAATTTCAAAACTGGGACAAAATTGCAGAGCGATTAAAGACGAAGCGTACAGCCTATCAATGTTTCATCAGATATAACACAACAAAGAGGTTGCCTAGAATTAGAAATTGTGTTTGGGAACACGACGAGGACCAACGACTTTTGAGTCTAGTTGAAATATTTAAAATTGGCGACTTTATTCCTTGGGGCGAGATAGCCAGTTGGATGCCGGACAGGACTAAGCAGCAAGCTTACTTTCGCTGGACTTATAGCTTAGCGCCTTATCTGACAAAAGGCAGATTCAGCAAGAGCGAAGATAATGTTTTAAGAGACGCTATTACTAAGTATGGTACAAATTTTCGTAAAATATCAGCTGCGCTGATGCCCAACAGGTCGACGGTTCAACTTCACGATCGTTACCAAACGTTGACCATTAATCGAATGAAAAATTGGAACGTGTGGACGCTCGAGAATGATTCGAAGCTATTGGAACTTTTCCAACGCTTCGGGCCTAACTGGTCTCAAATAGCTACAGCATTTTCTTGCAAAACTAGAACGCAACTGAGACACCGTCACGCAGCTCTGCAAAGATACATTAACAGAGGTGTTTCCATCAGTGACTTGAACAGGAATAGCTATAGAACTAGAACTCTGAGAAGGCAAGAAGATAAAGGAGAGGAAGAGGAGGACGAGGAAGAGGACGAAGAAGAGGACGATGGAAGAAGAAGCGGGGAAGAATCTCACCTGGCTGTACTCGATTCTAATAACGACGATCCATCGAATGGAAATTGTAACAGCAACGTCGATAAGGAGTTGATAGAATATTTCCATGTACAACACGCGATAGAAAGATCCGTGCGTAACCAAAAGCTGTATACCGTAGAAGAGCTAAAATGTTGTACAAAGAATTTATATACCACCTTGAAATCGTTGGATGCTAAGCTCTGTATGCCCGGTGACGTTGACGATTTAAAATTAAGGGACAGAGACAGGCAACTTTTACGTTCCTTGGGAGAATATGCAAACGCAAAGGACGACAAGGCTCTGTATCTCCGACTCATAGACGAGTGCAGTTCACGTATGTTCGGGACAAGTTATACCACCGTGGACAAGGGTTCTCATTTCGTGCCACCACCTCCATTCGACTCGCGGGTGAGATTAAAGAAACTAGTCAAAACTCGATGCATCGACTACGATCTAAATACCAAGAACACATTTTTAATCGAGAAAACGATAAACCTCGACACTCCAGACTTTGTGATATCCCAGATCGGTGGTACCGAGCAAGAGTTACAATTTCAAAAGATTTGTCATTTACTCGAAGTTTATAGCTCGAAAGGGCAACAACCGCAAGACGGTTGTACGTTGCAACGACGACGGCGAAGACGGCAACAACAAGGTAACAGCAGCAGCAACGATAGGAATACTTTAAGCGACAAGGCGAAGGAGAGAATGGAAACGATCGCTCGTTGCAAAAGCGTCCCTAATACGTTGCTTCGAAGGAATAATATTGACAATTGCAAGAAACCACTCGGACAAACGACCAACACCACCGTCGAATTGTTCAGTGTGCTTGAAAGGCCGCGGCACTCCGTGCCCTTCTCCAGCGCACCAACGATCAAGGATAACGATACATCATCCACGGTCGAAGCGACGTACGCGACTTTACGGAGTTTCAAGAATTTAACGTACACGAAGCGATTGAACGAAACATGCAGCGGCAGTAACCCGGGCCAGTTGATTATCGGACCGAAGAAATTCACCGAATCGCTTAGTTTATTGGAAACGCGGTTAGAGAAATTATTCAAGTATCCCGTTGCTCTGTCGAAAACTGTGTTACCGGAAGTTTTCCCGATAGATACATTCTCGTACGATGATAAATGCTTGAAGAGGAAGAAAGCTTCCGAGATGTCTACTATACTAGAAACGCATAAGAGGAAAAGAAAATCGTTCGTTACATACAACGGGAATTCAACGCGTTGAAATTAATTGAATATTGATAGACGGAACAAGTTTGGAAAACAAATACAATCTCTGTTTAGCGATGATACCGTACTTTCGAGGGAATAACAACTCGGTTATTTCAAGAATTATATTGCGAGGTAATTATCGTTCCAAGGTACCTATATGAAACAAACCCGTGTGAATACAATAATTGTGTTCGCCTAAATGCTAAATATTACACTTCTTTTCCTTCGGGTGATGAGATTCAATACGAACTTGCGCAAATCGATTACGCGCGAAAACCAGCGTAGTACATTGTTAAGGGTTCTCTCGTTTGTGGCGAAAAGTACAAAGATGTAAGCAATTTACGATAATATTGATAATGATGTTAATCTCGGTGGACGCTGGAACGCGAGATTTGCAACCTCGGAAATTTAGTTGCAAGTACATGGTTCCCAGTCATTAATGCAAAATAAACAGTATATTTTTCTATGTTATATGCTAGATATTTTCTCGCAACGATATTCACTACATTCACCCGCTGTAGTAAACAGGTGTGCAAACATTATTCCTAATCGGGCATCGCAAAAATGCAAAGGGGACGGAGTATTTGTTCCGTGCGCTGGTGAAAGCTAATCGTACCCCGAATTTTGGCCTTACGACTTTCATATCCAATACGATGCCCGACCGCATCGGCCACCGACGAATTCTTTCGTACGTACATATATACATACATGCATACATACAAACGCAACCGCCGCACGATAGAAAAAAAGAAACCCAAAGCGGGCAATCTCTATATAACACAATCGTTTCGAGCGGCCTCTGTAAAAGACTGCAATTCATTTTTAGATATAACTGTTATCCGTTAAGATGTTACAGACTAACCACGTAGTTACTTCTTTTTTAAAATTGAATTATTATAATTGGTCATAATAATTGCACAGCCCGCCGTAAAGACTCCCCATAGCAGAAGGCTGGCTTCAATTTTACGAACCATAGACCTGATACTGTCGAGAATCAGTTTTAGTGGCTCGTTTGTGACTTTAAATGCTGGCTTGTCTTGAATGATTTTCATCTTCGATAAATACTCGATAAGAGGTGGATGATCGTGACTAAAGATCGGGAAATATTCCCCGATTTTTTCCCTCGTCCACCACGCTTGTTTCGTCCATCTAATAAGAAAAAAAGAAGGTGAAGAAGCAAGAAAAGAGGCAAGTAAAGCTGTGCATTTAAAAGCCGCGTAAAGTGTAAAATACTCACGACTGACTACTCCACGGTGTGTAGTGGTAACGATAAAGGCTAGCTTTGATATATCTCGGTGGTTTATCACGGAACGGACTTGACACCTGATTCATTAAAGTCAAGACTTCGGGTTGACCGCTCAAGAGGCGATATGCTAACGACATCAACCACGGATTCTGGTGATAAGTACCCAGCGCAGCGAACCACATTTGCCAGTCGAGACGTGGTTGATGAGGAGCTGGAGAAAGAATAAGAAAAGGGAAAGAAGACACAGTATCGCGATGGTATATAACGTGTTACATTGGGAAATATATCGAGAAGCTCGGAGATTATTACTGTAATTAGGTACTATTTCAGAATACCAAGAGGAACAGAGAATTACGAGCAAGAAAAACAAAGAAATACAGAATAAAGACAATAGTTTTCATAAAGTGTCTCACCAACAAACGGCAACGAATTATTAACATTTCCTGGTTTATATAAAAATTCGTATTCTTTCCATGGACCATCGATGCTATCGCCTCCTTCGATGATTACTTCTGGCCTGCCTCCCGTTCCCGTCATGCGTCTAAATAACCCGTAACTATTCACCAGATGAATCTGCTCGATTTTTCCATGAATCTGCCTTAGTTGAGTAGGCACCGTGGAATTATGAGAATGATGCAGCGTAGCGTATGGTACCTAAACACAAAATATCACTTGGCTTTTTATTACCGTCAATTCCAGTCTCGCAAACAGTCACGGACGAGTGTACCTTCATATACACATGTATATATATTTGAGTGTACTTACGATACTCATGGCAAAGATGAAGCAAACTGCTGCCATATACAGAGTCGTAACAAACACCGTTAGAATTTTATTTCGTATCCCCTTGACCGTTAGTAAAGAGTTGACTATTGCGTCCGCTATAGTGAAACCAAGAGACGCTACGCCAATGTAGATCGAGATTGGAATCGCACGCGATAAAACATGCTCGAACTGCTCTTGGGTAAATGCTAGAAATAGAATTGCGAGAGATGCAGGCAGGGATGAGAATAGTTGTCTACATTTACAAAAAACAATTTCTTCCTTACGCTTTTACGTACCAATATCGCTTTGAATGGTCCAGTTGTCCGTGATTCGAAGATTATAATGCACACATGTCCCGTACAGGACTCCCGCATAAACAAGAATACACAATATCGTGGATAGATGTCTCACGATATTGGAATTATTGTTCCTAGATTTTCTCTTATAGAAGAACTGATCGTCGAGTAGAGAGATGCATAAACAAATTGTGAGAAAATTGAAGAAATTATAATTCCCCGTCGCTACGATGTGTATTTGAAGGAACATCTGGAAGGAAAGAGAAATCATTACTATAAGTGAGAACTGAATAATCGTATAAAAATTAATAAATTGAAGCTGGTCTGCTGTATAGTTGATACCTGTGTGTAGAAAGCTGTTGTTCTCACTTTCCTGCTCGGGAAGAAGAATAGAAATGGAACAACCAGCTCGAAAATGTTCACGGCGACAGTAGTGAGACGCAAGAACCACGTTGGCAAGTGGTGCGCGTACCACGCCAACGGGGTAGGTATACACTGCGATTCAAAATGCACGTTCAGAGCTGTAACATTTTCAACAGAACGAGACTATTCGTTAATCATGTTCCATCGCGCGTAAGTTTGTAAATATATGGAATCTGGGATCTCGTACCGTCCAATTTCCACCATACCGGGCAACCGGAGACGAGTTTCACTACTCCGCTGGAAAACATTAGGCGAAAAAGTAGCCAACGTACACTCCAGAAGGTTACAGCATCGCTCGGCGTGTTTACTTTCCCACGCTGAGAATACCAAATCGGTGCTACGAGTATGCACAGAAATCCTGCTTCCAACAACAGCACATCCCTGTGTGATGAGAAATAAAATGTGAATCAACATGATAATTTTTTAGTTTCCCGCAATTAGAATATTTGATAATTTGATTCGGGAACCGCGCAACGATAAGAACCTTATAGTGGGGTCCCGCAGATCCTGCAATTAATTTAGTGTATTGTAGAAATCAATATATTTAATTAAATTTTTATTACCCAAAAATACTTAACTAATTAAACGTCTTTAATTTTCAACAAAAATATACTCCTAAATAGCTTATTTAATGAACAAATTAATAACACTGCCACGCGTTGTTAAAAAGTTATACTCAATTTAAAATTTGAGATTTGCGAAACCCCGCTTGACCAATGCCGGGTTAAAAGCAAATTCTACACACACTTACCATTGGAACCACATAAACGTCTGACCGATTTGATACAGAGAATAATATATGGACCAAAGCAACGCAAACACCACTGCGATACAAAATTTTTGCGAGACGAACCTGCGGAAAATAGAAACAAACTTACTATAGTTCCATACAAATCTATACAAATGAGAAGAGGAGAGACAACTCTTACCCAGCGAAGGAAAGAAGCACTCCGAAAAGCGACGCTACATCTAGCATGTACTCTACGTTCAGTCCAAAATAAGGAGCGGACCATAATAACGTTGGCTTCTGTTTTAATTTCTGGAGCAGAGGCATTCGACTCTTTAGATCCAACTGAGTTCTAGCTGGTAGAATCCCATTGTCGCCGTATAATCCTTTTTCCATGAAAGACAAACATACACGCATTAACGTACACGTCTTCTCTTTACTCGAATACAGAATATCAATAATCAACAAATATCTTTAGCGTAGTTAAATGACAAAGCTTACAACGACAAAAATTGTACTATTACAAGGGAATTTATGCTGAAAGATGTAAATTCATAATACTTTCTGCTTCCTTCTTTGCACTCGATAGAAAAAAATCATCATTTGTGATACAACAAAAGTACGTAACCAAAGAAGAAAGAGAAGAAGAAGAAGAAAGAAGAGTGGAAACGAAGAAGGAGCAAGAAACGGTATGGTTTGAAAATACTCACCAGGAATTTGTACATAGAAGCTAAGAAATGCAAAGAGATATATGACGCATATCCCTCGTAGAAATAAATTACGAGTATACCGTACTTGTGCCATGGTAAATCACTCGCGTTTTCTGTGGAATATCCGAGGAATTTTGTATTAATCAAGCATGAAAAGCGGTAGAATGTGTAGTAGGATTGTAGGGCGACGACCGCGACCCACCGCGACGGTCGACGACGAAGCGATTGGAAGCGATGTGCACCTATCGCACGCGCAGCTATTAACACCGGCAGCCACCGGCACCGTTATGCACACCGTCTATTTCTTCTATCTATGAATACGAATCGCTATTAATTGCTACGAAATAACGTAGTACTTGTCGGCTACGGCAAGCTCAAGAAAGCTGTATGCTTGCTCACAGCTATTGGCGTGTACATACATAAGTAACTGGTGGTATTGCCATACCGTATACCTATATAAAGAAAGAGGGACTGCTATGCAGAGCTGGTGGTATGATGTGTGTATATATGTACATACATATGTATGACTTCTAAATACACCTTATTACGTGTATACGTATCCTCTCGCCTCTCGGCCAGGGTCGACTTAACAAATTTGAGCGCCCTGGGCTAACAAATTTGAGCGCCCTGGGCTAACATATTTTGGCGCCCTAGTCCCCAAGGCAAGGGCGTCCGCAGGGGTAGGCAAAAGGGACTGTTGCCCCCTTGGTTTTTGGGAAAAATAGCTTATTTTTCAAAACTGATCTTTATTTAATTTATACTAAAAAAAGAGAATATTTTTAAATTTCTGTTTTAAATTTGTAATTCAATTGATACTATAAAGGGCGAATTACACTTACACCCAAATCCCCCGTGATTTTCATTAGGGTAGGTTTGTTTCCCTATACGCGACTGGATGCAGCGTCAAGGATTTCAAAGTCGATTTTCTCGAAAATGAAGCGCAATAACAAAAAATTGTATTCCTTTTTCTCGGCTTATTTATTTGTTGTAAATCGAAAAGAAAGAGTAAGTTTTTTTCATATCGCGCTTCATTTTCGAGAAAATCGACTTTGAAATTCTTGACGTTGCGTTTAGTCGTGTACAGGAAACCCAGCTTAATGAAAACCACGGGAGATTTGGGTATAAGTGAAATTTGCCCAGAATGGGTTAAAAAGGGCAAGAGAGGTATATTTTTCTTTACCACCATCCCAAACTTGCCTTCCATCCCCCTGGAAAAAAGTCTGCGGACGCTTCTGCCCCAAGGGTGCAATTTCTTCGCAATCGGGTGCAAGGTAGTACATCACAATCCCGGGTTTCCACCAAGGCAAACGCGAACAAAAACAATATAAATTTTTGGCTCGAAAATTGAAGAGAAAAAAGCATTTCAACATTTTTGATTCCCGTTGGATCACGGGCGCCACTGGGCTATAGCCCATTTGTAAAGGCGGCCCTGACTCTCGGCTAGAAAATATATCGCACGGCGAGCGGCCTACTTCGCACTGTTGGCCGGGTTGGCCCTCGTTTCGTCAAATATTTTACAATATTTCGTGAATACAGTCTATATAATAATCAATAATAATAAATACTTGGGGCGTGGACAGGCATAATGGGCATGGACACCAGAAAATAATCGAGGGCCTAGCCAACTCGCCTACAACAATGGCAATTTGGAAACCTAGATGCATTATTTTTAAGCAATTTGTAATTCGTTGAGAACCCGAGTACATATGTGCCAAAGTTGCTACTACATTCGCTGTAATCGTATAAAAAAATTGCTAATGACTACTGATTTATGATAAAGATTTCTACAAAAGTTAAAATTATGTATGTACCTAACATTGCTATTGGGTTCTCAATGAATTACTACATAAAAGTAATGCCAATACTTTGCGTTTCGCTCCTGATATTCATGTAACCTTTACTTTATTTATCATAATGTTTTACAGTAGTAATTAATAACAATCAATCATTATAATAAATGATCAGGTTGACTCAACCGATGAAAAGGCTAATAACAATAATAAAGGAACAATGATAAACCAATGATCCTCGCATTTACAGAATCCCATGTTAAGCCACCCAAATCTGTGACAATCGAGCTTGCACAATTTATTTCATTGTCATATTACGATATCGCTGTTCAATTTCATCGAGTTGTTTAGCTCGCTTTTCGCTGTTGAATTGCTCAATGTACTGCATAAATTCTTCGTGTTGGGTTTGATTTGCGGAAAAATGCTTTTTCCTCTGATCGATTAGCCATTCTTCAATATTTTCTGTCTGATTGAAGTAATGAAAAATTCCAACTGGAAAGGAAACATATAACATCATCCTTGCAACCTCCAATTGCCAATTTCCCATGTTTCCTATATCCGTGGTCACGATACTGTCAAATAAATAGTGTACACCGATACATACGATAACTGCTTTTCTCTTTATTTTCACGCTTATATTCGAGATGGCTACATATTTATTAAGATACGTGTAAGAAGCTAACCTGTCATGAATTTTAAACTGAAGAAAAGAAAAGGTACTGTGTTACTAACCGGTATTAAAACAGTTTCTTTAAATTCCTGAACGGAAGCAGTTTTTCTCGCGTTAAATGCTCGCTATCGAAGCGAGATAATAATCGTATGATTGTAGATGCAACAAAAAAGATGTTACCCCGCCACTAGTCAACTCCGGTATTTGTATCAATATTTTTTATAGTCTGCTACGTATTTTAGCGGGGATTTCAGGATGCGAACGCGGGTTGGTGCCCCTGGAGCGCTGAACCGCCCTGCTCGTCGGAATGCGGGGGTTTTGAAATGAAACCAAGTATACAGAAACTGTTTAGATTGATCAAGGCTGAGTTTTATTATAACACGTCAAGACTGTTACAACGTCGGAAATCAAATGCGAGGAGAAGAAACAGGCTTCTTCTTTCGTTCGTTTCTCTTTTTTTATCAGTAAATTATTTTTCGAGCGATAAGGCAGGAATAAAGATAGATTTATAATGAGGTAGACTTCATTCTTAACTTCTTTCCTATTTAAACTTCGCGCTTTAAAAGCTTCCGCTAATCGTCGCTAGAGCGAGGATCGCAACTCGGAACAACAAAATAATACATTGAGTGTCAACACCCTGAATGCGCGAATTGAAACAGCCTATTTCTCGGAAGCGTCTCTTTACATTTTTGTATTTGTTGAAGTTCCGAGAAACGTCTCGAGTGTTCGGCGATATCACTGGGTTGAGAAGATCGTTAAACACTATGGAAACATTATTGCCTTCGGAAATCGCTCGATTGGTTCTCGGTAAGAGCGGGTCATGACCATGATCCGAAGCGTCTTTTAATGATAACCTGCCGTGTGGCGGGAACTTAAATATTTCGCGATATTTACATTTTCTTGTTCAGTTGCATAATTTATCCGGGTTAATTAAATCACCTTTGCTCTAACGTACATGATGTAAAATATAACGTTCAAGCATCCCATAAACAAATAAATAAACAAGTTGCAACGTAAATCGCGGCATCGTCACGAAGAATTTCTCTCGATTCTACCCGCCCGAAACGATTAATTTCAGGATACCTCGAGAGCGAAAACTGCATCGAAGCTGCTAAAATATTTTTAGACACATCTCCTCATTTGCAAGAATGCCGTATCGTCATTTCCAATGGGAGGCGATTCAGCACCAGGGTTGGTGGAACAACGTTGTTGGAGATTATAGAAAAATTTTTCGCTATAAACTCAATAAGTAAGCATCAGTCAGAATTAAATATCTCTGTGAAATTACTGTTGACTTTTATGAAAAAATTTCCAACGTTTATATAGTTCAGGAGCGTCTCAGCAAAATTGCAGATTGCGAGCAATTAAAACATTGCAGAGATCTACTCGAACAATTCAAGTTTCTAATCGAAGAGGCTCGTGGACAGCGTTTTGTCGTCAACATCAATGTTCCCACGCAGGTGAGAAAGGAAAACTACGCTATTGTAATTATATTATATTTAGATTTTAAATATATACATCTACTCATAGGCAAATTCTCAAGTATCCAACGGTTCCCCAATCGTGTCCAGTAGCGCTCGGAAAAGGCATCACAGTAACAGTGATCGCGAACGATGTAAGCGTACGAAAACAACATCCAATGCATCTAATCAGTCCGAATCACCCTCCACTCGAGGTAGAGAGACTCGCAAAGCGTTAAGCTATAGCTTGATAATATATCAAACACGTAATACCTATGTATACTCTCGTGTGAAAACTTTTTGTAAGCGATCATGTTGTTTACGATTATAGGTTCGGATAGCATAGAAGCTACTCCGTTGGAAAGTCTACCTGGCCACACAGAGCCGTCCACACGACAATCTAAATATGTGGCGAATGATAAGGAAAATCCAAAGGACGAATGCAATAGCTTCCAATGGGAGCATCAAGGTCTGTGCGTCGATTCAATAAACACATGGCATTGCTCTTCTTTAACGAGTAGTAAAGTTACAAGAAAATCTTTTATTCGAAACCATTAGGAGGCGACGACGATCAAGATGTTTTGAATATTGAAACGACGAATGCTGTCGCGAATATCTTGTTCAAAGAAACCAACATCAAGAGCTCCTACTCCATTGAGAAGCGTACAGCTGCCACAAGTACGGAGGAACTGACAAATTGTTTGTGCGCAGAAGTTCAGACTAATCTTTCCGATACACCCGAGTCCGAGTCTGATGGGAACGACGAACCTATAGAAAATTTAAGCGTAAGTATCAACGCGATTATCTACACGCGGTTTATTATCTACATTAGCTGTTCAACTAATCTTTCATTCTGTTATTGCCGTAAGCTACTGACAAAAGAGCTCCTGAATCGGACAGAATTACAAGAACGCATCGCTGAGAATATCAATAAAGCGATACTTCCGACGGATATGTCTTTGAAAGATGAAACATTAAACGAATCTGTGCACAGCGAAGGAGCAAATACTTGCACGATGACCGAGCTGAATAGTGCCATTAAAGCAATAGTAGAAGCCACAGAGTCCGACCCAGTGTTTGAGAAGCTTTTCGACGAAATCGTCGGGCCACACGTGGAAACCGACACAAGCCCCGACGAAGACACCGCCCCCGCCAGCTCCGAAGCCAAGCTGGAAACTAGATTCGTTCTCGACGGATCGCGGGAGAAGCAATCTACAATTAACGCGAACAGCGTTAGTTCGCCACTAGAACCTATACTACTCGTAGACGCAAAGTCCGCTAACGAGACGAATGAAGCAGACGTGCCGTTAAAGCACAGACTCCGTAGTTCTTCCAGACAGCAAAACGTTCGAGTTGAAGACGAACAACGGGACCAAGAGAAAGATTACAGTGCCTTGGAGGATCAAAACGCTGCCGCAGTGTTGAGCATAATAAATGCAAACATCGCTAACAGCTGTAATAACAGATTAATCAACGATCGAACCATGACGATCGTAGACGTCGCGAATAAAGGCACGGTTAGGTTGGAGACAATTGATGATTACGAGAAAAGATTGCCAACTCTAAATATTTCCCCGATTAAAGACATGCAGCTGGAAAAATCTGCAAGCGGCGATGATCGGAAAAAGGTCGACAGCAACTGTGCAACGATTACGAGTATCGATACGGAATCAAAGATAAGAAAATCGTCGTCGTCGGTGCGGCGACCGCGGCCCGCGAAGATTAGCCGCGTGCCGAAAAGCACCGTGAAAGACTACACGCCCGAACAAGACATGCTGGCGATACCGACGTTAGTAGTCTGTTCGAGAGAAGACATGAGAAATTTACCGAATACAAGTTCGCCTTATCCGCCAACTCGACCTATAACGTCCACCACGCATTCGCGCTTCGTACCAATCGTTCCCAGGGACCCGAATTGTAAAAACGGCAAAAATCACGTAGAAACGTTGTATTTAAAAACTGTAAATGTTTTCCACAAACTACCACCGCCGCCTCAGAACAATTTAACGAACGACTTGGGAAACATAATAACTTGCGCACCGTTGCAGCCGTTCCAAACCGCGAACAACTGCAAGACAAACGACGAAGTAAAGAGCGTTCAACTACCTGTTCAAACTCTCAACAACCCGATCGGCAGTTTAATCGGGAATCCCGTTGCATCCACCGCGGCTACAACAATCGTCGGGGAGCCGATAATAACCCTTTACAGCAATGAAAACGGCGCAAGAGCTCTACTGCCGGAGACTTGCAGCATGCCCACGATACACGTAGAAGATGTCGTTAATCTGTCCGGCACTGGATTGTCTCCCTACGTGAAATTTAATTGCAACAAGGCTAACGAGCGCGTCGATACGGCGGCGGATGTCGATTCGACGCCTGTCGTGCAGAATGCGAAAGTGGTTCCGGCTTGTAAACCTAACGTTCCGCAGGACCCAGTCCCTTCTACGTCCAAGAGTAAAGACCGCGATATCATTAACAAACGAACCCCGCGATCTTTGTTGAAAAGCAGATCAAAGAATCATAGATTGAGCTTATCGACGCCCAGGAGGAGAAACAGTCACGTCAGAGCGCTCGACTTTAACACCCCGATGAAGGTGGTTGTTGCTGGCTCGAGCAGGTCGAACAGGGGGAATAAAGCGAATAAGACACTCGGTGAAAACGAGAACGTGCATTTTTCGCCTAGATCCGCGAAGCATGTTAAATCTGTGCGAAGGACTTGTCTCTTCAAATCTCCACCGTTCTCCAACAATGCGGCGGCGCCGGTACCTGCGTACGGAGTAGACACTCAGTCAAAGAAACCCCGTCAGTCTTTACAAGCTCCGGTAGCAACGAGAAGCCCTCTGCCAAAGCTTATGGGCGACTGGGGGAAATGCAACGGCGTCGCACTTGTTCTAGGCGAAACATCTCCGCAAAAGACGAATACTGATTTTGTGGATAAGCAAGTTTCATCCAACTCGTCAGAGGTTGCGTTAAGCGTTTGGGACGCGGATTTGAGGAAATCTCTGCAAGTATCTAGCAGCGAGAGTAAGAGAGCAAAGGCATCCGCTGGTAGGAAGGCGGCAGGGCAAATGAGGGGTAAGAAAGCCAAGAGTGCCACTTCTCGTTTGCCGAGAGCGAGGAATAAAAATACGCCGAGCAAAGGTGTAGTCGACGCGAAAATTGAATGTTCTGGCGAAACACAGAAAGCAGTAGAATCTACTGTCGCGGAAAATGCGGGTGTAGTGGAACATTCTACAAGTCCGTTGGACACGCGCGTAAATCCGAATTTAACAAATAATTGTAATACGAAAACCGACAGCGTCTCGCAAGCGCACGACGTTGGAAAATTACCAGATATTCCTGAAGAAGAGAACGCTAACAATGTATCGTTAACAACAACCGCAACGATAACGACGGTAACAACAACCGATAATTTATCATTGCCGAAAAAGAATGTTAAGAAGTATGCGCAGTTAAAAACATTGAAAGCTAATTTGAACAAAAGTAGCACCGAAAAGAAACCAAGTCTGGGAGGCGAGATAATCTCCGCGGATACCATGCAGTGTTTAGAATTTACGCAACAGATATTACAAATTCCTGCTGATACGATCGAGTTGGAAACGCCAAGGAAATTTGAAACCACCTCCGGCGTTCCGCCGACGCCGCGATTACTCAGCCCCAGTAGCATTGATACAGCAACGCCATTTGTGAAGATCAACGAAGATTCTAGCAAAATGCGCAGTTTCATAAACACTCCGGATTTCCCGAAGACACCCTGCATTGCAGTGACCCCTAAACATTCCGGGGAAACGTCCAAGGATATGACTGCGAAGAAGGAAACATTTAACTCTTGTTCCCCGTACTACAAACCTACTACTTCTGCGGAGCATAACGAGCATGCTGAAAGATTTAAGAAGTCTGAGTCAGGTAGCGCTATGCAAAAATCACCCACGGGACTTGAGCAGAGCGCGAAGCAATCTATACCTCATGATATTATCAGCTCCACAAGTGTGTATCAGACTTGTGTTTCTGCGAAATTAGAAATAACGCAGTTTGAAGTGATTAAAGAAAATCTACCGAAGGAAGAAGCGGTGAAAGAATTGTTAATATCGACCAATCCCCGAGACTCGGTGTGTTGGACAAAGTTGAAAGAAGCCGGGTGTGTAGGGGATGATGGTGTCGCGGGGCATGTGGGTGAAACTAAGTACGATGGTACAGAATTTTGCACGAACATCAATGAGGATGATGTACACTTAGGTAAAGAGTTAAACGACTCTTGTACTTCATCCTCTTCCTGCTCCTCTTGCTCTTCTTCCTCGTCTTCTTCCACTTCTTCATCATCGTCATCATCATCGTCGTCATCGTCTTCATCATCATCGCCGTCACCGCCACCGTCACCGTCCGTGTCCAATCATTCGAGTGCAACAAATACGTTCGTAAAATCTTTTCCCAATAAGGGATCATGTAAAAAAGCTCCCAATCAGATTTACACTGATACGAGCAACGATTCGGCACATATTACGGAAACGGTGGTGCAGGAAAGTAATTCAATGATAAAGATCAACACAAGGGAAGTACTATGTACAAATCCCGCTGCCGAACCGATTATTGCTGCGAGAAAGTGCGAGTTGTCGCCTTTAAAAGTATTTTCAATATCAAAGACTGAAGAAGAACTAAACTGCGATGCCAAAGAAACTCCTGCTAAAGACGAGACTTTGCTGAACGAAGCAAATATTTCGGAGACTCCCAGCAGTTCAAAAATTGGCGTGGAAAATTTACCTAGTAAATCTTTCAAAGTTTCACCATTCGTTTCTTCGGGTGAACGAAAAGTCTTAAAGTCGAATAATTCTACGGCAAAGAAGAAACCAAGAATAATAAATATACAACGCGTCAGATTGAATTCCTTGATCACTCTCAGGCCCAATAGTCGTTTGAAAAGTCCATCTTCGGTTTTACAGAAGCAGAAAAGGTCTCTGACTATGAATGAGAAGCTAGTCTTGCAGTTGGAAGCAAAGCGTCAACGCATGATGGCCAAGTTTAGAGAACTCTCCAAGTCCAATGCGACTGGCGGAAAATCTCTGCAGGGACGTGTGATCTTTAAGGGTAAGAATAATACTAATCCACTGAAGAAGAATGATCAGTGTAAGCATAATCAGAGGGCTGTCGATCAGCTTGACGAGAACAAAATTAAGAGGAAGAAGAAGAGATTGAAGGAGGAGGGGCCTGATATTAATACCAACAACATTAACAAGAACGACGATATAAAAACGATCGATGAGAAACTGGTTCCAGAAGACGATAATGATGTACCTACGCGCGACGAAACGTTGACTGTAGAAATTGCGAGGCACACGGATAACCGAGAAAAGAGCGACTCGAAAAAAGTTGGCAAACTGTCCATGGATGACGTTACAAATGATAATCAGATTAGTAGCGCGGGTCAAGACTCGAAGAGTTTAGACGCACCCGCAGCGGAGAAGAAAACTCGCAATTCAAACGTCACGAAGGAGGAAAGCATATCATCAACAGTGGAAGTAGCGGGAAACTCGCGGGTTAAATGCGCTGCCGTTGATACTGTCGAACAACACACTACTGAGAACGAGTCGCACAGAGGACACAATTTGAATGTAAAACAATCGGAAAATAATGGACCGATTACCGAAACTGACTCGCGAGCGAGTAAATCCGATACAACAAGAAAGAAGGAGCATAATCGTAACGAGGGAAACGCGAGCAAGGTAGAATTCTCGAATTATGGTAGTAAAACAAGGAACGTGTCAAAATTGAAGGTCGATCAAGTAAAACGGGACTTGTTCAGCGACGAAGAAAACAATCACGACACATTGAATTCGACAAAATTTTCGAGCAGTCGGGAGGATGATGTTGCATGCACTCGAGCGTCCACTACAATCACAAATGCCACCTTCACTAATACCAGTAGCATCACCACGACTACCACTACCACTTGTACTACTACTACTGCTGTTGCTGCTGTTAGTGTTACTACTGGTACTATTATTACGACTACTACTACTGCTACTACAACCGCAACTACTGCCACCGATGTTGCTGCTACAGCTATTGTTATTACCAATATTGATACCAGTACCACTACTAAATCGCCTACAGAAAATGTCGATTCGTCAAGTCCCAAGAATTTGTCTCGCGTTCTCCAATGCTTACAGCTAGTCCCTACGTGTAAGAACGTTTATACAGAAGAACCTGACTACGAGCACGACTACGACCGTAGGGCTGATTTTAACGCAACCACTGTACCCAACTCGGTGGAGTATCATTTCTTATACGACAACAATGCACCCGTAAAAAAAAGGAGGCGAAGATACAGCAGTCGCGAATTAGAATTTCAAGTTAATATCGTCTTAAACGAAGAGAGTGGTGACGAATGCGTTAAAGTAATGTCGGCCACCGATTACGAAGAGATGATTAATATTCCGCCAAAGCCTAGGAAAAGACTGGCAAGTAGAAAATCGTCATCGTCATCACCGGTCAAGAAGGAAAATGTTTGCGAATCTTCCAAGAGAACGTCTGCTGGCAGTTCCACCACAAAGATTGTACATACGAAACCGCTAGCTACGTCTTCTCCTATCGAGAAAACGCTTACACACAAGACGAAAAAAGTGGCTGTTAAAACATGTCCAATAACTGAAAGAAATAATGAGGTGCAACAAGATGGTAAAAGAAGGGCGAAAATGGAGAAATGTCGCGACATCGATGAGGGTAATTATTTTTCGTTTAAGGGGTAATGCCACTGAAGAGCTAGGAAAAGTAGCCTGGTCTTGAGGTTTTTACGCGAGTATAGTGAATGGAATACAAAATCTGATGGAAGGGTTTAATTTTGCATACCTTGAAGTATGATCACAATTTTTTTTTAATTTTTTAATGCAAAACGACGGCGCCACAGGTCAACGAAAGAAGCTTCTTTTGAAAAACGGTATTCCGCGGCTGGAAATATTTCTCCTTCAATTTTTGATTTAGAACAAAAACCAAAAATTTGTTAGTCCTATATAAGATTATCTTGGGTAATTTACGGGGAAATGAATTTTTTTTTCTTTTTGTTAGAATGGTGCGTGATTGAATACTTTTTACCTAAAAATGAAACTTTGTTCAATCGCGTACCATTCTTACAAAAAAACAGTATTTTTTCATTTCCTCGTGTACTTCCCGAGATAATCTTATATAGAACTCAAACATTCTTGGTTTTTTGTTCTAAATCAAAAATTGAAGAAGAAATCTTTCCAGCCGCGGAACACTGTTTTTCAGAAGAAACTTCTCTCGTTGAACTGTGGCGCCGACGTTTTGTATTAAAAACCTTAAAAATTGTGATCATACTTCAAGCTATGTATATGCAACAAAGGACTTCGAGCAGATTTTGTATTACATTCACCATACTCCCATAAAAAATTCTCAAAATCAGCCCGCCTTTCCAGACTCTACAGTGGCACTAACCCTAAAGACTTGTGTGATAAAAGTAGGAAGGAATTATATACCAAGATTTTTTTTCAGACACCTCCAGCTCGAAAATTCGAGAAAGAAGATTACCAGAGGCAAAAGAATCCAAGCAGGTTTATAATCGATTTTATTTTCATGTTTTATTCTCGATCACGAATCGAAAATATAATAATAATAATGTTTCATTTCAGGTTGAAAGGCGACAATACGCAACCGATCCTCAAGCGTTGCTGAGCAACTTAGATCTGGATAAGTTTCTAACGTCTGTCCACGGACCAGCGTGATCTCGATAACCTTAGCTCTCTAACATTGTACAGAACTTGCAAATAATAACTTTATTTCGTTACATAGAATAAAAAGGACTCTACAATAAATAGATACCTTAAGATAATTGTGATGTTTATTAAAAATATTGGCGCTTAACGGGCAGAGCTAGAGTTGTGTACACAAAAGCTACACGCAAGAATATGAAAAGAAAATCAACATGTACCTTGTTTACAAATAGTACAGTAGACGCATACCGACTTTGCGTTAAAAATTAAACGTTCCAAGCGTTTGCTAATCGCGCAAAAGAAGACATGTATTTAACATTTGGATTTTACGAGTTTGTCTACATCTTCCACAGCAGACAATAATTTTCGCCACTGCGGCATGCTGAGGCAGATTCCTGGAGAAAAGAAAAAATCAGTCGCTATTTTATCCACATTTTATCACTTTATCTTAAAACCTCTCGAGATAAGCGTACAACATTACGATACCTTTCTTTCCAGGCTTCAAATTTGCATCCTTGTCGTAATACATTTCTCTAATGTCCACGTACAATTTCCCTTTGAAGTCCCGCACACTAATCTGACGGTTATTTCCAAGATCCCAAACAGTATCTTCGTCCTCGGTAGATTCTTTCTTAGGCTTCTTCGCTGGCTTTTCTTCCTTTTCTTCGTTCTCCCTCTTTGGTTTCTTCTTTGGCTTCACCTCCTTTACAACGAGCGACAACGCAAGGTTACAACGAACTTTTACGACGAACTTTAACGCGTATCGTACAACGTAATAGGTAAATAAATAGGTATTGTGTCCATTGTGGGCGAAGACTCGAGAGCTATATAAATTATAAACGCATGCTTCGTAATGTAAATAAATAAAATACTTACCTCCTCGCTGCTGTCTTCATCGGTCGACAAGAACTCTTTCGTTTTCGGCATTTTCTACAAGTGTACACCTAAAAAAACAATTTTACTAGCAAAACATTATTTTTAAACGACAGGTAATATTATTTCCGCGAGAAATTGATAACACGTGATCATTAATTCTATTTACGAGTACCTGATATTTCCAAATAAGATCAATTAAATAAACAACCGAACGCGAATTCTTGTGTTTGATATAACCTCTCTCTAGTGCGAAAATGTATGTAAATAGCTATATATATATACACACACACATGCATGCGATAAGTACCTGTAAGTATTTCGAGAATGAAAAGCGAAGCGGCGATTCGTAAATTGCGTCGCAGTGGATAAACGGACGAACACTTGGATTGACTCGGAAACTGAAATAGCAACGGATCAAATTATAATTCGAAAAGACGGTTGAAGAGTTACGGCAATCACGAGCATACTTCGACTGTGTGTGTTTAACTGACAATGAGATCCGGTTCAACGAGTGTTAGCATCGATTTCCGTTTCCGTCTCGAGGCGCAGGATCCCAACCCAAGTAAGTATACGTGTGTATTTATATACTTACTGTCTTTTCCTCGCAAATAAATTAGCAATATGTAGATAATATAATAATTAATTCCGTATCGATAAATTATTCGAATAATCGTTTATATAATTTTAGTCACACCGAATACAAGTCCCCCAAGGTTTTATACGACTCGCGCGAGCATATTTGAAAATGCGTTCGTGTATCTTCCGCGGCTACGCTTGACAATTTAGATTCGCGAGGGTTAAATGCGTGTACATATTGCTATATACACAAGCGGTAGATGGTATATATATGTACAATCAACAATTTGGAGAATTATCGTTATAAAGGTGCAACGATTATATGTATTCAATCTGTACAATTATGTTTTCAACGTATGCACGTTTACAGTTACCCTTTCTACGCACAAACTCTCTCACGCGGTATACGCACATAAATATATGCGCACTTGACACCTTTATTAATTAATATAGTATCGTATTAAGGGGAGGCCAGAAGTATATTCTTCAAAATAAAAAAGTTTCAGTCGAATCGGATAATAACTTTTGAAGATGCAGGTCCCACCGATTTTAATGAATTTTTTTGACGCCTCGACTTTAACGACTCCCAGTGCCGTCTGCAATGCTTAATTATAAAACAAAAAATATGTTTCTATATTTTAAGACATCCTGAATACAACACAAAAAGTCCAATTAAATTATACATAGTAGTATTCCTTTAATTAATTCCTAAATATCATGTATTTTTATAATGTCTAAACCGGAACCTCTCCTTAAATAGACTTGACGTGCCGAATCCATCGTATGTGTAGATACTTTCTATCAACAAATTGCAGGTCACGAAAATGAATAAAAGGAATAAACCCAAGGGCAACCGTTTTGCGCGCGTATCTCCTCAAACGAATGCCGAAAACGTTGAATCTTGAATCATCTTGCGCGACTGGGAATGTCGTACGTATTATTTATAATAGTTGCAAGGTACATGTAATATAACGTATATATGTATTATTATTCTGTTTATACATCCCATGCGTGTACACTGATGTATGCAAATAGAGTACCAAACTAAATCCTGTGTAGGTATTCCTAGCTTCGCTGAGAACATGGTTTCTCCATCAACATCCTTTATTTTACAAATACGTAATTTTGGAAATACGTTCGAGATCGTTCCCCGTTCGGGACAGTTTCCCTCCTTCGCATTCACGATACAAGTACTCGAGATTCTATTCGTCTAATTAACATCACTCGTAGTTCGAGTCGCGCGAGTTAAAGGGCGCCGGCTATCCTCGTCCGATCCGTACGTAATTTCTTCGTCCGAGCCATAAATTACGTCTTCGTCGGAGTCGTTGATCATTGAAAATGCCGGATTGTCTTTCGTTATAGAAGAATCTAGACGCCAATTAGAAATGGATGAAATCAGAGAGGACACGCAAGACGGTGTGTTTCTCTTCCTCGTCTGTCTTCATTCAACACTTACGTTGTCCGTAAATTTGTTGGTGTGCAGGCGCGTAAACGTAAGCCATCGTGTACAAGTAGAAATTTAGGAGACCGTACAAAGCCATAAACTGAGCCGAAGAACGATAGTAAGTAGTCAGACGAGATGCAAAACTGTCTTCAAAAATACCAGCTCCGAACTGCCGCGCGGTCACGCAACCGCAAACCAACGAAACAACCCCAGCGAGTAACGTCAGAAACCGTAAACGGAGATCTGTAAAAATTATATATACACATGTATACATAATTAGATGGAAAAGTTACATTTATTTATCAACTACGTTCGCCATACCAAAGTACGGCATGGATCTCAATTCGCTGTACGCTCTCAGTATCAAAAGCAGTAGATACGCGATGTAAAATCCTCCTACCGTGAAGAAAAACACTTTGAAACCCTGCAATCATGTAAACCTTGTTCGTTCTTCGGAAATTTCACGCGCCAATCACATGGTCATAGCTCGCATCTATCGTCAACTTACAAAATAATTTGATGTATCAAGAACGTAGTTGTAGGTGGGATCCTCCAGTTCCGTGCAACGTAGCCACGTTGCTAGAATAAGCGCTGAACACCACAGTAAACCGACTACCAAAACTTTCGGTAAATAAAACGTAACAAGTCGCCTTTCGTTCTGTAGAAACGGAATAAATCATGCTATTACACAATTTCTAGTAGAAAATGTAAACAGTAAAATGAAATTATACCTGTCTCAAACCGTGGTAAACGCACAGCCAGAACATGAGGACCGCGCAGAGGAACGTCGTTTGCAAAATCGCATCCATCATGCCAGGTACCCAAGAGTTGATCAAAAACGTCATGGGAAATAACGGATCTACGCGGGGAAGAAAATGTAAAATTGCGAACGTGAACAGCAATCTCATTAGCTCTCGTACGATTAAAGGCAAATAAATCTTACTATTGTATAAAATTAGTAACGGAAGGAGTATAGACATCCATTTCTGCTCTATCGACCAGTCGTGCAGCGGGTACTTCCGAAGGGAATGTCCGAACCAGCACTAAAAATCAACGAGACTGATGTAGCATTTCGTTTCGCATAATACCCGCGAGAAAGGAGCAACTATCCATAACTTTACCATAACACAGAACGCAGTCAGCAAGAAGATTAGACGAAACCAAATCTCCAGCTCCGTAAATGCTGGGTTGTAGTTTTTGAACTGCGAACAAACAAGGATAGTTAAATGTAATAAAGGACGTACGTATGTATATGTATGTATGCAAAATGGGGAAAGAAATAGTACGATGCGATGTCTCGTTTCGTTTGTACTGCTTACTGACGTAGAACGTGAGTTCGCGTATGTTATAACGCTGATGGAAGCCCTCGAGTCCGTGGAAACGAACGGTAATTATGTAGTAACTGAAATCTATGAATCCGAGATGAGCAACTACGAGCTCCTCGCACGTTTGCCTTTCACACTTTAGCTGCCTGGTCCTAGATGACGGTAAACGTATACATTTATCAGCGATGTTTGTACATGGAACGTAGTTTTTAAATATTATAAACTACACACACGGACCTGTTGCGTCCAGTTTCCGAGGACAAAACAGCCATGAGCTTACGATCAGTGGTAATACCATCTATGGAGATGCTTATTTGAAAACTCTCGTCGTATCTCTCGTCTGTAACAATGGAAAATAATTTCCGTTGTAATACCAAGTCGAGGGAAAATGTGAAAATTCATTCGCTCTTTCCCCATGGTCTTACCATCGTTATTGGACGTCTGTAACTTTGCCATCACCCATAATTGTTGACTGTAGGTGGACAGTAGAGGTGTTTTCATGATAAAAGGCCCAGTAGCCACTTCGCTGCCATTCAAGTGAGCTCTCTGCTCGCTCGTAGAAGTGATGGGGGGACCTGCGCGTTAAGAGAGTAGAAGGGTAGAAAGAAAGTGAAGTATCTTTGTATCTTTCCGGCATCTTAGACGTAATTAACAGTGGTGGATTTAACAGGGTGGCCGATGAGCAGTTGTCGCCTGGGCCCCTACCCAGAAGGCCCTCCAGGGCCCACATCCTCAAAAAAATTATGATTCCCTCTAAACTATATTTTTTCTGTAATATTTTTTGTAAACTACCTCTTCATTTTCCCGAAGAAATGGGCCCCTCAGAACGTTCGCCAACAGGCCTTTTTTCTTAAATCCGCCACTGGTAATTAACTAACATTATTGTCTCCGCAAATTGCCTCGGACTTACCTGCAAGCCCGATGAATACAGCCAACACAAAACAGGCAAAGAAAGCAACAAACACCATAACGAACTCCCTCTTATGCATAGAGTATAGTCGCATCTGCACAGATCTGAAGAAGATTTATATTATTATAGCAGAGTACATATCAAACAACGCATGCCTACTCCCGTTAAATTGTATTTTCACTCCGAATACCTTTCGCATCGATCATGATGATAAGCGGGTGCAATGTACTTGTTAAACTCACTGAAGAGATCACTGAATTGCGAGAGAACGTTTCGAACTCTAAGATTCCATCCTGTGGAGGGGAGCTGGTACGAGTATCCTAATCCAGGGCCATCCATTTTCACGTCAATCCTATCGCAGTGTCATAGCAGATTCCCATTAATGACATTTTCACTCTCATGACAACGTAATATATGTACATATAATACACGCACACTTTTCGGTTCCTCAGCTACGTTCCAGAGAGAAGAAAACGTGTGTATAAAATGCTCCGTTCGTGTTGTTGCTCGGCGAGCTTCCACCCCGGAACTTTACTGAAATCTCAGAAATATGTACATCTTTCCCGACAGCACGAGAAACGGAGTCGATTTCTCACGAACGTGAAACTGTATCGGAAGAAATGTATGTATGTATGTATGTACAATCACAATATATGTATTTATATAAAATATGCAATTATATATAAATACCTTTCCATTTAGGAGCAGCGCCTCTCGACGAGTGTTGTTTCAGTTTCGACGCACTCGACTTTACTTACAATTACTACATACTTGCTCGGATTGAATTCGAATAACGTGGAAACGTATTATCAAGCATTAATATTTATAGAATATATGTATATATTCGGGGATTAACGGTTGGAAAGTGAGCTACGGTAAGAGAAAAGATTAAATCCACAGCGACGACGCACGAAACGAAAGCGGCAGACAACACGCTCACGACGCGTTGTACTCTACTATTGATTTTTATGACCGCCATCTCAAATGACTCGAATGGTACACGGGGAACCACTCGCGCTCGAACGTTCAGGCAACTTCTACTCGGGGCTGTTGGTGCGATCGATTTATAATAGTATTATAATCGCGCGCGTCCGCGGCAGGTGATGTAAATAGATAAACATCAGCCGTTAAGCGAGCGAGTTTGAAATTTATTGCCGAAAAGCAATTCGTAATTCGTACATGTGTCTTTGTTGAAATAATAGTCAGCACGTTCTTAATCCCAATACTTTATTTTTCCATCCCAACCAGCCGTTGCGAGTCTCGACGGCTCGTGCGGATGCCACAATACATCGATACATACGCCGTCGTGCGCTTTCCATTTTTTGTATAATTTTGTCGTCTTCCAGTCCCAAATGTAACATTTGCCGTCTGCATCTCCCGACACCAGGTAGCTAACGGGGGAGGGAAAAGAGAATGGTTAAGGTGGTATATGTAGGCGATATTAAAAGGCAATTGATTTGCGAGCGCAAGTTGATTGTAGTTTCTCTTACCTCATGTCGGGCGAGAAGTCCAAGCCGCACGCGTAACCGGCAACCATGTGACCCGTGAATGTTTTCTTACGGTTCATTTTGAATCTGTTGAGCGCGGAGAATATTACGATTTTGTTGTCCATACTTTGGCAGGCGAGCCACTTTTGATTCGGAGAAGGTGTGACCGCGGGCATCGAGTGCATGGAAGGGTCAGCTATGTACTTCATGTCTACCGGTATGTCCCTACGCGCGTAAACATACAATTTTGTAAATTATTCTACACACACGCATGTGTTTAGAACTTTTTAAATTGAGTAACTTTTTTAGAATTGGTACAAACGACACGAGTTTTTTTTAGAAGTTTAAAGTATTAGTTTGCTAAGTGGTTCGTCGGTTTGAAAAAAAGAAGAAAAATGCAATTGGGCGGAATAACAAAAAAAGTTAGTAAAGGTCCTTTTTTAAACATTTTTTTGAGCCACTAACGAAAATTCAAAAAATCCGTTTGTAGATTGAAGTGTATACAACTTCAATCTACAAACGGATTTTTTGAATTTGCATTACAAGCCTACAAAAAAAAGTTTAAAAAACCACCAACACTATTTTTTGCTATTCAGACCAATTGCATTTTTTTCAAAAAACAACGAAACATGTCGCATAGCAAACTAATCCTTCTAGCTTCTAAAAAAAAACTCATGTTAGGACCAATTCTAAAAAAGTTATATGATTTGAAAAGTTGTTAGTTACATCACATTTAAAAAAAACTAGGTACCATTCCCAAACTCGCAGACTTTTATCATCCGACGTCGTTACGAATCGTCGATTCTCGTCGACGAAAGTTATCGTATTCACAGCTCCCAAATGCCTATCATACTCTTGAGTTATTTCGCCGGATCGGGCATCCCACTGCGACAAATATATACAATTAATCTTTACCGTAAAACCCGACATTTATAAAATACAAAACTTGCCAACAACTCACGCATATAATCTTCTTGTCGCTGGTGCCTGCCACGAATAAATGTTGCTTGTCCGGGTCTGGATTAAATTTCACGCAATATGGAATTTTTCGGCTGGTGAATCGACTTATACAAGCACCAGTCTCCGTGTCCCATAGCTTCACATAACGATCGTATCCAGCCGACAGAAACCTCTTTCCATCGTTGTCAAAACTTATATCACGCACGGCTTGACGATGGCCATAATAAGTCCGGATGCATCTCCTCTCTTTGTAAACTTCCCACAACTGCGTGTATTCATGAAACCAACGCACAGACACGTGGAATTAAAAGCTACTCTTACAAGGCAGGAAAATTGAGTGGGTCGCGCGGGATACGCACCTTCACTCGACAATCCATACTGCAAGAAAGTAATAAATGCGCCGTACGCGGATACCATCTGATCTGCGAAATACCCTTCGTATGACCCTCCCAAGTGTGTATTTGCGCTTTCGGCAAAAAGCATCTGTCGGGCGGTGATTCCGACCTCAGATTCACCCCAACATCCTGAGGCGCGTGCAGAAACGATCTTCCTTGATAGTCCACGCTGTCCTTGACTACAAAAGCGAGTTTATCATTATAAAATGATTACGTCTCAAGTTTCGTATAAACAAAGTGGTGTGTACGTACTGTGCAACACTGTCTTTTCCTCGAGCGGTTTCTCTTCCGTCGGTTTTCCTCTTCTGTTCCTTTTGGCTAATATCTCTTCCAATTCTGCAGCTTCCTCTTCGGTGGGCTTCACCACTCGTTTTTCATCCACATATCCACCCCAGGGACCTAAGAATCCCTCGATATCCGCAGGGTCGTCGTTCCTATGCCTTTTCCTCTTATCCGAAGGTCTCTGCAGCGTATTTTCAAACACAGTCTTGCCACCGGATTCCTCCGCCGCATCCTTCGCTCCGATAATCGTTCTACCTTCTTCCGCGCTACCATCCACGGTCGGATCCAACGCATACCCTGAAATAAAGACACTGATGTACCAGAGCTAAATAGACGACTAACTTTACCTTTGGCACGATCCGGTCCAAACCAAAAATATCGCCATTCCGCGAATATATACCGTAACTGGCAAAGGTTCTTCTTTGATTTTCAAACTGAAATTCGCTTATGTGAGCTTTCTCCACGTATCCGGAAAGCATGTTCTTAATAGCTCGTTGCTGTTGCGTTTTAAAAGGATTCTCCGGCCCAATGTCCGGAGCGAAAAGCTCTTCGTACTTTGGATTGTGCATAACTTCCTTCATTGTCGAATCTATGTGCCTTACGCATAATTCGGTTCCCTGCGATACATCGAGGTTGAATCGAGCGTTAATGATTACGTTGAAAAACTGTTACGGAAATATTTACGAGTTGATTACGCAGGGCACGAAGCCTCGATGGAATTTGTCGAATCGCAGGATGGTATTTTTGAGAAAAAGCCAGAAACAATTGTTTACCATTGGTACCACCTCCGGTGCGGCGCAAATCTGCATGTCAGTAGCCGGAGTAGTTGTTGATGACTTCTCTGCGGGAAGAGATTCAACATCCGAGGCGCAGTTAACCTCGCTGCTCGTGTTTTCATGTTCACTGTCCGACTCGCTGTTTTCGTCACTGCTACCATATTCTTTCAGAGCGAGCATATTCTCTCGGTACCCGTGCGATCGTCCGTAACTCGTTTATTTAATCATCGATCGCTAAACATTAACACGTAAATCATTCTTGTTTACACAACACGAAACTTGATTTCACGGCTGAAAAAAAAAAATAACAAAGCTAATAGAATTCGATTCGGGCGAGGTCCACTAGGTGGCGCTTCGTTCGGCATGAGATTTCGGGCGTAAAGCCTCGTTCATATTAATTTAGGGTACTGGCAAAGAGGAGATATAGGTTGTGTTCCGATTCACGCATACTGCGCATGAAATTGATGGCATCTTATTGGTGGCATCGTATGATTCCCTAGAATTTCTCTCACTTGCCGCCAATACGATGCCACTTCCGGTGCAGTGAGCGTGCAGCAATCGCAGAAAATCAGAGGAGAAGCAGTCACTGCACGCTCGCTGCACCGGAAGTGGCATCGTATTGGTGGCAAGTGAGAGAAATTCTAGAAAATCGTACGATGCCACCAATAAGATGCCATCAATTTCATGCACAGTATGCGTGAATCGGAATACAACCAATAAGAGGCGTCACTCGACAAGGACAGAAATAACCTAGGGAAATCACTATACAACCAATTTAAATGCCCATTCGGCAATGATCGGTAAACTTCGGCAATAATCAGCCAATTGCGGTAAGGTACATTTAGTCGATTTGAATATCCCGCTCAAATATACAACCAATTTAAATGCCAAGGTCAAGCATGATGTAAGTATCATGAGGTCAAGTAAGGACTTCAAAGGTTCCGCCCGAAGTGACGCCTCTTATTATACCTACTCTTTGGCACAACCGAAACGAACGGTGTAAATTCGCCCGTAAGTATTCCCCCAACTCGATTGGCTCTTCCACCGCGCGAGGGCGGCTGGTGTCCGAGAGTTTGCGACAGCTAGCCATCTCGCAATCTCGTTAAAGAGTAAAGAGTACAGACGACTACTTACAAACTACTTGCAGTACTTACTCAAGCACATACTACATACGTAACAAGCAAATAGTACCGGCGATAGAAATCAATCAATGATTGTTTAAACAGTGTTTTAAAGCACGCGCAAACTGCGCGAATGTCGCTTCCGCGTCGACGTCCTAAATAGAGAACGAGAGGGGGTATCGAAAATGAGTAGCAGCCCCGAAATCAACACGTCGTCATACTTCCCTCCGGATAGTAAACCGTTAATCCACAGCGACGAAGAAGATGCGCCGACACGAAACCCGATGTCGGGCGTGAATCTACCCGAAAAAATTCTGTTCATAATCGACACTGTAAGAGAGAAGAACAGCACCCCTTTCAAACTCTCTACATCAGGTGGAAAATGTATCGAGCCGTTGCAAATGATCAAGCGAGTGGTGGAGAGTTTCGTCTGCATCAAATCCACCATCCAACGCTGCCACGAGTATGCCTTAATGATCCTGACCGCTCAAGGCGCTCGGTGGATATGCGATTTCACCAACAACACCAAAAGCATTATCAATCACTTGGACAATACCACTGAACAAGTTCTAGAAGAAGACCAAAAGTCCTACGACTTTGATCAGGTATTGGAGAAAATTCAGTCCAAAGTACCTTTGCCAACAAAGAGAAACAACACCGCCGTCGTTCCAACGTTCGTTACCAGAGCAATTTTAATATATTCGAGATCTCACAGCGTCCCACAATTCCATGCCCATAAAAAGCATTTAGAGAATCTCGAGGCGAATCCATACTTTTTCATAGACATGCTATACGTTCACGAGCCTCCGAGCCCCGAGAATCTGTGCGAGGAAATTTACGCCCAAGTGGCAAAGCTGGATACAAGAAACGATTCGTATATATTAGAGGTAGGAAGGAACGCAGCAAAATTACACGATAATATGGCAAAGCTGTTGGCACATCCTTTGCAACGACCGCTTCAGAAGGACGCATGTTACACCATTTGTCCGGGTTCCAGCTTGCAAGAAATATATACTAACGTCTAGCGGCGTAACTCTCGCCAATTGCATTACCGAAAATAAACTCTACTTACACACACGTTCGTGATTACGAATTTATTACTCGTCATCATATACACGCACACACGCGGTCACGTGCGACCAATTTTACGGCCACGGATCGACTACCTACTTTTAATATCTCTTTCCTTAAATCTATCTAGAAACTTGTATAAAACCTTGGCAATACCGTGCAAACTGCGTATTCATTTCGATACAATAGTATACGCAATTTTTCGTACGATACGCACGCGTTAAATGTATATACAGGGTGTATGTACATTGTAGATGTATTGCACAAACAGGGCGAGTCTAATAAATCGAACCCTTTGAATGTTGTAAACATCTTGGGGCAGCTGTTGATAGGGGGTTTCCCGGCGGTTGAACGCGTAGAGAACACGCAAAGGGGTCGGCTTTAAATTACGTAAGGGTTTTTGGGGCGAGGGAGGGGGTCGGGAATTTTTTACCTTTTCTTCCAGGGGTGGGGGAGTCAGCGTCTTACGTAATATTTTTTAACCTAATTTTCAATAAATTAATGATCCAGTAAAGTAGTTTTAATTTAAATTTCCCGAAACCGAGTTAGATGAATTATATAAATCTTTAAAAGAATTTTAGTACCTGAAAGAATTAAATGTAAAAAATATTACGTAAGGAGGATCCTTTTACAGGGGGTTGGAGGGGGTAAGAAATCGACAAAATTACTCTTACGTAATTTAAGGACGGCCCCAAAGATTAAGTTTGTGTCTTTAAATGGAATCGGATCCATTTTTTCGTACACCGGTCGTCACTGGCTCGTCGTTTCCAAACAAGAACTTGCTACTTTTTCCGGGGAGGGGGTCGATAATCGATTTAAACGATTGATTACTATGGCGATCCTTGTTACAGCTACAGTAACGATATCACAGTGTAGGAATTATGAATTATACTTGAATAAAATGTGAACCGTCAACTTCCTGCTTATCGCGGCAGGTACCTTAATACTTACATGTGTATATACAATATCTTTCATACGATCGCTTCGCTACCTCGCTTTTCCTAGATTATAGGCATAGGGTAAAGGACCCAATTACTGGCAGCCAACTCAATTACTGTCACCTTAAGCTATTTTACTTAAAATAATGAATAAATAACCGTTTAAGTAAAATAGCTTAAGGTGACAGTAATTGAGTTGGCTGCCAGTAATTGGGTCCTTTACCCTAGGCACAATTTTTTTTACACACTTGTGTAGACAACGGTGACGAATGCGCAGAAATACAGCAGAGGATAGGAAGCGATCAAGGTAGGCGTCGATGAAGAAATTCGCAATGTTTCCAAAACTTGGGTCAACACCTTCACGAATCGTTGCACACTGTTGCTCTCGGTAATATCATCTACCGCAGCTTTCGACATATCCTTCGTGGAATCAGAAGTACTTCTTGTCGAGTGCTTCGTATTCTCAGGTCGCCAATCGCCACACGTTGGAAAATTATGCGGCACCGGAAGCATGTCCTTGTTGTCGCCAACTTTGAAAATCAACGACATTCCAACTTCAGCGTGAAATTCAATGTGGCAATGAAACAGCCAGTAACCTGGAGGATAAAGCACGGCGTTGGAAGATGTAATGTTTCGAGACGTTGTAAAGGCTTCGGGGGTTTCATACCGTGTCTGTTTGTACATTAGGGTGGCTGCAAACGGTTTTCGAAATATGTCCGAAAAACTAAAAAAATTAAAATTTTTTTTTCAAATTTTGTAAGTTTAAATCCTTTTCGAACATATTTTCTTTATGAAGGCGAAGAAAAATGGTAATTTTTTACATATCTCGGTGTATGCCTCGCCTTAAATGTTTAAAAAATATTCCTCAAAAATAAAAATTACAATTTTTTCTTCGCCCTCACAAATAAAAAGTGTTCGAGTAGGATTTAAACTTTCAAAATTTGAAAAAAAAAAAATTTTTAGTTTTTCTGAAAAAGTAATAGAACATAAAAGATGCTCCATGTTTGGATGTAATCAATAACTTAGAGAATATTATATAAAATCGACTTTGTGAGCTGTTAAATAATTATTTAAATGTCCTAGGACCCATGAGCACTTTGTCTGATTATCCAAACGGGCTCAAACTTTACCCATATTTTATTTTATTATTTGCAACTATTATAGAAGCTGCCGCGAAGAAAATTCAAAATCCGAAAATACCTAACAGCCAGCCTAATCTACATATATATGTACATACCTGGATTATCGGCATGAAATCGCACGATAGTGAAACCACCATCGGGTACCGTTACAGTGTCTTTTAACGGAGCGTGATCAAGATGCCTGCGTATCCGTCCCTCGTCGTCTAATCTCTTGACGGTTTCTACAGTAACGTTTCTCCCGACCCTTTCCATCGCGATCACGCGAAATTGATAGCCGTGGAGGTGGAACGGATGGTTCGCATCGTAAGCCATGCCTGAGGAACAAGATAGGGGTAAACGTTAAGAGCTATACGCGCAGAAAAAATAAAAAATCGTATTTACAGATACTACCTTCGTCTACCAAAACTATTTCCACCACGCTACCAAGCGCCACTTGGAGCACATGAGTGCAGGAACAGTAATCTCGTTCACAGCCCTGCACTGTACTCGCGTTACAAAATTCATTTTGATCGATAGAATCCCTCTGAGACAACAAAGGGACCGGCGGTAACTTCATCGAGATGTGATTTAATTGCGGAGTCAGAACTCGTTTCGTGTCTTTTACTGCAAGTAGGTATAATGTTGGAAGAACCGCAACGAATAGAAATTGTAGTGTAGAGTCAAGATGGAGAACACAGCCACTAGTGGTACGTACCTTGATTAAATCCGTAAAGCTTACTGCGATGAAAGTGAGGATTGTCCTTTTTGTAAAAATCGTAAGACACGTAAAACTGATAATCCGGTTCTTTCGTATTTGACTCGTCGTTTTTATCCATTGCTCTTAACATAGGTATACTAACGCTCCCGTTCGTTTCGGTACCTTCGTTCAAAGCGTTTAGTTGCTGAAAGTAATGCGCGCGCGTCGCCGTTTAAGGGTAATACCAGCGTAGAGTCCGGAAAGGCAGCTTGATCTCGAGGCTTTTTTACGCGAGGATAGTGAATGGAATACAAAATCTGCTCGAAGGTCTTTTTATTAAATTTTTTTAATGCAAAATGGCGGCGTCGGAGTTCAATGAGAGAAGCTTCTTCTGAAAAACAGCATTCCGCGGCCGGAAAGATTTCTCCTTCAATTTTTGATTTAGAAGAAAAAATAAAAAATGTTTGAGTTCTATATAAGCTTATCTTGGGAAGTACAGGAGGAAATGAAGAGATACTGGTTTTTGTATGAATTTCTAGATTAGAAATTGAAGGAGAAATCTTTCCGGCTGAGGAACACTGTTTTTCAGAAGAAGCTTCCTTTGTTGAGCTGTGGCGCCGGCAATTTACATTAAAAAAATTTAAAAAAAATTGTGATCATACTTCAATGTATATCTAGAGATTCCCATAAAAAAACTTCAAAAAAATAAAAAAATTACACCAAGTACATAAAAAGGTCGAGGACCGAAAAGAGTATTATCAATATAAAAAAAGATGTGGAATCAAAATGAGCTACAAGTGCATAAAGGTGTTTTTCAACTGTGCTTAAGATTACACTGCTAAAATGCTGCGTTCATACATTCGATTGCGCCAAGTATTTTACTTTCAGGCCGCGCACATCTAGGCAAACGTCTAGATGTTACATTTTATCTTCACATTATTAAAATGCCCGCGATATGAGTAATGGAATGTATGAACACAGCAGTTTAGCTGTATAATTATATGAAGTTGTGTCATCTTAAGCGCAGTTGGAAAGCACCTTTACGTACTTGCAGCTCATTTTGATTTCACATAATTTTTTATATCGATAATACTCCTCTCCGTCCCAATTTTTTTATGTACTTGGTGAAATTTTTTTACTTTTTTTAAGTTTTTTACGAGAATATATGCAATAAAAGCCTTTTACCGCCTTTTGTATTTCGTTCAATATACTCGCGTGAAAGATTCTCAGAATCAGTCTGCCTTACCCCTCTACAGTGGCATTACCCCTTGTTAATTAATTATTACTCCACGCACATTCTCAAGCCCCGCGCGACATGGAAATCTTACGTTCAGTGCTGGATTTACCCTATAGGCTAACAAGGCTGAAGCCTAGGGCCCCGTTTAGCTGGGGGCCCCTTACTCTAAATATTTTCTTCGAAAAATTAGCATTTTTTATATTATCTTTATTAACTTGTATCTTTAATGTTTATTTATGTTAATCTTATGTTTAGTTTTGATATCCAATGGTAATTTTGAAATTTAATTCTTATTTAAATTATACGAGTATTATTATAAAAAAAATCAAATCAGCGTCATTTTATTTTTTACATTTAACCGAGGGCCCACCAAATATTCACCCTACGGCCCCTTGACAGGTAAATCCGGCTCTGCTTACGTTAGATACATATGCTGTGTTGTAATATATGTATACATACCCTCCGATCCGAGAACTCATTAGTTTCGCGTTCGTACCCCACATGACCTTCCGGCTCCTCCTCAATCGCACCTTCGTACCGCAGTACAGCGACTTGATAAGCCTTGGTAAATCTTTCGTCGCAATCCATCAATCCCCGAACTACAATCCAGTACCTATCCACATTTTGATTCGCGTGGACGACAAAGTCGAATCTCTCGCCAGCGTAGCTTACCAGAGATTTCACTGAAACGAGATTATAAGTAGATACACGCAAATACCCGCAATCTATATCAGCATAAATGTTATCACGTTCCTCTTTCTTTCCTTAATCGCTCTTCCTTGTTTACGCACCTTGGATCGGCTCGATGTCGCGTCCGTCCGAGCTAATTACACTCATGGTGTGATTATCAATGGTTAACTCAACTGGGCAGTTGAGGACTTCGGCGTTAATGAGCCTGAACCTGTGCCGCATGTTCTGTAAAGGCGACGATGCGATTATCGTACACGTAGATACGAAAGAATTATCATATCAGAAAAATCCGCGCTTTACTCTACGCAGTAGAGTGACTCGTTACCGGTTTGACGATAAACGTTGCGATCGGCATCCTCGCCGAAGCGTTGCTTCCATTCGAAACAGACGTAAAACGACCCAGACCGTTGACCAGTAGATTCGGGGGCTTGTTATTTCCACCCGCGTAATAGTGATTGAGAAATTTATCGATCCCCGACTCGTGAGTCCAATCCAAGATTGTTATGGTATGTTGGTCCACGTCGTACAAGTGTTTGTGCCAATTCCGTCGCGGAGGTACTCGGACGATCAACGGGCCAAACACCCCGTCGCCTCGTTGAAAGCCTAAAGGGTAATTTGGGGGTTTTAAATTAGTCGATGAGTGAGAGAGAATATTTGGGGGATAGGGCGATTCGGAACTGTACCTAGATGCGAATGCCAAAAATGCGTGCCCGCTTCTGTGGCGATGTAATCGTACCGGAAACTCGATCCTGGCAAAATCGGGCACTGAGACACGTAGGGAACACCGTCCATGTACGGTGTTTGGACGTGATGTTGCCCGTGCCAATGCATCGTGGTGCTCTCGGAATGCAGTAAATTTATCACGTCCACCGTCACTCTATCGCCTTGGCACACCTATGAACCAAACGAACGGTGACACCCCCGGCAAACGACCCGCGCGTGCAATTCGCGGCGGGTATGCGGATTGAAATGGGTAAGTGTACTTGGCGATAGATTATATATATATATATATATATATATATATATATATATATATGAAAGGAGAAGTGCTGGCTGAGTGATTCACTGACTTGTCAACGCCTAGGTCAAACCGTTTAAATAAAATAATTAGAATTTTGACCGTAAAGAATTTTTAAAGTAAATGTTATCGGCGCACTGGTTCGGTCTACTTTTTAGACAAGGCTTTTAAGTTAAACGGTTTGAAACTTCAACGTGAAACTTAACTTAGGAACGTGAAATTTTGAAGGTAGGTACTTTGTTTTCGTGATGTAGGCACCTACTATGGAAGGATTTTTGGAAATTCCATCCCCCAAGAGGGTGCAAAGGGTAAACTGTATTTTTTTTGGACTATTTAATATTTCTTAGGCACGATTAAATATCAACTTGGTTCTTACTCACAAATATTACCCACATAAATATCTGAAAATCAAGTTCAGGATTTTTCCGTAATCAATCCTTAAGGGGGTGGAAAGGGGTGAAATTTATTTTCACGGATTCCTCAAAATATCTTAGGCTCGATTAGATATCAACTCGGTTTTTGCATAAAAAACTTTCCCACAGAAATTCCTAAAAATCAATTTTAAGATTTTGCACTAATCAACCCCAAAGGGGGTGAAAAGGGGTGAAATGTATTTTCTTAGGTTCCTTAAAATATCTTAGGCCCAATTAGATATCAACTTGGTTTTTACTTCAAAAGGTTTACTCGCATAAATGCCTAAAAACCAATTTCAGGATTTCTTCCCTAACCAACCCCTAAGGTGGTGAAAAAGGTTTAGAAAAAGGATTAGATATTATTATTATTAATATTATTATTTGGACTTTATCTTAATAGGTATATAAAGCAGAAAGCTTCTACATGTTTGTGTGTTTGTCTGTCGCCTAAAAACTTTCCAACGATAACCTCTGGAATCACGAAATGTGCCTCAGCTCATTATGCCTGACTAATCCAGATGAATGTGACCATTTTTACAACAAAAAAAGTGTATTATAAAATCATAATCAAAATTTCAAGCGAAGCGAAGTAGTAAAGCTAGTAATCCGTAAAAATCAATTTCAAGTTTTTGCACTAATCAACCCCTAAGGGGGTGAAATGTATTTCCACGGATTCCTCAAAATATATTAGACCCAATTAGATATCAATTTGGTTTTTACTTCAAAAGATTTACCCACCTAAACGCCTAAAAACCAATTTGAGAATTTCTTCCCTAACCAACCCCTAAGGTGTTGAAAAAGGGGTAAAATGTATTTTCACCGACATCTCAACATCTCCTAGGCCCGATTAGATATCACAATTATAATTATTATTTCTACTTTATAATCCCCAAAAATCAATTTCAAAATTTTGCACTAATCAACCCCTAAGGTACTGAAATACACTTCCCCGGATTCCTTAATATCTCTCATTCCCTCAGCAAAGCACATTTATATTTCGCCAGTCAATACACAATCCCCTTAAGAAAGAAGCGACCGGTCGCGGGCGTCAACACTCAACTCCACGTTCACTCCAACCAATTCCGTTCTCCTTTCAATACAGCCAGACACCCGCGACTACCCGCGAATAACGCAATCAACTATACCCAAGCAAGTTCACATGCGGGTACATAAAAGCGACAGCTGCATACCTCGATAGGCGGTCCGGGCATTTGTCGATTAACAACCAGAATAGATCTCTCAACACCATCAGCTGGAACACAGTGCGGCCGAAAGCAATCGGTCACGTTAAACGGGCAATCGTAGCACGCTTTACTCATCGTATGATAAGCCTCTAATTTAAACACATAATGACAGTCCATCGGCATAGCTCCGTCCACGCAATCCCGCCGACAAGGATGTATCCTCCAGTCCAATTCGTCAGCGGTCTCCAGCTCGATGCGCCCGTATTCAAAATCGTTGTGCGCCGTTACGATCGTCTCTTCAAAGACGAAAAGAAATCAATTTACCACACAATAACCAACTCCACAAATCCCCCAACCCGCGCGGTTCTACTCTCACCAGACGAACAGCGGCGAAACAACAGCAGAGGAAACTGTATCAGAAGCAGCATCACCTTCCGACATGTCATCTCTGATCCACCGAGTGTGCGACTAGACTCACGGCCAACTCCAATCTAATAAACCCACGATTTTACAATACAGTGTAAATCTCTCATCCAAGTCAAAGAATTTCCAAAGACACCGCGGTGTCCGCAGGCAGGTACCTAACGCGCCGAACAATCGAATCGGCAACTTCCAAGGGAGAGATGGGAGTGATACAGATACTTCCTTATCTAACCCGGATATTGCGAGAAAATGATGAAAATCCAAGACTCGGACACGTTTCGCTGCAAATTGTAGAGCAGGTAGCGTGATTTTATTATACACGCGATAACGCCCGCGACGTTGATCCCCGCGTTAAAGCATCGACGAGCAAGCAAACGACAGAGCTATCACGTATTTTATATTCACGAAGCAAACATCGGTGACACGAGTTTTGTACGATTCATAAAGAAAATACAATATGTATAACGAACATGTGTGTATAACGAATTCGTTCGAACGAACGGAAAACTCACATTCAAGGTGATCGTTGTTGGAAAATGGAAATTTACTTTTTAAGACTATGCAACTATCAGCGGGTGTTGCGACGCCTCGTTGCAACGAAGCGAGCACGTGGTGTTGCGCGCGTCGTGGGAGAAACTCTGATCTTAAACAATTCAAAGATTTCGGCAGAGAACAACGGCGCCGTGCGGTGCTGGCTTCTCCGCTTAATCTCGCGCACGTAAAATTGGCGACGCGTTAAGAAAGACTGGACTAATGCAGCACCGTCCGTTTCTCTATACAGGAATTTTCTGGAGGTCACACGTACCCCACGAATCGCCGACGACGGTCCTCCTCTTACTTTATCACGTGTAGTACGCACCTCTACCTGCGCGGCCTGCACTACACTTACTACGACTTCCTCCCGCGAGCCTTGTTTTACCCTGCAAAAGGGGAATCACGGGATTTTCCGCGGCGGGAATTACGCACAATCGAAACCCGTTCGTGTCAATGAGATTCCCAGTCTCGCCTTTCGATCGCTACGTGCTGGAACGAAAGCTTGCGGTTCCCAGTGGTGACCGCGCGCGGTGTGCATCGGAACAAGGCGCGTCTCGCATTAAAGCAAGTAGATAGCTCGCATTCACCCGTAAACGTTTGATTTTTATCTCTTCCGAAAGTGATAAAACGGGATTAATTTGTTTAAATTCGTCTCGGCGAACGTGCTCCACACATGATCCTGCGTGCATGATTATGTACACGCACACGCGGGTATACAAAAACATGTAATACATGTGCAGGTAGTTGCGTGGTTTTGGTTCCGCGAGTGACGTTTCTCGAGCGTTCTACTCGAACGCGGAGAATCGCGAGTGACGTCGTTGGTGGGACACCGTTATTCGTCAGGATATTTTGGAGAGATGCAATCGGCGTGATCGTGGAATTGGGGTTTGGGACTATTGTAAGCAAGACTCTTCACTTTAGATAATGTAATAAACAGTGGCGGTGGAGGCGTTCGCAGACTTTTTTCCAGGAGGGGGGCAAGTTTGGGATGATGGTAAAGTTCCAGGGGGGGGCAATTTTGGGATGATGGTAAAGAAAAATATACCCCTCTTGCTTTTTCAATCCATTTTATTAGGCCAAATTAATTGAAAATTTAAAACCGAAATTTAAAAACATTTTCTTTTTCAGTATAAACTTAATAAAGATCAGTTTTGAAAAATAAGTAAGCGATTTGGGAGGGGCAACTGCCCCCTTCCCCCCCCCCCCCCCTCCCTCCGGACGACCATGAGTAGTCGATGAGCAGTTGCCACCTATGTCCCTACGCAGAAGGCTCTCAAGCCCCATCCTTAAAAAAATTATGATTTTATCCAAACTATATTTTTTTCTGTATTATCACACTGAGCCCGGTTTTAATAAACCACCGTTTTATTTTCCCGAAAAATGGGCCCCTGCTCAGAAGGCCTAAGGCCCCGTCTTCAAAAATAAATTATGATTTTATCCAAGAACTGTATTATTTTTCTATACTTTTCTGTATATACATTTCCCCGCCTTTAGTAAAGTAGCTCTTCATTTTCCCGACAGAAATGGGCCCCTCCGCGCGTTTGCCATCTGGGCCTTTTTTCTTAAATCCGCTACTGGCAACGTAGCAAAGGACGTTAAGAAACATGCGACCTTAAAGCATAAAGCGCAACAACCGAACCGTGAATTCTTCCGTAGAATCGCACGATCGAATGCGGGACACGCGTCACGGTTTTCCCGGTTGAGACCGAGCTGTGAGTAGCTGCACGTGACATGCGGAACGAGACGCTGGATCGAATCGAATGATTCTACTCCAGAACTAAATATGTACATATATTGCTGGGCAATTTTCGTCCCGTCCAGTTTTTCCTCGTCTCGGTACGCAGAATCGTCTTGTATCTTAAGTATACGTATTAATTACCGAGAGAACGGTGGCTCCTCGGTTCTTCCGTCAAACCACGACCTTCGGATTCGATACACCCGGCTGATCATCGCTCATTATAGTTCTTACTGATCAGCTATTTCACGCTACATTGGGAATCACGCGTCGCGAGAATCTTTTAAAGCTGGAACCCACCCCGTACATGTACGTAATTAATTGCTTCGCAGAAAACTCGATCGTTTCCAACTATAGCCTGCAAACGAGCCCGTCGCGTTTCCCGTCGATTTCACCGAGAGGTGGCTTGACGAGCGGCGGGGACTGAATTATAGCGAGTGAAAATTAAAAAGGAAAAAAGTGAGAAAGTTTACGTAAGATCGTCAACCTTCGCCTCGTGTAACGGTCTCGTCGGCAAAGATGACACAACGCACAAATGGTAGGTATATAGGTTGTGCTTGTTGTGAAACCCACAAGGACGCGCAAGAACGTTCCCCTCGTGCAGTAGTAATTCATTCGGTGAATCTTTCACTCAAACATAACACGACGCGTAACGGTTTTGGCCAATGTGAGAAGGGGCAATCGTACGTAAAATGTTCGAGAGGGACGCATAACTATATACACATGTACCTATATATAGGTATAATCGTAAAAGGTAAGACGCCCTTTCGTTTCTTTTATTCCATGTAGGTATGTAGCTTCGATACTCGGCGAGAAAAGCAAAGTCTGCCGGGGTACAGAGGAATGGCCTGTACAAAAAGGTGGCCAAAAGTCAATTTTTATTTTGATTTGTACAGATTTATGTATTGCATTTCATTTATGACTTATCAAAGCATGATTTTTTACTAATACTAATTTTTATTGTACGATCCTCTTACAGATATGCGATCTTAAAGTTGCTAGTGTTATGATCTGGATCTTTTAAACCGGATTTGAAAGTAAATTTTATATTGAATGTGGAACTATGATCTTTTTTGTGCTCGTAGCTATCTGACATGGTTTAATTTTAAGTATAAAAATGTAAAATGCATTCCACTTTATATTTATTATAGATTATAGATTATTAATTAATTAATTATATAATTATTATACTCTTAATTACAATATTCTTCTTATCCTAATATATTATGTTCATGTGTTTTCAATTTGTATAGTTATAGTTAATTTCATTATTTCTATATTTAACATTTAACATTAAAATAGTAGATTATTATCATTTTAGAGTCATAGCATCGAATTTTATTCCAACAATTTAACTTAGATTCAAAAATATTACTTTTGGCCAGCACTGTGGCGGCGCCTAAAAAGGGGGGTGTATATGTATATCTTTAAAGATGAATCGATATTTTTTTCGCCGAGTCGTACTTTTATACAATATGTATAATACATACGTCGACGAATTATATTGACGTAACGTCGTCTTGTTACAAAAAATATAAAAGGGCACGAGGAACATTGCGCACGAAATACATCGCGCAGCAAACGATAGAAAATAATTCGAATTTTTTTTTTTTAAATACAAACACTCTTACGGAAGCTATCTGTCGCATGTATATGCATGCATGCATGCATGCACGCATATAGACGATTGACGTCACACTCGCCCATGCGTGAAATTGTACAGTCGGTTTATAACAAAACCAGGGTTCACAGCGATTAATCGCAGTGAATGGAGGGGGAAACACATACAAGAGCGATGGTAATAGGCTGTGACTAACGCAGGATACAGTTCACGCAAACATTACCACCACTCCTGTCGGTGTTTCCTCCTCCACTCACTGCGATTAATCGCTGTGAAGTGCGAACCCTGAACGAAACTAAACGAACATAACCTATCATAACCTGTCACACGGAAAGTGATAATAATACGTATTGTTACTGGTATATTTAAGTACGTTCAACGGATCTATGCAGATCCGTACACCTAGTACATGTTTTAATCTGAGAGAGTACGACTTTGTACGATTTTAAAATTCTTCGTTGAATTTCATAGGATGACGGAAATCATTCAAGGCACGTGTGTCCTAATGTGCCCGGAGAAGGAACGTTGGATGTAAGTAAAAGTGCTGCTATGTACCACGATCGCGAAAACATTTTTTGATCGTGACAACATTCGGAGAAGGCAAAAAAATCTTGCTCTGGGGATTTCCCCCGAACCCGTCTACTTTTTTTTCTTGTTATACGATATGCACGTATATATTACTTAGGTAGTGATTTTGAAAAGAATTTCTCTATTCATAAACAGCGCCGAGTAATATTGCTGTAAATATCACTCTGGAGAGTGCAAATACATATCCCGGAATTTTTATCGTTCAGTTTCTGGAACGAGAGAAAGAGAGAGATAAAGAGATTGAGAGAAAAACTGTTTTCAAAATCACAAGTTAAGTAATCCTCAGCCGTGTAATCGTTCGTCGCGTATCTAGTTGTAGATTGATTATCAAGTCATGTATCTCGAAACCTACAACTCTACTCATTATACGAGTTGTCTCCCCCTCTTTTTCCTAACATTTCGAAAACTAGAAATTATAAAACTATACCGTTTGTTCTCGGTCCGTCATCTATCCAAATACACGCAAATGCATACGTCGGCAACGTATAACCGCCGCTGACGAACCCCTTTGACAAACATGTATCACTTGGATGCGAAAAAGGAGGCAGAAGGAAGGTTTGCTGCACACATTCGAAATCGACGAGAGCACAAGGGGGGCAAAACGACCGACGGCCGATCCAAGAAAAACAGTCAAATCCTTCGGCCGTTCGGCTGCAGGGATGAACATGACCGAGCCGAATCAATTGCGTCCCGCGTCTGTACTATTAGCGACTACTAAATATCTGCTGGACAAGTATGTCATAAAATCAATACATTTTTCCAAACACTACGCGAATTTTCACGCGAATCGTTCTAACAGAAACCGATACATTTTAGTATAGCTACGCGAACGGACGTCGATTGGATAGTCGTGTACGACTTTGTTTTCGACCGCTTGAGATCGGTGAGACAAGACGTTGCGATTCAAAGGATCAACGTCCCTATGAGTATCCAGATCTTCGAACCGATCGTTCGATTTTTAGTTTATTCCGCGCAAAGGTAAGGTGACGCGTAATTCTCTCCCGTTTATTCCCTTTTTCGTTACGGAGGGGCGACGATAAGGCGGAGTAACAGACTTGGAGTAACAATCGCAGATTGTGCGATCGCAGCATTTCTGAATTCAATGCAAAAATTAACAATCAACACCTTTCCGAGTGCATATCGCATCTGCTGGTTCTGTATGATAAATCGTGCAACAAGGTAGATTCGTCGAACCTCGATGAGATTATGGAGCAACTGGCATTGAGCAACAATCGCGAAGAAATGGAAGCTATACACATTCTTTTGAATATGGGTAACGCGGAAGCTTTGAGAAGGGCGCTGGGCCTTCCACCGGAATTAAAGTAAGATTTCCGCCAAATTATCACTTGCCGCTGGATTATCGTTGTCGTTGTCACGTGTTGTTTCTTTCCCAGGCGGTCCGTGGATATTCAACTATCGATGAAGATATCGTTAGCCTGGTATTTAAAGAATTACGCGCGTGTTTGTTCTTTGATTCCGCAGCTTTCCCCGATACTGGTTTGCGCAGCCATGATCAACATACAAAACATAAGGAGGTACGCTGATTTTATTATCCTTTACACGGGAGAAGCGCCCTGGAAACATGTTACTTAACGTTTTTATTTATTTAGAGCTGCATTAAGAATCATGAGTTCAGGATATAACAGCAAGGTGCTCACGTTCCCAGGCCTTACTTTACAACACCTTTTATTGTACAAAGACATTGCAAAGGTTCGAGCCGATTGCGAGCTGTTTGGTCTCACGTACACCGACCAAGATACAATCTTATTCCAGAAAGCGAGTTTCAAAGACGAAGCGCAATCGGTAAGAGATTAATGAAAAAGAAGAATTCCTCCTTCCTTCAATTTTACTTTGGATAAAAAGTGGCATAAATAATTTACCACTTTTGTTTTAGGCAAATACCGAGGCGTATTACAGCCCTCGATCCCTGCACAGCTTCCTACCGTGTATTCTTCTTGGGCCTACGTAGAAGGCAGCCGTTCGCTCTCTTTGCCTGGTGCGTCCAATTGCCGACGCGCTAAAGCGAAAAACGTGTATAGACAATAAAATTTAAGTTTCCTACAAATGCACTAATCTCTACCAAGATACTTGTAGCTTCTCACATCACATTTCGGTAGCATCCGGTCGCACGTAGAACTTGGCGTTTGCCTCTTCGGCGATGCGCGACTCTGTCGCCGGATCATTGGGAATCGCTGGACGAACTACTCGAAGAATCCGTGGACATAACTTCGACATCTTCCGTTTCCTGCTTATGAGTGTTTATAGCAACGCTTCCTTGTCCACTCACCGACATGTGAATCTCGCCCGACGGGTGCCACGCGAACTGGTTAGCCTGTGACACTGGGGTCAGGTCTGAAACAACCGCACATTATTATTACAACAGTGCGGCTTGTCGCGCGATCGACCTTACACAAACTCACCACCTACGGGATGACCAGCTCTGTGCAACTCGGACGATATTCCCGGATGGGAACTGCCCAGCATCTGTCCATTCAGAGGCAGATCGCTCAGTCTTCCGAGATATCCCAATCTCATTTCGATATCTGCAACTCCGATATCTGTTTCATCTCGACTAAAATTGGGAATATAAACGCAGAAATGTATTTACCAGTGGGATAGGGTCGCCTGGGATCTCCTTGTTGCCACGTGAGAGGGGCGCAAATAGCGTTAGACGCGCTTATCCTATGCGCGTATTTGATCAGCTCCTCCGACGACACGGGTCTGTTATTGGCACGAGTGATGGATCGTAACTTCTGCTTCGCCTGATAAATGGCTGTAGATAGAATCTGTTCAGCCTCTTTAAGTTGCCGTTGCAATTGTTGGATATCTTGGTCTTGCCTTTCCACCTCGGCCCTCGAGGCTTCCATCTTTAAATTAATTTTTGCTTGCTCGGCAGCTTGTTTTAGGGTCGCTTTTAATTCATCGTCTTTAGCGATTAATAACTCTGTGAGCTGGGTGTGCTCCTCGCTGGAGAGTTTCATGGGCTTCTGTGCTATTGTGTTTTCTATCATTTCTCTGTGTGTGGAAGAACAGAGTTGGGTTAGAAGAGAGATAACAATACGTTCGAAATAATAATTTGTAAACACTCTATTTGGTAGTTGACTAGTGTGTCTCTTACTTCGCTATCAGCTCGATGTCGTCGATAAGGGACAACAAAACCTCTCTCGTGCTCTTACCGGAGCCTGCCATTGGTCACCAATAATGTTTTCGACGAAAACTGATAATGCTACATACTATTTAAACGATACGTGACGTAATCGGAGCGAATGTAAAGTGTTTTCTTTTAAAAATCCTTCGGTCATAGGTTATGACTCATAACCTCACAATGTACATATATACAGTCATTTATAGACCTAACCTAAAAGCATGAATACTATACGGCACAGACCAGGTATATGATAGACCTATCGCGCAATGTAATTTTGTGTCATACACCCAACGTTATCGACTCAGTCTAAAATAAGATAACAATGCTACGAGTGGTAGGAACTAAAAATAAATCTTGTTTTCGTATGTGACGGCGCAAACGATTGTGGACGATCATTTACACTTTACGATAGTCAAACACTGTCCTTAGTTCCTAAACTAAGTAGTCGTCTTACGATAAAGGCGCAATGTGGTAAGTATTCAGGTAAGTTATTCAGCGTCCCACGAAAACGCAACAAAGTTGCAAACGACAATTTTTTCAACAATGTTGCAAATGAAATTGGGGTGTTCGAGGCATAAACTTTCGGTTCGCAACTTTGTGCATTTTTCGTAGAAGGCACAAGTTCGGTTTGCAACTTTGTTGAGGCTCGCGAAAACGTAACAATGTTGCAAAACGGGCTTTTGATTCGCGAACAGCTAAATTTTATTCGCAACATTGTTGCAAAAAATTTGTCCTTTGCAACTTTGTTGCGTTTTCGCGGGAAGCTTAAAAACTGTATGAAAACTTATCAACTTTGTGAATTTTTCTCAGAAAGCACAATTTCGGTTTGCAACTTTGTTGAGGCTCGCAGAAAGGCAACAATGTTGCAAAGCGGGCCTTTAATTCGCGAACAGCTAAATTTTATTCGCAACATTGTTGCCAAAATTGCTCTTTGCAACTTTGTTGCGTTTTCGCGGGAAGCTTAAAATCAATATGCAAACTTATCAACTATTATGTGTGTTGTATGATGTGTGTTTGTTGTCTGAAGTGTAAGAGTGGTGTTGAAGTAGGGTGTAAGTATTGTATAGTAATTATACAGACGACGCACGATCTATTCCATATAAAATTATTGGCGAATAATGAAAAAGAAAAATAAAATGAGAGGCTAGGGGAATAAAAAATTTCAGTCAAATTTGAATTTATTCCCATAGAAAGCCTTTACAGTGTTACAATGAAGTATAAGTTACATAAACTGACTATTTTCTTGTGTTCATTATTTAGCCCACATAACGTTCCTGTCCACGTCAAAATACTCCCAACTTTCACCTGTACCAAGAAAAATCTTTTTACATTGCTATGTTTTAGATTACTATCTGACTTGTCTATTACAGAAAATAGAACAAACGTTACAGCATAATTTCATGTACGAAACTCTATTATATACCTAGTGAATTAAATTATGCAACATGTTTCTAGAAATTAGTCATAACACTACAAGATTCAATTTTAATTCCCACTAATGAGCTACTAGCCTCCGAGCGTGTGACACAAAATTCCATTAGATGATAAATCTACCCTATACCCATGTCTGTAATACAGTCTGCTACCATTTTCTGACAAGAAACTCGCCAAGAGCAAAAGGTAAAGCAGCCCTCTGCGTTACACGCTGGCGGTATTTTTAGCCGGCGCCAATCACCCGTATCACCTCAAAATCTCCTCTTCTCACGGGCGCAGAGGTGTAATCGCCACAGTCCACGAATGAAAAACTCCGGCGCGCAATATAATTTCAAACAGACTGGCGCGTTACATAAATCCAGGCGAATACCTTCAAAAGTACCTGAAACACCCACGCATCACCTGCACGTGTCCCAAAGCCCTCGATCCTGCTTAGACCTTCCCATTCTCCGCTGCTAAGAAAAGAAAAACGAAACAAAGGCCCTCGAGGACGACGTATAGTCTAAGCTCATCGATAATACTTCAATTCACCTCGCGTCTCGCGCCTCTTATCACGATCAGACGAGCTTGCGCTGTTCGCACGTTCTACCGGAACGGTGTTCAGTCCCCATGCGTAAGCTGTACCAGCTGTACCTGTCGTGGTTCGCTAGACTTAAGAAACCAAACAGACCTTCGAAAGAATTAAACCGTCCCGTGCGTTTCGTATTTGCTCGATGGAGCATCGTTGCGACGAGTGTCTCCGTAAAAGAGACGTCGCGAAGGGCGTCGGACTTTCACGTTGCAAGGGACGTTCCCCCGGGTGCTGCGACTTATCTGCTATCGCTAACTCTCCCCGAAAGAGTTGCTACCCGTGGTAACCACTTGGAGATCGATCATTCAGTGGGGAATATTCAGACGGGTTGATTTCCCACTAAAGGTGTCTGTGAACAATTTGAAAATAACCCAGGAGTTTAAGCAAACCGTAGCAAAGTGTTCTCCATTATTCCTCAACGATTGGGATCTATAGATCCTTCGAATACCCAAGTGTTACGCTATAAACTATCCCCGAAGGGTATCCTAGGCGTCTTAAAAACTGAAAGATCCTGAAGATTCTATACTTACTATATAATCCAAGTTCAATGAAATCCACTCGAAGACAGCGTGTTTCCTTTTAATACGTAAACACGCGCGTAGCTCTCTCTGTTTACAGCCGCGCGATCTACGCTCCATATAGATCTATATAGACCGACCTTGGTGCGCTATGATCATTAAGAAACAAAGCCGGAGATAGCCGCTATTAATTATTAAATGCGCAGTTATCTGGAGTAAAGCTGGAAACCTTCTCCAGGTCAACCTCGCGGTCCCCTCGCCTTAGGCAACCGTGGTACAGCTCCGCACACCCCTCGCCTATCCACACCAAGTAGCACCTCGCAACAACAACAACATTCCTGCGTCTAATCGATTTTAATTCCTCTCCAAGTGACTTCAAAATAGAATAACATTGATGTTATTCTCAAGAACCATCCAACATAATTCCATTCTCCCTACTCTCGATACACATTACTCCCCCATAGATCCCCGAAATCCGTCCACCCCCTCGCGCCCCAGCATCTCTCGCTCTACTCCTTGGCATCGTTCCCAAATCAACGGATCCCAGTGGCAACCGCGGCTCGCCCCTCGGCTCTGCCCCCCAGTCTCGCGTGCCCCTCGGCCGTGTCGCGTGGACGGTTCTCCAGGCTCCAGGACGGCGACCACCGGCCGCGTAGGAGGCCGCGTATCGACCGACGGGGCACATGGAGGCGAGGAAGGAGGGCGAGGGCGGCTGCGCGCCGAGGGAGCCGCAAACCAGGCCATCGCTGCGCGACATCGCCCGCCTCTGTATCAACACCTTCAGAGCCTTCTATGCCGGTGAGGTCGGAGCCGGGGCCGCGGCCGCACCAGCAACCTCCAGCAGATCCACCGGCTGTCGGCGGGCCGAGCCAGAGGCGCCGCAGCGCGGCCCGACCATGGGCAACCTGCAGAGCGACGGACGGAAGAGGACCAAGAAGGACAGGGGGCAGGTGGACGGCAGGGCCAGCACGCCCGGCTCCGTCGGGGACGGCCTCGACGACGCGGACACCGGGGACGACGCTGAGACTGGGGAAACTGACCAGACGCACGTCACCAGCGTCACCGATGCTGTTAAGACGGAGGAGAGGGTCGAGTTCGAGAAGGTGCGGGTGCCCAAGAGACAGGCGCCGAAACCACCGGGATCCGCCGTGAGAAAGGTCAGGGTAGAGGCCGCGTGACTTCTTTCATGGCTTCTAGGAAGCTCGAGACGGGGTTGTGATATTTCAGAGATTTCCGGGGGTGAGGCTCTGACGTGTTAGAATTTTAATGGAGGGTGAATTTTCGGGCAGAGTGGGGTGGGGAAGTAGGGAGGGGGCTACAGGTTATCCTCCATTGATGAAATATTCTAGCGCTGGGCTGTATTTCTTAGCGATGCATGATATTAAGATATTTATTTCAGTGTGCTCGAGTTTGTTAGTGTTTTCTGGAAATTGCGTAGTTCGATGCTATCTGCTTTGAGGAAAGTAGTTAAAATGTATATTATTATATACAAAATTTCGTGACGTTGATGTATTTATTATTATGATAATAATAATTGTATTTGTTAACGGGTACTATCATTTGGTATAGAAATTAATTTAAATGGTATAGAGTGTAGAATTAAAAAAGAATATAATATAATTTTGAATCAGTTATTGAGAATTATATAGCTACAGTAGCGGACCAAAAATTTACTACTTTTTTAAACCATCCTACTTCTATTACTTTTCAATATCAGCTGAAAACTGCAGTGTGTGCCTAATATGCATATTCTGAAAGAGAATTAAATGCTGTATAAAACCCAGTTACAGATGAATTTATTTAGCAAATAAAAACTCTGCGTAGCATTAAACAAGATAACACACTTTTAAAGCTAACAAAAAGTTAGCGCTTTTGAACATTAATAAAAAATGTAATATTTTGTGGGGGCACCTTTTGCTTTTAGGACAACGTAAAATGTTATTAAACGTGGTAATTTCTTTGTCCGCCCCAAAAGTGGGTTACCCCGTTCAATGTCATACAACACTTCTGTTTGTCAGTTAAGTAAATTCGACGTTAACTGGGTTTTATACAGCTTTAAATTTTCCACCAGAATATGCATATTAAATTATGCTAAAAAATAACAAAAATAGGAGAAATCGAAAAAGTGGTAACTTTTTGTCCGCTGGTGTATAAAGTCGCCTACCAAGTTAGCTATTGCGCGCTTGAGCGTGTATAGGGATTCGGAAAAGAAGTTAACAACGGGTTCAATTTTGTTAGCAGACTTGCATAGTCTATTAATAATGATACCCTTAAGGCTGGAACCGACACGTCGAGTAATTTAGTCATTTACCATTGTTTTACTAATCTACTCGACTATATTTTAGTGTCCACACAAGAAAAATTACTAAACTACTCGCTACTCGACTAAATTACTCGACGTGTCTGAATCAGCCTCCACTGAAAGTTGTTTTGTGAGAATTCAGATGAAAGATGGAAAGCCTTCACAGTATCCTACATAGTACGTGTAGTTCAAATAGTTTCAGTATCTCAATAAAATATATAAAATTGTTTAGCAACTTATAACTAAATATTCACGCTTGAAAGCGCAAAGCTCCAAAACTACTGCACCAATTTCAACGAGCCCTATACCAGAAGAATCTTCGTTTCAAGCCACTGCTACAGTCTATAGAACAATTAAAAAATCCGCTTTCAGAGGGCGTTAAGCTTATTCTCAAAATTAAATATTAAATTAACAGCCGATTTCTTCACCTCAGTAATCTTCCGGTCAGCGAACGACCAACTGGCTTACATCATATGAATGCTCTAATCCAGTAGAATCCTATCATTTATCAATTATCTGGAAGATAACTTCAACTGAAAGATTACTAAAGATGAAGAAATCGGCCGCAAATGAGAACGGAAACTCTAATTTATACATCTTCCCGAATTACGAGTATTTTGCTAAGTAGTGTTGAAAAATAACCAAATGCCCGAGCGTCACATGTTATCCAAATGGCGAGCGATATCGTTGACCGTGAAGATCTGCCACTATATCTCCGCGTTCATTCGAGGGGCAATCGGCAAAATCGAGTTCACGTTCTCTTGGCATTTGAAGCAGATCGCGGAGCCGGAGGCTGAGGTTCCTGAGGAAACTTCCGCGCAGCAGGACAGGCCCGAAGGTGAGGATGGATCTCGGCGATCGACGGCCACGGTGGAACCGACAGAGACGGGGGCGGAACCGGAAGCGGCGGACACGCTGGTGCCACCGGCCTCCGGTCAGCGGCAAGGGCTAGCGTTCCTGGTCACGGACTCCTGGCGACTGGCGAACAAGAGCCTGGTGGTCACGGAGATGTCGTTGCCGCCCAGCCAGGAGTCCTCCAGCGACAGCGTCTTCACCGATCCCGAGGAAGTTACAGGCGCCGTGGAACCTGGGAAGAAAGACGCGAATGCCATAGCGTCCTCGACGTCCACGGAGGAGAAGGTGTTCCTGGACGCGAAGAGTCAGGGGGTCGCGTCGCCCTTGTCCCCTCTTCTCGGTGAGTGTCCATTCACAGCGTGCTTCTCAATGAAAAATCGATGTATCTAGAGGCTTGGGTTGATCGAGCGCGGAATTGGCGAGCGAACGCGTGAATAACCGAGGTAGAATCTTGCGGGAAGCTGGGTACAGCTGGAGGGGATGCGACTGTTCTCGAAGCATACAGGACGGTTCGAAGTGTGCGTTCCAACTTTGAAGCAAAATAATTTTTACCAAATGATAGATTTAATTAAGAGAAGTAACTTTTGTTTTGAAAGTTTATTACTATCTATTATAGTTCGCGAGGTATAACACAAAATTGGAAACTAGCTGAATTTTCAGGGGTTAATTCCAAGTCTTTCGAGCGAATTTTGGCGGCAAACAAAAATTGCGTTGTAATCAGGAAATCCTTGGTATAATCGCAAAGTTTCAGAATTTTTTGAATTTTCGAGTTCGGGATTTTTTCTTGTAAGTAGTATTGTAAAGGGAACTTGAGAATCTCGAATCTGGAAATTAAAAAAAAATCTGAAAGTTTGTGAGTATGTAGGGGATTTCTTTCTGATTACAATGCAATTTTTGTTTGCTGACCGAATTCACTCGAAGGGGGTGAAATTAACCTGTGAAAATTCGGCTAGTGTAAGAGCCTGAGCTCGCGAACTGTAAGGGATAGAAAAGAAGTTACGACAGAAAAGTTACTTCTTTTAATTAGTTAAATAGTTAATTAAATAGTTAGTAAAAAACAGTTACAACACAAAAGTTATCTACTTCTTTTAATTAGTTAAAAGAAGTATCTTTTGTGTTATATATTATTTATTTTAATTAGTTAAAAGGAGTAAGTTTTGTGTTTTATATATTATTTATTTTATTTAGTTAAAAGGAGTAACTTTTGTGTTACCTATTATTTATTTTAATTAGTTAAAAGAAGTAACTTTTGTGTTGAAACTTTTTTTTAAAGTTCGTAGATCTAAATCTATCATTTGTTGAAAAATTATTTTACAGTTCACGAGTTTATAACACAAAATCGGAAAATAATCAGATTTTCAAGGGTCAATTATACTCTCTTAGAGTGAATTTCGGACAGCAAACAAAAATTGCGTTGTAATCGGGAGGAAATTCCCTACATATTCACAAACTTTCAGAATCTTTTGAATTTCCGGGTTCGGGATGTTCCCTTGTTAGTTATGTACACGGTGTTTCGCTTGGAGAGATTTGAAAGTGTGCCCAGGGCGGATTGTTGATAATAGACTAAGCACGCTGCAGCCTAGGCGGTCAAAGTTCGGAGGAGGGCGGTCAATTTTGGGCGAAAGAAATTGAAAAAGGTTAAAACCAGTGGCGCACTCAGTATTTAATCTTGGGGGAAACGAGTTGAACGTATAATAATATTTCTAAAAAAATTCTTTAAAGAACAAAAAAATCTGTTGTCTTTTCTTTTTACAAACGTTTATTTAGCTTCACTTGTAATTTTGTTCGTTTAGTAGTTTGTGAGGATGAAATCTTGTCAGCAAATTTTGACTCACTTCCACATGTCTGATCGACTTGAAATTTTGCACACATACGTAGTTTTAAAAACATTTTTTTTAGTTTGGCTTATTAATTTTTTACAAAGCCCGTCCTTTGAGTACGCCACTGGTTAAAGCACAGAAACTTAAGAGAACTTAAAAACAATTCACATTCTTTCTACATAGCAAATTAGCAATATAACTCATATACTTATCGTCATATTAAATTAATTTAAAAATTCTCTAACTCTTTTAAATTAAAATATTTCACGCTATTTCACGAAAAGGGCCGCAGTAGTTCATTAACACAAATAAACACCCTGTACAATAACCACCCCTCCAAGCGACCAACTTTAAAGCGTCCTGTAGTAGTTTCTCAAAACGTTCGGAGACTTCAAGGGAACCGTAGCTGTTTGCGACGATGCTCGCGAATAGCCGACGACGATGGTACGCGCCAGATTACCGCCAGTAATTGATAACAGAAAGCGATAAGCGTTATCAGAGTGGGCGTAATTTCGCCACGCGTCGAACTCGTGCTTCCGCAGTCGTTCGCGTTCCGCTGCAAACGATGAAGCGCTCCGTTTCTCGCGTGCAAAGTTCCTCGAGTCTCGCTAAAAGATTCCGGTCCGAGCCTCGGGAAAATAGACTCACTGTCCGCGCAGATTGCCAGCGACTCTTTCACCGTCGCCTCGCGTTACCAGCGAACTAGATGGCTCGGGGATTCGTGATTATCTCGCCTCCGCCAGAGGTTAACGCGTCCATGTATAATAATCGCGCGAGGTTCGGCGCATTGCGGAGGACAGAGACGCGGCCGTCGACGACACCGGTTGGACTTTGCGAGTCTCTTCTAGCGCGCTGATCTTCTAAACTGTTCCGCGGCTCGAAGGTCGACCAAGGACGAAGGAGAGCGGGCACCAATGCTGGACGAAGTCCCCAATTGCATCGAAGATGAAAACGGAGTTGCATCCTCTTGCTTGCCTTCTGTTGTTAAAAATACCACAGGTTCGCTGGTTCTTTCGATGCCAGAGAGATTCGTGACAGGGAGAAGCGAGAGGGAATGATTAAAGGAAAATGGCTATTGAAAGAAGACACGTTTGATCTTGCAGAGCGACGACTCGTCAACTCCCTGATCTCGGCCCTGCCCGAGCAGCTCAAGTGGCGGCTGACGAAGACGGAGACCGAGCAATTCGCGACCAGACTCATCTCCAGACTGATCTCCGATGGTCTACTCAATTCTATCACTCTCGACAGCGTCGCCCAGAGCAAGGATGTCGGGGTGAGAAGCGCGGGAAGAATTTGGACCGCGGTTCGAAGACTGTAATTGATGAGAGTGACTTTTCAGGAAGATCAGCTAGAGTGCAAGGCCTCGGTGTCAGTGTCTGCTAGTTTGAATTCGGAGGGAGGGTCCTGCAAGGAGCGTCGGGATTCGGAGAAGGAGACGTTGAGGCGCGAGGTCGAGAGGCTTCGCGAGTTGACGAAGAATGCGGGCAAGACGACCCAAGGGAAGTCCACGCAGACGTCCCCTACGACTCTTGTCCCCGAGGAAGGCAAAGAGGACACCTCGGAGAGGAGAAAGTCTTCGGAGGGAGCGAGTGTTCGGAATGGCATGGTGGAAGAACAGCAGCCCACGCCGGAAAGTCCCTCGACACTGGTTGCGAATGGCTCGAAGGATGCGAAAGGTGCGAGGAACGAGGCGTCAATGAGGACTTCGCGGTTACCGTCGCCCCAATCTACGCCAGCTTCTCCACTGCCACCCTCAGCTTCATCCCCACCTCCATTCTCCAACGTCTTTCGCCCACCACCACCTCCACCGCCTCCTCCACCTTCTCCTTTCCTAGATCATCGCTCTGTGAATGATACTGGTTCAGTTTCTCTACCTCAGGCTCCCTCGTTTTTCATACCACCTCCACCACCACTACCCTCCACCTGCCCATTGCAGTCGCTTCCCTCGCCGAGGAGTATAAGTTCCTTTTCTGCAGTACCACCTCCTCCGCCTCCTCCGCTACCTCCACCGCTCCTGCAACCTCTGACTGGTGAAATACCTGGAGCACCACCCGCCCCGCCTCCACCTCCTCCACCTCCATCCCCAGCACCGTCGATCGGAGTAGCGAAAGGAATTCCACCTCCACCACCTCCCCCGCAATCTCCTTTGTCCTCAGGGCTCTCTCTGATACATCGTCCGTCTATCCCACCTCCACCACCTCCACCAGCACCCTCGATAGGTGCGGTCCCCGGCGCACCCGCGCCTCCTCCTCCTCCACCGCCACCACCCACGCCTTTCGGCGGAATCCCACCTCCACCACCTCCTCCACCTCCCATGGGAAGCATACTCGGAGGACCACCGCCGCCGCCACCACCGCCGATAGCTGGAATGCACGGAGGCCCTCCACCGCCTCCACCTCCTCCGCCTATGGGTGTTCCTGGGGGTCCTCCGCCACCTCCACCTCCACCAGGAGTCCCAGGACCCTGCCCCCTGCCAGCGCCACCAGCTGGTGGTTGGAACCCAGCCAGCAGAGCGTGTGAGTAATAGAACAGCAAGCGTCGCGTGACGCACGTGTAATGGAGATTTTCGATTGACTAGATCTTCAGATGAGATCTTCATCGTTTAGGCATGAGGAAAGAGCCCCAGTGCCCAGAGGTGCCCATGAAGCCGCTCTACTGGACGAGGATTCTGGTCCCCGCGGTGCCGACCGAGCGTGGTTCCGTCGAAGCGTCCGACTCTCCCGTTCAGGTGATAAAATTGTGGGGAGACGCTAGTAGCGCGGGGGTGAAAGAACACTCTGCGCCGCTTTGTTAGTCGCGGAGATGACTGGGACCAGGAAGGGTCTTTAGGCTCGAGACTTTTATGGGATTCTTGGTTCTCCACAGGTTCCACTGTGGCTGGAGCTGGAGGAAGAGAGAAACGTGGACATGAAAGAGTTCGCAGGCCTTTTCTCGCGGCAGGTGACCGAGAGAAAGCCGGTAAAAAAGGCGGACGAGACTTCGAGGCCTTCTAAAGTGCAGCCGGCCAAGATCCTCGACTCGAAGCGATCGAAAACGGTCGGGATCCTCGAGAAGAGCTTGCACGTGGATTTCTGCGAGGTGGAGAACGCGGTGTACAATCTGGACACGAGCGTAGTCAGCTTGGAAGCTTTGCAGCAGATATACGAAATTGTGAGTCCACATTGTGTGTCCACGCTAGGGTTTGTCGGTTTTTAAGAACCGATTTTTATTTATGAATTTGTAAAATAAGAAAATCGATTTTTATATTTTAAAAAAAAAAACGGTTTTATATACTGGAATTAATATGCAGAAATGAATTGTTTAATTAAAAACGTTCACGTATTGACTTGAAATCGTCTCGGAGACAAGCATATTGTAGTAGGTGACAGTTTACTGTAAAACTAATCTTCGCGAGTTTATATTTTCATAAAAAAATACTAAATGGAATAAAGATTTATAATTTGGTAACAGCTCTTTGAAAGATTTATATTTTACGGATTTTAGTTATTTTAGTTTTTTTTTATTTGGTTTTGTATATATAGAGTATATTTTATTTTGTTATATTTTAGTAATTCCACAATATTAAGGAAACTGATTTTTTTAAATAAGTAGAAATATTTATTTACTATTTTAATTATATCTTCTTTTTGTGAAAGTTCGATAACCGGTTCAACCGGTTTTTTGGGAATAGTGGCATTCGAAAACACTTTTTTTTTCAAAAGTCGGTTTTTGTATAAACCCTAGTCTATGCTTTTGAACGAGGTTACTCCCTCGATCTTCAGTGATCCAATTTTCCGTAGGGGCCCACTGCGACGGAGCTGGAGGAGATACGAGCCTTCGAGGAAGCCAACCCAGACATCCCCCTGGACCGACCGGAGGTGTTCCTCAAGAAGCTGGCCAGCATAAACCACTTCTCGGAGAGGATGGCCTGCCTCATGTTTCAGACAGAATCCAGCGACGCGATCTCCTCTGTCTCCTCTAAACTAACAAACCTTCGAACCACCTGCGACTTCCTCCGAAGCAATTCCTCCCTGAAGAAGGTGATCGCGCTGATCTTAACCCTAGGTAACTACATGAACGGCGGGAATAGGACGCGAGGACAGGCCGACGGTTTCGACCTTGAGATCCTCGGGAAGCTGAGGGACGTGAAGTCGAACGTACCCGGGATCACTCTGCTTCACTACGTCGTCCGAGCTAGACTAGCTCAAGAGAAGGACCACAACTTCGTGGAGCCACTGCCGTTGCCGGTGCCCGAACCCGCGGACATTGAGGCAGCCTCTACGATCAACTTCGAGAACATCTCCAGCGAGCTTGAGAGGCTACGAAAGGAGCTGCAAGGTGACCTTGTTACATTCACTGGCTTAGACGTCTCTCCTTACTCCTCTGTCTTACGCAGTTTGCACGGAGAAGTGCGACAAAGTGGTGCGAGCAGACCCAGAGGCCTCGGGTCCATTCAAGGAGAAGATGGACGCGTTCTTCCGCGAAGCCACTGCGGAACTGGCGAACGAACAGGAGGCACTAGTCGAGGCGAGGAACAAGTTCAAAGCTGTGATGCAGTTCTATCAATACACTCCTAAGGGCGCCACCCTAGACACGGCTGATCCCAATGCGTTCTTCATGCTCTGGCTAGGTTTCTGTAAGGAGTTGAAGGTACGGAGTGTGTTTTTAAGGTCACGGGAACAGCGTTGACAGTGCCGGTTCTACTTACAGGATATCTGGAAGAAGGAGCAGCAGAGGATACGCAAGGAACGAGTGGAAGAGATGAGGAAGAAATACGAGAGCAAGACTCAGGGGGAGAAGGTGAAGCTGAACCCGAGCGGGCTGAAGGCGCGGCTCCTGAAGCTCTCGCGCAAGTAGTGGGTTTGTTAGCGTTTCTTCAACCATCGAGACGCCGGGCTTCGAGCGAGGATACAGTCTGGCATGCCGCGGTACCGGCAGCTATTGGATCGATCGACCGATCCGTCCCTTCTTACGGCACTAATTTCGATATACAGGGTGTTCGCGGGATAGAAGATAAAAAGAAAATGTTTACATGGAATTGCATGGTTCGAGGGGGCAAATTTATTAGCACAGTGAAAATCAGTAAATTTTCAAGCGCAATATCTCGAAAATGTAGGTTATTGAATTTGTCTTGGAACGCACTATCGAGTAATCTCTAAAAAGAAAAATAGTGTTCCATTTAATAAATGGAACTTGATCATCGTGTCTTTTAAAATAATAATCGAAGAAAAGATTCATCTGCGATAATAAATTTACCCCCCTCGAACCATGCAATTCCATATAAATATTTTTTTTATCTTCAATACGTTAGGAAATATCCAGCAGTTCACTATTCCCGCGGACACCCCGTAGAATAACGATTCTATCGCGTAGACACTGCGTACTATGTTGATTGGCGAATCTGTTGAATTGTACATAGGCTCGTTAAGTTTGCACGCATAATTTGTATATACAATGTTTTCGCGGTCGAGAGAATTCGACGATTAATAAACGATACTTTTTACACGGCTGGTGTTCTCACTTCCCTCGCGGAGATAGGAGAGTGGTAATCGTGGCCTTTTGGTGTCAAATGCGTGTGCGTTTGCGTATATTTCTTTCTCCACTGCAATTGGTTAGCGACGATACAGAACCTTCAAGTAAAGCGACAAAACAGGGATTAACATTTAAGAATAGTTAATAGATTAATCGCATCATCGTACGAGCCGTGCTATCGCGATCAAATCGCATCTAGAACGTAAAACTGAAAGAAAGAAGAAAACGCTCCCGGAGGATTGCTTTTCCGCTGGGGGCAAATAGACTCGACCCGTTGGCGGAGAGCCCGCCGGGCTCGAGCGGGCTTATCGTTTTCGAGACAGAACGCGCACCCTCCGTTCTCGCGCGGCCCCCGTTTCTCTCTGCTCAATTCATCCGTGGCCCGGCTCGCTTACGGCAGGCAGGTACGATTCGCGCGGAAGCGGCACGGCGATTAGACTTTTAAGGCAATCGTTGCGTGTAGCGTATAACTCGTGTCTTTCTAGGAAACTGTCTTATTCGCGGAGTGGTTCCCGATCGCGACACCGAGCAGGAGAATCGAGCAATATATACATCGTGCTTTCCCAATCGTTTCTTCCTTCCGCTCTCCACACCCTCAAGAAAACGGTAACAAAATCGCCACGTCCCTTCCTGTCCTTCGTTCCCCATCCCTCCGGCTCTCTCTCCGTCCACAAAGAAAGACCAAAAAAGAGAGAGAGAGGCGAAAGAAGACGTCGAAGGGAGCGGAAACAACGAGACGCAGATCGCTCGGAAATAGATTCGGCGTATCGCCGAACGTCCCCCTTTGTTTTTCGTCGAGGGATGGGAAAACGTTACTCCTGTGTGTGTGTGGGTGTGTGTGTGTTTGTGTGTTACGGCTGGTAAAAACCTAGTCCTATCGGATAACGTAAAATTACATTACATTAATATATATTTATATATAATAAATCGTTATCACTATTCTCTGTCGGTAAAGAAACTTATTTACGAAAAAAGAGTTAATCGATGCGCCGGAAATGGGGCACGGAACGGAGACGCGCCGACCCCCCCTTTTTACGTAGGCGTCGTCCGCGACGCCACGTTACGTAGAAACCGCGCCGCGTCGCCGTTCTCCGACAATTCGTCTCTTTGGATCGCGCCTCGCGTCCATTATCGCGCTCTCTTATGCATCATTTTTACAAAATAGTTCGATAATAAATGTTAAGCTCTTTCACACTCGGTCCTAGACGCGCCCGAGAAGGGTGGACGCTCCGTGCTATCGCGATCGAACTCGAGATTGAAAAGCAATGTGACAGACGGGCGCACACTTGCCGCCCTCTCGGGGACGTCCTCGCGGGTATTCGTTATTACACGTAATCATTAGACTATCCTAAGCGTTGCGGTCGACGAGAAAAAAAATCCCCCCCCTTTCCCACCCACTTTCCCCTGTATAAAGAAGCCGACGATCCTCCCATCGTCGACGATCACTGTTTCGAGAATAAGTTTGGCCTTTCGTTAGAAGTGACTATAAGCGACGCTCGGCTACTACAATCGGAACGGCGCCCGCTGGTCGATCGGCGTTGGCTTCCCTTTCCGGTGAGTGGTCGGCGTCGTCGACACGGACGTGTCCGAGGCGCCCGACGGCTTCCTGGACAGCTTCAGGGATGGCGGCAGTGGCGTGCTCGATCCGCTGGACGGTGTCCTCGTTCTACGGAAGCATCAAGATTAGCGTCACACTCTGCTACGGGGCCAACCAGTGGCGTTAATCGGTTGTTAATCGCGATCCCGTCGAACGATCCCGTCACGCGTTCGAGATACGCTGCCTGGTCGGCTTGGAGCGTATCTAGTACAGGGATCTTGGAAACCGGGTAATTGCGGGGCTGGTTGTAGCGAGGGCGAAGGATTCTGATAGTAATATTCTTTGATTTAGCTGACGAGGGAAGATTCCGAACCTGGAGATTATAAAATTCTGGAATTTTGTGAATATGTAGGGGATTTCCTCCTGATTACAACGCAATTTTTGTTTGATGAACAAATTACCTCCAAGGGGGTGAAATTAACTCTAAAAAATTCGGGAATTTTTTGTTATAACTCGCGAATTGTAAGAGATAGAAAAAAGTTTTCAAGACAAAAGTTACTTCTTTTAATTAGATCTGTCATTTGGTGAAGAAATTATTTTACAGTTCAGGAGTTGTAACATAAAATTGAGAAATAACCGGGATTTTAGGAGTCAATTACACCTCCTTAGGGTGAATTTGGGTAGCAAACAAAACTTGCGTTGTAATCAGGAGAAAATTCCCTACATATTCACAAAGTTTCAGAATTTTTCAAATTTCCGGCTTCGGGATTTTTCCTTTTGAGAGAAGAATGCCACCTTTTGGCCGCCCACGAAGCGATGGAAGCAGCAAAGATCCTTCGCCCTTCACTAGAACACAACCGAGTAGACCGTATTACCCTATATACACAAGTACTACACCCGTTAATTGCACACTCGGGTGCCGAGTGTGCCCGTCCGGGTTCTTTCGGCACGGTTTCACAAGCGACAAACCACAGTAAACCGAGTCGGAGCGAAACGATGATTACCTAGCTTGCTTAACGGCCGACGAGGTGTTAGTTGCTGAATTTGTACACATCGAGCTGCTCCTAGCGTTAGAAAACAGACACGACAGTGGGTTAGTCAGAACGTCACAAAGCGGTGCGGTGTTTACGGCCGTTAAATGGAGCGAGAACAGCAAACCAAACTCCGCGGTGAAAGAGCCCGTCGAATGCAAACGCTCTGGGTAAGTTAGCCGGGCGAGTTTCAAGTTGAGAAGCAAACCAATTCAACATGTCGAGCGGGTGCATTCGTCGAGGCTGACAGAGTGGAGGAAAGCAAAGAAACAACCCACCATTCGCTCGACGAATGGTTTTGTAAGCATACAGGGGACGGGAACAAAAGAGATACTCGTGCGGCATGCATGTAAATTTTACATTGTAAAACGCACTCTGTACACGAGGTGCCGCGAGAAAAAAAGAAAAGCGAGTTGTATCGTTAAGAGCAGAGGAAACAGTTCAGCCATACCCGGTAGAATCGGTAGAAACCGTCGAGTGGTTGCTTTGCGTGGAATGAGTGGAAATATTGCTGGTCGTCGATTGCGGGGATTTTATATCCGTGCCCACGTACACGGGGATCCTCGAGCGGCTAAACCATCACCATCGAATCATCAGTTTATTCTCACCGAGCCATTCGCAATTGTTGAGAACTAAAGCTCGAATGTAACTGAACCGGACACAAGTGAACCCAATAGCAAAACCCGAGGGGGAGGAAAGTAAATAGAGAAACAGAAGGGAGGATGAATAATTAAATGAACCACCACCACTGCCGCGAGCATTGCGTTTTCAGTAGGCGCATGAATTTCGAATGAGTGATTAGCTTCGAGTTATTCAGAGCCACCGGCCACCAATGGTTACTTGAGAATCGACCCGACAGTACAATGAGAGAGATTAAAGCTTTAAAGCCAGTCGCTACTCCGTCGACTCCGGTAATCGTTAATCTGGGTTTACCTGATCGGTGTGCCGACACCAGTCAGGGTTGGAATGCTCGAAGCTCTATGGATTGTGCCAAACCTAAAAAAATGTTATTAACCAGATACATCGTTAATGGTCGTTAACTGACACGTGAGCACCTAGTGCGTTAATAATGCGTGAGACGGGGGTGGCTTTCTAAATCGCGTCGTTCTTTCGCGACGGTAATAAAAAAGGATAGACAGAGAGGTAGAGAAAAAAAAATAAATAAAAGGAAACAAAAACGGTGAGGTAGAAAATGCCTGCGGGGAGGTAAACTTATGAGCATCGTACATCGTGCACACAGAGGACACGTCGAGTAAAAGATTCATTCCTAAGATATTTCTGGGGCCAGATGCGGATACGTACACGTTCCTCGTTAATCTATAATCACCGGATGTACTCTCTGAGATGCGACAAAAATCATCAGGATCTATGTACTTGGCAAGATGCGAGTTAGTCTGTTTCTGTAATCTCTATAAGACCTCCGTTGGAATCTTTCTTGCGGTATGTTTTTATCGAGTGAACACAGGAGTGGAGGGATGACGGACGCGTGTACGAACCTCGATGGAACGCCGCTAGCTGGGCTAATCAGACCGGTGGGCGTCCTGGGTCGGGAACTCGAGCCGTTCACCGGCGTTCCAAGCCTCTTTCCTGACACGCTGTTGTGCCTGCTCGAGGTCGGGGTGTTTCCTGTCGTGCTGACTGTCGTTCGGCGCGGAATACGGCTCAGGTTCGTTGAGTCGTCTGCAAGTAAAAGGGTGTTAGTCTAGTCAGTCCAGAGACGTTTTAAATAAGGAGGGCAGCCCTGTTAAAATTTGCTACCTTAATTCTTTCGCTGTGGTATTCGACTATAATCGAATTATATATTTTGTAATTCATTTCCTTAAAACTTCTAGTTGGACGAGCTAAATTTTTCGTATATTTTGTTAAAATTAAAATCTATTTCAATCCAGATATGTTAAAATTTCTAGTTGGAGGAGCCAAATTTTTTGTCATTTTTTTTAAGTTAAATTCTATTTTAATTCAACTCCTTAAAATATCTAGTTGGACGAGCTAAATTTTTCGTATATTTTGTTGAAATTAAAATCTATTTCAATCCAATACGTTAAAATTTCTAGTTGGAGGAGCTAAATTTTTTGTAATTTTGTTTTTGAAATTAAATTCCATGTAGTTCTCTAAAACCATAAGATGAAAATGAATTTTTTCTTTATTCGTCTATAATTGACGCTTTTCAAGAATCATCCGGAAATTTAAATATGCAGCGAAAGGGTTACAGAGCAGCTACGCGAGGCGGTGAGAAAACGCAAGTAGTACAGGTCGACGATAAATGAAACTTGCCAGTGCTGTCGAGTGACTGCGTGGAACCGTAGCGACTGGGTGGTTTGCTGCCTTGCCTGGAGGCAGGTCTGCTTCCTGGTCTGCTGGTTGGTCTGGACGTCGGTCTCGACGCTGGTCTACTCGATGGCCGACTACCTCCTGCAATTAAACACGCGTTAATAAAGTATTTTTAGCTGGCGAAAAAGAACGCGAATTTCTAGAAATTTTTATGGGATATCTACTGTATATTTTTTTACAACTATTCGCTTATTTGTACAGTATATATATCCAGCAACTCTCAGTAAATTTGTTATAGAAAAACATTAAAAAATGAACAAATAACAGCCATTCTCGTGGAAGCTGTTTTTTGTTATATTTCGAAAACGGCTGCACCGATTGACCTAAACTTTTGCAGACCTCTTTTATATACCAAAGACTAGTAGAATATCAAAGGAATTTTTATTTGATCAAAAACTCTATTTTTAATAAACGAAAAACGAACAATTCAGAGATCGAATAATGGTGATTATTGCTTCAATCCGCTGCCGTTTTTCCCAAAATCAACTTTCCGAAAAACCTTTCGTCCATCTACTGAATTGAACCATATATTAACAGAATCTTTTTGAATTTTTAATTTCACATGATCCGGCTCAGAAAAGTTAAAGTTTCTCTATAACAAAATTACAGAGAGTTGCTGCACATATGTACTTTCAAAACAAGCTAACAGTTGTCAAAAAATATACAGTAGATATTCCACAAAAAATTCCCTAAAAAAAATCGCGTTCTTTAAAAAAAAAATTGCGCTGATCTTAGAAACCTTAACGCTCCGATATCTCCGGGTGTAATTTACCTGGCGTAATACCACTTCTGTATGGGGTGCTGGTCTTCCTGGCGGATCCAATCCTGAAGGAGCTCTCGTTGTCGCTCAGGCTGTCCGGCGTCCCGGCGCTCAGCGAGGAGCGCGAGGCTCTCGTCTGCCCCATGGGAACGCTTCGCGCGCTGCGTTCCCTCACCTACGCGACAGAAATCTCAGCTCGAGTAGACGAAACGAAGGGGGCCGGAGCAGAGAAGATGCGTGTTCTACCGTGTAGAGACAGATAGGCGAACAAACAGACAGACAAACAGCGGGAGTCGTTCGAATGGTCGACGCGCTAATGGGGCGCGTCGATGCTGTTAGTTACAGCGATACGCGTCGAATCGCCAGCCGGGTGTAAGCGAATTTTACATAGAGACATTCTCGCCTCATTCGTGAAATTTAGAAGATCCCCATTGGCCAAGAGATCCACTCGACGGTATCGCGCAACAACATTGCTTCGCGATGCTGCTCGGTCGTTCGTTTACAACCTTTCAACGCCACCGATGCGAACCAGAGACCGATCGATCGATCGAAGGAAACGCGAGAGAAAATAAAAAAAAAACAACCAGAGAGAGAGAGAGAGAAACAGCGTGAGAAACCACCGTAGTAGACAGATTTACGTCTAGGAAAAAAAAACGAAACAAATATCCATGCAAACTTACCAGAGGAAGTTGGGAGAGATAGAGTAGCTTATGGTGATTCGAAGTGTCTCCGATCAACGCCACTATGCACGCACCAATACAGCAATACAGGAGAGATCGTTATGCATAATAATCGATACCAGTAGTAACACCGTAAACGCGTCACGCGAACCGCGCTGGATCCCGCGGGAGTATTGAACTAAATATCGTATGTCTGAGACATGCTCGACACCCTCTACTGTTCTCACTAGCACGCCCGAGCGATGTTACCGCCCGCGGATCTTCGAGGGCGTCGATTGTTCTACGGGGGAGGGGGAGATCGTTCAGAGGCATCCAAATTGAAATCAGGTCGAGCCAGGGTAGAAACGAAACAGAGTAAACCGCGAGACTGCCGCGAGTTCGAACTGAAAACGAGATGACTACTGAAACGAACCGATACGAAGGGGCGCGATGCATGCGTCGTTGAAAGTCGCCAATCGATAAAGGACTCGCGAGTCGATGCACCTGAGTCGTGATAAGATGAAGGTCGGTGATCGAGAGAATCTACCAGCTCTACCGCATGCACGATCCTCGATCAAAAGCTGTATATGCAGCGCGTAGATTTGCGGGGGGGTGTTGACACTAGGGCTGGGAGTATTTGAATAATTTAATATTCGAATATTTTACAAGTATTCGAATGCTACGAATAAACTTCGAATATTTTAGTATTCGAAAGTTATTATTCGAATACTATTCGAATATCGATGTATTCGAATACTATTCGAATATCGATGTATTCGAATACTATTCGAATATCGCTGTGTTCGAATAGAGCAGTATTCGAATACTATTCGAATACCGATATATTCGAATACTGATGTATTCGAATAGTATGGTGTGAAGTGGGTTAAAATTAGCTTACAAGATTTCACTTGACAAATGAACCCAAAGAACTTGATTTATAATTTACACCATACTATTCGAATACATCAGTATTCGAATACTCAAATATTCGAATAGTATTCGAATACTCAAATATTCGAATAGTATTCGAATACTCAAATATTCGAATAGTATTCGAATACTCAAATATTCGAATACTCAAATATTCGAATACTCAAATATTCGAATACTCAAATATTCGAATACTCAAATATTCGAATACTCAAATATTCGAATACTCAAATATTCGAATACTCAAATATTCGAATACCCAAATATTCGAATACTCAAATATTCGAATACCCAAATATTCGAATACTCAAATATTCGAATACCTGGATATTCGAATTATATTCGACAAATAATTGCGCAACTGAAGTATTCGAATACTCGAATACCGAAAAATTCGACAAATAGTCCCAGCCCTAGTTGACACGCACGTGTATCGCGAGAATCGAGCCGTGGCGGGTATCCGACGGCAACGGCAGCGACAGCAGCAGCGCAGGAATCAAAACTGAAAAGTACACGCTTAGTATCGCAAGGATCGCGATACAATCGCGCGCTCCATCGCTCGCCTAACGATGGCCGTGTAGCGTAAAGCGCACTCGAGTGACAACAATTGAACTCAAACTCAAACGGGGATGGAAAACCAAACTGACAAAGACAGAAACGCAAGAGAATGCAAGAGAAGGAGAGAAAAAAATTATAAATAAAAAGGAGACAGATCATCGGGGGGTACACCACCGTGTGTCACAACCAACGACAGCAGAACTTAGAGAAGAAGTAGACTTTAGTTTCTTATTTACCCAATGATAAGAGGGGGCGTGCATGTGGAGGGGATACGAGCACGGGAGGTCCTCCTTTTGCCTCAAACTCTCAAATATCGGCGTCAGCTGGCTCATAAACTCCTCCGCTACACCACAAACGAAAAGTTTAGGAACGCCGCCACTTTCCCATGCGCGTGGCGGACACCGTTCTCGCTCGGCTTCCTCCGTCGCCCGGGGGAAGCCTGGAGCCTTCGACCGATTTCACCCTCGAAGAGAGTAACACCTCCGTCTACAACAGTCTTCTTTAAAATCCTTCGGTCGAAGCCTCCACCTTCCGCTCCCGTCGCGACGGACAGTCCGAGCGGTCGCGACCCCGACGTCGACGTCGGGTCGCGAGATCACAGGAACAGAGAGAAATAGAAAAGACAGTAGAGATAGATAGACAGACAGATAGACAGAATAATCTCGTGAAATCGCATCTCCTGAGGTGAGGCACTATTCCCTCTGGACGAGCCAACGGGCTCGGTTCACAGCGCGACCTTCGATTATATCCCGATGTATCGAGCACGCAGATATCAGCGTGGCTGGGTTCGAGGGTGGCCAAGGAAGCTCGGGGTGGGTGTTGGAACCTGGCTGAAAACTGAAAGGAACGGTCGGAGAAAAGGTTTTTTTTTTTCTGAGACTTAAGCGGCTACCTCGAGGTGCGTGGGTGGCTCTAGGGTAGCTCTAGGTGCGACGATTGCTACCGTCCTTCAAGCTTACATGCTCGCATGCGAGGGTAGAGAGAAGAGAAGATTTCGATCAACCTGCTGTCCTCTCGACACTGGTACTTACCCCGATACAGAGCACTGGTACGAACGACATCGACGGGCTTTGGTAACAGCAGAGAGAAAAGGGGGGAAGCCAAGACAGTTTCGATAGAACAGACATGGGGGGATGGATGGGATCTACGTGCGGCGTTGCGATCGAGAACCAAGGAAACTCCGCCGGAGCGTCGGTGGAACACGTCGATCTGGCGTTTCAGGGCTGAACGGATCAACGAACGATCCGGCGATCCAGTTTGCATCGTGTCTGGTCTCTCCGTCGAACGAGGCAGGCTCGAATCGAACGCGCGACTCGATTGTAGAGGTACAGACCAGGGATCGAAAAAATTCTCGAACCTTCGTTTTTAAAAAATTCTGTTAGAACTTATTTGTTTCGATTAAGAAAATATCTGTTCCTGTGGAATTTTTATTGAAACAAATGCTACCTTCAGGAACTTCTTTAAAAAGTGTTCTCATGGAACAGATATTTTAGAATCTATATAATAAAAGTTCCATGGAAATAAGTTATATTAGAATGTTTATTAAAAAAGTTTTCAAAAGATAAAGAAAAGTACTTGACTATTAGGTACTAGTTTTATTTAACAATATACTGTCATATTATTCATGTGTTTATTTAATAAAGGGTATGGAAATCATGACATAAGTAGTTAATGGTTTCATAAGAAATATTGAACGGAAAAGGGAGCTTGTCAAGAATAATACCTAAATAACATTTTTTATAACTTACATGAACCGAAATACATAGAAATTCTCTAATATAATATATAATATTTATATTTCAGTAATAGAATATATGAATATACATCTATGTATTATCATACTATTTATGCTTTGCATTTCAGCGTGATAGTATTATAGTTATAATACATGATCGTATTTAAACCATTAATTATATTATGATTTTCATACATTTTATTAAATAAACATTTGAAAAATATGATATTATATTGTTAAATAAAACTCGTACCTAATAGTAAAGTACTTTTCTTTATCTTATGAAAACTTTTTTAATAAACGTTCTAATATAACTTGATTTCATGGAACTTTTATTATAACGATTCTAAAACATCTACGTAGGTAAGTATTACATATAAATAACACATTTAGAATATCAATTTAACTGTAAGAATTATTTAATATTCTTGTAGTACTATTCATTGAATATTATTTAGTATTTGTTACAACGATTGAGAACTTTTTTAATATCGGTGAACAAAATATCTGTTCCTGTTATAGAGAAATTTTTATTCTTATATTTTAAAAGTTCCATTCCAACTGGAAGTTTTATTTTCAAGAACTTTTATTTTATCAGTTCTTCTGAGAACTTATAATGTGAGAACATTTTTAAAAAAGCTCCGCGGTCATTGTTTTAAATGGAACCTATTGGAAAGTTCCAGAACATTTTCGATTCCTGGTACAGACAGTGTGATAAACGAGTAGTTGTGGCCCGTGGATGGATCGTGATCGCGGTAGACGTGGCTCGTCTCGGGGCGCAGAGCGGTCACGGTCCATCGACGGCGAGGAGAGAATGGTGACGTTACCTTGGTGATGGGTCCGGCGTTCGCGGATGAGATTTGCGCACGCTGCAGCGTCGAGGTCGGGCTCGGCTTCGATCTGAACGCCGTCATTGTCTGGCTGACGCCGTCCGCCAATATGAATTGCTCTCGCAGCTCGATATTCGTTCTTCCCTTGGCTACAGAGTGTGTTGCGTGCACGCAAGTTAGAAGGAAGCCGTTACAGGACACGTATGCCGGGATTTAGGGGGGTGTTTCGAAATACAGTAGAGAATGAGTAATTTTGTACAGAGAGGCAGAGAGATAGAGAGAGCACAGAGAGAGAGAGAGAGATAGAGGGAGAGTAAAACAGAGAGCGGATAATTAACGGGCAGCCGACAGGTAGAGTCGCGTTTGTTTTTTAATCGTTCCACCGATCCCATTGCAGGACGGTACAAATCGGAGGGTGGAGAGTGAGTGAAGCGACGAGTCATGCCGCGTTGTAGACAGCGGGGAGTCGATGGATTTCGAAAGTGATCCACACGGATGCGCAGAGAGGAGAGTCAGAGCAGAGAGAGAGTAAGTAGATTGTGTAGAGGTACAAAGGCGACAGTAGCGATAGTAAATTAGAGCGATGCCAGCGGCGTACACGGTATGTATGTGTGCGAGTGTACAGTGGTAACAGCAACAAAAAAAGAAAAGAAATACAGTGTATTATAGAAGAGTAGAATAGACGGATTTAGCGTCCCTCGCGGCGGAAGTCGAGGAACCGCTTTGATTTGTAAAGAGATCGCGGAGGCTGTCTTTATCGCAACGATCTCGGCGTGGAGTCCCCGTTAATTACGCTTGAGCGGTACGGGAGAGATGGCATGCGGTGGACGTCGACGCCGAGAGTCACTGTGATCTAGAAATTTAATTTAAATAAAATTGCTGGTCTTTAATTCGTAATAAATTAGAGTTCCAAGGGGGTTGACTCTCGACGACGGCGATGATACAGGGTAGTAACGCGTGGTTTCGACAAAGGGTGCCACCGAGTAGACAGGACGACGTCCGGGAGACGGAGCTCGTGTCGTTCCGGCGAATAATGAAAGGTAAGATGATGAGGGTGAGAACGACGGTGCTAATTGAACGCAGAGAACGCGAACGCGATTTTTTGTTACAGGGTAACTCGAGATTGCATGCTAGTTTAATATATATACACACACACACGCGAGAGAGATCTGCGCGATGAAGACACGCGGGGCGAGGAAGCAGTGATTTATGTAACACGAACAAATACACGTATCATGCAGGACGTACGAATAACGCAGACTTCGTGGCCAGTGCGATCTTGCGATTGCGTTTTGGAGAGACTGCTGTGGCAGATGATGCTTATCGAGGTTTCTGAACGGGACTCTGTTGGTCAATGATCCGTGAAGACGTACGAGCCACGAATCGCGATTAATCCCATATAAAAAGATTCTCACCGAGCGGACACCAACCCTCGTGTTGTTCCGGTTTGTTGGGGTCCGGTATCGGCATTAGAAAAACTTGACGAGTTAATCACGATTTGAGGGGTTTAGTTGGTCCGTTACTTTCCTCTATTATTAGTGATTGTAAGTTAAACGCAGGCATGCAGATATTCCATGAACTCGATGCGCAATTAAAGAACGTACACGTGAGATGAGATACGTCGGATAGGTACGACGGCAAACTAGTGCGCAAGTAAAACGAGATGTATCTGAATGATGAGAGGGCGAAATGGGGAGGACGTTGGGTTTCTGGGAGGATGTTGGCAGAGGGTCGGGCGACGTTAGTGGACTAATGAGAAGCGATACGAGTCTCCTAAAGTACCAAGATACTCTATTTACTATGATGATCGATCGAACGATCGCGTTCCAAGAGTTGAGATACAAGCAGAGTTTGATGTGAGAGGTGGTTGCTCAACTTGCAACCATAGAAATACTTAGAATAATTAGAGGATGTGCTAATTAAGTAGAATTACACTATAGAAGCTCAGACATGATACACAAAACTTCGCAATTTATTTCATCCTCTAATGGCTCCAAGGAGCTGATCCAAACCCAGACAAGCTACTCGTGGAACGCCACCGTTCGTTCGTAATTAGTGAGAAAGCCCAAACGAGACCTAGCAAGTACGCAGGTAGAGGTACACGCGAAGCGGAGGCGAGTGCAACGGGGGCACGCTTCCATCTTCAGCTTCTGTACGACACCCGGTGTTAAGACGTGGTCGTCCGAGGTTAATGATATTAGTCACGCTCTCACATATAATCGTACCTCAGGAGCTGAGATCGTACACGTGCGTAAAAATGCACCAAACGAGGGAAAAATGCGACGCATGAAAATGAATCGTTCGCGTTAGTGATCGTCACGGCGAATGAATCTGTTTAGTACTAGTGGAGAGATGGGTCGCGTCTGTTACGAGCGCTCGCGACGTTCCCGAGGCAGCGGGCAACGATCGCGAGCCGGAGAGCTTAGTCCCGACGGGGCAAACGCAAACGACAAAACTCAAAAAAACGTAAGACAAAGCGCGTTAGTGAACGGACACTCAAAGAACAAACGGTCAATACAAGCCCACACGCGTCGCTATTCGGTAACAGAAAGGTAAACGCGTTTAGCTGCCTCTTTGGATGGGAGAGAGGAGAAGGGACAGTGTGAAATATCGTATATCGAGATCCGTGTGGGACGGAACAGTCGAAGGAGGCTTGAAAAACCGCGAGGAGTCGTTCATTCGCTCCAATAACTTTCGTAGTCGCACTTCTAAACCCGATTTTCATCGATTCCGACGGAATATACTCGGCGGTAACGGAGTATAGAGAGAAAGAGAGACAGAGAGCAGATGGGAGAAATACTCACCGCGGCAAGGGTCATTTTTTAATAGAAATTCGTCCAAGGCTACCCATCCGCCACCCACTCGCACCATCACGGTGGATCGCAGGATTCGAACCAATCTCAGCTTCTGGCTGTCGCCGAACTGTAAAACAAGAGCGATTAACACTATGCACTGTGAAAGATTGATCTATTGATCTCTTTGATCCAAGGATCCCCGCTCACCCTGTACTTTCCCTCGCCGACCTGGAACACCCTGAACTTCTGTCGACAGGTGCAGAGCATCACCAACCGTTTCACTTCGTCGTGGATCTTGTCGGTGTCGTTGTAGGTCCTTCGTTCCTCCCAGTCCGGTCTCAGCGCCGCGATGAACTCTTTCCAGTCGATCAGTCCCTCGCCGTGGCGGTCGAACAGATCCGCGACTGCTCCCATTTCTAGTCTCGAGGTCTCGAATTCTGCAACGACAGGGTGAGTTAAAGGAGGTCGATTATGGTCGATAATAAATACACGATAGAGAAGGAGGACTGACTGGTGTTCATGATTCCTTGGATGAAGTCCTCGCGTGGTATCAGGCCGTCGTTGTTCTTGTCCATCTTCCTGAAGAGATCCGTTAGTCTGGACTTCTTGTGGTTCATGAACTTGAGGAACTGGAACAGAGCAGTGGCGTTTGTTAGTTTCAGATTTCGAAGGAAGATTCCTCCTAAGTTACTTACCCTCTTACGCCAATCCTCCCAGCTGAAGTTCGCGACGCGGTCCAGCTCCTGGATGTAATTATACTTGTCCTGAAGTCTACGCTGCCGTTCCCAGGCCAGCATCCACACATGCCTCCATCTGTCCCAGAGCAGTTTCACCCTCGGGCTGCGGAACTCCGGTTCTGCTCCCTTGCTGTGGAGGAGAAAGGAAAACGTCACTCCCGTTCCCCAGCAATGTTCAGCTATCACGTGTAACCAAAGCATGAGAAGCAAAGAAAGCGAATGGACGATGGAAAAGAATCCTTGAACCACCTTAATGAACCGCGAGACTATAATCACTCTCTTGAAAAACTAGAAACGAAAAAGAACAAGTATAAAGAGGAATGAAAAATGAACACACAGTGGAGGCAAGAAAATCGTTCGGCTAAGGGACTCGAACAAACAGAAACGCGATTGAACTGCACAGAAATCAGAAGACACTTCGGAAGATGTTAGGGTGAAAAGCAGAGCATGGGCGAGCAGAGAATCCAAGTAAGGGTGGGTGTGACGAACCTTCCTTTGGGTGGGAACCGTGGGCCGATGTGCGGCAACGACTCTGGCGTTCGGTCACGACCTGGGCTGGCTCGGCTAAACAGGAACATGCGTCACATCACTCGAAACTTCTACCGGATAAACACGCGCCACCGGAACTCGAGCCATGGTGCCAGCGACCGCCGTGTCCCAACTGGCGGCCGCCCCCGCGGCTAACCCATACCAGCGAGTGGGGGAGAAAGGATGGAAAAGGAGAACAGGCCTACGTTCAACTTGTAATTTACGGATAATGTTCGGATATTTTTATATTAGGCCTATTCTCTGTGTACGTGTACAGGGTGCTTCGTTGAGACCTTTATAAGTAAAGTTCTTACTAAAATTGTGATGTTGGTGACAACTTGAATACCTTTTACTTGAAACAATTTTCATGATAATGCATACACATGTTTCAGAGAGGTGCAGTTTCTGTTATAGTACTTGCAACTGTGGCATTATGACTTCTATCTTGCTGTAATTATTAATTTGTGCGTTATTTGGAGAATTGTTTCGTGTAAAAGTTGCTTAGGTGGATAAACGCTTTAGAAAGAGGGAGCTTTGTCAGTGGTTTCGTTTAAGATACCCTCAAAAAACCTCTTTATATAGTAAAGTATAAAATAAATAGTCACCAAGAAACACCCTGCACAGTATACGCCACGGATGCACGCCAAGTGTCCTTAAAAATCCGAACTCAAGGTAATATTACTCTACCATGCTGCCTACGATGCGCATACACCTTCGAAACGCTACTCCAAAACGACTATCGACCTCGATGGAGCCTTTGACTCGACAGACCCGTCTCGTTCGACAACGCACCTTGCTAATTTGTTCCACTTGTCCTCGTAGACGTCGGTCATCAACAGTTATCACAATCTTATCTCACGCAGAGTTTAAATAAAAAAATAATTTAAATACAGAACCAGACATGCACGGGCAAAAGTGTGACCCTTCATCAAACGTCCAAACAGCTCACGCAAACGAAAACAAACGGCGAAAAGAGAACGCACGGTGTCGTCGGACCGTGAACCGAGTTTCGAGAAGCAGATACAAGCGAGTATGAGTTCATTAACGACTTCGTCTACCTCGAAGGTGCGATGACTCTCTCGACAAGCGCGATCCTTGGCGATCCTCCGCGATTCTCGCGAGTTCTTGCTAGAAGACAAGTGGGGGAACGGGAGGGTGGAGAAATGAAAGCAGAGAAGAAAGTGAACGTACGTCGGCGCGGGTGACTTAGCCTTCGATATCTTCTTGGTGTCTTTCACTGCCTTGATCTGCCTGGCTTTGCAGACACGATCGACCTCGTTCTGTCTGCGGCTGGTGTTCTCCATGAATTCTCTGTGATCGGCGATCAGCATCTCCAGAGTCGCCTTGTCGTCTGGCAGAGGTTCCGCTTCGAGAGCGTTTAGAGTGTTCTCCAGACCCTCCAGCCAGGAGAGCAGCTCCTCTAAGAGGTTGTCGAGGTCCTGGGGTGGATTGAATGATAGATAAGATCTGTTGGTGTCTGGTTTAAGAGCGAATAGGGTGAATGGGACTCTAATGTCCTAGACCTACCTGAAGTCCTCGCATATGGTTCTCCAGCCTCTGGTTCCTCTGTTGAGCCCAAGTGGCGACTTCCTCCCATCTGGATTGAATGATCGTGATCCAATGTTTGATAACTAGAGCTCCGTCCGGATGAGCTTTCGCCAGAATCGTCTGTGCTAGCTGCAATGTCTGATCCTTCTCGACCTCCTTGGTGCGCAGCTCGCGCAAGAACTTCTCGTGCTCCATCAACTGATTCCTGCTCTCCTGCTCGTCCTCGGGCAACTGTCCAGCGAACCTCAGCTTCATCTCAGCGTCGCTCAGCCACTCAAGGAGCATGTGAACCGCCTTGTGCAGCCGTTCAGCCTCTCTGAGGGCATCCTCGAGGCGTTCAGTCTTGTCCGAGGACAGTCGCGATACCATGTCCCATAGAGCGTTCAACTCTGCGAGCTGTGATCCAATGGCACGGGCATCGTCCGGAGTCGCTTTGCCAAGAAGCTCGCGGCCAGTCTTGATGACCGATTCCATTTGTGAAGCTCGAGATTCCAGGTCCTTTTCGAAGGTCTTGTGCTGCTCCACCAAGTTCACCACGGTGTCCAGATCGCCGTGGAGCGGTCCAGTGTTCGCTAGCTGCTTCTCAGACTTGCTGAGCCACTCCAGCAAAGCCTGTATCGCGTCCTTGAATTGTCCCGAGAAGAGAAGCGCTTCCTCCAGCTTCCTCTGCCTGTCCACGCATTTTCCGCAAACGGTGGTCCACTTGTTCTTCAGCTCGTTCAGGAGTTCCTTCAGGGCGAACTCGTCGGTCTTCGGAGCCCTGTCCTTCAACACCTTGCCGTTCTTCATGGTGGCGTCGTAGGTGCCCTGTTTAGCGCTGAGCGCCTTCTGCAGCTCGCGATGCTTGTTCAGCCTCGCCTTTATCCTTTCAGGATCGTTGCCGCCGAGGCCACCGTCTCCAGCGACTTCATCCAAGGTCTTCTCCGTCTCGTCCAGCCAGTTCATCAAGCTGGACCAAGAATCGTGGAACTCTCTCGCCTCCTTGTACCCATGATCCAGGGCCCTCGTCCTTTCCGCTGATTTTGAAACTACCCTCTCCCATCTGTGCTGCACGCTGATCAAAAGATTCTTTATGAGTATCACGTCCTGTTTCTGCGAGAAATACTTCAAGTGGGTTCCCTTCTTATCCAGATTTAGCATGGTCTCGCGATGCACGCCGACGTCCTTCTGGAAGGACTTGTGCTCCTCTATCTGACCCAAGATGGTCTCCATCACCCTCGACACGGGTTTCAGGTTCGTCAGGATCTTCTCGGCGTTGGTCAGCCAGTCGACGAACGCCTGGAGCGCGTCGTGGAACTCGGTCGCCTCCTTCAGCGCGATCTCGAGCTTGATCTTCTTGTCGTTAGCGCGAGCGGTCACGTTGTCCCACCTCTGCTTCAAGGTCTTCAGGTTGTGGTTCAGTCCACCCGCGCTGCTGGTATCGGCGCGCTTCAGATACTCCTGGCCCTGCTGAAGAACCGTCTCCACCTTCGGACGATTCTGCTCCAGCTCGTTGTAGACCTCCATAAACCGCTCCAGCTGCTCAGACGCAGTCTCCGGCAGTCCTCCCACCGGTTTCGAGGCGACTATCGTGTTGTCCACGTCACCTAGCCAGGACAAGAGATCCTGGATCTCGGCTGTGAAGGACTGAGCCTCTCTGAGGGCGTCCTCCAGTTCTCGTTGGCGATCAGCGGCGCGCTGGAGCAAGTCTCGCCAGCGTCTGTTCAATGTGCCCAGCTTCTCAGCCGTGGTCGACGCTTCAGCTGTTCCCTTTCCATCCTCGATCAACTGCCGCCCAGCGTCGTTCAGAGTATCGACGCTCGTCTGGTGAGCCTGGATATCGTTCACCAGCACCTTCAGCTTAGCCAGCTCCACTTCGATCACCTGCGGATCACCAGCCACCGCCTTCAAGCTATCCAGCGTGTCGTCGGTCTTCTCGATCCACACCAGCAGCTCGTCCAGTGCGTGCTGGAACTGCCCTAAACGCAATAATGCGTTCTCCAGGAGCCTCTGCCTCTCGACGAGGCCTCTAAGCAGCCCGTCCCATCGTTTGTTCACGGCGCCGAGTGGCTCCTTAATGGCGGCAGCTTGCTCCGAGGATGTCCTCTCCGTCAGCTCGGCGGCTTGTCTGAAATGGCGTCAGTGAAGATTGAATGACTCGCGTAGAGAATTCTGGGTGGACTGTACGCGTCGGTGTGAGAAAGCGTACACCATGGAGGATGCTTGCAAGGGGCGGTCGTTTAAATCCTTAACGTTTAATTCGATGTTTAGTCAGAATGAAAACACAGGGTCGACGAATCTACGGGAGAGGAGACATAGATGTATGTGGTGTTGGGGCAGAGAAGTTTGGCTGGTCGAGGGTCAGTTCCATTGTGATTTACACAGAAATGGTCTTAAAGGCTGCCATGCACAGTGGCGGAGGGTAGATATTAGGGCTGGGACTATTCGAATAATTTATTATTCGAATATTTTACAAGTATTCGAATGCTACGAATACACTTCGAATATTTGAGTATTCGAATGTTATTATTCGAATACTATTCGAATATTTGAGTATTCGAATGTTATTATTCGAATACTATTCGAATATTTGAGTATTCGAATGTTATCATTCGAATACTATTCGAATATTTGAGTATTCGAATGTTATCATTCGAATACTATTCGAATATCGATGTATTCGAATGTTATTATTCGAATACTATTCGAATATCGATGTATTCGAATACTATTTGAATAGTATGGTGTGAAGTGGGCTAAAATTAGCTTACAAGATTTCACTTCACAAATGAACCCAAAGAACTTGATTTATAATTCACACCATACTATTCGAATACATCAGTATTCGAATACTCAAATATTCGAATAGTATTTGAATACTCAAATATTCGAATAGTGTTCGAATACTCAAATATTCGAATAGTATTCGAATACTCAAATATTCGAATAGTATTCGAATACTCAAATATTCGAATAGTATTCGAATACTCACATATTCTAATAGTATTCGAATACTCAAATATTCGAATAGTATTCGAATACTCAAATATTCGAATAGTATTCGAATACTCAAATATTCGAATACTTAAATATTTGAATTATATTCGACAAATAATTGAGTAACTAAAGTATTCGAATATTCGAATACCGAAAAATTCGACAAATAGTCCCAGCCCAAGTAGATATTCGACCTCGAGGAGCCAAAATCTTCTGGCCCCGTGTATACCCTGCATGTGAGAGGAATACGCCGTGACTCGCGTCCATTCTCGAGTCCCCGCGACTAAATACCTACGTAGACATGGTGTGGTACGTGTATGTAAGTAGAACAGGCACGTCACGGGCTAGGCAAGACAGGCAGGCAATGTACAACGACCGTTCGATGGGAAATACGCTCTGCTCGCAAAAACTTCAACCAGCAGAGAGAGAGTTAAGGAGTCCAGAATTATTCGACCGTGGCTTGAGGTATTACGTCTGGTTACGGATATTACAAGATTAAAAGGGGGGTGGAGCACACGTAGGGGCGTACAACGGGGTATGGAACGAAGATACGATGTAGATGTAGAGTATAAAATAAGCCATGCTCTCTAACTACAGCTACAACACAGAGAGAGGTTGACTTGCCTTGTCAGACTCCTATGCGTTCAGGAACCGGCGCGGAAAAAACAAAAGTTGGGATTAGAATCTGGCTGCTTGGACAGGCGTGTTCCTGCTATTGTTATTCGCGACAAAACGGGCTTGCCGCGGCGAGGGGGAGAACAATTATAGCACAGACGACTGTTCGAGTCGGGAGGTTCCCGCGGGGCATCAACGAAAACGCAACAGGGGATGGAGAGAAGAAGAAGAACCGAGCTTGTTTACCTGTTCAGAGCCTCGACCTTGACCATGTGAGGATCAACTTCCGCTTTGAAATTGGCCAACTGTTTGATCTGTTTCTTAACTTCGTCGATATCGCTGCCTAACGGTCCCATGCGCGTGAACTTCTCCTCCGCCTCCTGCAGGAACTCGAGCAGATTCTGGAGGGTCTCGTGGAACTCCATGGCCTTCTCCATCGCGTCGATCAGGTTCTCCTCCCTTCGAGCGTACAGCGCGGTAACGTTGTCCCAAGCTTGGTCCAGGTCCTCGATGTGCTTCCTGACCTCTGGCTTGTCAGGTTCGCCGCAGAGTCCCATCAGCTCGTGGCCGGAGGCACGGACTTGTTCGACGTCAGGTTTCGTCTGATCAATTTCGTGCCTGATCTCCTGCAGAGCGACTTGTTGCTGTTGGATGGCGGCCGGCTGAGCCGCCGGCGGTGCCTGACCAGCGAGAGCGTCTTGCAGCTCTCGAAGGGTCGACATCACGCCGTTCAACTCCGACCAGAACTTCTCTGCTATCGTCAGGGCATCGTCCAGAGTGTGTCCTCGCTCGGTGGTCAGCTTCTGCACGTCGCTCCATAGTTTGTGCAGCTTCTCCAGCTTCCGTTTTATGTCCTTCACTGCCGGATCAGCCCTGTTACCCGCTTTGCTGATCACATCGTCGGCAGCTCGTTTCACGGCGGCGTAGGCCTCCGACCTGTGAGCTAGCTCGTCGACCAGAGCCGAGTTCTCCTCCATTTGGTCCCGCAAACGACCAGGATGCGCGCTGATCGGATCTGCGCCGTTCACCTGGTCGGCCGTCGATGACAGAGCGCGCAGCATTCCCTCCAGTTTATCGGAGAACTGAGAGGACTCCTGCAGAGCTTGTTCCAGGGTCTGCTGTCTACTCCGTAGCTCGGCCCTGAGGGCTGCGTACCGAGCAGTGTCTGCCTCCAAGATGTCCTGGATCTTCATGCCCTCCTCTTCGTTACAGAGCTTCAGCAGAGCCTCGCCGGTCTTGTTGAGCTTCTCGACCAGAGGCCTGTGCTCGTTAATGCTCTGCATGAGCATCTCGTTCTTGTCTTGCTGAGCAGCGATCAGGTCGGGCCTCAGAGCTGGCATGGGCAGCATAGCTACCTGCTGTTCAGCCTCTTCGAGCCAGCTGACCAAGCCAATGTGCGTGTCGCGCAGATGTTCAGCCAATGGCAATGCTTGCTCTAGAGCTCCAAGCCGGTCTGCTGAGAGGCCAGAGACGATCTCCATAGTCTCCCTAAGGTCCTCCATCTTCTCTCTGATAGTAGAAGTGTCCTCGTGCTGACCATTCTCGCGGATCACCTTCTTCGCCGTCGATATTACATCTCTAACGCGACCCTTCTGACTGGATATGTCGTCGTTCAGAGCCTTGTGCTCCTTCAGCTGTACTCTGATGATCTCAGGCTCGCTGCTTGGAGGCTCCGCCTCTCGCAGCTGGTTGTCCACTTCACGGAACCATTCCAGTAGGTCGTCGATGTCGCCTATAACTTCGAGTGAGCGCTGTTTGCTCAACTGGATCCTCTCTGCCTTTCGTTGGATCTGCTCTGCGATGGCGTCGAAGCGCCTGTTGTCTCTGGTGACTAGTCCCTCGATGGTCGCGGCTCCTTCGCCAGGCGATAGCTGAGACAGCTGCGGTCCAACAGCGTTGATCTTGTCGAGGACTGGTCTGTACTCCGATATCTCCATTTCCAAGCGTACGATTTCATCCTCGCGCGGCTCCGCCGACTGAAGGGCGGACTCTGCAGCCTGCATCCAGTCCATCAGTCTATTGTGGTTGTCGTGGAACTGTTGTACCAGTGGCAGGGATTCTTGTGCGTGTTTGAGGAGGTCAGAACCTCGACTAACCAAGTCGTTGAATCGTCGCTGCAGGGAGTCGAGCTTGTCCTTCAGTTGAAGGGCCTCGTCGCTGGATATGTGCTTCATCAGCTCCAATCCAGCGTCAGTGGTACTGTCCACCTCCGTCTGTCTCGTTGACACTTCCTCGGTGAGGTCAGCCAGATCTTCCATTTGCTGAAGAAGCTTCTCAGTGTGAACAGCCAGGACCCTGTACTTGGATAGCCGGATCTCCATTCCCTCCATCCAAGCCTGTAGCTCTTGGTAGCTGAGCACCAAGTGACGCAGGCCTTGCCTCGATCGTTGCAACAGCCCGCCGAGAGCCTCCGATCGTTCCACCAAGGCAGCGTATCTGTCAGCCGCGTCCTGAAGCTTGTCCGCGAGAAGAGCAGCCTCGTCCTCGCCCACGAGAGACATCAGTTGACTAGCGATCTCCGTGAGCTCGCTGAAATCAGGCTTCCTGGAGAGGATATCCTCGTGAAGGGCGTCGTGTTCCGCGACGCGTTGCTGAATCTTCTCCTCGTCAGTCGGCACCAATTCCATGTCCCTGACGCGTTTCTCAGTCTTGTCCAACCAGATCGCCAGTGGCACCAGCTTGTCCTGGAACTGTTTAGCCACTCCCATGGCTTGCTCCAGAGCTTCCATCCTTTCAGCTGCGCTTTCCGTCAGGTTGTCGAATCTGCCTACCAGCTCCTTCAACTGCTTCTCGATCATCTTTCGCTCTTTAGGATCCGCTCCAGCCGCCACCTCCTGACCCATGTTGTACAAAGAAGACATAGAATTCTGTCGGTCCATCAGCATCTTCTTCAAGAACTTCTGCTCCTGCAACTGTGCCTTCACTACTTTGTAGTCCGAGGACGGCGACTTCTGATTAGAAACCATTTCTTCTGTATCCGTTAACCACTTCTCCAGACCATCCAGAGCCTCCTGGAACTTGCCAGACTGAAGCAACCCCACGTCCAGTCGTCGATCTCTCTCGTTCAGCCTGTCTTTCAGATCGTTCCACCTCTCGTTCATCTTGTCCACGTCCTTCTCGATGTTATTCGTGTTGACGTCGCGACCAGCTGTCTGAATCAAAGTCTGACCCATGCTGTTGCAGTCTTCCACCGCGCGAGCCAGTGGTTCTATCGTGTTCAGTTTCAGAAGCCTGAAGTCCTCCTGCTGCGCCTTTATAGACTCCACCTCCGATCCCACGGGCTTGAATCTTCTGAACTCGTCGTTGGTCTCGTCGATTTCGGCTATGACATTGGTATACGATTGATAGAACTCCTGTAGCTTGTCTAGAGTGGCTGTCAGTTCTTCGTGGCGATCCCTCGAGCGGTCATCGAGCTTTCCAACTTGTCGCTTCAAACCAGCGACCTGTTCCCTCGTAGCAACAGCATCAGCCGCGAAACCGTAGTCGACTAGACGCTCCCCAAGGCTCTCTAGATCGGTGACCTCCTCGTACAATCGGCTCAACTTGCTGATCACCTTGGTAGTTTCCTCTATCTGGGATCGCACGAGTTTGATCTCCCTGCCTGGAGCTCTCATCGAATCCAGTTCCCTCTCGAGGCTGGAGACTTGCTGAGCAATCGATTTCACGTGGTCGTTGAACTGCGCCACGGCGGTGGCCGCGCTCTGCAACTCGTTGCATCTGTCATCCAACTTGGCCTGCAAGTCGTTGATTCGGTCTGTCAAATTGTCCACCTCGTCTTGCAAGTGGGTCGCGTCCACCCCCTGCTCGCCTGCTTTGTTTGCCAGGTCGTTGGCCTGCTGCTTCACGCACTGCAGGGGTTTCTTCAGGTTCGACGTTTCTTCTCGTAAACTCTGCAAAGAGAAGTAATGACAGGTGTTGAATACAGAAAACGTGGTGACGTTCCAGTCTTCGAGATTACCACTTACCTTTATCCTATCAAGAAGCTTCGGATCCTTAGCCGCTCCGCCGAGGGCGTCGTGAGACGCAAGCTTATCCTCGCAACGCTGCAGCCCGTGACGCAAGTCTCGCAGGTTCTCGTTGAAGTCCATCAGGTGACGCGCAGTATCTTCCAAGGACTGTGTTCTTGTCTGTAGATCTGCAACACGAATCCATTCAATTAAACGTAATAATTATAAAAAAAATTTAAAAAAATTAAAACAGACTTCAAAAAAATAAAATTGCACTAAAAAGTAGAATCTATAACCACCTCCTTTTTGAAGTCGGTTAAAAACACTCGAGAAAGGTGCGTACAATTTACATGGATGATTAAACTTACCGTTATTCAACTTGTCCCATCTAGTCTTCATGGCACCGAGCTCGTTCTTCACGTTCTGCTTATCGATGTCACAAGCCCCGAGGAAAGTTTCGCCGAGGGTCTTGTTGTTCTCGAATTCGCCAGAGTGCTTCCAGACTTCGTTCCTGAACGACGAGAGTTCCTTCAGCTGCTTCTCGATGTCTTTGCGCTTGAACGAGGCAGGCTTCAAGCACTCGAGCCTGTCCTCAGCTTGTCGAAGCCACGGGAGGAACGTATCTTGAGCTTTGTAGTACTTCTTGCAGTGTTCCGCGCAAGTCTGCAGCTTTGTGTGTCTGTCGAGCATGTCCTTCTTCAGACGATCCCACTGTGACTGCATCTTGTCCAGGTCGCGTTGGAGAGACCTGTTCTCGACTTTCTGAGACCGCGTGAGCATGTCACGTCCTTTGTTGAGCAGCATGATGACCTCGTGCTCTTTGCCCATCACGTTCCTGTACGTTGGCTCGTGGTGGTCGAGCTGCTGCTGCAAGATATCTCGGTCAGCAGACACCAAAAGCTTCTCGGACATGTTACCGAGCTCGTCAGCGAGCCAACCCAATGTCTTGGTGCAGGAGGCTTCGAACTGTCTTCCATCGCGCAAGTTACCTTCGATCTCAGCTTTCTTATGGTCTAGTTTCTTTTGCAGATTATTGTACATCTTGCCAACCGCGGCCAGCTTCCCGTGAATCTCGGACTTGGAAGCTGGATCGCTGAGAACTTCGCAGAGCTGCTCGCCAGCCGCTTCAGCGTCCGCCAGCAGCGGTCTCTGGCCTTCCAATTGTCGTTCCAGATTCTCGATCTTACGCAGCTGATCCTCAGGATCCTTCTCAAGCGTCAGCTCGTCCAGATTGTCCGAGATGCCTTGCAACGCGTCCCTCAAACGGTTCAAACTGGCGTCGAACTCGCGGCTGGTGTCGACCGCGTCGCCCAAGCTCTGTGCTCTCTCGTCAAGCCTACCCAGTTGATCGGACCATTTGTCGAGGATGGACTTCAACTTGTTACTGGTCCTCTGCCCGTCCGTGGAATCGATTCCTACCACGCCGAGTATGTTCTCTCCAACTTGCACCAGGTGATCCAACTGAGGCTGCTGAGTGCGGAACTCTTCGCGCAGAACCTGCACCTGCTGCACCTGGCTAGCGACCATTCTAGGATCTGCTGAAATGGGTCCCAGCGCGCCCAACATTCTCTCCTTCGACCCCAGCCACGACACTAGACCCTCGGACGTGTCGTAGAAGTCCTTCACGTCGTCCAAGAACTTTATCCTGTCCTTGCATCGTTCGCTGAAGGACCTCCATCGACTGGTCACGTCTTCCATCTCGTCGTTCAACCTGTCCACGCCATCTGCACCCTTCTTGCGCCTAACCAAGTCCCGCACTTGAGTTCTAGTGGTATCTAACAACGACTGCTTCTCGTACATCTCTTCGATCACGATCTTGATCTGCTTGGCCGTCTTGTCAGCTTCCTCCTTCGTGCTCGGCATGCTCTCTTTGGGTATTTGTCGCTGAATCTGAGGAACGAAACATGTAGCAAACATTTCCTGTTAATCCAGAGGATTGAAAACGTCAAATCTAAAACGTTACCTTTTCAAGGAACTGAGAGAGGGTCTTCAAGTTGTCCATGTGCCTCCTCAGCTCCTCCTTCACGTTGTCCAATTCCGTTTGTCGGTCGGTCAAGCGGACGCCGAGCAATCCGTATCGGTTGTTGATCTCTGAAAGCTGCTGCTGAACGGGGGACAGGTCCTCCAGATGGAAACCGTCCTGACTGGAGCGACGGCTGCTGAACCCGCTGCTACCACCTGGAGAGACCGGACTTTGAGCGGCGTACAATTTAGCGGGAGATGGTGAGCGACCGTCTTGTGACATTCGTCGTACTACAAAAAAAAATGGTGACAAGATGTGTGAGTATAGCGGTGGATGACAGTGGCTGGTGTAGAAATGACCGTGAGAAGAGTGAAGAAAGGGAGACGTCCGTTAGCAGATGCTAAGCAGTGCCGACGACTAACATGGTAACGGAGGTGACTGATATGTACCTGGTCTCTTGGTCGGACTGGTGCTACCACGTCGACGGGTTGGACTCTCGGTGCGTTCCTTCAGCAAGCCATCGTAGGCGATTCCAAGGTCGTTCACCTTGTCCACGGTATTACCATAATCGCGGTATTCCTTCTGGATGGGTTTCAATTCATCCACCTGCCTCTTCAGCTTCTCCAAATCAACGGCGACAGGTTCGAGTCCCTGGACTTTATTCTCAGTGCGCGTCAGCCAATCGATCACCTGATCGCGAAGCTTCTCGTAAGCGGTTAATTGTTCGGCTCTGGATTTACTGAGCCGTTGCTTCTCGTCGATCAGATTGTTCACTTCCTTCCACTGGGATTCGAGAGCCTTGATCTTGTCTCTGATAGGAGCGACGTCGGTCACGTCCTTCTTCGAGATCAAGCTCTTACCGTTCCGAATCAGGTCGTCGAGGTTCGCCCTTTGGTCGTTACGTTTGTCCATCAGGTTCGCCATTTTGCTCTCGTACTCGCCGACGTCCAGCTTGCTCAAGTCCCTCGACTCGAGGGCCTCGATCATGTGAGCGTACCAGCTGTCGAATTTCGTGGTCTCGACCAGGAAGTCGCCCAGAGCTTGCGCGATCTCGTCAAGGAACTCGCCCCTGCGCAGCGACTTATCCATCAGCTTCTCGAACCTGCCTTGCACATCCTTCAGCTTCCCTTCTATGCGCTTCGCGATCCTCGCGTTGCTCGAGTTTGTGAGCAGATCTCGCGCACTGCTCGCGACGGCTTCTACGCTCAGGCGATGGCTGTCTAGGTCCGATTGAAGAAGCCGCTGGTCCCTTTGCTGCTCTTCTAGGCGCTCCTTCTGTAAACTCGCTGGTCGTTGAATGTTCCTACAAAAAAGAAACAAAGGATCAGTATTCACTCTTACTTTGAGTCTCAATAGAACACTACGAACCCTGTTACTTACTTGAACTGGCTCTCGATGTTGTTCAGCCACAACACCAGACTGTCCAGCGCGTCCTGTACTCCCTGGCTTCGAACCAGAGCCGCGTCCAGTTCCTGGCATTTCTCTCCAATAGCGTTGGTCAGCTGTTTGTATTTATCCTCCAGGGCCCTCGCGGGTTCTTCGAGCTCGTCGACCTCCTTCGGTGTCAACTGCCCGTCCAGGGACCTCAGCAGCGCCTCGACAGTCACCTTCACGTTCTCCACCAGGCGTTCATTTGCGAGCATCTCGTTGTTCAGCGCCTTCGCCTTGCTCAGCTGGTCCTCCACCTGTTTAGGCTCCGCAGCGATCGACTCGGAAATGGCTCTATGAACCTTGGGCTCCACTTCCTTCAGCCAGGATCTGGCCTTCTCCAAGGCCTCTCGGTAATCCCGCTGCCTTCCTCCGACGCCAGACAGCTTGTCTGACAGGAGGTTCGCTCGTGAAAGCAGATCCTTGTACTGAGCGGTGACGATGGACACTTCGCCGCGGATAGGGGAGTCCTGACTGGCCACTGGCTCTTTATGGGGCAGTCTCTGCGGTAAACTGGTGCGGAATTCGTTCAGGACATGAAGGAACTCCTTGCTCTCGTCGACGAACTTCTGCGCCGCCATCGTTATGAACCGCAGGTCAGCTTGGTGCGCTATAACGTCGCTGATGAAATCTCGCGTGGCGTCGGTGCTGCTGTTCAATCTATTTAAATCGGACAGGGAGTGCTCCTTGTCTTCCAGGACTCGCCTGGCGTTATCCAGCCAGTGGGAGAAGGTGGACAACTCGTTCCTGAGGAAAATAAATGTAATTCTTAGAGGGATGAAAAGAAGAGAGGCACTCGCATCGCGATACTGACTTGAACTTGACCAATTCGTCTCTGGCAGCGATCAACCGCCTCACCATCCTCTCCGTACGATCCGAGGCTCTGTCGAACCTGGTCTTCAGGGACCGACCGTTCCTCTCCAAGGTGGACACTTCCTCGCTGGACAGTACATTTCCGCCGGTTAGCACCACCTGACGAATTTGATCGAGACAGGAGGAGACTGGGCGGGCGTGGGCCTCGAGGTCCTCTTTGATCTCCTGGAAATATCAGACTTGGTACCTCAACAGCTCTTGCTCTTGCAATTTCTCAAGAATTTCTCGAGAAATTTTATAATTTGTAATTTCTTATTTCTCAAGAAATTTTTCTGCAGCCGCAGATTTTGTCACAAAAAAGACATAGATTGGCTGAGGCGACATTAGACGCATTGTACTTTTGAAAAAATTATTTTAAAACAAAAAAGTAATGTTTCGTCTTGCTCACATTTTATACTAAATAAATAAATTTATCAATTATATTTAATATCTTTTTTTCATTTACACAAGTTTTTTTTAAGTTGGACACGAATAAAAATTTAGATAAATATTATCAACATTATTCCAAAAATATAAACTTTGCAAAATTTTTTTAAATTCCTGAGAATTCTCGAGAAATATAATCTGATTTCTTATTTCCCGAGATCCGAAAAATATCGAGAAATCAGGAACACTAATCGTACACTCTATCTAACAATGAGACAAGATACTCTCTTCCTCCCAAGTCACATCGAACACTCTATGGCTATTATAATAATCTTAATCGACTTCTAATAACTTCAAGTCGGTATTGTAACTCTGTTGACTTCTTCAATAATTCCTATAATTCCTTCAATCACTCTACTACTCTGATTACGTAGTTCCCATTCCCCTTAAATTTTACTATCATGTTTCCTGCTTTAACTATTACTATGATTTTTTATATTTATTTTGTCACTATCATTAATGGTTCCTTTGCGCTTATTCCTCTGCTTTAGTTTCTTTTAATTATTTTCCTTTGTCCTTCCTACTTATTTCTTCTATGCTTCTGTGACTGCGATTTGTACTTTTTATAACAAAGGCTTTATCCCACCGATATACTGAAACAAATTAAATTAATTAAATAAATAACCAACGCCCTTACCTTCATCGCGTTTATTTGATTCCGAAGCTGGTCGACGTCCTCCTTGACGTTGTCCTGGTTGGCCAGCTTGTCCTCCACCTCCGATATCCATTGCAACAGCCTCGAGGACGTTTCGTCGCACAGCCTGTACTTCTCCTCGACCGCTTGCTACAATGATTCGCAACAGAGAAGGGTGGCAAGCGTTAGCAGTAATCGTAGCTAGCAACAAACACACTCTTAAAAAAACTCTTATCCTCTAACGTGCCCTCTTAATATCTAACAAACATGGCCAAAAAACCGCCCCCTTACCAACGGCGGTCTCCCTGTAAGGATTAAAACGAGGGTGAGTATAAAATAATTAAAAAAACAGGGAACATGGTAAGCTTAAAAACGTATCTCACGCATGCAGAACACATACACACACTTTGGTACGCAAACAACGTGACAAACGTTATAATAATCAATAATTAAATGTATACGTATATATGTAAATAAAAAAAAAAACACAGTTTTAGAAGAACCCAGAGGTCCGATTGATCTGCACAGCGAGTAAATCGAACTGCATACTCGTTCCGTACGTGGTTTTTCCTTATATGCAGTCGCAAGCGAACGAGGGGCACAGAACGGAAGCCGCGTTCTCGTCAGTACGGACGCGTCCACAAGCAAGGTTTTATACAAAACTGAAATAAAGGTCGAGACGTGTGGCGACTGAAATGAAATCGAGAATGGAAGGCGGGGTTCGCGCGAATTATGGAGATCGATGGTCGGTTGTTTTCGTGGGTGGGGGAGGGCTTTTATGGGGGCTCTGACAGAGCTCGGTGAACACGTGCTAGAACGGGGGAACGAATACGATAATACCTGAAAAAACAAAGGAAAATGTATAAGAAATCTGAGTGAATATAAAATCATAAGTCGTATGCGATTCGTCGTCTGAAATCAAAATGCTCGGTCGACTGTGTGATAAAATTAAAGGGGGGCTGTATCTCTTATATTGTTATTGCTCTGACAAAAATGGGGGTGCGTGCGCTCGATGGTGAACATCTGGTTGATGCATGCTGTCGCACGTAACACGTGGCTACGCACTGAACGACTATTCGCTGACGATTCGATCGTTGCGTAAATGTTAACGACCTCCTCGGTGGCATGATCACCCGTTAATGTTTAATACACATCATTACTGTTTCACGCTTTGCTTCTACCGCCGATCTCAATCAACCCCCTAACTATCAAGGTTCGAATATCGAATACATGACAGTGGTGACTTGTTCCCCAAGCTTTCCTTTCTGATCAAATGACATGGTAATGAGTATGAATGTCTCATCTCTCGTCAGTATAAGATTCAATTCGACATGGTGAAATTTTAAATGAACTCCTCCAGACAGCGAGGGGGTCGATCGCGAAACGATACCGATTTTTCCTCGAAAAGCTCCTCGAAGGAAAGCGTGAAACGCTCGGCGAGCCAACGTGCAGATTACAGACAAACGTTACACGATTAATACTATGATCGAGTTAGCATTGCCGATGCGATCTGGCGGGACTGATAAGAATTCCATGGAGTTAACGTTACGCGGTTATACGGCGAGGATTATGCGTTTCACGGGCGATTATCGTCTTTCTCCCTTCTGTCTCAAACGATCACCGCGGTGATTAGTGCACACGAACATTAGCCCCCTGTTACGTGGAAGAGAAGTGGTGAAGTGATGTGCGATCCTGGTGTAGATGAGATGCGAGTGCGAACGAAAGGAGTAAGTAGGAGGAGCGCCCCACGCGAAGCGAAATTCTCTTTCGTTCCCTTCGTTCCTCCGACTATCCAAGTATCTTTCAGCCATGCAGCTTGCTGCTCCGCGTTTATCGGATGCCTCCAATACGCGCGGATGCTTCGACACGTCCGCGACATGCTGCCCGAACGTGTTTTACTGTCTCGGTTACTTGGCTATGGGAACGTATTTTCGTGGCACGCTCTATGAGGGGTTCTCCATGCAGGATGCCTGATAGTTTGGTGTGTTCGATGCTGGTTACGATCGCTGTTGCTAGTTTTTTTAATTTTTCATTTGCCTCTACCGACAAGCATCACCGTCGGCATTGATAGCGAGATAATGTCGCGACAGAACGCCGGCTATCGTCGCACACGTAGAGCGATAGACGACGTGGATGCATCGTAAGCGTACAATTAACGTAACGATCCATTACCCTCTGGCAAGCGGTTAAGAGAGAGTGATTAGAAGTGAAGAGGAAATGATAGAACAGGGAGAGAGAGAGAAAAACAAAAAGATGTTGACAAAAATAAGAGAAAGAAAAAGCTTGGAAATCGGGACAGATCGACAAAAAGAAAAAACAAAAATAAGGGAGGGATTGCTTAGTGGGGTTGCGGTAGATTGGTGCACGCGAAATTCTCTTCTGTGCTTTGGATTTTGGAATAGAAGGCTTTTATTGTAAGATAGAAATTTGGTAGTAATTAAATGGGATTATTATAAAATCCCTTCTTCGTTTAAGTAAGATTCCCCAGGGAACCCATTAGAGATTATTCAATTAAAATCAACTGCCCGTTCGATGGTGAGATTTGTAATTGTTCAGAACACCGTAAAGAATCGTGTAGAGGAAAGAGGTTTCGCGTGCACCGGTCCAGTAGGCGTCGTGAAGGACGACGAAGTGTGCCAGCAAGATCGAGAGGTGAAAGAGGAAGAAGAACAGGCGAGAAAGAGTGCCACTTACCCTAGCTTCTGCGGTGAGAATATAACCGTGCTCCAGGGCTTTCGCGAAGTCAAGGCTCTTTCCCGATGGGTCTTCGATAAGCCTGCCCGCTATAGGATCAACTATCTTGGCGTTAATTGCCTCTAACAAGCTAACGATTTTACCGGTCCCGGGTTCTTTGATCACAGTGCTGGACGGATCTATCAATCCCGAGTCGATGGCCGCTTTCAGCGTGCCGGGTTCTATCGCGGACGCGACGCGGAACGGGTCGTTGAAGCCGCCGGTGGCGACGTCGTAGAGGGCGAACTCCAGGGCCTCGATGAAGGACAGGCCCCTTTTAGGGGTGATAAGAAGCTCCGTCTCAACAGCCCTCGAGAGGGGGTACAATCTAGAGGTCTCCGTCTCCAGGACGTTCCCTTTCTCAGCGTCCATCAGGCCCTTCCTGAACGCCTCGGCCAGCTTCACAAGCTTCCTCTTCTTGGTGTCTTTGATCAATGCAGAGTCAGAGTCCACGATACCCAGGCCGACGGCTTCCTTCAAGGTGACCGGCTCGCCGGTCACAGGGTCCGTCAATTTCCCACTTTCTAGGGACAGTTGTCCCTTCTCAGCGGCCTCCTCGAAGCTCAGAGGCTGGATGAAATACACCTGGACGTCCCCGAAGCGAACGAACCGCGGGGCGATTTTGCCTTCAGAGGTTTTCGGCGAGGTGGAGTGGATGGAGCCTCTGCTGGCTGGGTCGAGGACACCGTCGGCCAGGGCGTTGCCTATCGCGACGAATCTGCCGGTGTTGGGGTGTCTGATCACGGCGGCGTTGGGGTCGAGGAGGTGGTTGTCGATGGCCTCTTGGAGGGTGTACTCCCGTCGAGAGGGTTCATCTTTGCGCGTTAGGCTGAGACGCGCTTGCTGAGTGGTCAGTGGCTTCTCGAGGGTGACTAGGAGACCTCTTTCGAGAGCCACGTTTATTGGATAAGCGCGTTTCGTTTTGGAATCTAGGATTCTCCCGTGCGCCACGTCGATGGCGCCGCTCTCGATGCCCATGGGGATGGATGTGATTTGCCCGGTGGTTGTGTCCTTCAAGGCGGTTGTGTCGGGGTCGAGGAGGCCCACGTCGAAGGCGCGGGTCAGATCGTGGCTCTCGTTCGTTCTGGGATCGACGAACGTTCCAGCTTGGCTTCTGTAAAGGTCGCTGGTGACTGCTTCCTCTATGCTAAGCGGCAGCTTCGAGGGAACAATGTGTCCCCTCTTGACAGCCTCTTTGAGATCGATAGGAGGCTGGTTTTCTGCCAGCGAGTTGTAAGTGCCGCGAGTGTCGTCGATTATTCCCGCAGAGATGGCTTCGGACAGTGGCATGTACCGATCGGACTTATCACCTCGGATGATGGACGTAAGAGGATCAATCAGCTCCGCTCGACAGGCTTCGGCGAGTGTGAGCTTCTGGTTACTAGAGGGGTGAGTGAATCTGCCTGAGGAAGGGTCGTAAATGTTCATCGTGATCGCCTGGTGGAGGCTGAACTCCGCCGTCTCGATGTCAACGATGAGCCCCAGCTGCAAGGCGAGGGCCAGGGAGACTGATCTATTCGCTCCAGGTTCCTTAAACATCCCAGACCGCCTGTCGATCACTCCGGCGCGGCAGGTCTCCGCTAAGGAGAGCAGCCTATCCGCTCGTCTGTCCCAGTAGCAGGGGAGCGTAGGGCTGACCACGCAGTTCCTCATCGCCTCGTGAAGAGTGACTGCTCTTCCAGTGCTAGGATCAGTGATCTTCCCTGTTTGTTCGTCGTAGAGCCCCTGGTGGATCGCTCGTTGCAGAGAAACAGCTGCTCTGTGGTCGACGATCAAGCCAGCGTCGTAGGCTTCTTGAAGAGACATGTCAGTGTCAGCGGTGACGTTCACGCTGCCAGTGGAACCATCGATGTAGCCGCTTCTGATAGCCTCCATCAGCGAGATCCTCTCGCGGAAGCCGCTCCTGTCGTCCTTCACGGTCACAGAGTCAGCGTCTATCAGGTTCCTCTGGATAGCCTCGAGCAGACTCAGGTAGACGCCTGTCTGAGGATCAAGGAACATGTTGGTTCTTTCGTCCAGGATCCCCTTGGAAATAGCCTCGCTGAAGGTCATGGGTCGCCGCGCTTCCAATAGTAAACCCCGCTCCAGCGCTTCGCGGAAATCGACAGGCTTACCCTTCTCGTTGGTCACTGTTCCTGTTTTAGGATCGACTATCAGCTCCTTGATAGCCTTGTCGAAGGTAATGGCCCTGCCATTCGGCTGGCGAACCACCAGCGCGGTGCTGGGATCGATCACGCCAGCTTTGATGGCTCGATCGGTTGGTAGTTTCTCTCTCGTCTCTGGGACGATGAAGCGGCCGGTGGTTGGCTCGTAAAAGCCCTTGAAGACGGCTTCCGGTAGCGAGATCTTGCGCTTCGCTGGGACTATCAGTCCGCGATCAAGAGCGTCCGTGAGGGACAGAGGAGAACTGGTGGAAGGGTCAATGGCCGTGGCGGTTTTTGGGTCGATTAGACCTTGCTTGATAGCCTCGCCGAGGGATATGATCTCGCTGTTCCTTGGGTCCTTCACGGAGGGACTGTCTTTAGCGATCAAACCAATTTCCAGCGCCTGCTCGAGGGTGTAGCTGGAACCGTCGATGTCGAAAGTCCCCTTCTGAGGATCGTATGTCTGATGAGCCAGAGCCTCCTGCAGGGACCAGGGTTTCACTGTGCTGAGGATGAAGCCTTTTTCATGGGCGACGTCTAGTGTCATAGGATGCGGAGACACTAGTATTCCCTTTTCAAGATCGATCAACCGATTCTCCTCGGCCTGCTGCAAAGGCAGCACCCTGTCGTTTCGATCGTCCCTCACCATCGTTGTCTCTCCGTCAACGTAACCCGTTACCAGCGCTTCCTTCAAGGTAGTCTCTTCCCCGGTCCTGGGATTGGCGACCAGGCCGGTTCTTGGGCTGTAGTAGTCGTAAACGATCGCCTCGATCAAGGAAGGAACGAAACCCGTGGTGACGATCATCCCTCTGTCGAGAGCAATATTCAGAGGTAGCAGTTCTCCAGCTTTGGTGTCCTTTAATCGACCTGTACTTGCATCCAGCAATCTAGACTCTCCACCCAGAGCTTCCTCTAGAGACAGGAACGTTCCTGCTTTAGTGTCCTCGCACTCGCTGATGAAGGCGTCGATTATTCCTCTGCGTACGCTTTCTTCTACGTCTATGGACTGGCTAGTCAACGTGTCCAGGATTTTACCTGTGTCCTCTTCGTAGAGACCCTTTCTAATGGCTGCTTCCAAGGACATCGGCTTGCGGGACTCGGGGACCACCAGCCCTTTCAGGAAAGCGTCCTCGACGTCCACCTTTCCCCCAGACTCGAGCACTTCCTGGAGAGACGAGACCTCGTCTTTTACAGGGTCTCGAATGCTGATGGAGTTGGGGTCGATCAGTCCCACTTCGACGGCTTCGTTTAATCTGATGGTTTTGTTGGTTGTTGGGTCGTAAACCTCGCAAGTCGATGGGTCGAGCAAACCCATTTCAACAGCGTTTCGGAGACTTAAGCCTTCCTCGCCAATTGCGTGGGATAATTCTGTTTGCTTGACTGGTTTCTGCTTGATCAAGCCTAGCTTCACCGCCTCGAAGAAGGGAATCTTCTTGCCGGACTTTGGATCGACCATGTTGCCGAGGTTTCTGTCCACCAGAGGCTTGCCAATCGCCTCGCGGAGGGACACGAACCTGTCGCCAGTTTTGCAGGATAAATCTTTTACTAGAACCTCGTCCGGGTCGAAGACCCCGAGGTCAAGGACGAAGTCGTTGAAGGAGACCACTTCTCCTGTCTCAGGGTCCATGAACTTCTCCTTTTCTAGGTCGAATGCGCCACGGCAAACGAGGTCGCGAGATGTTAAGTCGGGTGTCACTTCGATCGTGAATTTTCTGTAGGGTTCTTCAGGCTCGATCTCGGATTCCTTTTCGCGGTCTTCGTCTGGTGATAGTTCTTCGGATTCCTCTGAGGATTCCCTTTCTTTGCGAGTGACTCCGTCGAGTTCTGATGGCTTCTGTGCTTTTTCTTCTATGTGGGATTGGACCTTGAAGGGTTCTTCTAGTTTCTCCGCCTGGGTTGGTGATTTTGGAGGTTCCTTCTGTGCTTTCTCTTCTGCCTTCAATTTCGGTTGTTCTACTGGTGCCTGAGTTGGGACTTTTGGAAGTTCTTTCGACTCTTCCAATTTCGATGGTTGTTCTGGTGTCTGAGTTGGTACTTTTGGTGGTTCCTTCGGTTCTTCCATCTTTTCTTCCAATTTTGATGGTGCTTCTGGTATCTGAGTTGGTACTTTTGGAGGTTTCTTTGATTCTTCTACTTTCACCTCCAGTTTTGAATCTTCTTTCGGCGTCTGAGTTGGTTCTTTTGGAGGCTCCTTCGATTCTTCTACTTTCACCTCCAGTTTTGAATCTTCTTTCGTCGTCTCACTTAGCAGTGTTGAAGGTTTCTCCATTTCCCCAATCTTCGCCACCTTCGTCTCTCCTTCTGGTGTCTTGTGGCCCTGTACTTCCTCCGTCTTAGCAGCTGGCAATTCTTCCTTTCCTACCTTCGTCTTAGAAGACTCTTCAGGTTTCACTTCTTGAACTGGCTGCTTCAAAGTTTCTTCCGTTTCTCTCGTCTGAATTTTGACTTCTACCTCCTCCTTCACTTTTCCTACTCCCTCCTGCACCTTCAAAGACTCTTCCACTATTTCCCTCTTGACCTCATCTATCAATCTCTCCACTGGTTTCCCTGGTACCCTCGACGTGACCACAAAGCTACCATCCACTTCGGATACTCTCTCTTGCTTGATCGAAGAAATCTTCTCTTCTCTCACATGCGAGACCTTCACAGTTTCCTCTCTCTGCACCTGTCTACCTTTATCCTTGCTCGCAGAAGCAACAGCGTCGTACACCGCCTTCCCAGCAAGAACCGGCGCAGCAACCACTGCCAGGAGTCCTAATTTCGCTGCCTGCTTCAGGGAAACCGTTCCACGCCCCTGCTCACCCTTCGTCTTTCCCGTAACAGGATCAATGATCCCTCTATCAACAGCTTCCTTAGTAGTAACAGTCTCGGCAGTCCTAGTATCATACAGCACAGTATTCGGATCGACCAATCCAACTTCCATCGCCTCAGTGAGAGTATAAGACTTCTTAGTATCCGGATCCAAAAACCTCTCAGTTTCTTCATCGTACACTTGCTCGATCCGTTGAGTAGCGGTACTCTCCGAATCAGAACGATCGGAGGAAACATCCAGAAGCCCGTTTTCAATGGCTTCTTGAATAGGCATCGCTTGACCCGTCATAGGATTGGTGTAAGTTCCAGCGGTGATATCGAGAAGTCCCTTCTGAAGAGCATCATCGAAAGCCATTTTAATGTCCTTAGTAGTGAACTCTTCTTTCGTCTCTGACTCATCTCGGACGATTCCCCTGCGACGAGCCTCCTCCATACTGACGACCTCTCCAGTCTCAACGTTCCTTACCTCAGTAGGGCCTACCAAGGCGTAACCTGGCATGATTGCTACGGTCTTGGTTGTGACCGTGTGATAGCAGGTGACTGTTTCAGTGACGCCGCTGGTGGTGACGGTGACCGACGCACTGGTAGCTGAAGGTTTCACTACTAGCAACCCAGACTCGATAGCTTCTAGAATGGGCACCGGTGTGCCAGTCATAGGATGAACGAAGACGCCCTTTTCTCGGTCGATTAGGCCAGCTTCTAGCGCCTTGGTCACCTCCATGCTGTCAGAAGCTACAGGGCAAGGCAGCGACATTATAAAGTCCCCTTTGATTGCATCCTCCAGTAGCTGTCGCTCCTCCGTGATCGGGTGGCGGATCTCTCTGCCGCTAGCGTCTATCAGACCTCGTTCAAGAGCGACTGTGAAAGTCATTCCAGCTGGTGGTATTTGCTCCCGATCCTTCTCCGACTCCGCGAACACGTTGCTCTCCACGGCCTTCACCAGACTGACGCTATCCCCCGCGGTGGTTTTTATCAGAGATCTTTCTGGATCGACGAGATCCCTCTCGATCGCGTTTCGAAGAGTCTCCGTGCGACCGTTCGAGCAGGTCAACTTCGAAAGAGGGTCGACTATTTCGCATAGAATGGCCTCTCTGAGAGTCAGGTGCGCGCCAGTCTCTGGGTGAACGACCTTGCCCCCTTCAGGGTCCAACAGACCCTGTTTATAAAGACCAGGGATGGATAAACTCTTTGCTAAGGGTACTAGAACGTCTGCGGTCTCTGGGTCCAAGATCCCGCGTTCCACTGCCTCGCCGATGCTGAGGACGTCTCCCCTCTGAGGATCAACGATCTTCCCTGCCCCAGCGTCTATCTTCTTGCTGCGAATCGCTTCTGACAACGTAACAGCCTTACCATCCTCCACTGTCATTTTACTACTAAAGATCTCAGTCGTTTCTGCGTCTATTAGCCCAGTTTCCAGAGCCTCCTTCGCCTTCACTACCCTCTTCCTCATCTTCTGCAGCACGATGGGCTTGGCTTCTCCATCAGAGTCCTGCGACACTGCCGTCTTCCCGACAGTCACTCTGTATTTAGGCTCGAAGCTGATTTTGGTCTTGAATCTCGCGTCCACTTCTGGCTCGAGTTCCCCTTCCGTCCTCGACACCGAGTGCTCCTCGCTGGTCGCTGCGGTTGGCGACAGATCGGTCACGGAATCCATTATTGACGTGGAACCGATGGCAGAGTCCAGTTCAGAGGCTGATGCGGAAGCTGAAGGCTTGCCCATTACGGAGATCTCTTCCTGTTCTGGCGATGATTCCTTGCTGAGGGCTGCGTCTATTTTATGGGACACTGCGGTGTCGGTGGTGGGCGTGGAGGATGTGACAGGCACAAGAGGCGAGCCAATTACGCTTACTATACCGAACTTCGCCGCGTCCAGCAACGATATCTTTCTATTATCGTCGACCTTGTACTCGGCGGTTTCAGAGTCGACGATGCCGCGTTGAATGGCCTCCGCTATGCCTACGTCCTTCCCTGTAATTGGATCTTTAACGACCACCACCTCAGGTGGCAATGTGCCATCGGAGAGGGCCGACATCAGCTCAGCAGACTTTCCAGTCTCGGTCGATATGACCAGAGCGGTGCTTGGGTCGTAAATTAGGCCTCGAGAGACGCGCACAGGGTCCGGTATCGACTGGCTAGCCTCGGAAATTTTGATCTCTAGTTGCTTGGATGGATCGTCCACCCTGGATAACTCTAGCTTGTCTGGCTCGCCCGATACCTTGGTGATTCGTAGCAGCCTCTGCTGAGAATTGTCCCCCTCGTGATGCTTGCCTTCGAGGATTATTAGACCCTCGCTGATCGCCTCCTTCATCGTTATTTTGTCTGGATAGGCGTAGTGTCCTGTTGAGTCGAGGATATTCTTCTCCAGACTGCGCAGCAAGGACACTTTCCTGCCGTTGTGCGGGTCGATCACGAAGCTGGAATTGGGGTCTATTATTCGAAGCTTCACGCACTCCTCGAAGGAGACCAGTCGGTCTGTCCCAGGGATTATGAAGAGACCCGTGGTGGGGTCGAAGAACTTTCGATCGATCGCCTCGGATAATGACCATCCGTCGGTGGGTAGCTCGAACACCCGCCTCTTTGTTGAGAGATTTTCCTCTTTGGATACTCTGTCGGATGTAAAATCGACGGTGCTACTTGTGTCTTGATCTAGATCTGGATCCTTCCGCCGGTTGGACCAGGATAGCTTCACAACGTTTCTATCATCTTCTGGGGATACTCTTTCCGTTGTTCGAGTTACTGAATTAGTTTTGACTACAGTTTCCGAGGAAGTGACTACGCGATCCTTAGAGATAATGGTCGTAGTGGTGCCAATTGCTCTGGGCACACTATCGCTCCGGGGAGATTCGAAGGAATCATCGAGATCCATCGATCTATCCACAGAGGGACCTCGTTTCTGCTCCGCTGTTTTCTTGTCAGACACTTCCTCAGCTTCTTCTTGACGAGCTTCCTTAATTTTCATAACAGTCTGCGTGGTGACAGTGACGTTCAACAAGCCAGTGAGCAAAGCTGCGCCATCAGGAGTGATGAGACCCCTCTTTATCGCGTTTTCAAGAGCCACTGGCTTCTTGGTCCTTGGATCCAGCAGCAGGCCGGTTTTAGGGTCGAGAAGATCCGAGAAAACGGCTTCTAGAAGCGTGATTTCCTTACCCTCTTCAACAATCCCGATTCCTCGATTGAGCATTTCCGAAACCTCCGGTCGAACGCAGCCTCGTTCCTCAGCATCAGCCAGAGAAACTGTCTCCCCAGTGTTTGGATCGACGATGTAACTACCCCCAGACTTGGAGCTGATCAAACCCTTCAGCAGCGCAGCGTTTAGGCTAACGTACTCCCCGGTTAGTGGATCCTTGAATCCATCTACGTCGAAGATGGTCTTTTGAGCGAGCGAAGTGACGAGGCCCTTCTCAACAGCCTCCGAAATGGCCATTTCCTCCGCGGAATTCGTGTCCCTATACGTGGCCTTGTCAGGATTGATCAGACCACGGTTCAATGCCTCGGAGAGCGTAACAGTTTCCCCGGTTTTCGGGTCGAAGATCGAGCTCAACCTGTCCGCGTCAAGAACGCCTCTTTCAATTGCCTCCGTGACAGTCAACTTCGTCCTATGCGCGGGGCTCGTGATCCTGCCGCTCTCGTCGATGATCTCCGAGTCGCGACAGTCCTTAAGTGTCATGGGTTTGACGATCAATCGCCTTCGACGGGCCTCCTTCAACGACAGTTTCTCCATCGTCAGACCGTGCATATATTTCCCCGTCTTCGGGTTCACAATTCCTTGCCTCATGGCGTCCAAGAGCGTCACCTTGGTGTCGTTCCTGGCGTCCACGATCTCCCTCGCGGTGGGATCTAGAATCCCCTTGTCCACCGCCTCATCGAGGGCGTAAGTCTCGCCCGTGACACGGTCCAGGACGCGGCCGAGCGTGTCGTCCACCAGTCCCTGCGCTATCGCGTCGGTGAGCGGCAACGCGTTCCTCTTCACCGTCACGGTCACGTCCAGCTTGGCCAGGTAACCCCTCGCGTGAGCCTCCTCTACCGACAGCCTCTCGCCCTCCTCCGTAACGAGGTCGCCCGTGCGCGGGTCCATCGCGGTAGCATGCCGCTCGCCTACGCCCTCCTCTATCGCATCGGCTACGCTAACCGCTCCCACGCCGACGGCCGTGGCCCCGCTGTAAGTTACCTTCGCTCTGTCCCCGGGCCCGTCGGCCTTCTCCGCGTCGCACAGCTCCCGCTGGATCGCCTCCAGCAGAGACACCGGCCGTCCCTCCTCGTCGAAGCCGCACGGACCCAGCAGACAATCCGCGAGACGCGCGTCGATCATCTTCTCGCGGGCCGCCTCCTCGATCGTCACCGTCCGCCTGCCGTCCTTCGAGCACACTATCCTACCCCTCCTAACGTCCAAGATCCTAAGGCTGATCGCCTCGCCCACCGTCAACACGTCCCCGGTCCGTGGATCAACGATACCCTTAACCTCGATCACGTCCTCCGTACCTAAACCCTCCTCCAACCGCTCTACCCTCTTAACGCTCCTAATCTCGCTAAAGTGCACGCTGCCGCCGCTTCCGCTGCTCACCCTCGACCAGGACGCCGCGTCCCTCTCATCCGCGCAACCACTCCTCTCCTCCTCCTCACGTTTCCGCGAGATCTTCTCCCGCTCGACCGAGTCCTCCCTCTCGGGGTGGTTGGCCGCCGCGGCGGTGACCGCGTCCTGGCCGAGGTGGCCGCTCTCTCGAGAGCCGGAGCGACGCGTCCTGTCGCTAGACAGGATAGTTTCGGTCCTCTCGGTACGCTCTGTCTTCTCATGGCGCTCTAGGCTGTACCTGTTGAAAGAAGCAACAGAATTATAAGCTGAAGCTTCGCAGAATCGTTGTAATTGGGGTAAAGGACCCAATTACTGGCGGCCAACCCAATTACTGTCACCTTAAACTATTTTACTTAAAATAACGAATAAATAAATAAACGCTGTTTTACTTAAAATAACGAATAAATAAATAAACGCTATTTTACTTAAAATAACGAATAAATAAATAAACGTTATTTTAAGTAAAATAGCTTAAGGTGACAGTAATTGAGTTAACTGCCAGTAATTGGGTCCTTTACTCTATGCCAGCTTCACTTACTGCGACTGTGTATAGTGGGTAGTAGTGGAAGTGTAACGTTCCTCGCTGCTGCTGCTCTCGTAGATGTTGAACTCCGTGCGGAACGTCCTGAGCGGCCTCTGCTCCTGAAGGGCGCGCTGAAAGTTGAACATAAACTTTAGTCAGCATTTCAGACTTCCTACCTAAATACACCTGCCGCTGTGTACCAATCCGAGCTTTAAAATAGAAAATGAGCACGCCGCTGAATAATCCCCAAAGTGCCCATTAAAACGACAGCACGAAACAGGGTGTCGTAAGGATTACGAGTAAACATTTTCAGCAGATCACTGTCAGAAACAACAATCATCAACGCAACGCACAGGTGACTAGCGTCTCGAGGAATGCAGGTCGCCCAGCATCCCATATACGGAGCAAATGCCTTTCAACTCGCGTAAGCAGTGAAAAGAAGTCGCCTCGGGGCGATCAGCCTTCGACGAGGAAACTATGAAATTAAAGAATTACCACGCTGACAACTCTCCTATCCAGCGTCATCGCGTCAACAAAACACTCTATCCCCTCTCTCCGAATGACTGTGGATCACCGCGACGTATTAATAGCCGCGACACGCACAAGCCCCGATTGCAACGTTCGCTTTCAACACAGCCTTATGTCACCAGCTCCAGCGTAGTCGGTAGCGGGCGTGGAATCGGCCTGTCACTGTCAGTAAAGTGTCTCACGGCGAACATGCTCGCGATCGCGGCTACGATCGATCCACCGCGAGCAACTCCCAACGACTGAGCAACCTCCAGTTGGCCGGCGAGCCAACTAGTAAACTCTAGCAGCCGAAGCGTCCGCGTGGCAGAAAAGCCAGATTCTTTTTTTAGCCGGTCGACCGGGCGCTCTTTACCGGCTTGCGAGTCGCGTACGGGCGCGTTATTCCGCGGTGTCCCGCATCTGTTATCACTGGTCTAGACGCGCCGGATCGATCTGTTCTGAACTTCGATCCGCGCGACCACCCGTCTTGGTAGCCGCTCCCCACCACGTCGTCCTCGGAGCCCACGTAAAATTGGAGGATAACGTAATCGATGAGTAACTGCGCGGCTGACACGTGGTTCGAGCAAGCGGCCACGTGACAGCGAGGAAATACTTTGCGGTAATCGCGGAGAACAGCCTCTGACACCGTCCCCACCCGATGGGAGGAGATATGGGACGGTTTCGGTTTCTTCGAGAGGAACCCGTACCTTTCGGACGATCCTGACGTTCGGCGTGGAAGGTTTCTTCGCGGGACCAAGGCCGGCGTCCACGCGCATATTAAGAGCGGAGGTGAGACGTAATAAACGGATACGAGCTGCCACTTGCCGGCACCTCTAGACGCGTCGGCGGTGCGGTTCGGTAGGCCAGTCGAAAACGCTGGTCAGCGCCAGCTGTGCGGGCTGCTGCTCTGCGCCGTCGCTCGTTCGCACCTATCGAGCCACGGTGCACACGCCTGGCGTATCGATCCCGCGGGAACCATGAAAATCTCGCCCGTGGTAGAGCGTAACGGAGGAAGTACGCGAACTACGCGAGAACGAAGCGTGGGTGGGTGGCAATCATTGCCAATTTGCTGCGCCGTTCACGCGAGCGATTAAAGTTTCAGGGCAGCGGAGGGGCTCCCGAGTCGCGGTGGGCCTTGTGGGTCGGCCGTGATTGTGGCACGCTTGTGGGTGGGAGGAAGGCTACTCGCGGGCGGTCAGAGATTGCAATCTGGGTAATAAAGTATGATGGATCGAGGAGAAACGTTGTCTGAGATTTTTTCTTGTTCTTTATGACTGAGTTACAAGGAAAGATCTGGAATATGAATATTAACAAAATTGGGAATTTTTGTGGATATGTGCGGAATTTCCTCGTGATTGCAACGCTATTTTTGGTTACTGCGCAGATTCAATCTAAGGGGTGCAATGGATTCTTGGAAATGCTGTTATTTTTTGATTTTGTGTTGTAACTCGTGAACTGTAAAATAATTTTTTACCAAATGATAGATCTAATTAACGCGTCGAAATCAATGCAGGGTCAATTTGACTCATAGAAAAAATTTAGTTTAAAATGAATTGAATAATTAAAATTTCTCAAATTAACTAAAATTTATTAATAAAGAAATACATAAAAAAAATTAGTTATGTACATTTGGTGCATAAAATAGGCGACCTCCTGTATGATTTTTATAAATAATGTTACTACAATTTAGGCATCATATACTATATTTTGCCATTGCCAACACAAATATAACATCGTGATAGGCTTTGTCAGAGTTGGGTTAAAATGATCCTGCATTCGTTGTACGAGGGTTAAAAGTAGTGACTTTTGTCTTGAAACTTTCTTTCTATCTTTTGCAATTCGCGAGTTATAACACAAAATCGGAAAATAGCTGAATATTCAGGTGTAAATTTCATCCCCTTCGAGTGAATTTGGGCAACAAACAAATATTGCGTTTGTAATTAGGGTTGAGACTATTCGAATAATTTAATATTCGGATGCTACGAATATACCTCAAATATTTAAGTATTCGAATGTTGTTATTCGAAAACTGATGTATTCGAATAGTATGGTATGAAGTGGGTCAAAATTAGCTTACAAGATTTCACTCTGACCTAAAGAACTTGATTTATAATTCACTCCATACTATTCGAATATTTAAGTATTCGAATACTGGAATATTCAAATTATATTCGCCAAAAAATTGAGCAACTTGAGCTTCGAATATCGATTCGAATATTCGAATACCACAAAATTCGACAAATAGTCCCAGAGCCCTAGTTGTAATCAGTATGTAACCCCCTACATATTCACAAAGTTCCAGATTTTTTTATATTTCTATTTCAGGATCTTCCCTTGTTAGCGCGATGTGAAATAGCCATATATTTATTAATATTATTATTATACTATATTATACTATATTATACTATAGAATTAATGAAAATCTTAGTAACCGAGGAAAGACTCACCTGCAGCGACGCGTCTTCGGGGTGCAACGACGCCAGCTGCCTGACACGCTCCTGAAGAACGTTCACCAGACTGCTGTACTTCCTGTTGAGGTTGTCCAGGTCCCGCGCCACGTCGTCCACCGTCGAGGTGAACTCTCTTCGTGGCTTCTTCACCGTGGCGTCCATAGACGGGCAGATATCTTCCAGCTGTTCCTTGAACGCTCGAAGCCTTTGTCCGTAGATCTAGGGTAGTTCGGTTAGCCCGTTACGGTTAGCGGATAAAGTATTAGCTCTCGCCTGTGCGTAGCTACCCCTTCTCTACCCCCTTTAGCGTCCCTAGTACCCCTGCAGTAATTTCAGCGATTTCTCAAGCGGTTTTCTCCGGGCAGAATTGCGCAAACACAAGCCCAGAGCTGGTCTATCAACGTGAGCATCGTGGGCAAAAGCGCGGGCAACCACCTCCCCCTTTTAGGGTGGAGAATCTTGAAACTGCGATGGACTATCTTCTGGGTGAAGACAGAAGAAGCGAAGGAAAGAATCGATCCTCCCTCGACTTCACTTCTTCTGTCTTCGCTCAGGGAAGCTTCACTCGGCCTCAACACACCGCAGTTTCCAGAACCACCCTGTACATAGTGTTACGACGCCTCGCGTTTACCGCGAGCGATCGGTTAACCGTGCTTCAGGGATATTCGTTTAGGGCTGGTGCGCAAAGTTAGAGGTAACACGAAAGGTGTAATTAGAAGCGATTATCGTGTAGGATAGTCAGGTGTTCCAAGCAAAGTAGCGTATTAAATGCCCTCGACTCCGCACCGATCGCTCGAATTAACACGCTGCTTTCGAGAAACGCTCGTTTTCCACTGCGTGAACGAATGAGAGAAGCCGTCAGCATCGTTTCTATTGCAAGCGTTAGCCTCGGGGACAAGCCTACTTCCGTATGTACAGCAGCTACGGTGTACCAGGATATCAGAAGCGGACGTTTGGTGGACGCGTAAGCGAGAATGTACATAGCGATGCAGCGATCCTTGAACCCTGGAAACAATTCAAGAAACTCGACAGATCTAGAGTACGTTGCTGGCCGGTGGCAGGACGAGCGTCGATCGTCGAGAAGCCTCTGGCAAACACCGGTTGGAAGATGGTTGGCTGCGAAGAGGTCCGACGTGACGATAGCGGTGACAGTGACGGAACAGTAGCGCTTTTCCTAGCGTGATTGCGGCCGATGAGAACTACAGGCGACGATCCACGGCGACAGCTTCACTTAGCAGCAGAACTAGACGGGGATCTAGGCGCCGAGGCGGACAGAGCCTCGTCGGGCAATGGGGGAAGACAGACGACAAGGAGAACGCGCGACAAAGTACCGCGGACACGGGGAACAAACCGCGCGACACATCGGAGGGGACTGTTTTACGTATAAAGAAGTCACGCAAGTATCCCATTCACGCAAGCGTTCATACCGTAAGCTAAAGGCTACCTAAGGCTACCTAATAGGCTAACTAAGCCTACCTAAAATGGCTTGCGAGTAACCCAGTCGCGAGCGAGTCGCGTCTCATCTTACCTTTCCTTCGCGAATCAACCGACCACCGGTCACATTTACCGCCTCGATCGCCGGGGCTCGTTCCACCACTCTGTTCAATAGATTCTGAGGGCAAACGGGGAACGAGAGGTGTTAAGTATCGAAGGGGGGAAGTTAGTGGACGATGTACCGGAATCCACGCGAGTTACCTTCGCGTTCTCCACCTCCAGTTTGGCGTACGAGTCGTCGACGAAATCGACCTCGTTCCGGTAGGCGTGCTCCAGTTGCTGAGCCAAACTGTAGGCCGCTTCGGCGCTGCGAACTCTGTCCACCAACTGGCCGCAGACGTTCGTCCACCTGGCGTTCAGCCGGTTCACTTCGGAGTCCAGTCTGTCCATGTCCGTGTGCGGGCCGTGATGACTGGGTCTCGACTTCTCGACGAGACGCCTGGTGTTGTGCGCGTCCTCGTTAAGCTGATCCATCGCGCTCTGCTCTTGAGTGATCGCGTTCTGGAGGACTCTGAGGTCTTCCAGGACATTCTGCAGGCCCTTCAAGTCGGATGGTAACTCGTCGAAGGAGGCTAGCTTCACCTCGAACTCGGAGATCACGGTCGTGTTCTCCTCGAGACTAGAAAGAAGGATCTCGACGCACTTGAGTCGCTCGACGTAAAGGTTGCTCGCGTGCCAGATGTGATTCCACTTGGAAGTAACGGCGTCCAGTTTGTTCCTCATCGCTGGGGTCTTCAGGGTTATGCCGCGGAAGGTCTGCTGGACCCTGTCGAGGTCGGGTGCCAAGCGACGAAGGCTCTGCTCGTAGTCCTTGTGCTGCAGGACCAGGTGCTCTAAACTGTCCAGGTCTCTGGGCAACGGCGCGGCTATGCGAGTGTTCAGAACTCTCTCGGCCTCGTCGAGTGCTTGTTGAAGCGCTGAAACCTGGTCGTTGAAAATACGTCCCGCGTTCTTCGACTCCTCCTCCGCTCTGGCCCTCTTCTCCAGTTCGTCAAACAACTTGTTCACCTCGGCCATCTCTCGCTTCAGCCGTCTCAGCTGCGGGTCAGCCGGGTCTCCTTCCGACAGCAGCTTCTCGGCGTCCTCGTTCAACGCTTTCCTGATGGCGGTTCGCTGGTCCTGACCCATCGCCAGGAACTGCGGCAGGTCCCAGCCCTTCACCACCTTGATGGTCGCGAATATCATGTTCTGTCGCAGTCGCAGCTGTTTCCGTTGCCAGAGCGCGACGCTTCGATCGTACTGTCGTCGCAGTCTCTCGGCTGCGTCAAGGGCGTCCTTATCTGGTTGCTGAAGGGCGAAGCAGACGCCTGGAACCGGGGACTCGACGCCCTCCTGATTCTTCACGCGCCATTTTATCCTTCCAGAGTTATCGTACAGCGTGCACTGTTCTCCCCTCTCTATGGACATCTGAAACGAGGCAATTTGTTCGCTCAATCTACGGGCTATTAACGAATAACGAGAGACTCGCCCACGGACTTACGTTCACTTGCTTGTAACTGCAGACGCAAGTGATCTGCATGGGTCGAGTGACCGGCTGCCGACGTTGCTTCATGGGAATCACGTCCTTCGCTTGCTCCACCAGCTTCTGCACGTGGTCGCCGTAACTGTTCAGCTCCTCGCGGAGCTCTTGCATGCCTTTCAACAAACGCTCCCCTTCGTCCAACGAGAAGTCGGACTGGGAGTAGATGGTGTTCAGCGTCTCGTCCCTCTTCGCGATCCACTGTTCAGCCTGCTGGATCTCGCGGAAGAACTGCTGGCTCTGAGCCGCGTGCTTCAGGTGCACCTCTAGGCAGAGAGTCAACTGAAGGAGCCATGCCCACTGGCTCTGCATCGCGGACATGTACGCCTCGATCGTCTTTGCAGCAGGGTGGTGCTGGAGAACCAAAGCCTCGCCACGGTCTTGCACCGCGGAGAACTGGATCTCTCGCTTCTCTAGGTCGCTCATGAGGGACTGTAAACGTGATGATTTTGAGGATTATAGATTCTTGAGAAACTCACGAGGGAAGATCTCGAACCCGGATATTCCAAAAAATCTGTAACTTTGTGAATATGTAGGGGATTTCCTCCTCATTACAACGTATTTTTTTTGCTCCCCAAATTTACGCTAGGGGGGTGAAATTAACCCCTGAAAATTTGGCTATTTTCCAGTGGCTATTTTGGCTATTTGTGCAGCGATCAAAAATTGCTTTGTAATCAGGAAGAAATCCCCTACGAATTCACAAAGTCTCACAATTTTTTGAATATCCTGGTTCGAAATCTTTCTTTGTCAGAGAAATATTCCACGACCCAATTGCATAAAACATTCACATCCAATTACCTCTATTCCAGATCCATAGGTACGCTTGCACAAAATGGAGAGGCGTTAGCGAATCTTTTCAGACTACAGATGAATTACAAGGACCAGGGAAATGGTCCTTAGAAATAAAAGAATCAAAGATACCAAAAGTCTAAATACCTCGTAATATTGCTCGATACTCTGCACGTTCAAATTCTTGTCGCTCCAGTCCCGAGTCACTTCCGTCTCCTCCTTCGAGCTCAGCCAGACCAGCTCTCCGGTCGCCGATTGTATGAAGTCGTGCAACGTGTCCAGATCGGACAGCCTCTTATTAGAAGCCGATAATAATTCAGTATAAAGCTTCTGAAGAACGGCGAGGTGTTGACTGTACAGGTTGAGCTCCTCCCCGTGGAAGTGGCTCTTGGACTGCATGCATCTGTCCACTTTTGGATGGAACTGTTCGATGTTCTTGTGCTCCCTTTGGTGAACGTCCAGCTCGTTTTGAACGCTGGGCAAATCAGAGCCGTAATCAGCCTCTTGCAGCTGCTTGATCTTAGCCTTGCACCAGTCGATGCAATCGTGCAGGGCACGGAAATGGGGGTTGGTGTCTACTAATCGGGTCTCGTGGACGGTAGTGCGGTGTTTCGTGACGACGCGCTCCTCCACCGGGAAGGACACGGCTGACAAGGGCTGCACCAAACGCTTGTGAAGAAGAGATCGCAGGGCGACCCATCGTTGATGTAGCTTCTGAACTCTGTGCGACAGAAACCACGATTTCAAAATACACGTAGAAGAAAAGAAAGCCTCTCTTACCCATCCTAAGCGAGTACAATCACACAGAGAACCTAAACAATACCTTTTATGAAGTTCCGCAGCCTGACTGTATCTTCCCTCGGTGAGAGTGTGCACGTCGGTGAATATATTCTGAATCTGTATCTCGGTGTTTCGTATATCCTGCTCGAGAAGGTCCACGGCATGCTTTGCCTCTAGAGGATGAAGCCGGTCTAGTCGTCTTGCCTCGTCCTCCACGCGTCTCTCGAGCTCCTCCAGCCGATTGTCGGTGGTCTTCATCTCTCTGTGGACTTTCTCGGCCAGTCGTTGCAGTCGTTCGAGTCTGTGGAACGAAGGAAAAACTCGACAGTGAGGGGGAAAAATCGAGCCCGTAGCGAATCGGCTAGCGGATCGCCGCGGTTTCTTCTTACCGTTTTATCTCGTCGATGATCGCCTGCTCTCTCTCCTGGTGCAGCATCATCAAGCGGTTCCAGTTCTTCTCGATCACCTCGATGTGTAGCTCAGGCTCCATGTCGACCTCGCCGACCGCCTCGAAGTACTTCTGCAGGTCCCTGAATATGTAGGAGAGCCTCTGCTTGTCCCTGTACCTGGGCGGCACCTCCTCGTTCTTGAACTTGGTGCTATCAGCCGCTAGTTTCTTCATCTCGATGAGGGTCGGCGGGAAGGCCCGCTCCTGCATCAGGCTCATCTTCTCCCTTATCCACAGGTGGAGGGAGCTAGCCAGCTCCCTGTACTCGGCGGAGCGCCGCTGCGCCTCGGCGTCGTAGAGCGGATGGATGGCAGGCGGCTCCGGGAACACGTCGTAGAGCGAAGAGATGTACGTTATCAAGGACTTCTCGTCCGGCTCGGGTGTGTCCACGTCTGAGAAAAAAAAATGCGAATCAGATCACTCGAACCAGTTGCCGGCTCCTGCCTCTTTCCAAAAAATAAAAAGCAGAGACGCGAGACGGGGAAAGAGAAGCAGGGCGGGAGGGAACGGTCACGGTCCAAGCGACAGCAGGAAACGTTCGAGCGGCGTGTCCCGCGCATGAGGAGAAAAAAGGTGCAAGAGAAAACATGCGGGACGCGGAGAAACTCTTGGAAGAACGTCACACCTCGCGCGAGGAGTTTTTTCTAACGAGCTTCGACATTTTAACGAAGACTATTTGCGTAGAGATCCTTGTGCAATGACCTCCCCGTTGCTAGCCGAACCACGAACAGGAATTACCTTCGGGATCGAGAAGCCTCGTAACGCCATACTCGCGCTCCGCGACGTGGAAGACCCGGTCGAGCCGCTGTCGTGGCTGACTTGCACGAGCGCCTCTCCAGTCGACCAGATCCGGCCTGTTTCGATGAATCAGGGCGCTGAACGCCAGCCCGTCCCTCCAGGATCCAGTGAAGTCCGTCACGCGTACGCCAGGGTAGCGCGCCGTCGATCGTCGGGCCCATCTCAGCAGGGCCTCTCGGGCGGTTACGTTCGGTTCCTGGCCCACTACAATGTCCGATATCTGTGCAAACAAAAATACAGAAAATTCATCAGTAACCACTCCTCGCAACTCCATAATAAAAACTCAGTGCTGCCCGACGAACTGAGCCCATCGCTTCAACTCTGTCCCCTCTCTAAACTCCCATCTTCCAGGGGACAATATTTAAACTCCGGACTTAACGTCAGACAGCACTGAGCTCCTACTAAGGTAAAAGACCCAATACGTGGACACGTCCCAGTAGCTGGACACTGGTGCAAAAGAACTATTTTATTAAATTATTCAAATATTTAGTCAAATATATATATATGAATATATTTTAATAAATATTTGAATAATTTAATAAAATAGTTCTTTTTTGGATAAAGCGGATATTAAATGTACTAATCAGTATTTTTGCACCAGTGTCCAGCTACTGGGACGTGTCTACGTATTGGGTCTTTTACCTTACTCTCTCCCCTAAATCTCGGCTAGTGCATTCGACGTTGTTCGCCGCTTGGTTCGCCCTTCGATGTTCAACCGCGGGCCCCCGAAACGTTCGTCCCACTTCCCCCTATCACTCGCAATCGAGAGGAAGCGCGCAGCAACGGCAACGAGCGATCCACTCGCGAAGCTAACGAGGGAAAGTCAGGTTTCTCTGTCGCGGGATGCTCGCGTCGCTCGCTCACAGTAGCGCTTACCCGGACGGTTTTCGGTTTTGGCGAGGCCTGCCGGCTCAAAGAGTACGAGCAACTGGCCGCCTCCTGCAAGTATCCCGCGGAGCCGCGCTTCGTCAAGTCTTCGGCCACGCGCCTCTCCTCGCCCCGCGTCAACGTAGTAGTCTTACGAACGATCCGTGTGACGATACGCTTCGTGCCGTTTTCTCCGTGCCTCGACGTCTTCGTTGACTCGATCGACGATCCTAAATCGTGGCGTAATTAGTCGCTGCAGCGAGGGCACGCCGCGAAACCGTGCATTCTGATGGCTCCGCGGCGCCGAGATACGAGCGTCGAACACGGTCACGATCGGCGAGCCGATTTAAGAATCGCGTCACGATCGCCTCAGACTCGGCTCCGTTCCAGCGCAGCACCATCTAAGTCGACCGCGAGGGGATTCTAAGTCTATCGCAGGCTTGTACATACGGGACGTCATCCTTCCGAACTTTGAATCTCCTTGCGATAAGATAAGCGATGTTTGGACTGCCAGCTATTTCGCGGCGTATTAGAAAGGCGTTCTTCGCAGGAGAATATCGCCTCGCGAAGACACTCGGTCTCTTACTTAACGCTCCTTATTTTATTTCTCACAGTAACCAGCGCGACGCTGTGTTTCTCAGGAATTCGCGTCTACTGGCGATTCTTTGCAGCGAACGTACTTAGTGTCTCAAGGAGATTCTCCTACAAGCTTCACTGTTGATGTCGAAAGGTGGGCCGAGAAGCAAGAAATACATAAACAATAAATCCACCAAGACACAATGGAAGACGTTCCGCCTGCGCAAGCCCGGTAGATCCCCCGATCGCGCGAAATTCGAAGGAGCGATTCTCTCGCGTCTCGACGCTCGATCTCGGGCACCCAACGATCCTACCTAGAACCTCGGTGGAGAGTCTCCTTTTCGTATAGATCGCCGTGAGGTCGTCGGCGACGGGTGTCGATGCAGGCGAGGGGACGTTCTCGCGAGCGTCGTCCTCCCTGGTGCCCTGCACGAACAGCCGACCACCCTTGCTGAACCGATAGATCGACATTTTCCCTCACGCGTCCTCCCGGACTCTCGAGAAACTAGCATCGACCTCCGCGCGAGGAGGCAACCTCACATTCAAGCGCACATTCGCGGCCTTATCCGGCGTCCGGCTAGGCACGTCGCGTTGCGTCAAAGCCGATTATCGAGAGTCGACCTCTCGCCGGCTCCGTCAACTTGTAACTTGTCCAGTTCGCTTAATCTGTTGATGTCTACCGTCGAGCGATCGATCGCTGGGTGAAAAAGCACCGATTCGCGATCGTCGCGTTTTTAGCACTGTGTTTGAAGAGAGAGAGGTCTGAAGAGCTCCGTCTGTCTGCTCTGTTCGGTAAGCGGGCCAGGGAACTGCGCTGAACAGGCGGCAGCGCCGACGAAACGTCAGGCGGCCGGGTGGGGGTTGAACGGTAGACGAAGGTGACGGCCAACGATTGATAACGGCGGCGACGGAATTAGTCGTTATCGACGGCACGCGAGGTAAGCGTTAGCCGAGCGTGTCGCGCGCACTGTGCAGGTAGCCGATCTGCTCCTCCGCTGTCCCCACTTCGCCTCGCCGTTCCGTGGTTCTTTGCGCGTTCGTTCGCTCGCTGCGTCGGCCCTGGCGCGTTTCACCGGTAAGGTTTCCACGACCCGGCTCTTGCGCCGGCGGAGACACGTGTCTCGTTCGTTGAGGCTTGGAGGCTTGCCCGCGGGACACAGGGGGAGAGCCCTGTCGTCCGAGCACTCGGTGGATGAGCGTAGCACGAACACGACAGGATAACGTCGCGATACAACCGTACGAGCGACAGCGTGCCGCTGTTGTATCCGGCTGCCGTCGCGAGAGTAGGCCAACGAAATGCGCACAGGTGAGAGACGCCTCCGACAGGCCCCCTTCTCCGCTCCCCACTCTCCTTCTTTCTCTCTCCTTCTGTCTTCCAGCTATTCCCTCCTCCAACCTCCTGCGACGCTCATCGTGCTTGTCATACCGCGCTGCCTGCACCGTCCTGCCCACCCCTGCGCCCGACGTCACTCCCGGCGATGTCCCTTTGCTTCCGCCACGCATATCCCCCCTCCACCTCGTCAACGTCCTCGTCGTCCTCATCGTCCTAGTTGTTGTCCTCGTCGGCTCGCTCGCAGCCGCTGTCGCGCGCAGCCGGTGCAGCAGACCGCGCATGCGCCCAAGCGAGATCGCGCGAGTCATCGGCGAGTAGGAATCAGCGCCGGACGGGCCAAGCGAGGCGCGAGAGCCCCACTTCTGCCGGCGAGGCTCCTCGCTCGTCGCGCATCGCGTCCTTCCTCCTTTTCCTTTTCCAGAGATATTCGACGAGCCGCCGACGGGCACGGTAACGCTCCGTAACTGCCGCCTCCGAGCTGCTAATAGGCTTACCTATTTCGTGCGTGCATTTGTTGATTAATAATACGCAGCGAGGCCGCGCGGAAACCGCGTGGATTCCTTTGCGACGAGTCGCGGTGTATGAGTGGGGAGGTGGGACGAAAACAATGCCTAAATAAGTAGACAGTGGGTTGGAGGAGGCGAGGAAAATGGGACGAAGAGCGTCCCTGAGCGTCGCGGGACAGAGGAAAAAGGACTGGAAACGCTCGCGCAGCCGCGGCGACTCGGGGCCGGATGTGACGTCATCGCTCCGGCGACCGCTCGCTCGAGTACGCTCGGTGCTTCCGGTACGCGGCCAAGCGCGTGAATCGATCGCTGCGAGAACGCTCGTCGTGGTTTTCCACGAAATCCCCGCGGGAATCATTTGCGGAAGCTTTCCACTTGGTAACTGGTCTTTGAAGTTCCGCGATCTGTATCGAGAGAGATTGAGAACGAGATCTAAATGACACGCAGAAAGAGTTATTGATAACTCGTGACGCGATAAGACGCCGAGGTGTGTGGTAGAATAATAATTTGCGAGGGCGTACGAATCCACGATACGTCTCGCGTATGTACATTCCTAAAATGGGTGGTCTATTTTAGGACACCCCATATATACAGCGGAAAGAAGTACAAAGCGCTCACGTGTCCTCTTCAGAGGCAACAGTTTTTACACTTGTGCCCTCTCGAGACCGAGCAACCGTCGTAAAAAACGCGTGTTTATTTTCTTCGAAAGGCGGACGGAGGAGGGGGCGAGCTTCCTTTCATGTTTTGCTTGGTGCGTGCTGGGCGCTGCCCCATTAATACAGATCCTCCTCAGAGGCCACGAAAGCTTTCTCCGAGACGGTCCGTCGCGGACGGTGCAAAGGTAGCCGGCGCGACGCTCTAAAAAGGCGCACGCTCTCGCTTACCGGCGACCTTGGCCGGTGGCGTCATCCGCGTTTTTGTATTCGACGGCCGATCGGCCGACTCCGATTATCATAATCGCAAGGTGGGCGGCCGGTGGCTCGCGACACCACGCGGAGACGCGGCAGCACGGTCCCTCCTCCTCCCACGCCCTGGAATACCATCGCCGTTCGGCTTCGACTGGCTGTCAACCTTCCGCCTTTGTTGACGCGGCCGTGATCGCGAAATACCATAAACGGTAACGTCTGTCGCGAGCGCCGAGCGGAAGGGCAGCCGTCACCGGCGGCGACGGTGCGTGACGCGCGCGGATCGCGCCGACGCGAGCGGATAACAACGCGGGAAGGAACAACGGGAGGATATCTTCCCTCTGTGCGTGGGATATCTGCACGCGAGCGCCATCTACCTCGCGCGATCTACACACGCGGTCGATAACAGAGCCCCCGTATGCCTGCTGCTCCCTCGATTCCCTATCGATTACGAACGCTTCGGTCTTTCCCCCCCCGTCTCCTCGACAATCACTACGGGATAAAAGTGTAGGGAACTTACCTTGCGTCGCCAGCTCTGCGGCGCGAAACAAAACAAAAAATACACCATTAGATAGATGCGCCCGACCGATAGACAGAGTGGAGTGAGAGGTGTCCCAAGATCGGGGGAGGTGGCCGGGTGCCAGGGTTGGGCATTATTCGACTAAATTGGTATTTGAGTAACCTTCGAATAAAAATTTCAAATAAAATTAAGCTATTCGTGACTGAGGAATGAATTTTTAGTCGACTACGTTTTTATTCGACGAACTCGAATAAAAATTTCATCGACTAATAATTTATTATTAGTATTATTATTAGATTGATAATTTATTATTATTATTATTATTAGACTAATAATTTATTATTATTATTATTATTATTATTAGACTAATAAATTATTATTATTAGTCGACAAAATTTTTCTTTGAGTGATGTCGAATAAAAATTTCGAATAAAGTGAAGTTATTCAAGAATACTAATAATTTATTATTATTATTATTATTATTATTATTATTATTATTATTATTAGCCGACTAAATTTTTCTTCGAGTGGTCTCGAATAAAAATGTCGAATAAAGTGAAGTTATTCAAGAATACTAATAATGTATTATTATTATTATTATTATTAATCGACTAAATTTTTCTTCGAGTAATCTCAAATAAAAATTTATTCGTTATTCCCGAATAACTACACTTTATTCAAAACTTTCATTCGCGTTCGTTCCAATAAAAATTTAATCCAATCAAAATTCATTCGACTAATGCCCAACTCTGCCAGGTACAGGAGTACCTCGCGAACGAACGGCACCGAAAAGTCCTCCGCTGTTTTGCAGTCCGACGTGGAAGTTACGAATCTCCATAAGGAGCTCGAACAATGCCACTCTTTTCAGACAGACTTTTCTGACTCATGTCAGTCGTGAACCACAAAAGTCTCCCGCCTGAAAGGACCCTATTATCCATCCACCGTCCACAGCTTACGTCACCGACCATTCAAAAGCCGAAAAGGCCCTCGCACAGTTCGGAGAGACACGCGGCAGAGGACTTTCCCATTCCTTGCGACTCGAGACGCTCCCATGCTTCCAGCTCCTCCCACGATTTTCGGACACCCCGTACAGGGGATCTCGGGTTCGTTCTACGTCCGTTTCACGCATTGGACGTCCGGGCAATCGTGCATCGATACGAGGAACACTGTCTCCCTTTGTGCGGCGACGCGCGTAACGCGGTTGCACTCGCCGCGATCGATCCCTCGATTCCAGGCTTTTTGCGGCCAGGCCCGCAGACGATCTCTATACGTCGGCGACGTCGGTTTCGACGCCGGAGATCGTCGGCTTGAAGAAACGATCTACACTCCTCTCGCTTTCCATCGAAACGAGACTCGCGACGGGGGAGAAAAATCGAGAGTGCTCGGGGGATTCCTGCGCGATCATTCCAGCTGCAGCCTTTTCCCCTCGCTGGAATTTCGCGGTAGGGAAACTCCTTCGATCGGTATCGCTGTCGGGAAGGTTTCAACCGCGGGCGATCCAAGCTAACGAGGAACCAAAACTTCTCGAAAGGCGAACCAGGTCTGTCGAGATGTGCGACCGTTTCTATATAGCTAATATTCTACGAGAGTCGAACTCGACTCTGGCAGAGGATCGCTGGTGGATGTTTAAAGGTTTGCCTCTCACCTGGAAGTGCAGTATGATGGTCCATATCAGTCCAAGCGTCAGCTTCGGGTTTCCATCGACGATATCCTCCGCGCGGATATTCACCAGCTTGATCTTCTTGTAGCGGAGAAAATCAAGGGCCATTTGCACGTTCTGCAGCATGTGGAAACGCATCCGTCCCCTTTCCCGCGGCTGCAAGAGCATCGATTTAGTTGTCATTAAAGATTAAAGAGCGATTCAGGGGTTTAGGTGGGAGCCTGGTGTAGCGGGTCGAAGAAATCAATTTTTTTGCATAAATCAAGAGTTGAACATCACGATAATATGTTACCAAAGCCGCAAAACGAAATTCGAAAAATTGAAGTGTTTTTCTCGAAAAGACAGTTTTACACATTGCGGGCAATGTAACTAAAAAAATATTCAACCAATCGACTTAACCTTGTGCACGAATATTTGTGGACATTTTCTTCACAGAGCTAAGTTATTAGTATAATAATATTGTTTAAATAAATAGCTTTTTTACACATTTAAGGCAAAATTTCATTGGAAAAAGTTGAATTTTTTTTCAAGAGGCTGCTATTTATTCAATTTTGCATGTTTTAAGTTATGAATTTATACGATTTGTGCGTACACTCATAAAGTAAACAAAAATTGTTCGATTTTTTGTTTCAGATGAAACCAGAAGACACTACGTTGCCTGCAGTGGGACAATTGCGTCGCCAACGGACGCTCTTTTTTAAAAAAAAAAGATTTTATCTACGTTAACCTGATAATACAATATCCTGAAAATTTCTAGAAAATTTAAAAAAAAATTCTAGAAAATGACTCTATTTTCAGCTAGTTACACCAGGCTCCCCCTTAAAACCTCAGCCGTGGGTCTCTGTGAGTCCGAGAATCAAGCGTGGATCGACAATAGAAACTTGCTGGATATTGTTCCGCGATATAAACATCGAGACCTTCCCGAATTGATAAATATTTATCATCGCCAAGCTGCTCGTAATCTGCTTCCCATTCCCGTCACGATTTCGTAACATGTCGCGGATCGGACGCATCCGCTGCAGATCGAACGTGCAGCATTCCACCCACTATTTTTTTAATCGGGGTCAAGTCGTGCCCCACCCTGTCAATTACGTAACGAGCCGTCTCACCCCGGCCGGCGGAGGGTTCCAGCAAAGCGCTGCCAAGTCGATCCATCGCGTGCATGATCGGAATTGAATAGGAGAAATTACGAAAAGACTTACGAGATGCTCGCCAGAGAGGACCTCGAGCAGGGAAATGAGGTTGTGCCCGTCCCGCAGGTCTTCGAACAGATCTCCGACATGTCTGGTGGCCTGTAACAACGATTTCACGGATCAGAGCTCCCGATCGGTCGAGGCTAATAGCTGCGGACGACTCTCGACTGAAAGTGAACGACGAGCATCTAAATCAATTAGGGAAAAGGAAGTAATAGGACGTCAAGCTTGAGGTGTCGTACGATCAAACAGACGTGAACAGGCAGCGAGCAAGGTAAAGAAACATCGGTTCTACGAACGTTTAACGTGCAAATACACACAGAGACAAACAGATAGATAAATAGGTGATAGGAGCCGTTGGAAGGATTTGGACGGTGATAATCGTTTGCCCCGCGAAAATAAAGCTCGCGAAACGCGAGCACAGCAATCTTTGGCCCCGGAACACGCGGTTAAAGTCTCCTTGGCGTTTGATAAGCGGGAATCGACGTGCGAGCCGATTGTTCGCGGTTTGGCCGCGATAATTGCGAGTGTGCGCGTCAGCTCGAGCCGCTTCGCGGGAATAACGTTGCTCACGAGTTCATGGAAAAGTGACGGAGGATAGAAGGGAAGGCTCGAAAAGGGTATTACTTGGTGGAATGGTCATTGGATGGACAAAACGAGGCACAGTGTTTGCCGGTGCATGCGAAAATGCCTTCTAACGTCGGCGACGGGTCGTTGACGACACCTGCCGTGGACTTACAGTGGGGGAACAGCATGGCTGGTTGTTCACAAGGACGCACACGTGCAGGCACGTGTAAGTCTGAAAAAAATAGCGGTTGAAAAAGGAGCAGGCTGCGGATCACAATATTCCGCGTGGCTTTCCGCGGTGCGACCGTAAGGTAGCGGTAGATTTCTCGCGGATATGCCGTAAAATGTCCGCGGCTGGTAAGTTGCTTTCGGCGCTGGGCCACGGAATCGCGATTACCCGGACAACTTCTGCCGAGAATTCGGAGCCACCGCTACCTCTGGTCCCACGGACGAGTGGTCCTTGACCCAAGGAATCCAACTGATGTGGAATTTCCCCTTTGCGGGGAGTTTGCGAGTTTCTGATTCTTCGTCGCGTGTCGATGCTTCGATAACTCGAGTGATAGAAGACCAATTAAATAAAGAACTCTCATTTCTTTTCTTCTTGCCTGATCTCCTCGAGATCCACCTTTCGAAGCAACGACTTGCAGTTGGTCGTAGTTATGCAGAAAGCTACCAACGCTTAAAATGACGAAAAGCTAGTTGAAGTACGGATCCTATAATTTTGTGATTCTTGTTTTTGCAAAATATTACTGACGCATAGAATAACTCTTGTATTATACAATTATTTCTACGGAGAATTTAAAATAATATTAGTTGTACTACTCAGTATTAAATAACACGTTAATTAACATTAGAAAACACTAAGGAATAAAATATGCCCGATAGATACAAAGCTACTTCTCTTCCACAATTAAAATTTTTAAACGAAATTTACTCACGAGGGGAGGACGGAGTGTGAAAGACATCGATTTTGACGAACCTTAGCACGATGGATCTATGTCGAAAATAAGTCAATAAGGTGTCAGAACGTTTAAGCCAATAGGCCTTAATAATAGAGATATTTACTAGAAAATTATTAAACATTTCTGGGTGCATTTTAAAGATTTCCCCACGTTGAAAAAGAATTTATAAAAAATTTATTGGAAAGGGGGTAGGGGGTAGGGAATGATAGAGGATAGATTTCCGCACGTTAAAAAAAATTATAAAAGTAAATAATTTATAAAAAAAAATTATAAAAGAAAATAATTTATAAAAAAAATTATAAAAGTAAATAATTTATAAAAAAAATATAAATTTTGGGGAAGTCTTCAAAAGGCACCCCGACCGGGGTGGCTTGTAATTTTCACCCACTAAAACCCCACGGCCACTATAAAATGTTTAATAATTTACAGTAAGTATTTCTATTACTAACGTCTATTAGCTTATGGGTTAATTTTTAAGTGCAATTAATTTTCAGAGAGTATTTTTGATAAGTTAAACATTAAGAAACTGGGAAAAAAAGAATCGAAATTGTTCAACTTCCACAATGGTGTTCCCGCTTAAACCCTCGGATACCAATTTACTTATTTTCGCCATAAATCCATCTAGCCAAAACTCATCAAAATAAATGTCTACCACACCCTGTCCCCTTTCCACTGCCAGATCACCGATGGTTGGTAGCTTTCAGCACAACTAGTCCCGATTATAAGCCCCCATACAGTACTCGAACCACTCGTCCTGATTAAGCAACTCATTTACAAGAAACTCTCCCAGATTCATACCTTCACATACTTCCAGTGCTGCGGCAGGCATGAAGGGAAAAGAAAAGATTTACATCGCACGCTTAATAAATACATCGTTTGGTAGAGACAAATTCGCAAATTCAGTAGTCAAATCAACGAAGGAAGACTCCAAGAGAGTCGCTTAAAGCGCTCCACTTTAGGGCACCGTGCGGCCGTCAATGGGACTAACGGGACATGAATGGGAAGCGAGATAGATACACCTCACATCCGTGCACAAATACTCACGACGTTTATTTTCCCACGTTTCTTTTTTCGACGTCCTTGTCCCACGTGTTCGCGTGAACGCGTCACCGAGCTGACCCACTTCCCGATTCCGCTGACCACGCATGTAGGTCGCTGCTCGCGAAATAGGGCAGTGGGTCGAACACATTCGCGCGTCAAAGTAAACAAGTTCGTGCGCCGGGGCAAGGACATTGGGAACACCGTGGGAAAAGGAGGACAGGCTGACTTAGGGTCGTACGGAGCGTGTATATCCTCGCCTCTCATTCACCTCCTGCTATCCCCATTCAGGAATCCCCAACGCCTGCCTCCGTCGATCCCACAATTTTTTTTTCAAATACCCGAATTCACGAATTCTACCGTGTCTCTGGTTACGGCGATCCTCGGGGAAAGAATCTGCGCGTTGTCGCGAGCGCAGAGTTACGTCGTCACGGCCGGCGTCGCTGCTTTCGAACTATTCCGGGGCGCGAGAGTAAAACGAAAGTAAAAACGGGGATGAGCAGAAACAGAGATCGAATGCCCGCGTCACGGTGTGTGTTTTTCTGCGCCGCCGTCTCGGGACAACGACCGATGATTACCGGATCGAAATCGAGTATGACAAAAACGCGCGCGCGCGCACGGTCGATAGGCGCGCGATCGATACATCCAGGGAAACAAACCTCTGCCGGTGAATGACCGCCGGAAATGCGAACGGAGTCGGAGGCTTTCGCCGATAGTATTCGGTTATCTAGGGCGTTGGGAATTGATTGGGATATGAATAGCTCTGATAGTTTTATGCATTCGCCAGGATTTATGCGGCTGTTGATTTTAAAACGTAACTGGTATCCTGGGGTCACGAGTGACCCCAGGTACACAAAGTTTGTTACGAAACTTTTGGTGGTGTAAGTTTGTAAACTAAATTTCTAATTAACTTTGTAATAATACTTTAAATTTCTACAGTTCTATTATTGTATACATTACCTAAGAACAAAATATTTATAAAGCTTGTTCTAGTGTCGACTTTAGAAATTTCTGTGCTATTTTTTATTTGGGGTCTGCCACGATCCCAGTATATCAGTTACGTTTGAAAAAAAAACAGTATACCAGTTAACACGTTCGCGGACAGTAAAAGTTTCAGCGAGGTGCAAAACTTGAGTCATTTTATTTTTGAATTAATTGTGATATCCGAAATTTGATTAAACACATTTATAAGGGTAGTCAAATTATCATATTTTAATCGTTGTATAGTCATTACCTTGACAGGTATAATAATTACAAAAACTTGAGGTTATATAAAATTAAATTCAAAATAATTGACTTTAAGATTTGAATGCTATAACATTCATGTCATTCTTTATCATCATGAAAATGAATGCTATAGCATTCACGTCTGCGAACGTGTTAAGGGTTAATACAGTGGGTGGGCATGGTGGGTCGAAGTGTTTGTTTACGACCCTTCGGTTTTAAGAGGATTGTTCCTACACTCGTGTTGTACGCGCTTGAAAATATTCCGCGGAAATACTCGCGTGAAATATGAACGCGCAATTAAGTCTACAGAGATCGCGTGACGTTTAATGGCGCAATTAGTGGCGCGAACAACATTGTCGTCCGTTCAAGCTCTCGATTATACTAATAGCGTGTACTTTGCGTAAATGCATAGAAGAACGAGTTCAGCTTAAAGATTCCTGCAGCTGAGGATGCGTCAACGATGAAGCCACTGATAGATTAGTGATGACTCGTGGGATTTTATCTGTTTCTCTTACGTCGCGTAACTCTACTATTTACATCTATTATCTCAATCGCACATCTAGGAATTCAACGTGACGTCACACTTGGGGGCTGCTCTTAAATTACGTAATTTTGGCGATTTCTTATCACTTCTCTCCCGAAGTATAAGAATTCGTAAGATTTTATATTCCACCCTTCCCTTCCTTACGTTATTTTATTTTTTACATTGAATTTTTTCAGGTGTTAAAATTCTTTTAAAGGTTTATATAATTCATCTAACTCGGTATCGGAATATTTAAACTAAAATTAGTTTTCTGGAAGATTAATGATTGAATTTGTATTTATTGAAAACTAAGTAGCTTTACTAATTGGCTTCGCCTGAAATTTAGATTATGATTTTATAAAAAAATTATTTTTCTTGTGAAAATAGTCACATTCATCTAAATTAGCTAGGAATAATGAGCTGGTATATACTTCGTGACCGCAGAATTTATCGTTTGGAAAGTTTTTAGGCGAGAGACAAACACACAAACACTTTCTGCTTTACATATTAAAATTAAGTTAAGAAATATTACCTAAGATGCTACATAACTCTCCCCCGCAAAAAGAATAAAAAATTCGCGACATCTCAAAAATCCTTACGTAATTTAAGAAAGCCTCCTTATCACAAGAAAATTCTACCATCTAAACATCTCAATTCTATTTCCAACCGAATACCTTCACCGCTCACCTAAAATTAACAAGCATCTCCCGAAATCTGAAAGAGCAACTGAACGTCAAATGACAACCTGGCAGGTACTCCGAAAACTGCCGTGGTGAAATACGAAAAAAAAATCTGGGCAGGGCGTGTTTATTCACTAGATCGGAATCCACGAACGGAGAAGTTACTTCAGCGGACCCATTTCCTGGCTGGAGACGTTACGCAATGTCGGCGATGCGTCATGCCCAACGTCCTGCACTCTCTCGAGCTGATCGCCAGCCAGTTTTTTTCCCTACCATCTATGCAACATCTGCCTGGCTGACTGACTGACTGACTGACTGCGCGATTGCCTACCAGCACACAGAGCCGGCTGCCTACTTGCCCACCTACTTAACATCCCGCGAGAGGTGGTAAATCGGGAACGTCGTCCGCTGGAGAACGTTTCCGAATAAGGTCAGAGTGACGAGAGGAAAAGGTGGGCGCTCGCGCTCGCTCGCTCGCTCGCGCGCGCGGAACCGAGCAGGTAGGCAGGCAGAGCCGACGAGGAGAACCAGTGCCGATCGACGCGCAAACACGCAGTACCGTTTCGCCGTATTACCCTGGAATCCATTGCAGAACGACGAAGAGAAGTCGGTCGATTCGAGCTGGCCACTCGTCCACCACGCGCGTGTGTCTGTGCCGTGCACATGGAGAAGCGAAACTCTCTCTCTCTCTCTCCGTCTTTCCTTTGTGGAAAGAGGGTGGCGGTCTATCGACACGGAGCCGATCTATAGACTGTTTAAAGAGGAGAGTGGGGTGGATGGTAGTGGAAGCGAGCGAGGGGTGAGTAATGCCGGGGCTCGACAGGCGCCGACTAACGAAAGGAAGAAAATGAGCCTCGATAACCCCTCGAAATACCATTCGAGTTACACTCGCCGCTTACCAGCAGCTTCTTCAACCTTGCCTCTCCTTTCTCCTCCCCTAGGCTTTTGCATACGCGCCGGGCGACGTAACGAGAAAGCGATCCGAGGAATGTACGCCTGCCCGGCTCGATCGTTCAATGGCTGTGGGATGCTGTGGGATATCTCTATGCTTCTGCATCTTGCGAGAGGTGATCTCGTCCGCGTATGGTCGCCTCTTTTTCACCCTCCGAAAACGGAAGGTGGACCTGCGTCATCGACGGAGGACAGAGGGACGGAGGGGACGAGGACAGGCGACACGCGGGATCAAGGCTAACGTGTCTCGAGTTGCGAGGATTGTTCGCGGTCGCGTGCCGTGTCGTCGTCGCCGACGTGCTCACCGTTTCGTCACCGTCGAGAAATCGGTATTGGCATCGTCCGCATCGTTGCCTGAACGCGAGGCGTCGGAATAGATACGCGCCGCGGCGACGGGGTCGTTTTTACCGTCACGCGCTCGCCAGAGGAACGCGTACCCGGCGACGCTGAACAGTGGCGGTGCTTGTTCGGGAATCGCGGCTCCGCATCTCGTCGATCGGGCCGCTGAAAGGAGGAACGTTAACGTCGAAAAGGGAGCCGCTTTTAAAAAAGAACGAATACCCTGGATAACGTGACGCTGCTACTGTCTCGAGACGCGGGAGATGCTTGGAAACTAGTAGGGTGGTTTTCGGAGAGAGGCCTGACTGGGAGAGACGCCGCACTTTCGGTATTTCGGATATTAATAATAATAATAATAATTAAAAGTAATAATAATAATAATTATCAAAAGTGATTCGAAAGGAAGCTTCCCTCTGGATAAAAAGATGGTTTTGGTTTTAATTTTAATTTTCTGGGGGTAATAAATATTAAGGGGGAAACACCACTGTGACGGCCGGAAAAGTAAACCATTCTTAAGAATTTTTTTCAGAAATAATTTACAGTTTTTATTTGAAATTTTTATTACAAATATTTAGTACGCTGTTTTAAGAGATTATAACAATAAAATAAATAGAAAAACATCCATAAATTTTTATATGTTAATTAATCTTCTAGTAACTATGGAATAGCAGGTCCGAAATCAAATTTAATTTTTTTTTATAAACTGCATGAGTGTAGTTTCCGTTGTGCGTATCGATTTCTGAAACAAATTATTTTTGCAAAAATGGTGGGCTTTAGAAGAAAAGTTTCGAAAATTCACGAATAAGATGGACAGTTTTTCGAGCGTATTTCAAAAAGTTTGTTTTCAATCAAAAAATCCGTACGCAACGGAAACTACACTCATATTGTTTATAAAAAAAAATTAAATTTGATTTCGGTCCTGCTGTTCCATAATTACCGATTCGACCAGCTCGCGTGGGGGGTCTGGAAGATTAATTAATACATCAAACTTTATGCATGTTTTTCTATTTATTTTTTTTGCATAATCTCTTAAGACAGCGTACTAAAGGTAGGTAATAAAAATTTTCCATGAAAACTGTAAATTATTTCTAAAAAAAAACCTTACTTTTCCGGCCGTCACAGTGGTGTTCCCCCTCAAAATCTAAATATTCAACTTCAAAAACCTTCCATTCCAAATTTAGACCCGGTGCCAATTTCACTCAAGGTGCGGCAACTCTCCCATAATTACCACATCCTCCTCCAAAACACAGCTGCGAAGACAACAAACAGGGACGCTCCAAATTACTACAAGCTTCACCGCAGCGAGGTAATCCACACCAAGAGGGTTGGCTCGAAAGGGTGAGAGCGTAAAGGGTGGGGCCTCGGCCCGAGGGTAGAGCTGGTTAAGGATCGAGGCCCGCTATCGATCGCAATGATTTTCTCGATTTCACCCACTCGGTTTCCTCGCCGCGTTGCCTTCTATAGCCGCGCGTGAAATACCCTCCTGGAAGGGAGTGTTGCTCGGCCCACGCACACGGCCTACATGGACAGATGGGTGGAAGGCGCACGCACACAGGCGGCCACGGCAGGGAAGGTGTCCCCCTGGTCGGTTTACGTGTGCGCGGTTACGAAACAGCTGGTTGTCTCGCGTCGCTGCTCTCGCATGCTCACCTATCAGGTGTTCCGATAGACACACTCGCCGCGGCTCGGCCAGCCGTGGCCTCCTGCTAAGGTCGCTCTAAAATTAGGATCGCTCGATAGTTGGAAGGAAGGGCCAGCCTTCTAGGAACCGCGGCGATCGCGTAAACTCGCGCGGAACACCCTAACGAAACGGCATCGTTACCCGGACAATTACTGAATCCTACGCGCCTATCGACCGTCCCATTAATACACACCGGATACTTTTAGAACCGTTCCTCCACTGGCTTACCTTCTTCAGATGCTTGTTCACCCATTTGGTAAATGTTTTCTTCTGGATCGCGTCTCGTTCGTCTGTAATCACAGAAAGCAGCGCTCGGTTAATGGATAGCTGATCTACAGGACTCCTAGTAGCAAGTAGAGAACGTGAACGTCTACGCGTTCTACCCCCCGGCAAAAGTGCGCATCGGTTCTCGTCGGTTTCCGCGTCGCAGGCTAATTAAACCGTCGATCTGCATTTCCACCGATCGCCCACGCAGGCAAACAGGCATCAGGCACAGCAAGCAGCCAAGCAGCCGGACAGACGGACGGGCAGACGGGCATGTAGGTGGCTGGGGATAGGTAGGTAAGTAGGTAGGTAGGTAGGCAGGCAGGTAGGTAGAACGGGTGTCGATACGTAGGCAGTCAGGTAGGAAAAGAGCAGCGGATCGGCAGGCAAACAAGCGACGTGCACTAAAACTTTCGACGGCTATAATTGCCGATGCGTTGCCCGTCGATGATACCCGGGTACCTGCCACCTGAATCCACCTACCCGCGAACAAAGCCAGGTGTAACAGTTGGCCCGTTTATTTATTATCCACGCGTAATTTCTGGTAAATCGGGCAACTTTACTGTGGACCATATTTCGTCACCTCTCGTCGATCCATCGCATCGATCCAGGCTCGGTTCAAAGACACGACTGCATCGCGAAATTAATCAAGCTGTGGGCGCTCGTTCTCGACCGAGGGGCAATTAATTACGACCGATTATCCGTTTCTACGTCTAGTAGCCGGATCGTCAATAGCCCGGCTGGAAATTGAGACGACCGGCTAATTGGAGTGAACTGCTGTCCGACGTACGTGCTCGGCAGGGGCTGGGACAACAAGGCACAGTTATATCGTCGAACGATCCTCGGCGCCGGCTTCGCGAGATAAGAAAGACAAAACCTATTTGCATCGTTTCGTGACGATGCCTCTCGTGAAGGATTTATTTATACAATAAGGATTCGGATTAAGACTATATAACGTAACCGCGGATGGGTATGCTTTTTATTCCCTGTCGAATTTGAACGTGGTTTTCTAGCACGTAAGTGGTTTAATGTACGAGACGCATTTATTCTAATCGACGGCGACGGGATATTTAACGTGACAGCCTCGACCAGGGGCCAGCTGAATTCCGACCCGATCGAAAGGCACGGTTCGGAAGAGCGGCATGCCGAAACTGTGGCGCAAACACAATGGAGATAAATTGGGACAGCGAGGCTTCTGACACATGGGGAATATTTCGGAGCGTGTGATAACTGGGAGCGGTTGGCAGGGAAGGCACGCTTGTGTATCGCGGCGGTCGTCCAAACAGGAAGCAACGTGCCGAAAGGAGCAGAAAAACCGCGGGCACGCGCAATATTCCGCGTACCAGCCGCGATTAACAATTTCGTGGCCCAGATAATTCGTGAACGACGCCCGAGGCCGCCCGAAATTGCTTCTGCGAATTTCTGAACGAGACACTAGCTACTACGCAACTAAGTGTATAGTACAAAACGACAGGCAGGCCAAGCCCTGTACCGTCTCGCGATATTAGGCACACAAAGGCACTCCAGAGTTAGTCGATTGTTAAGAAATAAAAAACCAAAAAAAAGGGCTACAAGTCGCGGGGAAATCTTGGTATCGAATCGCCTTCGTATCGGACGTTCGAGTCTCTGGGACTCCTCTGCATCGCGAAACTATTTCGCCACGGCTATTTCCGAGGCCACTTCCGCGAACCGTTCGCGGGTCAAACGGCAAAAGGTAAACGACCTTAATAAAGCTACTTCCGCTCCCGGTGGCTCTAGTGACCGATACGAACTGCCGCGGTTTCGCGAAATCATGATTCTTCGGGGTTCCTCTTTGGAGCGATTCGGTCGGTCAAGAGTTCGGTATTCTAAAGACAATCTCGAGGATCTACATTGCAACGCTTGCTACTTGGATATTTATTTATTTATTTATTTGGATATTTGAATTGATATTTATTTATTTGAATATTTGAATTGATATTTATTTATTTGGATATTTGAATTGATATTTATTTATTTGGATATTTGAATTGATATTTATTTATTTGGATATTTGAATTCATATTTATTTATTTGGATATTTTAATTCATATTTATTTATTTGGATATTTTAATTGATATTTATTTATTTGGATATTTGAATTGATATTTATTTATTTGGATATTTGAATTGATATTTATTTATTTGGATATTTGAATTGATATTTATTTATTTGGATATTTGAATTCATATTTATTTATTTGGATATTTGAATTGATATTTATTTATTTGGATATTTGAATTCATATTTATTTATTTGGATATTTGAATTCATATTTATTTATTTGGATATTTGGATATTTATTATGGATATTTGAATATCTAAAGCACAGTTAACGAATCAATACTGACAAAGTAATAATAATAATAATAATAATAATAATAATAATTCGTTTATATTCACCACCAATTACATGAATTATGTGATAAATGGGCGAGGTTCAGCATACCTGCTGTTTTGCAACCTAACCCCAAGTACAGTGCACATTGAGAGCTCGAAATTCGGATACCCGAAAATCCAAGTAGCAGAAGTAATTTCAAAATTTTGCGAGTCTCTGCGAGCCTCGCGTCCCGTTCGACATACGAGTTTCCAATGGAAAACATTCCCCGCGCACAACCCACGTGCACTCCGGCGATTCTAATTCTAACCCCGCGTATCTGCGCGTACCGTTACCAACTATCGCGCTAAGGGTGCCCGTGTGTGCGCTGGGAATACTTTCCACCGTCGACTCGTCATACACCGCGCGACACTCGAGAGTTTCGAGGCCCTCGAAATCGTCGAGATTCGAGACGCGCAAAGTGGCTGTGACTTTTTGTCGCGCGGTCCCTCGACAAAGAGGAACACCGCATAGAGATCGGCGTCTACGCAGTACTACCGAAGTACCAAGGGGAATGAAGCTGAAGCGAGTTCAACGTGAACACTAAAAAACAGCGAAGAGAGAAAAAAAAAACGAAAACTAGAAAACGAGGGAGGGGTTCGGAAGGAAAGTTCCGTGTGACGAAGGTAGAGGAGGGTCAAGGTGTATTGGACGAGGTCCAGAGCACCGGCATGCCAACTCTTCACCTACCGTGCGCCTCGATGAACATCGCCCAGCAACCCCAGAAAGCCTGCGAGCTGCCGGAACGATGTTCCGCGGCCCCGTTCACCCAGCAATTATCCCGCCGTTCCGTCATCGTCCACGGAAATCCGTTTTCGCTCTGACCTTTGAACTTGGAAAGCGACTCCTCGTAGCCGTGCTGCGACCGTTGCTCGCGATGGTGCTCCGCCACGGTGTCGGCCGGGTCGAAGCCCAGCCTCTCCTTGTAATAAGCCTGAGTGGACATCCCGGCGGCCGGTGAAAAAAGAAAAGGGTCCTCTAGGTTCTATCGAGACCAGCCAGCGAGCAGGCGACGTTCCACGCCGTTCATCACGCCACGCACACTTCCCTACGTTCCTTTCCCTTCGCCCTTTCGCTCTAAGTATCAGTCTATCACTCGCGAGGAACAAACACGCGAGTTCTTTGAAGCACTAAGACAGCGAGGAAATATAATCAGCAATCAATTCCGGGGCGTGGATGCTGAGTTAAAAGGTCTCTCTTGTATGGCACTTGGGGGTGGTTTCAGGAAACCCAGTTTAGTTTCTTCTCTCGATCGATTCACAATTTTCCTCGCGGCAATTTTCCTCCGAGTGTCGTTGCTCCCGCGCGATATCTCTCCGCCTCCTCGACTTTCGTTTCTTTTTGGACCGGACACGTTGGCACTGGACGCGACGTTGCACTGTCGGGATAGAAGAGAAACAGGCGATAGGGGCAGGCGAAGGAACGAACCGCCGACCCCCGGCTGAAGATGCTGACGGTGCGAGAATCGGGGCGGCAAGTACCGGGGACGACACCGCGAACGGACACAATGCGGACACACCGGCTAGAAGCGGAGGAGAGGAGGAACGGCTAATTTCGTTCCCCCCCGGTTTCGCCCGTTGGTTCGCCGGCTCCAGACGAGCGAAGCTTAACGAATCAACGACCGAATTTATCACGGCACGTCGCAGACGTAACCACTCAACTTGGCCTCCCGGTGCCGAAAGTGCCCCGCGAGACACGGCAATCGGTCTCTCGCTGACGCCTTCCTCCGCTCACCCCGGTCCAACTATATCCGCGCAGACGGACGATAAAGAGACACCACCGACTCGGCTAATTTCCCTAAGCGCGGCTCCGTGGCGCAGCGGCTAGCCCAGCAGCGTGTGTGCCGGTCACTAATTATCGCGGCGAGTTGAAACTGCAGGGGAGCGGTCGCTGCTAACCGACCACCGAAACGAACCAGACTGGCAGGGGACAGAGCGAAGCCTGGACGGTCGGGGCGAGCGAGCACGCGAGCGAATCAGCGATTGTACTAACGAACGAGCGGGCTGTGGCCGCGCGAGTGCGCTCACCAGCGAGCGAACGATCTACCAAACTGACGGTCCACGAGACGCACGGTGACTGAGGCACGGGTGCCACCCGGGGAAACCGAAGACCATCGGGATCTCCGCATATGGTAATGGAAGCAATGCCATGTGGGTGTCGTCTTCTGAATCGGAGCGAAAACCGACGACGCCAATTGCAACACGCCCAGGTCGGGCTAACGGCCCCGTTTGGCTAATTCTATTGATCCCCTCTCCCTCTAGAATCCTAGGCGAGATTATTTATCCCCAGGTGTACCCTTATCGAACACCTGGTCCTTCGTCGACGGATTATGAGTCACCCTGTCGCTGTATATTATTCAGGGAGTGTTATTCTTCTTCAGGTGGAGGGACAGTGAACGATGGATCTGCTGATCCATGGGGTTTCGGGGATCTAGAGCACGTGACCGGGCTCGTGATCGCGATCAGACTCGACTGGACGACTCCGGGGCCGATCCCCTCCGTGGTCCGACGGAATTAGATGCGAATAGAAAATAGAGTAACCCGTGTGACGCGCCACGCGGTGTTAGGCGAACTCCTTCTGACCGTGTCCGTCGCATTGGGCGATGGTGTAGAAAGTTCGAGAGAAAGTACCCTGGTGTGCGGGCACGTAACGCGACGGCGAAGTCTGAAATTTTGCGGGAATGATGGAAAACGCGGGGAGAGGAGCGTTGTCTTTGCTGGCGGACGCCAGGTGCCCGGCGGTGGAGGTGTGGGAGGGTGAGAGGTGGATGCGTCGGATGGGTGTTTAAGAAGAAAACGATACGGGAGATACGAGCGAAACGAATGACATCACTACTGTACGTCGAAACACGACGTGTCTTTTTCTCCCACCCACCTACCCTCCGACACCTACGATCTTTTCTCGTTCTCCTGGTGAACGATACGCGGCCTTCTGACGTGTATAGAAAGGTGCCGAACGGCCGATTGCCTCCGTGTAAGGTGCACTGGAAAAGTTGGAACACGTTGAGAGGATTCTCGGAAATCCCAACCTCCGACGGCGTCTGCTAAATCAGGATTCCGTTCGTTGATGAATTAAAAAACGGTCACCCATCCTTTCTACTCCCTTGACCTTCCACCACTTCTCCTCCACGATCGATTCGATTCCTCCGAACTGTATTGGACACCGACGCTCTCCCGAATTCGTATCGCGAAGGATCGCAGACCTGGGTACGGGCGAGGGGAGGAGGCGGACGGGTTCACGTGCAGCGGCCGAGCAGAAGCTGGGGAAGAAGGAGGAAGCGGAGGAAGCGCGTGTACGCGGGCCGAAGCGGCATAACGCGAGCTGCAGAGGGGCCGGCTCGGCGGCATTCTTGCGGCAACGGCAGTATAGCAGTATAACGGGTCCATATAGTCGGCTCTCGGAGGACTCTCGAGGGCTCTTGGAAGCCGAGAAGACTCTCTCCGGCCGTGTGGCTCGGTCAACCTTGAGAGCAGCGCGCGCGCGGCAAAAGCGCTCGCTTCGCCTCGGCTCGCCTCTGTTTCCACCGGCCTTCCTCCGCCCAAGCCCGCCGTTCCTTTGAACTCCTCGAGCGTTTCCACGACGGAAACCCCGCCTATCTTGACCGTCTCTCGTAACGCCTAGCCTCGGGCGCGAAACCGCGACGCGTTCCAACCGTCACGATCCACCAAACGGTTACACATGCGCTCGCCTTGATCGTCCGTCCCAGTTACGTCGGGGTCGATTCTCCTCGCGTCGACCTACGATAACGCAACGCTATCCCTGAAGCTCTCTAGGAAACAGGCTCGCGTAACTCTAGAGGCGAATATCGATTACGCGGATCGACCTTTCGCGCCTCGAGGCGAGACCGTCGCGAGCCAGCGGTGTGCTCCTCCGTAGCCTCGAACTTGATACCGCACACGATCGATCCGCCCTCGAAAACACCGCGCGAGTCTTCCAATTCGTGAGTCCTTGGGGACGACCTTCCGCCGGGGAAACTCGCGTCGCCCCCCTCCACCGTCGATTGCAGAAGGGGACGAATTTCTCGCGGGACCGAGGGGCCCCGGCCCAAATGCCCCGATCGTTAAACGAACCGTCTCGAGACGGCGGAGTCACTCTAAACTCCGTTCCTTTTTCGCGACGCAACTGAAACTGGTTTTCGAGGCTGCGAACGCAACGTTCCGAGGCCCGCTCGCGAGACGGATGAATAAAAAATTCGCCGAGGTGCCGCGGACGAACCGATTGGGATCGTCGATTTGTGGGAGCTTCTCGAGCTGCGTTGGAAGAATTTTGTCAACGAGCAAGCAAAGACCAGGGTCTCTAACCTCCAGAGAGGCAAAAAATAGGGCGTGTTGGAAGAAGGGTGCCAGCGGTGATAGAGCGAGAGCCTGGAGCACTCGGAGGGAACGACTGCGGCGATAAAGCTTACTTGCACTTTCGCGGGCCTGTTAACGCGACGACCAAATACGGCTTTCGGGCACGAACGCGACGGAGGTCGCGGTTACCGAGGTGGGGGCGATATACTAACCGGGCAAGTAGAAAGAGAGCGAGAGGGGAACGAGTCACAGAAGCGAGAACAGAAGCTGAAGCGGAGGGTAAAGACGTAAGAGCGATGAAGAGGGTGGAATCGGAAGTGAAGAGGGCGACGAAAAGTTTCAGCGTGGAAACGTTGAGAAAGCTTGCCGAGATATCTTTCAAGTATAACATCACTTTTTAGAGCAATATTTTCCGGGGGGAATGAAGATTGTTGGTACTCGATGAGTGTCTTTTGGTGGGTGACGTTTGTCGAGGGTCTGACGAGGCTTGGAGCGATAAAACGGGTACGAGGGTACGCACAGGCTGCGAGACCGATTCGGGCCAGAGAATAGGTCGATCGGACCAAATTAAGAAATTCCAGGTACATGGGCAAGCGGGCACACAGGCGGCTCACGCTCGTACGTGATTGTGCGCGGCGTGTCTCCGCGGAGCCGGTTTGTCATAGAGCCCCAGCAGGCCTGCAATTATTACGCAATCCCCGTATTCGATGAAAACGACTTTCTTCTTATTCACTCGCTGCTGAAACCGCCGTCCGTCTACGCGGATCTCGCGAGCACGTCCTCTTTGGCTACCCCGACGGATGTACGTCAACTTTAACCTCTAGAACGACACTCTGACAATTTTAGAGCACTGCGATCTCGAGCCTAAATTTAAATTTAAGTATTTTGAGGTTCACTTAACGTTTTTGAAAAATTCTTTGGTATTCCTCTTTGAGAATCGAAATTTGAGAGAGGGAGTTTGATATTCTAGCGTCTATTGACACGATGGTAGAGACAATTCAAGATTTCTTACATTCCAACACTATTACAGGAGATTCAGGGAACTCTCTTTAGATTCTTTCTACACCAACACTAATTCTTCTTCGAATTTCCTTAAACCTCCGAACACTCAGATTCACGAGACCCCAAGAATCCCAGAGCGACCTTGTCAGAAACGCGAGCTACACTCACTACAACCTTCCACTGAACCGTCCTTAAATCCCCCAGGCAGAGTATTCCCCGTCCGAGTTTTTGAATCACTGTTAAACGAAACCGAGACGGGACAACTGTTAAAATCTCGTCATGGGGTATTCGAAGAATTCCAAAGTCGGGTGCCGAAGGGAAAGCGGGACCGCCGGTAATCTTGAATGAAGTCGATAATATCGATACACGTATCTCTCATTTGGTGAATCAGTCGTTTAACCGTTTCGACTCCCCGATGCCGTTTCGTGATTACCAACAACGCGGCGGCGTTAATGGGAGGGGAATCGAGACGCTGGCTAGTGGGAACGGGCGAGCGAGCAAGCGTTCAGCCGTGTTCGGGGAACGGAGACAGTAGGAGGGAACACGGAGGGGAAGAGCGGGAGAGAGAGAGAGAGCAGGAGCCAGGAGGCAGAAGGTAGAAGTGAACAGGGAGGTGCCACGGAACGCGAAGCGTGACTCACGGAACGCCTCGTGTTTTCCTCTGCGAGCCGTCCACCAAAAACTCTCGAATAAACAATAGGAAGCCGAGGAAGAACGAGAGGCAGCCAACGGTGGCGTGCACGTGTCGAAAGACAAGCAGTCACACGCGAAACCTTCAAACCCCTTCCTCTCCTGCTCGCCGACACTGGCGCGCGGCGTTATCTCAATGGCCGTGTACTTGCGCGCCTTCGTTATCGATGGATTCACTGGAGGAAACGCACCGTTTACTCTGAACCGTTCTCAGGTACGTCGGACGACGACGGGCAGCCACGGCGGCGTGGCTGGGCGCGACGACACTGCCCGGCACGATCGGCGCGATCCAACTGACAGACAGAGACGACAGAACCGACCCATCGACCCGACCCAACCGACACGACCGCTCGCTTGTACCCGAGACGTGGCACTGGAATTCCGCGCGGCTGCGAGGCGGCGTATACCGCGCGCGCACGACACTAACGTTGACGAAGTCGACGCGCGCGTATCCGGAACCCCGGCCGTCGTAACACGGCCCAGGTAGCCGCGGGCCCGTGGGCCCCGTGGGCCGCGCGAGCGCACGCGACGAGGACGGAGCAAAGAGCGAGCGAGCCCGCTTGCGCGGCGGCAGCGCGCCGAGGAAGGGGCAAGAAGGACGGAAAGGTGGACCGAGAAGGATGAATGGGCCGAGGAAAGAGGAGCAACGTCTCGGCGGCGCTTGGATAGGGGGGCAGCGGCGATGAGGGGGGACGAGGGGACCACGAACGAGAGAAGGAACAGAAAGTGGAGGTTTGCGGGAGGAGAAGGGGGAGCGGCTAAACGAGACCCGGCAAGGGAGAGCGGACAGAGAGGAGAATGAGGGACGAGGAAAGGGGAAAGGAGAAGAAAGAGAGGAGAGCGAGCGAGCGGCCTGCGAGTTGGGGAAGACGCGATTTGCCGCTCCGTCGTGTAGAGCACGTCGCCTCGACGCAGACTGCGCCGGCCTGGACAACTGCCGCCCACCCAAGCTGCCTCTCTACCTCGAGCCTCCGAACCTCCGAGCTTCCAGAACCTACACTCCCCTATAGCCGTGCCCCGCCATCGCGGCCCACCTTTCATCCTTCGCTTTCTCCGCTTCGCTCGACAGAGAGATCCACGGCAACGGGGGAAAGGGAAAGGAGGGGAGGTGAAACGGAGATGCAGAGGCAGAGGGAGGGGTCCAAGGGACAGGTCTGCGGAGGCAGACCGTGGGGACAGAGGGGGCATACGCTGGTCTTTTTGACAACGCTCCCGCCCGCGGTAGAGCTGCCGTTACAAACAGGTTCGTAGGGCAGGTCACGTAACGACAGGGGCGCGCCGTGGAAATACCGAGAACCGCGAATTTAAAGCGCGCGACATGGGGCGTCGAACGCGATCTGTTTTCTTTCCACACCATCCACCTCCCTCTTAGCCTCGCCGCCCCCTTCTAATGGATCGTCCGTGCTCGGCGCAGCGTTTTGTCTCGTTCGTTTTACCGTTCCGCGCGAACTCACGTCCGATACACGGCGCTTCAGCAAGGTTGCACGTAACCTTGGCTTCGACTTCTGCCGGGTATCGGAACCAGCTAACTGTTCGCAGCTATGCGCGCAGGGACACGGATTAGCACGGAGTTAACGCGAGAGTCTGTTTACGCCCCTCATTATGGAAGCGCGGATAACGCCACAGATCTCCGGGCGGCTGCAACGTTTCAGCCACTTCAACGTCCCACCGTGAAGACTAATCGAATACTCTATAAACAGTCTGGCGGTTTTAAGTGGTTTCGGTGGCCCGCGATAAGAAATGCGTTCGCGCGTTAACTGCCGAGCACTTAGGGCGTACTCGTTCCCCTTATTACCACTCTAAAGAGCAACGCCTCTGAAAACGTCGTGGGCATGTGAGGGAAATTGTCGAAGTCCGTGGAATTTATTCTTCGCGGGAAATGTTGAAGATTTTGGGGAAAGTCTGAAGATTTTCGGAATAGTGAAAAGTAGTTGATATGTATTTTTAACCGAGTTCAAGAAGGAGGAGGTTATAGATTCGATCTGCTTCTATTTTTTTTTTTATGTTTGTCCCCGCATAACTCCTCAGCATATCCTATTCTACACTGCATCAACATTGGCCCCATATTTTGCCAGTTCTGTTTAATAATAGACTATTGTCACCTAATTATTATATTATGACACAGCATGTGTCAATATATGTAAAACTAAAAAGTTAAAATAAAAAAATTTTAAAAAAATAAAACGGACTTCAAAAAAATAAAATTGCACTAAAAGGTAAAAAATAATTTTTCCCTTATTTAATCTACGACTCTAATATTTTTAAGTCGGTTCCTCATCATTCGCACTGTGTAAATCTGGTGCCAACTTAAGAAATATGAGAGTCGTAGATTAAATAAGGGAAAAAATGATTTTTTATTTATCAGGGCAATTTTATTTTTTTGAACTCGGATTTTTTTATTTTTTCTTAAATTAACCACCCCTAAAGTTGGGGGTCGAAAACATATTTTCGGAAAAGTGAGCAGGGGGTTGGATTCATGTTCAAGAAACACACAATTTAAGAAAAGAAATCACTTTTTTCGTCTAATAGTTCTGGAGATATTCCAGCAAATATGTTTTCACCCCCTCAACGTGGACGATTGCCGATGTGTGGAAATATTTTACACTATTCTGCAAATCTCACGGTTCGGGGCCAGCGCATACCTCGCATTCTTGCACATAATACCCCACGATTTTATTTAAAATGTATCATTTAAAGTGAAAAAACACCATAGAAATTGTAGTACAAGACAAAATTATTTTTTACTTTTTAGTGCATTTTAATTTAGTTTCTAGTGAATTTTTAATAAAATCGTTTAGCATATTTTTTTCTATTTTTTTTTCTTATTGTATCATCTTCATTTGCAATCGCATTACTGTCTCTACTTCACGTCTTTATGTTGAACTCTTGTTAACTTACAAAATGGTCTCAACCATTAAAGTAAAATAAAAAAATATTTGGAACTTGCAAAACTTGTGATTTGTCTCTCAGAATTGAAATACCAATTAATAACACTATTGGGGACCTACCCGCGTTTACCAATAAAAACAAAATAAAAATAAAATCTGTAGAGTCACAACAAAATCAACATGTCCGGGTTCGATACATAACCTGGCACGCCCGTGACATGTTCACACAACCCAACCTCGTTTCGATAGCATCAAAAACTTCGAGCAACCTCTGTGAATCACCTTGTACACCCAGTCGCCCCCTGAGCAATGTCATTCCTTATCGAGCCCGCGCAAATAAACGTACCTATCCTGTTTGCGCCGAATTCTCCATCGAGCATCGCCTACCCGAAGCCGCATTTTCAATATTCCCGTTGCAGAGTTCGCAGGCCATCCCACCACTGTATAAACCCATTTCTTTCCCGTACAAAGCGGCTAAAGTAAACGTCGCCGAAATTCTGTCCCCAAGTGGATAAACAAACAGCGGCGCGGCGCGGGCCACCTTCCTCGCGTATTAAAGTCCCGCGCGTAAACGACATTACTCGCGGAACGAGCCGCCGGAGGAGGAGGGCGCGTAAACGCGCCGCGGCAGCCCTCGAAGCGTGAGAATTCTTGGGGCCCTGGCGGCCGGCCAAATGTACCTAATTTTTTTCTTCGTCGATCATTCCTAACGTCGCCGATATTCTAGCTCTTGTTTATGCGCGCACTGAAACCGAGCCGGTAGAACGCGGCGAACCGGCCGCGTAACAGATGTGGACACTAAATATGCGACTCTCCAGCGGATGGCTAATCCGACCCGCGACCGCGAATGCAGGAATGTTTATCTTATCGTGATAAACGATAACAGACGCGTCGAAATAAGCTCGGCCACTTATCATCGGCTTGATACCGCGCAGCGGAGAAAAACAAGGAACTCGAGTACCTTCACCCGTGCAAAGGTGGACAGTTGGGTGAACCTTTGTCAGCCAAACGTAATCTACCTAATTTCTATTTTTGTTGTTTGCTACCTAGGGCTCTGGTCAACGCCGAATGGGCAATCACAGCAATGGATGTAGATTCTTAGAATTTTCACGTTTGGTGTTTAACGACGTTGGCAAGCAATTATCGCTGATCAGGGAGATACAGTATCGAGTGGGCTCTGAATCATTGCCATGAAGAGTGTAAAGAGTATATTGGGTGCTGATGTAAGCTGCTGCTTTTGTAAGTGGTAGCCAAAGGTCCTAGGTATGTAGAGTCAGGTGGGGTAGAGTATGACAGTGAAAGTATTTCTTTTTCTTTGTAACATCTTTGTTGCGACATTCTACGATTTTGATAAATGCACCGGCCGTCGTCCTGATTCAGTTGTAATTTGTCGGCATTGTACCTTTCCCGTGATAGTGACTACCAAAATTGGGTTTTTCGCAATTAAACGTGACGAATTCAAGTGAAAGATTTTTCTGTCTATTCCATACAGTAATTCTGGTAGTAATAATATTTTGCAAACAAACTACATATATTTGTTGCTTGATATAACAATAAAATTTGTAGGTATTCCAAAATTGCAGTTGATATTTATTGTGTTTCTATGGTAGGGAGCTCACAAGGGAAGATTCCGAACCCGGAAATTCAAAAAATTCTGAAACTTTGTGAATATGCAGGGAATTTCCTTCTGATTGCAACGCAATTTTTGTTTGCTGCCCAAAATCACTCTAAGAGGGTGTAATTGACCCCTGAAAATCCGGTTGTTTTTCGATTTTGTGTTATAACTCGTGAACTGTAAAATAATTTTTTACCAAATGATAGATAGAATTAAAATAAGTAACTTTTGTCTTGATTTTTTTTTCTAACTCTTACAGTTCGCGAGTTATAACCCAAAATCTGAAAATAGCCGAATTTTTAGGGGTTAATTTCACCTTCTTCGAGTGAATTTGGGCAGCAAACAAAAATTGAGTTGCAGTCAGGAGGAAATCCCCTACATACTCACAAAGTTTCAGAATTTTTTGAAGACAATTGTTAACATCTGCTATTTCTGATTCGAAGGACCAAGACAGTTAATTGT